>OY292535.1:4171228-5465383 GCA_958496365.1 Subacronicta megacephala
TAACGGATATACCATATAACAGTAACGATATAATTTGGCTAATTGTTGCAGTAATCGTTATTGCTTAGAGTTTGCATTTAAACACGTAAAACACGTGATTGTTAGAGTTGTGTTAGTTTAGTGCTATAATTATTTTATTCATAATAACCAAATCAATTACGATATAATTTAATAACTATAATTATTAGAACTTCTACTACAAGGTAAGCTATGGTGTTTGAAAATCGTTATCCTTAGTTTTTATCCGACTATTAATAGTACCTATTTGTCCTTATGACAATGGAAGTTTCACTGTGATCGCATTTAGTCAAGTCCATAGGAAATGTTGCGCGCCATGCAGTCGCAGCTGCACGTGGCACCGCAGATTAGATTTGTTTATATTACATTTACTTCTATCGATTATTATTTTTGCTTTACTTCCTAAAAAAACTACATCAAGATTGCACAAAACTGCACAATTACGAGTGTATATTATAAATAATAGACAATTTATCGCAACACAACGAATAAGTTTAACAGAAAATAATTTCTAAATTGTGTATCTATTAAGTATAAGAGAGGAAACTGGGAAACTGGTTTAATAAAACATCAAATAGGTAACATCTCGTATATTAATCCATATTAATATGATATCGTTCACACATAAACATACAAGTCTCGCCTAACGAATATATTGTTAAAACATCGAATACACAATCGAATATAGAGGAACGTTGAGATCTTTTATTTTATTTATGCATCGACTATTTAGATACCCGTTTATTCTAATCTTAGGCAGGTAGGCAAGTCGTTATTTGAATAATATTTATTAGAAATATAGGTAGACTATAGTTTTAGTAGCCCAAGCTGTCAACATGGCTAATTGTAATAATATTAGTAGAAATGTTTTGTACATATTTTATTTATGTTCGGTCAGACACTGAAATGTAAATTTCGTGTTGATATCTTAATTGGCTATTGTTTTTTTTACACTCATTCTCCTTTTTAAAAATCTTCTTAATTCAGTAAAGCCCGTAACGACCTTCGGTGTACAAAACAATAATTTTTTATTGTGCCCGATATTCAAAACATGAATAGATGATTATCAGGTGTGCCTTGGGCAGTCGGTTTCAGTATCAATGTGATGTATATCTCAATTTTTTACGACAAACTTCTAGTGTATCAAGTTTTACCGATACAACATAAGAGTATTGGCTGGCATTTCAGTATTTGACCGCAGTTTATTTATTAAATTATGTATTCTAAAGCTGATATGCAAAGATGATACCAAGCGTTAAAATCTTAAGGTTCAAATTCAATATAACTTTGACACACGAAAGCGTAACTTTAGGCTAAGAATCATCTATGAATATTAGCTTATTTAAAGATCGAAGGTACAGTTTACTTAAGAATAAGACAGGCACTGTAGACCACCGATACTGCTGGTCAGTTATCAAACTACAAATACAGACAATTCGTACTACCTATTGACTTATTTTATCTATTCTGCTTATGAAATTTGTAATACCGTACCATATTTAATAAATTGCTTAGTATTGCCTCCGTAGCTTTTTGTGACAAAAACTAAGTATCATTGATGATTAAGGCTTTTATTTTCTTGACATAACATAAAAAATCCTAATAAATATACCTTTTACTATTGCAGTTAAATTAAATTACTTTAATAACAGGGGTTATTACTACATATTTTATAAATTTGTATTGGTAGTCAGATATCAAATCACCTCTTGATATTATAATTATTATGAAGGAATATCAGGGAAAAAATAGAATAAATATTAAAGGTCTGAACTAAAATATTTGGTAATTAATTGATGTAAAATAAAACGTGAAACTGTACAGATAATAACTGATAGGATCTGACATTTTAGTCTTATAGGGCCTCTAGCTTATCTACATATGGAAAAGGTTTTTTTAGGCATTAAGATTAATACGTAGTATATCTAGGTACTCTTTACAGTTGAGTAAGGGATAAATGAATTAGGACAAGTACTACCTTTCGTCAGTTATATAATCGCTTTAAATTTGGAGTTACTAGAGTCGAATATGAGAATGTAATGCATGAAGATGTAATTACCCCCTGCATATCAAACCCCAGTGTCCAAATTAGATCTACTTAAATTCTATAATTAACCACACTTTATAGTTCCTCATTATAACAAAATATTGGTTATTTCACATTTTTACATAATATTAGGTACAAGTAAGTTGTGACAGTCTTTTTAATAAATAAATTCACTTTTAAAACATTTACTGAAATACGCACATTTATATATTTTTTTAAATAGCTCGTTATATAATTCTATTACAATGCCATAACGGGTAAATAACTAAGTTATTTACACGTCATAACGATATTTACACTGATTACACAGTTAAGAGTTATTTTTACTATTTAGAGTAGGACGCTTTTATTAACAGTATACACATAAAAACTGCTTATTACTATAACGTTATTCGCTAAACACATGCGACGGTTGTCTGGAACTGCGGGTTCTGCCGCCGCATTGCTTGTCGTCACCTGAGAACCATGTAAAATAAACTAAGTTACAATTAATTAGTATACCTGATATAATTACTTAGATAATATTTAACACTATACGTCCATATAATTATATCTATTCGGACACTGAATGTACTATGTTGACAATAGGTAGATACCTATACTCCATATATTTCAATATAAGACATAAGACGCCATCATTATTTTCGTATAAGTGTTTTTGATACCTTCCTAACTATAACAAAAAAACTATATATTTGGTCTCTGATATATGACAATAACGATTGTTATTTTGCCGTTATTTGTCTTAAGCTGTAGTAAATGTAGCAACACACTATAATGTAGCGAACTATTAGAATTTCATAATACTAAGTTCCTAAGTTAGTAGCTAGACTGTATTTATACCTGTCGGCTGCAGTAGTGGTATTGGTGTGGTTCTGCGGATCGTGTTCTTCGAGGGAGTGTGAGTGAGTGGGCCGGTTGTTCTGCCGACGAGAGCCCTCGCCGTCTGACTCTCGACGCGGACCTCCGCCTCCGCAGAAACACTTGCAAATTATGCGTTTGAATGCGAACCTGAAAAATGATACAAAAATTATAACCTTGGCTTGCTTCGTTTTGTAAGTTTCGAAATGTCAAAAGGAACGTTTTGAACAGCACGTTTTTTTAAACTGCAACGATTGGAATAACGACGTTCTATATCATGTAAATATGATGGTACAGCACTGTGTGTAAATTAATATTCTTCGGAGAGAATGAACATGATTGCTCTTCACTATGTAACCGATTTTAAACGCTGAAAACGCTTTTATTTTGATTTTCTTCTAAGAATATTGTCATCACTACAGTTCAATACCAACTTTAATCCTCCGGAGTACTATGATACATCTACGTTCATACATCATCATCAACTGTGGCACTGTCAGGCAAGGATCTCCACTTATATATAAAATTAAAACCGTTTCTCACCTAAAGTCCTTAGAAAACAACGCGTAGATCAGCGGATTGATCGCGGAGTTGCAGTACCCCAGCCAGAACAGCACGGAGAAGATGATGGGCGATACGCAGTCACCACAGAAAGCCCTCACCACATAAACGCTGAAGAACGGGAGCCAGCAGAATACGAAGCCCCCAACTATAATGCCGAGAGTCTTGGCTGCTTTCGTTTCCATTCGGAAACGTTTCACCTGTTAAAAATCGCGGGTTTAGATAGGTGACGTGCTACTCTAGTTTTTGTGGACAATGGAAAAGAGTTATAGGTGATTTTGATATCTTGTTGAACTAGACTACTGGAACTTCAGTTGGGCCACTCGAAGAAGATGAGCCCTACTGGATATGGCCTCGTATTCCTATGTGTGTCTATTACAGTCTCATAGGTTTGGTCTAAGACACTTCTTTACAAGCAATTCATGTTTCGAACCCTTAGCTGTAGGTCTAAAGTGTTTGCTATTGATGAATCATAATAAGAATCACATAAAAAAATGAGAGATTAATATGACTTCCGAATATATTGTGGTCTAATTGCTCGATGTATGAATGAAATTTTTAAGGATATGAGGGGCCCCTCATATCCTTAAAAAAATCCATATAATAATCATATTGTGATTACAATAAGTCCTTACAAACCTGAGCCTTAATATTCCGCTTCCCCATCCTCCGCGTTGTCCTAGGCTTATCATCATACTCGTCGTACAAAGGTCCTGGAGCCAGATGATGAGAAGGCCGCACCCTCAACCTGCTTTCAGTCAGCTCTCGTCCATCCCTTTCGTAATGTACCGCGTAAAGGGATGGGCTTGGAGAGCGGCTTGAAGATCTGGAGTTTTCATGAGCAGGACATATTTGTTCTGAAGATGGGTATGACACTGAGATTTTTACTTTCTCGTGGGCACGTCTTGCGCTGGAGTGTCTGAAATTGAACGGTTGAGCATTTTATGAGTTGCCTTTTATGAAGAAGTCTACAGACTTTTTATGATTTGAGAATGGGTAGAAGCATAGACCATGGACAAAGTTTTTTTTTCTGATTCTCACCAGTATGGATCTATCATCCATGTGGTTCATGTCGGTCCTTATTTGATTTTGGTACTTAGGAATAGTAAATGACACTAAAACCCGATAATACCACCCATTCGTCATTGTAATTACAGCCAAAAAGAGGTACACTGTTGAACAATGGCATCTCCCATAGAATTCTACAAGGTCCAATAACTCCTACAGACTTATAGGAGTTTGTCTGTCCATTGTGCATAATCATTAGTTTGAATCATAGTGAAAGTACCTTATACATTGTTAAGAGACTTTAGCAAAGAGTGCTACTTTACTTAACTTTCTTTTAACAATGTATTGCAAATACAAACTACAAAAATCTTCTTATTGTTATACAATACACATGTTTTCATTTTGTGCAAAGTGTCATATTATAGAAAATGGAATATATAATTCAAAGTAATAAACACTGGAATGGTAAATACCTTCTCAAGCGTTCTGGAGAAGCACTGAGTGAAGTACTGGTTGAGTGGTTAGAGGCGTTTGAGAGTGGAGATCCATGTGGGCGATTTGAGCCTCGTCCACGATGTATTCTGAGAGTCAGGCGGTTGTCGTCGAAACGACTCCCCATGCCTTTTCCTGGAAACGCAGATAATGCTGATAAACAAATTATTAATGTTCCTGGGGGGCTCATGTGAAGTAATAACTACGTTAATGAATCGATCTGCTTGTAGGTTAAGCTGCGCTTGTAAGGGAATATCTGGACTGTTTATGGGAATGTAATAAGAACAGACTTTAAAGCTTGATATAACGGTAGATCGACGCGTACACAATGTATTCGGACCGTAGTTGTTGGGTGAGGGATTCTAGTCGACGGTTGTGCCGACGTCTCGCAGCGCCCACATTTTACTGTTAGAGATGCCCAAGCAAGCCCTCCCTTAAGCATTGCATTCCCCGCCGTCACCTATGCCAGTTTGCATTGAACACTTGTCAAGACACCTTTCGTATCTCCTCTCATTGATGCTCTGTATCAAAAAGCATGTTTTATCGTTCCCGGTTGCCATACGAACCCCTATACAAATTGGTTGTGATAGTCAGAATCCTGAAATGGTTACTCATCCAAAGAATGACTACAGTAATTGCAGATTAACCTTGCGTATCGAATGATCAGTGTAGTTTTTACTTCACAAAGAGCCCCAATGAAATAAGATTTAAGTTCAACATCCAAAAACTTAAATCTTCACCTTTTGTCGTTCGGAAACCCTGGTTGATGGCTTTAGTAGTCCTGACAGCTGCTTTGTATATTCTCCAGTAGAAGAACAGCATCACTAACATTGGTATGTAGAAGGAGCCAAGTGCGGAGTAGACGACGTAACCAGCGTCGTTCGTCAGCTCACAGGTCCACTCGCAAGGAGGATTTGGAATCCAGCCATCTTTGTCTGCTTCTGCAGGCTGAAAAAAGGTAAATAGTGTTTACAGATGACACAAATATTACTGCCATAATTCCATATTTTAATTTCTGTCCAACCTGATATAAGATATATAATCAGAGCATAAATAATCCAAATGCTTTGTTGTAAATGCAAGAATAGAAGGGCGCCTTGGCATATTACCAAATTGCGGCCATTCTCAATAAAGGCATGATAAGAGAACCCTAGACGGACGATAATGCATGAGGAACTTAATGAACGTAAATAATGTAAAAGTAGTGAGCCAGGTCTTTGATTGAATTTGTCATTTTTGACTCAAAACTGGAATAGGTGAGCCTAATACTGCGTGTAGTATTTTTCTCAAAATACTAAAGCTATATTGCTGTTGCTTTGAAAACCTACTATTGTCTGTATATCGGCTAAAATTTTGTTGAAGTAAGCTGTTATTTGCCGTTGGTCGTCCTAACAATAAATAACTAAACTAACTCACCTTTTTGTCCTTCCAACCGACTAGTGGTGGGAAGCAGATGACAAAGGACAAGACCCACAGCCCAGCGATGAGGGCTTTGGCCCTCTTCCGGCTCATGATGCTAGGGTAGCTGACCGGTCTCGTAACAGCCACGTAGCGGTCCAAGGATATGGCGCAGAGGTTCAGGATGGATGCCGTGCACATCCAGACATCGACAGCTAGCCATACCGAACACCACACGTCGCCGAATATCCATACCTGGAATCAAGAGATTTTTTTCTTAAATAAAGCTTAGGTACTAGCAATGTGGGTTGCACATTATTAGTATTCTTGTTAACCCCTTGTACTAAGCTAAATGCTTGTATTACGAGAGGGTGCACGTCGGTAGTGCAATGGGTGGGTTTCGAACCGGCAACCACATGATTGCAAGTCCGACGACCTAGCCATTAGGCTACCACCGCTCTTAAACTTTTTATTTGATTTTTTAACCCCCGATGCAAATACGACGGCGTGTTATAAGTTTGATGTCTGTGGCATCGTAGCTCCCGAATTTTATTTTGTTTTGTTTGAAAGGTGAATTAGTCGGGAGTGTTCTGAGCTATGTTTGATGAAAATCTGTCGGGATATAACGCTATTGTAGGGTTTTTTTTTATTTTACCTAAAAGTAGTTATAGCAATGCCGGATTAAGCAAGCGCGGGGCCAGTTTGAGAAAAGTATCATTGGGTTTTTTTATAAAATTCTCCGTAGCGGCTCGGAATTTGGAAATGTGCTCGGTAAACAGCAAACGGATCGCCCCCTATTACCTACATGGGATTCAAACATACTAGCGAACTGTGAGTGTACATTGGATAAGTAAACCTCTGCCTAAACCTTCGGGGAAAACAAGGCGTGATGGTTTGTTCTCAAATCAAATAACATCTCTACAAAATCGAGGAACGTGACGTTTCCGCCACTACGCGCATTCAGGGATTAATCAGTTAACAACTGGTAAATAATTACCCGTTGTAAATTCAAAACATCAATATTAAATTACTAATATTGATGTTTTCAGTGTCACGTTCAAGTTCAAAGTTCACACGTGCACATTTAAAGACATCGACTATGTTAAATTATCGTAAAATGTCAAGCCTTTTTTTATTACCCTTTTCCTATTTCACCAAGCCAACACAAAATCACGGTCGTACCTATTATTTCTTTTAGATAGTTTTACCTACTATTTAAATTCCCTTTGCCAATCTCTTCTTCGTAGTGTCTTCAGCAGATATTTTATACATATAGAAATAAGTTATAGGTACATCCGAAAGATTTGAGTTCAGGTTATAATACACAGAAGTCCGATCCGATAAAATGATCACTACATAGTATAAAACAAAGTCGCTTCCCGCCGTCTGTCTGCCCCTATGTATGCTTAGATCTTTTAAATTACGCAATGGATTTTGATGCGGTTTTGCTTATTAGATAGAGTGATTCAAGAGGCATATAGAGAGATATATTATAGCACAAAAAGTCGAGAAAACACGCGGGCGAAGCCGTGGGCGGAAAGCTAGTTAAGAATAATTCCTAATAATTTGTGTCTGCACTACCGACCGGTGCAGTACGCCCTTCCCACAGAATATCGACGTTAAGTAGCAGTATGTATACAGTTGCGTTTCGTACGGTGAGTGTGAAGCGCCGGAGGCCCAATTCTTCCCTCAGCCCTTCCTTCCTACTCCTTTTCTCCTTCCCCTCCTTTTTCCTTAAATAGGCTACAACGCATCTGCAACCACTTTGGTATTGTAGATGTCAAAGGGCGGCGACTACTTACCATGAGGTAGCTCGCCTGCTCGTTTGCCGAATTATTCCATAAAAAAAATCAGCCACATCTTGAAGCTCTTAGCATTGTAAATGGTTAGGAGGAGGATAAGTCATGTAAGCTCATTATATTCCCAATTATCAGAAGCACATCTACAGATTTGCCTAGCTTACTCGTAATACGTCAAATATAGGTACAGTATTCAAACATTTGCCAAATCTGGCGACCACAAATCTGTTTAATATACATATACAAATGTTTGTGCACAGATAACAGTTGTGTGGCCTTACCATGTGATTTGGATGTAGGTTCATGATGAGATTGTAGGCGAATTGAAAGTGACTTGAAATTCTACCTCTCCTTATGCAATTAATAAGCGTATAACAGGTTTTTTTATTATTAATTTGCGGCTATTAAAATATGCCACTGTTAAAATGCACTGCGGAACTTCTTACATTTAGGATTTAATTATTTCTATTTTATAATAAAACATAACATACCATCACACCTGTATTCCCCGAAGGGTTAGGCACGGGCATACTAATGTGCACCCATATTTCACCAGTATGTTTAGGTCCCATGTAATAAGTACGACACGAGCCTATTGCCATTAACCGGGCACTATTCCAAACTCAAAAAGAAAAAAATAAATCAAGAAGTAATAATTGTGGTTGTAGATAGATACGAAGCATAAAATAACTTACATCTACGCAATATTGCCTATCTAGAACCCCGATAGATTTGCAATCCGATCTCTAAATACTGATATTACAACTTATTGCCTCTCCATTGCAAATGAAAAAGTACTGTGCAATCATTACGGACCTATGTAAATAAGAATCGGTTGAAGGAAACACAGTATGACCTACGCTGCGTAGGGCTGGTTCAACTAAATAAGCTAGCAAGGAAAACTATTTCATATTGTCATCAAAATAAAGTCCTTAATACGTACATAATTTACAATAATTATAGAACTGTTTAAAATTAGAAAAAAAAACTAAAAAAGAAGTAGCCATTAGCTTATGAATAGTAGACCATCGAGGCAGTCTAAGTCCACAAAATAATTAAATAATATAGTTAAAATAACAGATCATCACGCCTGTATTCACCGAAAGGTAAAGCAGAGGTGTAATAATGTAGGTACACCGCTTTGCGGGTATTTTAGGGGCGAGCCTATTGCCATTAACCGGGCGTAAATCCAAACTCTGAGCTGCTACTATCAATTTCATAGAAGAAACCAAATAACACACGCTTTGGTTTTCCCAAAGGACTACAGCATGAAGTTCTTCAAGAAGGGTGGGAAAAAATTTACAGGGTTGGCAACGCGCGAGTGATAACCTTGGTGTTGCAAGCATCTATAGGTTATGGTAACCGCATCATCAGGCGGGCCGTATGCCTGTTGCCATCTTAGTGGTAAAAAAATCGAGAGAATTAATGAAAGACGATTAACGAATAGAATTTATAAGGCGAATGTTAGTGGCAGCGTCGGGAGAGGTTGCCCTAGAAGGACGTACACCGATCTTATCGGCGAGGTTCTCCAAAAAGTTCAGGTGCGTAGTAAGTACTCGCAACCGGCGCTTGTGTATGAAAAGATGTATTAATAAGGAAGAAGCAAGAGAGATATGCAAGAGTCGTAGCAAGTGGCAGTCCATAGTTTCTGCCTACCCCTGTGGGAAAAAGGCGTGAGTGTATGTATGTTTGTGTGAGGTAAAAAAATATATATATAAATCATTGTTGACAGCCCTACCATTGCACAGGGATAAAGTACTTGCAAATAGTCAATATTTTACGTACTATTGCATTTTTAAACCTAACTCTATATTGTCTGATAAAATATTGAAGTTATCTAAACTTTGTAAGACTATCTAGAAGAAAAATATACGGCAACATTAAACATTTCGGGATTTTCGCCGAGATTCCAAATTGGTTTGGAGAAATACGATTCGTTCTGTCATCTGTTTAAGATCCTTTACACAGCATTTATGAGATTTATTTATTTTTCAAATAAGAGATAATAATTTAGGAATATATAACTACTTAAAAGAGAACTAAACTATACACAATATATAAAAACAAATTGTCACGCCCAGGCGTCGAAGTATTCCTCCGCATCACTGTCGTCTGGTAACGTGCCCAGAAGACTGGCAGCATTGCCACGTTGAATGGCAATACTAATTCTTTGTCCCAAGAATTCGTTCTGTTAAGTAAGGTAGGTAAATTGTCGCTCTGGTACATGTAATTTTATATCTTGTTATAGAAGTGTATTACGGTATTGAATTTTATTGAGGTAAGGGTAAACCAATTCGGTATTTATTTCTACTCGTTCTTGAAGCGGTCGGCTTACAGAGAGCTAAATAATTGTATTTGAAAAAAAAAAAAATTTTTTTTCTTATAAGTTGTTTATTTTAAGTTTGTGCATAACGTATCATCTTGCCTATATTCTCCGTAGGGCTCAAGGTAGAGTTGTACAACATAATGTTGAAAATTGAGTTGTGTAATAGGGGGCGAACATATTGCCATTCATCGGGCACATATCAAAAGCTGCAATGAGAAATTTATAAAGTAATACAATACAATATACAATATATATTTATTCAACAAATAAACCTAATATAATAAAGAGAGAAAAATTACATCTTATATTGTATTTAACGCTTAGGTTACCACTACTCTGTTTCCATATGAACTATAATTAAAATTTTATCAACTTAGGTTGTTTACGCGATATCGGTCCGTACCTTCCGAACTAGTGAAGACTGTATCTCGGAAGGCAACTGTTCATCAATATTAATAATATCCTAAATTATAAAAATCTTAGATATAAGAATAATATAAGTAAGTATATTTGGTAATACAGGTTTAAATAAAGTGGTAGTGTTCCACTATTAGAAGAGGTATGTTTAATATTGCTGTTAATTATTAATTAGTACTACTTAGTCTAATAAATACATTTATAAGTTCATGGGGTTATGGCCTATGGTATCGAGAAGGGATTCTATAAAAGTGTTTCTATAAAATTGTCAGTAGCAGCAAATAACATTTTACTCGACTTGAGAATCGACTTCTATCTATAGCATTCGCGCTTAGGACCACTGGACCATTGAGAGATTTTAAGTTTTTATTTTGTTAAATTGATTGTATGTATGAGTTCGTCGATCATTCAGATAGATCACTCATTGAATCGATCATCTAGACACAGTAGTGTTTTTAAAATATTTTATGAGTGCCTACATTACGTTGTATTATATTTTGTTACTCTACACGTAGCGAAATCTACTCGAATCGATTTCATAATTCATAATGAATACGTACCATTAGTAAGGCCAACCACTGAACGGAAGCGACAGATGTAGTGAAGATTAAATTTAACTGACTTTAATTAACGCAATGCTATGTCAATAGGTACATGCCTTCTTGGTATAATTACTGTCAGATGGTTGAAGGAATACGACAAAGGATATACCTATGGGGTGGGATGGGTTTATATAGGCATGACATAGGATAGGTTCTGGAAGAATAAGGTTCCTTTTTAGGGTTCCGTAGCCAAATGGCAAAAAACGGAACCCTTATAGATTCGTCATGTCCGTCTGTCTGTCTGTCCGATCGTGTCACAGCCTTTTTTGTCGAAACTATAAGAAGTATGCTGTTGAAACTTTGTAAGCAGATGTATTCTATGAACCGCATTAAGATTTTAACACAAAAATAGAAAAAAAACAATAAATTTTGGGGGTTCCCCATACTTGGAACTGAAACTCAAAATTTTTTTTTCATCAAACCCATACGTGTGGGGTATCTATGGATAGGTCTTCAAAACTGATATTGAGGTTACTCATATCATTTTTTTCTAAACTGAATAGTTTGCGCGAGAAACACTTCCAAAGTGGTAAAATGTGTGTCCCCCCCCCTGTAACTTCTAAAATAAGAGAACGATAAAACTGAAAAAAATATATGATGTACATTACCATGTAAACTTCCATCGAAAATTGGTTTGAACGAGATCTAGTAAATAGTATTTTTTTAATACGTCATAAACTGAATATTTTGCTCGAGAGACACTTTCAAAGTGGTAAAATGTGTGTCCCCCCCCCCTTTAACTTCTAAAATAAGAGGACGATAAAACTAAAAAAAATATATGATGTAGATTACCATGTAAACTCCCACCGAAAATTGGTTTGGACGAGATCTAGTAAATAGTTTTTAGGGTTCCGTAGCCAAATGGCAAAAACGGAACCCTTATAGATTCGTCATGTCTGTCTGTCTGTCTGTCCGATCGTGTCACAGCCTTTTTTTTCGAAACTATAAGAACTATGCTGTTGAAACTTGGTAAGTAGATGTATTCTATGAACCGCATTAAGATTTTCACACAAAAATAGAAAAAAATCAATAAATTTTGGGGGTTCCCCATACTTGGAACTGAAACTCAAAAATTTTTTTTTCATCAGACCCCTACGTGTGGGGTATTTATTGATAGGTCTTCAAAAATGATATCGAGGTTTCTAATATCATTTTTCTCTAAACTGAATAGTTTGCGCAAGAAACACTTCCAAAGTGGTAAAATGTGTGTCCCTGTAACTTCTAAAATAAGAGAACGATAAAACTAAAAAAAATATATGATGTACATTACCATGTAAACTTACACCGAAAATTGGTTAGAACGAGATCTAGTAAATAGTTTTTTTTTAATACGTCATAAACTGAATATTTTGCGCGAGAGACTTCCAAAGTGGTAAAATGTCTGTCCCCCCCCCTGTAACTTCTAAAATAAGAGGACGATAAAACTAAAAAAAATATATGATGTAGATTACCATGTAAACTTCCACCGAAAATTGGTTTGGACGAGATCTAGTAAATAGTTTTTTTTTATACGTCATAAATCGTAATGATACGGAACCCTCCGTGCGCGAATCCGACTCGCACTTGGCCGGTTTTTATGTTTAGTCGTCAATCGAGCTCATGGTAAGTGGTCATCACTTCCCACAATACCAATGGAGCTGCTGATGCTTTATTAGATCCTAAGGAGAAAAAGAGGAAGGAAGGAGACTGAGAGAGGGATTGGGCCTCCGGCGCTCCACATTAACAGAACGAAACGTAACAGCATACATACTGATGTTTGACGTCGATATTCTGTGGGAGGATCGTTCTATTAATTTCCGGATACATACCATCACGGCTGTATTTCCCGAAGGGTTGGGCAGAGGTATACCCATGCTATAGGGGGCGATTTGTGCCTGGTTAATGCAATAGCTGCTACTGAGAGTTTTATAGAAGAACTCAATAATATTTTGCTTGCCCTGGGGATTGTTTTAAGGACCACTAGAGAAGCAGTCGCCCTTGGAACCACTAGATTAATAAGGCAGTCATTACTGGATCTTCTCAACATTGTGCTGAATGTTATTAACAGCAATTCTGCATTTAGTTTGTTATATCTGCGTCTCTTTCACTCTGTAATTACTATTAGTCACCAAAAACTAATTCCCCACTTGGACGTCACGCGTAAAATGTCAAATAAATCGTGGCATATTTTAACCCTTGTCATGCTGACACCTTATTTCCGTGTGTTTATAGCTGACAAAGTATCAAGTTGGATCTAAAGGGCCCGCTTTACGATCAGGCGCGGGACGGAATACCCCGGCATTTATAGGGCAAAATATCTCTATTAAATTGATCGGTAGGTATGTGTCTGTCTACATTATAATAATATACATAGTACATTGTTTTGTATTAAAAAGTATCAATTAGTTGGAATTATGGTCTCTTTGCTATGGGTTGGCGCAAACTACTGAACAGATTTTAATTTTGTTTTCACTGTTAGAAAGCATAAAACTGTTGAGACTATATTATTATGTACATTATATATATGTATTATACAGGGTGGAAGGGACATCGACGCACATCCGCTTACCACGAATTCAGTACGTGATACTGGACCCCCTTGCGTACGCAAAAAAAAAACTGATTTTTCATACCAAAGTACAATACCTACACGATCAAAATGTATGGAACAGATGATTTTTTAAAACACGACGTAAAATATCTATAGATTGAGACATTTTCTGTTTTTATTTTTAAACACGTAATTTATTAGCCTTTAAACGGCTATTTATAACATTGTAGTGTTTGGGGATTTAAATGTTTTTCTATGGTCCACGGGCATTGAAAAAAAAAACCAAATCTCTTTTTAAAGTAAAGTACTTAAATAATGTATTTACATTTGTTTCAGGTAAAGCTGATTCCTGTCGAAGCTGACAAATAACAGGTATATAACTAGAAATCACTATTAATCCGAATATCATAAATATCTGTGTAATTGATATCCATTATCCTATATTCCGTGACTGGATGAGGAAAGCCGAAGATCGGGCTCTGTGGAGTTCTCTAGGAAACGCCTACGTCCAACAGTGGACAGGTATGGGGTTGATGATGATGATGATGTCCTGTCAAGTTTGTCAAACAACAGGTATTTAACAAGTCACCATTTATCCGATTATATTTTATATTCATCTGTGTAATTGATAATAGATATCAATTACACAGATGAATATAAACCCTATATTAATAATAACTGACAACACAATTCAATTTATACTGCCACAATTCAGTTCCAATTTGGCAACTAGATGGCGTTGTACATTTCGGGGCGTTTTCTGAATCGCGGTGTTAAGATTCTCCGGCATTGAACGACCCTCGCTGCTTACTGTATTTAAAAATTCATACTTACCTGGCGTAGGGGAAACCGTGATCATGTAGGCGGTTCCCCCAGGGCGAGACTGTCCCATTGCACTGCGGGTGGGTTGACCCCTGCGATTATCCCTAATGTGGATAACTCGGACGCGTTATTTTCGGAAGTGAAGGACTGCGTTCGCGCTGTCCTTCTTGTCAATATTATACAAGTACCAGTAAAACTAGTACATAAATTAAGTGCTAAGGTATCATTCGTGACGCTGTAATAACTAAAATGATATAGAAAATAATATGGTCGTGTCGCTCAGTTGAGTGGTCGAAAATCAACCACTATTCAATAAAAAAAATAATTCGAACATTAAAAAAAGAACAAAACCTCTGTAATAACAAATTTATATGCGTCTGCGTGTATTGTGTATGTGTAATTTGTAATGATTATTGAAAAAAATAAAACAAATAATAATTTACGCATTTAACCCTCTACCGTCAAGAGACAAAATAGATGACTCCTGTAAGTACGTATGAAAATTAAATATTAGGTATGAAAAGCCGACACACAGTGCCACGTCATCATAAATATCCTTAGAAAAGCTCTTGTGAACGTGAGCAGGTTACAAAGCTTAAGCTAGAATGCTAAGTGAAGACGGTTGAATAAATAGTTATTCGCTTGGTAAATGTTTTTCGTGACAAAAACGATACAATGGTAATATATTTTTCTTATAATCTGTCTTTATTTTTGTAACAAAATGTATATTTCATGTAAAAACTTATCCTTTCAGGCTCTGCCTTTAGCGTACATACGAAAAACACAATATAATTAACGTTTTAGGGAAAGTACACCGACCTTGTCATTCATAAAACCTCAAAATTTAACATAACATACCATCACGCCTGTATTCCCTGAAGGGTTAGGCAGACGTGTACTAAATATACACCCACATTTCGCCGGCATGTTTAGGTCCCATCCCATGTAATAGGGGGCGAGCCTATTGCCATTCACCGGGGACAATTCTAAACTCCGAGCTGCTACTGAGAATTTAATAGAAAAAACCCAATAACACTGCTCGATGGGAATCGGATCCAAGACCTCTAGCGTAGCAGTCGCGCTTAGGAACACCAGACTATTGAGCCAGTAAAATTTAATCACCGAACAATTACGAAATGTTGGCATTCACAGCATTAACATTAGATTGGAATTCTATTTTGAACATTATTTTCTTAATCTCAGGTGCGTAGTAATCGCGACCGGCGCGGGTGTATGAATGTGGAAGAAGCGACAGAGGTATGTAAGAGTATTAGCAAGTGGCGATCTATAGTTTCTGCCTACCCCTGTGGGAATAAGGCGTGAGTGTATGTATTTATTTCCTTAAGAAATAGTAGTACAACTAATTTGCGGACGTTCTTAAAATAAGGCCAGCTTAAGAGCTTCTTTAGTCTGCCTCATTAGTCTAGTGGTCCTAAGTGCGAATGCTACGCTAGAGGTCCTGGGTTGGATCCCTAGGTCGAGCAAAGTGTTATTTGGGTTTTTCTATAAAATTCTCAGTAGCAGCTCGGAGTCTGGATTTGTGCCCGGTTAATGGCAATAGGCTCGCCCCCTATTACATGAGACCTAAACATACCGGCGAAATGTGGGTGTACATTAGTACACCTCTGCCTAACCCTTCGGGGAATACAGGCGTGATGGTATAAGAGCTTCTTAAACCGACGATCATTCATGAGGATGTTAAAGTACGTAGATGAAGCGAAACTAGTTTGCCAGGATCGTAGCAAGTGGAAATCTATAGTCTTTGACTATCCCCATGGGAGACAGAGTGACAATTATATACATATGTATCCGAATTTTTATTTTAAAAAAAAGCTTAGTAGCAATGTGGTTCTCACATTACTACTATTTTTGTTAACCCCTCGAGCTAAGCTAAGTGCTTGTGTTACGAGTTGGTTCACGTCGGTAGTGCAATGAACGCCTGAATGAAGCCTACCGCTTCGAACCGACAACCACATGATTGCAAGTACGACGCCCCAGCCATTAGGCTACCACCGCTTCATAAAAATAATTGATCAAGCCAAACTGGTGTGCCAGGATCGGAGTAACAAATTTAAAAAAATAAGCTTACTAGCAATGTGGGTCGCCCATTACTAGTATTTTTGTTAACCCCCCTGCTAAGCTAAATGCTTGTGTTACGAGTGGGTTCATATCTGTAGTGCAATGGGTGGGTTTCGAACTGGTATCCACATGATCGCAAGACCGATGCCCTAGCCAGTGGGCTATCGCCGCTTTAGAGAATAACCCTACTGAGATTAATAAAATGATTTTTTGTTCGCCGATAAGTTAGAATTTCATAAGACTCCGGTAAATAGATCGATTGATAATCCCCTTTTAAAATACAACTTAATTAACTTGGGTGGGCGCCCAATAGTTTCAAAGTCATGGCTTAATTTCCTTAAAGCATTCAAACTATTTCAATCTTAATTACTACTTAAGTAAGGGCTATATTATGTAAATGGAGGGTTGAGTCCCGTACATTTGCGTATGTAAGTAATTATATCTGGGTGATATGTCTTTGGGTTTCTGTGTTCAAGAATGGATAAGTTATGTTATCATGCTGTAAAACATTAACGGAGGGAAATCGTGGGAATAAACATAAAGAAAATACAAGCAGTATATAAGATAAAAGATCTCTTTAGTTTGCAATTAATGAATTTAAGAAATAGATGTCTAAAATGTCTGTGTCAGATATAAATACATTTTCTTTATTTTCTTTCTTTCAATATATAATAGCTATTTGAAATAAGAACTGCCTCATTAGTCTAGTGGTTCTAAGTGCGACTGCTTGCTAGAGGTCTTGAGTTCTATTTTCAGGTCGAGTAAAGTGTTATTGGGTTATTCTATGAAATTCTCAATAGCAGCTCCGAGTCTGAATTTGTACCCGCGTAATGGCAATAGGCTCGAATCTATATGGGACCTAAACATACAGGCGAAATAGGGGGGTACTTAAGTACACCTCTGCCTAACGCTTCGATATGTTATGTAAACTGACCGCGGCGAGCGTAGCTTAGCCTCACAGATCGCTCGATCAGCGTACTTATTACGTAGATGTTCCTAAACATACATATTCACCTGTATACTACTAGATGTCACCGCACCGACCTAGATTCGCGTAGGCTATGCAAATACGGGTATGTTGTTACAAATGGCTACAATAGTTTTGTAAACAAGCTTTGTGGATTCTTGCACGACTTCGCAGTTTTCACTGCTGTGCCGTTACCAAAGTATTTTCTTGAAAATGTGCCGACTATTTTATCTAGCTACGGACTTGTTGTTTTAGTGGTAAGGTAGACAAATAAAAATAGATTTGCCGTAGGTATATAAAAGATCACTTAACAGTTTCGAACTATACCATTTATTTGTGAATGTATTTTAATTCAATGTTTTACAATCTTGTAAACTAGATGGCACTAGTCATCCCGTAGTGTTAAATGGAGAATTCTGGCAAGAACACAATTAAGTTAGGAATAAGATAGAGTTGATGTCGTAATTCTTACTACTATGATCCTAAAATGTATTATAGACGAACAATTTGCGAACAAAAAACAAAAAAAAAATTTAGCGCGTAAAGAAAGACGATCAGTATTAAGGGTTGAATTTACGTAAAATATAACTTGTAAACTTGCTTCGCGTTTTTTATTACACGATGCCCGTCACGAACTAATAAGAACAGGATTTTTGCGCCATGAAAGTCTCATAAAATAATTAATGAAGGGGTTTTTGTTAATTTACGCCATTTTCCGAATGTCGTAATGATAATACTCACGCAAAGTTTCCCCCTTAATCTAGCCGGTATTGAATTCAAGCAAAATTTGACGACTGCTAGAGGTCCTGGGTTCGATTCCCGGGTTAAGCAAAGTATTACCGTTAGTAGTATTTTTGTTATATAAACTCAGTAACGGCTCGGAGTTTGGATATCACCCCGATTAATGACAATGGGTTTAACTCCTATTACGTGGGACCTAAACATACCGAAAATATAAATACTGGTGAACTGTGAATGTATACAAAGTACATCTCTGCCTAATCCTTTGGGAAATACAGGGGTGATGAATGTAATGTCATGAATAAAATCAAAAAAATATTTGGTCAATTATCTATCCGCCACCTATTTCAATGAAAAAGTTTTACATAATATTTACGAGCACTATTTTGAACTCAACCCCATCTTAATGGCGTCCCCTAACCCAACGTCCTCCGGCACTTACAACAATGGCGTCACGCACACAATTTGGACTATATTAGGCGACCCATAAAAATCTTGTAAGATCAATATCTGTGTACAAAATAACGTGAAACATGACTATGAACATTAAATTAGTGTGCTTTGAATCCATATTTTCATAATTCATATTAAAAACGTAAACGTAAAAGTGTAGTGATAGCCTAGTGATATGACCGTTTGACTGCCAAGTCAAAGGTCTCGAGTTCGAATCCAAGGCACGCACCTCTGACTTTTCGAAGTCATGTGCGTATTATTAAATAATTATCACGCGCTTAAACGGTGAAGGAAAACATCGTGAGGAAACCTGCACGCCTGAGAGATTTTTTTTTTTTTTAAAAAAAGCTTACTAGCAATGTGGGTCACACATTACTAGTATTCTTGTTAACCCCTCGTGCTAAGCTAAATGCTTGTGTTACGAGTGGGTTCACGTCGGTAGTGCAATGGGTGGGGTTCGAACCGGCAACCATATGATCGCAAGTCCGACGCCCTAGCCATTAGGCTACAGACGCTTCAAATTTTCTTGACGGCGTGTGAAGTCTGCCAACCCGCAGTAGGCTAGCGTGGCGGACTATAGCCTAATCCCTCTCGTACTGAGAGGAGACCCGTGCCCAGCAGTGGGACAATGTAATGGGTTGATATTAAAAACCCGAAAGTTACTATTGTATGTTAAAATCAGTGGCGTAGCTACCGGTGGGCTAGACGGGGCAGTGCCCCGGGCCCCCAAGCTCAGGGGGCCCCTCGGACTCTCCCCGCAACTAACAAATGAATCTGGATAACAACAATTCTAGAGTACGTCGAATTCGGAAAACGACGAATACGGAACAAACTATTTTAAATAGTTTAGTTGGGGCCCTAGTTGATTTTTTTCCCGGGGCCTTTGGTTACGTAGCTACGCCACTGGTTAAAATCTTGGGCCTAAATCGCTGAATTTCAATAAAATTTGTCAAGGAAAAAGTAGACTGCATACTTAGTCTTTTGGTTCTGAGCGCGACTGCTAAGCTTCTACTGCCGAGTCTTGAGTTCCCAGTTCGAGCAAAGTGATTGGGTCTTTCTTTTAAATGCTCAGTAGCAGCTCAGAGTTTCGATTTAGCAATAGGCTCACCCTCCATTACATGAGACTTTAACATACTGGCGAGCTGTGGGTGTACATAAGTAAACCTCTGCCTAACCCTTCGGGGAATACAGGCGTGGTGTTATTAATTATCACAATCTAACTTACGTACTGCTAAAGTGAGGTATTTAATAAATTTTCAAATAAAAATTACTATGACAAAAATACACATAATAATAAAAATGAAAACACAGCCTACTGTGTGAAACACAACATAAAAATTCCATTGTACATAACTTTCATTCTATGCGCTTTGTGTTAGTATAACACTTTCTCTTATCGCTTAAAGTGTACCAACACGGAAACGGACGTCGTTATCAGTGATAGGCTTTATTTATTACGTATTTTTGCTACTTATGAATAGTCTTGTGTAGTATCACCTAGTTTACAAAATGAAATAGTTAACATCAAACAATTAGCATGGTACTCGTAATTGAAATTGTTGACTCATGCATGATAATGAAGACGCATGTCATCAGAGGTCGTACCGTCTCGTATTAATGGGATTGAGAGAAAGGGATGCCGCTCTACAGATTAAACAGTGCCATCCCCTTCTCACAATTTAAAATCATCGCGTTATCATGTCATGGTATGGCGTAATGGTAGGCCCCCAGTAGGTAAGCGGTGCTCGTGTTTGCTACATGAGTTGGATGCGAAGTTGGGGGTCCAGGATAAGAGGTTCTAAAGGTGAACCCTGGTCCGGAGCTCGTCATGTCCATGGTGAATATCACGAATCCCATTGCCGTGATTATAAAAAAAGGTTAGGCAAGTGAGAGATTTTCCGTACTATATTTTTTTTTAAGTTTCTACATAGCATAAAGCAAAGTCGCTCACGCTTTATGTACGCTTAGGTATTTTAAACTACGCAACAGATTTTTATGTAGTGCTCAGCAATAGATAAAGTGATTCAAGAGGAAGGTTTTTATGTAGTATACAAGCATGTTTAGAGAAAAGCCGAGAAACCATGCTTGCGAAGCCGTGGGCGTAAAGCTTTCTTATAACATGTGAAATGTAGGTACCAAAATAGAAATATTCACTTTACAATGAAAGCTCTATTAAATGAATAACATCACTACATAGTATAAAACAAAGTCGCGTCCCGCTGTCTGTCTGACCCTTTGTATGCTTAGATCTTTAAAACTACGTAACGGATTTTGTACGTTTTTTTTTCATAGATAGAGTGATTTAATAGGAAGGTTTATATGTATAATACATACATATTATAGTTGAGAAAAGTCGAGAAAACATGCGGGCGAAACCGTTGGCGTAAATCTAGTTGTGTATAAATGAAATAGCAGCGTCTAACACACTATATTACATTTCACCCGGTATAAAGTGTACCAAAACGGAAAAGATTGTTGTTGGCGATACGCTTATAATTAAACACAGTATTTATTGCTTAAGGCTGCTATTTATAACCAAACGCATAGGTCACCTTGTAACTTTACTAATTAGTTACAATTATATTAAATTAACTTAGTACTTAGTTAGTAACATAGTATATTGTATGTTTAGGTAGGTTTAGGTGTGTAATAGGGGGCGAGCCTATTGTCATTAAACGGGCACAAATCAAGACTCCGAGCTGCTACTGAGAATATCATAGTAAAACTCAATAACACTTTGCTAAACCTGGGGAACGAACCCAGGACCTCTAGCGTATCAGTCGCGCTTAGGACCAACCTTAAAGAGGCAATCTGGCATAATAATTAGCATTAGTAGTAGGTATTCACTTACAGTAGGCGAAAGTCGTTAAAATTTATTCTTATCAATCCCTGCGGTTTAATCCGCTTTGCCCCGCTCCTAAGAATGGTAGTGTGATATTAGATAACCTGTATCCTTCTTCATGGATGTGGCTATCTTATACAAAAGGACTTTCGAAATCTGACCGGCAGTTTCAGAGATTAGCGCGTTCAAAAATACTCTTCATCTTTATTATAATAGTATCTATAGATAGATGATATTGTAGTGTATCAGTATTAAAAATCTGACACTGACAATGCTTTAGAGGTGGCTAAGTTTTGGGCAAAGAGTATATAACCTATATTAAAAAAAAAAAACGTACATTCGACACGAAGAAGAAGAAGTATTAAACAAATTATTTCTGTATGAAGTGTCACAAAATGAATAATGTCATTGTGCATGTACAATGATACCGATATAAATCAATAATGCCGTATACTCCATGAAATTTCAGCTTTTACTAAAATCGCGGTGTCGGTATTACAGCTTATCTTTCCGTATAAAGTGTTCTAAAACGGAAAGTGTCGTTGTTGCCGGCGATAGGCTGATTATTACTCACAGCATTTATTGCCTAATTCTGCTATTAATAAACTAAAGCGTTAGTTACCTAGTTTTGAGTGGAATTTTGAATTTTGAATTTAGTACAGGACTGCCTTGTTGGTCTAGTGGTCCCAATCGCGACTGCCACGCTAGAGGTCTTGGGTTCGATCCCCAGGTCGAGCAAAGTGTTATTGAGTTTATCTATGAAATTCTCAGTAGCAGCTCGGAGTCTGGATTTGTGCCCGGTGAATGACAATAGGCTCGCCCCCTATTACATGGGACCCAAACATACCGGCGAACTGTGGGTGTACATTAAGTACACCTCTGCCTAACCCTTCGGGGAATACAGGTGTGATGGTATGTTATGTTATGTGAATTTAGTACAGTACTGAACAAATTTCATTCTGTGCGGTATGTAGGTATAAGGGTCAAAATCAGAGAGGTGAGCATTTTAAGTTTTGAATTATCTGAGAAATTAAGTTTTCTTTTGAAGAAAATTATCATGTCGAATATGTTGTGTCATTTGTCATGAACCTTTCCTGTGAACAGGCACGCACACAAATATATATTTTAGAAATTCTACCTGTTAATAAGAAAAATGCCAGAGTCTTAAATCATTTCGGGAACACTTTTAAATATTTTTTAAATAATAATATAATCAACACCTTTAATAACCACCGTCAAGAAATTATAATTCACCTGTCCCTCTATCGGTAAATGCTGTTATTTTGTATATTTTTATTATAAAAAGACTTATTTTTCAAATTACTGTCTATAGATTTTCAATTACTGTAAATATCATTTCAAAATTTTAAATTATTGTATACATTTGTGCAGTACGTTATCAATTAATAATATAAATACAAATGTTAAAAGGTCATTTCAGGTTGTATATGCAAGATTTCACTATAGCATTACTCATTAGTGATAAATTTGCCGTTTTCGTGATGTTCCCGAACATGATGGGAGTGTTCCCAAAATGACATAGAAGTTCCCTAAATGACGTTGACGTTCCCTAAATGACCGCAACGTCTGGTTTTTGCATATTTTATGCATGAAAATAATATATACATTTACAGTATTATACCTTAATTTGTACTTAAAGAATGAGTTACACGAGTATCAAAAATTTAACTTAAAATCTAATAATAAACTTTGTAGTTTCAGTTAAAAAACATAATATATTAGGAAAAAAAACAAATAGTAATTGCATAAGTATTATAAGATTTCTTGCATCAATGCTTAAAATAAAATATAACAATTGTAGTTTTAAAACAAACAGTCTTTAGGAATTAGAAACATTAAAGCATAATCATATTAATCACAAAATAATTTAAGTATCTAAGTTTGAACTTAAAGTCTAGCAATAATAACTTTTCAAATAAGTCCATATTCTCATCAAAACAATAATAGCTACGACTACCTTTTTTCTGCTATTTCGGGGTGGGTAAAATTATAACAACTTGTTCACATACAGGGGGGACATAATATGCAACATCATTTTGTTCAAGTTGAAATATCTTTGCTTAGTTCCGCTGACAACGTAGAAAGCTGACCGTTATTTCACCATCTTCATCAACTGAGGTGTCAGCGACTGCGACGTATCTGTATTATTATTTTTTATTTTCAGTTAGTACATTTACTAGCAAAAATGTTTTTGGACGTATCATGTTTGGGTGGAAGTTCCCGTATCATTTCTGTACGATGTACAGCAAAATTATCGTCATTCTTTCCATGAAGTCAATCTGAAACTTTTTGGAGTTTCCCATCATCTGAACTGTCTGATACGTATATTTCCTACTCATGCGAAGAGAACTCAGAAACTCATAATTCTTTTCTATGTCTAAATCTATCATTTCTAATGGCACTGGACTTTCTTTATCTTCGAGTGAAAATGCCTGCAGTTTAATTTCTCGCAACAATTTTTAAAACTGATCCAGTAGTATGGTGACATCAGAAGCTTTCTGCCAGATAATATTAGTTACATTCATGATTCCGGGGATTTCATCTATCCTTTCATTGTATTGTATGTATGTACATATTAAGGTTTTGATTGCAACTGTTTCATCGTTAGTGACTTCATGAAGTGAAACAAATGTAATTAGATTTCAATTAGTGTAAATTTCCTCTCTTTTTCTTTCTCATTTTCAGAATCTGGCAGACTGTTAGCTAAACTTTTTTTCTGTCTATACTTTTGAGATTTTTTCTCCACAACTTTCTGTTTCCTCTTCTGTCTTTCAGTCATATCACTAACAGTCTAACTTAATTTTCAGCCTTCTTTCTTTGGTAATATTCCCTATCTTTCAGTCTCTTCATCTCTCTTTGTTCAGGTGTCATTTTATCTAAAATCTTGCGTTTCCTTGCATTAGCCTTTTCACGATGTTTTCAACCGACTTCAAAAAGGAGGAGGTTCTCAATTCGTCTGTATGTTTTTTTTTTTTTTTTTTTTGTATGTTTGTTACGCGATATCTCCGCCAGTTGTGGACCGATTTTAATGATTGTTTTTTTGTTTGGTAGGTCATACTTCAGAGGTGGTCCCGTTCAAATTTTATCGAAATCGGTTGAGCAGTTTTGGAAATATCAACAAAAGTCTAAAAATTGTTTACATCGATGATATTATCGTTTACTCCGAAACATCGCTGTCTTATTGGAGCAGTGCGTTTAGTTGGCTAACTAAACAAAATTTTCCACTAAAAATAACAATATAAAATTACTTTTAACAAAAAAGTTAAACCGCCTTCAAAAAATAATAAAATAATTTTGTCTAAAACAGTTTGGGAAGTCGGTGGCGAAAATAAAAGACCCACTCAAATGGAAGTCACCGACTTCCCAAACTGTTTTAGACAAAATTATTTTATTATTTTTTGAAGGCGGTTTAACTTTTTTGTTAAAAGTAATTTTTTTATAAACTATCGAGTCCTGTTGTGGTCGATTTTTGACTTCTTTTTCTCTTCATTTTTATTATTTTCCATGTTACCCGTACTAAATGGTTCCCTAAAACCAAAATGTTGCATGGTTATATGTTTTTAAAAGCATTAGAGCGTCATTTTGCCTGAAAATCGTCATTTCGAGAACGCCCGTCATATACGAGAACGTTTCCAAAATGACCATTCCCGAAATGACTATTCGATAAATATTTTCATATCACGCTCGATGCCGCCATGTTATATATTGGTTTTAGAGGATAGGAACAAGTGAGCTGTAATATTTATAAGAATTTAGCAAAAAGTATGCAAATTGTTGAAAAAATAATCACCAAACAGCGTTCCCGTAGTGACAGGGAATTAAAGTACGCTTCCCACATACGAAATTAAATGGTACTTACCAACAAAATCAATCATATTTTTCTGTAAACACGACACACGTCTTTTCCTTTGACTAGTGAACTTCACAATGTTGCTCGCTAACACCACCTAGCACGTTTTGTTTTCATTACATTGGCCGATATCCACCGCGTTCACTGAATGATTTAATAAATGTCAGACAGCATTTAAATAGTTAAAATATGAAGAAATTAACCTTTTGTTAATTTAATTTATACGAATATTTGTAATTGAATAATTTTCAAAGCTAGTATTTAAAAATGTCAATTTTAAGTCTTAATTGTAAACATTTTTGACTTGTCTCAACTATGAAACATGGTATAAGGACGCGTCCCCGGAATGACTATTTAGACCTTTTTTGTTTAAAATCGAATAAAATATTATCGTAGAAAAATAAATATAATCAGTGCCTCGTAATTATGCTCAGAACCTTCATTTCGAAATAAGTATTTTAGTAATATCGCGTTATTTTATTAAGAAAATCTTTGCCAGAAGCATGATTCTCACCTCTCTGATTTTGACCCATAAGCGTGTAGGAAACAATCGATTTCTGTAGTCAAAGCGATTGTTATACTCATACAGAGCCTAAAAATAGATCATGATGCATATTGCAATCAAAATTGAAATGTAGTTTCTATTTGTAGAAATTTTTATGACGTCGTGACCATCGTAACCTTTTCTTGCTATACAATAAGCAGTATGATAACATATCGATTGACTGTAATCGATACCAGGAGGGCTGGATGATAAGACCTGAAGATCGGCATTGTGACGTTCACTAACATATTCCTACGCCCAGCAGTGAACAAATACGGGCTGATTATTGATACCAGGGAAAAGGATAAATTTGATACAGAATATCATTCAACATCCTAAATTTACTCAACTACATATGCTCGGGTTGGCTTTCAATCTTACAGGATGCGGCTCAATAACAGCAGGCAGTATTTTTACTATAGCAGCATTTATTGAGAATTTATCGGGATCGGAAATAAGTCCGTCACTAATAATTATACGTGCATATTCGTATACCTCTGTCGAACCCATAGGGGAGACAGGCATGATGGCAGGCTTACCCTTTTTACCCAATGGAGAAGGCAGCGATTTCTGCATACTTCTTTTGCTTCATCCACATTCATACATCTTATCATACACGCCGGTTGCGGATATGTATGGTGACAAAATTTCTCAGTTGACTCTGAACTTAAACGTCAACATTTTAAATTTTTCAGTTTTGTATAACTTGATGTGCTGGCGACTGAACCTACTTAAATTATTTTAATTTTAAATTAAGATTATTCTAGATACCAACACACTAAATCCATCGAGAGTGGCTTTAGTCGGGACTATAGTATTAAATAGTAATGATAATGAATGCAAAGGGTTTTAGATCATGCATTACTTATTAGAAGCCGCTAGCAACGAGGTCGAAGGTTTGATGAATAAATGCGCGACTCGTCATTCGACAGGGTTCTAGCGACAGGTCTAAAGTTCGACATGTTGTTGGAAATATATTTAAGGTTATTTTATAATCCACTCTCTACTGCAAGATGGCAGACTCCAAATGCCGTCGAGAGAAGCGTCATGATGTTTTTTTTCACCGTCTTGAGCGAGTGTAGACTTACCACTAAGCTATCACTGCTGTGTTGCGGAGGTCTGATCGCTTTGTGTAAAATACTGATATTCCGCCGCATCTGATTAGACAGGAAGCCATCCCCAAACGAGTAAAACCTAGTAGAATATTTTTTGTCAAAAAGTAAAACCGCCTTTAAAAAATAATAAAAATTTTTGTCTTTTTCCAGTGGGTTGGCTAATGTCAACTGATCACCTTTTTTTACAAAATATTGCGTTTCCCAAAGCAGGGAGGTTAATTACTAAGGAGTTTTTTTTGTTAAAAAAGCTTACTAGCAATGTGGGTCGCACATTACTAGTATTCTTGATAACCCCTCGTACTAAGCTAAATGCTATTACGAGTGGGCTCACGTCGGTAGTGCAATGGGTGAGTTTCGAACTGGCAACCACATGATCGCAAGTCCGACGCCCTAGTTATTAGGCTACCGCCGCTACAAGTTTCAAGTTGTCCAAGTACTTCGCCATATGCATTATGACGAGCGTAAATAATTGTAACTATATTAAAGTAATTGAATCACAACCCATAAAATACTTCTTGTTGAGGAGTTGCGATGAAGTAGTGGCCTTCATCATCAGTTTCATTTTCATTTCAAAGTCAAGATTTCCCTCGATTTCTCCATGATCCCACCATCAACATATATAATATCGACCTGGCAAATATACCCTTTCAAACAAAAAATAATTTTCCAAATCGATTTGCAATTGACGGAGTAATTGATGAACATACATAGAAAAAAAAAACAAATATACAGTCGAACGTATAACCTCCTCCTTTTTTCGAAGTCGTTTAAAAATAGAGATTAAGTGCCGAGTTGACCAAAATATATTATTTAAAAAAGTAAATTTTATAAAAATTACCACTTAGATACATACGTATAAGTTAATTTATTATTCCCACCAAAAATCTTGGATGTGAACAAAAAAGTAATTTTACGTATTCTTTTTTTTTTCGCTAGCAGTTGCCAAATGACAACGACAATACTCACAAATCCTGTATACGCACAAAGATCTCAATTTGCCTTTGTACCAAATCCTCTTATTGCTTTCAAAGCGTATTTTATGTGCCGACTAGCCGAATTCGAATATACCTACTTTGTAAAAGGAAGATCATGGGGACGAATTGATTTTATTAGGCGTATGCCTGTTGAGTGTGATTTGGCATTCTACTTATTGTTATTTGTGTATTTGTATATCAGAAATAGAAAAAGAAACAACCCTGTTCAATGTAATAACATCCATCATCACAAGAGGGGCTCGTGGCTAAGTTACAAGTTAAGTGGCGGTAGCCTAATGGCTAGGGCGTCGAACTTGCGATCATGTGGTTGCCGGTTCGAAACCCGCCCTTTGTACTACCGACGTGAACCCACTCGTAATAAAAGCATTTAGCTTAGTACGAGGGGTTTACAAGAATACTAGTTATGAGTGACTCTGTGTGACCCACATTGATAGTAAGCTTTTTAGGGTTCCGTAGCCAAATGGCAAAAAACGGAACCCTTATAGATTCGTCATGTCTGTCTGTCCGTCCGTATATCACAGCCACTTTTCTCCGAAACTATAAGAACTATGCTGTTGAAACTTGGTAAGTAGAGTATTCTGTGAACCGCATTAAGATTTTCACACAAAAATAGAAAAAAAAACAAGAAATTTTGGGTTCCCCATACGTACATTACCATGTAAACTTCCAACGAAAATTGGTTTGAACAAGATCTAGTAAGTAGTTTTTTTAATACGTCATAAATCGTAATGGTACGGAACCCTCCGTGCGCGAGTCCGACTGGCATTTGGCCGGTTTCTTAAAAAAAATAACTACACTGATCAACAACAAGAATCATCTTATACTTCATGCGTACCTATGCGTTCTAAATTTCTAAAAATCAAAGGGTTACAGACACAAATGTGTGCGTACATCATCCAGAACAATTTCCTATCCTCATCTTTTTGAATTTCCGTTAGGAAATAGCTAAGATGTGCTAGAATTTGCGCCCATCTTGAAACGTCTTCGTTGATTTTCGGAGTAATTTGTACTTGGGTAGGTATATTATGATCAAGATATGACGTGTGGCCGTGAATCATATTATGATTAAGCAAAGGTCTTCATTTAAGCCCCTTAAATAAGTAATTGCGAGTCCGAAAATTTAAAACATTTGCATAGCATGCGTTGCTAAGAATGTAGGGCAGAAGAAACAGCCTTCTGAAAGTTTTAAAGTTTTCTGAATAGATCTATAAAAGAGGTATATTCTACCATACATTGGTTTGTTATATCTCAAAGGGTTAAGCAGCGTTTTCACTGCAAGCTCTCAGGCGGCTTGACTTCTTACGACATTTTGAACAATTATCGTCATATTTCAACCAATTTACATTAACCCTAACAAATTGCACATTTAAACCTTTCAATGTAAACAATTTTTAGATTTGTGTTGATTTTTTTAAAACAGCTGAACCGATTTCTATAAAATTTAATTGAGACCACCTCTGAAGTAGGACCTACCAAACAAAAAAATAATCATCAAAATCGATCCATAATTGAAGGAGATATCGTGTAAAAACATACAACAACAAAAAAAAACAACAACATAATATGAAGAACCTCCTTCTTTATGAAATAGGTTGAAAAAAAAAACAATACGATAGGTATATTATATTCTATTCTATTCTAATTGCATCTCCAGTCTTACTCTAGAAGTTCTCCATCGACTGGACCAATCAGGTCAAATTAAATACTGAACTAAGGATACTTAGTGCAGGTAGACTTAAAACTTTGTAGTTCCAAAGCGGGTTTAGCGTAACTAAAAGCTCAGTTAGGTTATGATGGTAAAGGCAAAGCAAGACTTAGTTTGAAGCACGTCGGTATGTTTATACTGTCTATTGCCATTAACTACAACTTCAAACTCCGAGCTGCTACTCAGAATTTTATAGGAAAACTGGATAGCACTGCTCGACCGGGAAATCGAATCCAGTATTAATGCCATCATTTATACGTTTTGAAAGAGAGACGTCACTATATAACCTGTAGAGCGGCATCCCTCTCTCACAACCTAAAAATTATGGCATTAATACGTAGTAATACGGCCCCAGGACTTCTAGCGTAGCAGTCGTGTTTGGAACCACTAGACTTATGAGTATTACAACTAGTTTATTAGTAACTGTAATTGGTTATTACACAACCGTTGTAATTAAATAAATCAACTAGAATAATGAGAAAAAAGTCATGTTTTTATTTTAGTGAAGGAAAAATACGACTGCGGGCAGGATTCGAAACTGCGTCTTCTGGTTAAGTACACCAGACGCTATGAAGGCTAAGCCACCGCGAGTTCACCCGTCAGGTCAGGAATCTGCCTTCACAATTTTTTAGTTACGTCTTTGAGGCGACTTCAGAAGACGCAGGTTCGAATTCTGCCTGCAGTTTTTTGTTCTTTTACTAAAATAACTGAATAATCTTTGCATGGAAAATGCCCAAAAAATACAAAAGATAAACGGCTACTAAGCATAAGTTCATCAGTTAGATTACTTATGTAAAGTGTCATTGAGTTTAAAATTGCAACAGAAAAGCAATTTCAAAAAAGAATACAACATTTCAAACACAATTTGCTACAATTAAATCGTAGACTTGCTACAACTGCGTAGCAAGCGTAGCAATGACGTAGGTACTACACTACGAATGACCCGGCTACAAAGTCAGGGCTACGCAACTCGTAGCCGCTACGACATTATTTTAAAGAACATAACATACCATTACGCCTGTATTCTCCGAAGGGTTAGGCAGAGGTGTACTAATTGTAACAGAGATGTAACAGAGAGCGAGCCTCTATTGCTCTATTGCCATTAACCGAGCACGAATCCAGACTCCGAGCTGCTACTGAGAATTTCATAGAAAAATTAAATAATAATGAGGCAGTTACAATTACAATATTATAATAGTATTTAGATCATAAAAAAGTTCCTTTGTTTTACCTTGTCCATTTTGTTTAACTTTTATAATCTGTTTAAACACTGCAACTGTTGAAGTGAATACATTCATACTCTTAACTTTTTGTTCGTCTTTTGACGCATTATCCTCACATCCCACTGAAAGCGTATCAGGCACTTTCTGAACAGCGCTTAATTAGCACTAATAATTATATAGGTCAAGTGATAATAAATAATAACCTGTTCAGAATAGAACAACCACAAATATTTCGTGAATTTCCCATTTCCAGTCGAAATTGTTCGCCTAAAATTAGCTATATAAGTTTAATACTGTGTAGTGCGCACAGTCATAATACAAACGTGATTACCTAGTGTAGGGACCACGGATAATACTGATGTGAAAGACTTATTAAATAAGTATTATTAATACTTTTATTAGTAGCATAAAAGAATATTATCCACATGATTAACTGAGGGAACAGCTTATAGGGTTTCTAAGTCCTTATTATGTTGGTATTACCCAGAACCATTCAAGTTACATTAGGTTAGGTAGAGATATGCCTATATGTTACAGTTCGCCGATATTATTATATTCACGTAATAAGGGCCTCATTAGTCTAGTGGTCCTTAGCGGGACTGCTACGCTAGAGGTCCTGGGTTCGATCCCCAGGTCGAGCAAAGTGTTATTGTGTTTTTCTATGAATTTCCCAGTAGCAGCTCGGAGTCTGGATTTGTGCCCGGTTAATGGCAATAGGCTCGCCCCCTATTACATGGGACCTAAACATATCGGCGAACTGTGGGTGTACATTTGTATACCTCTGCCTAACCCTTCGGGGAATTCGGGCGTGATGGTAAGTATGTTATGTTATGTAAGGGGCGAGAATATTGTCATTATACGGGCAGAAATCTTGAACAAACTCGGGCTCCTACTGATAAATTTATTAAAAAAGTCATACGCTTCAAATAAAATGTTTTTACAAGCGTTTATGAAACGTTATTGTCTCTAGTTGCTCAGTTCCAAAAAGTTGATCCTATGGAAAAGCATCTGGCAAGAAACTCCATAGACATATTTACTTTTGAAATAAAATATGTTACATTATTCACTGGTACATTATGACGATAACAGGATGTGAGGACATTGGAGGTTAATGTTATAATTAGCCCGAAGTCGGGATTAAAATTAAGAAAATGTTCTCAGCATTTGAGAACTCAATGTCAACCTAAAACAGATAGGGAACTTATTTGAATTTAATAGTCTATTCTAGTTTGACCTATCACGTAAAGTTTTAATGAAATGTAAAATTCTAATAATTCCTCCTAGTTTACAAAGAAAATAAAATAAATTGTAAACAGATCACAAGTTTATTGAATTCGGTTTTGCATTTTCCTAAAACCACATTCAATATTTTCTGTGTCAAATAGCTTTGAAACTTTATCGTTTTGTGAAATAGTCTCGAAACTTGACAGATTAATGAAAATCTATTTTTGGATCTATTATTTGGTTTAACTGTTGTGATGGAATTCATAGTTGAACTGTAACATTGACACATTAGCTGTAACATAAAGTTTAATATAACTTGAGCTTGATTATTTAAATTTTAATAGTAATATATGTATGTGTCGGATCCAGTGTGTCGACTACACACAAACGTCAAATTGACGTGTACAATCATAGCCTAGTAGTGAGGATAAGCGTTATAAAAAAGCGTGCATTCTGTATTTGGATCTTTAATCGTATTGATCGTTCTAAACGTACACTAGCCTAGGAACTGTACTGTGTATATCGTAATAAAAAGTGAACAGTGATAATTTCTATTATTATTTACCTTACTTACGAAATAAATTATTTAGTTACCCACAGGAGTTTATTTCTCACCGGGATCCCTGCTGATGCCCGCAATGATAAGGAATCTCCGATATATATGTATATATATTTTTATATAAGATTATAATATAGGATTGGAAGCGGTGGTAGCCTAATGAAGCGGCGGTAGCCTAATTGCTGGGGCGTCGGAATTGCGATCATGTGGTTGCCGGTTCGAACCCCACCCATTGCACTTTCGACGTGAACCCACTCGTAATACAAGCATTTAGCTTAGTACGAGGGGTTAACAAGAATACTAGTAATGTGTAACCCACATTGCTAGTAAGCTTTTAAGTAAAATATATATATATACAAAAAATATTGCAATAAAAGGAAATTTAGAGTAACAATAAAACAAATACCAAATTTTAAATACCAATGTACAGTTGACCAGAGACCCAACCGCTGAGTTAAAACTTTAAACTCCTGAGCCCGGGAATCATTCACACTGAGTCTTCTATAAGTCTTTATTCATTGACGTGATCGAATGACGTCATAACTCTCACATTCGAAACGAGGGTCACGAGAGCTTTGAGTACAACCTTGTAGCAAATGACCTTCACACTGGACAGCATCATAGTTTCCAGTTTGGATATAGCATAAGAAAATGACAATATTATTTATTGACCAGCTTTCCGCCCGCGGCTTTGCCCGCGTAGACTATACGGTTTCGTCATTTTACAATACATGAAAGCTACATTTTACACTCAGGAATAATGTAGCTCTCTATCGGTAAGAGAAATTTTCAAATCGTGCCAGTAGTTTCAGAGCATATTTAATGCAAACAAACCATCAAATCATTCCTCTTTATAATATTAGTTTAGATTTAGAAAAGAACTCTCATTAGTCTAGTAGACGTACGCGTGAATGCTACACTAGAGGTCCTAAGTTTAATTCCCAGTTCTAGGTTCGATAGACTTGGGAATAGTAGGAGTGCTATAATAACTTAGCAAAACATGTACGTACACCTTCGACTTCATTAAACACCTTTGTATACCATGGTTTATGCAAATAAAGATTATTATGATTATTATTATGGGTTAAATTAGTAAAAAATCGTCTTGTAGACTGCCTCGTTGGTCTAGTGGTCCCGATCGCGATTGCTACGCTAGAGGTTTTGGGTTCGATCCTCAGGTCGAGCAAAGTGTTATTGAGTTTTTCTATGAAATTCTCAGTAGCAGCTCGGAGTCTGGATTTGTGCCCGGTTAATGGCAATAGGCTCGCCCCCTATTACATGGGACCTAAACATACCGGCGAAATGTGGGTGTACATTAAGTACACCTCTGCCTAACCCTTCGGGGAATACAGGCGTGATGGTATGTTAAATTAGTACCTACACCTGTTCCCATAGACTGACAGTGACAAGAACGAAGAAGTTACCTATTAGCTGTAAGCGAGGCTTACAATCCCAGCCGTGCAAAAAGTTGGGATTTTTCATGACGTAACATACCACCACGTCCGTATTGCCTGAAGAGTAAGGCAGAGGTGTACACCCACAGTTCACCGGTTTGCTTAGGGCCCATGTAATGGGAGCGAACCTTGTTATTAACCCAATAGTATTTCGCTCGACCTAAGAATCAAACACAGAATAGCAGTTGCAGTCACATTTAAGACCACTAGATTAATGATACAGGTAGAGATTTTGTATGACGTGTGCCAATAAAGAATAATTTGATGAAACAAATGCCGATCTACTGCCGTCTCTCTCAAACAGTACAGTACCGTTTACTGTGCGAGAGAGATGAGACGAGATTGTTTTATAAAACGTCAATTTTGTGATCGATTTATTCTTGTAATAACATCGAGACTGTTTTCAAGAGAGCTCAAATGGGATTGGTATGAATGACTTTTATTTATCTCTCAAAGGATTATTTCTAACGTAGTTTTGTTCAAGTGTAAAATACAAAAATATTTGTATATGATAATGCTCTGCTTTTGTAGATATTTGGAAATATATGGCATTTAGATTGTTTTTTGTTTTGTTATTTTCTTGGACCATTGCCGCTTGCGAGTTGTCTACAGTAATATTCTTAAACATCAAACGTGGAATTTGGACCCCATGGTCGACGTGTTTTAACCACAACCCCTTAAAACAATCAATCATTTAAAAAGTATTAATGACCAACAAAAAATTATCGTAAATCAAAGTGGTCTCAGTATCTACTCAGTGGCTAAAGCATCCGGCGTACTAAACTGGAGAGACGTAAGTTCGCATCGCAAGTTCGAGTATGTGAGATTGAATTCTTTTTTCGCTATAATTTATATATTTTTAATATGGCGAGCTATGGACATTAGCACACATCTCTCTAACGCTTTGAGGAATACAGGCGTGATGGTATATTTATGTTATAGCAATAGGCTCAGCCCCTATTACATAGGACTAAAACATACCGCTGAACTGTGGGTGTACATTATACACTTCTGCCTAACCCCTTCAAGGAATACAGGTATGATGGTATGTATGTTTAAGTAAGTCAACCTATTCATCTAAGACCTTTTCTCTTATACTTTGGCCCTACGTCAACCACTTGACCTTTTTTAAGGGCAAACGCGAAATGGTTCGCTGAGTTGGGGCATCAACCGGCACTTCCGGAAAGCACTCGCCTTTTATTATCTATTCAATCAATGATTTATTATTATATTGCTTGAAAATGTGGAATTAATAAATTGGTACTTCTAGCAATATGTCACCCATCCATAGACTGACCGCAGCCGGTTGCGAGTACTGCAATATTACAGTATAAGTACAGTTTGTTATCAATAACGTAGTATGGAGATGAAGAAAGCTAATAATCAATATTATACAAACAATAATCCATATTTTCGTTGGTCACTTTTGGTTCTGTTGGTTGCCACTTCACGTGTTGTAGAATTAATTGGCTGTTGGCTGTTGATTTAATTAATCTTTTTTTAAGTTTTCTAATAATTATTATGAAGAAGGTTTTTAAGGAAAGAAAAATTAAGGAACTTGGTATATTCAGAAAACTTACACGTGTCATTAGTATTTTAATTTCATGTTTTTTTTTGTATTTATTCCAGTTCGAAAGACTGCCTCGTTGGTCTAGTGGTCCCAATCGCAACTGCTACGCTAGAGGTCTTGGGTTCGATCCCCAGGTCGAGCAAAGTGTTATTGAGTTTTTCTATGACATTCTCAGTAGCAGCTCGGAGTCTGGATTTGTGCCCGGTGAATGGCAATAGGCTCGCCCCCTATTACATGGGACCCAAACATACCGGTGAACTGTGGGTGTACATTAAGTACACCTCTGCCTAACCCTTCGGGGAATACAGGCGTGATGGTATGTTATTCCAGTTCGAATTGAATATTCATTGCAGGAAAACATCTTTTGAGTCATATTCTCTTATTAGAAATACTTACGGTTATACTGTTTAGTTTGTTATAAAGAAATTCTAATGACAAACTGGCAACTTTAAAATATTTATCTTCTCCAAGCCTGAATAAACGCGAAAACCTAGAAATAGCCCGTTTACCGAGCCGCTCTAATAACGTCATTGAAAACACCGCCTAGATAGATAACTAATTCAAAGCAAACTGAATCTTATTTCCAGTGCAATAAATTTAAAATTCCTTTACAAACTATAAAGAATTCAGTTCCATTACACAGAAAACGAGCGCGTATATCTTTGCGAACAAAGTTTAAAATCAGTTAAAATGATTTTGAGTAGTAGTTGACGTTTGATTTAGGACTTTATAATTAAGATGTTAAAGTTCAGAATCACTACGGGATTGGTAACCCTTTACATTCGTAGCATCTGGCGCCTGCAGGGCTCTTAAAGTGTCTAATTACTGAAAATGATTGTACCTGGTGATATTTCATGGGGGTTTATGGTGTCCATTTGTTATTTTATACGTACCTTACCGTGCAGTAGAGTACAGGGTGGCTGAAATGGTCACTTTTGGTGAATACTACACATTTCTAAGGAAATATATTCTATAGTCTAATGATATAAATCTGATTCTTTCAAGTCGTACCAACAAAGACAGACGCCCGACGGATGTGAATATTATGATTATTGATAACAACTTTATATTCTTTAAAAGTGATTTACCTACTCCTAATTATTACTGCAAATTAATATTTAATCATCTAGTTTATTTTTATGTTACTGTTGAATCCTAAAACAATCAATAAATACGTAGTTCTTGTTTTGATAAACTGTATACATAGGGTAGGAGGTGTTGTTAATATTCATTCTAATATTGTAATCCTTGGTGTGACGTTACTCTGTCCAAATATATTATGATTAGTATGAAATTTATAGTGTTTTAATCCTGCTATACCAACACGCGCTTAACACTATTAGCGTACGAACTAATTACGGTAAAAAAAACCATATTGTTTGAAGGAGTCCAGCTGTTTAACAGATTGCCGGACGATATAAAGGAATGCGATAACGCGAATGCATTTAAAAATAAACTTAAAAAATATGTATGCACATTGTAACATCTACTACTATGGAGCTAATTTGTACTGTATTTCTGATCACTTTGTATTATCATTATAAGTGGACTGTAAAGTTCTTATGATAAATAAATTTCTTTAAACCTAAGTCATGTGCGTATTAATTGTTACGTATCACGTTCGTCGTTAAACGGTAAAGGAAAACATCGTGAGGAAACCTGCATGCTTGATAGATTTTCTTGACTTTGATTTTCTCTAGACTAGATATTATATAGAGATAGACTAAAAAACTACTGCATAGATTTTCATGTTGTTTTCACCAATGGATCGAGGAATTCAAGACGAAGGTTAATATAAATCGGTAAGCCGATAAACCACGCGGGCGAAGCCGTGAGCTGAAAGCTAGTCAATATATCAATATTCAATATATATATTATATAAAAATCAATGCCACTTTTCGTTGTAATTTTATAACTCAACAACGGGCTCACCTATCCAAACCAAATATTAAGGCTTTGTTCGGACTATTTAGTAGATGGTTTATGTGAAATTTGCACAAAATCTGTCGAGCGGTTCTTCATTTATCACATTTTTATACATACATATTATTGTACAGGAAAGTCAAGAAAACACGCGGGCGGAGCCGTGAGCGGAAAGTTAGTATTCTATAAAAACTAGCTATTGTAAGCTAAAACAGTACCTCAAACACTTCTCTGGTGGCCGAGAAAGGCAGCACGGCTAGGCCGACTAGTAGGTCAGCGACCGCCAACGACACGATGAATAGGTTGGTGACACTGCGCAGCTTGGACGAGCACAGCACTGCAGCTATCACCAGGCAGTTACCTGTAGAGCAACGGGCCATAATTAATTAATGATATTCATCATCATCTACCCATATAATATCCCATTGCTGGTACAGAGCAAACTATAAGAATCCAGTTTTAGCAGATCTCGCATTGTATAGGCTTCCCAAACAATAAGAGGTCAGCATAAACTGGTTTTATTAGCTTGATGCGTACTGCTGTAGCAATACAGCAATAAGCGAGCCTAATGGCTAGGGCTTCGGACTTGCGATCCTGTGGTTGCCTGTTCGAAACCCACCCATTACACTACCGACGTGAACCCACTCGTAACCCAAGCTTTTAGCTTAGAACGAGGGGTTAACAAGAATACTATTAATGTGCGAACCACATTGCTAGTTATCTTTAAAAAAAAATACAGCAACGAGTAAAACTAGAGTAAAACTTATACTCTAGTTTTACTCATAAAAAATATATCTAAATGGTGTCAAAGGCTTCAAAGTACAACAGTTTAAAGGAAAAAGAAAATAAAATAAATTATTCAGTATTATTTATTATGGTATTCAATATCTACAAAGATAAAAATTAATTATATTTTTTTTCTTTCTGTTGTGCCTTTGTAAGTTACTCGTAGCTAGTGTATTGAAATATATTATGTAAATATTTAGGTATATAAACACATGTTGTGTTTTTGCGACTGAAATGTTTATTATGTTTAGACAGTTCTAGAGTTGAAAGAGCCCTTTGACACTAAAGAACTGTCAACTCAAAGGTAAATCTCAAAAGAGGTGTCGAATTCAAAACAGTGGATTGTATAAAAAATTTTTTGAAATGGTACACTAAATTCACTAACGAGACGGGACAGAAACTTGAAAAGCCGTGAATGAGTACGACTTGCATTAAAAGCTCTTTCAGCTATTTCCAATTTACTTTATAATTACTACCCAAAGTAAGTGCCTCTTTCACGATGTTGAAAATGCCTGATTTCTGATTCAAAGAGCATCCAATTCTGGTTGGAACCGTATATAATAATACATAGATACTCGTCAGTACATGAAGAGGCTTGTGGCTAAAACAAGACGATCTGGATGGTAAAAAATTGCCACTTCATATCATCACGCCTATAATTCCTGAAAGATTACGCAGAGGTGTTCTTATGTACACCCACAGTTTGACGGTAGTTATAAATACGAGTATACTAATTTTATGCTTAACAGAAAGCGCACGTTGCGACGTCACACGTTCGTCATACAAATTCTATATTGACACTTGCTTTGTGGGAAAGAGACAGAATATCCACCCCCAATCGCCCCCAAAAACTTTAAGAGCTTATTATTTGGAACATTGTAAGACTATGCTTATTTTTTATTATTTTTTAGCATTAAATATTGCGAAATTTTCACAAAGAACTGAATTTTCTAATTAAAGAAAATTCTGAGATCGAATTTTTCTTTCACTAGAAATTTTCTTTAATTAGAAAATTCAGTTCTTTGTGAAAATTGTAAGACTATGTCAATTATGTTTTCAGTACAAGATATATTTTTAACAACATTTTCCAATAGGGTTGTTGAATTTTTATAGATAAATAAAAATATATCAAGCATCCTAGTTAACTACTCTACTGTCGTAACAGCAAAAGTTTTGACGAAGTTCGAAGGATCAAATATGTGAGTTCGATAGATTTCCCGAAAGTGAATTTTATGTACGTATCTTTACGGAAGTTCGTTGATAGATATCATGTTACTGGGACAAATTGGGTACAGTAATATTGTTTAGTTCCGGTAGATAGAAGCAGGTATTCTTATTTTTTGTTTTAGCTGTATAATGTAGGTACCATTTGTGATAGGTAATTATGATTTTTGACGTTTTAGGTAAGAACTTAACACATCTTTTTGTATTTTTTAGGCATTTTCCATGCAAATATTATTAAGTTATTTTAGTGAAGGAAAAATACGACCGCCGGCAGGATTCGAACCTGCGTCTTCTGGTTAAGTACACCAGACGCTATGACCGCTAAGCCACCGCGACTCCCTACCGCCATGTCGAAATTTGCCTTCACATTTTTAATTAACGTCTTTTTAGGCGACGTTAGTGACATCTGTTGAAAATGTGCTTCTCAACCGACATGACATGCTTTACAGCAAGTACGATGTCGTACGTTGCCACCTTACCTTTTAACTATCTTTTTGTATTTTTTAGGCATTTTCCATGCAAAGACTATTAAGTTATTTAAGTGAAGGAAAAATACGACCGCGGGCAGGATTCGAACCTGCGTCTTCTGGTTAGCGGCTTAGCGGTCATAGCGTCTGGTGTACTTAACCAGATGACGCAGGTTCGAATCCTGCCCGCGGTCGTATTTTTCCTTCACTAAAACAACTTAACACCTCAAAAATGTGCTAATGAGGCAGTCCAACAAAAGGAATGGCTAGTATAAAATTTACCGACATTGTACAATATTGTATATCTTTGTTTATCTATAAGTAAACACGCACAGAATCACACGCTTCCGTAAGTAGTTTTTTATTTATTTCCCTTTAGCTTTTGTCTTGATTTATGTACTCGTAAGTTCCAGTTGGATAGCGACAGTTTTCAGAGCGAAGATACTCGTACATATGAAACTTGTAATTTGTAAATAATAAAGTTAAGTTAAGGACTATATCATTAGTTTAGTGGTCTTAAGCGCGAGTTAGAGGTCCTGGGTCCGATTCCCAGGTCGAGCAATGTGTTATAGGGGTTTTCTATGAAACTGTCAGTAGCAGCTCGGAGTTAGGATTTGTGTCCAGTTAATGGCAATATTGGGCTATGACATACTGGCGAACTGTAGGTGTACAATAATTAGTACACCTCTGCTTAACCCTTCGGGGAAATCAGCCGTGATGGTATTTATTTATAACAAAGCAAAACGTAATTATATTTTATTCCCCTGATATTTTTTGCTAGTAATTTTTTTTTGCAGACGAAAGCTATTTATGTACATAAAAACCTTCTAAGAAATAACAAGGAAGCGTACAAAAAGACGAAGCAACTATTAACTTATGAGTTGATTACAAAACTGATATACTAAACTATCTTAATTACAGACATCGCGTAACTTCAAGAGATCAAAGCCTTTGAGCGCTCCGCTACGGTTCGGCTCGCGCAAAGTCAATTTATCACCAATTTTCCTTATAGACTATGAAACTAACTCAATGGCATCGCCATTTTCTTGTCATACGAAAAAGAGGGTACAATATATTCAGAAAATTTTATGGATTATCGATGAGTATGGTTATTTATTATCTTGGATCCTTACTGCCTAGCCTTTTTTGAATATAGATGACTGTCTAAATGTTATTTGGTACTCTGTCACTTCATGTTAGAGATAGTTTTTTTATTTTGAATTTTATTTACATAACATACCATCTAGACTAAATAAATATCGTGAGGAAACCTGCATGCCCATTAAACTTTCTTGATGGCGTGTGAAGTCCGCTAACCCGCAGTAGGCTAGCGTGGCGGACTATTTCCTAATCCCTCTCATCAGAGAAAACCCGTGCCCAGCAGTGCGACATTGTATTGGGTTGATGATGAACGTATCATTACGCCGGTTTTTCCCGAAAGGTTAGGTATAGTGTACTAACGTATAACCACAGTTCGCCGGTTAGTTTAGGTCCTATGTAATAGGCCTGTAGCGAGCTTGTAGTGACCTCATCGCCATAAATCTGGTGAAAATAAATTCTATGAACCGGTATTGAGAATATTATAGACAAACCCAAGAACGCTTTGTTTTTTTTTTATCACTGATAGGCTTACGCTTGACCACAACTTGCCTGATGTTAAGCATCGAAGTGGTCTACGATGGAGCGCGCTTGCCTAGAAGATACCTATTCACTCTCGTCTTGAAGACACCCAAATTGTAGGTATTGTCTTTGTTCGACCTTGGAATCAAACCCAAAACCTCTAGCGAGAGAGACAATACTTGATTTTACTTATTACGTAATAAGCTATCGGGGAAGTCATTTTGGTTTATCTAACCTTTCTATTTTAAAAACAACATTACCAGCTGTGTATTTCCGTATTGTAAACAACAATAAAATATTAAAGAGGAACGCTGCAAAAGGTTTTATGGCATGTTTCGAGAATTTGGCAAAGAAAGAAAGGTTATTTTTTCTTTTAATTTGGTATAATGCACATTCAGTGCCTTGGTAAATATTCATAAAAAAAAACATCTTGTTAACCCCTCGTACTAAGCTAAAATGCTTGTGTTACGAGTGGGTTCACGTCGGTAGTGCAATGGGTGGGTTTCGAACCGGCAACCACATGATCGCAAGTCCGACGCCCTAGCCATTAGGCTACCGCCACTTTTAAATGCTAAAAAATCCTTTATGTTTCATCGTCTTAGCCATATTCCTAATTATGTTTGAGTCGGTTTCCAGGCTTCGGGGCTGAATATCAGTAATCTACACGAAGCAACTGCCATCAGACCTCGTTGACCTTCTGGGTAACATCGATATTTATTTATTTATTTATAGGCTTACGAACTAAATACACACACAGCGTTACATAGTTATCTTATACAGTTTTGACCTCGAGTATATTTAAATTAAAGGTAAACACAGCATTATTATTATGGTGCCTACGTATTAAATTTCAATTATATGAGTAGAAATACAAGAATCTTTAATAAAACATAAACAGGGTTTGTTGAAAACAGTCCATCCATATAAGGAAGGTATCTATATATTCGAAGGTGGTCAGTCTTTTTGGGCTTGTTTAAGTCAAGATATTTACATCATCATCAATTTACCATCCCATTTCTGAGCATGGGTCTTCTCTCAGAGTCAGAGGCGGCGATGCTACTTATCATCAGTCTATCGTAAAAGCAAATACCTACTTCCAAACATACGTCATAGCTAATATTACTCCCATTTATGACTCCTTTTTTTCCTGCTATCCTGGTTACTGATACGGCCCTGCAAGGTTTCGGGTCCATCAAACATAATACAAACAGACTCACAGTAAAACCCAAATCCATCATCCTTATCACTACTCATAAAACTCCAAAGAGACCCAACTCTAAACAATCTGTTGTTTTCACTTTCATGAAGTAATGCTAACAGATGCTAGTGACAAGAATACGGAAAATATTGGAAAAGTTCGGAATAAATAAAGACGTGTACCGAGGTTGGGGTCCTTCAAGACCCTTGTTACTATCAAAAGGTTTTATTGGGCCTTTGTAGTTTGATACTGGCCGGTCAGACGCGGAGATAGGAGTTTTAAATTATGAATGACGGTTTAGTGGCCAGTACTTTTTTGAACAGAAATAGAAACTTTTTTGTTTTCTTTTTTTTATAATAAGAGCGATAGTTCCCTTCATTTTTCGGTTTTTTCGTGTAGGGATTGCACGCACAAGCAGTTTACTAGTCTTATGCTGGCATCACACTCATCGCAAAAACATTCGTGCGAAATATTTAGTAGTAGTAGTGTCTCGCTGGCATGTCTACATACCAGCTTGAATAGGTCGGCACGAACGGGGAAGTACTACCCTCCCACAGAATATCGACGTCAGGTAGCAGTATGCATACTGTTGCGTTTTCGACTATGGAAAAGGATGGATATGGAAACACTTAATGTCTTAACCTGGTTGACATCAAAATGATAAATTATTTTCCATGATATTCTCAATGGCAACTTGTAGTTTGGGTACCTATATCAACCGGCGAACTACATATCTGTTTGTAGTTTTAGGCATTTTTCATTTCATTTTTCAGGAACATAAATTATCTGACTGTTATAAAAACGACGAATGAATCATTTTTACTATTACGAAATCAAAATTCAGATAATCAGAATTCGACCATTTCAATTCCGTTTTGAATGTCTTTTACCTCAACTCATTGTTTATTTCATGATAGTCACGCAAATTATTCTACTACTTTTTTGTTTACAGTCATCGGGCAGTTAATTTTTTTTTTATTCTCTCTCGCTCGCACTTATAAAGCTAGTGGACAGACATAATGATGTGCTTAATATTAGGGAGTCGATTTCGATGAATGCATGGTAAGATTGAGAAAGACTTAGAAATAAAAATATTGAAGTGAGACAAAGAATATTAAGAAACGTAAACAACTAAGTGCCTCATTAGTCTAGCGATCATAAGCGTGACTGCCATGCTAGAGGTCCTGGGTTCGATTCCCAGGTCGAGCAAAGTGTTTTTATATGAAATTCTCAATAGCATTTCGTAGTCTGAATTTGTGTCCGGTTAATGGCAATAGGCTCGCCTCAGATTACATCGGACCTTAACATCCTTATATGGTGGACAATAGTGTAAGTACCTACATTACTAGCTACTTACGCTTTTGCCCAGCATAATCATAACCGGCCTACAATGTTCCCACTGTTGGGACAAAGGCCTCTCGGTGAGAAGTAGTGAGTCGCAAACAACCACGTGGGCCCAGTGCGAGTTTGCAGGGCCTACTTCTGCCTAAACCGTCGGGGAAAACAGGCGTGATCGCATGATTAATAATATCGGCGATGATTGATTCATTCAATTATAGATTAACGCAGATACAACTTTGTAGCTAAACTTCTACATTAAAATTATAGGGTATCAAATAGGTCTCATTGACATTTTGACTAACAATACATTACAACAATCCATTGTACAAACAGGCCATTATTTACGACAAAACGCCTGTTCTATTCGAAGAAATCTTTATCGAAGGAATTGAAGTATGGGCGAGATAGGATTCCTATTGTGCCTAGAGTACCTATGATTTCCGATAATAGGAGGGAAAATAGATGTCTAGATATTTTGTAGGTCTAATGTAATAGGGGGTGACTATGGCCATTAACGGGCCTATTGAGTTATTGTTAACAAATAAAACTTTGGTAATGACTTGCTTAAAAAAACGTTAAATTTCTATTTGCCGCAATTTCTGCCCATGCATCGTTATGGAGGTAATCTTCACTACATAGTATAAAACAAAGTCGCTTTCTCTGTCCCTATGTCCCTTTGTATGCTTAAATCTTTGAAACTACGCAACGGATTTTGATGCGGTTTTTTTTAATAGATAGAGTGATTCAAGAGGAAGGTATATTTATATGTATAATACATACATATTTTAGTATAGAAAAGCCAATAAACCACGCGGGCGAAGCCGTGGGCGGAAAGCTAGTCTATAATATAAAAATGAATCGCAAAATGTGTTGGTACGCGCATAACTCGAGAACGGCTGAACCGATTTGGCTGATTTCTTTTTTATTGTGTTTGATGAGTTCTGAGGAACGTTCTTATGGAGAGAAAAAACGTAAAAATACGAGGAAAAACGAAAATAAAACAATTTTCTGTTCCCATACAAACCACTCTGTCCCTAGTTGTCAAACATTTGAGTCAATCAAAACAAAACAAAGGCGCGTTAGGATTATCTTTGGTATGCCTTCAGGTTGATTAGAGGTTGCATGTCATTTCCATTTCTTATGTAGGTACGTGTCATCATTAGGTACTTCCTCGGTGCGTAGCATTTTTTTGGTTGTCATTTTCTTTAGAGAAATAGGGCAGAGCAAGGTCTGCCGGGACAACTAGTTTTATATAAAAATATCTCTTTATTTTGACTGCCTCGTTGGTCTAGTGGTCCCAATCGCGACTGCTACGCTAGAGGTCTTGGGTTCGATCCCCAGGTCGAGCAAAGTGTTATTGAGTTTTTCTATAAAATTCTCAGTATCAGCTCGGAGTCTGGATTTGTGCCCGGTGAATGGCAATAGGCTCGCCCCCTATTACATGGGACCCAAACATACCGGCGAACTGTGGGTGTACATTAAGTGCACCTCTGCCTAACCCTTCGGGGAATACAGGCGTGATGGTATGTTATGTTTATCTCTTTATTATTATGGGCCTGCGTCATTGGTCTAATGTAAATTCTATGTAAGACCTCTGAATTTGGATTAGCATCAAACTCCAATCAATGGCAATATATACATACATAATCAGCCTATAAAGTTCCCACTGTTGGGACACAGGCCTCCTTTCGGTGAAACAAAGTGGACCCTAATACACAACGCGGGCCCAGTGCAGGTTGGTAGATCTCACATGTCTTCGAATTTTTCGTTTCAGAACATGTCGGTTTCTTCACGATGTTTTCCTTCATCGTTTTGGGAGCAGTGGTAATGAAATAATTTACACAAAGTAGAGCGCATGTCTGGGTTCGAACCTAAGACCTACAATTTTTTTTTTTTTTAAAAGGTTACTAGTAATCTTGTTAACCCCTCGTGCTAAGCTAAAATGCTTGTGTTACGAGTGGGTTCACGTCGGTAGTGCAATGGGTGAGTTTCGAACCGGCAACCACATGATCACAAGTCCGACGCCCTAGCCATTAGGCTACCGCCGCTTCAAAATTCGTAAGTAGCTGCCATTTCCACTGCGAAAAAAGCAGTAATTGCCTTGTGATATGACCATTGGACTGCCTAGTCGTCTTGTCTTGCGTTCGAATCAAATGCATGCACCTCGGACTTTTCGTAATCATATTTTTTATAATTAATTACCACTAGCTTAAAACAGTGAGGAAAAACATCTGCATGCCTGAGAGATGGCATGTGAACTCCTCCAACCTGCAGTAGGCTAGCGTGGTGGACTATTAGCCTAAACCATCTCACTGTGAGAGGAAACCCGTGCCATGCAGTGGGAGAATGGGTTGATGAACTACACATAGCTACAGGTCAGGTACACAAAACCAGTATAGACTGATCTCGCATTGTAAAGGCTTTCCGTGATATAGGAGGCCAATCTATAATAGATTCGTATCGATGTGTCGTCGTGTGTACCACAATAATCGTTCAGATTTATATTCAAACAGCTTTTGTAAGGCCACAGCCTTTTGTATGTAGATATCATTATTTTTGTATACCATCTAAATTGAACGATAAAATATGATTTAAGTATTTGTCTGTGGTTTTGTTTTATGTGACCTGTATTCTGAAAGGTTAGTTGGTTATTTATGGCTGTGAGTGGAGATATTGGAATATAGGTATTATTTTATGGTAAATACGTACCTTTCTGTTTTCTATGTGTTATTTGCGAGCTGTTACTAAACAATTCTTAGAAAAACCAAAATAACACTGCTCGATCTGGGAATCGAACCCAAGATCTCTAGAGCAGCATTCGCTCTTAGAACCACTAAACTAATGAGTCAGTATAAAAAAATGTTTTAATTTAATAGAGATAATAATATAATCATATAAATTTTTATTTTAATATTTACCCTTCAGTGCTAAAAAAATGTGCCAATCTACACAAATAGAAGATAGCTAGCGACGTTTATAAGAAACTTCTAGATAAACCGTGTTAGTTTACCCTTTCTAAACACGAAAATCACGCTACAAAAACACAAACAAGAAATCGTGACACCCAAACTATTACGCCTTACATTTTTTACAATGTAAACATAGCTGTTTACTTTACGATTGGAACGTATAGACCTCGATGTAATCGCCTAATGGAGTCTCTCGTCCGTGCTGGCTCACCTCCCACATACAAAGATACAGACAGAAGGTAAACTTCAAAAAAAACTCAATTTTCGAAATGGACTGGCCACTGTAAAGTTGATCAAACGAGTTGGAACTTTACCAAAATGACTGGCTCTAATGAACAGAGAACAGAGGAGCTAAATCGGCCACAAAGTTGGACTCTTACCGAAATGACTGACTCTTGTAGCCGCAAACCGTGGGGCTAAAATGCCCATAAAGCTTGACTCCTACCAATACCATTGGCTTTTATCAGGGGTGGGGGGGTGAAATGCTTAAGACCACAAATCTTGGCCCTTGCCGAAACGCAAAAACAAAAAGTAATCAAAGAGCAAAAAATATGGTAAGATAATGACGAATATGAATTTTTATTTTTTGATAATGATGAATTTTTAAGTTTTTATAAATACCTACTCTTCGCCACATATTTCTCACTCCTATCCCTCTTAGTGCATCTACCGTGATCGTCTCTGCACCACCCAAAGGTCGTCTGGTAGAAAATGCCTAAGGCATTAAGACCGCCTTGTATAGTTTTGTACTTAGTATAAATAAATAAATGACTTCAATGTAGTTTGGACCTTCTGACACTATTGATCTATGGTTCAGGTATAAATGAATGCTGTTTATTCATAGAACCTACGCTTTTATTCTAAAGCGCCATGAAAATTTCACACTTCACATTTCGTTTAGTTTTGTAAATATTTGAAGTCAATAGCCGATGGAAACTTTGAAGACTTTGCCAACGAAAATATTTTGATGCTTTGTGAAAAAGGAATCAAAGATAATTAAAAGGATAACATTAAAAATAAGATTATGCTTAGATAAAAAAGTTGCGTAAGAACACGTCGGCCCCAGGCAATATTCGAATTTGCGTCACTCTGGTTAAGTAAGTTGCTGGAACGTCCGGGCACTTAACCAGAGGAATACAGGTTGGAGTCCTGCCTAGGGCCCAATTTTTCTTTCGCAAAAAACAAGATGATATTATGTAGCATTACCTAATGCAAAATTATTATAGAAAATAACTAGTCAATATTATACACCGCTAAGCTATTGTACCAGTCGCGCCTTCAAACAATTATTAGTAAGTCTATCAATATTATAAAAGATAAGCTTAATTAAAATATACGACTTCAGAACTGAAATACCATGCTCTTAATAATACCTAAATATTAAATTTTACTTTAGTTTATGTAATAAAACAATTACATTTTCAATAAATTTCACACTAAAGAAAAATCTTTTCGTTAACTCATTGTCCAAAGTGCATGTTCTAAGAAAAATAAATCACGTAGCACTGTAGTACCGTAGCGTCGTAGCACGTGCTACGGCGTAGCGCGTACAAGACCGAGAAATGGGATTTCACGGCAATGAATGTGTTAAGATTAAAATGGATTGAACTGAAACGCTTGGTAATGATTAAAGTACTCAATTTGATGTCTTGTGAGGGTTGGATTTTAATTAAGAATTACACGTGTTATCCTACTTATACTATAACACTCGTAAATGTGAATGTTTGTTACTAAATCACGCAAAAATTACGCTGAATTCGGATGAAACTTGACACACATAATACATACATACATACACTCACGCCTTTTTCCCATAGGGGTAGGCAGAAACTACAGAACGCCATCTGCTACGTACACACATAATAATACAATTTATAACCTGGTTTGACATATGGGGAAAAGTATGTCTCAGCGGAAGTCTTTAATGAGCACGAGATTCGCTGTTTTGTGAGTGTATGAGTGTGTGTATGTTACTCACCTGCAATTACCAGTACGTCAATAAGGGCGAGTATTGCTAAGCTCACGAAGCAGAGGAGCATATTCCGGTGGAAGTCTTTTATGAGCGCGAGTTTCGCTGTTCTGTGAGTTTATGAGTGTGTATATATGAGTGTGTGTGTGTATGGTACTCACCTGCAATTACTAGTACGTCAATAAGTGCGAATATTGCTAAGCTCACGTGGCCGACGGGCATATCCCAGTGGTAGTCTTTTATGAGTGCAAGGCTCGCTGTTTTGTGCTGTAAATGTTTGTGTGTGTATGTATAAGTGTATGTGTGTATGTTACTCACCTGCAATTACTAGTACGTCAATAAGGGCGAGTATTGCTAAGTAATGAAGCAAAAAACGTAACGCAAAGCCTGCTACTGTGTGCTGTAAGTGTTTGTGTGTGTATGTATGTGTGTGTGTGTGTGTGTGTTACTCACCAGCAATTACTAGTACGTCAATAAGGGTGAGTATTGCTAAGCTCACGAAGCAAACAAACTGAGCGCAAGGCTCGCTGTTTTGTGTTGTATGTGTTTGTGAGAGTATGAGTGTGTATGTGTGTGTGTATATGGTACTAACCTGCAATTACTAGTACGTCAATAAGGGCGAGTATTGCTAAGCTCACGAGGCTGACGGGCTCGTCCCAGCGGACGTCGTCTAGCAGCGCTTGGCACGCTGTTTCGTTCAGTGAGCGCATATTACGCGCGTCGCAACGCGCGCGCGAATCGCCGCGCGGCGCATCGCCCGCTCACCTTCAGGTTGTCACTGGCATACTGCTTGGATCTACAACAATGATAAATTAGATTAGTAACATGAAAATATGTGTAAGTTAGTCAGTTGTACAGGGTTAAGAAAAAAATATCTGTAAAAAACTTCTGGAGTTGCTAGAAAAATCTTTGTCGATACCGAAAAATATTGAAAATTTTATAACTATTTGTATCTTTAAAAGTTAAAAAGAAGTAATAAAATATGTTTATTATATTATTAATCGGAAAGATTACGCAGGTGCTTAGTCCTCGCTACCGGCGCGGGTGTATGAATGTGGACGAAGCCTCAGATCACATAAAAAGTTAAGATGGAACTTTGCGAACAAAGAAGTGAGGCCGGCTAAAACTACGCCTAACGGTGTACAACACACAATTACACACACATATGTACCTATTAGTTAACTACGCCTTATCTTGTCAGACGAGCTTTCGATACCGCGATAGCTCGACTGACAAGATACGTGTGTGCGTGTAATTGTGTGTTGTACACCGTATGCGTAGTTTTAGCCGGCTTCACTTCTTTGTTCGCAAAGTTTCATCTTAACTTTTTATTTGATCTCAGGACCAAGCAAAACAAGTATGCAAGCATCGTAGGACAGACGTTCTGTAGTTTCAGCCTAACCCTTTCGGAAAAAGGCGTGAGTGTATGTATGACTTATACTTATTTATTGTATCTATACTTTTATAAAAAGAAAATATTTAAAATAAAATAATAATAAAATTAATTTATTTTCAAACAGGATCCATGTTGTTTTAGTTTAAGCGACAGTAGCGTAAAGGCTAGGGCGTCGGACTTGCGATGTGGTTGCTGGTTCGAAACTCGCCTATTGCACTTGTTAACTTATTTTAGTGAAGGAAAAATACGACCGCGGGCAGGATTCGAACCTGCGTCTTCTGGTTAAGTACACCAGGCGCTATGACCGCTAAGCCACCGCGACTCCCACCCATCATGTCGAAATTTGCCTTCACATTTTTAATTTACGTCTTTGAGGCGACGTCAGTGACATCTGTTGAAAATGTGCTTCTCAACCGACATGACATGCTTTACAGCAAGTACGATGTCGTACGATGCCACCTTACCTTTTAACTATCTTTTTGTATTTTTTAGGCATTTTCCATGCAAAGATTATTAAGTTATTTTAGTGAAGGAAAAATACGACCGCGGGCAGGATTCGAACCTGCGTCTTCTGGTTAAGTACAACAGACGCTATGACCCTTAAGCCACCCGATTGTTGTAAAGCATGTCATGTCGGTAGAAGCACATTTTCAACAGATGTCACTGACATCGCCTCAAAGACGTAAATTAAAAATGTGAAGGCAAATTTCGACATGATGGGTGGGAGTCGCGGTGGCTTAGCGGTCATAGCGTCTGGTGTACTTAACCAGAAGACGCAGGTTAGAATCCTGCCCGCGGTCGTATTTTTCCTTCACCAAAATAACTTAATAATCTTTGCATGGAAAATGCCAAAAAAATACAAATAGATACTTGTTAACTTGTTAACCCCTCGTACTAAGCTTGTGTTACGAGTGGGTTCACGTCGCTAGTGCAATGGGTGGATTTCGAAACGGCAACCACATGATCGAAAGTCCGACGCCCTAGCCATTAGGCTACCGCCGCTTTCGTTAGTTGATTAGTTTCTTTGTAGTCAATAAACTTTGAAACAACTAAACTGAATTCAATAATATTTCACATCGACAACATCGCGGGGCACACTGATTTGAAATAAATTCAACAACAGATAATTACAATAGAACTAAAAGTGTTTTGAAAGTAAAAACGTACAAATATATTTCACGAAAATTAATTTTATGTATCAGAAAAAATATAGCCTAACTCTCTAATAATTTTAAATGCGTGGGTTTATTTTTAAGGCGTCCATGTCGCCCTGAAGCTATGGATGTCTGTGAAATATTACGCAGAGCTTACCTACGTCATTGAAAAGAACGCTGGTTTTTATCCATTGTTGCTAGTTAGATGGTGACTATCAACTCTGCTATGAAATTGTAACGATGTTATTGCCATATTTTTTTCTTTAATAATAATTAGCTATATATATTTTTCGTTTTCATTTAATTCTCCGTTCTTCCGTTTCACTTTCCCGGTTTATTTGGTCGATTTTCTGTCATCGACATTATTATTTGTTAATAATGTAATATTTGTCAAAACTTGTAATTGGCCATATCTTATTATTGCTTTTTATATCTTTAATCTAGCTGTAAGTTTTATAAAGTTAGAAATAAAATAAAATAAAATAATATAACAACTCGCCAATATTTACCGAAGGTTTCGGTAGAGGTGTATTAATGTACACCCACAGTTCTCCGGTATATTCGTTGACTATCTATGGCCATTTATCGGGTACATTATTATCTAAACTCTAAGCTGCTACTGAATTATTACTGCTACGGAATTGTCAATTATTATGTACTTTGTTCAATCTGGAAATCGAATCTAGGACCTTAGCGTAGAAGATTTGTTTAATAACACCAGACTAATGAGGCAGTTAGTTTACAGGGTTTTTATGTTATTGCAATATAGCCTTACTAGCATTCTGCCCACGGCTTCGCCCGCATGTTTTCTCGACTTTTTTGTACTATAATATGTATGTATTTTAAATATAAACCTTCTTCTTGAATAACTCTATCTTTTAAACAAAACAAACATACATACCATCACGCCTGTATTCCCAGAAGGGTTAGGCAGAGGTGCACTTAATGTATACCCACAGTTCGCCGGTATGTTTGGGTCCCATGTAATAGGGGGCGAGCCTATTGCCATTCACCGGGCACAAATCTAGACTCCGAGCTGCTACTGAGAATTTCATAGAAAAACTCAATAACACTTTGCTCGACCTGGGGATCAAACCCAAGACCTCTAGCGTAGCAGTCGCGATTGGGACCACTAGACCAACGAAGCAGTCAAACGTCAAAAGTCAAAGTTTAAACAAAATCAGCATCAAAATCTAGTTTTAAAGATCTAAGCATACATAAGGACACACAGACAGCGGGAAGCGACTTTGTTTTATACTATGTAGTGATGTAGTGAAGCTAGTCGCGAGTCCCAACTACCACCTACTGCCTACATATAAAAAATACAGTTTAATTGAGAACTATAATCCTTTTTGAAGCTGACTAAATAAAACCTTAGACATACATATGACAGACTTAGATACACATTGGAAGGAGTACGAAACAAGAGTACTTTAAAAGTAAATTAAACAATTTCATATGAGTTCATGACAATACTAACCAAAAGTAAGACTGTTTCCATCTTAGGAACTCATTAATATTAATACATAGTACACACTTCGTTAAGACCCGCCACGTTTACACACAGCCTGTGTACTTCAAAGGCTGTGAAATAGGATAGAGGTTCCTAATTAAACTAAACTACGATTAACAAATAGGCATTCGAACTACATGTTATAGTGACAGGATTTGGTGTGGTACAAGAGCGCAATTTTTAAATGATAATTAATTATATTTCCAGGCCGACCTATCCAAAGCAGGCAGCAGCAGCAGCAGGTTGAAGAAGTAGAAGAATTAATAATATTTATTTCTGTAAATAGATCCTTTAAAGATAATTTTATAAGTCTTTTTTTAAACAGATGGCGCTGGCAAAAGCCGAAAAACTCAGTGAATCATGGTCTCTTTTAAAGTCCAGACAATAGTTTTATTATTAGAAATGTGAGTTTTACAATGTAGGTCTAAATCTGAACTTCTTTAATATTCTGAAATCTTAAAGTAGTTGTCTCGCTGGTGGGTCTACATGGCAGCATGAATGGGTCGTCACGGAAAGAAGATTTTGTAGGTTTGGTTTAATCCTACAGAAAATATAAAAAAGAAACAAGTATAAATATAGAATATAAATCTTTACTTATAATAATTATACTAAATCTGTTTGTTTGTTTGAACGCGCTGCTAATATCTTGAAATAGAAGTCGGATTTGAAAAAATATTTTTGATACATTTGATAGCCCAAATTTTAAGCAAGGTTATATAGGCTAGATCGCTATACAGAAGCGGGACAAAGCGGGTTAAACAGCTATTAATAATATGTCGCATCGTGGGTGGCCGAGATGCGAAACATCAGGTCTTCTTCACGATCTAACTGAATCCACAGTCCCTCCGATGATCGTGTCCAAGCGGTGGGGCGCGCTTGCGTTTCGAGTTACTCGTTTAGTTTCCGAAACTAATTGTTAGATGACGCTGTCCGTTGCATCGTTGCGCCATTAATCCACGACAAATATATTTATGTTAAAAGTAATCTTGTACCACACTCCAACGGGTCAAGTGAGCCAGTTCACTAATTAACCCTCTCGCGCCGGAGGCTTTTGTTTGACTTTCTAATCGCTCCACAGAAATATGTTTCTGGTCAGGGTATCGCTTTAGATTAAACCGCCTAATTGTTGGGTTAACCTTTGATTTAAGTTTACAAATATTTTGGTTAACGATAAGGTATTAGTTTCGATGTTTCCATTTGTTTAATTGTGTTTAGTTATGTTGAAAGATGTTTATTATACATTTTGTTTAGTTATTACAAGACATTACAAGACTTATATCTTATAACCTTAAGCAAGTTTCATATTAATGTTCACTTTTGAATTTAACATCCTATACATATTCTAGGAAAACAGGTTTTAAGTAGAATATTTTGTAGAGAAACTTCTTATTAATATAAACCAATAACCCAGTCTTCAAAATGAGGTTGCAGCATGCTACGATCTCTTTATTAAAAAGTGTTGCCAACGTTCATAGTTTAACCAGTCGCATCGCAGATAAGCCCTAAATTATCTATGTAAGTTTCATGATTATTCTTACAAAACTTATAATACCTATATGTAACGGAACCAACGTCAAGCAATCGAGTACTGCAATAATGGTCACTCGTTATGTTTTTTTTGGATTGAACTCGAATTCAGTTTTTTTTTTATTCTGAGTGTGACTTCATGTGTATTACGCAATAGGCTAAAACTATCTCGTATACCATTTAGCTTAGTACGAGGTGTTAACAAGAATACTAGAAATGTGCGCCCACACAACAACCCACAATGGTGTGTGCAACCCACATTTCTACTAAGCTTAAAAAAAATACTTTTAAATACACATTCAGAATTTTGTTGAATTACACTTTGCAGCTTTAGTCCCAAGTACGCCAAGTCCAATAAAAACAAAAAACAAAACACTTTCAACTTTGAACTTTTGAAAAACTGCTAAAGAATACTGCAAAATAGATTCCTGTACCCATTTAATCACTTTGCGCAGATGTGGGAGGTGCAGAGGCGGTATCAAGATTTCCTATGTATAGTACAGATCTTAATGCATTACGTATAGACGTGGGAGAGACACGTGCCTTGTCAAGGGCAATAGTGGGTTTTAAACATACATACCATCACGTCTGGCATCACAGGCAGGGGTTAGGCAGAGATGTACCACGACCTCTACGTCGAACCAAGGACCTCTAGCGTATCAGTCGCTCTTGGGACCACTAGACTAATGAGGCAGTCTAAATCCAATAGTGGGTTTTATAAAGTAGGTATATTCATATGTATTATAAAAATATTTTTTGGCGTAGAATGTTTTGACGTAAGAGCCAGTCCTCCCTGGGTTATCTAAGCCGTGAAGCCCCTGGTCCCCTTATGAAACAAAAAAATATATATTTCAAGTATTGAAACAGTTTCGCATTCATTTATTTATGTTTTTGATCCGCTTTTCTTAGCCTCACTTGTCACAACCTAACTTAATAACAAACAAAGATTCATCAACTAGTTTTAGGTTTATTTTTCTTTTACCAATTTATTTCAGCCAAAAAAAAAACTTAATTACACCTTTTAATTGCAAAAAAAGAGACGTTTAAAAATAAAAAAGATTCGGCCGTGACTAGGCGTCACAGAATTCCTCGGCGTCCGTCGCCATCATCTGGCAACGTGGCTGCTGGCAACATTGCCACATTGAATGGCAATGCCAAACAAAACTAATAAAATCTTACATGTCCATATGTACACCTACTTTTTATTGTTATAAAATTAAGGTTGTACAGTCAACGAACGAGTTAAGGTATACAGGTAGTTAACGAACATCAGTCTTGATATAGATTTTGTTATAAATATTTATACGCCAAGGCGTGTCATGTGAAGTCTGCCAACAAAACCAGCATTTTCACATGTATTGTTTGATATAGGTACTAAAAAACTTTATCAAAACACATATAATAATTAGTTGCCTGTATATCTAACTCTTTTGTTGACTGTAACATCGATAAGCTTACAGTTTGTTCGAAATAACTAAGCCTGTCTGAAGTTGTACGCAAGAGGTTTGTCAGATTTTTTCGTCTAGATACAAAACTGTTAAATTTCTCCTTATGATTTTAAACCTTAAAATGTCGTCAATTAAGTTCAAAATCAACTGAGAAAATGTGTTACTTTGTGGTAACTTGATGTGCTGCCGTACCAATTATTATTAAGCAAAAAATATGCCAATTTTTATTTATAGCAATATTAATGAATATTATTACCGAGTATCCCTGTCATTTGCCTCTGTAGCCCCGGGAAGGCATCACAAAGTGCACGTATAATTGAAAGTGTGGGCGGAAGATTAAATAGCTTCAGTTAATACTCTCGTCAGAGGCAGAGATATTGAACGAGTGGGTAGTTGATACAATTTTTTTATTAGTCTGGCTCATTGGTCTTGCTAGAGGTGAGTGGTCCTAGGTTCGATCCCCAGGTCGAGCAGTGTTATTGGATTTTTCTATTAAATTCTCAATATTAACTGGAATCTGGATTTGTGCCTGATTAATGGCAATAGGCTCGCCCCCTATAACATGGGACATATACATTCCGGCGAAATGTAGGTGAACATTAGTTCACCTCTGCCTAACATCGTGGAGTCGTGATGAAATAATTTGTAAAAATCTTTTACTTAAAAGAAAGAAGAAAGTTTCTCCAAAAATCTGGTAACCTAAATATCTAGGTAGGTACTCTCTGTTACATTATGAAAATTTAAGCAATCTTATGCCTTCTAGATTCAGAAACCCCAATCAAATTTGCTATTCACAATCCTACTTACTGTATTATGAATCGTATTGCGTGCCAGAAACAAAGAAACCTGTATCGATACAATTTGTATAGTATCGATAAAATTTTGATGATATCGATATTCGATATTAAATGACATAAAAATGTTTTCGTCCGAAAATCGAGTTGCGATAAAACTGAATCGAATTGAACCGCAATCGTCTGTGAATATCAGATATTGTCGGTAATTGGTTATTTTGTTTTGTAAGAGGGAGTTCTAAATAGCAATGATGAAGTCCTATAGCATTTTTTTTGTTATAAATTGTATAAAAAAACCTAAATACAGTAGTGTCATTACAAATTGTTGTGGTAGGGCCACGCTGTTCGCAGCATGAATGGGCTGGCTTGACCGGGTATCGCAGCAATAAAGACTCGAGCAACACTACTTGTGTACGATCATGCGATTCGCAATATTTGCCACAACCGTCACAAGCTGTTAGTCAAGCTTTCGCGCAACGGACGCAAACGGTGAGGCCTTGCTTGGCATCCTAGCTACCCTGCATGGGCCAAGTTTGCACTTTGTAGCATAGTCATTATAGTGTTGACGCATACCAGACAGCGACACACGACCGTCCCTCACGGCGCGTCGCGCTCACTGAATCTGTCTGTGTCGATAGCGACACTTGTCGCAGGCGCAGCGGCCGCAATCTTCACGCGCGCTATAGTTGCGAGACGAGGCAGGCTTACCTCACGTTTCTAATTATAAATCCTTATGTATGTACCCACTCATTTTAATATGTTTCTGTTTTTTTTTTTTTTTTTAATCTAATTTTATTTATAGAGGGTTTAATCAAAAATTGATTATGCCACCCTCATTGGTACAAACAAAAGCTTACGATCTAAGACCTAAATCCTTTCTTCGCTATTTTGTATAGGAGTTTAGCTTCCCTTGACAAAGGGAAAGCAAGTACACTATTGCATTTTCCAACATCAAATGATTTGGATAAATATGTATTCCTTTCGGCTTCGTTCCGAACGCACTCCACCAGTATATGATAAACATCCTCAACTGTATTACACTCTGGGCAATTAGGCGAACCAACCTTACCCATAAGGAAGGCAAAACTGTTTAAGGGGATGTGTCCCGATCGGAGCCGAAGAGCCGTTACAATTTCTGATCGACTCATATTAGCCTGGTCGATCCACAAACAACGAGATAGATGAATAGTTGGTTGGATAGTTCGATACCATATTCCTTTACCCAAAGACCTCTCATCGAAGTATTCATGCCACATTTTATAACATTGTTCTTTAATGATATATAGAAAGTCACTGTGCACCGGAAGATATGGGCAAACTACATCTGCATCACAAGCATCTTTTGCAAGTTGATCCACTATTTCATTATCTTCCAGGCCAACATGAGCCGGTATCCATTGCAAAACTATATTTTGGTCCCTTGAGACCAGTTCACAGATGGAATCAATCACCCTATAAGCAATCGGGACGCCTCGGAAACTCGAGGTACAACGAATCAAATGTTGGAGGGCGCTTTTCGAATCAGTTAAAACTACATAATTACCGCTACCCAATGAGTTAATATATGATAAAGCTTCCTCTATTGCTACAAGTTCAGTACACATTATGTTAGCTTTTGAATTAACTTTTATCTGTACAGCACCTTTTGTTTGTGGGTCAAAAAACGCCGCTCCAGCACCAGTTTTATCTTTTGATCCATCCGTGAAAATTCTATAAAATCCTGAATAAGTACTATTTAAAAATAAGGTACAAAGCTCATTGATGTTAGTGTTTTGGTAGTATTTCTTAGCTCTTACTAAACCATCTATTGTTGGACTTATGTTTTTAGATAAATCAATTCTGTGAACCCAAGACTTTAATGAAAACATTTCCAATTGTGAACTTGTGTGTACTGGTAAAATATTAAGGGACTCTTGAATTGTGATCATTAAAGGTAATTTCCTTCTTCTCCAGTATGGCTGTAGACAAAGTGTTTTTAATTCCTCTAATATAGCAATAATTTTGTTATCGGCATATGATTTTAACTTTAGCCAATATTTACCAGCGAGGTAATATCTGCGAATATATAATGGTGAAAGGCATAACTCATTTTCCATTACGTGAATGGCTGTGCTCCTAACGAAACCTCCAATAACTCTCAGGCAAATATTCTGAATCCTATCTAATTTGATTAAGTGCGTTTTGCAGCTACTGTCGTATAAAAAGCACGCGTAATCAATTCTACTACGGATCATGGAAATGTATAATCGCCGGAGATGTTTAGGGTGTATACCCCATCCAGAGCCAGAAAGAACTTTAAAAATATTAACTGCTTTCAACACTTTTTCTCGAGTCTCGTTAATATGTTTACCCCATCTAAGCGAACGGTCCAACCAGATCCCCAAATATTTCACATTATATACCACCGGCAGCGATACCCCGTTAACTTGTAAAGGTATAAATTCTCTCTTTACACCCCCCCTAAAGATACAGACACTACATTTTAAAGGGGATATTTCGAGGCCGAGTTCTAAGAGGAGGTTAGCTAATTTATTTAAAGCAGCCTGTAAACGATGCTGCGCTGATAATAAGTCGCTGCTAGAGGTATACAATACAAAATCATCGGCATACTGAGAGACAGCCACTCCGCCTCCGCCAATAGTACGACAAATTTCCATGGTTGCAATATTGAAAAGCAAGGGTGATAGTGGATCACCTTGTGCCAATCCTTTACCGGTAGTGCGACTCAAGACGGAATCGTCCACTGTGATTTTAAGTATTCTCAGTTTGAGAAAGTTCCAAATATAGTTACAAATTCGAGATCCTACACCAATTTGATTCATGATTTTTAATAAAGCTCTGACGTCTACATTATTATATGCGTTGTTTATATCTATAAAAACTGCCGTAGTAATAAGTTTTTTAGAAAAAGCAATTTGAATATGTGATACTAACATAGTTAAGTTATCTGCAGTTGAACGGCATTTTCTAAATCCTATAGTGTTATTTGAAAAAAGATTATGTTTTTCGATAAACCACTCTAATCTGTTCATTAAAATGTTATGAAAAACTTTGCAGACGCATGATATCATTGAAATAGGGCGCAGAGAAGACAAGCTTTGGGAGTCACGTCCCGGTTTAGGGATTGGCACAATACCAATATCTCGCCACTGTTTAGGAACATCACCCGAAATAAAATTTTTATTATAAAGTTGAATAAGTATCCTTTTTCCAATTTTTGGTAGTTTCATAATCATGGAATAGGATATACCATCGCAACCAGGTGCAGTATCCTTAGATCGAACACACTTATGAAACTCAGTGGACGTAACTGCTATATTGAGTTTAGGATTGTCAATGCTAAAAGTAGGGTTACTTGGAGATACATAATCCGGCGTTAGACTAAGGAGGAGACTAGTGGCTTTACATTTATCTACGTAGCTTGTCGATGATCTGTATCCCTTCAACCACTTCATTCTCTGCCATACCGTAGATTGCGATGTAGAATGATCCAATGAAGAACAAAAATCACACCACGATTCATTTTTAGCTATACGAATCATTTTCTGGGCTTCACAGATTTTAATCTGTAGGTTGTCAAAATTTTGAGGATTAGGATTACGTCTAAATTGAGATAACGCTAATCGTCTTTCAGCTACACACTTAGATAAGTTAGGATTCCAATATGGTTTAGGCAGGAAATTACAATCCGGATTTGTGTTTATCTTAACCGAAGGGATACAAACATCGGCAGCCAATTGCATATGGTCAATGAAGGCATTAAAATCCCTCTGCAAATCATCGGAGAATGTAAAATCTGATAAAAGGGTATTAAGAAGTTTATTGTATGCAGTCCAATCAGCTTTTTTTAGATTTCTACGAACTGTTACTGTACGACTAGGTTGGATATTTGAGGAAATTTTAATCGCCATGTGGTCACTGCCTAGTGTTTCATTTGTAACGGACCAGTCAAATATCATAGCAATATCAACTGAAGCCAAAGATACGTCTGGTGACGATCCTTGACTCTGCGAGTTGACAAAACTAAATCGTGTGTGGCTACCATCATTTAAACTAATAAATTGGCTATCGTTTAGTGCTTCAAAGATTTGAGCGCCCCTACTATCAGTTTTACGGGACCAATTTGTATGGTGCCCATTAAAATCTCCCAAGATTAATGTATTTTTTGTTATTGTAGAAAATAATGCATCCCAGTCGTTCTGAACAGTTCTTATCGAAGGTGGACAATATACAGAAATTATATATTCAATTTTGCCACAGTTAAACAATTTCGCACAAACTATTTCAATACCTTGATTATTGATTTGGACCTCATACAGTTGTGATTTTATTGATTTGTGGATGAGAATTGCAACCCCTCCATAACCATCGTCCCTATCTTTGCGATATATTGTATACGAACTAAACCTAATGTATTTTTCAGAGTCTAACCATGTCTCACTCAATGCCGCAATATGAATGTGTTCTTGTAGCAACAGTTGCTCCAGTGAAATAAGCTTGGGTTTTACGCTTTGAGCATTCCATTGTAGGATATTTAATCTTATTCCCGCTCTGTTATCCATTGATCGATTTAATTAACTCAAAAAACTTCTTTAGTATAGGCCAATCCGACACATTGTCCACAACAACCAAAATTAACCATTCAACACAACATTGAACAACCTTTTTAAATTTCTCTGCTATTGTTCCCTTCTTTAAAAATATTATTTCTTTCAATCTAGACAAAAGCTCATCAAAGTGTACCTCTTTCTTCTGAGACGTAACGGGGCTATCACGTAAATGGTATGATTCCTTTGTTTCTGTTGAAAACACGTTGTCCCAATCATCTTCTTTATACCCATGTTTCTTGTTTTGTGGTTGGGGTTGCGATTCCTTTTTAGAAGAAGACATACTGTGAACAACCGCCTTAGCTTTAACAACATCAGAGTAAAAAGGTGTACTTGGAGCAGAAGGTTCAATATTATAGGACGGTGTAGAATAGGGCAGTGGACATTTCGGAACACTATTATTTTCAGGTTCATTCCTGTCTTTGGTTGGAGAAGGTGCTACGTATAATGATAAGGCCTTTCTATAAGTACAATTAAACTCGGCCATGAGGTCTTTGAGCTTTTTTTCTTTTTGGAAAGCCGGGCATATTTTAGACAATGACATGTGCTGTCCCCCACAGTTCAGGCATTTGAATTTTTGAACTTCGCAATTTGGATGATTACCGCCGCATTTTGGGCACAATACCTTCTTAGATGGGCACACTCTCAAACTGTGACCAAACTTCCAACAGCGTGAGCATTGCGTAACAGGAAAAACAAATGGATTCACCTTAATACTTAATCCATCCGCAAGAACGTATGCTGGTAGTAGGTCACCCTTGAAGCACAACCGAACCGCTTCACTTGTAATCCATAAGTCTTCCTGTGAGTTATTAGTATTCCGTCTCTTAAGACGCTGTACTGAAACTAATTCAAAAGATTCCGGGCAAGTTATACAACCTTTCAGTTCCTCGTCTGATAAGTCAAGGTCCACATCCTTGATAACACCATATGAGTAATTTTTATAGTCTGGTCTATGAAATCTCCATCCCATTTCGATTAGATCTTTACAAGTTTCAAGCTTCATTGCACTGAATTCGTTTGTGCAGTCAATACGCACCCTGTAGTCATTTATGTATTTTACTTTTGCTATATCAGTAATACCTTTTTGTTTAAATAGTCTAGCAAGGGCAAATTGTCTCGGTAGCTTCTCCTTACAGGATATATAAATCTCGCTCTGACAGTCTTTCCGCTTCTTCTCCTTATTTTTTATTGTTGTCCATCCTGTTTCATCCTCCTCTCTATTTCGTTTGATTGATCTCATCGCACCTTCCACATACTCCTCATTCATTACATCATCCACATTATATTTTTCTACAATCGCTTCTGATTCCGACACATCCGTTAAAGAATTGTTGCTACTAAACAAACTACGTATAGAATCGAGATTCTTGTTATCACCTTCCATTGTAAATAAAAACATAAAACATATTGTAAGTATTAACGGCGCGCAGGATTATTTCAAGGTCAGCTGCGCTTATTGCGTTCACTAATGAGTCACGAACAACAATAAAATAGAACTGCACGCGTCCGTTCGAAACGAATGCCGCTGCGGAACTGGGTTTCTGTTTTATAAAAGGAGACGTCGTACCAATAAATGACACATATACTATTCGGACTTTCATTTGTTAACACCTTCACAAGAATCTCTAAAGTATCAACCTTGCTTGTGAAATAACACAAGATAGGATATTATAATCAATTCTTTCAAAGTTCTGATGTCACCAACTCAATATGATTATTACGCTTATAGACTAGGATGCCATAAGTAACTGTTAATTATTTAACGGCTGGAGAGCGAATGCCTGATTTACAAACCTTATTCTAGTATTCTACGTCAATTGAATCACTTTTATCAATAATAAAATAGCAATAAAGCTTCCGGTGGTTGCTTATGTCTATAAGGCAACCATTTTATTCAGCTGTCATTTTATACAAGATGGTTTCCGACATTATATCACTTATTTATAACGTCGAAGTTTAATATTGAACGGTGTTGTTACAATACCAAAAAGGCAATAATTTATCATGTCTCGAGAAAAAAAAAACTAATTGAATATCTTTATAATTCTGCCTTTCTGACCTTTATTACATTTTCTCTAATTTTACGAGTATTTTATCTTTGTAAAGCTTAGAGGACGTCTATTGGTTCTACTTGGGACGTTTGAAGGTTTAAAAACAAATAAATTAGGTCCCCTTTGGCTACGCGACTAATTTACAAGACAATCTAATTTCTGAATTTTATCTTGGAATTATTTTGTCTGCAAAGATCACTAATAAACATGGACCTTATTCTTTTGACGTTAATAAAGATCTGTCAAACAATCTTTTGTAAGGCACAAGCCTAATGTCAGATCATTAATCATTTAGTCAACTACTTTTAGATATTCATATGAAATATTAATATATTATTAACTTCACTACATAATATTATAAAACAAAGTCTGTTCGCAATAAACTCAAAAACTACTGCACCGATTTTCATGCTGTTTTCACCAATGGATAGCTTGGTTCTTAAGGAAGGTTTGTATGTATACTACATACCGAGAAACCACCCTGGCGAAGCCGTGGGCGGAAAGCTAGTTTCATATAATATCGGCAAGATTTTATCATATCGTCATCGCAATACTAGCCACTTTCCAAATATTTTATTTTAGTTTAGGTCGATTTTCAGTGCATCCAGCTGTAGCTGAATATCAGCATTTTGAAACGGTGGTTATTTATACAAATATTTATTCTGCCAGTACCCAGTAACTTCGCCTCCTATGCCATCATTTATTTTATTTATTTACCCAAGTAAAAAACAACCTGTACTCATGCCATCCGCCATAAAATTAACTTGAATTCTGTCGTAACTCGTGACATAGATTCACAGTCCTATTGTTTATTCATCTAATTGCTTTCCGGCAATTTGTGTGAGATCTCTTGAGTTAAACGTAAACAGTTTTAAGCCGAGCCCAAAACGAATGGAGTGGGCTATATTATAGGAAATATATTGAATTGGTGACAGCGCCTTTAAGGACCGAGGGAGATGCTGAGAGCAATAGAAATAATTGCGTTAATCTTGTCTGTATTGGGAAAATACCAAGCTTGTACTTTCTGAATGGTATAAGCAAATGAGAGATAGAAATACATCATCGTTCTCAATCCTTTTACTGTCACACCGCTGGGCTCATTCTGTGGGAAATAAGGTGTAATCCCACTTGAGTATAGCAGCTTTACGGAATATCATTAAAAAAAAAGTTCAGCACTAGCAATGATGGTCGCACATTACTAGTATTCTTATTAACCCCTCGAACTAAGCTAAATGCTTGTATTACGAGTGGGTCCACGTCGGTAGTGCAATGGGTGAGTTTCGAACCGGCAACCACAGGATCGCAAGTACAACGCCCTAGCCATTAGGCTACCGCCACTTCGGTTAATTATCATATCCATAATTTTGACTAACACTAACAAAATGCAACATACCTATGCCTAATGCATGTTGATTAAGATGTATTAACGTTATACTTAGTTTTTTTATGTGTAATGTCGGCAAACGAGCAGACAAGTCACTTGGTGGTCATCGCCGCCCGAGGATACCTGCAGCGTTATCGAGCCTATTAACAGATTATATTTAGGCAACATTTTATTAGCTTCAGTTCAGTACACATTATGTTAGCTTTTGAATTAACTTTTATCTGTACAGCACCTTTTGTTTGTGGGTCAAAAAACGCCGCTCCAGCACCAGTTTTATCTTTTGATCCATCCGTGAAAATTCTATAAAATCCTGAATAAGTACTATTTAAAAATAAGGTACAAAGCTCATTGATGTTAGTGTTTTGGTAGTATTTCTTAGCTCTTACTAAACCATCTATTGTTGGACTTATGTTTTTAGATAAATCAATTCTGTGAACCCAAGACTTTAATGAAAACATTTCCAATTGTGAACTTGTGTGTACTGGTAAAATATTAAGGGACTCTTGAATTGTGATCATTAAAGGTAATTTCCTTCTTCTCCAGTATGGCTGTAGACAAAGTGTTTTTAATTCCTCTAATATAGCAATAATTTTGTTATCGGCATATGATTTTAACTTTAGCCAATATTTACCAGCGAGGTAATATCTGCGAATATATAATGGTGAAAGGCATAACTCATTTTCCATTACGTGAATGGCTGTGCTCCTAACGAAACCTCCAATAACTCTCAGGCAAATATTCTGAATCCTATCTAATTTGATTAAGAGGATAGTATCCGCTTCGCGCCCCATACAAACGCAGTTTGGCCCTTGCTTGAATTTTAAACAATGAAAGTCATTGAAATTTTGCAGTAACAATCTTATCATTAATATACGTGTTTCTGTAATATAAAATTTCATTTCAATATACGGTTAAAAAGTTACACGAGCTCAAAGATTAGCAATTTTCGTTGAAAAACGGCCCAACTTTATGCTAGTATTTCTCGACAATGTATCAATACAGAAACATTCTGATTCGAAGGAAACCCAGATAATATAGTGAATATTTTTTTACAAGATTTTTTTTTTACATATTAGCAATATTATAGGAGTAATCTCCAAAATTCGGAACATACGAAATACGCGTGAATATGTTGTTGTTTCTCCTCTCGGGCACGCGTTCGCATCGCGAGGGATAGAGACAGCGACAACTGTGCAACATTGTTGCGTTCGCGAGGGACACTCCTCTTAAGTGCGTTTTGCAGCTACTGTCGTATAAAAAGCACGCGTAATCAATTCTACTACGGATCATGGAAATGTATAATCGCCGGAGATGTTTAGGGTGTATACCCCATCCAGAGCCAGAAAGAACTTTAAAAATATTAACTGCTTTCAACACTTTTTCTCGAGTCTCGTTAATATGTTTACCCCATCTAAGCGAACGGTCCAACCAGATCCCCAAATATTTCACATTATATACCACCGGCAGCGATACCCCGTTAACTTGTAAAGGTATAAATTCTCTCTTTACACCCCCCCTAAAGATACAGACACTACATTTTAAAGGGGATATTTCGAGGCCGAGTTCTAAGAGGAGGTTAGCTAATTTATTTAAAGCAGCCTGTAAACGATGCTGCGCTGATAATAAGTCGCTGCTAGAGGTATACAATACAAAATCATCGGCATACTGAGAGACAGCCACTCCGCCTCCGCCAATAGTACGACAAATTTCCATGGTTGCAATATTGAAAAGCAAGGGTGATAGTGGATCACCTTGTGCCAATCCTTTACCGGTAGTGCGACTCAAGACGGAATCGTCCACTGTGATTTTAAGTATTCTCAGTTTGAGAAAGTTCCAAATATAGTTACAAATTCGAGATCCTACACCAATTTGATTCATGATTTTTAATAAAGCTCTGACGTCTACATTATTATATGCGTTGTTTATATCTATAAAAACTGCCGTAGTAATAAGTTTTTTAGAAAAAGCAATTTGAATATGTGATACTAACATAGTTAAGTTATCTGCAGTTGAACGGCATTTTCTAAATCCTATAGTGTTATTTGAAAAAAGATTATGTTTTTCGATAAACCACTCTAATCTGTTCATTAAAATGTTATGAAAAACTTTGCAGACGCATGATATCATTGAAATAGGGCGCAGAGAAGACAAGCTTTGGGAGTCACGTCCCGGTTTAGGGATTGGCACAATACCAATATCTCGCCACTGTTTAGGAACATCACCCGAAATAAAAATTTTATTATAAAGTTGAATAAGTATCCTTTTTCCAATTTTTGGTAGTTTCATAATCATGGAATAGGATATACCATCGCAACCAGGTGCAGTATCCTTAGATCGAACACACTTATGAAACTCAGTGGACGTAACTGCTATATTGAGTTTAGGATTGTCAATGCTAAAAGTAGGGTTACTTGGAGATACATAATCCGGCGTTAGACTAAGGAGGAGACTAGTGGCTTTACATTTATCTACGTAGCTTGTCGATGATCTGTATCCCTTCAACCACTTCATTCTCTGCCATACCGTAGATTGCGATGTAGAATGATCCAATGAAGAACAAAAATCACACCACGATTCATTTTTAGCTATACGAATCATTTTCTGGGCTTCACAGATTTTAATCTGTAGGTTGTCAAAATTTTGAGGATTAGGATTACGTCTAAATTGAGATAACGCTAATCGTCTTTCAGCTACACACTTAGATAAGTTAGGATTCCAATATGGTTTAGGCAGGAAATTACAATCCGGATTTGTATTTATCTTAACCGAAGGGATACAAACATCGGCAGCCAATTGCATATGGTCAATGAAGGCATTATAATCCCTCTGCAAATCATCGGAGAATGTAAAATCTGATAAAAGGGTATTAAGAAGTTTATTGTATGCAGTCCAATCAGCTTTTTTTAGATTTCTACGAACTGTTACTGTACGACTAGGTTGGATATTTGAGGAAATTTTAATCGCCATGTGGTCACTGCCTAGTGTTTCATTTGTAACGGACCAGTCAAATATCATAGCAATATCAACTGAAGCCAAAGATACGTCTGGTGACGATCCTTGACTCTGCGAGTTGACAAAACTAAATCGTGTGTGGCTACCATCATTTAAACTAATAAATTGGCTATCGTTTAGTGCTTCAAAGATTTGAGCGCCCCTACTATCAGTTTTACGGGACCAATTTGTATGGTGCCCATTAAAATCTCCCAAGATTAATGTATTTTTTGTTATTGTAGAAAATAATGCATCCCAGTCGTTCTGAACAGTTCTTATCGAAGGTGGACAATATACAGAAATTATATATTCAATTTTGCCACAGTTAAACAATTTCGCACAAACTATTTCAATACCTTGATTATTGATTTGGACCTCATACAGTTGTGATTTTATTGATTTGTGGATGAGAATTGCAACCCCTCCATAACCATCGTCCCTATCTTTGCGATATATTGTATACGAACTAAACCTAATGTATTTTTCAGAGTCTAACCATGTCTCACTCAATGCCGCAATATGAATGTGTTCTTGTAGCAACAGTTGCTCCAGTGAAATAAGCTTGGGTTTTACGCTTTGAGCATTCCATTGTAGGATATTTAATCTTATTCCCGCTCTGTTATCCATTGATCGATTTAATTAACTCAAAAAACTTCTTTAGTATAGGCCAATCCGACACATTGTCCACAACAACCAAAATTAACCATTCAACACAACATTGAACAACCTTTTTAAATTTCTCTGCTATTGTTCCCTTCTTTAAAAATATTATTTCTTTCAATCTAGACAAAAGCTCATCAAAGTGTACCTCTTTCTTCTGAGACGTAACGGGGCTATCACGTAAATGGTATGATTCCTTTGTTTCTGTTGAAAACACGTTGTCCCAATCATCTTCTTTATACCCATGTTTCTTGTTTTGTGGTTGGGGTTGCGATTCCTTTTTAGAAGAAGACATACTGTGAACAACCGCCTTAGCTTTAACAACATCAGAGTAAAAAGGTGTACTTGGAGCAGAAGGTTCAATATTATAGGACGGTGTAGAATAGGGCAGTGGACATTTCGGAACACTATTATTTTCAGGTTCATTCCTGTCTTTGGTTGGAGAAGGTGCTACGTATAATGATAAGGCCTTTCTATAAGTACAATTAAACTCGGCCATGAGGTCTTTGAGCTTTTTTTCTTTTTGGAAAGCCGGGCATATTTTAGACAATGACATGTGCTGTCCCCCACAGTTCAGGCATTTGAATTTTTGAACTTCGCAATTTGGATGATTACCGCCGCATTTTGGGCACAATACCTTCTTAGATGGGCACACTCTCAAACTGTGACCAAACTTCCAACAGCGTGAGCATTGCGTAACAGGAAAAACAAATGGATTCACCTTAATACTTAATCCATCCGCAAGAACGTATGCTGGTAGTAGGTCACCCTTGAAGCACAACCGAACCGCTTCACTTGTAATCCATAAGTCTTCCTGTGAGTTATTAGTATTCCGTCTCTTAAGACGCTGTACTGAAACTAATTCAAAAGATTCCGGGCAAGTTATACAACCTTTCAGTTCCTCGTCTGATAAGTCAAGGTCCACATCCTTGATAACACCATATGAGTAATTTTTATAGTCTGGTCTATGAAATCTCCATCCCATTTCGATTAGATCTTTACAAGTTTCAAGCTTCATTGCACTGAATTCGTTTGTGCAGTCAATACGCACCCTGTAGTCATTTATGTATTTTACTTTTGCTATATCAGTAATACCTTTTTGTTTAAATAGTCTAGCAAGGGCAAATTGTCTCGGTAGCTTCTCCTTACAGGATATATAAATCTCGCTCTGACAGTCTTTCCGCTTCTTCTCCTTATTTTTTATTGTTGTCCATCCTGTTTCATCCTCCTCTCTATTTCGTTTGATTGATCTCATCGCACCTTCCACATACTCCTCATTCATTACATCATCCACATTATATTTTTCTACAATCGCTTCTGATTCCGACACATCCGTTAAAGAATTGTTGCTACTAAACAAACTACGTATAGAATCGAGATTCTTGTTATCACCTTCCATTGTAAATAAAAACATAAAACATATTGTAAGTATTAACGGCGCGCAGGATTATTTCAAGGTCAGCTGCGCTTATTGCGTTCACTAATGAGTCACGAACAACAATAAAATAGAACTGCACGCGTCCGTTCGAAACGAATGCCGCTGCGGAACTGGGTTTCTGTTTTATAAAAGGAGACGTCGTACCAATAAATGACACATATACTATTCGGACTTTCATTTGTTAACACCTTCACAAGAATCTCTAAAGTATCAACCTTGCTTGTGAAATAACACAAGATAGGATATTATAATCAATTCTTTCAAAGTTCTGATGTCACCAACTCAATATGATTATTACGCTTATAGACTAGGATGCCATAAGTAACTGTTAATTATTTAACGGCTGGAGAGCGAATGCCTGATTTACAAACCTTATTCTAGTATTCTACGTCAATTGAATCACTTTTATCAATAATAAAATAGCAATAAAGCTTCCGGTGGTTGCTTATGTCTATAAGGCAACCATTTTATTCAGCTGTCATTTTATACAAGATGGTTTCCGACATTATATCACTTATTTATAACGTCGAAGTTTAATATTGAACGGTGTTGTTACAATACCAAAAAGGCAATAATTTATCATGTCTCGAGAAAAAAAAAACTAATTGAATATCTTTATAATTCTGCCTTTCTGACCTTTATTACATTTTCTCTAATTTTACGAGTATTTTATCTTTGTAAAGCTTAGAGGACGTCTATTGGTTCTACTTGGGACGTTTGAAGGTTTAAAAACAAATAAATTAGGTCCCCTTTGGCTACGCGACTAATTTACAAGACAATCTAATTTCTGAATTTTATCTTGGAATTATTTTGTCTGCAAAGATCACTAATAAACATGGACCTTATTCTTTTGACGTTAATAAAGATCTGTCAAACAATCTTTTGTAAGGCACAAGCCTAATGTCAGATCATTAATCATTTAGTCAACTACTTTTAGATATTCATATGAAATATTAATATATTATTAACTTCACTACATAATATTATAAAACAAAGTCTGTTCGCAATAAACTCAAAAACTACTGCACCGATTTTCATGCTGTTTTCACCAATGGATAGCTTGGTTCTTAAGGAAGGTTTGTATGTATACTACATACCGAGAAACCACCCTGGCGAAGCCGTGGGCGGAAAGCTAGTTTCATATAATATCGGCAAGATTTTATCATATCGTCATCGCAATACTAGCCACTTTCCAAATATTTTATTTTAGTTTAGGTCGATTTTCAGTGCATCCAGCTGTAGCTGAATATCAGCATTTTGAAACGGTGGTTATTTATACAAATATTTATTCTGCCAGTACCCAGTAACTTCGCCTCCTATGCCATCATTTATTTTATTTATTTACCCAAGTAAAAAACAACCTGTACTCATGCCATCCGCCATAAAATTAACTTGAATTCTGTCGTAACTCGTGACATAGATTCACAGTCCTATTGTTTATTCATCTAATTGCTTTCCGGCAATTTGTGTGAGATCTCTTGAGTTAAACGTAAACAGTTTTAAGCCGAGCCCAAAACGAATGGAGTGGGCTATATTATAGGAAATATATTGAATTGGTGACAGCGCCTTTAAGGACCGAGGGAGATGCTGAGAGCAATGGAAATAATTGCGTTAATCTTGTCTGTATTGGGAAAATACCAAGCTTGTACTTTCTGAATGGTATAAGCAAATGAGAGATAGAAATACATCATCGTTCTCAATCCTTTTACTGTCACACCGCTGGGCTCATTCTGTGGGAAATAAGGTGTAATCCCACTTGAGTATAGCAGCTTTACGGAATATCATTAAAAAAAAAGTTCAGCACTAGCAATGATGGTCGCACATTACTAGTATTCTTATTAACCCCTCGAACTAAGCTAAATGCTTGTATTACGAGTGGGTCCACGTCGGTAGTGCAATGGGTGAGTTTCGAACCGGCAACCACAGGATCGCAAGTACAACGCCCTAGCCATTAGGCTACCGCCACTTCGGTTAATTATCATATCCATAATTTTGACTAACACTAACAAAATGCAACATACCTATGCCTAATGCATGTTGATTAAGATGTATTAACGTTATACTTAGTTTTTTTATGTGTAATGTCGGCAAACGAGCAGACAAGTCACTTGGTGGTCATCGCCGCCCGAGGATACCTGCAGCGTTATCGAGCCAATTAACTTTTTTTTTTTTTTTCTGGGTGGGTAGTTGTGAGTTGAAGACAAAAAAAAGCATCTCCCTATTTAAAATTTAATATAAAATAATTTAATGAATTTTTTTTCATATTTCATGATATAATTTTAATTAACATAGTCTACCTGCCGGTACAGTGATATCAAAACTACTATTCTTTATTATTACTGGCTTACATTCACATCTCATCACAAATGGAGTCACTACAGAGCACATTAACTGAGATCACAGAGATGTTCCATGCACGGATGGCTGAATTTGAAGGTGAACTCAAGAAGGCCCCTTCTGCACCCAGCACCACTTCAAGCCTCACTACGGAATTCACAATGTTCCGTAGCTTCATCACTCAAGCTGTCTGCAGCCTTCAAAAGCAGGTGGAGATACTGGCTCGCAGTGTTGACAGCTTAGAGATGAGAAGCCGTAGAAAGATACTTCTTCTTCATGGTGTCTCAGAAGAGCCAAAGGAAGTTACTGCTGATGTCCTTGTGGCAGTAGTCCGGAACAAATTAAATGTAAGTGACTTCACTGCATCTAATATTGGTCGGTGTCACCGCATGGGTAAAGCAGTCCCCAATAAATCCCGGCCTATCTTGTTTAAACTGGCCAGTATAGGAATCCGAGATAAAATATGGTTCGCCAAAGCCAAACTAAAAGGTTCAGGCGTCACCGTGTCGGAGTTTTTAACAAAAGGCCGGCATGATGTCTTCTTGGCAGCTAGGGAGAAGTTCGGCGTAGCCAAATGCTGGACTAAGGCGGGATATGTTTTTGTACTTGGATCTGATGGTAGGCGGCATCGAGTAGAAACTGTCGCCGAGATTGAGAAAATTGCGTCAATTCCTGAACCCACGCGAATGCAGGCTGCCGCATCTACAAAGGCATCCACTACAACGTCGAAGTCTAAGCGTGCTGCGACCCTTAAGAAGTAATTACGATTATTCCCTTTGTTTTGATATAGTAGTGTCCGGGTGGCTCGTTTGTGTACGTCTACCGCCACTTTAGTTAATACGAAACACTTGTGTTCTTGTATCACTGAAGTGACTTGCAAATTTGTTAGATAGGTACCTATTAGCATTTGTCACTGAGTCACTGACTTGTTTGTATTCAGACAATTTTATTAGCAGGTATTCACTCTAACAAATTTTAACAAATTTTGTTTTGTAAACTCTGAACGTCAATGTCACTGTCAAATTCAAATTTTTAAATAATTTAAGTATAGACCACAGACTATCATATTTTTTTTTAAATCTAATTTGTCACTGCGTTCCGTTTCGAACAGTGATTATTTTTAGCATTTTTGTTTCTTTTTTTATTTTATTTTTATTTACTCATTGTGTCTTATGTCATAACCCGGACTTATAAAAGTGTATCTTTCTATCAGAGCTGGCCGGCTGGTGGACTAGAAATGTATATTTTTATTTTACATTTATTTTATTTTTTATTTTTAAGTTTATAGTTATATATATACAAATATATTTTGTAGTATATTTATTTTATTTTTAAACTATATTAATAATTATGTTTACAGATTGTAGTAGCGACAACGAATCTTTCTACACCTTTTCAGATGATGACAGTAGTTTTATCAGCATTCCTTCACTTGCTGACACTCTTAAGGCGGAGTTTTCCGATGTACCTAAAAATTTCAACGTTATTCACATAAATGCCCAGAGTATTCCGGCACATTTCTCCGATATGCTGGCATCTTTTGACTGTAAAAATATTCATGCTATTCTCGTCTCCGAATCTTGGCTTAAACCGTGTCTTACCTCATCCGCCTATTCTCTTCCAGGCTTTCAACTGGTTAGAAATGATCGAACGGTCGGCGGTGGTGGCGGTGTTGCCATATATTTACGCACACATATTTCTTTCACTATTATTAATGTGTCAGCACAACCACCACCGTCAAATGCGGGTGAACATCTCTTTCTTGAAGTTGAACTTAACCATAAAAAAATACTTCTTGGTGTGTACTATTGTCCTTCTCTACGTGTTAATTTCTTCTCTTCCTTTGAAAGCATTTTAGAGATGCTAGTCCCCTCTTACAGTCATTGCATAATCATGGGTGACTTTAACACCTGTCTTCTTAAACAAGATTCCCGTTCTTCCTCTTTGCGTTCTATAGTAAATTCTAATAACCTGACCATTCTCCCTCTTAATGCTTCGCATCACTTTCCTAATTCCGCTCCCTCACTTCTTGACCTAATTTTCGTCTCTTCTAATGATCGAGTCGCTAAGCACGGTCAATGCTCAGCTGATGCTTTTTCTTACCACGACCTCATCTATGTTTCTTATAAAGTTCGGCCTCCCAAGGCCAAACCCAAAATTCTTATGCAGCGCAACTTTGGAGCAATTAATGTGAACCATCTTTGCGAGGATGCCAACAATTTAGACTGGTCTCCAATCCTTGTCTCTTCGTGTGTCAGTGAGAAAGTTGATTTATTTACAACCATGCTCGTACAACTGTATGACCGTCATGCTCCAGTTCGACCAGTGAAAGTCAGACATTTACCATCGCCGTGGCTAACAAATGACATTAAAGCGATTATGCATAAAAAAGCGATGGCTAAAGCTAAATATAAGGGTCGACCGTCGGATTTCAACAGGGAGAAATACGTCTCCATCCGCAATCACTGCAATAAGGTTTGTAGGAATGCTCAACGCCAACATATCCACACCTCTGTTCAAGACGGAGATCCAGCAAAAGTCTGGAAATTCCTAAGATCAATGGGAGTCGGGAAATCTCGCCAAGAAACAATCCCTAAAGATTTAGATTTCAACTCTCTCAATTACCATTTTACTGCGTCGCCTAATTTTGATAGGGCAACAAAACTTAATACTTTAAATTATCTTTCTTCTCTTCCGGCTCCTAGTTATTCCTCATTTTCTTTTAGTCCATTCACCGCATGTGATGTTAGGAAGAGCGTAGTTTCAATAACTTCCAACGCAGTTGGCAGTGACTGTATCAGCCGTAATATGATCCTGCCTGTGCTTGATATTATCCTACCTATTATTTGTCACATCCTGAACTACTCTATCACCGATGGTGTTTTTCCAAAAGCATGGAAAGAAGCCAAAGTGATTCCCTTACCTAAAAAATCTCATCCCACGTCCTTTTCTGAATATCGTCCCATATCCATCCTACCATTCCTGTCCAAAGTCCTCGAACGGCTGATTCACAATCAACTGAGCATGTTCCTTACTAAAAATAATCTCCTTAACTCCTTCCAATCTGGTTTTCGTCCCGGTCATAGCACTACCACAGCCCTTATCAATATTACGGATGACATCAGGTCCGGCATGGAAATCGGGAATCTAACGGTTATGGCATTACTGGATTTTAGTAATGCTTTTAATACTGTTGATTTCGATGTCTTGCTTGGCGTATTGCGCTCGCTTAACATATCTCCATCGGCGATTGACTGGTTTCGAAGTTACCTGTTCGGTCGTCGGCAACGTATTTGCATTGAAGATACTTCATCTTCTTGGTGCAAGACCTTTGCCGGTGTACCACAGGGTGGCGTTTTATCTCCTCTTCTTTTCGCAATTTTTATAAACTCAATCTCCGAAAGACTACTTTCTTCCTATCACCTTTATGCAGATGATCTGCAAATCTACTGTAGAGCACCCCTTGGAAATCTGACGCAAGCGGTCGGCACTATAAATCAAGACCTTATTTGTATTAGCGACTGGAGCAAACGGTACGGACTTCTGGTTAATCCCGCAAAGACGCAGGTGATTGTGGTGGGCAGTTCCAGAACCATCTCAAAAATTGACTGGAATGCTCTTCCCCAAGTTTCTTTTGATAACGTTGTTATTCCTTTTAGTGAAAATGTTAAAAACTTGGGGATTTATATTGACAAAAACTTTACCTGGTCTGTTCAACTACAGGAAGTTAGTCGCAAGTTGTTTGCATCTGCTGCAAGTCTGAAAAGACTACGTAACTTCCTGCCAACTGCAACCAAAGTTGCGCTAGCTCAGTCCCTTCTTCTTCCGATCCTTGATTATGCAGATGTCAGCTATCTTGACCTTACAGAGAACCAACTTGATAAGCTGGAGCGTCTTCAAAATTTTTGTATAAGGTTCATATTTGGCTTACGCAAATATGACCACGTGTCAGAATTTCGTGCAAAGCTCAAGTGGTTACCAATTCGCCTTCGCCGGAATGCTCACATACTTTCATTACTTTACAATGTCCTGTTCTTACCCTCTACTCCACTTTACCTCAAAAATCGCTTCGAATACCTTGGTGATAGCCACTCGCAATTTCTAAGGTCATCGGATAACCTAAGACTGAAGATGCCAATGCATTCCACAACCTTTTTCGACAAATCCTTTTCGGTTCAGGCCGCTCGTTTGTGGAATGCATTACCGGTACCAATAAGGCGTGCCCAATCACTGTCCGTTTTTAAAAGGCTCGTGAAGGATTATTACTTGTCGCTGTGATTCTATGTCGTATTCGTCGTTATAATCTATAAACATTCCTATTTTTTTGTTTTTGCTATAGTTATGAATATACCTATACTTATGTTTATTTATTTTAGTTTATATATATATTTATCTATTTTTATATAATAATATTAATATTTACATGCACCAACAACCTCAACCTGTATTTTGGTTCAGTTCAGTCCATCCTAAGGTTGCCTGGAAGAAATCGCAAATTGCGATAAGGCCGCCAATTGTACTTTTTGTATTAGAATAAGTTATTGTCTTTTGTATTTTTTTTATTTGGTGTACAATAAAGAATATAATAATTAACAGATTATATTTAGGCAACATTTTATACTTAATTTATTTTATAAAACAATATTATTGTAGCTAAATCGGAAACCAAAACATAATTTCCCAAATTTCACAACCCTGATAAAACTAGTATTAATAATAATTTATTCTGCGTCACCATAAAAACCCTAAAAACTTTTTATTAAAGTCGATGAAAACTTTTTGAAATTACTCAAAAACCGAGCCAGTGAAGCGTCACTACATTAATAATAAATAGACATGCGCCGTGCTTGCCGTCTTTATCGATAAGAAAGTTTAATTCGCTAAGTTGCGGCGCCAAGTTCCAGAGTGGAGGGGGCTGAATTAATGTATGTGTCGATAAGAACCGCCATTTTAATTGGTACTATTAATCTGAACTTCACCTGTGAATGGACTGTTGATTATTTGAAGTTCGGTGTAGGATGAGGTTAAGTTTGATTTAGGAGAGGTCGGAGTAATAACTAAGCTGATCAACCGATCTGAAAGGTTAAGCTTCGTTCACCGCGGTCATTGTGTGGATGGGTGACTATTTTTAACACATTGAGACCCTTTGGATCCGGATATCATAAAGGCACCCAAGACAATCGTTAAGCGTTAAAAAGCCTAACAACCAGTCTATGCTAAGAGTGTCGGTATTTGAGTTGCGGAGGTCTGATGGCAGTTGCTTCTTCTTGCCAATGTGAATTATAATAATAATATAATGAACAAAACAGCTCAATTACTTATCATAATAATAAAATATTTTACTTTTGTAAAATATTATTTTTTAGATAGATAGATAGATAGATAGAATATTCTTTATTGTACACCAAAAACAATGACAAGTACATGTTGTAAATTATAGATAAGTACAATGGGCGGTCTTATCGCTAAAAGCGATCTCTTACAGACAACCTTTGGATGGACTGAAGAGAAAAGAAGTCAATAACCAGGTAGTCTGGCATACATGAAAAAAAAAAAAAAAGCTAAAATCTTGAAATAAAAACTTACAGTAAACAATGATATTCTCAAAATAAAATAAAATATTAAAAAATAAATAAACTACATATATAGGTACCTAAATAAAATAAAAAACATACATTAATAAAATATATATACATATATATATAAATTTTAATACATATCAAGTTTGAAGGACTACTTACAACAGCAGATAATGCTCTTTAACCATTTTTTTGAATATAGGCAACGTTTGTGCACGCCTAACTGACACAGGCAAGGCATTCCAAAGCCTTACAGCTTGCACTGTAAAGGATTTGTCTAAGAACGTTGTGGAATGCAATGGCATCTCGAGCTCCAAATTTTCCGACGATCGCAGATATCTAGTATGTGTGTCATGAAGGAACTGGAAACGTTCTTTAAGATAAAGTGGAGTTGAGGGATTGAACAGAACACTGTAAAGAAGGGACAATATATGTGAATTCCGGCGAAGGCGTATTGGAAGCCACTTGAGTTTTTTACGAAAAACCGAAACATGATCATACTTGCGCAAGCCAAATATAAATCTAATACAGACGTTTTGGAGCCGCTCAAGTTTATTTAGCTGTACCTCAGTGAGATCGAGATAGCTGACATCGGCATAGTCAAGGATGGGAAGTAGAAGGGATTGAGCTAACGCAATTTTGGTGGCAGTAGGTAAGAAGTTGCGAAGTCTCCTCAGCGACCCTGCTGATGCGAACAGTTTACGACTGACTTCTTGTAACTGAGAATCCCAGGAAAAGTTCTTGTCAATTAATACTCCTAAGTTCTTAACCTTGTCACTAATTGGTATAATATTTCCGTCAAAACTAACTTGGGGCATCTGAGACCAGTCTATCCGTACATGCATTCTAGGACTGCCAACAACAATCACCTGGGTCTTCGTAGGATTCACCTTTAGTCCGTAGGATTTTCCCCAATTGCTTATGGAAACTAAATCTTTGTTAATCATCCCAATTGCATTTGGCAGCTCCGAAAGGGATGCCTGTTTATAAATTTGTAAATCATCTGCATATAGGTGGTAGGAAGAAAGAAGATTATGGGAAATAGAATTAATAAATATTGCGAAGAGTAAAGGAGATAAAACGCCACCCTGCGGTACACCAACATAAGTATTACACCAAGAAGAGAAAGTATCTTCTACGGATATACGTTGACGGCGACCAGACAGGTAATTTCGAAACCAGTCAATCGCCGTTGGAGATATGTTAAGCGAGCATAGAATGGCAAGCAGGATGTCAAAATCAACGGTATTGAATGCATTGCTAAAATCTAGCAGGCAAAGAGCCGTTACATTTCCACTTTCCATACCTGATCTAATATCATCTGTGATTTTGGTCAGAGCTGTAGTGGTACTGTGACCAGGACGAAAACCAGATTGGAGAGGATTGAGGAGACAATTCTTGCATAGGAAACTGCTAAGCTGATTATGAACAAGACGTTCTAGGACTTTGGAAAGAAAAGGTAGTATGGATATTGGGCGATATTCAGTGAAAGAAGTGGGATTAGGTTTTTTGGGTAATGGAGTAATGAGGGCGTCTTTCCATAAAGTTGGAAATTCCCCGGAGGATACAGAGTAGTTCAGGATATGGCAAAGGATAGGAAGGATTTCGTCAAGGACAGGAAGTATCATCTTACGGCTTACACAATCACTGCCAACTGCATTAGATGTAATAGATACTATGCTCTTTTTAACATCACAATCGGAAAATCGACTAAAAACGAAAGCAGGATAGTCGGGAGTTGGAAGAGTGGAAAGATGATGTATTGTGGACGCTTTCAAGGTCCCATTGCAATGAGACGAAGATGAGAAATGTAGATTCAATGAATCAATGTCCAATTTTTTAGGAATACTAGATTGGTTCTGCCTTCCAACTCCCAAAGATCTTAGAAATTTCCAGACTTGGGCCGGTTCTCCCTTTTCTACAGAGTCGTGAATATAGTGGCGCAAAGCATCCCTACACACTCTATTGCAGCGATTCCGAACAACTACGTAATTTTCCCAGTTATGCAAATCTGGACGACATTTGTACTTAGTTTTTGCAGCAGCCTTCTTAAGCATTATGCATCTAATATCATCCGTCAACCAAGGTGCAGGGAGATGTTTCAGCTTTACTGAACGTAAAGGAGCATGCACGTCATAAAGCTCAATTAAGTTGCTTGTTAAAATACTGATTTTTTCATCAATTGATTCAGCAATCAAGAGCGGAGTCCAGTCAATGTTGCTTGCATCAACACGGAGATCATCAACATTCATACCACCAAAATTACACAGCAAGAGACTTTTGGGCTTTGCCTTAGGTGGGCGAATTTTGTAGGATAGGAATAGTAGGTCATGATAGGAAAACATATCAGCTGGGCATTGGCCATGCTTGCTAACATGTTGGGAAGAGGATACAAAGATGAGATCCAAAAGTGAGGGATTACAGTTCGGAAAATGATGAGTTGCATTTAAAGGTAGTAGAGATAAGTTCAGCGATTTCAACACTGATTGAAGAGAAGATGAGCGAGAATCTTGTTTCAATAGGCAAGTATTGAAATCGCCCATAATTATAGTATGACTGTAAGATGGTGTAAGGTTTTCAAGAATCGCTTCCAAAGAGGAAAAGAAGTCTACTCGAGACGATGGACTGTAATAAACACCAAGAAGAATTTTAGTGTGATTAAGGTCAACTTCTAAAAAAAGATGCTCACCGGCATTTTGTGGAGGTGGTTGTGTTGACATATTTATTATTGTAAACGGAATGTGTGCACGAAGATAAATGGCAACACCGCCCCCCCACTGCCAGTGCGATCATTTCGTATTAGTTGAAAACCAGGAAGGGAATAGGAAGTGGAAGGGAGACATGGTTTTAACCATGACTCTGAGACAAGGATAGCATGGATGTTCTTACAGTCTAAGTTAGCCAGCATGTCAGAGTAATGTGCCGGGATACTTTGGGCATTTATATGGACTACATTTAGATTCTTCGACGTATCGGAAAAATGAGACTCGAGCATGTCAGCTAGTGAGGGAATACTAACGAAACTGTCGTTGCTACATGCCGACACGAAGCTATCAGTATCACTATCAGTGCTATTATAAAACATGGTCAATAGAAGACAGTTTAAAAAAAAAAAAATATTAATAAGATAAATATTAATAGCAATAAAATATAAATATAATACAAAAAAACAAAAATAATACCGTCCACCGGCCAGTTGAGTGTTCAGTTACAATGACATGATCAGCAAAACACTAATTAATCACTGTCCGGGCTAACATCTGTACAATATTTTAAAGAATAAATTACAAGAATAAACAAAGAAAAAAAAAGAAAAAAAAAAAAAAAACTACATTACAGTATTTACCAAATAAAAATTGCTCTTTTTTCTTTTTTTAGTCTGTTCTTAAGTGGACCAATCCAAACTGATGCATGATATGGTCTATAATATTGACAGCTTTCACAATTAAATGACAGCTGTCAGTGGATTGACAAGACATTATAAACTTTTATTCATGAAAGAACTTTTTAACCAAAGACTATAATAACTAGAAACTAATTTGCTTGTTTTGATAGGATTAGTTTTAACTTTTAACAATAACAAAACAGGGTAGAGGAGTAAAAGAAACTGACCATCGATAAGGAAGTGTTACCCGTACAGTGACAATACCCGAAGCAGTAAAACGATGAAGCTACTCATCACTTTTTCATTGCGGCCGCTCGCTTGGGTTTCTTCAGTGCTGGCGCTGGTGACTGTGCGACTGATGAAGCAGCAACTGATGACCTGGGCTCCGTGACTTGTCCAACTTTGTTAAGGTCACAGGATGAAATTATACGATGCCGATTTCCATCACTAGCCAAGACATATATTTGGCCCTGCTTCGTCCAGCAGTTAGTTACGCCGAACTTTTCGCGTGCAGACATGAAGACCTGGTGCCGGGGTTTGGTTAAAAACTCCGATACAGTAATGCTAGAGCCCTTTAACTTTGTCTTAGCGAACCAAAAGCAAAATTTTTAATTAGTTTTAATTTGTAAACGTAATGAACTCATTATGTATATACCAATGAAACTACGGTACCCTGTATTGTATATCTGGTAAATAATTAATTTATGTGAGTCTAGTAAAATAGGGTATACTTAAAAAATCAATATAACTGCTGAAAACACGACTGAAAATTTAATAATAAAAAACTCTAAACATTTCCTAATAATTATCTGTCTCATTCATCTTTAAGTACTTAACTCTCCCTAATAAACACAAACATATTTTTTTATTTCTTTGTTTGTTATATTTTCGTTTGTTACAAAACAATCGGGCAGTTCTCGGTGACTGCGTTCCCTTGCGGCTGGGTTTTCAATTAACTCGACTGTTAATGGAAGAAACGGTCCGACGAGTTCGGCCGCGCGGGCTATCGATATGTCGACGAGTAAAGCACAGCACTATGCATAGTATTCTTATTAGGGCTGACAGTTACTAAAACGATGAAAAAATAACATTTAAAAGTTCATGGTCAATTAAAAGAACAGATGAGCACACTACACGGTTCAAGGTCGAATCCAACTCAGCTGGGTAGCGTACAGAAAACTTCACAACGTCTTTTCACCAACAATAAGACAAAAGTCTTTTACCAGTGTGTGTTAGTAGTGGTGACGTGTGGCCCAGAGATGTGGTCGCTCACTGTGAGTCTCATAGGAAAGCTGAGGGACATTCGGCGATCTATGGAGAGAGTATGCTTGGTATTTCTCTACGCGACCAAATCAACAACGTAAAGATCTGTAGAAGAACCGAAAAGTGGTCGACATAGCTCAATAGATAAGCAAGCTTAAGTAGCAGTGGCTCGAGCTTGTAGAGCTGAACTTTTGCCGTTGGGGCAAAAAGGTTCTCGAGTGGAGACCAGGAACTAGAAAACGCAGTGTGGGATGATCTCCAACGACATGGACAGACGAGGTAAAGGTCTCTTGGAGTTGTTGGATTTAGGTCATTGGGTTGAACAGGTTAAATTGGTCGTTGTGGAAGTCTTGGGTTAGGTTGTGGTGGCCTTCGTTCAACAGTGGGCCTCATTTGCCTGATTAATGATGATGATGACTACAAGATTTCTTAGGCTGCCTCCAGCACTAGATAATGTCGAGGCTATTTATAAAGATAACTCTCATAAAGTCAACAGAATTTACTCTCCAGGTAGTTTTAAAACTCTGTGCTATTATTATCTCAGAGTTTCAAGTTAAAAAAGCTTTATTCAGCGAAGGTATTCATTATCTTGAATACATCCCCGGTCCCCTGTTAGAATAAGTCACAAAGATTTACTGGCAGACCGGCTCAGTTGTCGTTGCCTGTGAAAGTGAAAAAAAAAAAGAAATCCGAAATTAATTCCTGTGAAATATGGTTCAGATTACAATAGTGCGGGCGTTTTGGTATCTCGGGTACTTAATTGGGGGTGTAGTGGTCATTATTTTGTGTTGGCAACCTTGAATTTTTAGGTATCTCTAGTAAGTATTAAGGCCATGTTCACACAAGTCGCGATAACTGATACTTTGATTTAGACATACCATCACGCCTGTAGCCCCTGAAAGGGTTAGGCAGAGGTATACTAATGTACACCCAAATTTTGCCGGTATGTTTAGGTCCCATGTCATAGGGCGCGAGCCTATGATATGATACGATATTTTGATTTATTTATTCTTTAATGTACCAGAAAAAAAAAACAAAACGCATTTATGTTTGTCAACAATCTCTTAACTATTGTATAACTGGAATAACCATACCATATACCACCAACATACATATCGTGCTTCTGGTCTCCGAAGAGTACGGAACGGGGAGCGAACAAAACAATATTTGTTTTATACAATTGCAATTAAAATATAAAGTGCATATTCAACGACATTTAAAAAAAAAAAAATATTCTCATAAATTTTATTTTCTTCTAAACAAAAACGTTGCCTCTTTTCCTCTATTTTAAGGATTTGCATTTACAGACATACATTTTAAAATTTCAGGCGCTCACTTCGCTACTGGAGTTCTTCTGTTGTAGTGGTAGCAATGAATGGCTAAATTCTTTATTCTTAAATACTCTGCCGCATAGTATCCTTACATAATTATTGTCTTCACGTTTGAATGAAAATGTAGCCAGCAAAATTATTGGGCATAAAATGATCACATTGCGAGTGTTCCTGGTGTTTAAAGGCTGTGAATGTCGCTTACCATCAGTTGAATCTGCTTAAAAAAAACATACTCAAACTCACAAGTATTTATAAAACGCAGGATTTAAACAAGCGACGCACGTCACTAAATGCATGCAAAATTAATTAATCATAAACGTCGTCATTGGTGTGTCAGTAGCTACTCGTCCTAAGCTTCCCCCTCTGGGTATTACGTCATACAATACCTTGAAATGTTGGCTATCAGTCTGTCTAAACATCCATTCATCGTAACTTTGGATATAGTTATAATTAGTTCGTTAGTAAATATGGATTACTCCTCAAAGAGGATTCCCCGGAGGAGTAGGCGGATATTGTTAAAGATAAAGATAAAGATATTTATTCGCCAAGGATATGGTACAAAAGGTTTTAAGTATACAATTAGTTTTCCGACACATCCGCCTCTGCAAGAGGCATACGAATATTTCTAGATTTCATACATGGGTAGCTTTCATTCATGTTGTACATACTTATCTCCTTATGTCTAGTGGTTTTAAGCGTGACTGCTACGCTACACCTCCTGGGTTCGATTCTCAAATAGAGCGTGCGCTATGAGAGTTTTTTTTTTCAGAGCACCTCGGAGGTGGGATTTGTGCCCACTTAATGGCAATAGGCCCACCCCTATTACTTGGGATCTAAAAATACTGGGAAATGCAAACTTTGATTGCACAAGAGTGCATCTCTGTCTTCAGAATGTATTCTAATATAACTTGTATGTATTTCAGTTTTGTCCTTGTGGTTGCAAAAAACACTGTAGTGCCTCTATCCCTGGGTTCGATTTTAAATCGCAATAATCCATAGAATTGATTAACATCAAATCTCGTACCTTACTATCGGTTAATATTTATTTAAGTAGTTTTTCACATTGACAATTGCCTTAATACGGCTAATCGTAAAATAGATCCAAAATACCATAACCGATTAGTCCAGTGAATAATGGGTAATAAAAGTTAGCCATCATGTTTAATTCATGGGTAGCTTCCAGCTGGTATAGGTATCGATTACCGGTGACCTTTGCACGTCACTACTTACTGTTGTCTGACATTTCTAGACACTTGAAAACTTGAGAAAGGTTTAAGGTTGGCTATTCAAATCATAGTAAATTACAGTTTTTGTTCAATACTGCGAGTTGCTGCGGTTCCACGCGCATACGATCCCGGTTATCTTGCGGGCTAATCTGGAATTCTGTAGCTTTTTAATCGTGAAAGAATGATTAGAATCGGTTCAATAGTTTCAGAGTTTATCGATTATAAAAAAAAACAAATCTTTCCTATTTATTATATAATAATAAAGCGGCGGTAGTCTAATGGTTAGGGCGTCGGACTACCGATCACGCGGTTGTCGGTTCGAAACCCGCCCATAACACTACCAACGTGAACCCACTCGTAATACAAGCATTTAGCTTAGTACAAGGGGTTAACAAAAATACTAGTAATTTGCGACCCACATTGCACTTTTTTGATGAGACCTAGAAGTAATTTACTAGTAGGTGTTCCTAGGTTTTATCTAAGACCTTGTCGAGTCTTGTCTTGTCTTGTCTTGTCGTCTTTTTCGAGTGCCATCTAATGTAACAAACCTAAACGAGTATATTTAGTTTATAAACTGTATTTTGCATCGGAACTCCAAAACGGCTAAACTGATTTCAATGCATTTTATTGTTTTGAGGGATTGTCAGACGGTTTTTAGCATTATTAGGTATGAGTTGTCCTTTATGATCACCTATTTGACACCTCATCTCTTACCAAAAAAGAAAAGATATGTTGTGTCACTTTCACTTTTTCCTTAATCCTTCATATAAATAAATAATAGCTTTATCTTTCGACTGCCTCATTGGTCTAGTGGTCCTTAGCGAGACTGCTATCGTAGAGGACCTGGGTTCGATTTGTGCCTGGTAATGGCAATGGGCTCGCCCTCTGTTACATGGGATCTAAACATATCGGTGAAATGTGGGTGTGCTTTAGTACCTACACCTCTGCCTAACCCTTCGGGGAATACAGGCGTGATGATACGCTATGTTATGTTATATTTTTACTATTTATTCCATATTCCACGTTTGTTGTCTATCTTCTAAATAAATCGCTATAAATTTATACAGAGCAACTATAACATCATTCATTTGCCTTGCAAATCATATCGCCATAATTGAGTTATATTCAGCAAAAACGTCGCGTCTTGCCCGGTCACGGTTGATACTGCCCGGGCAGTCTGGATAACCCGCCTCTCGCCGGTAATTAACTTAAGAATTTCCTTGGAGCGCGGATCGAGATTTCATCGCCAACGGTTTGTACTAAGAGGAATCACGGTGAATTGGGACACACTGTTATCAAGGATTCTTTTCCATTTATTGATGACCTTCCCTTTGTAAATGTAAGTACGTTTATACAGTTTACGGGACTTTATTAGACTTTTTGTAGATCTATTCATCCCACTAACTTTAATTAATATATTAGACTACTGGATCCGATCGACGTCGTCTTGCTTGAACTCAAATCAAATTGTAAATCTAAATCATCCAGACACAAAAAATTTAAACATCCAAATCGGTCCAGCCAAGTAAGTAATAAAGAAAAATTATATTTTTTCCTGTAAATAGCTCTTTTAAAGACATTGATTTATCAAATGTCGCGAGTATTTCCTATCTGACGATCTCTTAGAAGGAACTCTTCAATAAACTAATCAATCATAAAAGATACTGGAAAACGTAAGATCGACATTTTACTATGACTGCTTCATTAGTCTAGGTTTTTCTATGAAATTTTCGGTTAATGGCAATAGGCTCGCCTCCTATTACACACCTATTAGAAATACCCGCGAAGTGTGGGTGTACATTAGTATACCTCTGTCTTACCTTTTGGGGAATACAGGCGTAATGTTATGTTGACGACGTAATGACATAAAGGTTTATTTAACAAAATATGTTCTTTTTTGTATTGAAATTATTTATTTATTTGTTTACATGATTTTTATGGTGAACCTTATTTACCATAAAATCGTGTAAACAAAGAAATAAATATTATTTATGTTCTAACAGCCCGTGTGTTTGCAACACAAATTTTTCTTTCAACAATGTTTGAGTCGCAAGATTACATCAATTTAGATTGTTTTTTTTTTCTGTCGTATTGTGTGCCTCGCTACAAATATTAGCCTGGGAGAAATGTATTTGTTTCTTTTATTAAACAATACATAACATACCATCATGCCTGTATAACCCGAAGGGTTAGACGGAGTACTATGTATATTATACACCCACATTTCGCGGTTATATTTAGGTCTCATGGAAGGGGGCGAGCCTATTGTCATTACTCGGATACAACTCCGAACTCCGAGTTGCTGAATGTCACAGAAAAACTCAATAACTATTTGTTCGATCTGGGAATTCAACACAGGATCTCTAGTAGCAGTCGCGCTTGAGACAAATTGCTTGTCATACGAGTCCAAAAAGCCTGATAACCAATCTATACTTCGAATATCAGTATTGGCCAGAAATGCTCTATGGAGGTCCGATGATAGTTGCTTCGTGTAAAATACTGAATAATCAGCCGAATCTGGCTAGACTGGAGCCAACCTCAACATAGATGGGAATAGGCTAGGATTTATAATGTTCATCCTCTTTGCAATCCCGCGGCGAGCATATTGCTCTTCCCATTGCTTGCCCCCTTTAACATGGGACAACTCTGCCTATCCCTTCAGGGAATAAAGGCGTGTTGGTATGTTATGTTTTCTATTCTCTTTTCTTGTGCAAAATTGAACGTTACCATATAAACTACTCGGGTAGGTATTGGACAATAAAATAAAATGGCGGACAGCATTATAAGGTAGTAATGTTTTATACACCGCCGCTGACCCTAATTTAATTTTATTACAAACATTTCGACGGCTCCGAAGAACAAGGTCGTATCAGAAAAAAATATCTAGTTGCAGTACGTAGCTTAAACTAATTTAGTTTTAAACTAGTTATTAACCCTGAAGGCAGGAAGGTAGGGAGGCCTTTGCCCAGCAGTGGGATGAAACGGGCTAATAAAAAAAAAAAATTAACTCTGACGCAAAAACTATGGGGTGTGTTATAAGTTTGACGTGTCTGTGTGGCATCGTAGCTCCCGAACCGCATTTCCACTGACGACAAAACATGTTGCAAACATCTACCTATCCCACTCACTCTTTGACAGTTAGATATAGTAACCCCGCGTTCCCGTTGACCACAAAACATGTTGCAAACATCTACCTATCTCACTCACTCTTTGAAAGTTAGATGAGTAAGATAGATGTTTGCAACATGTTTTGTCGTCAGAGGTAACGCAGAGTAAGATAGATGTTTGCAACATGTTTTGTCGTCAGTGGAAACGCAAGGTTAGATGGTATTGTTTTACAGAATAGACGCCACCGCTGAGAGGCTTCGTGGGCCTTTTATCTATATTTCATAGCGTCGTCGCGTCAGGGGACCGCTAAGTAGTACATAAAATGAGGGTCGGTTTTCCTTGACAAAAAAAAGGAGTGTTATAAGTTTGATATAAGTAATACCGATAGATTTTATCGACCAACGCAATCACGGTTGGATTAAAATATCCTACTTATTTTAAACGGAAAGGTTAAGTTTTTTAGTTTTTTTTTTTCGTTTGTTGTTAAAGTCTATAGGTATAGACGAGAAAGCGAAAGAGAGAGGGAGAGATATGCAATAATATTTTTTATTGCAACTCAATTTATTTATGCCTTTGTAATTTGATTTGATTTTTATGATTATGAATCGTAAAAAATAACATTTAAGGTGTAGGTACTAATAAAAGTTTTGTCTGTATGTTTTAGGTCTTTTGTAAAAAGGTGAACCTATTTAAGGGCCCATCTTACTTTGCTCCGAGTTGGTTCCGGCATTTCTTATCAAAAGTCATCTAGACTTGACTGTGACTTGTAAAAGTGTCTTTAAAAGATCTATTTAAATAAATAAATTTCATTTATCACGCTTTATATTTGAACTTTGAGACAGTATTATTTAGCACGTTGTATTTTTTTTTAAATCGGAGTATTTTGAACGCTTGGTTAAATAAAGCTGAGAACGCAACCTACGGAGACGCGGTCGTGTTTAAATGGGGCAACGAAAAAAGAAATTTTAAAGAGTTTGATAAATTAAAGATATGAATTTTCTAGTGAAAGTAAAATTGGGCCTCAGGCACGGTTTGAACCTGCGTCCCTCTGTTTAAGTACACCAGACGCTTTACCAACTGAGCTGCCGAGACCACTGCCTGTAATGTCGAATTTCTTTTTCACATTTTACGTCTTCAGGTTGATACTTATTTTAATCTCATGTTTCAAGCAACCAACGACCAGCTACCAATAACCGGGTAATGTAGTATAATGACGCAATCACGATTGCATTTTTCATATACAAATGTGATTCTAATTGGGCCTGTTAGCTTCAGGGTAAATATTTTTTTCTGCAAAACAACGCGAATCTAGTTATATTTATGTGCTATACTGTGAGACTGTCAACATTATGAGGAATGAAAAATTTTATTGATGTAGTTAGGATTTTTAATATCTGCCCCTAATTATTTTTCAAACGTTTTGCTATTTTTGGCATTCCACCCACACATATCGTTTTTTTAACATATACTGTCCCACTGCTGGGCAAAGGTCTCCCCCATACCATTACATATGCTCCTGTCCATCGCTTTCTCCTACTAGTCAGCACATATCGTTTACAAGTGGACAATAAAAGTACAATATATCATCAGGCCTATATTCTCTATCTCTATCTATTCTTATATATACGCCATATAAACCGCCTTATTAGTCTAGCGGGCTGCTACCTTAAAGATCGATTCCCAGCACGACCAAAGTGAGGTACTTATTAAGTTTTTCTTTGTAATTCTCAGTACAAGCTCGTAGTCTGGATTTTTACCCGGTTAATGGCAATAGGCTCGCCCCCTATTACATGGGACCTAAGCAAGCCGGCAAACTATGGGTTTACATTAGTACACCTCTGACTAACCCGTCGGGGACTACAGGCGTGATGGTAGGTTAGATGTATTTTAATATTTAAGGTTCATAAAACAATGTTAATATAGTACAGTTTGTTCGAAATAAGTAAGCCGATCGGAAGTTAGCTGTTCCAAACTACCGCGGTGCTAATATCGTTTAATGAAATGTTTTAATACATAAATATCGAAATAAGTAAACAAAATAATTAGACATGTGAAATAAATATATACGACTCTAATTATCTTTTCACCGACTCTTTCTATTAAAATTTATCACTTGCAGACAACTTCCGATCGGCTTACTTATTTCGAACATACTGTATCTCTGATTTGGCATTGCGATCGTTAGCGACTGCCAAACATGTTGACATAAACTCAGGAAAAATAAATTTAGATTACATTTAAAATTTAGAATACAAAATAAAACGACTATTCAAAAATAGAATAGAATCCAAATTAAGAATGAATCAACAATTATTTTAAGTCGACCTCAGTATTGCGTTTATAATAAGATTTCTAGAAACTTATTCAATCATTATACGTGAAAACCTGTAATTGGCTTAATGTAGCTTAAACTAATTGTTTATTTGGATTGTATAGCTGTTGGTTTTCCAATTAAATAAATAAGCCTATCGTCCATTGGAAGGTGCGCGACAATGCCAGCTTGAGTATCGCAAGAGGTGCTTGAAGCACAAAGCGAGGCCACTTGTAGCACACTTTACATCGCTGCAGGTATGGTCATAGCGTAGCTTTAGATATTTTAGTGGTTCTATGTTCTCTCTAAAGAGGTATTTTTATTTATTTATTTATTCGATAAAATGTAATAGGTAATCACATTTTATAACGATAACTAGTTGACCCGGCAAACTTCGTTCTGTCTTAGATTGGGTTAGATATACCGTGGTAGATTCCCATTATTGAAGCACCTTATGCTTCTTCTTAAACCACCCCTTTATTATGACAAACAAAACACAAAAAGAATTATTCTAATCGGTTAAGTCATTTTTGCGGTTAGGCGAGACTAACGAACGGCCATTGCGCGACGCTTAGTAAGCTTTTATAAAATAATGAAAGTGTTAATGTGAGGTATCTCTGTTATCTGTGACGTCACTAGATACTAGATCTAAAAATTCTTGCTTTTAAAACACCCAGACTACCGTAGGTCTAAGAGTACTAATCGGTTTTTTTGCGGCAGTCGGACCCGAACCCTAGGTACAAAAGCTGTTTGCTCAGTCACTAAATCAAACGCGTCGTCAAAGACATTTTGGAATCATATTTTTTTTTCACATCCTCAAATTGGCCGTGTTAATCTTTGAAAAATTTTGTTGACAGTGTAGGTATTTTCATCAAATTAACATGCAAAATACAAATAAAAAATTTGGTTAACACGTTATTGCTTATTTGCGTCCAAATATAAAAAAGTAATTCAGTAAAAGCACACACAGCGTAGGGTTGCCACAAGTCCTTGAGAAAAGGTTGGAATTAACGCGAGAAAGAAATGTAAATGGAAAATCGATGTTTCGAAAAGGAATTCATTAATCTTACCTTTTTGTGTTGCAGTATCGACGAATGAATGAAAGGTTAGCGCTGAAGAAAATTGAGGTGTTGTTTACTTATGTTTGAATAATGGTCCTTTAATGATGAATGACGCTTGAATAACTCAATCTTAAAATTATTTAATATTTACGTACGAGTACGTTTGTATGTTTGCTGGGTGCGAAAAGCGGAGGACGTTTGTGTAGAAGTCACAACACCATATTTGAACTGATAATGTCATGTTTGGTATAGTTAATGAGTTATATCATTGTATACAACGCTTTGATGTATCGAGAGACCCCAGAATGGGGCTATTATATTTTTTCATCAAACCAAGCTCTTAAGAATAAAACTCCAAGGAAAGTTTAGCAGTGTATTTTTAGACATTGAAATAAAACTACTTTTTACGAATTTTATCGCGTTATATAGATATTTTTAATTCCCGACGTTTCGGATCCTTTACAGCATCCATGGTCACGGGTTGACTGACGTGATAAAATCCGTAAAACGTAGTTTTATTTCAATGTCTAATATTCGCGTAAGTGTTAGAAACCAGTATAGTGTATTTTTAGGTTGTGAGTAAGGGATGGCGTTATTTAATGAGTAGGCATCCCTTTCTCTCAATCACAAAACGATTGCAATCAACACATTGTGGTGTTGCAAGAACAATAGACGAAAAAAACACCACACATTCACATTAATATACCTACTTATTATTTGAGAAATAAAATCATTTATTTTCCTCAAATATCAATGTATATACAAAGAAATGGTGCTTACCTGCCCCATAAATAAATTTACCATTGCACAAATATGTATGGATGAATACATCATTCCCCATCTTTTGCCTATCTCACTTATTCATGCGGCGCCGTTTCCATACATAACTGACACCCCTATCGAATGTTTTCACGTAAGCTATGTCAGGGTTGTCTCCTTAATCCAATTTGTTTTGATTTAATAACGAAGCGGGTTAATCATTTATTAATCTTTAAGCGAGTGATTAATATATTTTCAAGGAGACACGACTTAGCCTTGAACTTTCTTTGTTATGGCTTTCAGGCTAAGATTGAACGGTTTATTCCTTAAGATTTTTCGTTAGTCACAGCTACCTACGTAGTTTTGTTTGTTTAAGGTTTCACCGCTCTGTCAACAATATACAGTTAAGGTTTATGCAAATTGTATGACCCGTTCCCTATCATTCATAAGAGTGCCCACAGTTATGAAGAAAGTACTTTTGCAAGAATTCTAGGAGGCCTTGTGTGCTGTTTACCCTGGAAAAATGGGATGTGTGAATATCTAAGATATATGCTAACTTTACACAAACCGCCTCTACAATGATGAAAATGCCGCATTATATACAGGGTACCAAATTAGTCACCTGCATCGCTTAAAGGGGCGAGTATACTTATCGTATTCAAAAAAAAAATACTTCTTTCAATACAAAACTAGAAAGTCTACATTTAGGCATTCATTATTTATTTATTTATTAAAAATAGACTCCACGTCATGAAAAAACTTACAATATAAAACTTTTTTGTTTGAGAAGCCTTTTGCTCACGATTGACTGCCAGTGTGAATCCCCCCTTACGTTACCAACAGGCTATTACCAGGCAGCGGTTATTAAATGTAAAGAGCCCTTAAGAATATTTCATTTGAGGAGAAAGAAATTATTCAATATTCAAATATTCCGATGAAATGGCTCTGAATTATAATTTAAAACAGCAATTTGTCTTCGGTAACTTTCCGATGATTTTTAATGAGACATTTTTCATAGGAAGTTGCTATATATAATATGCCTTCTAATATATTTATTGCTGACGTCATTTTATTGTTCGTAAAATCAATGGTACGCAAGCGAATAAAGGTGCTTATTGAAATCTTGACAGTTGGATTTTTTGTATTCTGTATTTAAAAACAGTAGCAAATAAAGCTATCCATATTTTAATTTTGATGCATATTATGCATTGCCTCTATGCATTTTACATACAAAGACAGAATTATAATCCAATTAATTTCCCTATGTAGTATACATTGCTATGTTAAGTCAATCAGTATCGCGTGTGTCTAATGTTGACGAGCGATATGAATCCGCATCAGTGTTAATCACTGACACGAATGTAGGTAGTGTGAACGGTTGATTGTACTGTGTCTTAACTGTAGTTAAATTTTAAGCCACACCAAATATTGGAGTCAGAAAACTTAGCCCCTCGAAAATCTACGAATGTGACGTTAGGTAATTGTGTTTTTTATTCTTTATAACATTGTGTTACTCTATTAATAGATGTGTTGATTAATGTGATAATATGACCATTGGATTGCCAAGTCAAAGATCTCGAGTTCTAATTCAAGACAAGCAATTCTGACTTTTAGAAGTTAGGTGAGTATTTTAGTAATTATCACACGCTTAAACGGTGATGCAAAACATCAGGAAACCTATACATCTGAGAGATTTTGTCAACAGAAATTAAAGTGGTAGATGCATTAGATCAGCATGTTGGCCTTATCCTTTACTTTCTGTAAGGAGTACCGAAAACTGCTAGCAGTGGGAAAATATGATGGGTTGAGGCATGAGGTTGATAGCATTGTGTTAAACCGAAATATTATTAAATTAACCTACGCCTAAGCAGATTTAATATTCCGTGACTTTTAATTAAGCTTTTCATAAACTACCCTTATCAATCACTTGACCTAATCGCAGTTAGTCGGTGCAATCGGGCGCATTCAAAGTTCATTCGTGTCGAGTGGCGTGCAAACTCGTTGATTGGCTGCCAATACGGTAATGAGTCAGTGATCTGCACAATGTGCTTCTGTGCGATTAGATTACTACCTCGCATATCTATAGGGGCTCGTGGTTAAGTTATTACTACGCTGATCGACCGATCAAGGCTAAGCTGCACTGGCCTCAGTCAGTCTGTAGATGGGTGACCATTCTTAACATCGGAACCCCTCCGTGTCTCTTAAAGCACGTAAAAGCGACGGGCATGGTTGTATTAAGTTGAACTACTAATTTTTGTACATTATTTTTAAATTACGTACTCTTTAGTGCAAGTTGCTGTGTTGTCGCGGTACGCCCAAAATGGGTCGCGGTCCGGATGCGGACCGCGGTGCGCCATTTGGCGACCCCTGTTATACATCTACAGTTCGCCGGTATGATTAGATACCATGTAATTGAGGCCGTGCTTATTGCCACTAACCGGACAAAAATCCAGACTCCAAACCACTACTGAGAATTAAATAGAAAAACCTAATAACATAGCTTAGGACTTAGCGACGTAGGAATCGAACCCAGGATGTCTAGCGTAATAGTCGCGCTTAGAACCGTTATACCAATAAGGCAGTTAAGTTAGATAACCTTAACTGACAAAGAATACCCACTTTTTTATCGTAATACCGAGTGGTATTATTTTACAAATTCCATTTTCAGAACATAATGGCCCTTGATATAATATCGATCTAAAGGTTCATTCACACTTGTCACGTGGAGTGTTCAATATTCCGTCGATTAGTCATCAATAAAGCACATCATTGGTCACATTAAATCCGACACCAATGTGTTTTCGTGTGACTGGATATTAAAATAGTTCAGTTGACTGGTGTTTAATTTTTTTTAAAAATAATAAGCGTATGCTCGTAAAGGGTCTCTTATTTCACCAATTTCAATATCGTAATGTATCTTATTACGTATTTGTGCGTTATTGTAATGTAAAACGCACGGTTTATCAAGATGCTCCGTCTAAAACGAACGGTACTTTTTTAAATCTTAGCAAAGAGTTTTATGTCAGAAAAGTGGTCAACATTTTATCAATAAAATTAACTTTGGGAGATCAAATATAATAAATAAACATATAATTCTTTAATTTAATTAATTTTTACCATAAATTACAACCATTTATCTGTAACAAAACACAAAAATATTAATTTTCTTTATTAGTAATGTCTTAGAAAAGTCGCTAATTTGTGACAAGTAAAAATTATTACAAATAGTTCAAATATTTCTAACTGCTTTAACAAGTGATTTATTCGTTAAAGAAAGTCTGAGTTTTATTTATTTCCTCACAAATATGTTATAAAACGTCGTATGACATACCTGCGCTTTGATAATTATAATTACAGCCTCTGCTTTCTTGTAGCCCTCGCCTGTGGCTCGGGTTAGCAATATCGCTTCGGCTGTAATTTTCAACTTACCGTACTTATATCATAATGTAACTAGTTTTCCGCCCACGGCTTCGCCCGCGTGTTTTCTCGACTTTTCTGCACTATAATATGTATGTATTATACATATAAACATGCTTCTTGAACCACTTTATCTATTGAAAAATCCGCATCAAAATCTGTTACGTAGTTTTAAAGATCTAAGCAGCTTTGTTTGATATTATGTAGTAAATATACCTAAGAAAAATTCACAGGACAAATAATTTTATTGGACTTGCTGGGAACAAACCCACAATCCATGACACAGAAACTCACTGAGCCACTACGATTTCGTCTCTAGTCTATAAATCAATCTACGCAATAGCCATTTAACCATGAGCCGCTCATAAAGCGTCCTTAATATCGTTTATTAGATTCTCTGTAATGCCTACGGCCTGTGATGTAGTAGCACAAGTATTTGAACTAACTTTACAGAGCTTTACCTTCACGATTTACTATCGAAACAACCTTTATGGTAGATCGTCTCTCCTTGCACGCCAAATTCAATTATTAGCGAGCTACCTGATGGTAAGTAGTCATCGCTGCCTATAGATATCTGCAAAACCAAAGAAGAGTCGCAAATGTTTCACCGAGCCCTCCTCCTCCTTAAATAGGCAACGCATCTGCAACTCCTTTGGTTTTGCAGATGTCCATGAGCGGCGATGACTACTTACGATCAGGTAGCTCGCCTGCTCATTTGCCGAGTTATCCTATTTTTTTTTTGTGAGAAACCCAATAATAAAGAAATCCCGAAGGGCTATTCAATAATATGTCTAGGTTTTTTTTCACCACAGATCTCTATATTTCGAACAAACTGTTTAATTTATACTACAAAGCAATTATTAGAAATAATGTTCCTGTCCTACTTTGATAGCAGAACAAATTAGTTCCGTTTAAGAAAATGCGACGAATATGAGAATAACGTTTCGGTTTTAATGTTATGTTCAAGAACAAATTTTTCTTGAGATACTTACACGGTATAAAATGCTTTTAATATTATGTTCTTGTAGGTTAACTTCTTAACTACTCGGAAAATAAATTTATGCTTGGAACTTACACGGCCGTAGTTTAAAACACATAATACCTGAAACAAAATATGATTATTAATTAACGAGTGAGTTAAAAGTCAAAGTAAAGGCGTAAAAAATAATCTAATAATTACTACTGAAATACTAAGTGGGCGTAAGACTGTGGGCAACTATAAATATTAAAAACGGCGATGTTTTTTTTTTCTAACAAAACATGAACACGATTTGGTCCTAGCGATTTGTGGTCACAGTTAATAATATCAGTTATTTCCAGTGACAGCCTAGTGATATAAATATTGGATTGATTAGTTAAAGATCTCTAGTTCGAATCCAAGGCACCTCTGAGTTTTCGCAGTCATGTCCGTAATAATATTTAATTAACGGTCAAGGAAAACACCGTGAGGAAAGTTGAATGTATGATAGATTTTTTTGCCAGTGTGAGAAGTCTACCAACCCGCAGTAGGCTAGCGTGGTAGACTATAGCCTAATCCATATCGTTCTGAGAGAAAACCTGCCCAGCAGCGGGACAATGTAATGTGTAGATGAGAATTAGTAGTTGTCTCTATTCATAAACTAGCTTTCCGCCCACGGCTTTGCCCGCATATTTTCTTGACTTTTCTGTACTATAATATGTATGTACTCGTATTATACATATAAGCCTTCCTCTTGAATCACTCTATCTATTAAATAAACTGCATCAAAATCCGTTGCGTAGTTTTAAAGATCTAAGCATACATAGGGACAGACAGACAGCGGCGAGCGACTTTGTTTTATAGTATGTAGTTATATCGAAATTAGTAAAGAAATTATCACAAATGTAAAAAATATATGACTCTAATTGTCTTTACACCGTCTCTTTCTGTTAAAATATACCACTGCTTTCTATTTAAAATGTACTTACCACTTACAGACAACTTCAGATAGATTTAGTTATTTCGAATAAACTGTATTGCGCAAAAGGTACTGCTACTGATTTCCAAGCTAAGCTTGAGCTTGTATTTTGGGAAACAGTGTTGAGCCGCCGGAAGTATCACATAATACATAAAAATACATTGGTTTGAATGTGGTTGCAATAGACTACCAATAATCTTAGTCTTGGGATAACTTCCGGTAGTTTTATATAATCTTTTTTTAATCCAAATTTAACAAATATGTGTGATTGTGTGTGTATGTGTATGGTATGAAAGTGTGTATATGAGAGTTTGTATTATATGTATGAGACTTCATCGATTTAATATTTTTTTTAAAAGGTACTCATGATTTTCGGAAAGAGATCCTACATCGAACTTTGGATAACATAACTATTAAGACATCTGAATATGTCGTCTTACCATCGTCATGTCATTGTATGGGTTTAATATAAAATGTGTTTAAAGAATAATGTTCAATCATTCTGTTCAATAACGGGTTGTCTGCAGAAAGTCAATTATGTAAAAGTCAAATCATAATGGCAGATGTTTTTAAACATCATTTATGCAAAAAGTTATATAAAACGTATACTAGTAAACACTGCCTAGACCGTCGGGGATACAGGCGTGATTGAAAGTTTTTTATTTTTTATTTAAAAAGTTATAATTGCATATTCTATGCGAAACTCAGAAAACACACATCACATAAGTATTTACACGCGGCCTCAAAATTTAATAACATTTTATTAAAATGTTGCCCGCAAAAAAATATTGTGAGTGAAAAAAGGTTTTAATAAAAATCCCGCTGATTCCACAACTAGTATTAAAGTCGACCTTAAGAACCTTTGTAGGTAATCTTAAATTGACGTTAGCAACTTCGAAATCATAAAACTTTGGGTTGCAAATCATCTTTAGGACGGTCGTGCATAAGTGGGGACCTTTTCCATCCCCAATTTTAACCCGTGACTTGCTCCACGCTAGCGCTAGGGCCAAATTCTTGGTGTGTAGGTTAGCGAGTGGTGTAAGGGTTAAGCGGGCTGTAAGATGATGGTGTCAAAATACTTATAGCGTAAGTTTAAAGCGCTTTAGAATGTTAATATTTTCATTGTTCTGCAACAAGCGTTGGCAACGTGTTTTCTCGACTTTTCTTTACTATAATATTATGTATGTATTATACATATAAACCTTCCTCTTGAATCACTCTATCTATTAAAAAAAACCGCATCCAAATCCGTTGCATAGTAATAAAGATCTAAGCATACATAGCGACAGACAGACAGCGGGAAGCGACTTTGTTTTATACTGTGTAATGATTTGATTTTTGGAATATCTGCAAAGACATCTTATTATAAAAAAAAACCGGCGGCACGGCGTTAAAACTAAAATAAGATATTTCGATTTAAAAGCTCGAATTTATATTGCTGTTCTTTTTAATTAATACAAATTTGAATCTGGTTCTCCATTGCGCCACAGGGTAAAGGTATACGGTCGGCATATTAAGGCGGTACGGAAATAAGCGTCGTCCCCGTATCTCGGCCGGGCTCGTGCTTGACCTTATTCCCGATTATGCCAGTTCGTTAACCAACACACAGCTGTGTCCCCTAATGAATAATATCAAACATTTATTTTATTAAACAATTTGTTTTGAACAAAACGAGCGTTTCGTCTTGACGCCTTTTTGGGACGATACGACGCTGGTAGATAATGGAGGGTTAAGTTTTATGATTTTTTTTTCTATGTGACAAACATTTTTGTCGCATACATTTTTCAACCAACCATAATTATCATGGGTGTACAGCAATGTCAGGGGGGCTAAAGTCATCACTTTTGAGGTTTCACATTATGATAAAGAAGAAAGAAAGAAAGAATAAAATTTATTTAGCAGAAATACATGAGACACGGTGCATAGAAATACAACAAAATTCAAATAAAATAAAATGGTAGCTAAGTGTGTCTCACGGGTGCGCTGAAAAGGTTCATTTCAGCGATATACCAGACAGAATGACGCTGGTTTCTAATGAACCTTTAATATGATTAAAAAACATGTTAGATGTGATCCACCTAACATTCAAAACTTTACAATTCTTAATTAACTAGCTGTTGCCAGCGGTTGCACTCATCTCCCAGCAGACTTTTTGAAATAAAATATAGTCTATGTTCTTCCTCAGGGTGCAATCTATCTCCTTGGAATTTTTATAAAAAACATGTCGCGGTATCGGCGTGAAAAGGTAACAAACAGACAGAGTTACTTTCTGTCCTTATTGAGAAAGTACCCACATTTATTTATCTCTTTTTATCATGCTTTATAAGTATTTTTAGCTTAACAATTTTTCAGTATAAGCCGCAAGCTTAGAAACTTCTTCAAACATAAATATCGCAAAATTAATTTCAATATATAATGTAATATTCTTCGAAAAACCACAAGAGATTAAATTTCAAGTCAAGATCGATTGTTTAGATTACAAATTTATTATTATAACCTTACAAAATACACTTTGTTTAAGTTGTCTGTACTATAGTAATTTAACAAAGCTTAGGAGTTTGAATATTTTTTTTAAAAAGCTTACTAGTAATTTGGGTCACACATTACTAGTATTCTTGTTAACGCCTCGTGCTAAGCTAATTGCTTGCGTTACGAGTGGGTTCACGTCGGTAGTGCAATGGGTGGGGTTCGAACCGGCAACCACATGATCGCAAGTCCGACGCCCTAGCCATTAGGCTACCGCCGCTTCGAAGTTTGTATGTTTAAACACATTATTCTCTGGAAGTACCAGTTGGATTTTTGAAAATTTCGTTTTACAAATGATAGCCAGTTTTTGAACAAGTTTATAGACTACTTAGCATTAGGCTACATTCTTTAGGAACCGAGAAAATCGATGATACCGCAGGGCATAGCTCGTGTATAGTGTATAATATAATCATCTTATCTCTTTATCATACCTGTGTTCCCCAAAGGGTAAGGCAGAGGTGTAGGTACTTAATGTACACCCACAGTTCGCCGGTATGTTTGGGTCCCATGTAATAGGGGGCGAGCCTATTGCCATTCACCGGGCACAAATCCAGACTCCGAGCTGCTACTGAGAATTTCATAGAAAAACTCAATAACACTTTGCTCGACCTGGGGATCGAACCCAAGACCTCAAGCGTAGCAGTCGCGATTGGGACCACTAGACCAACGAGGCAGCCAAATTTTATTGTAGTACACCGAAAGAAAATAAAATCAAAAACAAAGTTAAATATTAGGTATGTACAATCGGCGGTCTTATCGCTAAATGCAATTTCTTACAGACAACCATTGGATGAACAAGACGCGTTTAAAAAGACATACAAGAACGCACAACGATTTATATATATTTAAATATATAATTATTGAACAGTCTTATTACAGGATTCTATGAATTTCTCACTAGTGTTATTGTTATTGTAACGATTGTTTTAGCTTTTCGATGAAGCTCCGAGTTTGTATTTGTGCCCGATTAATAGCAACAGGTTTGCCCCCTTTTACATGGAACTTTACAGCATCGATCTGCTGGTATACATTAGTACACCTCTTCCCAACCCTTCGGGGAACACGGTGGTGATCACTCAAGACAATAATTCATTTTCACCTCATAAAAGCTAGACTGCCCTTCAATGTTTAAAGCTCGCAAAGGTATAATCGGGAAAAGTGATTGAGTAAGCACTCCAGTAGATTGCGTTGCAATAAGTGCCTATCTCTTTCTGCCTAGCCTTTCTCCAGTGCAATTCTTTCTGCCTAGTCTTCTTCAAAAGTCCATTTCCCCAGACTTAGCCAGACATTGCCCGGATTTCCATATTTTGATACTATCTTGACTTTAAAAGAGACCATGATTCGAATTATTGTCAGCATCATGATCGGAATGCCTCATTAGTCTAGTCGTCCTAAGCGCGGTTGCTAGTGTTGCTACGCTAGAGGTCCTGGGTTCGATCCCCGGGTCGAGCACAGTGTTATTGGGTTTTTCTATGAAATTCCCAGTAGCAGCTTGGAGTCTGGATTTGTGCCCGGTTAATGGCAATAGGCCCGCTCAAACATACCGGCGAAATGTGGGTGTACATTGGTACACCTCTGGTAGTAATCCCCGAGGGGTTAGGCTTCGGGGATTACAGGCGTGATGGTATGTTATCATGATCTGTTTTAAAGTACACACATAATAGAATCAAAATATCTATGTGTATGTACTCATCAAGGTATATAACTACAATATTAGCTGACCTTACATTCTAAAGGTTGTCCATGCAATGTCAAGCCGTCATATACTGGATTTTTATAGCTAAAACAATGACTCGTAAAAAGTCTTTATAAGATCTATTTACGGAAATTAATTTATCATTTATAATTTACTCATCCTTTTTAAGATCAGGCAGGTATGTTTTTTTACCCTTATTGGAAATTAACCGTTCTCAAAGTTGTTTCACCGTCTACTAACACCACAAGAAGCAATTAATTTAGCAAAAGTTTGAAAAGTCAAATATTTTTCTTTGGAGACCAACCTTTGTAACTTTGAAATATAAACTTTATTACCTTTCGGTTCAAAATTTACATAGAACCTTTAGTAAAAGCAATAAAAAGAGATATTTTGATATATTTTTTCTTTTTAAAAAAGATTGTGTTTTTTAAATAGTTTATGAAATAGTAATTGCAAGGTTGCCTAGAAGAAATCGCAGTCAGCGATAAGGCCGCCCATTGTATGTTTTTATGAACAATTGTGTCCTGTTTATTTGTGTTTTTATTGGTGTATAATAAAGTAGAAATAAATAAATAATCTAAGACGTATACCTATTCTGTGATCTTTCGTGCGTTTATTCAATTTTATTGTGGTTTTCCGCCCACTTGGATTTTCTCCTTTAGATACGACGGTCTTCGAACAACGCTAACACCCAGCAACCGCAACTACTCCCTGTAGGTTATACAAATATTTGTTCTGCGCAAATTTCAAATAGGCTGAATACTATTCCGAACTCCTTGTTATCACTAACAAATTTCTTGCTCGATTTCCTCGAACTGAGAATTTAAGCTTCACACTCAACAGCTGCTCTAAAAACTATTATACCAATATATTATTATATATTTGAAGCGCGGTAGCCTAATGGCTAGGGGGTCGAACTTGCGATCATGCGGTTCCGGTTCGAACCTCACCCATTGCACTACCGACGTGAACCCACTCGTAACACAAGCATTTAGCTTACCACGAGGGGTTAACAAGAATACTAGTAATGTGTTACCCACATTGCTAGTAAGCTTTTTTTAAAAAAATAATAAAAATAAATAATAATAATAATATCCAACCTCCTAGTCTTTCCCCAGCTGTTGGAGTCAGCGTCAGTCTAACCAGATGAAGCTCAGAAGATCAGTATTTCACAAGAAGCGACTGCCATCAGACCTTCGCCATCGAATTTCTGGGTAGTAGCAATATTCAAAGGATAGACTTGACGTCAGGCTTTAAAGGCTTCTGACTACCACTAACGATGGTCATAGGTGTTGGTATGACAACCGGGACCGACAGCTTTATGTGCACTCCGAGGAACAAAAGGGTTCTCAACAACCATCCAAAGGTTGACCGCGGCAGGCACAGCTTTTACCTCGCAGATCTGTTGATCAGCGTTTTTAGGGTTCCGTAGCCAAATGGCAAAAACGGAACCCTTATAGATTCGTCATGTCTGTCCGTCTGTCTGTCTGTCCATACGGAATACAGAAAAGTGGCTGTGACATACGGACGTATGCACAGCCACTTTTCTCCGAAACTATAAGAACTATGCTGTTGAAACTTGGTAAGTAGATGTATTCTGTGAACCGCATTAAGATTTTCACACAAAAAAAGGAAAAAATCAAAAAAATATTGGGGTTCCCCATACGTAGAACTGAAATTCAATTTTTTTTATCAAACCCATACGTGGTGTGTATCTATACCTATCCATAGATACACCCCACGTATGGCTTCAAAAATGCTATGAGGTTTCTAGTATCAATTTTTTCTAAACAGAATAGTTTGCGCGAGAGACACGTGGACAATTCCAAAGTGGTAAAATGTGTCCCCCCCCCCTGTGACTTCTAAAATAAGAGAATGACAAAACTAAAAAAAATATATGATGTATATTACCATTTAAACTTCCAACGAAAATTGTTTTCAACGAGATCTAGTAACTAGTTTTTTTAATACGTCATAAATCGTAATGGTACGGAACCCTCCGTGCGCGAGACGGACTCGCACTTGGCCGGTTTTTATTATTATTTACCCTCAAGTTCTAAAAATATGTGCCATTTCGAAATTAAGTCTTTAATACAAACAGAACAGAAAAATGTACGAGCTCATGAAATTGTATAAAAATCTAAATAACAAGCTGCTGCACAGCTCTTGCACTAACAATTTCTATTTTTATATTTATCGCTTAGCTCTCGGTCGCGACAATCCGGCCTTAAAGGCAGTTTAATAACGGCACAGTGGACTTTCTCGTCAGTTAATTAAACTAGAGCCAGTGTGAATGACTCCCATTATACCGTTCATGTCTCTACAATACCACTATAAAGTGGTAAGTTAGCTGAACAACTTTAATGCAAGATGTAGTGGCAAAGTTTTAGTGGCAATACTTTATTAGAAACATCGTTGGCATTGTGAGGTTTTGAAATTAAATCTTTGATAGCTTGGTTGTTGTATAAGGCATCTGACAAATTTGTAGTTGCCTCTGACATTAGTACAATGTTTAACATAGTTACTAAAAAAAAATTGCATAATGTTTATAAGCGGCGGTAGTCTAATGGCTAGGGCGTCGGACTTGCGATCATATGGTTGCCGGTTCGAACCACATGACTATCGGCGTTGTTCGTTCTAGGACCAAACAGTGTAGTTGTTATACCTCAAGGTGCTTCAATAATAGGGGTCTACCAGGCTGTAACCACCTAATCTAAGGCCCAATTTTGGTTTTTATAAAAATGGTGTTTTAGTTTGTTAGTAACTATATACTTTTCTCTTTTCTTTCAGGTTGAGCAGTTGAAAATATTGGATCCACTATCGTCGAAAGTGAATAAAGCCCGATTTGTAAGTAGCATTTCAATTAATTAGCCTGAAATCTTGCATCTTTTATTATTTTACTTCATTTATCTTCAATTCGTCATCCTATTCTTTTCTAAAGTATTGTAAGAAAATAACTTTTTTACGGATCTTCGCGCTTGTATGCGTTTAATCTCATTAAACCCTTCTCGATGTAGAACCTACGGTTAAAGTCACACCAAAAAAAAACAAACCGAAAAACATCACAGTACCAATAAACAATCACCGATCAATCACTGGTCTCCATTCGTACCTCACAGCTAGCTACAGATAAATAGATGTAGCTTGTTGTATTACCGCGTCAGGGGGTATTAGTGACCCCATCGGTCAGTAATACCCTACGATCAATTGAGCTAATTTGTAGCCACTTACACGGATTGGATTTCAAATTACCGCCCTAAGGTTGGCCTGGTCGTTACTCCGTATTATGATTCGGAGAGAATAGATTTTATTGTTTTTGTGAATGACCGCCTAATGATATTCCATTACTCAATGTCTAGTGATTATAGTTACAGAATTTATTTTGACATTTCGGGATTTGATACATTTCTGTTTCCTTTACGAGCAAATGGAAGTTGGTTACCCTTTATAAAACCATCGTCATCCATAAAATATTATACTACGTAAAGATTATTTAGATTATGATAAACTATTTGAGTAATCAATACTTATAGCTAACATGTAGGTATTGTAATGTGATATAATTATTATATTGCCAATAGTGCACTATAGTAATAGACAATAATAGTATAATATCGTATGGTATAGAAAGCTGTAGATTACCCTAACAGTGATAGAATAATAATTTATAATATGTAAAAGATTTATATTCCCATAATACAAATTTCAAAATGGTAGCTGCTTACATACCTAACTTGTTTGCCGATTGTATGTTCAGTAACTCACACTTCGGTAATTGGAGAGACGTGTATGAGATTGTTTTCGTAACTTTTTTTCCTCCGAAACTACTCAAGTTTCCACGTCTAAAATTACATTATGTACTTTTATTTGTCTGTTTTCGGGTATTTCGAGAAAGCCTATAAAAAGAGAAGTATGTGTTTTATATTCTACTTACGTTTCTACGTTTAAAAGTCTATAAAGGTTGGTAGTTGCGGTCTTTTTTCTAAAGAAAATATGATGATATAGAAAATAAGATGTTTTATGTCACATTATCTCTATCGCGATCTGCACTTGCTGTGTTCTACGCTAGCTGCGATCTGCACTTGCTGTGCTTTACGCTAGCTGCGATCTGCACTTGCTGTGCTCTACGCTAGCTGCAATCTGCACTTGCTGTGTTCTAAGCTAGCTGCGAACTGCAATTGCTGTGCTCTACGCTAGATGCAATCTGCACTTGCTGTGTTCTAAGCTAGCTGGGATCTGCACTTGCTGTGCTCTACGCTAGCTGCAATCTGCACTTGCTGTGTTCTAAGCTAGCTGCGAACAGCAATTGCTGTGATCTACCCTTGCCGCGATCTGCACATACCGCGATCTGCACTTGCTGTGATCTACCAATGTTTTTTTTTTTTTTATGGTATAACTCGGCAAACGAGCAGGCGAGCTACCTGATGGTAAGTAGTCATCGCCGCCCATGGACATCTGAAACCAAAGGAGTTGCAGATGCGTTGCCGAGCCTATTTAGGGAAAGGGAGGGGAAGGAGAAAAGGAGAAGGAAGGGGATTGGGGGAGGAATTGGGCCTCCGGCCCTCTCGCTCACCGAACGAAGCGCAGTAACTAAACGCTACTACTCGGACGTCGGTCTTCTGCGAGAGTGTGGTACTTCCCCGGTCAAGCCGGCCCATTCATGCTGCGAACAGCGTGGCCCTACCACGATATAAAATTGTATGACAATACCTTGAATAACAATATTGTTTTTTGGAATTTAAAATCAAGTACCTAATAGAATCTTACAGAATACACGCATTTAATATTTTACACGTTTTGATGACGTAGCTTCCCCAGTCGTCTAAACAAATTGAATTGAAAGCTGATTGGCTGTGACTTATGACGTCAGTATTGTTTCGCAGTCGTTCTTTTGCGATCTCATTTCTGATATTTTACGCCAGATCCTATTTTTTTACGCCAGATCCTATTTTTTTACGCGTCGTTTTTTATTATTTGCTTAGGACTAAGGTGAAATGTAATTGAATCATGATCAAACCATTGTGACCTTCTTGCGAATTCTCGGGCCTTTTTGCTGATAAAATGTTTGATTTCAAAATACTTGTATCCATAAAATATAATCATCGCGCCTTACACTACACGGCATCGGCAGAGGAGTAATGTGTGTGCTAATGGCTGTGTATCGGTAACCATTCTTAACACATCGAGGCTCCTCCGTTCCTTGGTGAACGCCGTTAAGCCGTTGGTCCCGGTTGTCATAATATGTTTATTTATGACAATCGATATTGGTAATCAGAAGCACAAAAGCTATGACAACCAGTTTATTCCTTAGGATATTCGTATATTGCCTAGACATTTGGTTGGTGAGGTCAAATACCGCATCCGGTAAGACTGAAAGCCGAATTTAGTATAGCGACATCTATCGCGCTGCATGGAACTACTTTGGAACGAATTCTGAGTCGCGCAAGCAAAATTTACCGTGCAACGTACTCGATATCAACCGTGCCTGCAAGGCAAAACAATCGCCTCGTCGGAGGATTATCTCTTTGGCTAGAGGGGCATCATACATCGTCCCTCCAAACTGTTGACTCCAAAATGATCCTAATGTCACACTGGTGACCCCGACGAACTATAAGGACGGATTCATAAATTACCAAAAAATCGTCATCATCATCATCAACGATCGATCGACTTTGACTGACGCCTTTTTCCCACAGGGGTAGGCAGAACGCCATTTGCTACGATTCTAGCATACTTCTTTTCATCATCATCATCAACCCATTACATTGTCCCACTGCTGGGCACGGGTCTCCTCTCAGTACGAGAGGGATTAGGCTATAGTCCGCCACGCTAGCCTACTGCGGGTTGGCAGACTTCACAGGCCGTCAAGAAATCTCTCAGGCATGCAGCTTTCTTCACGATGTTTTCCTACACTGTTTAAGCGCGTGATAATTAATTAATAATACGCACATGCCTTCGAAAAGGCTTAAGTGCGAGCCTTGGATTCGAACTCGAGACCTTTGATTTGGCAGTCCAATGGTCATATAACAAGGCTATCACTGCACGCTACCAAAAAATACGACACTAAAATCATTTTAACATTTGAAGTAAGTACATTCTTGTGCCCCAAATTCTCAAGACACTCAATTCATAATTACAAAACCACCTAATTATCAGCTGCCATTGCAAGCAAATGGTGCGAATAATCTTTTGTACAGAACCTTCCATTATCAAAGGGCGTTCACACTCGACCGCCCCTTGTTTGGTAATACGGGTGCGCCTTTTATTCCATCAAGGATTTGAATAATACCTCGTAATATATAAAAGGTAGCTTTTATTGCAAATGGACACAGTAAAAAGACTCTGTAATGTCCCGTTGACCATTGTATTTTTTTGTAATGATGCGGACAGAAATGTGTATCTATTAAGTAAAAAAAACATTTATTTTTGTAATGGATAGGTGGGTACTTTCAATCAGGGTTGGCATAAAATAAATAATCATAACTTTTTTTGTTATAAAATGATAAGCATACGGGCCACTTGATGGTAAACGGCAATCACAGCCATCAGTAAACGGCAATAACAGCCATTAGAGGCAACCAACTCCAGTGGTATCAATAGCGCCTATTAGATCATTTTGAGGCCTCAGTGGTTAAGCCTATGCCTAAGTATTTTTTAGAAGGTGTATTGAATCGACCAACACGCATTAGGTTAGCGTGGTTGACTACAACATACCAACTAAAAGCAGTTGTAAGGGAGATTATAGAAAATTATTTAAAATATGCAAAATTCTACCGATCACTTTCAAACATAAATTATATTTTATTAGTAAACCACCACAGTACCCAAGAGCACAGCTTAACTCACGTATACAACAACCTTAATACACGATCTATGGCTGCTGGCAGATTCAATGTACCCAGAGTCACCAATTACTTTGGTGACAGAGCGCTGGACAAGAGAATACCATACCTACTGAACAGCCGGCAGACATAAGGAGGGAAACAAACACAATTAGATTTAGACGTAAATTAAAATTATATTATTTAGAAATGTTTTAAGTTTTATGTAAGTGTAAGTTTAAATAGTACTTATTTAGTTTTAAGTATTTTTAGAGACTCATCGACCCCACAGTCAATCCATTGCAACGGTTTTGTGGGGCTTAGCTTATAATTTACTTACCTTTTTGGAATAAAGATAAATAAATAAAATAATAATAAATAACCACGTTAATACTGAAAGAAGTGGAACAGTCTATGGGTTGATGATGAATAATTTTCTAAAATCTTTCGAAATTTTTGTATAATAAGATCAGACCATCACGCCTGTTTTCCCCGAAGGGTTAGACAGATCTGTAATGTACACTTCACCGCTATGTTTAGCTCCGATTTAATATAGGGCCTTTTGCCATCAAAACAAGAGAATTACATAGATCACTTAAGACCACTATTATGCTGTTATAATAACACTTTTGTAAAAAAAACTTGCACAGTCGTTTTGACTAATAAATACGTGTTGTTGTTGATATTATTCCTAAAGCCAAACTCCATCGGCTTCTCTTACATATTATTGTAATCCCAACCCTAATGACAAGTTTGTCAGTCATTTGGTTATTGACCCCATGGGGTCAATAACCAACTTAGCTATAACTTAGGTTAACAATAACTTAGGTCTTATTTGTCTCGTATTGCGGTTGTATTTGGAACCTAATATGGCATGCCATATTAGGTTCCAAATACAACCGCAATACGAGACAAATAAGACCTAAGTGTGGTGACGCAGATAATTTTGAGTTCAAGTCCTGAGCAATGTGACTTTCAAATGTAACAGTAAATTTGTCTAATGCCGTATTTGTCTGTCTGAAACTAGGTCATATCTAAAGAGGTTGTCTCATTGGACTAGAGTTCACAAGCGCTGTTTTTGGGAGTCAGGTCTTCGATTTCCTTCACGTAGAGCAATGGAGAAAGGGTCACGAGCGAGTTGTTATTCCCCCGTGATAATCAGTATCCGCAACCGGTGCATGACTATGACTATGTATGAATTTGGACGAAGCAAAAGAAGTATATGTATCGAGTTCGAATCCAAGGCACGCACCTCTGACTTTTCGAAGTCATGTGCGTATTAATAATTAATTATCACGCGCTTAAACGGTGAAAGAAAACATCGTGAGGAAACCTGCATGCCTGAGAGATTTCTTGACGGCCTGTGAAGTCTGCCAACCCGCAGTAGGCTAGCGTGGCGGACTGTAGCCTAATCCTTCTCGTAATGAGAGGAGACTCGTGCCCAGCAGTGGGACAATGTAATGGGTTGATGATGATGATGAAAAGAAGTTCCGCTTCTAAGTGATTTAGTTGGGAAAAACACCCCAGCAACACATTTCTGTCTGTTCATTTACTAAGGCGTTACAATTTACATAAGTGTGTATGTATGTATCTACTGCGATTCGATCAATCCAGCAAATTCAACAGTTGCAATAATAGTACCGTTACAGATTATTCAGAATTTAATCCTCTACCCTCAGTTGTAGGTTATATCACGCGATATTAACATTGCATTGAATGCAATCATTGCTCAGCAATGCTTTTACTTTGCATACAAATCGCTCCATTACAAACAATGGTTGAGTCGAACAAACTTTGTGAGGAAATAACTTTTTTTAATTCGCCTATATTGTCCAATTTATTGAGCAAGGGCTCTATTTTTGCTGTTGAGCTTCTTCTGAGAACGAGAATGTAAATCAAGAAAGCCGTTCCGGGAATTGCAATTATTATGTATTTTCTCAACTTGTACATCATGCTGTATCATTATTGTTGACACTAAGATCATTATTAATTTGTCACCTACTAAATACTTTGTAACGAGACACAGATAAATAATAATGACTTTTATTACACACATTACTCTCCAAATTTACGCCCAGAAGGTGATTAGACACAATTAATTGCTCCACAGGTTGATCTCACTCATCCAAATGATATGTATAATACCTTTATACTTGATCTTCATGCCATAGTATTTACAACTTTAACACTGACAGCATACGGACTGTTTCGAATATACGTAAACCTAAAACACCAATGGTGACATTTTGATAATACCTTGGTCTACAACATAGATGGTATGAATTTAGACTTGATAATAAAATCAGTAAGGTTTATTTTCGGTTGATAAGTGCTTGGAATGATAGAGTTAATTTGGCTCACGGTGTCGAATAGTTGGCTATCGTACAAATTACGATACGAATTGTTGTTGTTAAAGTGTTTTGTACAGTTGATGCGAAACCAGCGTTAATGGGTTAATGTAGAAGTTGGATTGGTTGAATTAAGGGAAATTTCCAAGTCGGGGGAGAAAAAACATTATAGTTCCTTTAAGCACTGGTAAAAATATACTGGTTTCTGACAATTAAGCGAATATAAGATGTTGCAATAATACGGTTTCTTATGGATTTAATTGCGTTATATTGATATAATTGTGCAGTAGCCATATATGCTGTGAGGGATCCGAAACGGTGAGAATTAAATATATATATATTAAGAATCACTTCAACTCTTCTAATATAAAAATAATATATTATTATATTGTAGTAGATCTTGAAAAAGCTTGATTGATAGGGACTAGACAGCGTGTATATGACAAGACGTATGATAGACAAAACATAAGAAGTATGCAGAATTGTAGCAAAAAAGGCGTGAGTGAATGTCTGTAATACATGAATGGTTCTTATACGTTTTGGCCATACGTTTTTTTATTTTGAAAGTGAAAAGCAGTTCTTACGGTCGATCCCAACAACAAAACAGTAAGTATCTTTGCTAACTAGAAATACTAAAAACTTATAACTTATAACCTATAAATACTAAACATTGGAATATTTTTTGTCTATTAAAGGCTATAATGGCCTAAATCATTTGATTGTGATGTAGTACGTGATTGTGTAGGTACTACAAAATAAGTTTAAAAAAGCTTCACTTGTAGTACACGTCGATACTTCTGCTTCGGAGAACATATTATCAATGTAACGTGAACCGCAATTCCATATTTGCAGGATATCCCATGGGATAGGGAAAATGTTCCAATCCAGAGCTAGGTATAATTAAACCAGGAAAATCCAATTATATTGTTTATCCATCTTGTGAATTGAACATGATAAGCCATTTTTTCTTAGTGCAAGACTAATTCCTTTTTACAAAAAAGACCTTGACAAGATCTGCAAAGGTCATCAACTCGTCATTATTGTTATCATAGCTTTTTTCTATGTTAAGATCGGATTTCAATCTAACCAGATGTGGTTGAATAATAGTACTGTATACAAAGCCATTTCCGTCAGATATCCACAAACCAAGTTTTTCAAAAATAATCACGTCATTTTTTCAAAAACGTGTGAACGTCAAATGCCCGAAGAGCTGGGCATACTAACCAGTTTCGACGGCTTAACGTGTTCTTTGAGGCATGGAGGAATCTCACTTACGTAATAGTAAATTGGCCCAGTGAGCACAGTTTACCTTTTAAGATTGATTGACCAACATTGATTTTACTTAGCCACGTATTCCTCAAAATTTTGAAAAAGGAATTAGGGTTGCAATCAGGCTACTATTTATTTTATAATAATTATTCGTTGAAATGTGAGTGAAACCGAGGGAATCAGCGAATATAAAATATATTACATAAAAAATCTCTGAAAATCTTGACGTATATTCCATCTAAGACAGGCGTCGGTCCTGATATAAAAATACATTGAATATTAGTCATTCTGACAGCGTATAACGTTTTATTCGTCTAGTGGCCACGCCTGAAACTCAGCGATTTCAAGATGGCTGGCCCCAAGCCCGAGTATTCTTGGCAATTCATATCTTTACTCAGCAGGCACATCGTGTAGTTACTATAATATAAACGAATATATATTACGATTTGGATATTTAAAATTCATGGTGGTTATTACGCCTGTATTCCCTGAAGAAAGAAAGAAAAAGTTTTTATTTTACGTCCCTCGGACGCACAACAAACCATACACAAAATAAATAAATTTAAGGAAATAAATAATAACAATGGCAACACTGCCAACTTAAAGGTACCAACATAATATGTTAACTCCTAGGGGCCTCCGAGCACGGGTATATTTTTACTTAAAAGGGATCTTTAAGGCTACACCGTCAGCCTTGGGCGCCAAACTAATTTTTTTAAGGGTTAGGCGAACGTGTTCGTTCACCCAAAGTTCGCCGGTATGTTCACGGAGAATTTTATAGAAAACTCAATAACATGCTCCTCAATATCTAGGCTAATGAAATAGTAAGTGTACAATGAAGAATCATTACATATTATAAAACAAAGTTCTCCGACACATCCGTCTGTCTGTTTGTCTGTTCACGATAAACTCAAAAACAACTGCACCGAATTTCATGCTGTTTTCACGAATGGATAGCGTGGTTCTTGAGGAAGTTTTATTTGTATAATACATAAGTATTAGTACAAAAAAGTCGAGAAACCACGCGGGCGAAGCCGTGGTCGGAAATATAATTATACATAAATAAACGAAAATGTGCGTCTACTGGAGAATACAGTTTGATAAAATCGCTACAATATATCACCTGTAGCCAAGTAACCAATAAAATAAAGGTTTCCCAAGTTACCAACTCATAATGGAAGTTTTTTAATATCGTGTTACACAAGCAAATGGATTTTCGTTGTGAAAATAATAAAAATAGATGACATTATGATATATTGTTCTAAATATTTTATGAAGAAAAAGTAAAATGTGTGTGTAGGTATATAATACCACACAAATTCTCACATTACTTTATCTTAAACTAGCTTTCCGCCCACGGCTTCGCCCGCGTGGTTTATTGGCTTTTCTATACTAAAATATGTATGTATTATACATATAAACCTTCCTCTTGAATCACTCTATCTATTAAAAAAAACCGCATCAAAATCCGTTGCGTAGTTTCAAAGATTTAAGCATACAAAGGGACATAGGGACAGAGAAAGCGACTTTGATTTATACTATGTAGTGAAGTAAAGACAAATCGTTCAAAATAACTGTACACGCCTAAAATTGTCCGCAAGGGGTTTTTCAGTGATGTAAAGACAATATTGGAGGTAGTAAATGTTTTGCCTTCGTAATTATTTTCCTTACTAATTTCGATATTGATGTATAAAAAAAACACCTAATTAAGCGATCAGTTCGGAACGGCTAACGTCAGAGGTTATTTCGATCGGGTCGGCCAGATTCATAAACATAACATACCATCACGCCTGTATTCCCCGAAGGGTTAGGCAGAGGTGTACTTAATGTACACCCACAGTTCGCCGGTATGTTTGGGTCCCATGTAATAGGGGGCGAGCCTATTGCCATTCACCGGGCACAAATCCAGACTCCGAGCTGCTACTGAGAATTTCATAGAAAAACTCAATAACACTTTGCTCGAGCAAAGTGTTATTGAGTTATTGAGTTTTTCTATAGTATCCTGGGGATCGAACCCAAGACCTCTAGCGTAGCAGTCACGATTGGGACCACTAGACCAACGAGGCAGTCGGCCAGATTCAATATAATATAATTATCCGTCACTAGAGTAGCTTAATACGGATACGATTTTGACAATACTTGAGTCAAAATATTTTCTCTAGTAAGCAAATCAACAGACAAATTGTTTTTAAAACTGGCTCTCAACTAGTTATAGAACTAGATGGGTCGCATATCAGTATTGAATACGAAAAGACTGCCAACACAACTCTTAAAACCAGATTTCTTGATAAGAGCGCTATCCTAACGATAGACTGGGCCCCTAGACAATGTGACATCTTCATTATCGATGACGAAGTTAGATATCTGAAATGTATGGGTTTGACATAATTTCATCACGTGACATATCGAAAGATTATGACAGTTCCATACATTTCAGATTAATCTAACTTCGTTTTCGATATGGAAATGTAACATTGTCTAGGCCCCCTGGTTGTCAGGCTTTTAGTTTCTGACAACCATTAACGATTGTCATACATTTTCGTATCACAAAGAAGCCAAACGAGTCCCTTAGCCAAAATATTATTAAGATTCTGGGGTGATTGAAATTCGTCAGAAAAAAATTATGTTTTAATTTACCTGTTTAACGTCAGGGCTGCTGTGTGTTGATGTTTTTTGTTACACATTAACTTAGCTCCACCATGAACTCTCTGGTCCCTGTAAAAAAAAACAATATAAGTAGACTTTATATTAAAACGTGAAGAAAATATAACTCATTAGTCTAGTGGTCCTAAGCGCGACGCTAGAGGTCAAAGTGTTATTGGGTTTTTCTATGAAATTCTCGGTAGTAGCTCGGAGTCTGGACTTGTACCCGGTTAATAAATAAAAAAAGCGGCGGTAGCCTAATGGCTAGAGCGTCGGATTTGCGATCATGTGGTTGCCGGTTTGAAACTCACTCATTGCACTACCGACGTGAACCCACTCGTAATACAAGCATTTAGCTTAGTACGAGGGGTTAACAAGATTACTAGTAATGTGCGACCCACATTGCTAGTAACCTTTATAAAAAAAAAGGCAATAGCGTCGCCTCCTATCTCATGGGATAAAACCGGCGAAAGGTGGGTGCTTATTAGTACACTTATGATATGTTTAGATCCCATGTAATAGGGGGCGAGCCTATTGCCATTAACCTGGCACAAGTCCAGACTCCCAGTCGCTTCAGAGAATTTCATTAATAAAACTCAATAACACTTTCCTCAACCTAGGAGTCGAACCCAGTACCTCTACCGCAGCAGTCGTTCTTGGGACCACTAGACTAACAAGGCAGTACAATTTTTAAATCTTGGGAAGTAAGTTGAAATGAGAAAAGTGTATGTGCGTTCATGATTTAAATTCTTAATATGTAATAGGTACATACTTAGCTAACTAGGAAATTTCGACATTATTTAGTACTGTAGTATTGACTTGTAAAAAGATCTATTCATAGAAATGAATATCATTTATCATTTACAGACTTTTAATGCTATGGGACCGCCATAATGACATCTCAGTTCATTAGTTTATCAGAATATGTAGGTATATGGGAAGTTTATTTAAAAAGATACTGACAATATTAAGGAAACAAATATATCTGTTACGTGGATCAATTGTGAAATTACTGACGATAAACAATATGCAGGCAAATTGAGCATTAATAAAATGATACTAGTTTATGAAGATTTATTTATCTCTATGATAATACAACGGGTGCCCTTCGAAGCAGTAGCTAATTACGGCGGTGACGTCATGAAAGCAGTCAAGTGTGACGTCAGATAGACTCTACCAGTGATCGCATACGCAATAAAAGACAAAGATCAGTAGGTCAACACTAAGTAAAGTAAAAAAAAAGTAAACTAAAAAATCATTTATTTTCCACACTAATCAAAACACAGTACAATCATTATTACAATGGAGTGGACTGGAGCCTAAACTAGGACAGCCCTGTATTTCAGGACTCCAGGTCTTCCTCCCGCGGCGAGTGAGTTGGTACAATTAATTACTGAATGAGTGTGTTTACACTAATTCTAGAGTGTTGAGTGCTGAGTTCATCACGGAGCCCTGGCCAGGGAGTAGTAGTAGTGTCGAGCATGAATGGGTCGACTCGACCGTGGAAGTACTACCCTCCCACAGAATGTCGACGTCAAGTAGCAGTATGCATACTGTTGCGTTTCGTACAGTGAGCGTGGAGCGCTGGAGGCCCAGTTCCTCCCTCAGTGGTTTCTCCTACTTTCTCCTTTCCTCTCCTTCTCCCTAAATAGGCTCGGCAACGCAACTGCGACTCCTTTGGTTTTGCAGATGTTCATGGGCGGCGATGACTACTTACTACTATTATCAGAAAGCTCACCTGCTCGTTTTCCTAGTAATATCCGTAAAAAGTAGTTTTATTTCAATAGACTTTGTCGTAAATGGGCCTTCTATGTTATATTCCTTATGATGTAATCAAGGGACCCATTCACATCTTTATGTTGGTATCAGGGATATATTAGCAACTTCGATTATATTTACGTCTAAGACAGATAAGAAGCGCACGCATTTTTATGGTAAATTAGATGAAATATAACACATCCAGTTTAGACTGAACTCCCATTGTAAAGGTTTTCGGTTCGATTCAAGGTCATCCTATACTGGTATTTTGTAGCTTGATTTGTAACTGTGCGTTCATAATTTTGATAAGAAACATTATCACAGATAATTAACAACTTTTCACGGTTGTATTCCTGAGAAGTAGAGAGTAAGGTAGAGGTATACTAATGTACACACACAGTTCACAGGTATGTTGTGAGATCTCGTTTCGGAAGGGGTCGATCTCATTGCCATTAACCGGGCACCAACGAAACTCCAATATCAATTTACTCGACCTGGGAATCGAACCAAAGACCTGCTTTGCTCAGCAGTCTAGCTTACGCTTACCAATAAACTAACGAGGCAGCTATCATACCTACATATAATAAGGCATCCCTATCTTTGCCTATGAAAACGTGTGTTTAAAGTCGTGATAATATTTAGGTCATGCCTGTAGGTACCCTAGGAACTTAAATATCGTACAAACAAAGTCAACCAATTTTTTTGTGCCAATGTGGAAAAATATAAGAAAAGAAAACTACCAACGATGCATAAGTAATAAATAAATAAATAAAATGTTACTTATTCACCACGAAAATAAATGAAAATTTATGAAAGCTTCAACACAAAATACTTTAGCTTTCCGTTTGAATCTCATGAGATATCCACTGCGTCACGCAATAAAACACCTTGCATATACAAATAACATTTGCTGACACAGCCCTACTACTTTTAAACGAGATACTAGTACGTATATCAACTGAGAGAGAGTAAGAACAAACTACTAAATCAATAACAGGGCTGTCTACGAACACAAAAATCTTATTCCTCTTGGGTAATTTAATATATACCTTGATCGAGTTAGGAGTCGCTTTTTGGCGCCCTCTGCTTTTCTTCGCGCTTGTAAAAAAATAAAAGTGGAGGTTTTGTGAGTCAAGACTTTGAGTCTTTTAGTGGGAATATTTAAGGCTTTCATATAGTGAGATCTTCTATTTAGATAATATTACGTTGTGATTTTTGTAAAAAAAAACCTTATATCTACTTAAGTTTGGAAATGTTTAATGTGACTCTAGTAACAGTAACAGGTTATAGAAACAAAGAAATTTTAATGCAACAGTCTTGATACATGTCAAGATAACCAAATAATAATAATACGAAAATTAATTATTACTTGGAATACGGAATACAATAAAGACTAAAAAAAAATATAATTAACTATATTATCATTATTAATTTTATTTATCACTGATAAATAAAATTGTAATCTGTCTATAATGTAAAAATGACGTTCATAAAGTAGTCTATCTTCAATACATTATTTTTTACTTCAAAGCTAAAAAACCAAACAGAACTGTAATTATTTTCGTTTTGAAACGATTATTAGATAGTGCAAGCACATATCTTGCTGACGTATAACGTTATGCATCTCGATTGTCTATGCGCGTACGCAAGCTAATGATATCTCTATCATATTTACGCACACATAAGCATGTGTAGCGTTCTGGTGTAGCGGTAATAGGCATTTTAGAGGATAGTCTCCACTCCGCGCCCCATACAAAAGTAGTTTGGTCCTATATTGAATTTTAACCAATAAGTCTTTGAAATATTGTAAAAACAATATTATCATTAAGTTATTTTAGTGAAGGAAAAATACGACCGCGGGCAGGATTCGAACCTGCGTCTTCTGGTTAAGTACACCAGGCGCTATGACCGCTAAGCCACCGCGACCCCCACCCGCCATGTCGAAATTTTGCCTTCACATTTTTAATTTACGTCTTTAAGGCGACGTCAGTGACATCTGTTGAAAATGTGATTCTCAACCAACTTGACATGCTTTACAGCAAGTACGATGTCGTACGATGCCACCTTACCTTTTAACTATTTTTCCTTCACTAAAATAACTTAGTAATCTTTGCATGGAACAATGCAAAAAGATAATATTATCATTAAAATACGTTAAGGCGAATGGTAGTGGCAGCGTCGGGAGAGGTCGCCCTAGAAGGACGTACACCGATCTTATCGGCGAGGCTCTCCAAAAAGGTCAGGTGCGTAGTACTCGCAACCGGCGCTTGTGTATGAAAAGATGTATGAATGTAGAAGAAGCGAAAGAGATAATGCAAGAGTCGTAGCAAGTGGCAGTCCATAGTTTCTGCCTACCCCTGTGGGAAAAAGGTGTGAGTGTATGTATGTATGTATGTAATACGTGGTCCTTGTACACACGGACACACATCAAGCTATTCAAATCCAGTATAGCCTGACCTCGCATTGTAAGAGCTTATAGTAAATGTGGGGCAAGCGTATACTGGATTTGTATAGCTTGATGTGTAACCGTAAGTACGGCGTACGTAAAACTTAGTTTCAATATATGGTTAAAAAGCTACACGAGCTCAAAGATTTGTAAACTATTTTCGATAAAAACGATAGTCTACGTAATATTTAAAGAGTAATCTCCAAATTTCGAAACAAGAAATACGCGCGGAAATGTTGCAAATGTATTGTTGTTTCACCTCTCGGGCACGCGTTCGCATCGTGAGCGATCGAGACGGCGATAGAAATGTGCTCACGAGGGACATTCCTCTTAAATGGGTTGTCTTTTAAATCAGTTTGTTTGTATGTGTGTGTCGGACCTTACGCCATACGTTTTTACTTCTAATTCAAATACCAATGACAATTCAGTTCGCTGGAAATGTGGTCTGATAGCAGACCAGAAACTCAAAAAGCCTGAAAAATAGTCCTTCAAATATTGATGTGGCCCAGAAATTGGTTTGCGTAGATCTGATGGCAGTCGGTTCGAGTAAAAGACTGATATTCAACCGCTTTTGGTTAGACTGGAAGCCGACCCAAACATCATTGGGATAAAGCTAGGAGAATGATGAACAGACAACCCTAAAATGGAAAAAGGTATATAGATAATGAACAAACCACACAATAAAAACAGTAAACACCACTCACTTACACGTACAAATTAACAGTCCACTTTATCTAAGCTCCCCAAATTCTGGGTATTTATAGTGATGTAGCAATACAGATAGCGGTGCCGTCATACAGATGCCAGATTACGCTTAATAGTAGAACAGAAGTGTTTCAATTTACCTTATCATATCATTTGGCTGCGTGGCTCCAGTGTTGCCACTTGAACAACTGTTTTGTACTCGACCTTGGCAATTGTGTTGCAGATTTTGAGTGAATAGATAAATATTAATAGTTGCATTACTATTCGGATATGACTTTCTGGGAGCAAAATATTATTAGGGACTTTTTATAAGAGATGGGCTAAGTGATGATATTTTTGTATCGATGAATGCATGACAATGATAAAAAAATAATCGATGAAATGCTTTATCGTTTCTCAAGTTAAAACTTCTTTAACATTGGCCTTATTACGGCATTATAAACCCATTACATTGTCACACTGCTGGGCACGGGTTTCCTCTCAGAACGAGAGGCATTAGGTTATAGTCCATCAAGCTAGTCTACTGTGGGTTGGCAGACACCTCAAGCTGTCAAGAAAATCTCTCAGGTTTCCACACAAGGTTCTCCTTCACCATCGAAGAGCGTGATAATTATACACATTACTTCGAAAATTCAGTGGTGCGTGCTTGGATACGAATTCAAGACGTTTAACTTTGCAGTCCCATACGGTTATATCACTTGGTTATCTCTGTACTGTGCCTTTTTACATAAAATACACCTTTACATTTTTGTATTGCTGAAATATTCTCTAAATATTTTGCTTTGAAAAATATAGTCACTCTAATTAGGTTATTTTTGGCACTAATCTTATAAGCTCGGACAACTTATTCCCATTCGGTCCTGTCAACTTTGTCAAATGAAAATGAACTTAATTTTCTTCAGGATTATAAGATTATTAATATTCTCGGCGTGCGTACGAAAACATATTTTTGTACCGAAAAATACCGTAAACTTTTTGATTTAATAAAATATTGGAGGCTTTGCCAAAATCTGGAGGCAGTAGCTAAGTAATAACAACGCTGATTATTCGATCTGCAAGGTTAAGCTGCACTTGCTATGGTCAGTTAATGGATGGGTGACCATTCTTAACACATCGAGAGCCCTGAGTGCTTCGGAGAGACCATTAAAAGAGACCATTATTTATTATCATCACTAATATAGTTCAATCAATTTATCTGAATTAAAATGATTATTTATTATTTATTTATTTATTAAGCCGTAGATCTCGATTATTAGACGAGCGACCCTTTGAAAATCATTAGTGGTAATCAGAATGCCAAAAAATCTTCATTTATTTATTTATTTAGGCATATCAACAATAATATTATGGCAATTGGCTCGCTGTAATAGGTTACATGGAACCTAAACATACCGGCGAACTGTGGGTGTACATTAAGTATACCTCTGCCTAACCCTTGGGGAAATACGGATGAGTAGTAAACAGAGGTATATAGACTAATGTTAAAATCAATAAAATATATGCACAAAATTTTACAATAGGTAAAGCTGATTAGAAAAACAGTATTCGTAAATTGAAAATCTTTCACAATAGAATTTGAAATTTAAAACTACACAAACAAATATAACAGAGTTATTATCATTTATATTAATTTGTCATATTATACATCGCACAAGCATGTTATCCTTACAATTATTTCTTAGCAATACCAATATTCAAAGGAATCCTTAGTATCGAAAGCACATCTGGCCCTAATTTAACCCTTTTCAACCGACTTCAAAAAGGAGGAGGTTCTCAATTCGTTTGTATTTTTTTTTTGTATGTTTGTTACGCGATATAACCGCTAATTGCGGACCGATTTTAATTATTGTTTTTTTGGTAGGTCATACTTCAGAGGTGGTCCCGTTCAATTTTTATCGAAATCGGTAGAGCAGTTTTGAAAATGTCAACAAAAATCTAAAAATTGTTTACATCGATGATATTATCGTTTACTCCGAAACATCGCTGTCTTATTGGAGCAGTGCGTTTAGTTGGCTAACAAGTATTTCTAAACAAAACTTTCCACTAAAAATTACAAAATAAAATTCGGTCGGTAATAAAAGTCGGTGACTTCTATTCGAGTGGGTCTTTTGTTTTCGCCACCGACTTCCCAAACCGTTTTAGACAAAATTATTTTATTATTTTTTGAAGGCAGTTTAACCTTTTTGTTAAAAGGATTTTTTTGGATACAGGCGTATTAAAGTAGTAAACTAAAAGTTACTTTTCGTGTCGTAACTGTCTCATTAGTACTCGTAGAAGTTATTTATTATTTTTTTTTCTATTAAATGTTAAGATAAAATTTGTGCCTGGTTAATGGCAAAAAGCTCTCTACGGGACCTACCTTAACGTGCTTACGAACTGTGTATCATCATGAACCCATATATTGTCCCACTGCTGGGCACGGGTCTCCTCTCAGAATGAGAGGCTGTAGTCTACCATTCTAGCCTACTGCGGGTTGACAGACTTCACACGCCATGGAGAAAATCTGTCAAGCATGCAGGTTTCTTCACTATGTTTTCCTTCACCGTTTTAGCGCGTGCTAATTGAGTATTAATACGCACTTGACCTCCAAAAGTCAGAAGTAGCTTGGAATTTGAATGAAAAGGCTATCACTGCATTTTTGAAACTGTGTATGCACATAGGTAATTGGAACACACGGCTACACATAAAGCTATACAAATCCAGTATAAGTTGGCCTCGTATTGTGCGCAATTGTGTTTGCAATGCGAGGTCAGTCGATACTGAATTTGTATAGCTTGATGTGTAGCCGTGCGTACATCTCTGCCTTGCCCCAAGGGGAATACAGGCGCGACGGTGTTTTGCCTTATAGTGTGATTAAACTGCACGACAAAACTCTCAAGCAATATCCAGGATTCGTCGTGAGAGTTTCATGACTATCGCCGATAGCAGATACTAGTTGCCGCCTTTGAGTGTCGAAGTAACTCAATTTACGCTTCAATTGTTTCAATTCCTCAAGCAACATTTTACAGCCGATAAAATACGTCTTCATTTTATCGGACTATTGGCAAATATAGAAATGATTTAAACTTGGTATGACAAAAAACATAACATACCATCACGCCTGTATTCCCCGAAGAGTTAGGCAGATATGTACTAATGTACAATCACACATCGCCGGTATGTTAAGGTCCCATGTCATAGGGGGCGAGCATGTTGCCATTATCATAATCAGCCTATAATGTACCCACTGCCAGGACACAGGGCTCCTCTCGCCGCAATCCACCCCGCAGGCCTAGTGCAGGTTAGTATTGCCATTGAAAGAGCACAAAGACAAACTTCGAGGTGCGTATACGTTTAATTTAAGTTGTAATGTATTGTATAATAAATTAATAGGGTTAGTAGCTTATTATAACGTTGCATGCCAAAAGGCGGAATATTGTGTTACGAATTTTTATTAATATATTTGACACCTATGTTGGTAAACCAATTTGAATTTGGAAGACTTTTTTTATGAAGTTTTTTATTTAATATATCCTATTTACAGACATCGGCCAGCTTAGCTGTAATTTAAAGTGAGCATTCTTAAATTAAAACAAATTTCTCATTACATTCATTTCTTCGACGCTGGATGAAAAAGTCTTAGCATTTCAATAGTTTCACTAAAGGCAAAGGAACTTCGTCGTACAGCCTGCTTTGCGAACTTTCTGTAATTACCTCCTTTGAACGAAAGGATTACACGAAGCGTAAAGAATATTGATAGAATCATTACATATCAAAAGTTTGAGCGAATTTATTCATTAAAATGTTCTAAATATAGTTTGGTTAAAATTATTCGGCATTAAATTGCATTAAATATTTGTTATTATCTTTTGATGCAATTTCTAAGGATTTTACTTAACGACTTTACATGATAATTTTTATTTGACTTTTGATTCTTACATGCTTACCCGTGGTCCAAAAATAAAACACTTTGTTATTAGTTTAATATAAATATTCTCACTCATATAATATATATATAATAATCATTAACTATATATATATAAATGAATTGACATTTAGGACCATTAGATTGATTAAACTGTTACAATATTAATGCCATAGATTTTTTTTTCTAAATATTATTCCTTAAGGTTTATAGGTGTAAATCTAGAGGTAAAGATTAATGGTTTACCGTTTTTCACATTAGATTACGATCTATGACTGTTTACGGTCATAACCAGTGTTTCCTGGAAACTGGAGTATTGCTATATAGAGTCTGGGTGTAATTTCTGTCCATTAATTGTATTTTTATAAAGCTTTAGCCATACATGATGTATTCTACAGAGCGGGGGGAGTCTTTAAAAAAAAAGAAACTTGCGGTCTGGCTTTTCAGGCGTTCGACTCATATGACAATGTGCTCTTTCATGCACGCATAATTTAAGCCGAGCCAAGACGAATCTCGGCCCGCTTAAACAAAAAAATATAGCAGATCTCTACAGATTAATTTCTACAACTTTATTCAAAAACGCCGAAAAACACTTGATCTGTGATTTGAATAAAATTTCAATCCATAAAAATATTGAAAAACAAAAGCATTGTAAAGAAAATACGGTTAAAATATTTTTGTATAATTCATAATCTTTTGTGGAAAATGAAATGCGAACGAATCTTTTTCTTTCGTCCCTTCGAATTAGAATAATAATGATTTTTAATAAGGCCGGAGTAAAGTGGTGGCTTAATTAAACGAAAAATGGAAAAAAGAGCCACCGTAATAATAGCCCTAAATTGAAATCTACGATATTGTAAGTACTGACTCTGAAAGGAATTATGTGATATTGTTTTCTAATATTATTAAAGACTAAATTTGTACAACAGAAAAATATTTGAAGGCAGCTTGTGACGATTGTTGAAATCATAATTTAGTATCTATAAAGAATTGTGCGATTTGCGGAACGCAGGTGGCAGCAACAAGACGAAAAGAGCTGATGATCGGGCTCTGTGGCGTTCACTTAAAGAGGCCTACGGCCAGCAGTGGACGAATACGGGCTGATGATGATGATGAAAGAATTGAGCATTTTTTGTTCCGCGGGGCTAAAGGCAAACGAAGGAAGGATCAAATAATATTACTAACTAAGTTAATATTATTATGTCTTGCGGTCAGCTTAGCTGTTTTTAAGTATAATCCTAGAATAGTGCTATAAAAAGCTGCTTGAATTTATTCCCAACAAAGGATCCCAATAAGGATCTCCAACAAAGAAAGTACACAATTTGTTATAAAAAATATGGCACAACTGTTGAATTGTTTTAAAGAATAAATTCCATAACTTTAAACCTATTGAAGTAAAGTAGGTAAAGTTTCTTCAAGAAAAGAGCGATAAATTCCTTACTTGGTTACCCCAAGTGAAAGTTTCTAAAGGGATTATAACCGCAGCAAGTTTCAGCAGACACAGCTATTAGTAAGTATATAACCAAGCATTCGTACAAAAGTACATCGAAGTCTTAAGTCCGTTGCGGTGAGACCGGAGGAACTATTGTTTTAAGTTGGCCCCACTTAAGAGTTGCAGGGTTGTCGACTGTGTGTTTCTTGTTCAATTGTTTGTTTATAACCGTCGGAATGGTTATAGAACAGATTCTTAAACTTATGTCACCTTGATATTAATTTTGTTTAGACGGAAAAGTAATTGTTTGATAATTACTTCACACCTAAATGCAAAAGATAAAGTCATCGAAAACCGTGCTGTATTCAAGAAATTTCAATAGCAGGAAAAAATGTGGTGTCTTTCCCAAACTTGGCGCGTTTTACAGTTAAATGTTTTTGATAGGATTTTTCATTCACAACCATTTTGTCTACACCTTTAAAATACTTTCCCTAATCGTCATGTTTCTTTACATAATACTACTCTGTATGTATAGGTACATAACATACAGAGTCTACGTCTACAAGAAATGGACGCGGGTGGGCGTGTCCTACGGCTTATAAATTACATTGTAGAAGTTACAGTAGCAATTTCTTAGTTGCATAATTTTGTATTGTGTTCGTTGCTTTGGGGAAATGAAGTCGTATTCAAAGTAGCAAGCATCTATTCTAACTTTGATAATACTGTTCCTACTTATCAACTACCTACTGTATAATTCCATATTAACAACTTTTGTTTCCTTGCGGTTGTTTTAACTACAAATTAATAAATAAATAAGCACTAGTTGTGATAACCTTGGTACTTTGCAGTTTTGCATATGCATTGATTTTATTATGTTGAGAGATTCCCTACGCGCCTACTCTTAATCATACTCTTTCACGTGTGAAAAACGTGGTTCTTTAACCTGATTTTCAGGGTATGAAAACACTTTTACAAATTACAAACTATATTTTAAAATTGAAGCTACTGAGTTATTTTAAGTTTACACTTGTTGCGGCCAGTCTATAAATGGACGACTTATCTTAATATATCGAAACCCCTTCGTGTGTCGGAAAGCACATATTGAATCAGTCGATAATGATTGTCATAGAATCACTTACGTTGGTTGTTTGTGGTAGTTAGTAGCCAAAAAGCCTGACATCTAGTCTTAGGTACCTATTGATTCCACCGGTACGTTCGTTGGAGATCTCAAAGCTCCACAGTGTGCTATTGATGAACTGTGTTTTTAGTCAATAGGAGTCCAACGTAACCCTTCGCATTTCTATCGACACCGTAGGATATCTACGAGGATTTTCACATGCATAAAAAAAGTTACCTACCGAAGCGGCGGTAGCCTAATGGCTAGGGCGTCGGACTTGCGATCATGTGGTTGCCAGTTCGAACCCCACCCATTGCACTACCGACGTGTACCCACTCGTAACACAGGCATTTAGCTTAGCACGAGGGGTTGACAAGAATACTAGTAATGTGTGACCCACATTGCTAGTAAGCTTTTTTCTTAAACAAAAAAAAAACTGATTTATTATTACCTAGTCAGGAGCCCATAAATGTCGGCTGTCATGTATCCTGATGCATTGAAAAACCTGCTCAGTATATTATCCAGTACATAGCAAATCGACTTAATCTAAACTGTCAAAATGAAATCGTGTCCCAGATCTGTTGAAGCGAGCTTCGATTTCTATCCAAGATTGAACATTTTAGTGTCGGCTGGAATAGGTTTGGAGATGACGTCACATCTAAAGACGACAATCTGCCTCTAATGAACAGCGGAAGGGAAAAAATATAAGGGACTTATTGGAGAATAGCATTTCTATAAATATTAGTAGGTGCCATTGTTTTTTTAGCCCCGACATGTTAAAGGTGGCAGTTTTCAGTCGGTAGGAATAGATACAATCACGCCTGTATTCCCCGAAGGTTTAGCAGAGGTGTACTAATGTACAGCTACGCTTCGCCAGTATATCCCATGTAATAGGGGGTGAGCCCATTGCCATTAACCGGGCACAAACCCAGACTCGGACCCAGACTCGGACTGCCTCGTTAGTCTAGTGCTCAGTCCCAATCGCGACTGCTACGCTAGGAGCCTGGATTTGTGCCCGGTGAATGGCAATAGGCTCGCCCCCTATAACATGGGACCTAAACATACCGACGAACTGTGGGTGTACATTAAAGGCACCTCTGCCTAACCCTTCGGGAAATACAGGCGTGATTATATGTATGTAAGTATGTAAACCCAGACTCCGAGCTGCTACAGAGAATTTTATAGAGAAACTCAATAATACTTTGCTCGGCCTGAGAATCGCACCCAGGACCACTAGCGTAGCAGTTGCGGTTGGGACCAATAGACTAACGAGGTAGTCTTAGTCGGTAGGAATAAATATTTGGAAACTCAACCCGCAGGTTAGTTCGGTAAACAATAGCCTAACCGCGTGCATACGGAGAGGAGTCTTTGTGCCCAGCAGTGGGATCATAGAATTGGTTGATGATGATGATCATTATATCAGCCAAAGGACCTCTGCTGAACAAAGACCTCCCCCATAGATTTTCACAACAACCAATTTTATGCCGCTTGCAACAAACGACTCTCACCGATCTTTCCGAAATCATCAGGATAAATACATACAAATTTATTCAGTGACCGTTGTACCGGTCTGAGACCGAAGCAATAGATTTTACATTGTGTCTATAACATGGGGTTTGACGGGTTAACAATTTATCTTTTTGTATGTTTTAGACATTTTTCATGCAAAGATTATTAAGTTATTTTAGTGAAGGAAAAATACGACGAACGAAAATTGGGTTAACAATTTGTCATAGGTGTTCTTATGACAACCGGGACCGATGGCTTTTCGTGCTCTACAAGGAATGGTGGTTTCTCGATGAGTTAATATCGACCACCCATCTATAGACAGACCGCAACAAGCGGTCAGACAACAGATCGATTTGTCAGTGCACTTAACCACGAGCCCCCCAATTCTGAACTTAATGTATTAGTAATTTGGTACCACAATGCAGCGCCATTTTGCTATCTTAACATAGGTCTTATTTGCATCAAGCAAACATAGGAATATGATGAATATGTTAAATATTACATACATATTTATGTATTCATTTTTTTTATTACAGTACATCATAAACTCAACCTTAAAATTCATGCAGTACATTTGAATAACGCTACTATATGCATTATTCAAATTCATTCTATTAATTTTACCATGTCGAAACTGTATGAGTGAATATGCAACCAAAATGTATATTATTATTATTATAAACCATTGCTTAAGACGTCTGCCAACTGGTACCTTCATTATTATATATTTTAGATAATAAATTAAAAAAAATTACACGATTATATGACACCGATTTACATATATATATAATCTTACTGTAAAGGCAAATCAATGAAGACCCATTTTTTTTTGGAAAACCTTTTGAGCTACAAGCGAACATCAATATGATAGATACATTTTTGTAGTAATAGTGCCTCGCTGGCATGTCTACATGCCAGAATGAATCGGTCGGCATGACCTGGAAAGTACTACTTTCCTACAGAATATTGAGTAGCAGTATGTGTTTCGTACGGTGTGTGAGGACAGCCAAAGACCCAATCCCTCCCTCAATCCCCTTCCTTCGCCTTTTCTCCCCCTTCCTTTTCCTAAAATAGGCTCGGCTACGAATCTGCAACCCCTTTGGTATTGCAGATGACAATGGGCGACGACTACTTACCATCAGGTAGCTTGCCTGCTCGTTTGCCGAGTTATCCTATAAAAAACATACATATATACAAAATGAAACTCATTACCCTTCCTATTTCGTAGTTGAGCAAAAATTTGACACCATCTCAGTTCCCACCACAAGGCACATCGCGGTTTGCGCGCTGAGCTTCAAGATTTATCATTATCGCCAAGAGACGCGATATAAAAGTCATTCGAGTGCGAAATAGGAGTTGAGATGGACGCGTCTGCGCCCGCTAAGGTCACACGGAATTCTAGTCGACTGTGACGAAGAGAAAAGTGCTGTATTTAAGTACGTTTTACAATGTTTTATTGATCTGGTAGTTTTAAAAGCCGCTTTCATCACAAAATAATAAAAAAGGCAACATTGTTTCCAAAATGCGACGATAAAATTTCGACAATTTAATTCTTCATATCAGGAAGATATAGAAGGTTAAAAGGAAAACAGTTGCTCAGCAGTGGGTCATTTTTTTAACCTCCTGTCCTACTGTTGGGCAAAAGAAGTGTCGCCCACAACCTTCCACATATTCCTGTCTGTAGTTTCCTCCGGCATCTCGTGTTAATGGTTAACTGAACCATTAACACGAGATGGGTTAAAAAAAAACGGGAATTAAAAACGGGAATTAACTAAATGTTGTTTAAAGTATCGTGTTCAAAAGTATCCAAATCATTCCTCTTAGAAGAAAACACTGATAATCTCCGTATTACTTGTAAGTTCATAACACACTTTTCTTATCTATGTTATTCCATAAAAAATCACGTCGCACAATCCGAAGTAATTAAACTCCAGAAAACTTTTTGAGAAGCAAAAACTAACGACAAAATAAAATTATTTACGTTTATTAACGCCACTCAAAGTCAGAATAATTTATTCTAGACTAGAGAATAACTCGCAAATTTTTCCAGTTATCCTGCAGGCTAATTAATAGCTTATGTTAATCTGGAATGGTGCGGCTTTCTAATAGTGTAAGAATTGTTAAAATCGACTCAGTAGTTTCAGAGCTTATCGATTACAAACAATCAAATCTTTCATTATTATAGAGGTCGCCATTGGTCGAAATTCGGCTGCAATATTTTTGTGCACTACTATATAAATACCATCATGCCAGTATCCCCCGAAGGGTTAGGCAAGCTGTACTAATTTACACCCATTTTTTATGTGAGCCTATTGCCATTCACCGAGCACAAATCCAAACTCCGAGCTGCTACTGAGAATTTCATTGAAAAACCCAATGACACATTGCTCGACCTGGGAATCGAACCCAAGACCTCTAGCGTATCAGACGCGCTTAGGACCACTACTATATGTACTACTTTTTTTTTTTTTTTTTTATGGTATAACTCGGCAAACGAGCAGGATGGTACCTGATGGTAAGTAGTCATCGCCGCCCATGGACATCTGCCAAACCAAAGGAGTTGCAGATGCGTTGCCGAGCCTATTTAGGGAAAGGGAGGGGAAGGAGAAAAGGAGAAGGAAGGGGATTGGGGGAGGAATTGGGCCTCCGGCCCTCTCGCTCACCGAACGAAGCGCAGTAACGAAACGCTACTACTCCGAGTAGTAGCGTCGTACATTCGTCGGTCTTCTGCGAGAGTGTGGTACTTCCCCGGTCGAGCCGGCCCATTCATGCTGCGAACAGCGTGGCCCTACCACAACACACTACTATATATATTATGAACTTTAATTATGCCAAATCTCACGCTCCGCCGTGCGCACAATGTGGTTAAAGAGGGGTACAATGATTAGTAGTAGTACGTATTAATATATAACATATAGACATAGCTAGACAAGTAGGTAAGTAGTACTGTTATAACAGTTCTACATAGACGGCCCAAAAGCCTTCTAGTATTTTTAGTGGGGTAGAAATGAAAAAAAGAACACTCCAGTTACTTTTTTTCCGCACAAATTAACGGTTCGGTATATCATGCAGGTCGTTAAGCTGTCAGGGGGAAAATAATGAGCCTTAAATATACTGTGTTAAGGAGTATAATATTATTTTATACTATATATTTAATTTAATGTTAAATCTAAAAACCTCCGCAGGTTAAATTACTATTATTAAACCTTCCGATTGTTAGATTAAGAATCTGTAAACCAAACGCCATTTCTATTATATTTTCAGCATTCGGCATAGTGTGTTGCCTATGATATATACTTATAATATGTTAGTACGAAGTTTTATTAGCGTAGTGCAACATATAGATTACCAATGCATCGTTCGTTTTATACAACTGCTTTTATACGTAAATATCAAAATTAGTAAGGAAATTAATCGCGACGTATTTACGACGCTAATTGTCTTTACATCGAGTTTTAATATTAAAATTTTGCAGTGCAAAATTACTTGCGGACAACTTCAGGCACGCACAATTATTTAGAACAAACTGTACGCACGGCTACACATCAAGTTATACATAACCAGTATAGCCTGGCCTTGAATGGTAAGGAAAACCTTTACAATGGGAGGTCAGTCAAAACTGTGACGTAGCATAATGTTGCGTAGTAGCGTAGCATGCACTTAGTTGTTATTGCTTTATTAGTATCAACAGCGTAGACTCCATGGTGTGGCGTAGCAATCTCACAATGTAGGCTTAGCAATCTTTGCAGCGTAGCTTTACGTAGCCATTGCGTCGTAGCCAAAGCGTAGCAAACAATTTACTAATCGGCGTATCGTATATTTCACAATTTGAGAATACAGTAACATACTGTTTTTATATTATACTAGCTTTCCGCCCACGGCTTCGCCCGCGTGGTTTCTCGGCTTTTCTGCATTTAAATTTTCCCCGTTTTTGCAACATTTTTCATTTATGCTCCACTCTTATTGGTCTTAGCGTGATAATATATAGCCTATAGCCTTCCTCGATAAATGGGCTACCTAACACTGAAAGAATTTTTCAAATCGGACCCGTAGATCCTGAGATTAGCGCGTTCAAGCAAACAAACAAACAAACTCTTCAGCTTTATAATATTAGTATAGAAAAGACGACAAACAAGCATACATGCCGCCTAATGGTAAGCGTCAATTGCAGCCTAAAGACGCCAGCGACATCAATAGTATCCAGCGCGTTGTCATCTTGATTTAAGCCTCATGTCATATTATTGTTATTTTTATGGGATAACTCAGCAAACGGGATGACCTGGATGCCTTTCTTGAGAATTGGAAAGAAGAAGCACATCACCGAGAAAAGTGGAAGAAACGGGAGAGGCCTTTGCTCCGGAGTGGGACAATACAGGCTAACTAAAAAAAAGAACTCAGCAAACGAAAAGGCCAGCCACCTGATTACTCGCTTGCTCGTTTGCTGAGTTTTTTTAAAAATAGAGTATTCACCTATAAAAAGTATGGATGTTATTACAGATTCAGTTTCATTGGTTCGCATTCATATGAAAATACCATAATCTCGTATAGAAAAACAAGTATTTTTGAATAATTCATCTGGTTTAACGGCATACAATGCAGTAACTAAATCGTTATCCTTGATAGCTTGTCGTTAAACGTGACTGAACATAAACAACATATAAATGAGCCATTATTACAAATACAGCTTTGCACATTAACGATCTGATGGCGTACCACGACGCGTCAACTCGATCATTTTGGATTGTGAGAAAGGGATAGCGCTATATGCTTTATAGAGCGGCATCTCTCTCTCTCTCAAGCGCAATAATACGTTGTAGTACAGTCTCTGATATTACATTCAAGCAACAATAACCGACTTACTATTACTTGACCTACGGTTCAACAGATAAGATTATATATATGTGATGCTGTCTTTTTATTATTATTATCCTACGAATAAATTATTATTGACCCGTGAATAAAATCACTATTCTAGTGGTCGCAAGTGCAACTATTGAGCGTGAGATTCCTAGTTCAACTCCGAACTAGGTATTTAATGTTTAAATTAGATATAAGTATTATTTGTTACTTAATTTTGTTGTACCCTTACGGGGTTTCATGAATGCATGCGAGATGCTAGAATGCAAAAAAGAACTTGAAACTTGAAAAAACTTGTATTCAAAAGTTTTATCAGGCTATTAGGAAATTCTCAGTAGGTATCAGCTCAGAGTTTGGATTTATTCCCGGTTAAACCGTCAAGCGCCATATTGTAGACACAATGCAAAATCTATTGTTTTGCCCTCATGAGTCCACTACATGCGTCAGTGAATAATTAACGTCAATACGTTCGTCCCCTATGACATGGGGAATAAAAGATACGAGCGAACTGGGACTTATATGTACGCCTCTACCTAACCCTTCGGGTAATACAGACGTAGTAATATATTATGCGAGATGCAAAGACTGAAATTTGGGTGATTGAGCCAACATAAGGTAAATTTCAATTTAATAATAAATGATAAATAATTTTTATTTCTGTAAAAAAATACTCTTTATAAGTAAATGTTTTACTTTTTTTTAACTAGATGGCGCCAGCATTTTCCATCTGACGACCTCTGTGACGAAACACCGAAACTCTTTTCATGTCCAGATAGTAGTATTATCAGATATGCGAGTTTTATAATGAAGGGAAATGATTAAACAGGCCTTTTGGAGAAAGACTCATAGGAGCTTTAACTTGACCTGTCCTGTCTTGACTGACGGCACGCACACATCAGTCATCGTGTAGCTCAACCACCACTCCTCCACGACCCATCGCACGACGATACCAGATTCGCCAGACAATTGCGTAGGTCATGTAAAATACTGAAAACTGTCAGAGCCTTAACTAGCCTATACAGGGTGGAAGGGACATCGACGCACATCCGCTTACCACGAATTCAGTATATGATTCTGGACCCCCTTGCGTAGATATTTTTTGGCGGTTATGAAAAAAAAACAGATTTTTCATACAAAAGTACAATACCTAGGTACACCATCAAAATGTATGGAACAGCTAATTTTTCAAAACATGACCGCCAAAAAATATCTACGCAAGGGGGTCCAGAATCATGTACTGAATTCGTGGATAGCGGATGTGCGTCGATGTCCCTTCTACCCTGGATAGTACTATAATAGGCACTAGAAAATTAAAAATGTCGCATAAAAAATACTTGAACCACAAAAACTGTGAACCTACCCATTGGAGCATTTATTTTCCGCACTGCCACAAAAACTGTGCCGCTGACAGTTATTTCGAGTTTAAGTGGTTTCGGGTTGGCGGAATGAAGGTAAAAGTTTGGTAAACTCCATATACCTACGAGCCCCCGAGTATGATATTGCTATATTGATCCTTTTGATAACACTTGTTTTTTTATAGTATGTGCAAATAAATGTTTTTTTTTATAATATGGGCAAATAAGTAAATGTCTCTTTTTTATAATATGGACAAATAAACAATGCGTCTCACCTGATTTATTGTCATCGCCCAACAATTATTATCGAATGCCGTCTTCATAATAGGGCAATTGACTCCTGTTGTAGTTATTGACAATAACAGGTCTATTGTAAAATAAAACCAAAATTATTAATAAATAAATATATTAGATTATAAAACAAAAAAACGTAGGTATACTGAAAAAAAATATTGAAATAGATTAATTATAATAGATTAAAGTTCTACGATATAAGAGATTAAAGTTTGTAGCGGGGATAGAAAGGGGGATACTTTATCCATTTCCCGCAAAAGAGTGTTAGTTTAAAATTGTATAACATATCGGATTGTGACGTCGCAAGCCGATATAGTGCGCTCTGTCTAGCATAAAATGAAAGTACTTATAACTTCCTTATTTTTTTATTTAATAATGGGTAAATACGAGTATAATTATGACGATAGTAATGATAGATGAATCGAAAGTGGTATGCCCAGTGGAAAACTAAAGTCTCGGCCTACTCCTATGTATCTATACGCGGCTACACATCAAACTATACAAATCCAGTTTAGACTGACCTCCCATTGTAAAGGTTTTCCGTACAATTGAAGGCCAACCTATACTAGTTTTGTATAGCTTGATGTGTAGCCGTGCGTACAATGATGACATTATGTTGGACGCAAACGCGTAAGTACTCTCATATCTCAATGTGACAAGAAGGTATGGTAGTGTATCATTTAGCGTGGATTATCACAGATGGCTCTTACCTCACCATTATTTCTGCCTTATAGGTTCCATCAATCTTAGCTACTCCAGAGCATTAGGTGTTGAATTCATGAATAAACACACTCTTAGTTATGACAAATGGTGTTCATCTAATAGAACATACCACGTAACGTGATAAGCCTAAATTCTTGAGGGGTTTGGTTGATGTCCATTAATTTGGCGTCATTCATCATCATCATCAGCTTATACTAGTCCACTTCTGTGTTCAATTTAGCATTAATTGGGAACAAATTCAAACTCAAATACTAATTTCACTATTACTACAGAATTTCACTTAAAGATCACATTGCTTAACCTGGGCATCCAAGTTAGAATCTCACGTCTTTTGGAAAACGGCTCGGGAATTAATAGACTTCACATGGCTTTTGGAAAATCTGAAAGACATGAGAAGTACTTCCAGATTTCCCAAAAGAGATACTTCGACTGAATCATACGGATTAGAATACTAAAACTACGAAAATATTTCATTATTTATCTACCTAATAATCATGGAAAGAAATTAAAGATACTAGAATACGTACAATAAAAAAGGGACATATTCTGTGGATTGAATAGATGAAACAAAATATATAAATCCTAAGTTATCTGTGAGTTTTACTGAATTAACCACCTACCTACCTTCTATCCAATCTGAGGTAAATCTACCACTCATAAGAGGCAAAAAGCATAGTTTCTTCCAACATTGTTCGCGAGTGCATCTGAGTGGAGTTCATATATCATTGTCAGGGATGGGAGTGAATCATAGCGTTGACGCGGATTACCGCTTACGTCACGTGTCCTCTACACACAGAGTATAAATAAAACATACAATACAAGGTGTAGAATATCTTTTGTTGTTCACACTTTTACCTAAGATTTTTAACCCCCGACGCAAAAACAACGGGGTGTTATAAGTTTAACGTGTCTGTTTGTGTGTGTGTGTGTGTGTCTGTCTGTGGCATCGTAGCTCCCAAACGGATGCACCGATTTTGATTTTGTTGTTTCTGTTTGAAATATGAATTAGTCGGGAGTGTTCTAGCTATGTTTGATGAAAATTCGTCGAGATATAATGCAAATGTCGGGGGTTTTTTAAATTTTTAATTTAGTAGTTATTGACCGACAAGTTTTTTACGTGAACAACTTTTTCGATAACAATTGGTATGAAGACTTATATTTTTTACTTGCCATTGTCTTCCACTCACGTTCCAAAAGGAATCAATTACTATAACTTACTCGGCCTCTAATTAGTATACCAACAAAAGACATACACCAAATTTTAAGTTAGACTTCCAGCAATACAATTGTGAAAACCTCATCCAATTTCGTGCAGTCGTTTTTGTGTGAAGCGTATACAAATATACATAACGATATAAATTCAAAAAATGTTGTTTTGACTTCTGTTGCTGTAACAAAGTCTATTTTGAATCGTAGCATAGTTAGCTAAAAAACGTTCAGTACACTGAACCGGCGGGATGCAGGTTAGAACCATGTCTACATACCAGAATGAATGGGTCGGCTCGATCGGGGAAGTACTACCCTCCCACAAAAATCAACGTCATGTAGCCGTATGCATACTGATGCGTTTTTTACTGTGAGTGTGGAACGCCGGAAGACAAATTCCTCCCTCAGTCTTCCTTCTCCTTGAGTAGGCTCGGCAACGCATCTGCAACTCCTTTAGTTTTGCAGATGTCCATGGGCAGCGATAACAGAAGATATTTAGCATTCATTAACGCCAAATATAACTAAAACTAAAATATAGAAAACTTACTAACAGGATACATATTTTCCTCCATTAAAAACAAACGTGGCTCGTTATTCAAACATGTTATCTTGTCCATTTGGAGGTGAGCCTCCAATGTATGGCCGGAGCAAATGGCCTCAATTATAGGGGGCGCCACCGTACCGGCCCCATGACCGTAATTGATACTAGTCGTTTGCCGTAATGACCTCGAAGCTCTGTAGGTGTAAATGAAAGCTTTTGGGACTCGGATGAAAATTGATATATTTAGTCATATTTCTATGACTGCCTCATTAGTCTAGTGGTCCCAAACGCGACTGCTACGATATAGGTTCTGGGTTCGATTCCCAGGTCGAGCAAAGTGTTATTGGGTTTTTCTATGACATTCGCAGTTGCAGTTCGGAGTCTGGATTTGTGGCTGGCCCTCTATTACATACATACATACATACATATTGTCCCGCCTGTCTCCCATGGGGGTAGGCAGAGACCATAGGTTTCCACTTGCTACGATCCTGGCACACTACTTTCGCTTATTACATGGGAACTAAACATACCGCCGATGTGTGGGTGTACATTAGTACACCTCTGTCTAACCCTTCGGGGAATACAGTCGTGATGGTATGTTATGTGATGTATTTATACTTCACGAGCTGAGTAAAAACAGCTTCATGCTTGTGACATAAAACATAACATACCATCACGCCTGTATACCCCGAAGTGTTTGACAGAGATGTACTAAAATAAACCTACAGTTCGCCGGTATGTTTAAACATACCTTATGTACGTCTTACGTAGCTGCGTCAAACATACGTCTTACGTAGTAAGACCTAAACATACCTACAGGTATGTTACTGGTATGTTACCTACGGGACTGCTACGCTACAGGTACTGGATTCGATTCCCAGGTTGAGCAAAGTGCTATTTAGTTTTTCTATCAGATTATTAATAGCAGCTGGGAGGTGTGCCCGGTTAATGGCAATGGGCTCGCTACCCATTACATGGGACCTAAACTATACCAGCGAAGTGTACATTAGTACACCTCTGACTAACCCTTCGGGGAAAGCAGGCGTGATGGTATGTTATGTTAAAAAACTCACGTGAAATTGATACTTCTTCAAAAATATATGAATTTTCTAGTGAAACAAAAATTTCGCTTCAGGCAGGGTTCGCATCTGCATCCCTCCAATTACGTACACCAGACGTTTTACCAACTAAGCTATTAAGACCACCACCTGTGATGTCGAAGTTTACTTTCACATTTTACGTCATAAGGTGACGTCACTGATATTTGTTATCACGTATACAAGACTGTATAACGAATTTAAGTAAGAAACGGCGAAGCGCAAACGTGGGTGATTTGCATTGCAAATGGCGGCACGTCGCCGGCTGCATACGGGTTGCATCGCCACAGTAAGTGATTTCAGGACATTTGTGAAGTTGCTATCAAGAATAGCCTACTTACAGGCTCGTTGTTTTACTTCCCTGAAGTATTTTATAGTTTTATTTATTGTTATGTATATAGTTTTTAGTAGAAGTCGCTTCAATTTATTTCTTCCGTCGTACAAAAGATATAGACGACAATACTAAAGGATTGTAAGTATTTAGGATAATTGCAAAGTTGCTAGAATTAAATAGCCAGGTCGAAATTTCCCCTTCTCATTTTTTAATTTAAGTCTTAATGGTGACGTCATTTGTGTTTTTCCTTCACTAAAATAACTTTATAATCTTTGCATGGAAAATGCCTAAAATATATTGAAATATAGTCACGAAAACCAGTCTACCAATTCAAAAAGACAATTACACTCAAAGTGCCAACGTAGCGCCCTTATTATTTGACCACACGGAGCTGCCAAACGCTTGTGTTCCGAGTGATCCCCCACAATGGCTCCCCAGTGAAAACACCACGGAGAAGAAAGCTAATGGAGTTTATAAAAAAAACAATTCCACCTATTTGCATTGAGCGCAGGCCTTTGTTCTATATAGGCAAATGTACACCCACTATTAGCCGGTATGTTTAGGTCCCATATAAATAGGTGGCGAGCCTATTCCCACTAACCGGGCGCAAATCCAGACTCCGAGCTGTTACTTAAAATTTCATAGAAAATCTCAATAACACTGCTCTACCTGTGAATCGAACCCAGGATCTCTAGCGTAACAGTACCACAAGACTAATGAAGCAGTCTCTGTAAAATAATCCTTGACACTCACACAATTTTACGATTAATTTATCGTTGCCATTTTGATCTCAATTAAGTAATTGTTTAAATTAATATCAATTAAATGTTATCAATTGAAGTTGTGAAACTTCGTACAGTTTCGTCGTTCAATAATAATTGAATAATTAATTAGAAATCATTTTACAGTCCTAAGATTTGATAGAACATCTGTAGATTTTAACAAGATTTTTTTACATTATAATATATCTTTAGTATCGATGGTATAGGCTGGCCTTAAGTTGTGCCGAAAATCTTTACAATAGGAGGTCAGTCTAAATTGGTTTTGTATAGCTTGATGTGTAGCCGTGTGTACTTTCAACTATTGTTTTGAGATTGGAACAAAGTTTATATTTACCCTGAACAGTTAATATTAAATTTATTTTCAACAACATTGTCAACCTTTCTTTGACAGGGATTCTTAAAAATAATGCAGAAAACAGAACGTCAGTATGCTACGATCCTTACCCTCACTCCTTAGGACGCATACTGTATCATCAGTAGGTATTGCTGACGGCGAAAAATGTTAAATAGAAATTTAACATTCTCAGCGAGATCTAAGTAGCTTACATGGGAAAAAAAATAACTGAGCCAAAGGATGCTCGAGTTAAAAAGTATAGTTTTAGATCTTTACCTACTCCAGTTTCATCTACATTCATGAAAATGCTTAATTAACATGTGCGCTACGAAATAATTTCGTCGTCGTTTATCTCGTGTCGATAGTTTCGATAAAGACGACAGAACCAATGCGATAGCAAATTGTTTTCATGTCACGTATGTTAGCCTCCCTGATCAAAGGTATATTATATTTTACTTGATATTCATGTACATAAGCACTCCATTTGTTTACTACTCTGTGTCGTACGTTAAATCCACTGCGCGTCCCGCAGATAGTTTGCATTCTGAATAGAGCGGACAATCGAATGATAAACAGATCTTCAGGATTAGTACCTATATGCGTATGTTGTGATAGGACATGGTACCAATACAGCGAGCATGAATGAATCTAGAATAGAGGTATTGAATATAGGTTAGATATTATATATAAATGTCATAACGACTGTATTCCACGAAGGGTAAGGCAGAGTTATACTATATTTACAAACACTGACGGGATGTTATAAGTTTGACGTGGCTGTGTGTGTGTCTGTCTGTGGCGTCGTAGCTCCCGATCGGATAAACCGATTTTTATTTAGTTTCGTTTTGTTTAAAAGGTGAATTATACTACCTATTTAGTCCTGTTTTCCTGTATAAAGTAAGCGATAACCAATCTCATTCGCATATGAATCGAAAAAAAGATTTTGCGGAATCCTCCATTTTAAGACATTACACCCTATAACACCGTGATTAACAAACTTTTTAAGCTACCAAAAAAAAAAAACGAAAATCGAAAAGAAAGAAATACCTTTTATTCCGGCCAACACCGAGACAGAAAATATACGTACCTATTTATTTAAACAAAAAGACCAAACAAACAAATTGATTAAACAAAACATAATAATAAAATAATGTGGTGTGAATCATTTTTCTGACGGCTGGAAAGGGTCTCGATATCAGCTAAATGTAAGGCAGTTATGGGCTTGATGCTAATTTTCATCTGAAGTTATAGTGATGCAAGTGTCTGTGTGTAAGTGTGTTTTATAGAGATATGTGTGTTGTGAGTTTTTAGCATATTCTCAGTGATAATATTATAGACTGCTTCATTAGTCTAGTGGTCCTAAGCGGGACTGCTACGCTAGAGGTCCTGGGTTCAATTCCCAGGTCGAGCAAAGCGTTATTGGGTTTTTCTATGAAATTCCCAGTAGCAGCTCGGACTCTGGATTTGTGCCCGGTTGATGGCGATAGGCTCGCTCCCTATTACATGGGACGTAACAACATACCGGCGAAATGTGTGTTTACATTAGTACACCTCTGCCTAACCCTTCGGGGAATACAGGCGTGATGGTATGTTATGTTATATTATTATCTAAATGAACTACATACCATCAAGTCTGTATGGTAGAGGTGTACTGATGTACACCCACACTTCGCCGGTATGTTTGGGTCCCATGTAATAGGGGGCTGCCATTAACCGGGATCAAATCCAAACTATGAGCTGCTACTGAGAATTTCATAGAAAAATCCAATAACACTTTGCTCGACCGGGGTTCGAACCCAGGACCTCTAGTGTAGCAGTCGCGGTAAGGGCCACAAGACTAATGAGGCAGAGATTATTCTATTTCTAGGTTAAATAAACTAACTATTAAATAGGTGTTGTGCCTATCCCAGAGCTGTGTTCAAGACTAACCAAGTAATTTCGAACAAACTGTAAACATTTTGTTAAGCGAATTCGTTGTGCAACCATGGTGCATGTAATAAGGCCCTTAGAATCTGTCGGTCAAGGTCAGAGCTTGCATTTAGCCGGAGGCCACATAGCGTGATATGAATTGATTGCAGCACATTACGCTGTTCAAAATAAAACAGGTAGTGTGAAGTCTTTAAAAATACAACTTTATTTAATAAAGGTCAAGGTTAAAAATGCATGGAAGTGAGAATAGACCGAGTTAAGACATACCTATATGGTACCTATTGATATCGCAATCAATCAGAAGCAAACAATATAATATTCTTTATTTTACACCAAAAATTATGCCAAGTACATTTTTTTATTAAATAATAATATATTGTATATAATTATATGTATAACATAATTATATTAATGATTAATCTACATACCATAACGCCTGTATTCCTTGGAAGGTGTATTTATTATTACCCACACCTCATCGGTATGTTCAGGTCAAATGTAAAAAGAGGCAAGCCAATAACCGGGCACAAATCCAGACTCTGAGCTGCTACTGAGTATTTCATAGAATATTCTATTTGACTTTTAGCGTAGCAGTCGCGTTCAATTAGACTGAAAAAACGCCAAAAAAACTCTCATTTTATACTAACTAATAATCTAAGGACATTTACGATATTGTCTATAATAATATTCAATACAAATGAATCACTGATATTCTATTTGACCTGCCACGACCTCTAAGCATGTCGTTATCTATATATAATTACATTGATTGATATCAGTATGAATGACCTATAAACGCAACGAACGAGCAAGTAAGTGATTGTACTTTTCTGCGTTTTGGACTGAAAAACTAATTCTTAACAGTACAGAAAATCTGTGAAAAAAGTTCACATTGCAACTATTTTGCATGACAATATGGTGGGCATAGCTCAAAGGTCAAAAGTTTTATAATTGCTGATTATAACTATATTTGGAAAATACGCAGTTTGTATTTAATGTTTTGACTTTTAATATTATCAATTACTTGATTGATTATTGATATAAAAAAATAAGTACCTACATTGTACAATAATTCACATCTATGTATAGAAAAAGGCCGATGTCTCTTTATTATAGACATTGAAGAAAAATTAATATGTACTATCATTAGAGCAACAGAAGCTAGAAGAATTTTAGAATTTTTGTCCGTCTGCGTGTATGTATCACGCAAAAAATATTATACGAAATTGGATGTGCAGGAGCAAGTAAATCCTTTTGGGACGTGGATGAAACCGCGGGGAATATTTTAGTTTTTTTATGGGACTATTCGACAAACGAGCAGGCGAGCGACCTGTAGTAGTCGTCGCCGCCCACCGGCCTCCAGCGCTCCACACTCACCGTACGAAACGCAACAGTATACATACTGCTACTTGACGTCGATATTCTGTGGGAGAGCAGTACTTCCCCGGTCATGCCAACCCATTCATGCTGGCATGTAGACATGCCAGCAGGCACTACTACTACAAAGTTTGTAGTATATGCAATGCATGCTAGGCACTACTCCATTCTTTCTTATTTTGAAATCTTGCATGACGTTTTTACTCCTAAGAGTATCAGACGTAGGAAAATCACAAGCTAATATTTATCGAACGCCTACAGACATAGATATTTTAATATCGACTTGTATCAACACTACTTGAGCACATTCCATCTTATTGATTATTTTTATTCAGGCCGACTCAAGAACCGTTGACTAAGTAATATACGATACTTAACAAAGTAAAATCATTCGACTGACTCATCTTTGTACTTATGATATGATCTTTTATTTTAAGAGATAATGAGAATATAAATAAATATTCCCCGCGGTTTCACCCACGTCCCAAAAGGATTTACTTACTCGGCTTCTAGGCGATGTATGAACTTGAAACTTGCACTAGATAGAAGGTTCTACCTACAGCAATATATTTGTGAAAACCACATCCAATTTCGTATATAATTTTTTTTATAATACACGCAGACGGCAGACGGACAAAAATTCTAAAATTCTTCTAGCTTCTGTTGCTCTAGTAAAGACCCATATTAGTTTTTCTACAATTATTATTCGAAATTTTTGTCCCACGCTGGCTCTACCCTCTTACCCTACCCTCATTCCTCATAGTTTAAGGCCAATATATGATTTATCAATTCTCTATCATTATTAGTCTTATTCTTCTTCTTCAAGTGCCTCTCCAGTTAATGGAGGTTGGCAGTCAGCTCCGCATACTTTATCCTGTCCCGAGCAATGCGAAAGAGTTCGACGGCACTCCGAATTCCGGTCCATTCCCTGATGTTCCTCAACCAAGACTTTTTTCTGCGCCCGGTCTTCCTTTTTCCGGAAACTTTTCCCATCATAATAAGTTGCAGGAGCTCATATCTGTTGTGCCTAAGCACATGCCCCAGGTATGCAACTTTGCGCTGTTTAATGGTTTTCAAAAGTTTGCGATTCATTATTAGTATTCAACTTCTATTTATTTTTCAACATACTAATTTAATTTTTTAATTATTTTTACAAATGATATACAAACATAAAAACATTTAAAAATATAAAGAATAGTCATCCACCGGTATCGGGAACAGGGTCCAAGCTTCATTCAACTTATTGATATAATGTAATATCAATTGGAATTTAAAGAAACATGAAATAATCAACAAAAGTTTTTAGTCTCCAATCGCCAAATTTAATTCCAGCCGCCTCTCCAATATTTATTTCAAGTCCATCGCATTCGTGTGAACGAATATTCTTGCCCAATTACGTCAAGATATTTTATTCCAATCTTTAAACCAATACCTTTCGGACTTAACAGTTAGTAAATACAAATATTTGTACAGAAGCAGAAGCGAATAAAATTACGTTGTAGGGCGATTATGTAATATTAAATAATAATAGACTTAACGATGTTATTGTATTTAAGCAGTCCCCAGTCCAGTGCCTGTAGATTTTATTTGTGTCTTCATTATCATTTTTATGATTCCATTGTTGCAATATATGTATGTTTGTTCGGGTCAAATTGTGCAACTGAATTTGGTGAGTTTTGCAAACACATTTAGTTTGGATGACAATAAATGATTGGCTAAGTGATGTCATTCGAATCCAACGTATCGGATCAAAATCAAAAAAATCATATCTTTTTAAACTTTTATGTTAGTCAAACTAGAGTGAGTCCCGGTTAGAAGATTCTGATAAATCCGATGGGAGAAAAAAAGACAACGATCAAATTCAGTTTCCAAATACTATTTGTCATAGACAACACTAACCGCAAAAAGAATGAGATTGAGAATTCACCGGCAGCGACATTAATAAGATGGAAAGTTGTAACAAATTGTCCTCATATTCCGATTTGAAGGGATATGTTGCCAGTGGAATCACCGTAGTGCCGTTTGGATATGTTAATATTAAAATAAAAATACCCTAATTGGCTTGTTCGTTCTTGAACACGTTCATAGTCAATTAGACTCTCAAAAACTTCTTCATAAGTACCTATATCAAATTTCTAAGTTAATTCGACGCCCACTCTTTGAAGTAACGATATGAGGTACTTGGCAACTTCAAGTACTAGATAAGGACCGCTAACTTGTGTAACTTGAACAGAAAGTTGAGCCCAACTCTTCAAGCCAGGGGTAACGAACTAATTGCTCGCAGCAAAAATGTCAAAACAATAAGTGTCCAAGTAACACAACCTGGAACGAATTTTTAATAAAATCTAGGCATCCACTTATAATGCAAGATTGAAGGAAATTGCCACGAGATTGAGAGAAATGACATCAACTCGGCTACTCATGCTGTGCGGCAAAACTATTGCCCAGGCTCAAAATCAATTAATCAAAGAAATGAAGCTGCAAATCAGCGTGTAATAGAAGCAGTGTTTTATCAAGTCAGCGTCGAATTTAGCTGCAAATTAGCGGTTTATTAATTAAGTCTTAGAGGAGGAGAGCATCTAAATGAAAACTGCTGTGCAATACTAATAGATGCATACTGTATTATAATAAGTATTGAATTCTAACTAATAACACAATAAGCTGTTAATTTTAAGCCTAATCTGATTATTGTTTAATTTTATCTCATATCAAAATTATTTTCAATATCTTGGATATTGTAAAAATGTTTGCCACCCCTGCTTGAGGAGTTATAAGTGCAAAATGTTCCTTTATTTAGTTCATAACGATCCCAACTCCTTTTCGCTTACGATTTGTAGAATCTTTTTAGTAACAAGATAACTTCACTAGTTAGTGGAGTAACTATATAATACAGATTTTTGTGATATTTCGTATAGTAAGAAGATTTTGCAAGTTACGTAAGAGTGTATTTTGTAGTTTTACTATTGTCTCAGTCTAAGAGACAATATGTGACTGATTTCCTGTTATACTTGTCGCAATAACAACAACATTAATATAAATCTTAATGAGCTAATTATTTTCAATTGTTTTTCCTACGTGATTATTGATAAGCATAACCGTTGAATCAGAAGTCAGTAACCTTTTGATAGCCTAATGAGCCATCATACACAAATTAACGATATCTTTCTACACCGCTTAATTATCAACCCATTACATTGTCCCACTGCTGGGCACGGGTGTCCTCTCAGAAGAGATGGATTGGGCTATATCCACTACGCTAGCCTACTGTGGGTTGACAGACTTCACATGCCGTCAAGAAAATCTCTCAGACAGCAGGTTTAAGCGCGTGATATTTAAGTATCAATACGCACGCGACTTCAGAAAGTCAGAAGTGCGCGGATTCCAACTCAAGAACTTTGACTAAGCAGTCCAATGGATCACTAAGCTCTCACTGCATCTTCACCGGTTATGTTAGTACCTAATAATAATATAATTTATTAAGTACAGTTTGTTTTATAAGTTTTAATTTCTCAAAGATGTTCAAATACGTATGAGTTTTAATGTGTTAAGTTACCGCCAGTGCGCGACACTTCGTTACAAGCGAAACTTTGTAATGGTAGCAATAAGCAGTTATTATGCATTTTTAAAACCTGTTTCAAAGTTTTATTTATTTATTTACTCAATTTTAAGGTTGTGAGACAAAATTTCGATCTAAACTAGGATTCGAACTTGTGTATCTGGTTAAACACAATGGCAAACTTAGCTACTGAGACCACTGCTTATACTGAGACATTTAATATTTAAAGCAGGTTTTAATCAACGATCTTATTGGTGAGCTCATTCAGAAAGGTCAAGTGCATAGTACCCGCAACCGGCGCATGTGTATGACAAGATGTATGAATCCAGACGAAGCAAAAGAAGTATGCAAGAATCGTAGCAAAGGCGTTCTGTAGTTTGTGCCTACCCCTATGGGAAAAAGGCGTGAGTGTATGTACTTAAGTAGGTACCTATATACCGATTTGTAGTTAATTGATTCTAAGCTTACCAATGGTCTGGAAACCTAGCTGACTTGAATGGCATCGTATTCACATTCAAACGTAGCTCACTTGAATGCCATCCCATTTTGCATTCGAAGCTTTTCACGCTCTTTAGAGGATTCCTATTAGCGGGCAAACATTAGCCGCTAGCAATAGATAAAAGGTTTCTGAGCGAATATAAACGCGCAGGTAATTAATTAATATACTTACCATCCCGCCTGTATTCCCCGAAAGGTTAGGCAGAGATGTACTTATGTACCCCACATCTCGCCGATATGTTTAGGTCTCATGTAGTAAGATAGTATATCTCATGTAGTTTGTATTTGTACCCGGTTTATGGCAATAGGTTTGCCCGCAATTACGTAGGACCTAAACATACCAGAGGTGTAAAATAGTACATTTCTGCTTGACCCTTTCGGTGAATACAAGCATGATGATCTATGTTTTTAATGTTATGTTTTATTAATACGCGAAGAAAAAGCTTTGTACCCCTTTTAAGTGCATTGCGCGCACGAAGGAGTCTGATTGTTATTATATTAAGTGTATAAAAAGCAGTGTAGTAAAATATTGCAGTCTAAATAAGACCACAGGGTGACCAAAAATGACTGTGTTTAACAAACGTCACCTCAAAGACGTAAATGCAGAATGTGAAGGCAAATTTCGACCTGGCGGGCGGGACTTGCGGTGGTGTCTGGTGTATTTGATCAGAAGATGTAGGTTTGAATCCTGCCAGCAATCGAATTTTTGTTCACTAAAATTACTGTGTTTAACAAACTTTCTGTGCTGTAATTTTGTGTAAAACGTAATAGCAATTAGCGAAATGAAATCACGTAGCTTATTCACAAAGCCTAGCTTGTGATATAACTAGACTGTTTTCACACCTTTTTAATTATGTAATGACGTCACGGTATGTGCGTGAATGTTATTTAAGTGGAGACCTCGTCTTTTATTAATTACGTTATGATGAATAATAAACTAAGTGAGGTCTGTTTATCAGAAATAATTTTAACTACATTGTAGCAGTATGCATACTGTTTCGTTTCGTACGGTGAGTGTGGAGCGCTGGAGGACCAATTCCTCCCTCAGTCCCCTTCAAATCAAATGTTTTTATTTCAAATAAGCTTTTACAAGCGGCGGTAGCCTAATAGCTAGGGCGTCGGACTTGCGATCACACGGTTGTCGGTTCGACCACCCCACCCATTGCACTACCGACGTGAACCCACTCGTAACACAAGCATTTTAGCTTAGCACGAGGGGTTAACAATAATACTAGTAATGTGTGACCCACATTGCTAGTAACCTTTTTTTTTTAAATAAAAAAAAATGCGTTTAAAAAACGTTATTGACTCTAGTTGCACTGTTCCAAAAAGTTGATCCTATGGAGAAGAATCCGGCAAGAAACTACATGGAAACTCTTCCTTGGACTTCTTTCCTCTTTCCTCCTTCCCCTTCCTTTTCCTTGGCTCAGCAACGCATCTGCAACTCCTTTGGTATGGCGGCGATGACTACTTACCATCAGGTGGCACCATATCTCGTTTGCCGAGTTATCCCATAAAATAAAATAAAAAATCTAGGGAGTATAGCCTCAATGGTCTAGTGAACTCAAGCGCGGCTGCCGACTGTGAAGATCCTGGTTCAACATCGAGGTCGAGCACTGTTATTTGGCTTTCTAATTCTCATGGAGTTTTCATTTGGGCCCAATTAATGTCAAAAAGCTCGCAATCCCTATAAGATGGGATTCAAATATCCATCACTATTATCCCTGCCTAACCCTTTGGGGAACACCAGATTGAAGATATGTTACCCCGCGTTTCCACTGACGACAAAACAGGTTGCAAACATCTATCTATCTCTATCTACATCTCAAAGAGTGAGTGGGATAGGTAGGTAGCTGTTTGCAACATGTTTTGTGCATACACAAACATATATGTACTAATGATGTATATGTATATGTGATTGGCTATACTGTCACCATACACAAACATGCAATTAAATCGCCCAAGTATTGATTACAGACTAAAATAGTAGCTAATGCTTCTATTATAAAGTATCAGTTCAACCATATTTAGAAAGTATTGTATGAATAATGACTATTGATTTTGATGTCATTATTTAAAACTATTGTATGAACGATTATTATAGATATTGATTCCATTAATGTTCTATAAGTATTGATAATTTATATTTAAATTCCGGTTCATTATATTCAAATATTTTTTAGGGCCCTTGAAATAGTAGTCGCGCTTATGACTAATATGGGTCACACATTACTAGTATTCTTGTTAACCCCTCGTGCTAAGCTAAATGCTTGTGTTACGAGTGGGTTCACGTCGGTAGTGCGATGGGTGAGTTTCGAACCGGCAACCTGTTATGTCATGTATACATATTTATTTTAAGAATAACATACCGTCACGCCTGTATTCCCCTAGGGGCACATATGTATATATCTGCCTAAGAGGTAAACTAATGTGCACCCATATTTAGCCGGTATGTTTAGGTCCCACGCTCAGATCAAATAAAAAGTAAAGATGAACTTTGCGAACAAAGAAGTGAGGCCGGCTAAAACTACGCCATGCCGTCTACAACACACAATTACACGCACACACGTATACCGAAACTACGCCTTATCTTGACAATCGAGCTATCGAGCTGTCGAAAGCTCGACTGACAAGATAAGGCGTAGTTAACTGATACATGTGTGCGTGTAATTGTGTGTTGTAGACGGCATGGCGTAGTTTTAGCCGGCCTCACTTCTTTGTTCGCAAAGTTCCATCTTTACTTTTTGTTTGATCTGAGCGTGGGACCTAAACATACCGGCTAAATATGGGTGCACATTAGTTTACCTCTTAGGCAGAGGTATACATATATGTGCCCTTCGGGGAATACAGGCGTGATGGTATGTTATTCTTAAAATAAATATGTAAACATAACAGAATGTATGTTTGTATGTTCTCTATAGACGCCAAAACGGCTGGAACGATTTAGATAAATTATTCAGGCAATCCTTCGATTAGCCCAATTAGTATCCTGTGAAGTTTGGTAGGTATCTATCGGATAAAAAAAGAAAAAGCAGTTGAAACCGCGGGGCGCACCTATCACCTAAAAAAGGGTAGGCGGCGTTGGTATCGAGACTGAAACAATAAATTTTGCATTGTGTCTATAATACGTGAATTGAAGGGTTAAAAGGTTGATTTTGATTATTTTAAAACATTATTACTCATACCAGTAATAAAATAAAAATCTTACTCCCAACTAAAATAAACTTCCTAGGTCTTTAAAAGGAGTGTGGAGTCATTCCATTGTTTAAGTTCAAGTGCGAAGCCTCAAGAACATTCCAAAACCGTTTAAAAACGTAAACGCATTACTCGTTTATGGGCGTAACAAACTTGACTGAATTCCGGCAAGCAAAAAATGGCTAAACAAAAATACACCTTATCCTGTTAAAAATAACCGCGTTCACTGTATTACATCATGAAATGGAGCAATTAAAGCAATTTACATTTTTCGGAGGTAAAGGCTGTGATTGACATTACGGATCCTCTTCAGTCCACAAATGGAGTCCTCCCGATTTGTGAAAAGTAAATTGGTCAATTTGAATAATAACTGCCTCATTAGTCCAGTGGTCCTAAGCGTGACTGCTTCGCCAGATGTTATGGGTTCATTATTGGATTTCTCTATGAAATTCCCAGTAGCAGCTCAGAGTTTGGATATGTGCCCGGTGAAAGGCAATAGGCTCGCTTCCCATATTGGATCTTTACATACCGGTGAACTGTGGGTATACAGTAAGCACATACATCTCTGCCTTACCTTTCGGGGATTAAGGGTTTCGTACCATTAAAAAAAACCCCGATGCTCATTATACCCAGCTATGAAGAGATAGAATTTTCTTTTTCTTTAAATCAGAGTATAAATAGATTTTAATATAGTTAATTACCTTCGCATTTTATTCACTCGGGAATTTATCTGCAATCAATAGATTAAAATCTTAAGATCGCTGAATCCTGTCGCTTTGTTAGGATCCGATGCCATTAAGTTTGATTTACATAATAGGTAGACCCCTGACCTAGCACATCATATCACGTCACAACATTCAAGAATTCCTATAAGTTCATTTACCCCGTTCACTGTATTACTGTAACCTACATTCAAATTTAGTAAACCTAAACTATGATTCATTTCCATCGCCATCCGGAAATTTACTAAACATCACGGGTGTTCTGTTTTTAATATAAACACTGAAAATTAGATTTCCAATAATCTATGGCAAAAATGAAGGAAAGTATTCTATGAGAGTTCGTTCTGAAATAAAATAATCCGCCACGCGGTGACGAAGACATTAAACATGCAAATTGGAATTGGCTGCCGTTCGGAAACTCGCGAAGTGACGTTGTACTGTCGAGGTTTTTTTTTAATTGCCAATTGCTAGGGATCTATCTGTTAATACGTAATAATATTAAAACTAATAGAATGAAATGGGAATTTTTAAGCACTGTCGCACCCGTATCTTAGCTAGCCTGTCAATATTGCGGATGGCATCGATTCTAAGACAATACAGTTTTTGGATTCAATTTTGAGCTCGAGTAGTAGGTTTTAAAGGGAGTTCTGTTAGTCTTACCCTGCGTTCCCACTGATGACAAAACATGTTGCAAGCAGTTACCTATCTCACTCAGTCTTTGAGAGTAAGTTAAAGTTAGATAGGTACATATTTGCAACATGTTTTGTGAGCAGTAGGAACGCGGAGTTATACATGCGGCTACAGATCCAAAACTCCATCCTAAGGTTTTTAATAATAATCATAATCTTAATTAGTATAAATGTAGAAGAGCTGGAGTTTCACATTTGCTGTCTGTCTGTAAGATATTGCTTTTAGCAATAGAACTCGGATAGAAGAATAGAACTAGGTATTTTAGTTCCAACTTAACAATATTTAAACAATTTGGACACCTGAAGATAATTGTATAATATATATATCACTCTCTCGCTCAAAATCGTAAGGATATTTTTAAATTTAGTTGTTTTGTTTTGACACTTAAGCATACATATACAGATTTATACATATACATATTTATTTATTTAAGCTGATTTAATTTTAAAGTTTGATCTCATTGTTTTCGTTTATATTAAGTAGTGGTTGATCTCATTTCGCATGATGTGATCTCCCATAATTAAAGAATCACTTCGCTTGAAGGTCAATTGTATTATTTTTATTAGCATGTGTGTGCAAGGTGTATTCTTTGTCGGAGATCCTAATAAAATAAATAAATAAACTCGGATTTTCTTATATACCTATATAAAAAAATAATGTTGGCTTGTTTTTTCGTATTTTTTACTTTGTACCTAACAAAAGATAGGCAGGCGTGAGTAAAACCGCGGGTAACAGCTAGTAATTTATAAAATTGTTCTTTGCATTCGTTTTCGGATAGCAATATTTTAATTTATTGATTAATATTTTATTTATTTCACATATTCAATGAACAAAAACACAAACCTTCGCGGGTTCAACAGTGTATGATACAACAACTCAGTAAGGCAATAACTGCCAAGACTTATCTGCTTACCCTTTTGCGTAATACAAGCATGATAGATTATTTATTGCGTATCAACTAACTCATATCAGTCACGTCACTACCGGCCACGATGGGCAGTGAGTAGCTATTTCCTTCAATTTCCTCTTACAAGTCATGCCAAGATAAGTAGACAATGCCTTATTTGTTTTCGGTTGGTTCATAAATTTATACTACAAGCTGTGCTCTACAGTTTTCCTGAGTGAAATTTAAGTTGCTAGTTATAATAAAATTGGTTAAGTCACATTATGAGATCCACTCGTAACGTAAACTCCACTGAAGCATACAAGTAAAAAACCTGTACTGATAGAAATAGTACCTACCTGCATTCTGTGCAAATTGCTACCTAGATTGAACTACATCTATAGGCACTGGGACTTTAATTGGGTTTTTGTGATTGGGACCAATCAAGCTTTGAGTCCAATTATTGTTATAGGATGGGAATACACACAAGTACTTCACATAGGAAAACCTGATGAATTATACTCCTACCTGGTAATTGGTTGAGATAAAAAGGGGACTGCCTCGTTAGTCTAGTGGTCTCAAGTGCGACTGTTACGTTAGAGGTCCTGGGTTTGATTCCCAGGACGAGCAAAGTGTTATTGAGTTCTTCTATGAAATTCTCTGTAGCAGCTTGGAGTCTGGATTTGTGCCCGGTTCATGACAATAGGCTCGCCTCCTATTACATGGTACTTAAACATACCGGTGACATTTGGGTGTACTAGTATACCTCTGCCTAACACTTTGGAGAATACAGGTGTGAGCCTCATGGTAAGCGGTCACTGTGAGGTCAAAATGACCTTCGTTGCGGTTTGATGTGAAACCGAATTTCAGTTGAGAATATTGTTGTTTTCGTAAGACGCCATGCGACACATCATACATACGTACATACACTCACGCGTTTGTCCCATAGGGGTAGGCAGAATTAACAAAACGCCATTTGCTTCAATTCTTGCATACTTCTTTTGCTTCGTCCACATTCATACATCTTGTCATACACACGCGACGATTGAGGGTACTACGTATCTGACACATTCAAATTTTAATTATTCGTAAATTACTCAACGTAATTTGCGCCATGGTGTGATAAGAACCGAATACGGGGAAGCGTAAACAGGCCACCGAATTCTGGCGACGTCATTTCGGCAGGTATATCCCCACATCAAAAGCTCAAAATCGGTGAATACGAAACTACTCATATCATTATCACGCCTGTATTTCTCAAAGGGTAGGCATAGATGTACTAATTGTACACCTACATTTTGCCAGTATGTTTAGGTCCCATGTAATAGGGGGCGAGATTTTTTTTTATTTTAAAAAAGCTTACTACCAATGTGGGTCACACATTACTAGTAATCTTGTTAACCCCTCGTGCTAAACTAAATGCTTGTGTTACGAGTAGGTTCACGTCGGTAGTGCAATGGGTGAGTTTCGAACCGGCAACCACATGATCGCAAGTCCGACGCCCTAGCCATTAGACTACCGCCGCATAGAAAAATACTTGCGAGAACATTTTTTTTTCTCAAAAACATAGATAAATAAACTAAAATAAGTACTGACATCAGTATTGTATAAGACAACAGGTAATTATATATGCCCTGACCCGTGATTAGGAAAATAAACTATAACCTAACATTAATGGTAATTACAACGTTGGTTTGTATGGGGTCATTAATTTTTATGGCTTCTATTCACATAACTTTCTGGTAAACCTTGTATTGTGATGTTAGTAGTTGGGTCCAGTAGTACCCCTATAAAGATGAGGTAAATAAATGAGCGAGGCTCTGCTGAACCTTTTATTATAGTTTTGCGAAACTGCCAACCCTATTTTGATGTTGAATTACATACTTAATAATAAAATTGTAACTATACACTATGTATGCTACTTTAATTTGATAGTTTTTTTAATTTTACTGGTACATATTCTAGACGATCTATGTGTAAAGAATCTTATCCAAGTTCAAATTCAATTTATTTTATTATTTTACATAACCTTTGTCACATTTCATTTAGCTAAAAGGTCATCGAAAATCATGTTGCTTAAAAGACGTGTTATTAGCAGGTAAATAAAACGGTGTGGTGTAGAGTAGATAGATATAAGTAGAATATTTATAGGTATGCATGTACTCATAGCTGTAAGACACTATATATTTGGATACACCCTAATAAACAGGCAGTACTAATCCATCACTCACGTGTTTAATTTCTCTCTTCCCTACATGGTGACCCTGCCAGGATTCCCTACAACGGTTCTACGATCTATGATATGGGAGATCTTATGGATGGTCTTGGGATAGATTCACTATTCTCTCCATAATATTCCCTTTATAAATTTAGTAACTGTAGTTCCACTTTTCGTAAAAATCACAAACCAAATGTTAGTTTAATAAAAGGCATTTTAAGGTTCAAGTAAAAAATCATGAGTAATTTTTTCGTGTAGGTATTTAAAAAATATTTTTACAAAAAAGTAACAAACAAAGTACGCGAGTACATCATTTAGATACACGAATAGCATCAGTATTGGCGAGATGAAAACGTCGTCAGATTTTCTTTTATTTTTATTATAATACCAACTGACCCCTACCTACGTCGCTGGGTGATATTACCTATGACATTCACAAATAGCGTGGCTTTCTATTGGTAAAAGAATTTCCATAATCGGTTCATCAGATCCAGAGATTACCCCGTACAACCTCACAAACTCAGAAACTTCACCTATTTATAATATTAGTATAGGTAAATGATGAATTTTGAAGCTGTTAACAAATATAATCTCAATATCCAATTTATTGACTATTATGACGTCATTAATTTTTATGGTATTAAAGTACGGCGGACAGTACATCAAGTTACCACGAAATGTCGAATTTTCTGTTGTTTTTTTATTTTTTATTTTTATGGTATAACTCGGCAAACGAGCAAGCGAGCTACCTGATGGTAAGAAGTCATCGCCGCCCATGGACATCTGCAAAACCCAAGGAGTTGCGTTGCTGACCCTATTTAAGGAAACGGGAGGGGAAGGAGAACAGGAGAAGGAAATGGACTGAGAAATTGGGCCTCCGGCGCTCCACAGTCACCGTACGAAACGCAACGTACTACCCCGGTCGTGCGACCCTTTCATGCTGGTATGTAGACATGCCAGCAGGCACTACTACTACTCTTGAATTTTGAACATAATCATCAACATTTTAAGGTTTAAAATTATTTGGAGAAATTGGACAGGTTTGACAAGTACATACACAACGATTTATTATACTATATATCACGGAAGTCAATATTTCCGTTGATATGAACATAATTATATATTACACTATCCTTTCCGTATATATAATGTGATAAGATAAATAACGCTATGCATATTGAAAATATGACATTTTGTTAATTATCGATTGCATTTAATAATATAACCAATTACTCTTCAATTAATTAATTATATTATGAGTATCTATCATTATAATTTATTTATTCTAAACTGCTTCATTGGTCTAGCGGTGCTAACGCGACTGTTTGGTACGCTAGAGGTCTTGGTTTCGATTCCCGGGTGGAGCAGTGTTATTGGGAATTCTCTATGAAATTCTCAGTTTTATAGACTGATAATCTCATATCTTCTATCTCCAATAAATTTTGATCAATGAGATCGTAAAAAAATGGTTTTTTCATAAGGTAATTTTGAAAAACTATAACATTTTACAGAATTACCACGTTAAAAATATGGAGTTAAATTTAAATTAAATTTAATAGATACGCGCTTAAAATCAACTGTTGTTATTGTTAATAACAAGAAGGTCATTTATTGTTAATTGGACGGAGTAGTAAAAATTCTAAGGAATTAATTGTAAGTCCCTAAAACAACGCTTCGCTTTAATGAAACACCACTTAAAACTTTAATAGCTTCATACTGGATTTTTCCAGTTAAAACTCGTTAACTTTTCAATAAAATGTAAATTAAAAAGGACCAACTTACTAGAATTTTAGCAAGTATTAGAAGTTTAAAAGGTCATTCTAATTTATTTTGGGTAGTATAATTTTAATTAAAAAAATCTTATAGATTAACAATTAAAAAAAATACTTACTAACCTTTATCGAAACTGCAAAAGAACTTCACAAAACACTTTCACTTAAAAACAATTTTTCATAAAAAGAACACCAATTTAAAAACAAAAACTAAACTCAATTCCGCACTCACATAAAAAAAATCGAGTTCGAAATTTGAAACGTGTTTTTGTTTTCTGTGACGAAAGTTTTATTCGTCCACGATTTATTTCACTTAGTGATGCGACGCGCGCTATGCTCGACGCTCGCGTTCGGCCACTGAACGGAACCAGTTTCTTTACGCCTGCGCAAAAGGGAACTGGCAGAATCGCCAAATGCTTTATTTTTAGTCTTTCGCTTTTACCTGCGCTTTCAATTACGAATGCATTATGACTTACCTACCTTACTTTTTCTATAAATACTTTTTCTTAATTTTTTAAGAGAGATATTTCATTGTAACATTGCTTAAAACCGTATTGTACTTGTTTTTCTGTAGTAATATTTTTTCCTACGCTAGATAAATGGAGACTATCATTGCGTAGTTAAGATACATAATAATATAACGAACTGCGTCATTAGTCTAGTAATCGTAAGTGCGCCTAATGCACTACATGTCCGCGATTCGATTTCTAGATCAAGCAAAATGGTATTGGTTTTTTCTGCGAAATTCTAAGCAGGTCTGATATTATTATTGAATTTGTGCTCGATTAATGGTTTCGAATTTCAATTATTTGTGCTCGGTTAGTCGCAATAAACTCGCCTGCTATTTTAACATCCGCCTCGTAATCGAACCCAGGACCTAACGCACAGCGAAGCTAAAGCTGTGCTCTATACTACACTGTGTGCTGTATCACTAAATTTTACATTAAAAAAAGAATAATTTTATTTCTTACCTACTTCCTAAAAAGTTCAACAATTTGCCTTGAACAAAAATTCTCGACGCTCGCAATGTTGGTATCGTCGGTCACAAAAGTTTTTATTACTTGCAAGGCAAACAAGGTAGTAACAGTCCTTTCTACGTGTTCCGAGCGTCCATATACGAGTACAGTCAGCAACAAAGTTGTTGGATTGTTTCAGGAAGTAACTTAATGACGTATCCTTTATAGTCTGACGTGTCATAGAGGGGCTCGGTGCTAAGTAATAACTACGTTGACCGAAATCTATCGAAAAAGTTAAGCTGCTCGGCGCGGTCATTCCATGGATGGGTTACCATGGGCACGTTGAGACTCCTACGTGCCTAGGAGAGCACGTTATGCCGTCGGTCCTGGATGAAAAGCTCTATTTCTATACCTACTAATGTAAATACGGCTGAACAGTTTGAAAGTATTAATGTGATGGAACTAGCAGTTGAATATCAAATTATTTTTTGTTGCTACAGCTTAACTCTGTAGAAAATATATAGGCATAGGTACGCACAGCTACACATCAAGCTATACAAAACCAGTATAGGCTAGCTTTGAATTGTGCAGAAAACCTTTACAATGGGAGGTCAATCTAAACTGGTTTTATATAGCTTGATGTTTAGCCGTGTGTACATACTTGATACATAATTTATAGACATATTTTAGGTTTTGACGGGACTTAGCAATGGCAGTTAGCTGATGTTGTAAGGAGTACGTAGCGTAGGCTATTAAACACCACGCTACAACCGTTAGGAGCCCGGTTGAAACCGCCGGGAACACCTAGTAAACAACAAAAATATATTTCTTAACAAAGATTTTGGATACGTGCCTGATTACTGGCAATAAGGTCGCTCCCTATAACATGGGACCTAAAAAAACACCTACGAACCGTTAATATACGAACACTTTTGACTAATCTCCCTTGGAATTATGCTTGATGGTATGTATGTAAGTTACCAATATTTATGCCTGGTATGTTTTTATGTATGGTATGTTAAGTTACCAGTATTTACGCAGACAGCAGATTTACCAACCCATATTCAAATTGTTGACCTTTGTACGAGTTTCAAACATTCAACAGGTGCATTTACTGAATGGCTTTTCAGATAAAATGTTGTCTGCGCTACTTTATAAATTACTTGAGGGGCTCGTGGCTAACTTTAATGCTATATGCCCACTTCATATTCAAATCTTTATTGCTTTCATATGTACAGTCAGCATCAAATACATAATTATATCGGAGCGAACAGACTGTTTTTTAGTATCGGAGCAATAAGAGAACTTAAACTTTACCAATGGCTTAAAAAACATGTCAAAATGACAACTGCTCTGGCCGGTATTCATCCTAAAACATACATTGTATCGCTGAGATAAGGTTTAATTTGCTAGTAGCTCAGATCATTTTGAACAGTTCGTATGTGTAGATGTTTTTGACGATGACTGTACATAGGTCGTTACAAAATATCTTCTATCATGTGTATCGCTGAAATGTCCCCGAGTGGGTTTTCAGGTATTCACAAATGAGGCCTTACTTACTTAACTGACATATACCCAAAGGTATTATCAAAATATATTCCTTCTAGCCTTCCGCCCACGGCTTCGCCCGCGTGGTTTCTCGGCTTTTCTGCATTTATTTTTTTCCGTTTTTACATAATTTTTAATTTATGCTCCGCTCCTATTGGTCTTAGCGTGATGATATATAGCCTTCCTCGATAAATGGGCTACCGAACACTGAAAGAATTTTCAAATCGGATCGAATGAGATTAGCGCGTTCAAGCAAACAAACAAACAAACAAACTCTTCAGCTTTATAATATTATATAGTATAGATTTCTTTCTCGAGACACAGGACAATCTGCAACGAATAGCACTCACGCCCGGGACAGGTTGGCAGTCTATTCGACTATTATTATATATTACCCACAAATATAAGGAAGGGAGACTTGGCAAGCTCTACAAACATTTATTTTACGAAGGACGAAAAACTATTTAAATAGCCAAGTCTAACATTAACTAAAATGGGAGTTTGTATCAACTACCTACCTCCCAATACCTTTTTACAAGACTAGCAGTGATGCTGTTCATGTGGGCAAAAGTTTTTGGAACAAAATGTTTAGTTGGTCATTTAATAAACTTTTTTTTTGTACTCTAATTACTTACATGCGTAAGTCTATGCATAATCAGAAGCGTACCGATGGAGTAAAAACTCTCTGAGTGAGAGCGAGTCTCTCGTCTAAACCGCTCTGAAAGTGAGAGATGGTTACGCTATAGTTTGATTATGTACGTTTTTTTGAGTTCGTGCAGCGTTGATAGCCTTGTGATATGACAATTGGACTTCCATGTCAAAGGTCTCGAGTTCGAATCCAAGGCACGCACCTCTGACTTTTCGAAGTCATGTGCGTATTAATACTTACTTATCACGTGCTTAATCGGTGAAGGAAAACATGCGAGGAAACCTGCGCGCTTAAGAGATTTTCTTGATGGCGAGTGAAGTCTACCAACCCACAGTAGGCTGTTGTGGTGGACTATAGCCTAATCCCTCTCATTCCGAGAGGAGACCCGTGCCCAGCAGAGGGAGTATATGGGTTGATGATGATGATGAGTTCGTTTTTACGAAATCGCCGTCGTGTCGCAGTCGCTTTAGCAGTGCGGCTGCGTCCTATAATAGCCATCCACTTGTGATTCTGCAAACATCGCTAACACACTGGAAGCCCCATCAACAGCCTTAAGGCATTGTTCGACTGAACTCTCAGTGTCATCACAATATTTTTTTTTATCGATTTGAAGTTGCGGTTTCAGTTTTTGTTTAAAGTTAATTTGCTTTTCACGTTGTATTCATGCAACAAGTCGCCGTTGTTGCTATTTCTAGGATAGCTTCGTTACGTCAAACGGCAGGTTATTGATATTGTGAAGGTAGAATTTATCGATTGCATTAACTTTGAATGCATAGTCGTTCATACGTTAGTTATGCAATTGAATTTGTGTCGAAGAGGTATGGGGACGAATGTTCTATATAATTATTACCGTTTTACTTAACACGCCATTACGCCTGTATTATTTTATTCATTCTTTTCTTCATATTCATTATTGTATTACTGTATCTATTGGATTAGGTAGAAGTAGTAGTAGAAGTGGCTCAAAGGATTTTAATGGAAACTTTACAGATTAAAACAGGAATTTTACTCAAATATTGTGTATTTTCAATTTCGACATACCTATCTTGTTGATTCTGAAGGTATCATTATAATCATAATCAACACATTATATTGTCCCACTGCTGGGCATGGAACTCCTCCCAGAATGACAGGAGTTAGGCTGTAGTCTACCACGCTGGCCTTATGCGGGTTGGCAGACTTCACACGCCTGCCGCGATGCCGTCGAGAAAATCTCTCAGGCATGCAGGTTTTCTCACGATGTTTTCTTGCATCATTTTAGCGTGTGTTAATTAAATATTAATACGCTCGTAACTTCAAAAAGTCAGAGGTTCCTTCGAACATGAGACCTTTGACTTGGCAGTACAGTGGTCTTCTACTGGACTATCACTGCACTTCATCCCGAAATTCATTTTAAAGGTATGAATATTGAATATAATGTAAATATTTGCGGACTTGTTAATAACTAGACGGACGCAGGTAGTACTCACGGCTACATATCAAGCTATACAAACCCAGTATAGGCTGGCCTTGAATTTTACGGAAATCCTTTACAATGGGAGGTCAGTCTAAACTGGTTTTGCATAGCTTGATGTGTAGCCGTGTGTACTACAGGACACAGCTTGTTACAATAAAAATAAACGTATCGTAGTGCATAGGTATTTTGCTCTAAAAATATTTAAACCACATGCCATAACTATTCTGACATTATTTTGTTATTTTTTTTGCCTGAAAATGTTCCGGAAAACGCGGACATTTCCCTCACGCACGATGTAGGTATGTCAAATGTCGGAAAATATTGCATTTATACGTGAGAGGTAGGTAAGGTACATTATGACTAATGTTACAGGTAGAAAAACGATGTATGACGTCATCACCACTGTTTATATTATGTCTGTTTTGTTGAACATAATGGGTACTATAAATAAAATGTGTCTAAAAATTGTGTGGCTTTTTATATAACATACCACCACGCCTGTATTCCCCGAAAGGTTAGGCAGAGGTGTACTAATGTACAACCACATTTCGGTATATTTATGTCCTATGTAATAGTGGGCGAGCCTATTGTTATTAATGGGGAACAAATCCATCCCAGTAGCAGACTCCGCGTTGCTACTGGGAATTTCATAGAAATTACACCACAATAACATTTTGCTCGACCTGGGGATCGAACTCAGGACGTCTAGCGTAGTAGTCGCGCTTAGGACGTGTCGGTCGTTTCGGTCGTGTTTCCTCTTCCACATTTTACGTCTTAAGGCAACGTTGTGCAATATTTAAATTAAATGTCACAGTAAAATAGTGTCACAATAACGCCTCCATTTTAGTATATCTATATAAATGGTAGCATACACACAAAAAACAATCGTAATCGTAACCTCTTCTGTTTTTCGATTCGATTGATTTCAACCACGGCGAACTCTTAATGAAATCGGTATCGAATCGATTTCGCACGATAGCTCCTATCCATTAGCAAGCGTAAACAGTGTCCTCTGATAACAATAAACATTCCGCTTGATAATTCAACGCGTTTAATCATTGGGAGTGCTTGTTCAGAATCAATTGATCAGTAAATACTTTAATACTTTTTTTTAAAATAAAGTTAAATTGAAAACCTTCCCAATGTATTTAATAAAATAAAATTGCAGTCTATTTGTAATATCAAAATAACAGACATACCACGACCTTATTGGCGAGATCCTTCAGAAAGGTCAGGTGCGTAGTACTCGCAACCGGCGCATGTGTATGACAATATATGTATGAATCCAGACGAAGCAAAAGAAGTATGCAAGAATCGTAGACGATGGCGTTCTGTAGTTTCTGTCTACCCCTTTGGGAAAAAGGTGTGAGTGTATGTATTTAAATAACAGCTTTTTACTATAATTCATGATGAACGTTTATAGTAGATACTTAGAACTAAAAAAATACAAACTTTAACTTTTCAAATATCTGTTCGTTTGTTCTACCTTATCTTCGAAATGGCTGGAACGGTTTTGACGGGACCTTCGCTGACTGATAGTTGATGTATTAAGATTAACTTATACTAGGCTAGGGTTATTATAGTCAGTAAATACTTTTTGGAGTGAATCCGCGGGGACCGGCTAGTTAATAAGGAAGTACCTACTTGGTAAAAGTATTTATTTTAGCTCACCTGGGCTCAATCCTCGTGAATTCTATATCCGTATGAACATAATGCGTACCTAACTTTGTCTGTCTATCTGACTATTTGATTCTTACATTTTCACCTCCTAAACAGCTGAACTAATTTTGCTATAGAATTGGGCCTTGGAGGACGTTGACCGTCTTTTGTTTCAAAATGGGAATGAAACCATGGCCAAAAACTACTATAAATAAATAGTCGGTAAGTAGAAGATTGAAAATAATGAAATTAAAAAATCAATACCTCGTCTAGCTTTGTTTCTTTCAAATGGAAGATTTTAGGATTTATATCTGTCGTTTTAAAGTTGTAAATCGTTTTAAAATAAAGTAATTGTTTCTTTGGATAATAGAGTAACTTATCTGAATAAGATTAATGTAGGTAAGTGACTGTCTCAATTGTCTATTGATCGTCAACGCGGCTACTGAGGAATAGTTCTTGGTTTTAACTAAGGTACTGGTGGAATCGTAGCGGGGCGCCGTATTAAAATATAAATAAAATAGTATTTGAACCTTATCTCTTGGTTTATTCGTAAATTATGGGGGCGAAGCCCTAGCCAAAAGCGTGTAATATGTTCGTCTTCTGACGGACGTCTCGCACAATTCTACTTTTTAAATAGATGATTGTTTATCTTTTTGTATATTTTAGGCATTTTCCATGCAAAGATAATTAAGTTATTTTAGTGAAGGAAAAATACGACCGCGGGCAGAATTCGAACCTCAGTCTTCTAGTTAAGTACACCAGACGCTATGACCGCTAAGCCATCGCGGCTCCCACCCGCAATGTCGAAATTTGCCTTCACATTTTTAATTTAGGTACGTCTTTGAGGCGACGTCAGTGACATCTGTTGAACCAGATGTTTGGTGTACTTAACCAGAAGACCTGTGTGTTCGAATCCTGCCCGCGGTCGTATTTTTCCTTCACTAAAATAACTTAGATGATTGTTTATTCGTAATCGAATCGATAGGTATAGTATAATGAGGTGCGATACTCCGACCAACACAATACCTACTAGGATTCATAATAATAAGATAGTTAACAAGCATAGTTACAGGTCGCATGGTAAGCAGAAATCGTAGCCTAAAGACGCCAGCAATACCAGTAGTTTAAATGATAACAAAATGTATAAAACTAAGCCAGATAGATACGACATACGCTGTCCTGCCGAAACGTAGCCCCACCTGCCGGGTCCAATTATAAATCTAAATCATCCATGGACCTACTCCAACATACACAAAATGATATCAAAATCAGTCCCGCCGTTTAGGTTAAGATTAGTGATATTCATCATCATGAATCCATTACATTTACCCACTGCTGGGCACAGTTCTTCTCTGAGCACGAGAGTACTCAGACCTGCAGCAGTGACATACACACATATAGAAAACTTATACATATAATTAGAAATTAAGACAGGGTGAGGTTTTTGAAAAGATTTAACACCCCTTTGCGAAAGTTACAATTATTTTACAGAGTCAGGATTACATCAGGACAATAATTACACGTAATGATATGACAGAGATTCGACGTCACTATCACAACTTATTATTAGCGGACAAGTGTCTGACACGAGTTCCGTAGCAAAAGTGAAGGAGTTGACCTATTGGCTTGTGTTTTTATACAAAACCGACGCATGTCACTTTAAGAATAGGTATGTATCTTGAAAACTCCATCGATCTCCTTACAATATATAAAGAAGATAAGCTGCATACCTTTTTAACGGTAAAATTATCAAAGTTATATATAATTTGGGGGATTAAGTCGAAAGTCGTGTTGGTCTGGACATGAGTTAATCTAGTTAACATTTTATTTCGGCCAGCCTTCAGCCGAATGCATTTGGTACATGCCTATTACGTGCTACATTAGGCTTTGCGAAATGTTAACGTGAAAATTCTAGCTGAAATTTGTATTTCTGCAATTCATGCACGGTCTGGTCGATGTGAAAAAAAAACTTAAGATGCCATCTTTTTTTGGTAATAGGCGTCTAATAAGGTCTCATTCTCCATTTTAAGATATAAGAATCTATCTTTTATAATTTTAGAGTAATAAATTTATTATTATTCTTATAATATTATAACTGCCTCATTACTCTAGCGGTCCTAAGCGCGAAAGCTACGCTTGAGGTCCTGGGTTCGAATCCCAGGTCGACCAAAGTGTTATTGAGTTTTTCTATGAAATTCTCAGTAGCAGATCGGAGTCTGGATTTGTGCCCAGTTAATTACAATACGCTCACCTTGAAGTGTGGGTGTACATTAGTACATCTCTGCCTAACCCTTCGGGGAATACAGGCGTGTTGGTACATTATGGTATGTCTTATATTATTACTGAATCAAAATCTGGCCATTTGTTAGGGAGTTAAGATGCCACACACAGACAAATAAGGTTAAACTTAGCGATAACACTCCTCTTTTTGCGTCGGGGTTGCGTTCCATTCGAATTACACTTCCATAAATTTTGACTCATTTAATTCGTCTAGAGCTGGTTCACCAATTTAACCTTCTAGTTTACAGCGGCATAAAAAAACAAATATTCCAAAACCACGCGAAAACATTGCAACACTGAAAAATATTTCAATATAGCAACCATAATTCTATATTCAAAGTAAACTACATCACGTTGCAAATCGTCTAGAGTGCCTGTAAATTTTGTTATAGAGGCAAAGCCGAATTAGGCCGAATCAATCCGAAGGCTAACCCACGTGCGGCGAGTTAAAACGACCTGCATTTTTATTTGCGCCCGGGGCCTTCCCACGAAGATGGGATAAGTGATGAATATAAATAGGGAGTTATTGTTGCTGTCATCTTTGTGTTTTTGTATTTGGAATACATTCCTAGTTATGGTACTACTAGGCCTGGAATAAAGTATTGGCAGTCTTTTGTTTTCCGGCTTTCTATCAAAGAGCGGAGCGATTTATTTCTTTTTAAAAACTATACTTTGTCCATTATGTGAACCGTTTTTTGACAGATGCCTTAGACTGCCTTAGAACGTAGCTGTTCCAGATTACGTAAAAGTTAACTTTGAAATGCGTAACAAAATAAATGTATTATCTACTTTATGTTATTCAATTATCTTAATTATGATTCCTTGCAGACATTATAATACCATTAATGTAACGGATTTTCCAAAAAAAAATATTATTGTTAAGCGTATTAAATTTACCGTGTATAATGATGCAATCGAATGTATTCGCTGCAATCATTTTGAACAATGACATTAAATCAGTATCGGAAAATGGCATCCACTCTAATGTCAATAAAATATAAATTAAACAATCCTTTTGAAAAGAAATAGATGGAAAATGAATATTATACAAAAATTAATACAATCAGATGAATATTACACATATGTATTTATTATTGGTCGTCGTTGCACCATTTTCGATTCGATAACCTAACAATCGATAATCACTACTAGACAGTAATCAAAGTGTCAATAATCGGGTCGATAATCGCATTGTTACGTTCCTGCAATCACTAGTTCCATCTGTCAAAAAACGGTTCTCATAATGGACAAAGTATAGGAGTAGTTTACACTGCCTGCTTCATTAGTCTAGTGGTCCCACGCGTGACTGGTAGGTACGCTTGAGGGGCTGGTTTCATTTCCAAGCTCGAGCAAAGTATTATTGTCTTTTTCTATGAAATAATCAGTAGTAGCTCGGAGTTTTGGATTTGTGCCCGGTTAATGGCAAAAGGCTCACTCTATTACATGGGACCAAAATAAAATGGCGAACTGTGGGTGTACGTGATTAGGTACACCTCTGCCTTATTCTTCGAGGAATAAAGGCGTAAGTTATTTAATGTTATGAGTAGATTACAGTTTTGTTCTTATATTGTATTGTATTTGATAAATTTTTGTCATGTCAACTCAACAAATTGACAAAAAAAAAACAGTATATTAAAGTAAAGAAACATAATATTTCATTTCGACATTTACACGTAGGTATACCGCTGGGCGTTTTTACTGTATGCTAAATTATTTGGCAATATAGACGACCCGATAGTTCAATTTGGGTAATATTCCCTACTTTATTATTAGCTAAATGGTAAGGTTGGGTCTTATATGGATTCTAATATAGCACGAAGGTTTTATTTAATGAAATAGGTTACATGATATCTGGAACGTTTTTATTGTTTTGATACCCCAGTTATTTCAGATGGTATAAATATTTTGTAAGGTTATTTTTGTTTTATTAAGGCACTAATTGAAAATATAATTGCTGAAATGGTTTAGGCATGTTGGTAGTTGATTCATAAGGCAAAAGTAAGCTTTGGAGACTTTATTTGATTTGAAAAACAAAAAAAAACACTGAAATTACACGGACCTTAACATAACATACTATCACGCCTGTGGGTTAGGCAGAGTTTTCCTAATGTCAACCTACAGTTCGCCGATACATTTAGTTCCATGTTATAACATTACCATTAATTACAATTTCAAACTCCAAGCTGCTACTGATAATTTCGTATAAATCAAAGCAGAAAAGTGTTATGCACTTTGCTTAATCTGAGAATGGAACCTCTGGCGAAACAGTTATGCTTAGGACCTCTAGACCGATGAGGCAAACCGATCTTAAAGTAAAAACATAGAAAGAAAAATAAAAGTTTTTATTTTCGCACAAATTGACGCACGACATTTGGACCAAAAGCCGATGTGTCAGAAAAACAAAAAAAAATAAAAGTATGAAACATAAAACAATATAAGCAATGGCACCTGCCCACGTGACCACACTAATAATTATCTGTCAAGTGCCAATGCCAACATTATAAACAAAAAAACATCTAAGAGCAAACAAACAACAAACCATTAAATGTAAAAGTTTACATACTTAGGTATATGTATACCTTTATGTAATTTCAGTGGTGCCGCATGCCGCAGTGGTGGCCCAAACAGGCGCTTTACTTTATGGTCATTTTTACCAAAAATTCGAAGACATGTGACATCTACCAACCCGCACTGGGCCCGCGTGGTGAATGACGGCCCACTCCCTCTCACCGAGAAGAAGCCTGTGTCCCAACAGTGGGAACATTATAGGCTGATTATGCTATGCTTATATTATTATTAATAATAAGAATAAGAATAAATTTATTTAAAAATAGGTGTGACAATGAGTTTTACGGCGGCCGCAGCAGTCAGCATTAAGTATAAGACTTGTATCGTAGGGGCCATAAAAACATATAACATAACATACCATCACGCCTGTATTCCCCGAAGGGTTAGGCAGAGGTGTACTTAATGTACACCCACAGTTCGCCAGTATATTTGGGTCCCATGTAATAGGGGGCGAGCCTATTGCCATTCACCGATTCACCAATCCAGACTCCGAGCTGCTACTGAGAATTTCATAGAAAACTCAATAACACTTTGCTCGACCTGGGGATTGAACCCAAGACCTCTAGCGTAGCAGTCGCGATTGGGACCACTAGACTAACGAGGCAGTCATAAGTGCTTATATTATTAATAATTATAAGAATAAGAATAAATTTATTTAATTTAATAAATATACAAATAAGAATAAGAATAAATTTATTTATAAATAGGTGTGACAATGAGTTTTGCGGCGGCCGCAGCAGTCAGCATTAAGTATACTTAAGACTTGTATCGTAGGGGCCATAGCATAGCATATTCAGCCTATAATGTTCCAACTGCTGGAACACAGGCCTCCTCTTGGTCAGAGGGAGTGGGCTATAATCCACCACGCGGGCCCAGCGTGTGTCAGTAGATGTCGCATGTCTTTGAAGTTTTGGTTCTAAGACATGCTGTTTTCCTCAAGATGTTTTCTTGAGGAAACCGGCATGGGCTTGGAAGCAGTGGTGGTGAAATAATTTTAAAAAAAGTAAAGCGCCTGTCTGGGCTCGATCATACGACCTACAATTCGTAAGTCGCTGCCGATACTCGTACAACTGGGTCACCGCCGCTCCTTATTATACAGATTCACATTTCGATTTCGTCTCGTAACTACAATAGAAAATAAAGGCACCTAGTCTTTTTTATGTTAAATCTAGAATGAGGTAAAAAAGATTTACATACATACACTCACGCCTTTTTCCCATAGGGGTAGGCAGAAACTACAGAACGCCATCTGCTACGATTCTTGCATACTTCTTTTGCTTCGTCCACATTCATACATCTTGTCATACACATGCGCCGGTTGCGGGTACTACGCACCTGACCTTTCTGAAGGATCTCACCAATAAGGTCGTGGTATGTCTTTCTAGGGCGTCCCCTCCCGGCGACTCCACTGACATTCGCTTTATAAATCCCTTTCGTTAATCGCCTTTCATCCATTCTCTCGCCATGTCCGAATTTAATCTATCTAATACTGGCTATTTTTTTTAACATAATATAATTCAATACCTATAACATTATAACCTCCTTTTACAATTCGTATAAGTATAATATTCAAATGGAACTTTAAACACGTCATAGACAGCTCAACATCAGCCGCGATGCGATCGAAACGCTGACGGCACGCCATAAAATCTTAACCGAGCAATTTAATTTATATCTTTACCCACAGAATTACCACCTTTACATCATTCTAATAGGATTGAAAATTGTGTAGCACCTACTGAAAAGAACATAAAACTTTTTGTTAGCAGTAAATTAAAATAATCTTTCATCGCGAACACTTTACGAGTTAGAAGAGTTTATTCAACATCAGGTATCAAGTCAAGTGCTTTATAAATTGCCCATAGAAACCTATAATCCCTTTTTTATTTTTACCTTAAATTCAACACACATACCAACATTATTCCCCGAAGAGTTAGGCAGAGGTGTACTTATGTACTTATTCGTCGTTGTCATTCGTCGTTGTCATTCGCCGTCATCATTCATGTATTCATCATTGTCATTCGCCGGTATGGGGTAGGTTTAGGTCCCATGTGGTGGGATCCCAGGGGGTGGGCCCTATTCCAAACTCCGAACTGCTACTGAGAATTAAATAGAAAAACCTAATTACACTTTGCTTGACTTGGAAATCGAACCCAGAACCTCTAGCGTAGCAGTCGCGGTTAGGGCCACTAGACTGTTAAGGCAATCTACACTGAATTTAAATAGCTACTTGTTGTAAATATGAATAGGTACCTACCATTAAGAACAGTAATGCGATGAGTGAGTGATAAATTTGTACACCTCTGCCTAACCCTTCGGGGTATACAGGCGTGATGGTAGTACACGTATATAATGAAATTGTGTTCCTTTCATAGTACTGCGGAATTAAATAAATAACCTAAGAAATTGTTACAATTAGAATTCAAAGGCTATTTAGAAAATGTTTCTGAAAAGGTAGCCTGAAAATGTTTTCATCCTAATTGGATGAAAACATTTTCAGAATAGATAGAATCTCGAGGAAGAAATCAAACATTTTCTCCAATTAGTTGATGGGATTGACTATTTACCATATTTTACAATATTGTCATCATCATCATCAACCCATTACATTGTCCCACTGCTGGGCACGGGTCTCCTCTCAATACGAGAGGGATTAGGCTATAGTCCACCACGCTAGCCTACTGCGGGTTGGCGGGCTTCACACGCCGTCGAGAAAATCTCTCAGGCATGCAGGTTTCCTCACGATGTTTTCCTTCACCGTTTAAGCGCGTGATAATTAATTATTAATACGCACATAACTTCGAAAAGTTAGAGGTGCGTGCCTTGGATTCGAACTCGAGACCTTTGACTTGGCAGTCCAATGGTCATATCACTAGGCTATCACTGCACTTACTGCACTGCACTGTACAATATTGTACCTCAAATCAATTCAGGTTGAAAAAAAAGTAATGGAGACCTGTGACCTACCAAGTGCCTCATTAGTCAAGTTAGTGGTATAATTATTTTAGTCTACACTTATTTCGCTTTATTTTTTTTTATTTATTTTTTAAAAAAGCTTACTAGCAATGTGGGTCACACATTACTAGTATTCTTGTTAACCCCTCGTGCTAAGCTAAATGCTTGTGTTACGAGTGGGTTCACGTCGGTAGTGCAATGGGTGGGGTTCGAACCGTCAACCACATGATTGCAAGTCCGACGCCCTAGCCATTACGCTACCGCCGCTTACATATATATCGAGTGCACTACTGTTATATTATATTTTCTGCATCACCCTAAGGTTGTCTGGCAGAAAATGTCTAATGGCATTAAGACCGCCTTTGTACCAACGGTGCATAAAGTATTTATCAATAAATAAATAAAATATCCTGGGTTCAATTCATAGGTCAAGCAGTGTTATTGAGTTTTTCTATGAAATTCTCAGTAGCAGCGCGGAGCATAGATTTGTGCTCGGTTAATGGCAATAGGCTCGCCCCCAATTGAGTGGGTGTACGTCAGTACACCTCTGGCTGACCCTTCGAGGAACTAGGCGTGATGGTATGTATGCATTACAGTTGAAATGATGCAAACAATGATGGGGTTTGAAAAACTTCTTATATGTGATGTTAATCTTAAACTTAACCTTTTAATATTAATGAACTTTTTTAATCATTCTGATTTTGTTTTATTCTCTATGTTACTGTGAACAAATTTTGAATTTTTCACCATTCAGAGGGTTCATTCTGTTCTTCTTGACGTCCTTCAAACTAACTTTAGAATCAAGAAAATAATTCAAATTGTTTGAGATATTTTGAGGAATAAATTATGTGGTAGGTAACGCACTGAAAAATATTTTAAAGAATTGAGAACCTCCTTCTCTAAAATCGGAATAGAACTAAAAAAAACAATTTCACAGAGATTTTTAGCCAGCATATAACTCAAGGTTCCTAACTGAATACTGTAGTTAATAAATCTTCCTTTTCTACAAAAAATGACCACAAACGGAACGAAATAACAGAAATAAAATTTTAAAAGAAATTCCTTAAGCCCCTCTGAGAATACGCAGAGCAATTATAAAAGATTTTAGATCACTTACAGAATAGGTAGAGCTCTGAGGTATCAGTTTTTTCCTTAGATGTAATATTCTTTTTCCTTGAATTTTTTGAAAGGTCACGTTTGCCGTGGGAAGAAAGTTTTCCGAAAAAAAGATACAATTACATTGCTGATTTTATTTTTAGAAATCTCAAAAAATAAATCATGCCGGTAAAATCCGATTTTTGCTCGTTAAGTAAAGTATAAAGATGTGTTTTCGGTTCTCAATCGATAAATAATCAAATCTCGACAAATATTGTATTAGGCCTGGCAGAGCTTGAATTGGTCATACAAAAATGTAATACCAAAATTAATCGCAATACCCACACAATTTAATTGAATTGTATTATGATTCTTTATTTTACTTTTATACACACCTTTTTTTTTTAAAAAAAAAAAAGCTTGCTAGCCGTGTGGGTCACACATTACTAGTATTCTTGTTAACCCCTCGTGCTAAGCTACATGCTTGTGTTACGAGTGGGTTCACGTCGGTAGTGCAATGGGTGGGGTTCGAACCGGCAACCATATGATCGCAAGTCCGACGCCCTAGCCATTAGGCTACCGACGCTTCCAAATATCCTTATATCCTTTGATAATATCAGCCAAATGAAGTCCACTGCTGAACAAAGGCCTCCCCCATAGACTTTCACAACGACCACTTATATGACCTTTACCAGGTCGTCTGTCCATCTTGTTGGAGGTAGTCCCACACTGCGTTTTCCGGTGCGTGGTCTCCACTCGAGAATCTTTTTGCCCCAACGGCCATCCGTTCTACGAGCGTTGTGCCCCACCCACAGCCATTTAAGCTTGCTAATCCTTGAGCTATGTTGACAACTTTAGTTCTTCTACGGATCTCCTCATCTCTCTCCATAGCTCTCCACAGTCCATTGATAAAAGTATGAGATAACAGTAAAATGACTGGTTCAAATTACAGAGCTCCTTTTTTATAGTAGGTATGAAAGAAAGAAAGAAAGAAAAATAATTTATTCAGCACAATCAGTTAAGTAATTACATATATGTATAAAAGTATATTGTGTGTCTGACAATTGCGCTGAAACGGTGCTGGTTCAGCATATGCCAGGCGGAATGCCTGGCGCTGAGTTTCAACCAGACCCTAGTGGCTCACGGATGGTAAGCCAGTTCAAGAAAAATAAAAAAACAATAGTACTTAAATAAAAATGATAAGAAGTACATTATAGATATATAAAGAAAAATATAGTATAATATAATAAAAATGTAACAAAATAAGTAAATACAAAACAATAAGGAGTGGATCGGCCGAAAGGCGGAGAAATACATAGGTACCTACATGCACCAATGTACCCACCAAATGTTCACAACATACACATGCGCGCACCCCAGCCTTCACTAGATAATAGATGTGTTTGTATTTATTAGATTTAGCTTCCGTTGTGCATCAATTAACAACTGTCGTAGGTGTGCTCTAAAAGTATTTCTTGTATTAAGAGATCTAATAGGCGGTGGCAGATTATTCCATATTTTTGATGCAGCATAACGGAAGCTACCTCTCAAAGCGGCTGTTTTATGAGGTGACACTGACAGCTGCAGTGAACACTGTCTACTCCCACACTCGCGTCTGCCTGTCACCCATCTGAGTTTTTTACGCAAATAATCAGGTTCCCCATCTCTGACGATACCAAACATAAGGCATGCTAGGTGCAACTTTAGCCTCGACTTCATTTTAATTATGTAATGCGAGATGTGATTGCGAAGCAAAAGCGGGCACAGGCATTTTGGACCCTTTGAATAAGGCGGTCAGTCCGCGATAATAAACGTGGGCCATAAACAGTATCAGCATAGTTTAATTTAGATAGAACGAGTGACTCGACCAGACGCACACGTAGTTCCTCGGATAGGTAAGGCGTCATCTTATACAGAATCTTTAGACGATATAAACAGTTGCGAACTGATTCAGATATATGTTTTTCATATCGTAGATTAGAGTCCATTAACAGTCCAAGGTTGCGAACATCGTCTACTTTTTCGATTGGCTGCCCCAGAAGAGTTAAATTTAAGGTGGGAACTGATAATAACATATTTTTGGTGCCAAGTAACATATATTTAGTTTTATTTGCGTTGAGAACTAAAGAGTGGCTTTCGGCCCACTCAGCAATCCTTGAGAGATCATCGTTTAGTGCTGATACTGCTATTTCGTACTCGCTGAGTTTGAAAGAAATGTATACCTGTACGTCATCGGCGTATATATTATGATAATTACATTTATGTAGACAATCTGTTATGTCCACGCAGTATAAAATAAATAAAATAGGACCCAGGATTGACCCTTGAGGCACGCCTCTATTTACGGTAACGAGATCCGAGAATAATGAAGATCCATCTTGTAGACGAAGCTCCACGCGTTGTTTACGGTTATACAAATAACTGTTGAACGTTTAACTGTAAGGCGTTTTGGTCGAATCCGTAATAATGTAGTTTGGACAATAACAATGAGATATTTAAACAATCGAAGGCACGGGAGAAGTCCAGCAGTACCAGCAGTGTACACATACCTTGATCTTGGGCAGACAGAATATTATCAGTAACGTCTAATAAAGCGGTACTGGTACTCCGTCGTTTCCTAAAACCAGACTGTAGCGCAGGCAGTATGTCACCTTTCTCCAAGAAATGAGTCAACTGCTTACACACAACCTTTTCCATAATTTTAGATAGGCAGGGCAAAATACTTAGGGGCCTCAAATCCTTCATAGCTATTGGGTTCGAATTTTTTGCCAGTGGCCTTACTGTGGCTATCTTCCAGATGTCAGGAAACGTAGATGTTTGGATAGATTTATTTATGTATGAAAAATCCTCATTATTTTATTGGTACGTACGACTCGAACCGACTACACCACTTGACTTACCTTGCCCTATTGTCAGAGCCTGGCACTCGTGATGCACCATGACCGAGACAGGCCAGCATTTGCTGGAAGCCTTCTGGGATCGTTAAGTAACCTGTCAGACTGACGATAATTAATATGATCCAGATCATCTATTAGCTCATCTGTTCTGCCCATTTTCTTTAAGTAGTGTAAAAAAAATACAAAAAGAAATATTATTGAAGTAATATTGGCTGAACATATTTTGGAAGATAAATTCGTTATCTTAGCCAGTAGTCTCAGAAATTTAGAGGCTAAAACGTCCTGTGTACTTTAACCGTAGGGACGCAGGTTTGAATTCTGCCTGAGATCCTATGTGTAAAAAAATATCTCTAAAATTAGCATTTTTGTAGATAAACATAGGCGGGTTAGCGATCAGTTTTTCTGAAAACATCCGTTTTATCGAAATTTTAGAAACTAATTTTATTCTACAAATCTAATTTGTGAAACATTCAGAGAATGTTCGAGACACAATCTCTGTACAAACCCTTAGCTACAAATTTGCATTTAATTATGGAATTGTTCCATCTTCTATTGTGAAGGAATCTATGTCGACGAAAGTCGAAGTTTCTAGTGTCATTTGTAGAACATTTACTTTTAATATCGATCGTGGTGTATACTGTCTAGACTGTTTGTGACATGATATATTTTTTTTATTGGATAACTCGGCAAACGAGCAGGCGAGCTACCTGATGTTAATCATCGCCGCCCATGGACATCTGGAAAACCAAAGGAGTTGCAGATGCGTTGCTGAGCCTATGTAGGGAAAGGAAGGGGAAGGAGAAAAGGAGAAGGAAGGGGATTGAGGGAGGAATTGGGCCTCCGGCCCTATTGCTCACCGAACAAAGCGCAGTAGCGAAACGCTACTACTCGGACGTCGGTCTTCTGCGAGAGTGTGATACTTCCCCGGTCAAGCCGGCCCATTCATGCTGCAAACAGCTTGGCCCTACCAAAACAAAAACAAAATAATAATAATATGTTAAGGAGATAAAATGTGAGGAAAGGCTTTTATTCTCAATTTTTTTTAAAGTTTGTAATTTGCCATCATCATAGTATGGTTCAGTGGGTTGTCCTCCGCAACTCCACAACCGAGTCCTAAAATTTATCAGATTTTGGTCGATCCTAAGCAATTTTGATCAAGCAAACCATCTGGTGATAGCCTAGTGATATGACCATTGGACTGCCAAGTCAAAGGTCTCGAGTTCGAATCCAAGGCACGCACCTCTGACTTTTCGAAGTCCTGTGCGTATTAATAATTAATTATCACGCGCTTAAACGGTGAAGGAAAATATCGTGAGGAAAAACCTGCATGCCTGAGAGATTTTCTTGACGGCGTGTGAAGTCTGCCAACCCGCAGTAGGCTAGCGTGGCGGACTATAGCCTAATCCCTCTCGTACTGAGAGGAGACCCGTGCCCAGAAGTGGGACAATGTAATGGGTTGATGAGGAAACCATCTGGTGGCTGTCTATAGTATTGTTCGTGGGGCATCCAAGATCGACTTCAGAATTAAAGAGTCCATCTACTCTACAGCTTAGCACTATACAACTGTCAATTATGCTTATAAAGGCAAGAGCTACTGCCACAATATAAACTTTGCTGTCGTAGGAAGGAGTTCCTTGGTTTGTTACCTAGGTCGAACAAAGTGTGATTAAGTTTTTACATCAGGATCAGGAAGATTTCAGTTGCAGCTCAGAGTTCTGACTGTGCCCGGTTTATGAGAGCCCTATTTTATCTACCTAATTAGAGGATTTGAACTGAGAATTTCATAGAAGAACCCAATAACACATTACTTGACATGGGAATCGAACCCAGGACCTCTAGCGTAGCAGTCGTGCTTAGGACCCCTAGACTTATGCTTCATGTCGACGCGACGTGAGTAAAAGTATTTTTTTTTCTATAACATTAAGAATATCTTAAACTTAAAAAACGTTAAACGTTAAACTCTGGATACCTAAGACTTTATATTGACGGCTTGTATAGTCTGCTCACATGCCTACGGCCAGTGCCACCAGTCAACCCAAACCCATTGACTGTGAACTCTCAACATACTTCAATGACATTATTGACACTCTAAATTATACTATCTTCCCTTTTATTGGAAATCTCCGATACATTTTATGATATTACAAACATGATCACGTTACGTGACTTTAAGAAGTTCTGTTCCAAATATAACATCTCCTAAAAAATGTGACAAGATGTTCAATATTCACAGAGACGGTTATGGATAATAGAAATGTGCTTATTTGAGTGGGGAAGGATACGTGACTTAATTTGATGAAGGATTTACATACATACATACACTCACATCTTTTTCCCACAGGGTTAAGCAGAAACTATGGACTGCCACTTGCTACGACTCCTGCGTATCCCTTTTGTTTCTTCCATATTCATACATCTTTTCATACACACCCGCCGGTTGCGAGTACTTTCTGTTGATATTTTATACACAAGGCGACTTATCAAGGTATATAGCGTTTGCCCTTTGGATCACTCGTATTCCGTCTCAATAGTGATGATTTTTGTAGTTCAACTTTATTTGTAACTAAGGTGTACATAATTAAGTATGATTTTTTTTAGCCAAATATCCTAATATAGAACATCAGCTATATTTTTTTCAAAATGAAAGAAATGGAGGTTGAATACGAGAAAAATAATTTCAGCCATTTCGAAGACTTGTTGTCACTAACTTGTCAATCAATTCCATACGTTTTTTCGAAAAACTAGTTTTACAATTCACATTCAAATCGAATAACGACTGTACCTTAATGACAAATTTTTGCATTCAATTCTTTAATCTTCCTTTACAACTGTTCCCAAAAAACGGCGACGATATTTTTCTTTTATTTAAGAAAAATCCTGTTAATCTGTTGTGAAGATTTCTTGAAACCATTAGACGAGCCTGATCCTTAATGTAGTGGAAAAGGAGAACGTACTAAACGTTTTATCTCTTGGAAAGAATTTTTTATTCATTTTTAATCTCCAGAGCGGTGTGAGAAATCAGGAACCGAATTGGTGCAGATTTGTATAAATATACTAGCTTTTCCCCGCGACAACGTCCGCGTCGAATAGATTTTTCCCAATCCTGTGAGAATTTCCCAAAATATCGGTATAAATTAAAGCCTCTAAGTTATTATGATGTATAAACAATCATGTAATGTTTCATCAAAATCCGTTCAATCGTTTTTGCGTAAAAGAGTAACAAACATTCATTCATCCTCACAAACTTTCACATTTATAATATTAGTAGGATTTCCTTTTTCGTGAATTTCATTTCTGTAATAACACACCACCACGCCCGTATTCTCCGAAAAGTTAGACAGGGGTGTACTTTGTACACCCAATTTTTTCGGTATGTTTAGGTGCCATGTTATAAGGTACGGGGGAGAAATTCGACCTTGGAATTGAATTCCAACATCTAGTGTAGCAGTCGCGCTTGATACCACTAGACTAATGAGGCAGCCTATTGAGATTTTCATACAAAAATACCATAACTTCCGACTTCTCCAATAGATAAAATCAAAACATAGTTGTCCTAACAAATGCAATCACAACAAAAAAAAAACTGTTGAAATATTTTCTATTTTTTGCGAGACTTACACATGGATATTGATTTTTATATTTCTTTGAAAACAAGAGCAATATTAGATTTCTTCATTACTGTACGTCGTAGTCGTAACTAAATACTGCACTTCCCTTTCCCTGCCCTTTAGTCACAAAACAGTCTGGCTATGGGATTCATGGACAATTGCCAAGACCTTAACAAGCTGTTATTTGGCACAATCACAAGTCCTTGGCTTACATCCTGCGTCAAGGTGCACGTGGCCAAAATCTTGCCCTCTGCTAACTAATATTGTCGTCTGATCGGGCTAAGGACTTGCCAAATCGGCTGTCAGGCCAGGACTCATGCTGGCCGCAGGTCTATCTGTGACTTCCAGCATTCATCTCCTTATCCATCTATCTCCTATCCATATTTTTTCCAAAATTAACCACTAAGTTACAAAAGGAGGTGGAACCTTCCCACGCGCTCTCGCCACAGAAATTTCGGCTCATTCCGTATATATTTTTCTAAACAAAAATAGAACTCTCTTTTTGATAACAACAAACTCTATAATTGAATTCATTAACCTCAACAATGATGCTTACATAATATTAAAAACAGGACAAAAATATCTTAATTAAAGTCGATGAAGAGAAAATTTTCGCTGAAATTAACACAATGAATTATGAAAGGTTTTATGCAAAACCTAACATAATTTACAATTGTAATATTATAACATAAATTTGATCACGACTGTCGTAGAACGTAATTATAATACGAGTACGAAGAGAATTATATTTGCAATGACAAGCAAAATACTTCGTTCCGAATGAAAAGGTAAATATTGAACGACGTTTTAAATTAATTAATATGATGCAAAGCGTTATGGTTCGTAAACATTGTTTCGTTTACTTCTATTTAACTTCTTAGAAGTAAATAAAACAGAATATGTATTGTAAATAAAGAAGAAACGTCGTTTATGACGTGACAAATCTAGGTTGGTCCATTATGAAATGAGTCCTCTTTGAGATTTTTTCTGCCGCGTTCCATTGTGCAGAAATAAACGCGGCATAAAAATATTTAGTATTTTATGAATCCCTGCATTAAAAGTAATTACTTTAAATGCATGGATTCATATATACATATAGGATTGATATGTGTTTTTTTAAAAGGCCACAGCTATCTATGTAAAAATCTCCGTATCATTCAGGCGTCTTCACAATTTCCAGATTCGAAACAAATATCCGCGGAATACACTAATATTTGCCTCAGATGGAAATCGAATCAATGATAACGCAACAGTGACTATAATGACTATGTTGAGCCTTTGTAAATGTATCAGTGTACCAGAAGTGATGTTATTCTACATGATGGTAGAACATTAAAATCTAAATGGTAAAATGGTATATAGTTTGGAATTCCAAACTATTTTCACTCAGACCCGGTATTGACCAATGTGGGCGGACGTGGAATATAAAATCTAAAAGCAAAGTTTTGAGCGTTTGTCAGTTCGTTATTTAAATTTAAACTCTGACCAATAAAAGTATAGATCCGGTTTTTATTTTGGAATTGGAAGCTTATATTTTTAAACTCTAACAAAAAACCTATCAATAAGTTTTGACATTACGAAAACAAAAGTTGAATTTTAGCCACCGATATGTATAGGATTTTGTTTTTATAAGCAGTAGATATTTGATTGATTTATAATGTTTAACGAAATAAATTTGATAATTCACATTTAATGGTTCACTACGTCGAGGTAGCAGCAGCTTTTCTACAGCCCGGAGTTTGGATTTGTGCCGCCAAATTAATAGCGAAAGGCTCGCTCCCGATTATATGGGACTTATTACCGTACTAAAAAGCTGTGGATGTATGTACATCTTTGCCAAGCCCTTGAAAAGATAAACGCGTGATAATATAACCTACCTATACTGTAATAATAACCCTTACTTTTTCGTAGTCAGGTAAAAAATAATTCATACCTAGAATAAACAATGCGAGCTAGAAATTATTCCGTTTGCTTTAACAAGTCCCATAGGTACAGTCGCGAGGTAAACAACACAACACAGCTGGTAGTCACGACGATATATCACAAGTTATCGTCGGCGGAAGTTCGCGCATCAGTTTCATGCGGGCTTTGTGACTGACAAAAATGTATTCTCGTTTGTGAGAATATGAATGCGAGTTGGTTTTGTGTGTGATTATCCCTACATTAAGTCGCTTTGTCAACAAGTTTATAAACATTTTAAGGCCGGGTTGTACTGCAAAGCCCACATAAACATGTTTCTAAAATTCTTTTTTGAAGTATTAAATAGTAAAATTAAAATCTGGCAATATAAATTGATATTGTTGAGGATATATTCTAGGAAATAGATTCGATGGAAACACGATTTGATAAAGTTGGCTCTATAGAATAAATTCACAAAGATACCTCTTTTTGTAAGGTTCATAGATAGATCGAGGGATTTTATCCGATAAATTTGTTTTGTTACGTTTATTAATTTTTTTATCGATCATTTAAGTAATTTACTATCTATTCGGCGAAGCTTAAGCTCAGTCAGTGTCTCGCCTCGTAAATTACTTGAATAATTGATGTAAAAATATTTTTTTATATATTTTTTTTTATATTTTAAAAATACCTACATTTCACTGCAATGTAGTTTTTGTGCATTACCAATATTGGTAACAGCTTCTGGCTTACACTAATGATTGAAATAGGTGCTCGTAACCTCCAATATGTTAGCGTGGTCTTTCGCGGTATCTTTTCCATTCTAATATTAAGATGGCAGTGGGTTAAAGATATTCATAGAATTTTATTCTATAACTTTGTCTTTATAAATGAATACATTTATAATAACAAATATCTATTTTTGGTAACAATATTTCTAGCTAAGGGTACATAACATACATACCATCACGCCTGTATTCCCCGAAGGGTTAGGCAGAGGTGTACTTAATGTACAGCCACAGTTCGCCGGTATGTTTAGGTCCCATGTAATAGGGGGCGAACCTATTGCCATTCACCGGGCACAAATGCAGACTCCGAGCTGCTACTGGGAATTTCATAGAAAAACCCAATAACACTTTGCTCGACCTGGGGATCGAACCCAGGACCTCTAGCGTAGCAGTCGCGATTGGGACTACTAGACCAACGAGGCAGTCTAGCTAAGGGTAAAAACAAGGTATTCTTATTATCCCTTAATCCATGAGTCAATGTTGATATTTTAAGCCAAGCTAAAATATTCCTATATACGAACCTAACCTACGCTTTTAGCCACGTATTTATTTCGATCAGGTAAATTTATATTTAGGTTCTTTACATTGTCCTTTTATTTTGATTATTTTTCGGTAAAATGTTTTGTTTGTATACGGGTAGCGGGAAGATATAATGTAAACAATTTCAGACTCCTATCAATCAGTGTCGGTGTTGTGTAGGAATACATTATGTTTTCAAACATATGGAAATCTAATAATAACTGAAACATTATGTCACGTTTTATTTTTTTATGAGATAACTCGACAAGCGAGCATGTGTGTCACCTGATGGTGAGTTGTCATCGCCGCTCATGAACATCTGCATACGAAGAGAAGAAGAAGAAGAGAAGAGAAAGTGGGCCTCTGGCGCTCTAAAAAAAAAATTATACTATTAGAATAATTATAATTAGACTATATTTTGTAAAACCAGCACAAATAAGGGTAGATTTAAAATGCGCTTGCCGCGGTCAATCTGTTGATGATGTTATCAAGACCCTTTCACCCTTGCAGAATTAACTCGACAGACCTGGTTGTTATATGAACACCTATGACCATCGATACTGGTACGACGAACGACTCTTACCATCACGTCTGTATTCCCCTAAGGGTTAGGCAGAGGTGTACTCATGAACAACCACATTTCGCCAATATGTTTAGGTTCAGAGATCGAGCCTATTGCACTAACCGGATACAAATCCAAACTCCAAGCTACTATTGAGAATTTCATAGAAAGACCCATTTACACAGCTCGATCTGGAAATCGAACCCAGAACCGTGGCAGCCAGGCTGAGGACCACTAGGCTAATGAGGCAATAACGAAGGATTCTATGCTTAAAATATAAGAAATGAGAACAGTCGACAGATATTTATTAGTTATGGATTTGATAATAACAAGTGAATAAATAATTTTTATTTGTCATCGGCGACGCGGCCGCATACTAATGAGGCGCCATCTATCATGTGAGGGGAAAACATTCATCATCATGGCTGATGCCTGAGAAATAACGTCTATTTAGGTACAACGGGAACATACGCCAATGTCAGAATAAATGTTATAATAATTAGATAGAATAAATAGTTATTTTTGTTTTTATATTGTTAATGTCGATATTCCTGTTGTTTATACTTAATAATTTAAAAATATTAATTATGTTTTTTCGACGCTCGACACTTTGACAAAAAGAAAATGTGTCAAAAACACAAGAAAAAATTACAAGAATTACATGGACACACTGTTTAAGTTTACATTAAGTTCGCCTCTGCCTAATCTTTCGGGAAATACAGGCGTGATGGAGAGGAAACCTTCATGCCTGATAGGTTTTCTTGACAGCACGGCGTGTGATATCTGTTAACCCGCAGTAGGCTAGCGTCGTGGACCATAGCCTAATCCCTCTCATTCTGAAAGGACGGTCTCCTCTGCCCAGCAGTGGGAAAATGTAATAGGTGTAAGATAACATTAAAAGATTTAAAATTCAAATATTATAACATAACATAACATACCATCACGCCTGTATTCCCCGAAGGGTTAGGCAGAGGTGTACTAAAGTACACCCACAGCTCGCCGGTATGTTTAAGTCCCATGTAATAGGGGGCGAGCCTATTGCCATTAACCGGGCACAAATCCAGACTCCGAGCTGTTACTGAGAATTTCATAGAAAAACCCAATAGCATTTTGCTCGACCTGGGGATCGAACCCAAGACCTCTAGCGTAGCAGTCGCGATTGGGGCCACTAGACTAACGAGGCAGTCAAATATTTTAATGTTATGTAAATTCAAATATTGTAATTATTATCATTAAATAGTTGGGACATTATAAAATTTGATTAATTTTAATTTTTTGTTGTAGTAGGGCCACGCTGTTCGCAGCACGAATGGGCCGGCTTGACCGGGGAAGTACCACACTCTCGCAGAAGACCGACGTCCGAGTAGTAGCGTTTCGTTACTGCGCTTCGTTCGATGAGCGAGAGGGCCGGAGGCCCAATTCCTCCCCCAATCCCCTTCCTTCTCCTTTTCTCCTTCCCCTCCCTTTCCCTAAATAGGCTCGGCAACGCATCTGCAACTCCTTTGGTTTTGCTGATGTCCATGGGCGGCGATGACTACTTACCATCAGGTAGCTCGCCTGCTCGTTTGCCGAGTTATCCCAAAAAAAAAAAAAAAAATTGAATTTTGATACTACTGTATCGTATAATAATCGTAGCTAAGTATATTCTTAAAGTTCCTCCTACGTGGATGAAAAACTATACGCAAGAAAGGTAGAACGCTCAAAGAAAAATAGCCTCGCGGATATAGAAAATTGTTTCCTCTGTATTTGGTGTTGGACCCAAAAAGATTATCCCAATAATCGCATTTACCGCACCAGTCTTTGAGACCTCAGATTTTATCATTATATGCGGAAGGAATTTTCGTGGCGATATTTAGAACTGAACAAACCCGAAATCCATAAAAACTTTCCGATATCGATATCGATAGATAGTCATATTTAAACGTTACTCCCACACTAGGATTTTATCCTGTATCGTGGGTGCTTTTCAAAACCCGTATTTTATATTATTATTATCAACTACTGTACCCTGAGGTACCAACCGCTATTTCTGTTTTTATCCGATAGCTAACAAACTTGGATCACTTACTGGACTCATCCCACATACACACATTTTTATGATATAGATTTCACTTCGAGTGGAGACGGGCGGGTTTGAATACAATTCGTCACTGCCATTCTGATAGAACATCTTGTAAAATCTAACATAACATGGCATACCATCACGCCTGTATTCCCCGAAGGGTTAGGCAGAGTTGTACTTATGTACACTCACACTTCGTCGGTATGTTTGGGTCGAATGTAATCGAGGACAAGCCTATTGCTATTAACTGGGACAAATCCAGACTCCAAGCTGCTACTGAGAATTTCATAGAAAATCCCAAAAACTTTGCTCGACTTGGAAATCGAACCCTCTAGCGTAGCAGTTGCGCACCACTAGTCTGATGAGGCAGTCAGTAATTGCAGAGCAATGAAGTAACTGTAAAATTTGGCGGTGATACCTAAGGCAGGCAACCCTTACGTCATCGTCATCAACCCATTACATTGTCCCACTGCTGGGCACGGGTCTCCTCTCAGAACGAGGATTAGGCTATAGTCCACCACGCTAGCCTACTGCGGGTTGGCAGACTTCACATGCCGTCAAGAAATCTCTCAGGCATGCAGGTTTCCTCACGATGTTTTCCTTCACCGTTTAAGCGCGTGATAATTAATTATTAATACGCAGATGACTTCGAAAAGACAGTGGTGCGTGCCCTGGATTCGAACTCGAGACCTTTGACTTGGCAGTCCAATGGTCATATCACAAGGCTATCACTGCTCTTACGGCAACCCTTACGTCGAAGTCTAAATGAAGCACATTGGTATGTGTTGACTTTAGTATCCATGCGGGAACACCCTTGTTAGAGACAACGAACGCTACAACAAAGTGCTAGGAGTTGTAGGGTTACAAAAGATCGATAGGAATGTCTGCAAAACTATGACTTTTCTAGTGACAGATAATTTTGGCCTCAGGCAGGGTTCGAACTTACGTCCCTCCGGTTAAGTACACCGGACGCTTATACCAACTAAGCTACCGAGATCACTAAGCTACGCTTTACTAACTTATTAGTTAAGCGTTTATTTTGCCTGAGGCCGAATTTTAGTGGCACTAGAAAATCCAAATCTTTGTGGATATTTTGCATTATATAATGTTAAAAAATAACCAGAGGTATGTCTATTCTGTATGTAATATTATTACCTATTTATTTGTGTGACGAATAACATACGGCGGCAAGAAAATAAAACTAGATAGTATATCAACCCTTCGCCGTATTCCACAGAGAACAACTTAAACTAGTTAAGTTCCGTTAAATTTAGTGCAATTTAATTTGCATTAAAACTCAGTTCTGTTTCAACTAGTCCAATGCTGAAATACTTTGTGGTAACAACGAAATAGGACAAATTTGTTCGCACGAGCTCAAAATAGTGATACAACTTTTGGTTCAGTGCAATGTTATACTATAAATTAGGAACGTTTTCTGATATAATGGAATCAGTTAGATTTCTAAAGTGCGGGAGGTGTCTTTAAAAAATAATGGGACGGAGAATTGAGAGAGACCCGTGTTGTAGATGATTGTGATAAAAAACATTGCCATAATCTGAAATTTGAGACTGCCTCGTTGGTCTAGTGGTCCCAATCGCGACTGCTACGCTAGAGGTCTTGGGTTCAATCCCCAGGTCGAGCAAAGTGCTATTGAGTTTTTCTATGAAATTCTCAGTAGCAGCTCGGAGTCTGGATTTGTGCCCGGTGAGTGGCAATAGGCTCGCCCCCTATTACATGGGACCCAAACATACCGGCGAACTGTGGGTGTACATTAAGTACACCTCTGCCTAACCCTTCGGGGAATACAGGCGTGATGGTATGTCATTATCTGAAATCTCTTTTTACATAGGTTGAAGTTGTCTGCAAGTGGTTTTGCAGTAGGAAATTGGGTCCGATTCCCAGGCCATGCAAAGTATTATTAGGCTCGCCCCCCTTTACATGGGACCTAAACATACCGGCGAAATGCGAAAAACCTCTGACTTACCCTACGGGAAATACAGGCGTGATGGTATGTTTTGTTATGTTTAAACGACAGTCGATAAAACCACCTATTGTAGCTACTGATAATTATAATGTACCTATGTTCTTATCTATAAACTAATAGCTAATTATCTACATCTGAAACAAAGTTGGTTCAGCAGAAGTCTTTATTGTATTGAGAGTAGCTGTGAGTCCAGTTAGTCATTTGTTTCAAGATATTGACGTCAGATAAGAAAGTACTGCTGTTTAAAGCTTCAAGCGACTACCGACTTGCGTGTTTATCGCTTACTTGAAGCATGTAAAAATCGTGTTTCCTTTAGTTTCCGAAAAGATAATGAACTAGCCATTTCCTATTTCTGTTATCTTCAGATCATTGAACATTATTGGAATGAGCAATGTCGAATAGAAACGTTACTGATATCTAAAGTGAAACGGACATTTATATGAGTTGTGTAACATTCCCTTACCTCTATATTCTTAGAAAAGCCGGTTAGGCAGAGATGTAGATAGATTACTACATATAAGAAAAGGGTTGCGTCTATCTGCCTGTCTCTTCGTGTTATACTTAAAAACCACTGAAAGGATTTTCATGCAGCAGAAAAGTTTAGGTAATAATTGTGTAAATTGGATAAAATATGACAATAATTGTTTATAACAATGAGAAGTGGTGGCGGGTTGCTAGCAGATCAATAAAGTATTCTTTATTATATACCTTCCTAAGAACAGAAAAAAAAGAGAGTAAAAATCAACATTCAACTTTTACTTAAAAAAAAGCTTAGTAGCAATGGCGGTCTCATATTACTAGTACATTATTCTTGTTAACCCCTCGTATTAAGAGTGGGTTCACGTCGGTAGTGCAATGGGTGGGATTCGAACCAGCAACCAAATGATCGCATGTCCGACGCTCTAGCCATTAGGCCATCGGCACCGCGCCGCTTCAAACATTAACAAATTTAAATTAAAGTATTTATTTAATTAATTCATAAATAACATACTTAATTAAAACCCTGGGTCGGTGCTGATATTCTTGCATCAAAATAATAAGCTAACTGCCATTAATTTATAAAAAAACTCATTTCAATATTTAGAGCCGTGAGAGGCACTCATGGTTACGGTTTCCTTATTATAAACCAAAAATTGAACTCGTATTGAATCTTGCTTACAAGTACACATTCTCCCAAACCAAAATATATTTCCAATACCCAATAAATTTTTCCCAAACATATATTTTCCTTGAACTATAAATAGCTTTCATGGCTTGTAATAACACGGGGTTGCATCATAAATCTGAAGGGAGAGAAGGGGTGACTTAAATGTCCCGGAAGAATAAGGGGCGAAGCCACTTCTGTCACATAGAGTGACAGAAGAGTTCCGATATCAACTGATGTAGACGGACGGATAGATTGAACGACTTTTTATCTAGTTGTTAGGAAATGTTGATATCGTTAAGGAAAAGTTGGATTCGATGTTCTATTTTCAGAATTTGTTACACGAGTGTGTAGAGATAGAACATACCATCACGCCTGTATTCCCCGAAGGGTTAGGCAGAGGTGTACTAATTTAACACCCACATTTCGCCGGTATTTTTAGGTCCCATGTTAATAATATTATATTATAAATAATATTATAATCTAAATCTGAAAGTAGTTCTGTTTGTAATGTTTTCACACCAAGAAAGCAAGAAGACTGCCTCATTAGTCGAGTGGTCCTAATCACGACTGCTACGCTAAAGGTCCTTGGTTCGATCCTCAGGTCGAGCAGTGATATTGGGTTTTTCTATGAAATTCTCAGTAGCAGTTCGGACTCTTGATTTGTGCCCTCTATTACATGGAACCTTATCATACCGGCGAAGTGTGGGTGTAAAATTAGTACATCTCTGCCTAACCCTTCGGAGAATACAGGCGTGATGGTATGTTATGTATTCGAGTTTTAAAGACACCCAGTATATAAAAAATATATACACCAATCTACGCCATTACAAACACCTCACCTGTACGAGACAGCTACCCTATCCGTCCACTTCACGGACAAACGGGCAGCTGACATTTTGTTTGTCTTGTCCCCTGCAAGACTCGTCCCCTGTCCTTACCATGTTAGATGCGGTTGATGGATGTTGATTTTGGAGTTTTTCAGGAGAATTTATTTTCGGTTAAGGAGGTAAGATTTTTAGGGTCACTCTTATATAATTTTCTTAAATGCTTAGTGATAGTAGGTAGGGAGGAAGTGATTTCGTATATGCATGATATTTTAGTCGTCTTACACGCGAAAGGGCCTAGAACATTAATCATTAAAAACAATTTTGACTACAGGCTGACTTTTGACAACTGCTGACTTTTTTTTTTAAAGTCAGCAGTTTTATAGAGACGTGTTATTCGACAAAATAAAATGTAGGGAGTAGTTTAATAGGGCATTATTTAATTTAATTTTAAACTTACATAATATCGCATCACTAAACATGATGGCGATAGCAAAACCGTACACAGCAGAAATTGTTCAAAATAAACAGTTTAAATAGGTGTTGGCTTTCAGACGACTATAATGTCATGGTAGTTCAAATACAAAGTGTTACATAATAATTGATAATGTGGGTAAATAATTATTAAGAATAACTAATTAAAATGCCAATTATTTAATAATAAATTGTATTTAATGTATCTCTGTAAAATTGATCTTTGAAAGACACTTTTCCAAGTCAATGTTTTACGGCATTTTGGCATTTCGGGGACGGTGATGATTGGCGCTCTTTGAGGAGGCCTACGTTCAGCAGTAGACAGCAATAGGCTTGATGATATGACAGTATTGAAAGTACTACTTAGGAGTTCCACAATATTATTAAACGAAGGTTTTAATTTTTATCCATCTATTTTTACTTTAACGGTGAATGAAAACATCGTGAGGAAACCTGCATGCTTGAGAGATTTTCTCGATTGCATTTGAAGTCTGCAAACCAGCAGTAGGCTAGCGTGACAGACTAGAGCCTAATCCCTCTCATTCTGAGAGGAGACCCATGCTCAACAGTGGGACAATATATGGGTTGATGATGATGATTTTTACTTTAGCCATTCAATCTTTTTCCTGAGAGTTGTCCTCGTCACGCCATCGATATTACATGTAATCTCAATATTTATTACGTTATTCAAAATGTAGTTCTCTCTCCAACTTGCTCCAGACTTTTTTCCTATGCATAATTGATTTTGGATTCCACCGTTGTTACCTTGTCAGTATTCGCGATTACCTTATGAACATAGCAAACAGCGTAAAAAATCCTTTTTCCCGCGCCGATACCGAAGCCGAATACACTGAAATTCAAATGAGGGCACGTTTCACGTTATTTCAGACTGCTTGACGTGATCTCTGACGATTAGCGATGCAGGCCATAAACTACCTTATCCCAAAAACAGAAAGTCCATTTTTATTTACGTTTAGATATTTATTTTAGGATGTAAATTATCTTAGGGCAGTAATTCACAATCTTTCTCGGTCCTGTATAAGGGATAAGTTTGAATTTTGCGAATAAAAAAGTTAAGGCTTACGGCGAGCTGAATTTTTTGTCTGGTCGGTGTTAGTGTTGAATATTTTTGTTATGCGAATTTTTATTTAGTCCAGTGGAGTTTTTTTTTTTTGGGTTTAAGTTACTTTATTACTGCCTCCTAACGATTTACGTTGTTATTTTAAAATGAAAGAACATTTTTTATCTGCCTCATTACTCTAGCGGTCCTCGGCGCAACTGCTACGCTAGAGGTTCGATTCAGGTCCAGAAAAGTGTAATTGATTTTTTAAATGAAATTTCTAAGTTATTATATTTCTTTAAGAGGAATTAGTGCATCAATATCGATCGATCAATCAGTAATCAATATTTTTACAACTATCGATGATGAGTATATTACCGGTTAGCAACTCATTGTCAACATTCTCACGGAAAGCCTATCTCACTTTATTGAATCTATTACGATAAAGGGCACTACAAAGAGCAGTATAAAAGTTTAGGGTCATCCGATTGCCGCTAAGTTTTATTGTTAGCAGTTTAAGGGTATCGATAGTGGAGTTTCAGGGTCTTGAAGAATGACCCATTATAACAACTAATGGGTTTCGAGATCCTCGATTTATAAGTCAAAACGGGCATTGGACTTTTTTACAAATTCTATTCTTTTCTATTGTTAGACATTGATCTAGTAATGTAAGTATTTCTACAATTATGTTTGATATAATTAATTACATAATATTTTTCCTTTTTTATAACATAATAGCATTCCGCCCGCGGCTTCACCCGCCTTGACTATATGTTTCTTTTAATTTTACGGGATAATATATACCCTATGACACTCAGGAATAATGTAGCTTTCTATTGGTGAAATAATTGGACTTGAATTGTTAATGTATAGTTTACTATAGTTTCAAAGGAAGCTGATAAAATTTGTTGTCGGTAAAACATTTTTTTTTACATCTATAACTTCTATGGTTTAGAAAAAAATAAATAAAAGTGTAGCTTACTCAGTTGTGCAGGCCAGTGGATTAGATTATTCATAATACAACCGTTTAGAACAAGTGGTGTAAGCCCTTTTATTAATTTTTAAACTTGTAAATGTGCACTAGGAATTTAAAATGTAAATGTATTGTGTAGGTACACAAGTAAGTGTGTCTGATAATTGTGAGGTCTCGGGGTTCAACTCTCGCTTGCTATAAAATTGTCACTAGTAAATCAGAATTTTAATTTCTATCCGATTAATGGCATTAGACTCCCCCTATGGATGTGATCTAAAAAATATCGGTGAACTGTGGTGTACATTAGTACACCTCAGCTTGACCTTTAGGTAAGAACTTTAGTTATTAAGTATATTATTTCTGTGTAACTTACTTTCGCATTTATAATATTAGAAGGAGCGATAGTAAACCGTCTACAACCATCTGCAATTACACTTTAAAATCCATTTACTTGCAACTTAAATCCACTTGCTAAAGAACAGTTGTTTCCAACTTATATAAAAACATAGCGGCACCTGCTTACCGCTCTTGTTGAAAAACTAGACTTATCTAAGGAAGACTTCTAGAATCGGGACGATAAACTTGCTACCTAACTTTAGAAAAATGTTATACGCCATTTATTTGCCAAACAGAATGAAATGAAATGAAATGAAATGATATTTATTTCTGTAAATAGATCTTTTAAGACACTTTTACAAGTCGATTTTTTTTTTTAATTTTTAACTAGATGGCGTTGACGTTTCCTATCTGACGACCTCTGAGAAGAAACGTCAAAACAAACTCAGAGAATCATGGTCTCTTTTAAAGTCCAGACAAAGGTGATAAGTTAAGACATTGTAAAACTCGCATATCTAATAAGATATGCGAGTTTTACAATGTAGGGCAAAATCTGAACAGGCCTTTTGAAGAAAGAGCCATAGCAGCTTTGAGTGGACCTGTCCTAACTGACGGCACGCATACATCAGTCATCGTGTTTTATAGGGAGCTCAACGACCCGTCGCACCACGATATCAGATCAGCAAGACATTTGTGTAGGTCATGTGAAATACTCAAAACTGTCAGAGAAGTTTATTATACATCTGATACGAGTTAAAGCTAACCTACATAGTAACAATTTACTTAAATGAGAAACAATAGATTTGTCTTAATACGTAAGTGATTCTTACGGAACGAGTGCAGATAGTTGTATAATTAAGCATTATCTTCTTCTTCTTCTTTAGGCTTTAATCGACCAAATATTTGATGTAGGCCTCCTTTAATCCTCTCCACTTTCCTCTGTCTTGAGCAATTAGGATCCAGTTGCTGCCCGCCACTTTCTTGATGTCATCCTTCCATCTCATCTGTGATGGCCCTCGAGGTCTTTTCTGGTCCCATGGTCTCCATTCTAACACTCGTTTACAGCAAGAGTTTTGCTTTCTGGCTACATGGCCAGCCCACTCCCACTTAAACTTTTCTACCTTTTTTACAACGTCTGATACTTTGCTCTGTTTATGAAACTTTGCCAGATTCGTAAGCATTATCGACTGAATCAATTATGAAATTTCTTATACTAATAGAAATCCATGTTATTTATGATTGTCAAGACTATATCGGCTAATGACCACTTCATTAGCCGATATAGTCTTGACAATCACAAATAGGTATGGGTATGGGTCAGCTAGTACTTAATTATAATAAAATAAATATGAGTACTAGATAACTTTCAGTCATCAATGTCTATTGAATTAAATCATGTAAGGATTGCAAATAATTTTCGTTAAGTGATAAGATAATTGTCACACTTGCTTGCAGGTGAGAAAACCTGCATACCTAAGAAATTTTCTCGAGGGCCGAGGTGTGAACTATGCAGTAAGAAATGGCAGGGGAAGGTATCACAATAATAGCTTTCGACAGTCTACCGCTATCCGCTTCCCTGTGTAATATTTGGCCAATACTATCCCCAAAAATAGTTATAACCTAAATTTAGGTCAACAGCAAATACTACCTACTGATATTACACAGCCAGAGATATATTTACCTAACCTAAATAAATATTGCTAGGTAATAATAGAACGGAACGTGATGAAAGAAAAAAAAATATTAAGCAGAATATTTCCCTGAGGTGTACAATAAAACGTGTAACATTATCGTTAGGGACTGAAGCCTCGTTTACTATGAGCGAGTGAATGGCATACATTTTGAAGGAAACGTCTTTTGAGTAAAACAAGACACGAATCTATGTGAGTACTTAGAAATTTAATGACATTAAATATTAAAACTCACCACTGAGCGGAGCCCACAAGACGCCAGATGACGTCGCGGCAGGCCAAAGAGGAAATGACGGGACGAACTAGACCTTTATTGGAAAGATTGGCCGCAAAAAGTTCTGAACCGAGAGGAGTGGAAGGAGAGCAGGGAGGTCTATACCCTGCAGTGGAACGATAATAGCTGAATAAAAAAAAATGTCTCAGATATAATAAAAAGTTAAGATGGATCTTTGCGAACAAAGAAGTGAGGCCGGTTAAAACTACGCCTTGCCGTGTACAAACACAATTACACGCACACAAGCACGTGATACGTTAATGACGTTTTGATAGACGTGCAGCGATAGCTCGACTCCGCTCGACTGGCAAGATAAGGCGTAGTTTCGGTATACGTGTGTGCGTGTAATTGTATTTGTACACGGCAAGGCGTAGTTTTAACCAGCCTCACTTCTTTGTTCGCAAAGTTCCATCTTAACTTTTTATTTGATCTGAGATTTTTGTATTGTTGCTTGAATCAAAGGAATTCATAGTTATAATATCAGTTCAAAGACGACCTTCAAATATTAATATTTTTTTATCTAATTTTAAAGCTAAAAATAAGGCAAAGCTTGTTTGAGAAAAATTGAACATTGGGCACTGTGGCTTTCACATTCTTTGGCTGATGATGAAGACTTTAACTATAGCAACTATAAGAGAACAACACTTTGAACAAGCATGATTACGAGCCTAGATTCAAAGGTTAGCAAGAATACTAGTAAAGTAGAACTTGCAAGTTGAATAAGTCATCTTTTTACTCGCAGGCAAGTTTGTTTAAGCGGAGCACCGCAGATGGGAACAACAAGAGAAAACAGAATAACAAAGTACCATAAAACCCTGAACCATCCAACTTCAAAACTAGTAACGAGCCGAGTTGAAGTAATATTTTTTTATTTCGGCGAAATATCGCTTCGATGGGTGGGATTTATAATCATTATCGTTAGTGATGCCTTTTGACAGAGTTACGGAAGCTGCGGAAGGGGGAGAAAATACTGGGAATATCGGTTAATAGATTTTTGTGGAAAGATGATCTTTTAATGTTTAAAGGCTTTTCAATGCACAGATTATTTAGGAATGCAGTTCGGATTAGATTAAAATTTAAATTTTTAAAAGATAAAATAGGTATCATCACGCCTGTATCCCCTCAAGAGTTCGGTACTAATAAGGCAGTTTTTTAGTCATTCAATATTTTTAATAAAATATATATATATATATATATATATATATATATATATATACCTAATGCATCGTTTGCAAAGTAGCTGAGCTATTGATTTCATCGCCTCAGGTTGATGGTTCAGCTCCCGCACGGAACAATTATTATAAGCTATGGATTGTTAAACAACGAGAGCTTTCTTCAGTCAATTTAAGAAAGCAAAATTAAAGGAAAATTAGGAAGGGGAAGATCCAGAAGAAGTTTTATATATAAGAAAAAAGTGAGAGTAGAGTCGTATTATAAGGTGAAACCGAAGGCAGATAATACTCCACCGACAAGAGTTGAGCTCTTAAATAAGAGAGAGAGAGTTTATTAAAACACATAGCAGCTCCGTAGCAATTTTCTAATGTGAATTTCAATTAATATGCTTCTTATAATACCCCTTTTTGATCCAATAGAAGCCAATCAAACGTGATCGTTGACATAATTCTCATTCCTAACGCCCCTTTCTCCATCTTAATTGATCGTAAAGATTAAAGAATAAAAGACAATGTTTATCCCAACCGGCTTTTAGCGAGATATTCCTTCGCTAGCGTCCCATGAATTATTAATAGCAGTCCTCAATACACTTAGCCGACGATTGAATTAAATGGCTTCTTTTAAAATGGAAGAGCTAAATGTGAATCGTATTTTATGGTAAAAGATCAGGGAGGGAGAAATTTTGCGGCTATTTAGAAAGCAGGAAATGATTCTAGCAAGGATTTTTTCGGAAGGTGTTCTTTCATAGTTGTGGCGAATGACACGAATTCTATGACATGGCTTTAGGGCAAGGTAGGGCAAATACGGTTATAGTCGGTACCAGTGCGACATACCCTGTCGCCTCCCTAGGTGGTAAACTATCCTATAAAATGGTTGAGCTACACGATGACTAATGTATGCGTACCGTCGGTTAGGACAGGTCAACTCAAAGCTGCTATGGCACTTTTTTCAAAAGGCCTGTTCAGATTTTACCCTACATTGTTAAACTCGCATATCTAATAACATAACTATTGTCTGAACTTTAAAAGAGACCATGATTCTCTGAGTTTGTTTCGACGTTTCTTCTCAGAGGTCGTCAGACAGGAAACGTCGGCGCCAACTAGTTCAAAATATTATAAAAAATCGACTTGTAAAAGTGTCTTTAAAAAGATCTACTTACAGAATATAAATATCATTTCATCTCTGTGGATTTTCCGTACTATAAAAAAGGTGTTTTGGAGGTTGGTTATTCTCTTTTATGCTTAATACTTGAGGACCCGACAGACATTGTTCTGCACCAACTCGATAGCGCCACCTATCGGGTCCAATTGCAAATATAAACCATCCCTGTATTAGAGCATACAAAACAAAATAAAAAATATTCAAATCGATTAAGCCGTTTTTTAAGTTTTAGCAAGATTAACGGACCGTAATTGATTATTATTACCGTCCAGCAGTAGACGAGTATGGGCTAATGATAATGATGATGATGAATTGATTATTATATATAAAGAATTCATAAAATACCATCAGGCACTTAATGTACACCCACAGTTCACCGGTATGTTTAAGTCCCAAGTAACAGGGAGCGAGCCTATTGCCATTCACCGGGCACATATACAAACACCGAGCGGCTGCTGAGAATTTAATAGAAAAACCAAAATAACACTTTGCTCGACCTGAGAACCAAAACCTCTATCGTAGCGCAGGCGCAGGCGTATTATTGTGTCCAATGTTCAATTCCAAAAAAGCTTTAACAAGCATTTATGAAAAGTTGTGACTGGTTGCACGGTTCCCAAAAGTTGATCCTATGGAGAATAATCCAGCAAGGAACTCCATGGAGTTAGTGTGTGTAAATAAGTATCTTCAAGTATCATATACCTTACATTTTCAGGTGTAAATGATCTCGTAGTAGTACCCCGAAGCTTTCAGACCCGGCTCGCGACCAAGTTAAAGAAAGCCGCAGCAATTAGGCAAGGCGGTTAAGGGTTAGTTATTACTCGCTTTTTTTATTGAGGTAATAGACAAACAGATAGGCCGTCTGATGGTTAGGTTACATAAACGATTCTTAAAGGGTTCCACACGACATCGTGCTGACATCATTTACTCAGTTTATTTTGCTCGGTGATTTCGCTATCAATAATAGCTAATTAATGTAAAATAATATAAGTAACAGCAACCTTCCAGTGTCGCAGTATGACTAATCTTCCAAAGATAAAAAAATATTAAAATATTCAACAATATTCACTACACTAGACAACCCTTCAAACTTGAACACAAAATGATGTATAAATTGAGTAAAACAGCATGGGAAAACCTACCTTATGTATCTCCCGTGTCTAAACTGTACCTTAGGTATTTGCTTGGAGGCATCGAAGTCTACTAACCTAAGTTTGACTTAATCATCAACATAACACCATCTGCTTTCAGAATGTATCAACATGGTGATGTGGTTATAAAAATAAGGTATTAAAAAAAACATGACCTTTAAATAAGCTATTAGATATGAAAGGATTTCTAAAAAAACCTGTTAGGAATATTTTAAACGAACGGTAGATAATAAAGTGCAAGAAATATAATACTAAATACATTTATTGCACTGCACAATATTAACAAGTTGACGGGTTATAACACCCTAACACAGGAAGGTATTGTATTTATTTTTTGTTATGTTTCAATCCTATAAAGAATTTCCTTACAAGAATATCACAATTATATCTAAATAAAGAATATGATATTTTAATAATACAATAATTTTTTTTTTACTACCAAGTACGACATTTTTTTATTGTTTTATTTAATTTCCTGAGGCCATTTTAATGAAAATTTTTTATATATAATTAGGTAACACTCGCGCGCTTCCCCTTAACAAGGAGTCGCGAACTTAATTACTTAGAAGAAACCTTCCAGCTCTTGAGGGCATATATGTATATAATGTACCTATATAATATACGTGTACGTATCTCTTGTATTTAATGTATGGCCCTGCGGTGGCAAAGGTTGGCGCTTCCAAACAATATAAATTAAACTGAGCGGCGGCGTCAGCGGTCTCTAGATGGGTAGGTAATGAGCTGATTATCTTTACTTCAACCAAATTCACGTGATACTGTTTGAGAATTTCTTTGAGTTTTTAAGAATTATAATCGTTATTATTATATATCGCTTCCTTCAGATAATTATTTCAGGAAACCTTAAGAGGATAGTATCCGCTTCGCGCTCCATACAAACGTAGTTTGGCCCTTGCTTGAATTTTAAACAATGAAAGTCATTGAAATTTTGCAGTAACAATCTTATCATTAAAATACGTGTTCCTGTAGTATACAATTTCATTTCAATATACGGTTAAAAAGTTACACGAGCTCAAAGATTAGCAATTTTCGATGAAAAACGGCCCAACTTTATGCTAGTCTTTCTCGACAATGTATCAATACAGAAACATTCTGATTCGAAAGAAACCCAGATAATATAGTGAATATATTTTTACAAGATTTTTTTTTTACGTATTAACAAATCTCGTATAGGAGTAATCTCCAAAATTCGGAACATAAGAAATACGCGTGAAAATGTTGCAAATGTATTGTTGTTTCTCCTCTCGGGCACGCGTTCGCATCGCGAGGGATAGAGACAGCGACAACTGTGCAACATTGTTGCGTTCGCGAGGGACACTCCTCTTAAGTCCTGGGGTGAATTTAAAAGGCCGCATATGGATATCTGTTTAGGAAATACATAACATACCATCACGCTTCGATGATTGAGTCGGCTGGCACAACCGGGGAAGTACTATCCTCCCTAGAATATCGACGTTAAGTAGCAGTTTGCCTACCGTTACGCTTCATTCTGTCAGTGTGGAGCGCCGTAGGTTGAATTCCTCCCTCAGTCCCCTTTCTTCTCCTTTTCTCCTTCCCTTCCCTTCTTCTAGCGTAGAAAGCGCCTTAGTTATTTTTCTTCACATTGTCTAGACAATACCAAGAGAGAGATATCCGGTTCATGGGCGGCATTTTCTATCAGATGGGCCACTTGCTCGCCTGCCACAGTTAATTGTTAAAAAAAGTTTCCTAACCGATAAATACTGCATTTGTAAAATGAGTTCAACAATAATAATCATACAAGTTGTAAGAAACAGAATTCAGGAAAGAAAAATATGTTGGTATTTGTGAGCATGACTGTACGCTCAGAATTAGGAGAGAGCGTAGCGACGAAAGCTTTGTGCTACTGAACCACCTGTGCTATAGATTGTACAGGTGGACACAAAAGTGGTATAATATGACAGGTTAATTACGAACTATGACAAAATGAGCTGTTTATAAAATGAGCATCAATTCTTCACAGATTCCAATATACATATAAGTTGACCTCGAATTGTATAAAATTTCCGTACAATAAGCGCCTGTCCATCTTATTGAGGTCTACCCACGTTTTGCGGTTCGTATTCTCCACTCGAGAACCTTTTTGCCCCAGCGGTCATGATTTGTGCCCCACCCACTGACACTAAAGCTTGCTAATTCTTTATTCTATATCGGCAACTTTGGTTTCCTACGGATACCCTCATTTTAGAATTGGTCGCCAAGAATAATGCCATAGCTCACTGGGTGTCCTTGAGCTTTATTGTGAGACTCATAATCACCACGTCTCTGTGTCATACGTTATCACTGGTCACACACACTGCTTAAAGACCTTTGTCATAAGATACTTCGGTATTGTTGACGACAAGACTACAATATTAAATGAACTGAAGTAAACAAATTATTCGTTTATTAATACACCGTATTCCCCCGCTATTGTTTGCTTTACTCTGAACAATTACTTCTACAAGCCAATTTGAGTTCCTTTGTAAAACACAATATTTGACTTTCTTTTCAATTCGAGAAATCTACTCATATAAATATATACTTAGATATATTATTTTATTTGTATGATTCATTATTTATTTATTTATTCCCATAAATAATACAGTCATGTACGATGCACAGTGATTTCTACACTACGCTCTGGGCTTGTATCGCAGAAACCAATAAAAGCGACACTTATAAATATTATTACACAATTGTCCCTTAATACCTATAAGAAGGACGTGGAAAATAAATCAAAATGCAATAAACAAAACAAAAATATAAAATTAAGAATAATAAAATAAGAAAAATAAACAAACAACCTACTTACTACTGGGTGTGTGCGTCCGTGTGTGTGTGTGTGTATGTGTATTACCTACTAATGTTATAAATGTATAAGCTTTTGTTTGGATGTTTGTTACTCAAAAACGGTTGCACGAATTTAGATGAATATTGGCACATAGATAACCTGGATTGACAAGAATACTGTTTATCCGAATTGGACTCAATTCTGAAGTTCATGCAGGGGAAGTCGCCGGTAGGAGCTAGTAATATTATAACTATAAAAGTAACTCTGTTATTGTTTGTAACTTTTTTAACCCTTTAACCGCAGAAAAGATTTCGGTGAAATATCACAATGAAATAAAGTGCAGGTTGACAAAGGACATAGGGTACATTTTGTCTCCGCACCCGCAGCCAAAAAAATACTGTAGAGTGGATTAGGCATACAGAGGCTTGTGACCAAGTAATAAGAACGCTTATTAGTCGATCTACAAGGTTAAATTCCTCGTCAGTATATGGATGGGTGATCACTGATGCCTTCCTTAACTTCAAGGGCGTGTCAAATCGTCGCCGTCGGTTGTTATTGCAAGAGGTAATATTAACATACCATCACGCCTGTATTCCCCGAAGGGTTAGGCAGAGGTTTACTTAATGTACACCCACATTTCGCCGGTATGTTTAGGTCCCATGTAATAGGTGGCGAGCCTATTGCCATTCACCGGGCACAAATCCAGACTCCGAGCTGCTACTGAGAATTTCATAGAAAAACCCAATAAAACTTTGCTCGACCTGGGGATCGAACACAGGACCTCTAGCGTAGCAGTCGCGATTGGGACCACTAGACTACCGAGGCAGTCAATAATAGGCAGGTAATATTATATTATGAATACATTATTATAAATCGTCACTCACGGAGATTTTAGTAGTAGTAGTGCCTGCTGGTATGTCTAAATGCCAGCAAGAATGCGTTCGCATGACCAGGGAACTACTACCCTCCCACAGAATATCGACTTCAAGTAGCAGTGTGCATACTGTTGCGTTTCGTACGGTGAGTGTGAAGCGCCGGCGGCTCAATTTCTCCCTCAGTCCCTTTCCTTCTCCATTTATCCTTCCCCTCCCTTTTCCTTAAATAGGCTCGTCAACGCATCTAAACCTCCTTTGGTTTTGCAAGTGGCCATGGGCAGCGATGACTACTTGCCATAAGGTGGCTCGCCTGCTAGTTTGCCGAGTTATCACATAAAAAAAAAAAAGAGCATTTCAGTGTAACACTTTATAGCAATAATTAACACACTGAACGCGACGATACATTTAAAAGTTTACGAAAGTAAACACTTATGTTTTCGCATACCCAAGAGTTTGTATACGAACAGTTATTCGCGTCGCATTGTGAATCCAAGACTATTTTCACACTCGTCTCCACTCCACAAAAGAATACCGACACACCAACACTGCACGCTTTTGCTATGAGATTTCTAAAGTTTGTAGAACACTTTACGATACAGTTGGAATATAGTCAAACAATTGTGAGACATGAAATGTTGTTAAAACTGTCTTATTTTATTGGTGCTTGTTTTAAGGTAAATATATAAATGATATTTATTTCTGTAAGCAGATCTTTTAAAGACAGTACAAGTCAACTAGATAAACTAAGAAAGCGCCTATAGTAGAATTACATCTACGTGTATTATGGATGTAAGATCAGGTCGCTTCTTTGCTTCAGCAACGTATTATCTTGAAAAACACAATTTTACAGTACCCTATTTTTAACATTCAAAATCGACTACTTTATCAAAATGAATTGTTTTCTTTTTACTTTAATTAAATATTAAGTATATCTATACTTAATCTTAATTAAAGTAAAAAAAACAATAGCTTAGAGTTAAATAACTAAGCTTTCTGAAATAATAAGTAAGTTTTTATAACAATCAAATAAAGTCAATCTTAAAAAGTGAGTATTTGGACTTGTGACGTTATTGAAGCGATGTAGATGGTGTCATTCTAGAGGTGCCATGCATGTAGTATTTAGAGTCTGCCTACCCCAATAAGAGACAGGTGTGAAAAGATGTATCATTATCTGATAATCTAAAGTACAGTTTGTTCGGAATAAGTAAGCCGATCGGAAGTTGTCTACAAGTGGTTAAGAAGTGGTAAATTTTAATAGAGAGTCGGTGTAAATATAATTAGAGTCGTATATGTTTCACATTTCTAACTATTTTGTTTACTAATTTCGATATTTATGTATTAAAACACTTAATTAAACGGTTTTATCACCGCGGTAGTTCGGAACGGCTAACTTCCGATCGGCGGCTTACTTATTTGGAACAAACTGTATCTAGTTACTTACCTAATATAAAAAGTAATGCTATAATATTCATCATTCACTATACACGGTGAATGAAAAAAAAAACCTTGAGGAAATCTGCTTATAAGAGATGACAACATGTGAAGTAACCAGCAAGGTAGACTACTACCTAACCCATTTCAATCTAAGAGGAGACCTTGTCCTCTTGACCATCTTTTAAAAAAAGAAAATGTTATAAAAAGGTTTCCCAACTTGTGTAGATGAAAGAAATAATTTCTTTCAATACATTTCTTTGCGTTTCATTTGTAAAAGGAAAATCATTCATTTGGAAAGCCCAACTTATGGACAAAGTACTTTGAAGTATTATATTTCCATTAGACCTGTCTATTTGAAATGCAACTTGCATTATGATATTTACGATAAATAACCATTTCACTAGTTCATTAGTTTATTTTATTTGACAGGACCTGTCATCTTACAACATGACATTCCGTAGCCAGCTGACTTAAATTCTGTAAATATAAGGTGTGTTATAAATAACTGGGTTTTCCTTAATGTAATATTAAAATTGAGAAATGATGCGGAATATTAAATATACGCATTACGCACTAATTTTGGATTTAGCCATGCAAAATGAAACATGACACAGACAATAAACCATTTTCTTTTTAATATTACGCAAAAAGTTTATACCTATTTGTTTTGACTTGGTTCAAGGTAGTTGCCAATACTTGTAAATATTCGTATATATTTGCAAAGATATTACACCTCTTCTAAAGTTCTAGAAAACAGACTATATTTCTAAAAATCACTTTTTTCGGTTTAGTGACGCTTATATACTCTACTTTTTTAGGTCTTCAATGTACGTACAAAATCGAGTTGTCATAAAATTTCAATATAAAGGTGCATATGCGCTGACATTACAATCAATAATTTTGTTTCAAATTATGCCTGAAATTTCTTAGACCGAAATACTCTCAAGACAAACTTCATATTCTTCTTTTTTAAAGGTGTTATGTGTTACATAAAACAAGTGTAACAAAGTAATAATTTCTGAAGAAATGTAAATTACAAAGGCTTCAAAGGCTTTGAAATGTTACATAACCTAACAGCTTTATGTAAGTTAGCCTCCTTGGTTCGTCTGCCAGTCATCGTTAGAGCTTTCTGATTTGGTCTAAAGGCAAGCTGACAGCATTTTTTCATTTAGAATGTATTTTTTTTATTTGAAACAGAATCTGTTTTTGTCCTCATCATCATCAGCTTGAGGCAGTCCTGTATGTCGGGTTGGGTTATAAGTGATATTATGGTGTGGTTATACTTGATATGGTGTGGTTATAAGTGATATGGTGTGGTTATTGGTGATCTGGTGTGATTATCGGTGATATTATTATGATGTGGATAAGGTCGTGTGGTGTTGTTAAAGATGTTGTCGTGTTGTATTTTATGGTAATTCCTGTGAACTCTGGTTGTGCATAACATACCTACTTCTGCCTATCATATCACTATAAACTAAGAATAAAATTTTTAAATAATAGGGAATCGCCTCAATTTTGTACAGCTTTTAATAATGAAACTATAAATTACCGTTTTTAATTTCCTACCTATCTTATTCTTTTAAAATATAAAAATTAATATTATGAAATCAGAATAAAAATTTTCGTATATTGTTCCATGTTCCATTTCGATATCTGGCGGGGTTAGATGATTTAATATAATATTTGTAGGCTAAGAAATTTGATGAATGCGGGGTAAGCCGCGGGATTCAACAAGTATTTTAATATAATATAATCTATTTACATACATTCTCTAATCTATTTACATACATTCTCTTTAAGTTCTTGAAAGCAAATCACTATAAAATATATTCTGTGTCTGTGATTTTATAAAATTTTAATTTAAGTTTTCTTGTTTCACCAGATGCTGCTTCGGAGGGCGGAGGGTATGTACTTCAATTTCACTATATACTTATGTAGTCAGTACTTTATCTATCCGTCCATGTCTCATAACATCCAGTCTTCATCTACATTAATAAAGTTACAACGTTAGGTCACCCATCCAAGATGGGCGCTATCATACTTAACCATCCTAAGTACCTATCTAGTGTGATATAATATCACACATGACTGTAGTATATACACGAGATAATTTATTAAAAAGCTTACTAGCAATGTCGGTCGCACATTACTAGTATTCTTGTTAACCCCTCGTGCTAAGTTAAATGCTTGCAATACGAGTGGGTTCACGTCGGTTGTGTCATGATTTCGAACCGGCAACCACATAATCGCAAGTCCGACGTCTTAGTAATTAGGCTACCACCGCTTCAATATTAGACCAAATGTGTCTCTGAAGTTAAGTGGTCCAAACGCGAAGGTAAAGTACAGAGTTTTTGTGCAAAATTATCGAAATCCTAACGCCAATAATCGTTGATGCGTTACATTTATGACTTTAATATCTTAATGTAATATACCAAGTTTTTATATTAAAACTAGCTTTCCGCCCACGGCTTCGCCCGCGTGGTTTATTGGCTTTTCTATACTAAAATATGTATGTATTATACATATAAACCTTCCTCTTGAATCACTCTATCTATTAAGAAAAACCGCATCAAAATCCGTTGCGTAGTTTCAAAGATTTAAGCATACAAAGGGACATAGGGACAGAGAAAGCGACTTTGTTTTATACTATGTAGTGATTTACCATTATAATAACTGGAATCTCTTTTTTTACCGCTACGGTGGCAAATAAGCATGCAGCCTGCCTCATTGTAAACGCATTCCGTAGCTTATGGACGCTTTCAACACCAGGGGTATCGCTCGCGTGTTCCTGATCTTGTAAAGGAAAATGGAGGGACTGAGGGAGGAATTAGGCCTCCGGCACTCCACACTCACAGTACGAAACTCTGCAGTATGTATAGTATACTGCTACTTGTCGTCGATATTCTGTGGGAAGATAGCGCGTCCCCGGGCGAGACACTACTTCTACTGGTGGTGGTAAACAAAGTATTCCGAGAGCGCGTAAGAACCAGTTCGCCTCGGTTGCTGCGACTTTAGCAGTCTGCTCTCCATAGGAGCTCTTAAGGCTCTTAAAGGGCTTGTACATGACGGCGATAACTAGGTGGCTCGCTTTCTCGTTAGGTGACAAAAACTGGGCAAATGAGACATTATTAAATGACCGTCTCCCACTTGGGCCACATCACTACGCAAAATCGAGTCAGTTCTATATAATTTGATTGTGCCCCGGATCGAACGTGAGTTGATTCGTAAGGTGCCAAACGGCCCGCCCTTTTCGTCCGCAGACGGTACGTGCCGCGGGCTTGCAAATTGGGATCGAACTCCACAATGAACATACATCGGCTTTCTTCGTTTTTTTTTGCGATAAAGGAACATCCCTTATCGCAATATCGCGTGATATTAATGTCACCGTAAAATTTATAGCGTTAGATTATAATACATCTCGCGAGATTGGAAACTGTCGCAATGTTGTGAACTGTAACTTAAACATAAACAATGAAATTCGTAATAACATACGACAGTCAACGAATTGATAAACCAATTAGGCTGTGCGGGGCACATGACGTCCAACCAATCAGCGCGCAAGGTGCATTCCGTGGCCTGCCATTTCACAATTTGACGGTTTCACTTCGATAGATTATAATCTGCCGAAAATTTACGCGTTATATTGTAAGCAGCACAGAGTTCAGAATCTATCTACAGTTTACAATCTCGCAAGATAGATAATAATCCAAAGGTATTTAAAATTTGACGGTAACATACACATACAAACTATTCAAAATGATCAGAGCAATTAAGGAAATTAAATGTTATCTCGACGATACGAAGGATCCTTAGAAAACCGTACACGGCAGCTGTCATTCTGACATGTATTTTATCGTATTAAGATAAAGTTTAATTTCCTTAATTGCTCGCTATGATTATGAATAGTTTGTTAGCTCCAATATATTTAAGATTGACTGTACTTTAACGTTACGTTTGGCATGGTGGTGGTTTAGTTATGGTGTGTGGGTTCGATAAACGCATGGTCTCGTAGTCTACTGAGCGTGCGGTCTCGATTTTCAGATCATGTAGTGTTAAATGGGTTTTTTCTAATAAATTTTTAATAGCTCCTCGGAGCTTAGATTGACAATAGATAACTCTCTTATGCGTGGAATCCAAACTTTTTTTTAGTTTATAAGAACTCTTTTACTTTTATTTTACGTTTATATAGGTATATATATATTTTTTTATATGACCATGCATAACTTTTTACAGAGTAGTCCGATTTTGATAATACGGCGAAAACAAGTTCCGCTCAAATTAAACCCACCGCTCAAATTAAACCCACCGACTTACGAAACTGTTTTAGACAACATTATTTTTATTATTTTTTTAAGGCTGTTTTATTTTTTTGTTTAAAAGTTATTTTATTGCTTTTTAGTTCTTCCAGCGGTTAATTTTTTTGGTTAAAAAGTTTTTACTATACACACGCACCGGTTGCGCACTTGGCCGTTTTGGAGGACCTCCACCAAATAAGAAATACTTAATCAATTGTAATATAACCACCTAGCCATTTGGCAAGCCCTAGCACAAGCAGGGATGGTATAGGTATTAAAAAATAAAATGAAAATGACAAATATGTTAGTAGGTTTAAGAATAACAGGCGTTGGTGTAGATATACTATGGAAAATATTCTTTTATCCTCCGCGAAAAAGTTCTACAAATTCAAAACCCTCGATAGTCACGAACGTATCTTATTTTATGTCAATCTGTTTTATCCTTGCGAAGGCTCAAATGATCGAAATACGTGTTTATCGCGTATACCTGTATCGAATGTTTTTCTCTTTTAGAGCTATAATCGATTGAATATAAAGCAGGGTATTCATTTAAAAGTGTAGCCTCCGATCAAATAAAAAGTTAAGATGGAACTGCAAAAAAAGAAGTGAGGCCGGCTAAAACTACGTTTTGCCGTGTAAAACACACAATTACACGCACACATGTATTAGTTAACTACGCCTTATCTTGTCAGTCGAGCATTCGATAGCTCGATAGCTCGACTGACAAGATAAGGCGTAGTTTCGGTATACGTGTGTGCCTGTATTTGTGTTTGTACACGGCCGGCCTCACTTCTTTGTTCGCAAAGTTCCATCTTAACTTTTTATTTGATCTAAGAGTGTAGCATGTAATGAATAGAAAGAAAGAATGTGCAATACTGTATCATCTTATAAGTTGAAGTTTTAGTAGCAGTAGTGTCGCGTTGGTATGTCGTCCTCCATCAGTCCCCTTCCTTCTCTTTTTCTCCCTTTCACTCTATTTTCCTTAAATAGGCTCGACAATGCATCTGCAACTCCTTTGGTTTTGCAGGTGTTTATTGCGGCGTTGACTACCTACCATCAGGAAGCTTGCCTGCTTGTTTGTCGAGTTATCCCATAAAAAAACGCCTTCATCACAAACTCTTTATAACGTACTCACTTGATACAATATTAGCCACATTATGTACTTCACCTTCAAGTCGGTACCCTGCTTAAGGTTCCTAATTCAAAGTAATGTAGGAGCGAGTACACTTTTTATTTGGAGCATGGAGTTATATTCATTAATGTATTTTATTCTGGATCTAGATAAGGGTGTGCAGTGATAGCCTAGTGATCGGGCTGCCAAGTCGAAAGTCTCGAGATCGGATCCAAGGGATGCACTTCTGACTTTTTGAAGTCGTCTGAGTATTCATACTCTAACCCACTTGTATGTTTTAAATATCTTTGATGTGCAGATTCAGGTTTTTTTAAATGCTATACATACATACATATTTTAACGTCTGTCTCCCATGGGGGTGTGCAGACACTATAAATTTCCACTTGCTACGATCCTAGCACACTACTTTCGCTTCATCTACATTCATTAATCTTTTCATGCATGACTTTAGGGTTTATAATAGTAGTTATAAGTGTAAGTGTTATAAATCTTAATAAAATATCTTGTTACAAAAGCAACTGAGTACGCATAAATTTTGAACTCTTAAGTTCAATAAGTTGAATTATTGTTTAGGTACACAAGTAAACACGTGATAAAAGTAATACTTACAAGTTCTAATATAAAATATGATGGATAATATCATACAACCAGCAACGTTTGCACTCAAAATGGAACAAGCACATGAAAATGCTTTGTCAAACTCGTACGGAACGAATCTATGAAATTCCGATAGCTATCGCTGTATATTTTTATATGCATTATTGCATATGACAGACGGGTGGACAGAATGGATATGTAGAATATAGAGATCATGTCAGTTTAATTAATACTTTCTAGTTGGAAATTTAATAGACTTTAATTTGACTATGTCTTGGTTTAAATCTCATTATATATCTTGCCCGACCATGGCTATTACTGCTATTTATTTGATACTATTCTGCCTTATATTTTGCGCGCTAGTTACAAAAAAAACCTTAAATATTACCTATTTGTGAACGTGCTACCAGGTTTTTTCTGCAGCACTCAAAATTAGACTGGTAGAGAATGTCTAACTGCATAAGTCCGCATTATGTATATTTGTTTTATTCATTAATAAACACCACATATCATGGTCTAAAATTATTATAAAAAATATACCTATTGTCGTTTTTTTTTGTAAACTTCTCAGTTAACTCGGCTCGGAGTTTCGATTCTCTTTCAGTCCTTCAATGGCTCGTAATTTTTAAATGTCTTTGGTGAACCCAATACTTTTTGCTATAAGTAGGTCCCCTTGAACTTTATATCCAACCTCATTGCAGGTGTTCCGGCAAGTTTAGCATTTCTGTATAATCTGTTGTTCGTAGTCGTCAGCTGGTGACTGACACCGCAAGCGACGGGGTTAAGTCTTCAAGATTTAGTAGAGACATAATTGGAACCACTAGATAATTTGTTGGTTCGGACTTACAATGGACATTCGGACTTTGTAGACAGTTTGATGATCAATTAAACTTGCTAGGTATTTGCATTTACAATGATTAGGAAACGTTTGTAGGAAAATTTATTTTTGTTAAAAAACCGGAAATTCCCAATTAATTTTATTTGCAATGATGAGTACATTTATTCCCGTAAACACATGGTAGCATTACTCAGATTGTCGTTGCAAGCAATCATAAAAGAAAACGATTATTTAACGAGTTTTTGGTAAATATAGCACACGCTCTGTCAACATGACATTTCTCTTGGACCGTCGCTGGCCGAATGATTATGGCTCGCTCGCGGACGATCTGCAAAGTGCGGAGCGCACTCGCACTCTGACTCGCACCGCACCCCACATATATTTTTACATATTTATACATACCTATTTATGTAGTTTAATATTTACTTTATTTTATTATATTATATTATTATATTTATTCATGTTTTTCTGTGTCCGTGTGTCACTGCAAGGGTGCCAACTGAAAACCAGCGCTGGGTATTAAATACACCCAGCATATTGCTGAGCTGGCAACTTCTTCTTTACATTGGCGTCTCTTGTTGACATGGAAAATGTAGGGATACCAGCAATGTACACACGTGTGCGTGTATGTGTGTGTAGAGGCGGCTGCGCCCGCCGCTTAAGTTTAGAAATTAGTCAGTCGCATTATACCAGCTATCCATAACACGCGTATTCATTTCTCTCCCGTACCCTAAACTGGTGACCCGCGATAAGCTGTGTCAGTATAATTATTCATAATAATTATTAATAAGCTATGGCAACTCAGGGTGTGAGTCAATCTGCAATGCGTGCGATGGATTCGAAGGTCGAGCCGCGAGATGGAGAATCGGCGCTGGCTAGTATAACCGTATCATCGAGAATACCGGAATTTTGGGCAGACCAGCCGCGACTGTGGTTTGTCCAATTCGAGGCAGTGGTTGACAATCAAAAACTTAGTGATATGGCGAAACTGAACTTAGTTGTCACCAAATTAAATAAAAGTGCGATCCAACAAATTAGTGATTTATTATTAGCCTCACCGGAGACACGAAAATACCAGTCGCTGAAGGACAGATTGCTCCAAGTATTTGAAGAGTCGGAAACACGACAGTTTCAGAAATTATTAGGGGAGATGGAGCTCGGTACCCAGAAACCTTCACAGCTTCTGAGGAGGATGAGGGACCTGGCGCGAGGAAAGATACCTGACGCGACTTTACAAATTATGTGGAATAGTCATCTTCCGACGGCGGTACAGGCTGTTTTGGCAGTTACGGAGGTGAAGGAGTTAGATAATTTGGCCGTGATAGCAGATAAGGTTATGGAGGCAACTCGACCAACAGAGATAGCAGTGGTGACATCCAACCCGGCCACCCAGGACACCACCAAAGATTCCGTGAACAGTTCAATGACAGAGTTGGTCGCCACCGTGCAGAAACTCAGCGTCGAGGTCGCAGAGTTACGCCGTTCGCGTCAAACACAGAGGTATTGGGGTGGTGCCAAGGGATATCATCAATCGAGATCACGCACGAGAGACGAGAGTAAAGGCCGCAAAAATCCGGAATAGTTGTGTTTTTATCATTATAAGTATGGACCCAAGGCCGTCAAGTGCGTCGACCCTTGCAATTGGAAGACTCCAAAGGCTGCTACCCCGGCGGAAAACTAAGTGTGATACAACCTGAGGCGGAGGTTTGTATCGATGTAGCAAATAATCGCCTTTGTGTGTTGGACAAAAACAGTAAATTAAAATTTTTAATTGATACGGGAGCCAATGTGTCGGTAATTCCGGTTACCAAGTGCAAATCAAAAATAGAGTGCGATAAATATAAACTGTACGCGGCAAACGGTACCGAGATAAGGACATACGGGGTGCGTTCGTTAGTTTTAGATCTTAGTTTAAGGAGAGTTTTTAGATGGACATTCATCGTGGCGGATGTTAAGCAACCCATTATAGGGGCAGATTTTTTAACCCACTATAAGTTGTTAATCGACTTAAGCACTCGGAGGTTGATAGATCAAATTACACGTTTAAATGTTATCGCTTCAGTCGTGTGTCGCAGTCATTGTGAGTCATCAATTAGAACGATAATTAATAGTAGCGTATGGCACGAGATATTATGTAACTACCCAGAGGTAACTAAACCTGTATCTTTTAAAGAAACACCGAAACATTCGGTATGCCACTATATTGAAACTTCGGGGCCACCGTTATTTGCTAAAGCGCGACCACTTCCTCCCGATCGATATAAAAAAATTAAAGCAGAATTTCAAAATATGATAGAGTTAGGCATTTGCAGACCGTCTAAAAGCCCATGGGCAAGCCCATTGCACATAGTGCCCAAGAAAAATGGGGAGCTTCGCCCTTGCGGGGATTATAGACGTCTGAATGCAGTTACTAAACCGGATCGTTATCCTATTCCGCGCATAAATGATTTGAAGTACTTATTGGCAGGTAAGAAAACGGTGTTCAGTAAACTTGATTTAAATAGAGCTTATCATTTCATACCGGTAGCCCCGGAGGACATCGAGAAAACCGCAATCATAACGCCCTTTGGGCTATTTGAATTCCATAGAATGACTTTTGGATTGCGCAATGCAGCGCAATCCTTTCAAAGGTTTATGGATTCAGTAGTGTTACGCGGATTCGATTTCGTTTATAATTATATCGACGATGTGTGCATAGCAAGTGAGTCAGAGGAACAGCACAAAGGGCATCTGGATGCGGTTTTCCGAAGGTTTGACGAATTCGGTGTTACGGTTAATATTTCTAAATGTGTATTTGGGGTATCGAAACTGGAATTTTTAGGTTTCGAGGTGTCTACGGACGGTGTCCGACCGCTAGATAATAAAGTTCAAGCGATTGTAAATTTCCCGAAACCCGAAACGGTCGAGCAATTGCGTCGTTTTCTTGGTATGGTTAATTTTTACCGCGCGCACATTCCTAGGGCAGTCGATTGTCAATCGGAACTGAATAGATATTTACATAACACTAAAAAGCATGATAAAACTGTTGTAAAGTGGACCGATAAAGCCAATGAGGCATTTGAGAAATGTAAGTTAAGCTTAAAGAATGCTGCTAAATTATCTTATCCGTTGCCCAACGCAAAGTTATCGTTAATGTGTGATGCCTCTAATGTTAGCCTATACTCCATTTGGTTAGGTACTTAACTAAAGGTAAACAATAAAAATGGCGGCGTTCAGAGCTGTTCAACCTTTTATTACAATGGTATCATATGAATTGGGGGTGAAATTAATAAAACACAACCAACAATCAATAAAAACAACGAACAAACAGAACAATAACTAATTAACACAATTTGCGGCAAAAGAAACACAAAAACGAACGAAAGTAAAGTAAATACAAACTGTTACGTATTGCCTCTGGTTACCCGAATAAGTATAATAACGGTAAATTATTTGGCTCCGCTTCCTCGCAGTACTACTTCTCAATTTTTTCGAGTTATCTAAAGTCTACTATGCCGAAAAATGTTTTGAATATCTGTATTTTTAGATTCGTTTTAGTAGGCACATTGCAATACTTTTTGACATAATTATAAATTTTGATTTAATTAATTGTTTGCAAGCTTAAGAATAATAGTAACTATTTAATATTAAGCAAAGTAGTAAGATATGCTAGTATAAAAGGAGAATGTGATTTTGAGTTATTGAATAATTTATTTTGGTGACGTTTTATTTTGAAATGAAAAATGGCCCTATAAAAGAACCTTTTTTATGATTTGTTTACCTTTAGTTAAGTACCTAACCAAATGGAGTATAGGTGCCGTTTTGCAACAGCAAGTCGATAATATTTGGCAGCCACTTGGATATTTTTCAAAAAAAATGACTCAAACGGAAACTAAATACTCAACGTATGATAGGGAGTTGTTAGCAGTATTTACGGCTATTAAGCATTTTAGGAGTTTATTGGAAGGTCGACAATTAACAATATTTACGGACCATAAGCCACTCACGTATGCGTTTACCAAATTAAATAGCGATAACGAAAGTCCTAGGCGCATTCGACAACTTTCATACATTTCGGAGTTTACTACGGATATATGTTATATTAGCGGTAACCAAAACGTGGTAGCAGATACCTTTTCCAGGGTAGAAACAATAACCGGTCCCACGGTGCTAGATTATGCGGAATTAGCGGAAAAACAGGCCAGTGACGCATACTTACTGCAGGTGTTGCGAGGATCGGATAGCAGTTTGCAGTTTAAGCAGTTTTATGTGCCGGACGGTGGGAAACAAATCTATTGCGAAGTTTCTCATAATAAAATTAGACCTTATTTAACCGATGATTTTAGGGTGATCGCGTTCCGTTCAGTACATGACCTCAGTCACCCGGGCATTAAATGCAGTAAACAAATGATTAAACAAAAATTCTTTTGGCCAAATATGGACAAGGATATTGCAACGTGGGCGAAGGCATGTCCTCAATGTCAAAAAGTCAAAATTACAAGGCACACTATTTCAGGCGTAGGCAAGTTTGAACGGGTTGATCGTTTTCAACATTTACATATCGACATTGTCGGACCTTTAACCACTACAGCTGACGGATATAGGTATTGCGTAACTATGATCGACCGTTCCACTGGATGGCCAGAGGCTGTACCCGTCCAAAATATTACGGCAGAGACTGTAGCGAGAGTAGTTTTTGAATGTTGGATATCTCGTTTTGGGTGCCCTTCGAAGCTTACAAGCGACCAGGGCAGACAATTTGAGAGCGATTTATTTCAAAATCTAATGAAATATTTGGGAATATACAAATTGCGTACATCACCTTACCATCCTCAAAGTAATGGCATGATTGAACGTTGGCATAGGGCACTGAAAGTGGCCCTTATGGCACGTTTACAATGCAACACTTCGTGGGTTGAGGAACTTCCAGTCGCGTTACTAGGTCTGCGGGCAGCCATTAGGAGCGATAGCGGAGTGAGCGCGGCGGAATTGACCTACGGTAGAGCGATTCGATTGCCGGGTGATTTTTATGACGACTCAAAAATAAATACTTCTGATACGGAATATTTACAATCGCTTAGGGATACTATTAATAAGTTAAGGCCGCGACCACCGAGTCATGGGAATACGCGGGCATTGTTCGTTTCAAATGATCTTAGTACGTGCAAAAGTGTTTTCGTCAGGAATGATCTTATGCGAAAATCACTTCAACCACCATACGATGGCCCATATAATGTCATTAAAAGAATAGGAAAGACTTTTATTATAAGAATAGGCGATAAGGAAAGGTCTATTTCTATAGACAGGCTCAAACCTGCCTATATTATCAAGGACGATAGTTTTAGTTATAATAGTAGTTCTAAGTTAGACTTAACGGATAGCAATGATTTTTGTACAAATAATAACAAAGACACTTCTAGCAAAGTTTTACATCCAAAAACATCGCGAAGTGGCCGAGTTATCAAAACACCAGTACGATTCGCAGTAAATGAAATATGATGCGTTCATTATTTGTAATGTATTTATTGCAACATCATTTAGACCATGTAACAAACACCTTACATTCCTTATTATAAGATTGATTTTGTATTAAGGGAGATTATAATGCAAAAATATGTTATTTAAATTAGTTTTAGCAATTATGTGCTACGTAGGCTGTACCTAAGTAGTTTACCTAGTTAAAATAAGTATTCAATACTTTTAATTTGTAAATTTCTTTCTTATTTTAAGTACATACGTCGTCGTAGCTAACACGTAACCACTCAAAGAGTACCATGGGCTGGAACCAAAGCAAGGAACAAAATACAGGCAATAATTTGGTTGCCCAAACTGTTAATAACAATTTCCATGAGAAATTAGATAATATCGCCTGGATTGTCATCGCCCTTGTGGTAGTTATATCCATTGTGGTCGGATATGCCATGTGGCATCGCTGCAAAAGCACAGCAAAGGGATGGGTTCGGAAGCAACTGACCGCGGACCCAAGGGTAGTCACCGTGCAAACGGTGCCTCAGGCTCAGCCGCAGCAGCAAACAGCGGCATCCACGAACTCGTACATGTAGTACCTAACGTACGTATTTGTCTTGCGAGGCACAAGGTGTAATGTGTTATAGTGTTAAGTGTGGAGATATTCAAAGTTCATTAGTGTGGGTAAAATTTTTAAACAGGAGGGAATGGTGTAGGGATACCAGCAATGTACACACGTGTGCGTGTATGTGTGTGTAGAGGCGGCTGCGCCCGCCGCTTAAGTTTAGAAATTAGTCAGTCGCATTATACCAGCTATCCATAACACGCGTATTCATTTCTCTCCCGTACCCTAAAGAAAATAAAACTATCACAAAATAAAATTAAAATTAAAAAAGAAACGTTATAACATTCAACAATCAAATAGGGCGGCGGCACATGACTTTAACCTAATCAGCGCGCGACGTGCGTTCCGTGGCATGCCATTTTTCACAATTTGACGGGATTACTTCGATAGATTATAATCTAGCGAAAATAATGCGTTAAATTGTATGTTGTGGTTCACAATCTTTCGACAGTTTACAATCTCGCGAGATAGATCTTACGGTATTCATAACTTAACGGTGACATTTATTTACTTATTTATTCCACACACTATCTTTACAGGATAACCCCAATACAAAAGTGGTTTGCAAATCTACACTTTATAATAATACAAACTAATACAAAGCATTAACATAAAGAATAATAATAATTAACATAGATAAATCCTGCCACAGTCCAGACCGTCATTAGTCATTAGTCTAGTGGTCCTAAACGTGACTGCTGCGCTAGAGGTCCTGGGTTCGATCCCCAGGTCGAGCAGTGTTATTGGGTTTTTCTATGAAATCCTCAGTAGCAGCTCAGGGTCTGGATTTGTGCCCGGTTAATGGCAATAGGCTCGCCCCCTATTACATGGGACGTAAACATACCGGCGAAGGGTGAGTGTATATTATTATAATAATATAGTACGCCTCTTCCTAACTCTTCGGGGAATACAGGCGTGATGGTATGTTATGTTTTATAGATAAATCCTAACCAATCCTATTCTTACTCCATTCCTTTTACGAGTACTCGTCAATGTACATCATTTTGTCAGCTTCCTTCCTTCGTGTGTAGGATTTGGCAAATTGTCAGCGACTTCCCTCGGAGCCCTTTGTATTAGCTCGGTTTCAGATCTTTCGGGATATAATTTATATTCCAATTGTCATAAATACGAATTTCTTTTTGCTAGGAAATTTCCATTATTGTTAGGATATAATTGTTTGAATAGAACTACGAATATATTATCGTTGATGATGCTTACGTTAAAGGACTCTCTAAAATAATGAGCAAATTTTCAAAGAAACTGAAATGGTATATAATATTATATATACCATCACGCCTGTATTCCAGAGGCACAGTAATAGTAATGTACCATCCATAGTTTCGCTGGTATTTAGGTCCCATGTCATAGGAGGCGAGCCTATTGCCATTAACCGCAACTCCAGTGTCCGAGCTGTTACTGAGAATTTTATAGAAAAACTAAGCATTTTGCTCGACCTGGAAATCGAACCAAGGTAGCTCACCTTAAGCGTAGCAGTCGTGAAATACTATATATTGTATATAAAATATCAATTATATTCAGTCGACCTCAACATAATTTGAGGAACTATCTTTTTGTATTTTTAGGCATTTTCCATGCAAAGATTAATAAGTTATTTTAGTGAAGGAAAAATACGACCGCGGGCAGGATTCGAACCTGCGTCTTCTGGCTAACAATATGGCGGGTAGGGGTCGCGGTGGCTTAGGGGTCATAGCGTCTGGTGTACTTAACCAGAAGACGCAGGTTCGAATCCTGCCCGCGGTCGTATTTTTCCTTCACTAAAATAACATAATTTGAGGAAATTGATTTGGGAAAAGGATAGGATAGTCATTCATCATAACAGCCTATTGCCGTCCACTGCTGAACGTAGGCCTCCCCCAAAGAGTGCCAACCATCCCGGTCTTGGGCAACTCGCATCCATCCACAGAAAGCCAACTTCTTCAAATCGTTGGTACTTTGTGTCGCAGGGCGTCACACAACGCTTGTTACAAAATTACAACATTATTTAAAACGAAAACTGAAAACAGGCATTCATCATCATCATCTTTGCTGGACGTAGGCCCCCCTTAGTGTATGTTAATTCACTGTGTCCTCCATTTTTCAAATTCAGCTTCTGCCAGCTACCTTTTGCAAATCAGATAACAAACCAAATCTGAAAATAGGCATTAAAAATCTTTTATTATTACGTATTTTTTTCGATGTAAGTAAAAGTTAACAACTTGGTTTGTTAAACGAGTACCAAGGTAAATTTGAATAGGTGTGATGATAAACCTTGTTTTCTTTTAATTTCAGAGCCGTATAAAATTTATATTTGTGATTTATTATCTAAACAATTTCGCACCTCATATAGAATTAAATTGATAAAAAGTTGCTAGTCCCGCATCCATATTTCATGTCAGCAGTTTATGTTTAAGTGTCAAAAAAAATTTCCACAAATATTCCGAACGCTCGGCTACATATATCAAGTTATATATTTTCAGTATAACCTGACCTCTCATTGGAGGGAATGCCTATACATTGCGAGGATATCTTATAATGGAAATACATACCATCACACCTGTATTCCCCGAAGGGTTAGGCAGAAGTGTACTTACTATACACCCACAATTCGGCGATATGTTTAGGTCCCATGTAATAGGGGGCGATAAATGGCCGGTTAATGGCCAAACCCAATGGAAAAACCCAATAACACTTTGCTCGACCTGGTGATCGAACCCAGGATCTCTAGCGTAGCAGTCGTGCTAAGGACCACTAGAGTAATGAGGCTGTCAATAATGGAAATATATAGCTTTATATGGAGCCGTATGTACCAAGAACGGTATGTCAGAAAAACGTTTTCATATGAATCATGCGCTTCACTTTACCATTAAAAAAAAATATTCGTAGATCTACACGATATCTACATTTATATATTTTGAGGCACTTTTATATTGCTCAATGTTTGAGTCACTTACGCGAGCGTAAGATCTTGAGTTCGATTTTCAAATGGAGTATAATGATAAAAGGTGTTTTTATGAAATTCTTAGTAGCAGAGCGGTAATAAAAATAAAGATAAATAAAAAATATACAGGTAAACTTGATAAATACAATAAAATCCTCTTTTTTTAAATCGGTAAAAATTTGATGTAATATAAGTGGCTCCGCGCACTGTAACGGGTAGAATAATAAGTGCTTTCCCAAAAATAATAACATAACATACCATCACCTGTATTCCCCGAAGGGTTAGGCAGAGGTGTCCTTAATGTAAGTACACCCACAGTTATAGGGGGCCCCATGTAATAGGGGGCGAGCCTATTGCCATTCACCGGGCACAAATCCAGACTCCGAGCTGCTACTGAGAATTTCATAGAAAAACTCAATAACACTTTGCTCGACCTGGGGATCGAACCCAAGACCTCTAGCGTAGCAGTCGCGATTGGGACCACTAGACCAACGAGGCAGTCTTTCCCAAAAATATCATAACAAAAATGCTATATAAATAATATAATAACCCAAATAATCAAAATAGGTTCTCGTAAAAAGGCCAAAAGCTCACTTTACGGGAACGTTTTAAAAAAAGCACTGGATATTAATGAAATAATTGAGTCAAGAGCAATTAGCTTGAATTAAGGGTCCTTGTTGGCACGCGGCCGCCTGTCACTGACGCTGATGTGGTCTCTACATAGTTAATGTGTGCAGAAATAGACTTTCCAAAGTAGGTACCGAAATAACATTGTTGTTTAAAATCAACTTTTTGGGTTGAGCTTACGAAATGAAATAATTTTGTAATTTTTTTTAACTTTCTTAACGCTAGGAGTTACCAAGAAATCGAGACGTTCGGTTCCGTCCGGCGTAGTTCGCATATTATCGTCAAGCGATGGCCGCCATTATTAATTGTTTACATTTCATTCATGTGTTACATTAAGTGACGTTCGATTTCGTCCGGCGTAGTTCGGACATTGTCGTCATGCGATGGCCGTCATTATTAATTGTTTACATTTCATTCATGTTTTACATTAAGTGACGTTCGATTCCGTACGGCGTAGTTCGCATATTATCGTCATGCGATGGCCGCCATTATTAATTGTTTACATTTTATTCATGTGTTACATTAAGTGACATTCGATTCCGTACGGCGTAGTTCGCATATTATCGTCAAGCGATGGCCGCCATTATTAATTGTTTACATTTCATTAATGTGTTACATTAAGTGACGTTCGATTCCGTACGGCGTAGTTCGCATATTATCGTCATGCGATGGCCGCCATTATTAATTTTTTACATTTTATTCATGTGTTACATTAAGTGACATTCGATTCCGTACGGCGTAGTTCGCATATTATCGTCAAGCGATGGCCGCCATTATTAATTGTTTACATTTTACTAATGTGTTACATTAAGTGACATTCGATTCCGTCCGGCGTAGTTCGCATATTATCGTCAAGCGATGGCCGCCATTATTAATTGTTTACATTTCATTTATGTGTTACATTAAGTGACGTTCGACTTCGTCCGGCGTAGTTCGGACATTGTCGTCATGCGATGGCCGCCATTATTAATTGTTTACATTTCATTCATGTTTTACATTAAGTGACGTTCGATTCCGTACGGCGTAGTTCGCATATTATCGTCATGCGATGGCCGCCATTATGAATTGTTTTCATTTTATTCATGTGTTACATTAAGTGACATTCGATTCCGTACGGCGTAGTTCGCATATTATCGTCAAGCGATGGCCGCCATTATTAATTGTTTACATTTTATTCATGTTTTAGATTAAGTGACGTTCGATTCCGTACGGCGTAGTTCGGGTATTAAGTATCGTTAAGTGCAAGGCGCAATACTTGTGTTCTTTTTTATCGCATGCTTATTCCTTTCTCAAAATGTTTAACCATTTACATTTCAAATCCAAAAAATATACCTACCTAAATATAAAAATATATTTTTTTGTTAAAGAAAAAATCTAAATTAGTTGTACGTAAGCCCAAAACTTAGAACTAATAGGAGAAAGCATTATAATAATTATGTAGACATACAATATCAGCAAAGAGGACTATGCTCATTTGTTTGTTTAAGTGAATTCCACGGCTCAAACGATGTTGGATTGTTTAACAAATAAAACAGCTATACCAACCTAAATACACGAGAACCGAAAATACAAGTGAAAGCCAACTTTACACCCGAATTAATCCCCCTGACGGTGTAAACTCTAAACAGAAGTCTGACACGACACGGTGTAGAAGTGACACGTAAATTCATATTAGAATGTTGGGTGGTGACTTAGACATAACTGTTTTTTACATAAAATAATGCAAAATACCGACAGATATAAACTTTCTGGTGTAAGCAAAATACGGTCACCTTAAGACGTTAAATGGGGAACAGAAATTCGATATCACAGTCAGTCTTGGTAGTTTAGTGGCTAATGCATACTATATGCTTAACTGGTTCGACTTCTACTTGAGATTTTTCTTTCACAAGAAAATTTAAATTTGAATAAAACTTTTGTTAGAAAGGTAAGGTGCGTTGTACCCGCAACCGGCGGGAAAAAAAAGAATTTATAGTTCTGAAAATACGCAAAATTATGGCAAACTCTTCAACATACTTTGAAATTAATCAACTCTATTAATTATTGAAAAGTTTTGAGCTTCCAATTATTACCACTTAGATAGAACTGAGTATGTCACTTCTACAGCGCGTCTATCTAAAGCTGACGATGAGCGAACGTGCCGCATTACAATCAGCTAGGCTGCTCCTGAGATAACATGACAGAAATATTAACGCATTTGAGTCGCAGATCATACAAAAGAATATAATAAAGATATAATAAAGATAGTTATAATAATAAAGTTGGTTTACACATTGCGACAATAGGCTGCTTTTTTAAGATTAAGGCTTTCCGGGTCACGGGATCATCTAGGATAACCATCATTTTCCTAGCATTTTTTAAACTTTATTATGGTTTTTAATCGTCCTTGGGTTAATTAGATGTAGCTGAAAAAGAACCGACTGTCATCAGACTGAAATAAAAACCAAATCAAACAACATACCAATATCACCACGGCTATTTCCCGGAGGGTAAGGCAGAGGTGCACTGTTCGCCGGTATGGTAAGGTTCCCATAGAATAGGAGGTGAGCTTATTATCGCTTGACGGGCACAAGTCCAAACTCCAAGCTGCTACTGAAAAATTCATAGAAATACCTAATTACAATTTGCTCGACCTGGGAATCCATGACTCCTAGCGAAACAATCGCGCTTTGGACCGCTATGCTAACGAGGCAGTTAATCAAAGGACATGTACCTACAGGAACTTATAAAATGTAGAGTCTAGATACGGTAGTAAATGTAATATCGATGTTCTTAGAGGTCTCATCTGTCAGGCTTTTTGGGCGTTTGACTATCACTAACAAAGTGACAAAATTTAAGAGCAATAACCATTAACCATGCGTCTAAAACAACCACAGTCTCACTAATCTGAAGAGTTTGTTTACTTGAACACGCTAATCTCAGGAACTACGGGTCCGATTTGAAAAATTATTTCAATGTTAGATAGCCCATTTATCAAGGAAGGCTATAGGCTATATATCATCACGCTAAAGCTAATAGGAGCGGAGCATAAATGAAAAATGTTGCAAAAACGGGAAACAATTTAATGCAGAAAAGCCGAGAAACCACGCGGGCGAAGCCGTGGGCGGAAAGTTAGTCGTATTATATGACGAGATCTATTTGCTCGGTATCTAATTGTGGAATTGACTGCGTACAGCCTAAAATAGATTCGTTGACACTCACACTAGTACAGAATTCTTGTACATGTTGATGAAGTTAATAGAATTTCACTGATTGTACTTTAGGGAATTCTCGTTTACGCATTTGAGTTTACAATGTGGAGGTGGTTTTCAATTAGTTGTTTTAGCATATCGTTCTAATTTTGAAATTGGGGTTTCACTAGGGGTGTCGATCGGAGCTCAAATTTGTTATTTATATTGTATTGAAATGGTCGAACAATAGTACATTAAATAAAACAAACAAATGAAAATAAAATATCTTAGAAGAATACCTAAATAAAAAGAATAATAATACGGATGATTTTTTTTGGAAATGAAGTGCTTATTGCAATACTGTTTACCATTATCAATGGTTGAATGGGTTGGATGGAGGTACGAGGATGGGCTGCGTAGATAGGTGGAGACCTCTCGCTTCCGGCCGTCGTGTCCAACATGGTCAGGAGCGAGAACGCATGGCAGGCGGTGGCCTCGTTCTGCGAGGTTGTCATCGCCACAAAGGAAACCACGGAAAGGGAACGGACACACACTGCCAATCCGCGCCCGGCGAATAGGCCGCAGGAACAGGGCAGATAACGCCCTGTTCGTACCACCTTAAATAACCACGGGCGGCGTACTTGGGGAAGTCCGGCCGCCCATCATCACATGGCCTGAGTAGGCGGCGTGGTTCGGTGTTGCCGTGCCCTACTCACGTGGATTGGCAGGAGAGGGATCAACGATCACTGATCCCCTAAATTGGGCTGGGGACTGCATTGGCGGTCCGCCACTGCTGGGGTCGTGGAGGAATATCAACTTGTTCCCGTGGCCTCAGCAACAAAAGTGGTGAGCCGAAGCACTCGTGTGGTTTTAGTCGGTAGGTCACCCACTCTGGGTGGAGTCCGACACGCCCCGTCGCCTTCCCCGGGTGGCGGAAGACCATGAGGATTTCAACACAGAAAAAAAATTTTTTTTTGAGATACAACTAATGCTGCTTATTCACCACGAGTAGGAAAGGTCGTCAGTGTTGCATGGAATTCTAGAAATTTGTTGATAGACACAACGTTATTCGTCGTATTGGAGTGTCATACAGTACACACGGATAATAAAAATAAAATAATAAGTGGTTTTACACGGCAGTAAAACGTTTATACATATACAAGTGACCTTAACGCGATCTCACTATGTGCAAAAAAGCATCAGCTATCCATAAACTCACCGTAACATACTATAATGTATCATCACGCCTGTATTCCCCGAAGGGTAAGGCAGAGGTGTACTTACTGTACACCCACATTTCGCCAATATGTTTGAGGTCACATGTAATAGGGGGCGAGCCTAATGCCATTCAAACTTCGAGCTGCTAGTGAGAATTTTATAGAAAAACCCATAATGCTGCTTGATCTGGGCATCAGGACCTCTAGCGTAGCAGTCGCTCTTAGGACCACTAGACTTATGTCTGCCGCAGCAAGCGCAGGTTAATATAACCTCAGATCAAATAAACAATTAAGATGGAACTTTGCGAACAAAGAAGTGAGGCCGGCTAAAACTACGCCTTGCCGTGTACAACACACAATTACACGCACACATGTATTAGTTAACTATGACTTATCGTCGAGCTATCGAGCTATCGAAAGCTCGACTGACAAGATAAGGCCTAGTTAACTAATACATGTGTGCAGAATCTAACTAGCCACGAGCCCTCAGTACCTAACTACTAATAACAGTATACTTAATACCTACATTTACGGATGGTTCGTGCATGCAGGTGCGATGCAAGGCAGTTTATTGAGTTAGTACTGCAAACAAAAAATGTTCTGTTAGCTAACGGGCACATAGACAGCAGAGAAGTAGGGTAATGGAATCACTTTGAATAATTTTATACTGTATTTATGTAATGAAGCACATATTTACTTATTTAGGATCTCCAAAGAAATATAACATACCATCACGCCTGTATTCCCCGAAGGGTTAGGCAGAGGTGTAACAATGTACACCCACATTTCGCCGGTATGTTTAGGTCCCATGTAATAGGGGGCGAGCCTATTGCCATTAACCGGGCACAAATCCAGACTCCGAGCTGCTACTGGGAATTTCATAGAAAAACCCAATAACACTTTGCTCGACCCGGGGATCGAACCCAGGACCTCTAGCGTAGCAGTCGCTCTTAGGACCACTAGACTAATGAGGCAGTCCCACTAGACTAATGAGGCAGTCACACATATATTAAGGCTAAGAAAACTCAAAGGTATTTTATAGGTGTACTCCTTTACATACAGGAGACCACAGCATGCATGAATAAAGACATTACTCATTAAAATCTATATATACAAAAATCAATCGCTGTTCGTTAGTTTCGCCTTACCACAAAAACGGCTTGACCGATTAGAATAATTCTTTTTGTGTTTTGTTTTTCATAAAACAGGGGTGGTTTAAGAAGAAAAAATCTTGAAAGAACACTTAAAAAAGAATAAATAATATTGATAAAGCAAATTTTAAAATATTAACAGTACAAAAAAATACAATTAAATTTAAAATATGAAAAGATACAAACATTATAAACATATAAACGGAATGGATTAAAAGGATATAAAATGAGAACTACGGATTAAAAATTAAGCATACATAGGGACTGACAGGCAGCGGGAGGCGACTATATTTCATACTATGTAATGATGATGATAGTGAAGAGGGTGACAATAGAATTAAAATCGCTTAATTTTTCATGGGTTCCCGCTACGTCAATAAGCGTTGAATATTGACTTCCGTTCATCGCGCCGTGTCTGTCACGAGACGAGACGCGGCGCCGACATCAACCTTTAATTAAACGTTTCAATAATTAATGTGAGCTACTATCAATCAGTGTATATTGATAGATAGATGCGTCATGATTATACTTGGATTTGATTACCTACGCCTTTATGTTATTAAAAAAAAAATGTATGGCTGCCTCAATAGTCTAGTGTTCTTAAGCACGACTGCTGTTATTAATATAAGGTACATCATTATTATCATCATCATCATTATCCCATATTCTGCTAGGCTGGGCACAGGTCTCCTCTCAGAATGGAAGGGATTAGGCTGTACTCCACCACGCTACCCTACTTCGAGTTGGCAGACTTCACCCGCCATCAAGAAAATCTCTCAGGCATGCAGGTTTCCTTATGCTGTTTTCCTTCGCCATTTAAGCGCGTGAAAATCAAATGACTTCGGAAAGTCAGAGGTACGTGCCTTCGATTCGAACTCGAGACATGGCAGTTCTATGGTCATATCACAAGGCTATCACTGCACTTGCATTAATATTACATTAGAAACAATATCCTGCTACCACATGACGTCACATTAAAAACCGTTCAACCCCCAATGTTTTACGGCCCATTTGCATACGGCCCCCTACTCGTGGTTTTGATAGCTCGCGAGTAAACCGAAAGAATAACGATTCTATTAAGCTATATTAAATTCCAGAAAGTGAGAGTTAAATACGTTGATATTTTTCTTTCCCCTTAAAAGTTATGGTTTCATTAATTATATTTTTTAGAACAATATATTTTACGAAGGTGAGACTTGAACTAGAGACTCCTGATGTTAATATACTTGAGATAGTCGCTGTGATAACTAAATTAAGTTACAAAATAGAAGCCACTCATTTGAGTTTGAATTGACTACCTTATTTAGTTAAACTGAGTTTGTCGTGCTAAAGGGTTCGATCCCCAGGTCGAGCAGTGTTTTCTGATTCATCTATGAAATTCTCATTAGCAGCTTGGACTTTGGATTTGTGCCCGGTCAATGAAAATGCTCGCCCCCTAACGACGGTGGATGTACATTAGTAAACCTCTGCCTAACTCTTCGGGGCGTGATGGTATAATGGTTGTATTTAATATTTAAATATCTTTGGAACCAATCTATTGAAATTTATTTTACATTTCCATAGATTGGATTTTAAATTCTATTTACTTCCATTGAGTTCCAAGACTCAAAAATACAGAACTTGCCATCTCTAGAAAGTTGCCAAAACGAACGTGGAGGTCTAATTTGATGCTACGCCATTATGGCACGTAATTACATTGTTAGTAGGGCAAACTAGAAGGTTGAGTTTGGAATTGTGCCCGGTAAATTGCATCAGGCTCTCTCCCGTGGGACTAAACTGGGAATATCGTAATGGAGCCAGCCTGTTATGACTGTAAAGGTCAATTTTAATTAGCATAAAATGAAAGGGAGGAGAATAGCAGATAGGTGTCATTAAGCCTCCGAATTTCCTCCGACTCGTCATAAAAGTTGCTGATATACATGGATAAATATGATAAAGAAAATGTGAGCGAGGCATATAGAGATCGTGAAATTGATGACGGGAATGTTAGGTAATTTATAAAGTTCTTAGGATCAGTAGTAGGTATAGGACACCACAGGCATTATGTCACTACTCTTTACGCAGTTTGGCTGTCTTTGACTTTGGCTCTCGGCTATAAAGATTGAGGTCCAGATATTAAGTGTCAGCCACGTATTTTTGGAATTTTCATCATCATATTTTTACTTATCGCTAAATACTAAATAGAATAATCACTTTTCGCTACTAAAAACGTGTGAGGTAACGAAAACTCAGAATAAGGAACGAAGTTCCTAACTTAAGAAAAAAAAATAACATTACATACCATCACGCCTGTATTCCCCGAAGGGTTAGGCAGATGAGTGCTAATGTACACCCACACTTCGCCAGTATGTTTAGGTCCCATGTAATAGGGGGCGAGCTTATTGCCATTAACCGGGCACAAATCCAGACTCCGAGCTGCTACTGGGAAATTCTTAGAAAAACCCAATAACACTTTGCTCGACCTGGGGATCGAACCCAGGACCTCTAGCGTAGCAGTCGCGCTTTGGACCACTACACTAATGAGGCAGTCTAAAAAAAAATATCCGACGAAATAATATAACGTCTCGACCCCTCAAGACGTTCGGTCCCGTCCGAGGCATGACGCAATTTCCTTGCGTGACGATTTCTATCAGATAAGTCGGACACCACCCAGAGTCGGTGACCTTCCCACTAAAACCACACAGGTGTTTCTCGTTGCCATTTTTTTCTTGAGAAAATGGGAGCGATAAACATGAAAGAAAGAAAGAAAGAAAAGGTTTATTTAGCCAACAGCCAACATCGGCTATTTATTTATTATCCCGCAAGATAAATGGGAACCTATGCAGGCCGAGCCATGGAAAGCTCTCATTTAAAATATTTCTAAAGTTTTTATCTTCCAATAGGTTTTTCTCTCTTTGTATTTATTTATGTTTTTTCTAAAGAGTATCGATGCCAACTTGTTTTTCGAACTTTTTCAACCAAGCGAATCCGAACCGAACCGAATGCGGTTTCTGCTAGATACTTAATTAGAATACGTAGTAGTCTGTAACCGGTTAAGCACATTACAACGAGAAATTTTGGAATTCGGAATTCGAAATTGTTAGAAACTTTTTCTCAATTCTCTTTTATATATTTTTCTATAAAGACACTTTACGCAATTTGTAACAAGCCTTTTAATGCAAACATCGAATTTTATTAACTGGTTTAAAGTACACCCAAACTCGAAATAAATATCTGTGGCACATTCAAATTTTTGCGTGGGGTGGGAATCGAAGCCATGACAAGCTCATTGCAATGATGGTGGCGAGATAACCACTTTAACCGCTACATAAAAGGTGCTGCAATAGGTAAGATTTTTCAAACAAATAATAACAAACAAAACACTTTGCCGGTATGTTGAGGTCCCATGTACAATGCACAAAGGGCACAAATCCAGACTCCGAGCTGCTAATGATAATTTCATAGCAAAACTCAATAACACTTTTCTCGACCTGAAAATTGAAATCAGGAGCGTAAGCGTAGCAGTTGCGCTAAGGACCACTAGGACCATGAATGTGTGAATGAGTCAATTCTGTTTTTTTTTGCAATCAGAGTAGGTATGAAACGAACAAGGAACTCGTTTTCGGTAAAAATCCAAATCGGAATTTTACTGGCTACCGTTCAAATGCAAAGTTTTCAATATTGCAACAATCTCTCGTCTCGATGCCGCTGGGACATAGACGTAGAAATTCTTTAGATTTGGCATTGAAAATGATAAACTGTCATATTATAATTTAAATCAGTGGTTGCCAACCACTGATCCACCAAAGGTAAAATAGAGCCCGCAAAATATTTAAATCTTTTGCTAATGTTAAATTAAACGTTTAATTTTCGATTAACACAGTTTATTTTACTTCAATTGACTAAACCTGACAGCACGCTAGTTTAGTTTAGTAATTGTGTAGGTCAACTATTATTAATTAATATTTTATCTTCTATGAGATACAAAAATAATACAAAATGGTAGGTATGTAGTTGACTGGTTTATTTATTAAAATAAGTAAGTTAAGTAATATTGAATAATGTTATTAAAAATAATTCGTGTACTCAATAAATAATTGAAATCGACTTTTTAAGTTGAGGATGAATTCCAAGATGAAGATTTATTTGTTTTTTTTTTTGGGGGGAGGGGTTCAGGTCGTATGCTTTGTCCCTTTTTATAACGAATGGACTAGGGTATGGTACAAAAACAACATGACAATGTGAAGAAAATCAACACTTATTAATAAAAAAAAACACTTCCATCTCGAGACAACCATCTCAGAAATGTTGTCTGAGATTCCAACACCTTGAATCTCGATTTAAAATAAGCAGCCAATGAATTCCTAACATTTCATCTCGAGGAAATTCCAATAGACTGCTGCGATTGCTTTAATCTGAAATCTATTTTTGTTTGCACATTAAACCTATACGATTTTTTTTTTGTGAAAATATTCTTACAATGGCATACATTAGTCGACTCTCATTGAAAACGCCCCATAAATTGAAATTAGGGCTATAATAGGACAAAATCTTCAAATTTATGCTTCTACTATACTAAAAAGTCATGTAATACCTACGTTATGGGACATTAAAGTGTTTTTTTCAAGGACCCAGGGTCATGGATACTTAAAGATTAGACGATATATCAATACAAGGTCAAGGCAAGGCAAGAAAAAAGTATATGTATACTGCTAGAGAACATACACATGGGTGTAGCAAAATGAGTCGACGACATAATTCACGTAGTTGAGCATGCTTGGATAAGAGTGGCCCATGACCGTGGTGGATGGCACTAACTTAGGGAGGCTTATCCCCAGCAGTGGGTGAAGTCAGGTTGTGGATGGTGATGATGAGATAACATACATGCGGATGTTAGTCGGTATGAGTCCGTCATACCCTGCCAGCTCTGGCAGACATATCCATTAGGATTTTCGGTATGCAAAAAAAAAATACCTGTAGTAGTCACATGTCAAAAGGAAAATCCTAGAAGAAGTTTTATCGAACAAGTTAAGGAAAAAGTGGAAGTAAAGTTGTAACAAGAGGTCAAACACCTTCTGTTTGACAGAGAATAGAGAACAGTGGCGATTGCTCCACCGACAAGAGCTGAGCTCTTAAATGGAAGAGAGAGAGAGTCTCCTCCTTTAATATAACTGCCTCATTAGTCTAGTAGTCCTAAGCGCGACTTCGATTCCCAGGTTGATCAGTGTTATTGGGGTTTTATGAAATTCTCCGAAGCAGCTCGGAGTTTGAATGTCCTATAGGTTGGCCCCCTATTACAGGAACCTAAACATAAAATAAATAAACATTTAATTGCCATAAAAGTACATTAAGTACACATCTGTCTAACTCTTTGGGGAATATAGGCATGATGATTTGCAGTAGCCCCGGGCTTAGAAATTGCAAAAATGTAATTAAATACATACAGTTGAAATTGCTTCTGTACTCCCAACAAGTCTATAAGTTCAACGGTGCCAAATATCGCAGCGGTGTCGGCTACTGCGCACCGTATTGCTCTTCTATTACAAATACGAGGCATTGTGGCCACCGCGCGCTCTGAATCACAACTAGGGTTGACGAATTCGGGAAATTTTATAACGGAATAGGTGAGCTGTGTTCCGGTGTTTTTCTTCCCGGATTTATTTTGTCGAGGATTGTTCGAGTGAATAGGGCTCTGCTGAAATAGCTTCCCGAGGGTGTATTTTGGGGTGGTGATAGGATTATATTCTGATGGAATTCCCTGTATTAGAGTTCGAATAAGATTTCTCTTTGGCGAGATTATTTGTTGGGCTCTGTGAATTAATGAGGTGGTGTTGGGCTTATTATAAAAATAGATTTTGCGTTAACCTTTATACTTGTTTCGCAAGCTTATTATTATTAAGCAAGAAGTAATTGCAGAAAAAATTGGATGTAACAGCAAATATTGAATTGCTATTGTGGTTACATAAGAAAACACATTATCCACATCCTATTTGATTAATTTATTTAGAGGATGAATTGTGTGGGGTCAGATATGATGGAAAAGGGCAAGGTTTTACCAGCCATATTTTGGATGATGCAGAGACAACAGAGTAGTAAGTAAGCACACAAACAGTGGAAATGTGAGCAATTAAAAAAACAAGGAACTTGTCGAGGGTATTATCTATTGATTCATAATGACATAATATGACTGTCACATGATTCCGTTTTCAGAAAAAAACTAATTAGAGTTGAAAGCTTTCAACTTTTGTTCCTTGAAATAAAAATCCCACATACGTTTCGACGGTAGACATCCCAACCAGTATTGTAGTGTGTACAAACGGTGAAATAAAATCACTGCATGTCCGGACACTTGTTTTGTGATTTTATTTGTGGTACAGTCCAGTGAAATTTCACTTGAAATGCTTTATTTGACAGTTGGTGATAACCTGTTCCCTGTGGACGGCCGCGCGTGTGACAAAAAGCGCTTTTAATGAAATAAAAAGAGTCCTGCGATTGCTACAGACTCTCATGATCATTTTGAATGCATGTATATTATGCGACTGCCTCATTAGTCTAGTGGTCCCAAGCGCGACTGCTGTCGAGCAAAGTGGGTTTTTCTATGAATTTCCCAGTAGCAGCTAGGAGTCTGGATTTGTGTCCGGTTAATGGCAATAGGCTAGCCCCCTATTACATGGGACCTAAACATACGGCGAAACGTGGGTTTACATTAGTACACCTCCGCCTAACCCTTCGGGGAATACAGGCGTGATGGTATGTTATGTAATGCATGTATATTATATTATTATGACGGGGCGTGATTTTCAAAAATAATTAAAATGGCCCATGGCATTATTATTAGTTTATCACAATAAACTAGCGGATAAGCGACTGACATGACGATTGTCTGATTTTTTAAAAACTTTATCAATTTCCTTACTATATTGATACTTAGTTTTAATATACCTAATTACTAGAACACAGTCGTAACTAAACTAACACAGTCTTTGACTAGCACGGGAGGTAAAGAACTTTTCTCTGTATACCGTCATTGGGCATTTATATATTTTATCAAGTATGTGAACTGCAGTATTGCTTTACTTGTGATAGCATTATTGTTATAGATAAGCTCTAACTTAGTGTAGCTGAACGTAAGTGAATGTGCCATATACTATGTACTATGTAAATATGTATTACCGGTGTACTGTAACCTAAACTTATGGTCAATAAACTAAAAGCCAGAATAAACCACTATCATTGGTTGGATTTAATGTTAGAACTATTTTTAAATACACCACTTTGTACGAATGAACGCAGAAAAACGTCTTTGGTTTAAATGTTATGAATCCCATGACCGTGACAAGGTTTTAACCAGTACGATCTATTCTGACATACCCTAACGACTTCCTTCGTGGCAGAAGTTCCTTAAAAAAATCCGCATAGGGAAAAAAATGGCTGTGGTGCTGCTCGTTAATGAAAAATATTACATCATTAAAAACGAATTCTAAGTTACGATTGCTCTTAAAAATACGACTCGTACTTTATTGTTGCTTGTTTTATTGGTGTGTAAAGAGTATTATATTGTAGTTATTTTAAAAATAAAATTTGAAGCGTTAACATTAATTTATCTATTTGACGTCAAGGCAGAAGCATAAATATTTCAGCATATCCTTATTAATCTATGTTTGGTACGCGGAATCATGATATCAGAGATCATGATTAAATGGTTTTGAGTGTGAGTCTGTCCCTAACGGTTATTTAGGGACAGATTTTTTTTATGGGATAACTCCGCAAACGAACAGTCGTGCAACCTGATGGTAAATAGTCATCGCTGCACATGGACATCTGCAATACCAAAGGAGTTGCAGATGCGTTGCCGAGCCTATTTAAGGAAAAGGGAGGGGAAGGAGAACAGGAGAACGTAGGGGATTAAGGAAGGCATCGGGCCTCCGGCGTTCCTGACTCACCGAAACGCAACTGTATGCATACTGCTACTTGACGTCGATATTTTGCGGGAGGGTAGTAATTTTTCGGTCGTTCCCATTCATGCTAGCATGTAGACATACCCGCGAGACACTACTACTATTGAATTGTACAGCTGTAGCTGTAATTGTTAGAGGTGATAAATATTTAACTAGAGAATAGTAAAGTGTTAAACACAGATACGCAGCAAGCTATACAAATTCAGTATTGACTGACCTCGTATTGTAAAAGCTTTCCGCACAATGCGAGGCCAGCCTAAACTAGATTTGTATAGATTGATGTGTAGCTGTGTGTTCTACCACTAAAACAAAATTTAAGATCCAAGCACAATTTCCAGTGTTTGCTCGAACCCCAACAAATATGTTCATAAAACATTCTCATTTCAATATCTCGATATCATTTATTGTCACAGTGATGCAAAGACACGGTAGGTCGTAAATCTAAGTCGTCATAAAGATTCTGCTCATACACTTCCAATTTTATCGAGAGCCCAATTTACCAGTAGACATCGTAAAATATTTGAATTGGCCGATAGTGCCTTATCCACATCAAAAGTTTTATAACCGACGATGTTTGATTGCTTGTATTTTGTGTATTTTAGTTTGAATTGAAATACAAAATGTCGAAGATAAGTTTAAGCGAAAGAATAGTTCGACATCAGGCAGGGTTCAATCCCGCGTGCCTCTTGTTAAGTATTATACCAGACCTTTTTGTCAACTAATTTATCTTCCACATTATTACAGTTTGTTCGAAATAAGCAAGCCGATCGGAAGTTAGCCGTTGCGAACTACCGCGGTGATAAAATCGTTTAATTAAGTGTTTTAATACATAAATATCGAAATTAGTAAACAAAATAATTAGAAATGTGAAACATATACGACTCTAATTGTCTTTACACGGACTCGTTCTATTAAAATTACCACTTCTAAACCACTTGTAAACAACTTCCGATCGGCTTACTTATTTCTAACAAACTGTACGTCTTAAGGTGACATTGATAGCATCTATTGATGAAATATATTTAACTACTATGTCTCTCAACAGTCATGACTTACTTTAGAGTTAGTTTAATGTCTAACGATATTTCCTTATTTATGTATTATTATTTATTTATATAAACCAAAAAATAATAATAAAAGTACATCGATTTTTTATAAGAAACATACATTGGGCGGCCTTAACACGATCTGCAATTTCTTCCAGACAACCTTTGGACCTTAGAGTCATGTGGGGCAACTGTGCGCAGTTTTTTTTTTTTTTTTATGGGATAACTCGGCAAACGAGCAGGCGAGCTACCTGATGGTAAGTAGTCATCGCCGCCCATGGACATCTGCAAAACCAAAGGAGTTGCAGATGCGTTGCCGAGCCTATTTAGGGAAAGGGAGGGGAAGGAGAAAAGGAGAAGGAAGGGGATTGGGGGAGGAATTGGGCCTCCGGCCCTCTCACTCACCGAACGAAGCGCAGTAACGAAACGCTACTACTCGGACGTCGGTCTTCTGCGAGAGTGTGGTACTTGCCCGTTCGAGCCGGCCCATTCATGCTGCGAACAGCGTGGCCCTACCACAACAAAATATTTATATTTAAACCTATGGGAAAGAGAAAACAGAAAAAGAAATAAAAGAAAAGTGACTGACTGGTTTAAACTGTGATAATTATACAAAAGATCGATCGTGGAAATTTGCAAAATATTGTAATATTTTCGGTAAGAAACTTTACTCATCGATGGAGACAAGATGGCGCGTTCGCGGCGAATGTCATTCGGGCCTCGCATCCTGTGTCCGAAGGGGTACAGAGGGGTGGGGTCGGTGTTCCCGTGTTATAAACCATTTAAGAATAACTGGCTTTGCGCACACTTACTCGCTGCGCACACTTGCCCCACATGACTCTACCTTTTTACTAGTAATTTTTTTATTACATTTGGCAGTAATGAATGCTAAATATCTTACCAATTTATAAAATTTTACAGACAGAAAAATTCGTCATGCACCCCTTCAGTTAAGTACAGCGTTTCGCCAAAACTACCGCCGTAACATACTATCACGCCTGTATTCCCCGAAGGGTTATGCAGAGATATACATTGGAATGTAATAGGGGGCAAGGCTACTGTCATTAACCGGGCACAAATCCAGACTCCGAGCTGCTACTGAGAATTTGATAGAAAAACTCAACATCGGGATCGAACCCGGGACCTCTAGCGTAGCAGTCGCGCTTAGGACCACTAGACTAATGAGACAGTCACTTCGAAAAGTGGTGTGACCCTTCGATTCGCAATCGAGTTCTTTGGCTTGACAGTTCAACGGTCATACCAATAAGTTAGCAATAAAAATAATAAGTGGGTAGATATTTATTTTATTAAATTTCATACCTTTGAATAACCTCTTCAAAATCTTAAATATATTTTACATATTCAAGAGAATTCCAGTTTTCTGATTCTTACAAAACTTATACTTTTGAAGTCGTTCTTTTAGTTTTAGAAGTTCGAAGCTTGTTGAGAATTTCGGTTCAAAGGAAAAGTAATACATGTTAAAAGTAAAATTAAGATATCTTTTAATAAATAAGAAATTGAATAAGATTGAAATTACATTTCGGAATATCAATACATCACCGAAGTAGCCAACTTTATTCGTTTTGATGGATAAATTAAATATTACTAATTACCGAAGCTCGAAAAGCGAGTGGTTTTGTTTAATTATAATTATTTTTTAAATTGTTGTATCTCGCATTTGACTGCCTCATTAGTCTAGTGGTCCTAAGCGCGACTGCTACGCTAGAGGTCCTGGGTTCGATCCCCAGGTCGAGTAGTGTTATTGGGTTTTTCTATGAAATTCCCAGTAGCAGCTTGGAGTCTGGATTTGTGCCCGGTTAATGGCAATAGGCTCGCCCCATATTACATAGGACCTAAACATACTGGTGAAATGTGGGTGTACATAAATAAGTACACCTCTGCCTAACCCTTCGGGGAATACAGGCGTGATGGTATGTAATGTTATGTGTATCTCGCATGATAAGTAATTTCTAGTTGTAAATTTTGTGAAATAATAGGTAAACCTACGTTTGATAGAAGATATTACATTATATGACCATAACTTTAGGGGCAACGGAAGTTAAGTGCGGTTTTTAATGTATGGGTCTGATGTGCGCTGCCGCCTCTCCAGGTGGTAGACAACCCGTGAAGAATTACCTAACTATAGAAAAAAAAAAGCATCATGCCGTGTTACTGATTCTGATTCTGTATTCTCCGGAGCGTTAGATAAAGGTGTAAGTTCTTGTTCACCCTCCAGCTTATGTTTTGGTCCCATGTAACAGAGAGCCATCGGATTGTATTAAAAAAACAAACAAATAAAAATAAATACATTATTTACTCACTATTTTTGCCAAAAAAAAGTAAACCTACTTACCCACTAGATCGTAACGATCACGAATGATATATCGTTTCCTTTGCACAATAAAAGCGCGTCCTCTGGTACGTATTACTTTTTTGTGAGGTAATGTTTCATTCTATTTCAATAATGTTTAATCTACAACATTAGATTCTTCTCTGAATTCTTACAAGAAATGTACTGATCGGGATTTTTTTTACATTTAATAGAAATAATCCGATAGGTCGCACACGAAAATTACGGAAGAAGTTAAAAGTTTACAATACATAACAAACTTAAAGTAGGCTAGCGTGGTGGACTTATAGCATAACGCCTCCCACTCTAAGAAGATACTAATGCCCAGCAGTGGGACATTAAATGATTAATTATCATTAAATTATCTATTATATATTATTTATTAAAATTATTATTATTATCATTAAAGGATTAATGACGATGATGATAAATACATGACTGGTAATTTTTTTCAATATATATTCCGAAGATTATTACGGACAATTTCCTTTGCCCGAAGGAATGAAAAATAATTCTTCACGGGTTCAGTAAACAATGGTATGAGATAAATCTTAAGGGCCAAGGGTGTCAAACTTACACACAAGTTTGATTAATCTCTAACCCTCGCTACGTGTGGTGCACTGCATAAGGATTGGGACACACTTGGATAAAGTAAAAGGAAAATCTACTGCCTCATACGAGGTCATACGAGGACCTCAAACGCCAAAACGTTTGAAAGAAAGAAAGAAAATAAAAAATATTTATTTTGTCAACCAAGGACACACACAGAGAGATATAAAGTAACACACAATAAAAATAATTACATAAAAGTATACATACATATTAAGTTAACCTGGCAGCACTGTTCCAATGTCGCTCTTAGATTGACAGTGACAACAGAAAGCAAATGTTGTTTGTGGTCCTAGTATCGATTCTTAGGTCCAGCATATTTTGATAACAAGGCATTATAAATAGATATTTATTTTAAGAGAATTTTATACTGCGCGAATTATTAATTCCAATTACATAATTTATTCTCCGGAGATAAATTCTACATTTCAAGGGTTTTGATGCTTTGCAGTAAATATACCTATATTAAATCTTTTACATCGTCTGAACGTTATATTGTACTGTTTGTAAAATGCCCGTAAAATATTCCCAAGTAGATTTTCCAGGACTGGTATAGTGGTGGTATGGTATAGACAGAAGTATAGTTACTGATGTTTATCAAATCCAAACGAATCCAAACTCCAAGCTAATATTGAGAGTTTAATAGAAAACTTGACCTGGGAATCGAACCCAAAACTTTGCTTAGCCCTGAGCGACTGAAAATACATAACATACTATCACGCCTGTATTCCTCAAAGGGTTAGTCAGAGGTGTACTAATGTACACCCATAGTTCAGCGGTAGGTATGTTTAAGTGCCATGTAATAGAGGGCGAGTCTATTACCATTAACCGGACACAAATCGAGACTCTGAGAATTTCATAGAAATACTAAATAACGCTTTTCTCGCTTAATAACTGAGCGACTACTGGCAATAAATATATAAACATGCATAAATATTTATTTTATTTTTGGAGTTACATGTCCTGGGATGCAGGTTGAAATCTAACGATGAGGTAGGAATCGACTTTCATTTTATATAAGTTACAACAACTGGACTTATCTTGTCATTTTCGAATGCTCAGTGCTGGTTGGCTAAAATTCTTACTATAAGTCAGCTCTGTAAACGTAATCTAGTCTTATTACCCTCCTATTTAAACAATTTAAAATTTCATTTCAAGGATTTCGTTCATAATTTCGCAATAAAATTTGTGTAGTTAAAAACTAATACACAAGACATATTTTTCATCAAAAGCCTGTATTTACTCATACCATAGTAACTAGACATTTTATTTTCCACCATAAATGATAAAATTAGTAACAGTTATTATACAGTTGTTTACTTATGTTATCTCATTGTTCGACCTTTTTTAATTATAATCAACACAACTGTACCTCAGTGTACAAATACCCTAATTTTATTTGTCTGAAAACTTGTCTCGGTTAAAGCGTGCGTGCGAAGTTTTCATGACGCATTACAGTGGAGGTTACGTTAGGGTCACAAGATAAAATGTATAATATAATTTTATTAATATTAAAACCAAATAATATGTCTCCAATCTTTTGAAAACTGAAAGGTTAGTATTAAAATTAATTTATAAGTACGAAAATGCTAATTAAGAAGAGGTCAAGCGATATAATAGTGATTCATTTCTGTTTCTCAATTCAGCTTGCACAAAAATATTTAAAGCAAGCTTTCAGAAGATTCCAGGTTCAAATCCTGGCAGGGTCGCCATGTGATACCTTGATAGTTGGTAGGTGTAGATGGGAAAAGAAACCCACAACGGTGGATATAATAAGTTTATATTTCGAGGCTCCCCATAGTAATGACACTTAATAAAGGATTACATTGTATTTTATAATAAGTCAATAACCCAAATCCGTGCGTCATTATGTTACCGTTAATTACTAAATGTCGCAGTGCAACAGCGAACTAAGGCAATACGCTACACAGTGAGCAATGATAACAAAATTTTACTTATGTTGATGTTTGATGACAAGTTGATGACGATTTGTTGCGGTGAAAACCCCACTTTGTATCATAGTTAGGGAAAGCTGTTTTATTATCATACAATCACAAGCCTGTATTCTTTCGCTGTTTTTACTGCAATTTTTTTTGCAGACTAGTAAACCGATAATTATTATAACCTGAAATTTAAAAAAAACTAGTATAGTAACTAGCTAGTATATTATCTAGCTGTCCGCCCGCGGTTTCGCCCGCCCGGTGTATAACGTTTTTGGGGTGGACAAAACTTATCACTTAGGGGTATGAAAAATAGATAGTAGCCGATTCTCAGACCTAATGAACATGCATATAAATTTTCATAATCGGTCAAGCCGTTTCGGAGGAGTATGGTAACTAACATTGTGACACGAGAATTTTATATATAAGATCTTATATAAAACTTATAATATTAATGTTAAGGCGCAAAGCAATACCTTTATACATTTTAATGAATCTTCTAAGGAAAACAGATAAATCATTTCGGAAGCCAAAGTTAGCAGTGAAACTTCAAATTAGACTCAGGCGAATTCTGAAACTGCTCATTAGAAGTTTAAGTTTCAGCTTTAACGTAATTTCGCCCACACATAGCTTCGGAAGTCAAGTACAGAGTAATAAGTAAATGGAGAGATTGTATGATTACTGCAGCTATGAAAGGAATGTAAATGACCCGTCAATGCATACAGTTTCCTCATGAAGACATAACAATAGATTTTGCATTGTGTCTACAATATGGCGCTTGACGGGTTAATGGAATTTATCAGTGGCAGCGTCGGAAGAAGTTGCCCTAGAAGGACATACACCAATCTTATCGGCGAGGTTGTCCATAAAGGTCAGGTGCATAGTCCTTGCAACCGACGCGTTTGTATGAAAAGATTTATGAATGTGCAAGAAGCGGAAGAGGTATGCAAGATTCGTAGCAAGTAGCGGTTTATAGTTTCTGCTTACCCCTTTCTGTGGGAAACAGGCGTGAGTGTATATACTTACTGCAGTTATCTGCAGTTGTGGTGATCCCAATCCTGTTTTTTTTTGTTTACTACCCACCAAGTATTTATCTTGTTTATCGATCATTATTATCAACACCAACCCATATATTGTCTCACTGATGGGCACGGGGCTCCTTTCAGAATCTGAGGGATTAGGCTGTAGTCCATTACGCTAGCCTACAGTTAAGTGGGTTGGCAGACTTCCTACGCCGCGGCCGTCGAGAAAATCTCTCAGGCATGTTGGTTTCCTCATGATGTTTTCCTTCACCGTTTAGGCGCGTAATAATTAAGTATCTACATAGTAATACTTCATGTTTATCTATACCTGAGTTCATTTTGTGCTTTCTATCTAGTAAAACCAGATTCATTTAAGATATCTCACTTATGGTTGACTGGAATACGTTAAATTCAATTTCATTTTTTACTTCATTTTTTAAGGTCTCCATTTATTTGCTACTCCGTAATAAATAAAACGATACTTAGACGTCTGCCGCATCCCGATCCCCGTTCGTGTTTCTGTAACAATTGTGCTTATTATCACTGACACATTTCCTTTAGCTATCACACTGATGAGCCGTCGTGGATTAAATATCCACTGAACGCGGGTTTTATCATATATGCCTGATATTATTATATCAATTGTGCTGATATATTAATCATTATTATCATGATGATTCTATGATATACCATCACGGGTGTATTCCCCGAAGGGTTTGGCAGAGAAGTACTTATGTACACTCATATTTCATTGGTACGTTTAAGTCCCATATAATAGGGGACAAGCCTATTGCGATTAACCAGTCACAATTCTAAACTACGAGTTGTTACTTAGAATTTTATAGAAAACCCTTTGCCTGACCTGGGATTCGAGCGCAGGACCTCCAGCGTGACTGCTAGTCACGCTGAGAACCACTAGACTAATGAGGCAGTTATCATATTAGTATGACAACTCTTCTATTAACTCATGTTCATAATTCGGTTATCTATAAATATTGAAGAAAAACTATTATTATTTTGGCTTCTGTTACAGAACTCTAATAAAGATAAGATATCCATATTAGAGTAAAAGAAGCGAAAACAATTTTTAAAGTATTTTTATCTGTATTCATTTTTAAGCACGCAAAAACAACTGCACAAAATGGGATACAATTTTCACAATTGTATTGCTAGTGGCCTAAAAAAAATTGGTGCATGTTTCATATTGATACGTTGCCTTAAAGCCGATTTATTACACTCGTAGTAAGTAAATCCTTTTGAGACGTGAGTCCGCGAAGAGAAACCGCGTGCAGCGACTAGTCTCTTAATAATATTGTGTTATAATGATGTACAATGTACATCTGTCACTTTTATACTAGTTATTTTTTGGTCCTTATAAATAACTTCGACCCACAACTAAGAACGTTAGTAGAAAACAAGATTAAGAAAAACTATTACCAAAAGAAACACAAATAAAAATATGAATGCTTCATAGCACTTACGAAGTTCTTTGGATGGGAAGAGTGGAATACAAAACTTGGATGTAAGAAATATATATTATTGTTACTTGAGAATATATTGTGACATAATATATCTTCGTTACTTCTGTATACAAAAGTTTGATGGATGAAAATAAAGCATTGGTGCTGAATCATACAAACTGTATGATTCAATTCAATTCAATTCATCATCACGCCTGTATTCCCCGAAAGGTAAGGCAGAGGTGTGCCAATGTACACCCACAATTCCCCAGGATGTTTAGGTCCCATGTAGGGGGCCTATTGCCATTAACTTGACTCCGAGCTGCTATTGAAAATTTCATAGAAAATCTTAATAATACTTTGCTCGACCGAATCCAGGACCTCTAGCGCTGCTAGAGGTCTGCTCTCTGTTTCTAGAGAGTGAATTATTTCATAGTACATTTCTTTCTTTCTTACGGAAAATTCTCATTGATCAACTGCCCCCGGGGGCTGTGAGGAATATGACCCACTCTACACCACATGCTTTCCCCTGCCCTACGGCTGGGTCCAAGGGCCTCTTGATTACATTTGCTACGACAGGAAATTACTGCCTTTTGCTTATTTATAGCGTGAAGTTTGTATGCCTTTACTATAGCTATGACTACTTTCCCATAAATGCCAATGGCTTGACAGTTCTTATTTATTTATTTATGGCACTCCAACAACAAATTCACAAATGCATTGACAGATCGACATACATACCTACTAATAAATATAATATTATCGTGAACTTGTCACTTACAGGTGTGCACAGCTATTATAGACATATTATAGACTATTACAATACAATGTAGTTATTCGTAATATTATTAATCAATAAAGCTAAATAACCAAAAAATAATATTTATACTTAGAATTAAGTTAACATAAAATATCTTTATTTGTATTCATTTAATAAAATTATATATAATTGTTTAATGGTAAAATATAAACCCTTGCAATGTATGAAATAAAACTTAAAGCAGCTCTTATATTTTTTTTGTCCCTTTTCAATGATAAATAAATATGATAAAGTGTGTATTATTAATTTAATTACCATAATTAACTTGTTGAGTCACTTGTTTAATAATAATAATTTTTTTTTTTTAGTGTATCGATATTACTGTACCTACAATATTAATACTTTTTGCACAAAATTCGCTGCTCAACTCTTCATCATCATCAACCCATTACATTGTCCCACTGCTGGGCACAGGTCTCCTTTCAGAACGAGAGGGATTAGGCTATAGTCCACCACGCTAGCCTACTGCGGGTTGGCAGACTTCACATGCCGTCAAGAAAATCTCTCAGGCATGCAGGTTTCCTCACGATGTTTTCCTTCACCGTTTCAGCGCGTGATAATTAATTATTAACTCAATGCTCATTGCTCAACTCTTGCTAGCACAATATTTTTCTGTGTATTCATTATAAAGAATTCTATTATTTCTACAAATCAAACTGCATTGTTCGCAAAACTACTCGGAAAAAAGATTTTAGAAAACTACTCGGAAAAAAGAAACATTACACTCAGGTGAGTGTGTGTAATGTTTCTTTTAAGAAAAATATGTATCTATGGAGTTTCTTTTCGGTTCTTCTCCATAAGAACAACTTTTTGGAACCGTGCAATTAGTTTTTGACTGCCAAGTTTTTAAGTTCCAAAGTCAACCATAGGTTAACACAGACACAAACGCAGGTTGAGGAGAACTAATCTCCCCATTTTGAAATGATGTAATAGCTATTGAAGTATATTTTAAATAGCTATGCGAATTTCAATGTAGGTATTGTCAATGCTAAACAACATTATATAACCTCCCATGAATGGTATGATTTATACGATCCTTAATAAGCTCATGAATAGTAGGTACTAAATCATACTCTTTCTTTACATCTAATGCCAGTTTATTTTCCAAGAACCTCCTGGCAAAGGGCCACAAAACAACACATTAATAAAAATGACAAGCCTATCTATATTAGACTAAAAGTTGAAAGAAAACGAAAAACATTTCTTTGGCTCGTTCACAAATTCCATCCAAGGTTCCACTACATCAGATCTAAGTCTTTATAACAGGAGCCAAGTTCATGTATAATGACGTTGATAATATATCGATACCTTGGAGCTCAAAGGGCCTAAATGCCAAAACAAAATTTTACAGGAGAGAAAAAACAAAAAAAAATATTTCAACATAAGTTTTTTGATTTTCGATCTAAATAAACCATTTAAAGATCAAAAGTCTTAATTTTCGTTTGATGCAGTGCAACACTGTTACATTACGCTTTGAATAAATCGAAAAGTAACAAAAATAGCTTTCATATTCGCCCCGGAAAATTGCATGTTTCGGGCGTTTTTACCCGAAATATAATTGGATGTGTGTTGTTTTTTAACTTTCATTATGGCGAATTGGAAAACTTTAAATATACCGATCGATAGAGGAGAAAAAAACTAGTAGGGCTGCATTAAAAACTTATTTTCGCCGAAATGGCGGTTACGCCTTTAAGCCCCAAGCTATTGATATACCTACGTCCCGCCTAAGGTCGGCGCCATAGAGTCTGATAGGGGTCAGGGGTCGGCTGCCAAATCTTATGGCATTGATGACCTCTGTAACTTTTGCGGAGGGCTTTTGTGTAAATCTCAGACTTTTCTTATAAAAGTATAGTCATTGCATATGAAAAGCTTTGGTCTGCTATCAACTGAAAGTAAGTTACTCCTCGAATTATTACTATTATATTATTGCTGTTGGATGGTATTGCCGTTACGTGCAAATTTGAACGTTCTGCGGAAAAAAATTCTTCTCACTCATAAATATGTACGGGCTCAGAAACTGATATGGTTTGTGTAATGCATACATACATATTGTCACGCCTGTCTCCCAGGGGTAGGCAGAGACTATAGATTTCCACTTGATACGATTCTGGCCCACTACTTTCGCTTCACTTGAATTCATTAATCTCTTATTTGTGTTATAAGGAACCAAAATTACATACAATATCTATTTTGTAAAGTAAAACTGCTTCATTAGTCTAACGCTAGTGGCCTCGGGTTCGATTCCTAGGTCGAGCAGTGTTATTGAGTATTTCTATGAAATGTTCAGTAGCACTTCAGAGTTTGGATATGTGCCCGGTGAATTGCAATGGACTCGTCCCATCGTCCATATTACATGACACCTAAACATACCAGCGAACTGTGGGTATACATGAAGCACACCTCTGCCTAACCCTTCGGGGAATACAAGCGTGATGGTAGCTTATGTTCGTTTGTGAAGTAAAGCAAAGAAACCAAATTACCGACGTAGCTCAAAAGGCCGCGAAGCTTAAATGGGACTGGGCAGGCCATGTCTGCCGCATGCCGGATGAACTGTGGGCTTTTATTGCACAGCACTGGATACCCCATGACGGTTTACCGAAAACGGGGCAGACCACAGAGGAGAAGGCGGGGTGACCTGGATGCCTTTCTTGAGAATTGGAAAGAAGTAGCACAACACCGAGAAAAGTGGAAGAAATGGGGGAGGCCGTTGCTCAGGAGTGGGACAATACAGGCTAATAAAAAATAATAAAAAAGTAGCTTTACAATTCATAGTCTGGTGCATAGAAGATTTTAGGTAAGTATATAGATTTGCCTTCAGTCCTAAACTAGCAGATGAACCAGCTGACGAGACAGAATGGCTCGTAAAACTTAGGTTTACGCTTTACTGGCCTCGTAGGCATGGTTCCATTGGAACTCTGCCCGAAGGTTCCAAATCTTTGTACCGTATGTCAAAGCTATAATAAAATAGGGTGCCTTTCAACTAGATATGAACTAAGCTGCATAGCAAGCATATCCACCAAAACGGTGTTTTTTTTAGCTTAACATACCATCACGCCTGTATTTTCCGAAGAGTTAGGCAGAGGTATACTGACGTACACTCACACTTCGCTGGTATGTTAAGGTCCCATGTCATAGGGGGCGAGCCTCCATTAACCGGGTAGGAATCCTGTAATTAGGAATTTCATAGAAAAACTCAATACCGCTTTGCTTGACCTGGAAATCTAACCCAGGATCTAAAGATGAACACAAAAAATATAGCTGAATAAGTACAACCTTAATAAAATAAGCATGAGAGCTGAGAAAGCACAAGACAGTAATTTAGTCATGTGAAGTAATGGGCCAGAGCATTTTCTTCACACCCTCCTTTTTCCTTTCCCAATCCGCTACAATAATGTGGAAGTAAAACACATAATTATATAGTTTCATAGCTAAGCTTGGATGGAGGACTGGAGGGTAGATTACTCGTAGATCTCTGATGGAAGGCGGCCTTTAAGAGATGTGTCGTGACCTTCCAAGATATTGTTTTTGTCTGTATTTTCAGTCCGTATTAATATGTAAATGGCCAACCGTCTGGATGCCGAACGCAGGAATAAATCAGCGAAATTGGTTTGAAGTTTAGCGTGTTACTTGAGTTTCTGATTAGAGTGGTATCGTACTAAAATGTGGATATATTTTAAAGAAAAATTCTATTATGCCGTCATCTAAAGGTTACGGTTGCGACTTATCATCAGATGGTCCGTTTATTTTATTTTCCACTAGCTTTCGGCCCACGGCTTAGCCCGCGTGGTTTCTCGACTTTTCTGTACTATTATATGTATGTATTGTACATATAAACCTTCCTCGAGAACCACACTATCCATTGATAAAAACAGCATGAAAATCGGTGCAGTAGTTTTCGAGTTTATCGCGAACAGACAGACAGATGCGGCGCAGGAATTTTTTTATAATATTTAGTGATAACTATAAAAAAGAACTCATTAGTCTAGTGGTCCTATGTGCGATTTCCACGTCTTGGGTTCGATTCCCATCTTAGCATTCATATCACTAGGCTATCACTACACTCCGATATTAGAACTTATGCCTTCTTTCTATCTTTCTTTCGTTCTTACGCCTCTAACCCTTCGGGGAATACAGGCATCATCGTATTTAAAATTGTTATCTATTAGATAAATTCAGTTTTAAAACATTATGGCAAAACTTTGTTTTACTTTATGGCATGCATAACATACTCTTTAAAATAACATTACGCTTTGAGATAAAAGTCGTGTGTTTGGGAGCAGAAATATGACTACATTTGTGTAGTAATGTTCTCAGACGCAGCATACATCAACTAAATGGATTTGTGAATGCGATATACTTGCGTGAATATAGTTGTAACACTCGCAACTGTATTTTTTCTTGTTTTTAGTCTACATAAAGTCTTAAATATGACGAGGTATTTTGGTTTTATCTTTGTTATTCTTTATTATATTTGGCATCAACGCAAGTTATAGATAGTGTTATCGTATATATGGAACATTCCCTAGAAAATTTATTCTTTACATAATATGTCATCACGCCTGTATGGGGTGATGACAGAAGCGTGAAGGGTTAGGCAGAGGTGTACTTATATACTTTCATAGTTCGTTAGTATGATTAGGTCCAATTTGATAGGAGGCAAGCCAAATACTATTAATTGAGCAGAAATCTTAACTCTGAATTACTGTCAATTTCACAGTAGATCCCAATAATAATTTGCTCGACCTGGGTGTCGAATCTAGGATCACTTGATTAGAACCACTAAACTAATGAGGCAGCTTACTGAATGCTGAATTAATGCATCGTTTTATGCGCTCATGAAATATCCATTTAGAGAATACAGAACTGAATAAATACCTACATTGTATGAAATGACCGGTCGTTATCGCTTTAGCAAAGTTGTACTCATATTCTGTGTTTACAATTGAGGTATTAATACCTCATTCTAATGGAGAACGGACAAAAAGGGAACGCGGTACACAACAACATTGACGGGCGCATATCAAAACATTTTAAAATAATGTTTTCTTGGATAACCATGCTCTATTGGGTAATACCCCTCTGCTGGGTGACCCTTTTCTTTTCTAACTTAATTCATTACAAGTTTTTAATATCAGAAAACTTGAAAAAGGTTTGACTTATATTTCTTATAGAATTACCTGACTTATTAACAACTTAATGATGAAATGTCCTCACCTAGTGATCGGTTCTGAGTTAAGCTGTAACTCTGCACTGGATTTACAGCTTAAAAAACAGATTTAAAACAATTTGGGGAATACACACAAAAACAATAAGTAAACAAACATTTTCTACGCTCGATTGATCCGTCAAAAGTTGGCCATAAGATCTCTAGTACTTATCAAACTCATGTATGTATATTGTACTAATAGCTCAATGGCACTGACTAATTGCGCTGAATAAAACACATACATCGTGCTGTAGGTGTTAATTAATACTCCGCATTCGGTAGAAAATTCATTAAGAGGCAAGTCCCATCATAATTGAGATCGAAATCTCATTTACTCAACAAGACTAAGATATATTATTATCGAATGCGAATAACGTGCTCTTAGTGTACAGCATTAATTTCGTTCGATGGCAAGTGATATTGTTTGTGTAGCGAAATATATTCAAATCAAATCAAATCATTTATTTGTAAAACATAGGTGATACAGCACGATTCAGCACGGAACCAAATAACTAATACTTATAGGTATTAAATAAAAAAATTTTTTTCATTGAAATAAAACTACTTTTTACGGATTTTGTCACGTTAGATATTTATTGATATTTTTAATTCCCGACTATAATAATTCCGAATAAAAATATCAATATATCGCGATAAAATCCGTAAAGTAGTTTTATTTGAATGTCTAATATTTGCGTAGGTGAGTGTTAGAAACCAGAATATTTTTTATGTCTATTAATAGGTCCATAGTGAAGATATACCTTAGACCTAGTCTAAGAGAGAGACAAACCAATTATCAAGGATCATTATTCTAAAATATTATTCATAAGACGACACACTACTTGTATCATCATCATCATGAACCTATAATAGTTCAATGCTGGACGTAAACCTCGCCTGATGTGCGCCATTTAACCTGTTCTAGGCTACCTGTAAACCTAACTCGTAATGTAACGTATTCTAATTGTTTTGTTATTTTCATGTCAATAAAAACGACAACACGAAAGAAAAAAGACGTCTTCTAGTAAAAATTTTAGAAGAAATTCTCAGAAACATTGAAAGGTTTGTTTATGAGGGTAGAGCTTTTAATCGGTATGTCAACATAACAATCCTTCAGACCCTTACATTGAGAGTTTCATATATTACACCGAGGAGTTAAGAAGCGACTTTATTCCAATGAATTCCTAAAGAACACACAACCTTTTTTTTTATCAATGCTTGATTTGTGTAGTGTAGAGTGTCCGCTGGCCAGGTGGAGTGACGATTAGTGGCAGGCAGCCAGCAACTGGATGAAAACAGCTGAAGATTGGGCTCATGTTCAGCAGTGAAAGAATACGGGTTGATGATGATGACGAAGTAAAAGTATATTATAAAACAAGCAAATGTACCGAGTGCTACTGAGAATATAATAAATATTATTAAGTGCTAGAAAGTTACCCGCGACTTCGCCTTCATCAGATTCGGTTATCCCGCGGGAAATAAATAGCCTATGCTAATCGGGAATAATGTACTTTTCTAATGCTAAAACAATTATTGAAAGTGGTTCAGTAGTTTCAGAGAGAACAAACAAATCATTCATCTTTATGATATTGGAATAGACTTGCCGAGGCAAGGCACATACACATACGAACATGGTAGAGACATTATTATATTTTAGCATTAAATAATGCGAAATGTTCGCAAAGATATGAATTTTGTAATGAAAGAAAATTTCTAGTGAAAGAAAGACGTCGCTTAAAGACGTAAAATGTGGAAGAGAAGTTCGACATCACTGGCAGTGGTCTCGGTAGCTTAGTTGGCAAAGCGTCTGGTGTACTTAACCAGAGAGACGCAGGTTCAAACCCCACCTGAGATCGATTTTTTCTTTCACTCATACTAGAGAGATGAATGAAATAATGCAAGAAATTTTCTTGCATTGGCAAGAAAATTTCTATAGATACATGATACTTATTTAGATACCATACCATAGGTACTTAATTTTTTATTTCTGAATAAAATAATGGCTCCTTTATAGTTTCTTACTTCAGGTATCTTACCGCCATTCCACTTTTAGGCGTTCTCTTTCAACTCCACGACAAACATGAGCATATTTTATGTCTTTCACTTTTGTCTGAGAGGCCCGTAGAATATATGTTTGTTTGTTCCTACACTACATACACAATAGATTTATCGACTTGACGCGGACTACTAGCTAAGTAACACAATTAGGTTACTTTTTAGTCTTCAGATTGCGCGCGCTAAGTACTTTATCTGTGCTTATTAACATCATTGAGTCTACTGGTTTCTAACACTTACTTGAATATTAGACATTGAAATAAAACTACTCTCCACCCGTAACCATGGATGCTGTAAAGGATCCGAAACGTCGGGAATTTATATCATTTATATAAATATCAATATAACGCGATAAAATCCGTAAAAAGTAGTTTTATTTCAATAATAGAGTCTACCTAAGTTTAAAATGCTCTAAAAGTTCCATTTCACACCATCGAAGATAAAGTCATCCGGTACCTATGCACTGATTTTTAGACCGACTTTTTGTTAGTCGTAGGTATGTTTATGTATTGCAATAAACTGTGATTTATTTTTTCCGAAAAAAATCGGTCACCCATTTGATTGTCAAACGTAGGCGGGTAGCCTGAACGATTTATAAACTGTATAGATATTATAGTAGCTTCTATATTATTTACTATTCTCTGCATCGGTATTGTGAAATAATGTCTTCAGGAATTCTATACAATGGGCAAGCAAGTCTATGCAGACGAAGTCGCGAGCTGAAAACAAGTTTTTAATTATTATTTTTTTTAAAAATCTTACTAGCAATGTGGGGCACACATTACTAGTATTCTTGTTAACCTTTCGTGCTAAGCTAATTGCTTGTGCTACGAGTGGGTTCACGTCGGTAGTGCAATGGGTGGGGTTCGAACCGGCAACCACATGATCGCAAGTCCGACGCCCTAGCCAATAGGCTACCGCCGCTTCAAAGTCATATTAATAACTAGATCTTTCCGTAGATATTTATTTAAGTAGACAATTGATCCATCCAGTTAATGCAGCTACTTTGTCATAAAAACTGTGGTCATAATCAAGGGACCTTTAAAAAAAAATCGGCTGAAATTTTCGTATTTTTTTAACAAAAGATTGCGTAATTGTCGTCAAGTGGCTCCCGGGAGAAAAAGGAAAAAAGTTTGCGTTTATCCTCCGCGAATATTAACAAGCCGTTCTTCAAAAATGGAATTTAATACAAAACATGTTGTTATTTCTTTAGACATTTCTATGTTATCAATATTGTGTTACTCGTTTAGGAAAACATTACATTATAGACGGATATTTAGGCCCCCGACGCAAAAACGCAAGGTGTTATATGTTTCGCGTATCGGTGTGTGTGTGCGCGTGTGTCTGTCTGTGGCATCATAGCTCCCGAACGGATGAACCGGTTTTGATTTTGGTTTAAAAGGTGAATTAGTCGGGAGTGTTCTTAGCTATGTTTTATGAAAATCGGTCGAGGTATAATGCAATTGTTGGGGGTTTTTTAATTTAAAATTTATCCAAAGATTCTTTTATTAACAAATATATTACAAAAATTAACCCCACATAGTCACATTACAGACGTAAACTAAAATAGATTGCTTTACTGTATGCTATATACTAGGCTTATGTGAATTAATTAGTTTATTAAAAGTATTGGAATGAAGTTCGGACATCGATACATTTATGCGGGAGACCTGTGACCAGCAGTAGGACAGATAGGTTAAAAAAAGGACTAAGGAAAGGAGAATCGTTTTCTTGTAAAAATAATCTACAAATTGGCACCAATTTGATTTTGAAGGGGTAGTTCAAAATCAAACTGTGGCAAAATATTAATAAAAATATTTAAATCAGCTACTGACCAACGCATCTGATACAAAAATTGTAGCACATCTAGACAATAAAATGAGTGAATATTTATTACTAAATTAAGACCCATATTTAAAGTTTATTAATATCAGACATAAAACCATTGAATAATAACCTTAACGATTCCCTCAAAGCAGACATTAATGTAATAAATCTGTATATTTCATACAAAACCATTTTTATCTTTGAACATAAAAAATACTAATAAAGACTACTTCAAAATCTTAATGAAAACTGTAATCAGACTTGTGAATGTAATCATATTTTTTGACCTCTGGAGTAAAAAAGTTTGATTACATCTTAAGTAATTAAATAAAAAAGTAAATAAATGTAGCTATTATAGCTACATTTATTTACTTTTTTATTTAATACTTTTTTGTTTACTTGTCTTATAGAAATATTTGCCATTGCCCACAATGTCACTCGTACTAAAAAGATTTACGCGGTATCAACATGAAACATGCACAAAATTTTAAGTAAGACCTCCATAAATACAAACGTGAAAACCTCATCTAATTTCATGCAGTAGTTTTTGCGTAACAACTTGTTCAAATATACCAGACACAAAAAATCTAAAAATGATTATTTTGGCTTCTGTTGCTCTGATTAAGACCCAAATATTAGTTTCTTCAACACCAATTATTGTACAGACATCAGCTTGTTACAATTTTAATATGTTTGTATTAGTTTTTCTTCAATATCGATAATGTATGTAAAGATCGGTTGTTACAATGAAATACTTTTATCATCAACATATTAATATAATACAGCTGAAGAGTTTGTTTGTTACTTTGAACCCGCTATCTCTGGAAATATCAGTCGGATTTGAAAAAATATTTTTGTATATGATAGGCACATTTATGCGAAAGGCTATAGCTATGCAGCATCACGCTATGATCTTACGGAGAGGCAAAGCGGGTTAAACCGCGGGGCACAACTAGTATTTTAATATTTTTTTATTTTCCTCTATGCGTTAAACGATCTTAAGATTTATTATCTCAAAACCATTATATCCGAACCTCCCTACCTAGTCAAAGACTGAACGCACATACTGTTTGCTTCACTTTCATATTTACAATTCATGAGTTCTGTTGACAATACCGATGGCACCTTGCCACGTGAAATATCAGCGTGGTATCTCGAGTTTTAGTAAGAAGGTTTATATGCATTTATATGTCACCGTAAAATTGTAAACATTGTTAGATCATAATCTATCTTGCGAGATTGTAAACCGTCGATAGATTGTGAACTAAACTTACTGCTTACAATTTAACGCATAACTTTTCGGTAGATCATAATCTATCGAAGCGAAAACGTCAAATTGTGAAATGGCATGCGGCGGAACGCACCTGACGCGCTGATTGGTTGAACGTCATGTGCCTCGCGCCATACCCATAGGCTATCTTATGCAAACATATTTTTTTCTTATTAATAAATTACAGAAAGGCCAAGGTTCAATTAAATAAATTATTTAATCAAGAACCATCCTTCCGGTATTCATTATTTATATACCGTTGTCTTTCTAACCGCACAACCTCCTGGAAATGGGTTCCCTTGACTTAATACATAATAACCAGCTGTTTAACGAACCTTTTCATTTTCCACATACAGCCTTCAAAAGTGAGCAGTAGTTGATGAAAAATTAAACCATGTTCACGCAACTGAAAGCGTTTGTTTCTTAGATTATTAAGTTAATGAAATGATCACACGATGTTTCTTCGGCAATAATATAACATACTATCACGCCTGTAATCCCCAAAGGATTATGTGTAAGTCAACTTAAGTAAATCCGCAGTTTGTTCGTACCATGTTTAGGTTCCGTGGAACAAACACAAATCCAAACTCCGAACATACCATCACGCCTGTATTCCCCGAAGGGTTAGGCAGAGGTGTACTTAATGTACATCAGTTCGCACAGGTCGCTGATAGGTATGTTTGGGTACTATGCAGGATTAAATACAGATTCTGCTGCTGAACACTGAGAATTTCATAGAAAAACCCAAATAACACTGCTCGACCTGGGGATTGAACCCAAGACCTCTAGCGTACCAGTCGCGATTGGGACTACTAGACTAACGAGGTAGTCCAAACTCCAAACTGCTGCGAATAATTTCATAGAAACATTTTGTTTGACCCGGAAATCAAACCAATCCTCCAGTGTAGCAGTGACACATAGATATGACGTACAATCATTAGACTGAGGCAGTTTTCGTCTTCAAATTATGTAAGTTTTCATTTTTAATACAATCAAAAACGTTCTTAGTTACTTTTTTCAATGATCATAGTTTAAAGACATTGTGTTTGAATTCCAAAAAACATGACATGGTAGCAACATTAGGAAGGAATTTTTCCTTCGTATGTGTGAACAAAGTATAAATGTATTTATTATTATCAGGAAAATAAAAGATTTGACTGCCTCATTAGTCTAGTGGACCTAAGCGCGACTGCTACGCTAGAGGTCCTGGATTTGATCCCCAGGTCGAGCAAATTGTCATTTGTGCCCGGTGAATGGCAATAGGCTCGCCCCCTATCACATGGGACCTAAACATACCGGCGAAAAGTAGGTGTACATGAGTACATCTCTGCCTAACCCTTCGGGGAATACAGGCATGATGGTATTAAAATAAAAGATTTTTAGAGAGAGAAATCATGATTACGTAACACTGAATGAATAGACTATATTCACACTTCACGTTATTTCTCCATTGACTTATTACTCTTTATATTGTAACAAAACAAAAAGCAATTTACTGGTAATTATTATGACCCAAATATAGGGGGCGAATAACCCGAGATTGAGCTCTTTCAGGCCATCATTAAAAGCTCATTTTCATTCATTCAAGAGCTCCATAGTATAGAGACGTTTATAACGAGTTCTTTAATTAACATTTGTAGGAAAAGGATGTATTTAACAAAATATAGGAGAGGAAAAATAAACTACAAAATAAAGAGTATAAGGATGATATTTTAATCTACAGATATCCCGGGACTGGATTCTAGTTTGTTTTATGTCTATACTTATATATTATCACCTTTTAATATCAACAGCATGGTTTACATCCGGCTTTAACTATTTTACCCGGACATATATTCATACATACATAGGTACATACAACCATGGTAAATAAAAAAGCTTGTAAAAATAAATACGGTGAAAGTGATACTAGAATTTTCCTTTTCTGTAGACATGTGGCTTTTGCCTTACTACAGGGGGACCAAAATAGACTGACATTGTTATTCTGTCCTATAAAGGTCATTTCAAATCACAAACAACAATATTGACTGCCTCGTTAGTCTAGTGGTCGCAATCGCGACTGCTACGCTAGAGGTCTTGGGTTCCATCCCCAGGTTGAGCAAAGTGTTATTGGGTTTTTCTATGAAATGCTCAGTAACAGCTCGGAGTCTGGATTTGTGCCCGGTGAATGGCAATAGGTTCGCCCCCTATTACATGGGACCTAAACATACCGGCGAACTGTGGGTGTTCATTAGGTGCACCTCTGCCTAGCCCTTCGGGGAATACAGGCGTGATGGTATGTTAAACAACAATATTTAGTCTCAAAACACCGTCTAATTAGTCTGTTTGTGTCTTTATAGAGGTCATGCAAATTATTGCCAAATACATTTAACTCTACACCTACTTCAATTCTTAAAATTTGAGAGTGCTGTTCATACTATATTTAGTTTTCTTTATAAAGTCTTACTTTTTAAATCTTATACATACGCCACCAACCATCTAAGCTTTATTGAAAAATAAGAAAACCGAAGAGACGCAGAAATTTTTAGAGTTATCTCAAAGTGGAATTTATAAATATTCAATACTAAAATTTTGGATTTGTGAATAGTTTTGCTACAGTGAAAATATTAACTATATTTTTCTATTGGATTTATGTACGGTGGCCAGTTTTTGAACTTAATCCTAAACACTTTTAGGCTTAAAATCATTTGGAGAAAGTTAACAGTTATGTATAACCTCTGGCCTCGGTAGTCGACAACTGTTTTTAAAATATTTTTAAGACAATTCCCGTATAAGATCCATGTCCCCAATAAATTATTGTGCCTTGAAACAAACATCCATGAAACATATTTTTTTCTATCACAGTTAGGAATCCAAACGACGACATGCAGCGTTACTGTAGTGGTAGCAATACTACCACCAAACGTGAAAATACCTTAAAAACAAATTGACTTTCTTAGTAAATTTTATCCTACAACATCTTTACCAACTTATCTATACAAAGTTATATCGTACAACTAGTCTATCAACTGAACTAAGCAAGTATACCAAGTATACGCAACGGCTACGAGTAAATGGCAACCGAGAGCTCTCGGGTTTTGTTTGCTCTATCAACTCTTTGGACGCGCAGTTCCGGGCTATCGCGCGATTTTTGATTGTCGTACGACGGTTTAGCTACGTTGGGATTTTGCTAGCCTATCGAGATTGCCGTATTGATTTTGTGACAGTTTGGTCGGGTATTTCTTGTTATTTTTACCCACGACGAAACAGAAGTTGTATACAATTAGTTTTTTAATCATCAGCGACGGTTCATAGATAGGTTTTATGCTGTTAACCTCACCACGGCACCGTGATGCTAGTAGTACAGTATTTTTTTATTTATTTTTTTATTAGTATTTTTTCGTAAGAAGGTTTTGATTTATGTAGAAATGGAGACGGTATCTCTCTCTCTTCTCTTCACCCATACCGCAGAGCCTTAAGACGAAAGTCTTCAATGCGTGCGTCCTACCTGTTCTGACCTACGGAGCCGATACGTGGACACTCACAGTGAGACTGGTCCACAAGCTTAAAGTCGCACAGCGAGCTATGGAGAGAGCTATGCTCGGAGATTCTCTGAGGGATAAAATCCGCAATGAAGTTATCCGTCAGAGAACCAAAGTTACCGACATAGCTCAAAGAATCAGCAAGCTGAAGTGGCAATGGGCCGGTCACGTCTGTCGGAGAACTGACAAACGCTGGAGCAAGCGAGTTCTCGAGTGGAGACCGCGTCTAGGCAAACGTAGAGTAGGGCGCCCGCCGGCCAGATGGAGTGACGACTTGCGGAAGGCAGCTGGCAGTGACTGGATGAGGAAAGCCGAAGATCGGGCTCTGTGGCGTTCTCTAGGGGAGGCCTACGTCCAGCTGGGCTGATGATGATGATGATGGAGACGGTATATACTTTAGGGGTTAGAAGTTGTTTAATGATCAATATTTTGACTTTAGCTAAGGCCAAAGTCAAAATATTGACCTTCTCATTTTGTGGGAAGTGGAGACCCGCACGTTATTTTGAGTTTGTTTTTTTTAAAGCTTACTAGCAATGTGTCGCACAATACTAGTTTTATTGTTAAACCCTCGTGATAAGCTAAATGCATTTGATACAAGTGGGTTCACGTCGGTCGTGCAATGGGTGAGTTTGGAACCGGCAACTGCATGATCGCAAATCTGCTTCCAACCTTTAGTTGCAGCAGTTTCACAGTACAAAATATACCGTGCTGTATATTTTAAAGTTAAAATATATACTCGCTTCAATCTTGTCTGCACGAGACAAACTCCTTATCTACTTAATCAAGAAAATATCTTATAATGTGCAGCTGAGCAGAAATTTTTGTATGATTTCACCTTTCATACACGTACAAAAGGAAAATTCAATACGAGGATATTAGATTCTATAGAGCGAAAGTTAATCAGCTAACGAAAACGCTTTCTTGACAAGAGATATTGGGAATAATCACGCCTTACTTCGACTTCGACGTATTAGACTAAGTTGGCAAGCTAGGTTAGGGTTATGTCAAACGTCCCACGTAGGTACATCATCATAACACCCATTATACTATCCCACTACTGGGCTTGAGTCTCCTCGAACGAGAGGGATAAGGCTTTAGTCCACCACGCCGGCTGTGGGTTGGCAGACTTCACACGCCGTCAAGAAAATCAAGACAATACAGGTTTCTTCACGATGTTTTCCTTCACCGTTAAAGCGCGTGATAACTAATTATTAATACCCACATGACTTCGAAAAATCAGAGGTGAGTGCCTTGGATTCGACCTTTGACTTGGATAACTGCTCAAGTGACACAAGTTAGTTTACGTATGGTTACTAAATACTAAACTACTTGCGAAACCTGTGTGTGGGCCTGTTTACAACATAAAAAAAAATGCTCTTACTGATCCACTGCAGAGCCCGAGTCTGGGTTGATGATGTTGATTTATGAAAATAGAATTTTTTCAAAAATTTTTAGCGTGTCACTCTTCTTAAAGTACACTCGCCAGCATATCAGGTTATACAAAACTGTCAAATTTTTCAAATGATTTTAAACATTATAATGTTGATTATTAAGTTCAAAATCAACAGAGAAAATTTTACATTTTATGGTAACCTGATGACGACCCTACATGAATAATTTGAAGGTTATGCGGTGACCTTCGCCCAGCAGTCAAGTGGGAGAGGGTACCTAGTTTTAAAGAAGTACTTAATGAGACTCTGCGACATCCATTAACTGTATGACGATAGATTCAATCTCCCTCCAAAAGACCTCAATGTAAATATCGCCTAAATATTTGGGCAAAGACCCGCATAGCGATATGCAAATCGGACGTCAGCTTACGAAGGGTCGAATATTAAAAACTCGTTTATAGGTTACACCTTGGGGAAATCAATTTTGCGTGACGTACAAACTACAACAGAAAACTATTTTCATGAAAGTTATATTGGAAAGTAGCGCCATTATGAGCTATTGGACCAAATTTGGGGAAAGGTTGGTCTTGGTTGTATGCGGCAACGGTTTATTTGATGGTTGAATTCATAATGTTTCCCTTCATTATTTAAATATAGCTAGGTTTTCGTTTGGATATCTTACCTGGTGATGAGCGAAGATATGGTCTACGATGTAGCAGATATGCGCTAGAAGTGAGTTCCACTTATGATTTAAAGACACCCAAGATCACTACTCTTCCAATCCGCTGTCGACACATTGGTCGCCAGAGGGTGTAAGCAGACCTGCGGGCTCCATAACCTGTAGGCGACGGGTGATGGCCTTGCGGCACTTTCAAGTAGAATACTAGGCAAGGCCTCGTGAGGTCCAGCAAACGCGGGCCACAGCCTGTCGGTCGTGGCGAATGGCCACAAATCACATGTTCGTGACGAAAGAGCAAGGGAAGGTAACTGCAAATTTAGTCGGTACGAGTCCGACACATCCTGCCATTGGTGGCATTAGATCCATGTAGGTTTTCCGTAGTTAAAAAAGAGGTTATAAGCTACGTTATAAGTAATTAATCAAACACAGACTTCGGAAAAGAGTTCCACTCCCTAGCAGTTCGCATAAGAAAGGAGGAAGCATAACGTTTCGAGCGTAGGATTGAAAATCCTCCATATGATGTTGGCATAGGGCCGTTTTTATTGAAACGAACTACCTATTATTCCCTGACTAATAACGTCATCTTAGAAACCATAAAACCTACAAATCTGAACTCTAATTACCTTACATTAAAAGCGACTGAACGTAGCCGCTTCATATTCTACACATCACATTAAGCTCATTCGTACTAACATACAAGAGACTAAATTAGCTGAATGTGTTGTGTCATGAGTCGTGACGTCATCGCTCCACATTTACCCACACTCACCGCATTAGCTGCTTTATTACTTGGATGTCACTTGTCGTTTGTTTCAGAGGATCTTGCGCAATGGCATGGTTAATTTGGTGGGTAATACCGACTCATTGTTCTTGTTGTCACATGTGGGTGCTAAACTAGTTCCATAACATACCATCACGCCTGTATTCCCAGAAGGTTCAGGCAGAGGTGTACTTAATATACACCCACGGTATGTTTAGATCCATGTAATAGGAGGCGAGCCTATTGCCTGCTACTGAGAATTTCGTAGATAAACCTTTAAATCGAACCCAAGACCTCTAGCGTAGCAGTCGCGCTTGGGACCACTAGACTAATGAAGTAGTTTTCTTTTTCTAGTTAATACTAAATGAGGAAATACTAAGGAAGAATACTAATGAAGATTGTACTAACATGATTGTACTAACATTCACACAATAATAGCCTTTATTTCAACATAATAACTACACTCATGTCAATAAACGCAAGCATAGCGAAAATGAAACGGTTAAGTAGTGAAACTATCTTTGTTGATATCAACGAGGCAACTTTGGAGTTTCGTCATATATTCCTTGGAAACTACCAAGTATGTGGCCGTAGGCAAATAAGGACACATTATTACACACGTTTTGCGCTTAATAAGAGTCACATTTAACCCCTCACTAACGTATATGAAGCGCCATTTTGTATTTTGGTTCACTAGATAAGTTTACCGTTCAAATCAACAAACGAAGACAAACGATAAAACTTAATAACATACCATCACTCCTCTATTCCCTGAAGGATTCATTAGATGTGTACCTACTTATTAATAAGTACAGTTTCATTTAAAAACAACTTAAATTTAAAAACTAAAAAAAACATACAGACGAATTGAGAACCTCCTCCTTTTTGAAGTCGGTTGAAAAACCCAAGTACAAAAAACAACTGAAAAGTATTAAACAAGCAAATTATTCTATGACCGGAAAAAGTACTAATAATATCTTTAGAATAGCTGACATAAATTAGTACTTCTTCTCTTCTATGTTGCTGTGCCCGACAGGGTCCACAATGTACTTATGTATACTTACCATCAAAAAAAAATAATTTAAGAAACGTAATAAATAAATGAATACTGAATACTTTCTGGAACATGGCAGCTGGAAATCTTTACTGTCATGCTTTGTACAATATTTCGACATTTGAATCGATACTCTAGAACAGGGGTCACCAATTAGTTTCGCTCGGGGTCCTTTTTAAGAAATGAAGAGACCATCGCGGTCCGCACAACATTTTATAGAAAAAATATTTATTAAACAAATGTAATTACGGATATAACAAAGGTATTTTTTTACACATCAATGAGAAAAAAATTTTTTTTTGATACGGACTATGTATCTGAAGTTTGGAGTAAGGATTTAATGTCAATAGCTTGCACCAAAAGCTATTGACATTAAATCCTGAAGATATTTATCAGTAAGTCGAAATCGAAATTCATCTTCGAAAATTTACTTCTGTAGTCTTAACGTCTATAGTGCAAGTAACTGTGTTCTCGCGATCCGCACAAAATGAGTCGGTGCGGCGGACCGGACGCGGACCGCGGTCCGCCATTTGTGTGCCATTTGCCATTTCAGTGAATGTGTACATAAATATTTTTGCTCGTGACTGTACTTATGAGAAATGATGACGCATTACACATCGCTTCCGATCGTCTAGTTGTCTGATGATGGAATGTACTTGGAAAAATCCCAGCCCGAGTAATCAATAATTGTGACAATGTCGAAATTGTGTTATGCTAGTACTCGTTACTTGTATGCTCGGTTGTGTACAATCGGTATCAACTTGTATTTAGTGAAAATAAATATTGAAACCGCAGTAGCTAAGGTCAATATTTGCTCAAGTGTGTAAGTACTATGTTACAAATAGCAGTGATAACATGAACTGTATAAAAATAGTGAAAAGTAACGGTACTGGAATTGGATTGCGGCACTTATAGTTGCAGTTTTAGGATGCCCGAATGGAGCGTAGGATGGCATTCCATTTATGCAATTCGGAATTGTCCGTTCTACTTTTTCCTCACTGTGTAAAGACCGCTTTATAATCTTACCAGCTACAGCTGAATGAGTGTCACGAAATGATCAGTAATTTCGTGTCAAATATTGATTTTAATTCTTTGCATCTATGGAGACCGTACTCAGAGATGACGTCAAGTTTTAGGTGTGCCATACAAATTCTACTAACACTAAATTTGTGTGAAAAGGATAGAGCATCTCCTTTCACCCCCACCTAAAACTTTAAACACTCGTATATCCTATAATTAGGTATGATATGGATAGACTGTAACGCATTAGGGTTGACACAAATAATATAAGTCTCAGGTGACGTCAGTTTATCGTAGATACATGACATCTAGCGGGTGTTGGTAAACACAGGTGGCTCACCTGCCAGTAGCATTTATTTTCGATGACAATCACTCCCTGTTTATGGAGTAAAACTTACTGTTCACGATGCGACGAAATATAAAAGTTCTGTTGTACCTCTGTTAGATTTTTAGTATTTTTTTTTAATGCTTACTAGCTATGTGAGTGACACATTACTAGTAATCTTGTTAACCCCTCGTGCTAAGCTAAATGCTTGTGTTACGAGTGGGTTCACAACGGTAGTGCAATGGATGGGTTTCGAACCGGCAGCCACATGATCGCAAGTCCGACGCCCTAGTCATTAGGCTACTGCCGCTTCAAATTTGTACTAGAAGAAACCTACCAACGTAGAAAATCCTAAGAACTGCACCTGACGGCGACTCATACCATTACATGACAAGATTCACAAGTAACTATTCCACCAAAGGGTTTTGCAGAGGTGTACTAATGCACACCCACAGTTTGCCTGTATGTTTAGTTTATCTAATAGAGGGCGACCCTATTGCTACTAACCGGACACAAATACATACGCTGAGCTGCATAGAATTTCGTAGAAAAACAAACTAGACTAATGAGGCAGTAATGAGTCAGTTTTTTCAATATTACGGACAGTACAATTACAATACCAAGCCTACTGACCCCATTTTTACGACTGTGCAAACAGTATGTGCAAAGGATTGATTTATTTATTAGAATAGCCGATGTAGTTCCAATTGAAAATAAATATTTGAACACTCGTATGTCGTACATACTAGCTAAAAGGTAGCAAATGTTTGTCTTTCTGAATGTTGCTTGTGTTACAGATTTATTTTTTGTTTTAGGTACCTACTGTTACTTACAAAAATATATATATATATATATATAGACGAACGTATAACCGCCTCCTTTTTTGAAGTCTTTTAAAAATGGCGACAACGGATCACTTATTGGATCCCCTTCGATGTCTTCTTGTCATAGCCGTTTCAATCAGAAACGACAATAGGTATACCATCAATTAATTATTACTTGAAGATAAGATGTACCGCAGTTTTTACAAACATGCATACCACCACGCATCGCACCAGCGCATCTGCTACGCTAGAGGTCGTGGGTTTGCTGTCCAGGTCGAGCAAAGTGTTATTGGGTGTTTTTTCTATGAAATTCTCAGTAGCAGCTCGGAGACTGGTTTTGTGCCCTGTTATGGCAATATGTTCAATCAATCAATCATTTATTGCTCGAAACACGGTCAGGTACAATGATGTTACATTATTTAGTGATTAGTTCAGCATGTTTCGCAGTTTTCTCTGCATGCAAAATTATAAAGTAGCAAAAGAGGAGAAGTATATCACTATAATAGTTATTTCAGACAGATTATCAGAGGACATACACAATTATTATTATATTCAATCGACACAATAAGAAATTTTGATTTCACAATAATATTAATTAATAATCATATTCTACATGTTAAATGTTCTTATTTGTAAGTTATGTGAATTTATTTAGAGTATTTCTTATTTAATTATCATCAAGAAATTCTTTGACGCTGTAGAAACATTTCTCAATAAGCCATCAGTGTATTTTTAAATTTATTTGTAGTGAGTTCTGTCTTGTTTGCCCAATACATGGGACCTAAACATACCGGCGAAGCGTGGGTGTACTTAGCTGTGCCTAACCCTTCGAGGAATACAGGCGTGATGGTATGTATGTATGTAAAAACTGCGGTACATCTTATCTCCAATTAGTTTAACAGATCCTTAGATAAAGCTTGAGACTACAGAGAGGTCTTTTGCATCCATAGAAAGAAAACATCATCACTGTAATTGGTTTCTAATAAAATTCTTTCTATTTGTACACGGGACTGATGTCCCGGGAAAAAAATAGTCGCTCTATATATGGGGTATTCTACAGTGTGTTACTTATCTAGCTAATGGTGTTTATTTCCATAGAAGCCGCGCTCGTTTCACATAATGGCCCATGAAAATTACCGTAATCAACACTGATCATAATTTCCTTGACACGATATTTTTCTAAGTAGTGTGCGAGTGAGTAGGAGAATTTATATGAAAGTATCGATCGTTTACGTAAACGATATTTACTTATATATTGATATATAGTTAACCTAGTTTTTCACTGGTCTATAAGGCATGATTTTGATTTTATGAGTCCTACATACCTTGCCGCTTCTTTTAGTGGAATATGATCTTCTAGCTAACCCGTGCCCACTTCGTTAAGCGATAATTATAACCTATAATACTCACAAATTACGAGGCTTCCTATTGGTAAAAGAATTTCCAAAATCGTTTCAGTAGATCCACAGATCTCTAAAACCTCAAATTCCTCCATAAAATATTATAGTATAGATGAGGATTTTCTTATTTTTATTGTCTCATATACTATTGAAGGCATTGTCTGGTGAACTTGCTAAGTCTACCTGCATTCCTCAGACATGTTGGCCCCACCCACGGAAGAGATAAATCTTCCGTGGCACCTCTAGCGTAACTTGCAAATAACAGGAGTCGGTAGCGTCGCATGCATTAAAAAAAGGATCTCGCCGATAAGATCAGTGTACATCCTTCTAGGGCGACGTCTCCCGACGCTGCTGCTGACATTCGGCTTATGAATTCCATTTTTTAATCGTCTTTCATTCATTGTTTTAACATGCCCAAACTATCTTAGCATATTCCTTTAAATTCGTGTCACTATATCATCATAACAACTAATTATTTTTTGTATAAAAACAAGAAAATTAAATAATTTAGGTCGTACATAGAAAATAATAGAAATGTTTTTAAAGGGTGGTCGTAAAAGAGTATTAGGCTTGTTATTCATATCACGTAGTAGTATTTTGGGGTCCGGCCGGTGTATACAGAGGCCAACGGTAAAGACTTTTCAAGCTAACTTTGTGAGGCACGCACTTTTTTGTTGCAAAACTACTTCAAGGCTTGTTCAGTCCCAGGATTCGTTTAGTGTACTCGTGTAGAATACTTAAAGTTTATCATTTTGATAAAGAGCTTTGTAACCGACATCCTTTTTTTTTTATGGCATAACTCGGCAAACGAGCAGGTGATCTACCTGATGGGAAGTAGTCATCGCCGCCCATGGACATTTGCAAATCCAAAGGAGTTGCAGATGCGTTACAGAGCCTATTTAAGGAAAAGGGAGGGGAAGGAGAAAAGGAGAAGGAAGGGGACTGAGGGAGAAATTGGGCCTCAGGCGCTCCACACTCACCGTACGAAACGCAACAGTATGCATACTGGTACTTGACGTCGATATTCTGTGGGACGGTAGTACTTCCCCGGTCGTGCGACCCAATCATGCTGGCATGTAGACATGCCAACAGGCACTACTACTACTAAAAAGTTATTATAGTTTAAAAGAATATATGACTGAAAAATAAATGTAAAATACACATAAAAAACACTGCCTCATTAGTCTAGTGGTCCTAAACGCGTCTGCTACGCTAGAGAGGGTTCGATCTCCAGGTCGAACCCAGGACCTACCTACTCTTAATATTTTTATTTCACAATAATGTTATTATGCACGGTACCTTTATATATTTATATGTCACAACATTGAGACTACAAATGTGTTGAACAGTAAACTATCAGCTCGATAAACCACATTTATGCAAATAAAGTAGTAGATATTTTTAAACCTGGGGGTCTAAAATGATGATTCATGGACTCACGGCTTCGAACTTGTCGTACATTTCCAGTGTAAGCTGTCCTCTACGTATAGGTACGGTCAGCAACGAAAGTTGCTGAACACCGCCAAGTTTTGAAAACAACACAGCACCAATACTTTTCAATAGATTCACTTAGGAAAAAAAATATGGTCCAGTATGTAGAAACACATACTACTTACCACATCTCGGGTCAGTAAGTTTTGGATAATAAATATGTTTAGGCGTTTTGAAGATTACATCGTGTTCAGCAACTTTCATTGCTGACTGTACGTAAAGCTTATACAATATGAGGTCATCTTATACTGGCTCTGAATGACCTGATGTGTCCGTTGCGGTCATGAATCATCAAAAGTAGACATTTTAGCCCTCCTGCATCATCCTGCGTCATCGATTTTTTATTTGATTTTTAATGGGTAAATCAGATACCGTGTCATCGATATTCATATGCTATGTGGACTACCAATACTGCATTGTAGGGGAAACCGCGTCACCACTATCCGCTCAATGTTGTGGCTACAGCGCTTTGGTTAACGATAACTATAATTTGTAGGCCTATGTTGTATGAAAAGGCTTTGCCTAATATCTGATGATACGTTTGTATAAGATTGATGATGCGCTATAGGTTTTGGGTTTGATTTCCGATGGACAAACATATTTTGTGTTTATTTTCTTATTTATGTACCTACATGAAAAAATCAAAATATTATATATTATCTAGACTCAGTTTCGTAATAATTATGTCATACAGTCATGACATTTGTGACTTTTTGACAAAATAACTGACAAAAATACATTTTTAACACATTTTTTTAAAGTAGCACAATTCTCGTGCCGGTAATTAACCTCAAACAGATTAACATTTATTCTTCCTTACTTTTTAAAAGAAGTACAAACAACAGCTTTCGTTTAGGTATGTGACCGAAAATGCCTTAGCTCACTCACTGTTAAGGCTTTTTCTTGAATTTTGATATGATAAGGCTTATCTGTGATACACATGGAAGAATTATTGACGATACTTTTTACCAAAAAAATAATAGCTTCGTTCCTTTTAGTATTTCTAATGATCCATTTAAACCATCCTTCCAGTAGTCCCCAAACAGTTAGGCATAAGCGTATAGTTTACCTTAATACGTCTCTGCCCAATTCTTCAGGGTGTAATGTTTATCCATAATATAGACAGAACCTCTAAGAAGAAAAGCAGAAAAAAACTCAGAGTAGGTATCATGGTCTCTTTTATATCACTCGTATTTATTATTTTCATTACATAATATGCTAAGTTATGAAAAAACACCATTACATGGAACCTAAACATAACGGCGAACTGTGGGTCCAATAATTAGTACACCTTTTTTTAAAAAAAAAGAAAAGCTTACCAGTAATGTGGGTCACACATTACTAGTATTCTTGTTAACCCCTCGTGCTAAGCTAAATGCTTGTGTTACGAGTGGGTTCACGTCGGTAGTGCAATGGGTGGGGTTCGAACCGGCAACCATATGATCGCAAGTCCGACGCCCTAGCCATTAGGCTACCGACGCTTCAAATCATTCAACCAACATATTCCATAGTTTTTTACAAGTTTAAACAGTCTTGGACCAACAACTTGAATATGCATCTAAGTCGTGTAGTCAAAAACCATATGATCGCAAGTCCAACGCCCTAGCCATTAGGCTACCGACGCTTTCTTCCTTTGCCTAACCCTTTAAAGGAAACAGGCGGGATTTTATGTGCCATGTATTATTTTATGCCACTAATTGATATGAACTGAGAAGTAGTAAACAAAAGACAGACGATTGCATTAAACAGTATAAAATTTCGTTTGTATATTTTGAAGAGCAGAGTTTCCCGTTTCAGGCGTTACCTCAAGAAAAGTCAATCTTACTTACCGTGTGTCGTATCTAACGGTACACATTCGGTGGATATATAACATTATTAAATCCGCTCAGCTTTCCTCAGTAAGTATTATTCTACCAAATCTCCTTGAAGGTAAAGAATTTATATTCATAAAATTTACAATAAAGACGCGTTTGAAAATGTCTTTAAAGGTATACCTATTTAATGACATAGACGTTAAACGCCTCCACAGGCTTGCTTGAACTGGACATCCAACCCACAACCTCACGAACTGTAGCCGCATTTGCAACCACGAATGGCAAAAATGTGCTAATTGGAAGTTTTCACATCGCTACTCAATTTAATTCTTACTCTGAGAAGGTCTTGATTTATGCGGTGGGATCTAAGGAACTAAGTCTGGACAAATACAAAAAAGATAGAAAGGCTAGAAGATCTTAAAATAACTCCATCTACGTAGTTCTTTAAAATAGAAATCCTAATGAAAATCAATAGAACTTTGGTAAAAGTTCATTGATATGTAGATATGACCTTCGGACTAACACAAACCTGTAAATTATATTCAATAACTTTCCCAACTTACGTCTATTTGAAAACAATTCTATACACAACATTCATCACATTAATGACACAGACTGTGCTAATGATGGCCAACATTCAACCCCACATAATACATGAAAGACATGAAAGCTTCACTGACGTTTCGAATCGTTCAACCAACATATTCCATAGTTTTTTACAAGTTAAAACAGTGTTGAACCAACCACTGCAATATGCATCTAAAAACTGTAGTCGAAAAGATCATTTTCCATCGCCTTCACCATCTAGTACCTTTACATCGAACCTTATATATTCAATCCTTCAAACATCAGCTTTACCGTCTTTAAAATAAAGTCTATTTTTAACTAGATTGTTGCTTAGCTTTTCTGAGACTGGCCCCATGTTTGCTTTGTTGCTAGAACTTCGACGATCGATGAGGCGTTCTCAACTCAGATTTGCTATTTGAACTTGTACAACTTCATGTTTGTATTGTTTGTAATTGCTGTACGATTCCGGTTTTGATTATGAGATCGTTGCGGTTACGTTGAGATTATGCTGATCGAGTTGTTTAAGTTTCTCTTCAACCACTTTGTTTTTTATTTATTTATTACATGAACAATTTGCATTAATTGTAATTATTTATCCTAGCCTTACTTTTAGTAATGTAAGTTCATCTTAGAAAACAGATGACAAAATTCATGTTTGAGAGTTTCTAAAATTATTGAACAATGTACCAAAAAATTGCAGGTTTTTAAAATATAATAGCTTAAACCATATTTCCTTTTCTCTTCATAAAATTTTTGTAGTAAAAGTAGTAGTCTTGCTCATTGTTAGTATTAGAGTTAAAATAGAATTTTCTAATTTCTGATACAGCTACATTAAGTAGGTACAACATCTTGTTTAGAGATTATAAATGAGGTAAAAAATAGCCTATTGAAATCTCTACCGACAAGAGATGTCGGTTACGCCTGTTTTTGCTAATTTAAATGTCAAACTTTCGTTCCATCTTGTAGGCACCTACTTCTTATTATTCTAAAACAAAGTTATCTCAGGCAGTATTAAAATGCCGTACCTGTCTCAAGACCTCCCAAAACCTTAAGTAAAAGTTCTGTTGGAATTAACTGATTTATATTCCTGACGCGCATCCTTGGCTCGCCATCTCGCTCCGTTAAGACACGTCCATGATTGTTGCTGCTCATGTAATGGCCGATTCCTCTGAATAGCTTCCTTCCAGTGATGAAACGCGTCATTTTGTAAGCGGCGTGGCATACGTAACTAACTGTTCCATATTCAGTTTTCGGGTTCTGAATGTTACGTTTAGGTTTGTTGCTATTGTATATTGATGTGCTGTTTGGGATTCAAATTTTGTTTCAGTTACTGTTAAGTAAGTATTAAGAAAGATACAATTTTAATAGACATGAGTTATGATGAGTTAGTATTTAAATTTTGTCTATTTATTCATTACTGTTATACACAAGATTATCATCATCATCATTATCATCACTATCATCACAGGCCTGTATTCCCACAGGTTTAGGATGAGGTGTATTAAAATTAAATTAAATTAGTTCAAATAACAGTTGACATCTGAAAATGGACTTAAGGACTCTAACGTAGCAGTCACGCACTTATTTCCGGCAACAGAATCATCTTCATTGCAGTAAAAATTTTCGTTAAAACTCACTTAGATTTAGATTCATTTATTTGCCAACTTTATAGGCTACGTCTGTAGCAATCCGGACATTCAGCATAATTAATTTCACTACTTGTTATTCTTTACTGAGAGCTATTCCTGTTTCAAGTTAATTTACGTAATCTGCCTATTTTGTTCCCATAGCTGGGAATGGGCTGTAATCTACCACGTGGGTCCAGTGTGGGTTGGTAGATGTCAGATGTTTTAGGATTTTTGGTTGTAGGACATACCGGTTTCCACACGATGTTTACCTTTCGGAGTGGTGGTGACCCAGTTTCAAGTTTACAATCTGTCTATAATCCTCAACTACGATCCACTTGTCCCATTATTTTTGCCAAAGAAAAATATATCAATATGTGCGTATAGTTATTTCAAACAGGAAATTATATCCTTTACATCATCCCGTGGGAAATACCCGCAGTTTGTCATACTATGACACGTGCCAAAAGATTCATACAACCATACATCTGCAGATGAACTCAAGGGAAATGACCGGTGTCTTTACCTGCCGGCAAGTTGGCTGGGCTAGCTAATGATTTTTCCATTGCTCCTTCTTAGGAGATATTGTAGTGTGGCAGCTCCTCCTTACCTTGCACAATTTAGTATATTGGGATAACTTACTTTTTGTATTTTTAATGCATTTTCCATTCTAAAATTTTTTGGCAGGCAAATTTGTACCTGGTGGGTGGGACTCGCAGTGGCTTAGTAGTCATAGCGTTTGGTGCATCTAATCAGAAGATGCAGGTTCGATTCCTACCCGCAGTCGAATTTTTCCTTCAATAACTTATTTAAAAATAATTAAATACGAAATCAACGGTGTGGTTAGGACATAACCAGCAATCTACGGCTTACTAGACCGAACGCTTTAGCCAAAAACATACATTTGTTACCGAGGTCGCTACGAAAATAAAAACGAAGTAATTAAATTAGTTTTATTACGAAAAGAAATAAATACATTCCTACATAAACTACTCTAACTATTGTAATGACAATAACCTATCCAATATAAAACCAACAATCTAATAAATAATTTACATTTACTCCTTAATCTATAACACTTGTTTAAAAATAAAATAAAAAGTTACATTAAAATAATAAAGCTGGACTAATGAATTTAATTCAACAAATGTTAAAGATTATTGTATAATTAAACTTACAAATAAATCTATGGATTTGAATTTTCACCTCCAAAAAGATCCAAATCCTAACAGTCTTGATCTAAGCCTCCGAAAAACTCTCTACCTCTATAACATGCCTATGCTTTCTTTTCTTGTGTATTCCTTCGAACTCATTCTGTATCTCTTGCAATGATCGCCCTTTTGTCTCAGGAACAAAAAAGTAGACAAAAACTATACCTACGATACATATTATTGAAAAAGCCCATAACGTCCAACCAGGTTTGACCATATCGACCAAATTTTGGTATAATTTCGTCACACCAAAAGCCAAGAACCAATGAAAACCAGCAGTTAAAGCTGTAGCTCTTCTCGTCATGTGCTGAGGAAATATTTCTCTTAGCATCAACCACGGTATTGGTCCAACCCCTGAAGCATAAAAGCTCACAAATAAGCACAAAGTAAAAAGTGGTACCCATGTACTACTTGGTGACAAGTTGGAAGCCTTTAAATGATAGTATATACCAAGACAAGCTAAATTCACAGCCATAGCTAGAAATGAAACCATTAGAAGAACTCGTCTTCTAACAACCTTTAGTAGCATAGTGGAAAAGTAAGTGGATGAAACCAAACAGAAGCCTAAAATAATAGCCGCGCTGGGAGGATTGAGAGATATGGAAAAAGTTTCAAAAATATTTTTAGCGTAGAAAAGGACGGGGAATATGCCACTCATTTGCTGGAAGACCATAAGTCCAAAAGATACGATAAGAGCTTTCACATTTGACCTTGTGCCAAAGAGTTCTTTGAAAGTTACTTTGATTTTTGCTGAATTTCTTAAACGCTCCTTCAGAGCCTTTAATTCCGAGTCAATATCATTGTCGATGCCTCTAAAGTAACGTAAAGCTGCTTTTGCTTCATGGAATTTTCCTTGAGACATCAAGTAGGCTGGTGATTCTGGCAGGAAGATGAAAGCAATGAAGAATGCGGTAGGTACACTGGCGCAGAGTACTGTTAACCAAGAAGTATTTTCAACCAAACCTGAAAAATACAATAAAGGTAAAGATATAGATGACTCTGATGATATCATTGCTTTTATAGAGATAAACATTGAACTAAGGAGTTCAGTCGTTATTTAATTGAAAACGAGGCAATAATCAAATATAAGTTATTACCCTGTATTGTAATTGCGACTTTATAATAGCCTTAGGTCATAAATTGTCTAAATACTGATAATAATGATCATACAATTCTGAATAAGCTTTCTAGGAAATGATACAGTGAAAAATTTACCTATGATGTATCCAAAAAGTACTCCACAACTGAAGTGGACGTGATAAAAGTTTGCCAGGGTTGGGAGTAAATGTTTTTCTGCGATGTCCTCGACGTAAGGCGGTATGCCAACACTGAAAGCTCCAAGTGCTACTCCACCCACAAAGCGTCCCACGTAAAGGCCATATACGTTTGGACTAAAAGAAAATAAAATCCTTATATATATTTAAGTTGTTTTCGAAATCCGAGAATCATTTTAGTCGATTGTATAAAAAAAATACATAATTATATTTATTTTTTTACATAGACGCGCCTATATTCCCCGAAAGTCTAGCATAGGTGTACTACCTATTGTACATCCACAGTTCGTCAGTATATTTAGGTCTCATATAATACCGGGAGCCTATTGCCATTAACCCGGCACAAATCCAAACTCCAAGCTGCAACTGTGAATTTGATAGAAACCCAATAACACTTTTGGTTAACCTCGGATTCAAACCCAGAACTTCTAGCAAAGCAGACGTGCTTAAAACATCTAGACTAATGAAACAGCTTATTTACTTACAAGGTGTTAATAAAAATATCTCCCTCTCTAAAATTTTAGTCAAATAGATGCATTCTCAAATTATTATCCACAAAAGTTCTCCAAATAGTTACTGTTCAGAGCAAAATATTTCCTGAATGTAGTACCTGGACGCGACGAGAATCCATGATACGACCAAAGGAAGCGCCAAGTATAAGAGAGTCTTTTTCCTGCCAAAGTATTCAGATATGAGACCAGCTGGTCCGGCGCCCCAAAGTGCTCCAAGGCAGAGCAGAGATGCCACCCATGATGCTTCTGATGCTGTAAGCTGGAAAATAGTTAAATTACCATCAGATTTTTTATAACTTTATAATAATTGTTTAAGCGTCTATAAACCTCCACTGTTTTACAAGGACTTTTTAAATTTATAGAGTGACCAACATTTATGACAAGGAAATTAAGTTAAAGCTGATTGTCTTGCCTTGGGGGCCCGCAAATATTTTTTTTTTAGTTTTTGTAAATTGTTCGTCTTCAACACATTTTAGAATAATGACAGTAAGAATTTCGACATCAACTAAAAAAGAACTACAAAAGAATTTTGGCGCCCATGCCTAAACAAACCACCCTAAATGTGACCGATAAGGTATATCAAATAAGAGAACCAACCTAAATAAAAGTTCTTTATATAATTAACAGAAATAAAGATATAAATTACAAGTTATTTTGCTGGTTTCCAAATTAACGAAACGCAGGCTTTTTACTCACATATAAAATAAAGGAACATTAACCAGACATGTTCTGAGAATGATAAGTATTAACTTACAGAGAGTTTAGTGTGTGGAGGGCTAAGTATGCTTGGTGTTGTGTTCTCCACAGCTATTACGTCTCGGGTCGGGGACGGCGGCTGTAACACACATATATAATTATGGACTTCATTAATCTTGGACAGGAATTATAAGCAGAATTAGGTTTCTAGTAATGTTAAAAAAGTATGGTAGAATTAATATTTTTATTGTGTGGAGAAAATTTATTGGTGTGCGTAGTTTATGATATTGCTCGTGTGGTTCAGACAGATAATTTGTAATTTCTATTTCTTTATCATGAAGGATGTGTGTTTTCGTTTTATCAAGAAGATAAACAGTAATTGGAGTGTCTTTAGAACAATATTAAATTAACTTCCTTAAAAATCTACAATTGTCATTTCAATTATCAATTGATAATTAATTATCACGCGCTTAAACGGTAAAGGAAAACATCGTGAGGAAACCTGCATGCCTGAGAGATTTTCTTGATGGCGTGTGAAGTCTGCCAACCCGCAGTAGGCTAGCGTGGCGGACTATAGCCTAATCCCTCTCGTATTGAGAGGAGACCCGTGCCCAGCAGTGGGACAATGTAATGGGTTGAAGAAACAAAAAACTACAAGAACTGTCATTACATAAACTATGGGTTATATAGTTGTTACGGAAACAGTTTGTTAAGAACACCTTAATCAAATAAAAACATTTATTTTCCGGCTAAGTCTATACAAAGGTGTTACATTTTAAATAGTACGAGACTAAGTGCCTTAAAATTTGGCAAAAGATATTCGAAGTATTGTACCAACATTTGTTATTATTGAACTAATTCCTATACACAGCAAATCCTTCACATCCATTTCATGTATACAGCAAATTGCCTAGCATGACTTGGTAATTCAATAAAAAGTCATGCTAGGCTGGACTAACACAAGCGTTTAAACGAAAACGCTATTTTATTTCAACACAAAAACTAAGAAAACTGCACTTCCCAGTATCAAAATTATAGCGAACGTAAAACCACAGCCAAGTTCTTCGTTTCAACATCATATATTCAGAAGTTAGTTTGCTTCGGAACTTCAGTGGCATTTCCGCTCCTGTCAGCGATACTAAACTTTCTATGTTGATATAGACTCTCGAAGCTAGTTCATTTCTGCAAAGTTGCTTTAATAGATGTTTTGTTTCGTCTAGAAATGCTGTGATGAGAATTGAAACTTAAGAGTTTAGAGGAAGCTTTAAAATAACTTGACAACAAGAATATTTATACGGTAGGATATTCTATTACGACTTCTTGCCGTATAAATACGAGTAGTAATTAAATAGAAATAGCGTAGCAGTATTTGCTGTTTGAGTTATTTAGTACCAGTGGTTTCTAAGGCAAAGTATGGCTTTGATTTATGAATTGGTTTAGGTTTATATTTATCAAAACTTTTTTTCAACAGAAATATCTTTTTTTTACTTGCCGTGTCTTTATTCTCTCTTCATTATCATCACTAGCCTAAATCTATCCATATATTTTAATTGTAATGTAATTGTCCTATTATTGTTATTATTATGCCACTCACTGCTCATTAGTCTAGTGGTCCTAAGAGCGACTGCTACGCTAGAGGTCTTGGGTTCGATCCCCAGGTCGAGCAAAGTGTTATTGGGTTTTTTTATGAAATTCTCAGTAGCAACTCGGAGTCTGAATTTGTGACCGGTTAATGGCAATCGGCTCGCCCCCTATTACATGGGACCTAATAATACCGGCGACTAACTAACTAACCTAACCCTTCTGGGACTACAGGCGTGATGGTATGTTATGTTATTATGCCAATGGCTGGTATTATGCCTATATCAAACCCGCATATTATAATCAATCCTCTCAAATCTCATATTGTTTCCCAGTATATTTTTTTTGTAAAAATACACTATCGCCAGTCAATTTCACCTCGTAAACTTTGATACCATCAAAATTATTTGGCAATTTTGCGCTATCCTCTGCTCGAATAAGTATTCCGTATTCCAGCAAGATGGAAATGTGGATAAAATTTCAAATTCAAGTCTGGATAAACTACAAAGTGGAGTTTTACGTTGACAAGTATAATAAATTCTTTTTTAAATTGAAATCTATGTATTATGTAAGTTCGTGCTTTCTGATTTTGGTGATGAAGATATTTAATAATTCTATATCTGCAGAGACATTCTCAGAACAAATAAAAATTAATATATCATACCATACGCCTGTATTTCCCGGAGGGTTAGGCAGAGGTGTACTTAATGCACATCCATGTAATAGGAGGCGCACGAATTGATATTCACGGGGCTAAAAACCCGAACTCCGAGCTACTACTGAGAATTTTATAGGAAATCCCAAGAACACTTTTCTCAACCTTGGAATCCAACCCAAGACTTCTAGCGTAGCAGTCGACTAATGAGAAACACTAGACTAATGAGGTAGATAAAAAATATGACATGTTTAAAATACCTACAGATAGTTAAGGAATTCCTGAAACTCCATTGAACTTTTCCTAATAAGAATTCAGTTTCATGTTCAACTATAATTCGATATTGGAACCAAACGTTCGAATCAAGCCAATAATATGTAAAAATAAATAATAACAGCTGCATACACCAAATAAACAAACTTACTCACCTGCATTGCGCATTTTGAGGTTAAGGCAATGACCAATATAAATGAACAGTCAGAACAAGCCAAATTGAACTTTGTTACTTCACAAATAAAATTAATAGGTACGCAAATAATGTATGAAGTTGTAATAACCTAAGTTTGTAAGTCATGGTTCCACCGCATGCGGCGTTCTGTCATTCGGAGAACTTCGGTAAAGTTCGTGTACTTAAAGTTTCCACTGCTTAAAAGCAACAAACTAAGAGCAATCAATAGAGATTGTTCAGGTATTCCATCAAAACACAAACTTGTTGCTTTCGTGAGGTATTATTTACCACCTGTTTGTTTCATTAAGACGAGATATTAACCTAAAAATGTTTTCGTAAATAGAATCTATTATTATCGTTATTATCTTAAAACTCAACAGCGCGTATCAAATAAAATAAAAACGAATTGAATGAATCTAAATATGAAATAGCTTTGATACTTATTTCAGTTTCTTTTTTGCCTGTCAAATATCTAAGGAGTTACTACCTTTTTTTGTTCATCTTCGTTAGTAAAATTTGGTTATTTCGCACCTAATAGTGTCGATAGTATTTTTCTAATTTTTAATCCTTCTTTTTAACTTCTTTTTTTTTCATTATTTCTTTTCTTTAGACCAAGATCTCGAGATTTATTTAGTAAGCAGGATATTAATGAGTTTTAAAGTAAGTAATTGTAAAGTTAGAACAAGTGAAATAAGTAAAATACAAGAAAGTGTATCTATCTTCTGTTTGAAATTCCCATTCAAGAAAATTAATAATATGGAAAAAACTTTAGGTCGTCAAACTTCCTCGACCACTATGCAAATATTAGGCATACCCGCTTGCGCTGAATAACTCTTGGGCCTCAAATCTGCTATGTTATTATGTGGGAATACATAGCAAAAAACAAAGTCGCTGTTTTCGTCTGTCTATTTCTTCCCTAACTTCTAAATTACGCAACGTATTTAGATTCGGTTTACGTTATCAAGATTATTTTCGAAATGTTAATATTATGTGTGAAACGTGCCTACCATAGTAGAAAAAAGCCGAGAATTCTATAGTTATATGACCTACGTCACACACACTATACAACTGTGTGGATTGCTAGTAAATAAATAAAAAAACATCTCATTCATAAAAAAACTGTCGAGTTAATTAATACCTAGTCACCCTTTATCGAGTCAAGCCGACAAAGATATTAAAGGAAAATTTCCTAACAGTTTAATTGATGATATATCACAAAGTGACAGCGAGCTATCCTCACTAATAAATCGTCTCGCCGTTATCACAGCCAGACACGTCTCCCTTAATGGGGTCGATCAATGTACTACTTAGCTGATTGCAGGGATTCATTCATATAAGTATGATTTTCTAGTCTCATATCCTTTGTGACAGAATTGCAAAACGCATTTATAACATACCGTCACGCCTGTAGTCACCGAAGGGTAGACAGAGGGTAGGAGTACTTACTGTACACCCACAATTCACCGGTATGTTTAGATCCCATGTACCTAATGGGGAGCGAGCTTATTACCATTAACCGGCCACAAATTCAGAAACCGATGAGCTGCTTCTGAGAATTTCATAGAAAAACCCAATAACACTTTGCTGGACCTGGGAATAGCGCTTAAGACCACTAGACCAATGAGGCAGTCCTAATATGAATTTATATCTGGTATTTTATTTATCAATATATCAGTTTACCTCATTAGTGACGTCATTCGTCTACTGATCCTTAACGCCACGAGTTCAATTCCCAATTATATGAGACCTAAACATACTGGTACCTAAATATGGGTATATACAAAGTACACCTCTTCCTAACCGTTCGAGTAATACAAGCGTGATGATAATCAGTTCAAAAAAAATATGTTGTTAAAGATCTATTTGCAGAAATCTCTTGGTATCTGTGAGCATGTGCCTGTTGTGGATGCTTTCATACTGGCGAGCCTCTCTTAACAGTGAATCAGTTAATGAGATGGGGAAGTCTTTAGCTCAGCAGTGAGATAAATTTTAACTAGTTTTTATAGTTTTTTTTTTTTTTTTTTTTTATGAAGCTTACTAGCAATGTGGGTCGCACATTACTAGTATTCTTGTTAACCCCTCGTGCTAAGCTAAATGCTTGTGTTACGAGTATTTAGCTTAGCACGAGGGGTTAACAAGTACCTATAAATTATAATTTGTCAATTTATTAAAATCGATGATGTTATAGTTGTTACAAGTTGCAGTGTGTTTCTTGAGTTATGATTAATGTTTTCAAAAGATTATAATAAAATTAATGTTTAAAACAAATAAAGGTTATATGACTTTTTTATTGATAAACAAAAATAAAATACTCTAGTAATAAACTGTATCAAATCGTGCTTGACTCTCCTACATAATTTCATAAGCATTATGCAGAATTTTCTTAATAACGAGTCCATTATTTAAAATTCATAAACTCGTTTAGCCAAAGAAAAACAATGTTGGGCGTAAAATACAAACCTCAAACGGTTTATGAAGAAAAAATATGTGAAATTTAATTTAACCCGTGAGCGCTGACTATACTTTGTGCGCTAAGATTCATAAAGTTCCAAGTTTTGGTGGTAAATTACAATAGAGCTAGTTTTGTGTTGGTGTATACGGGCGTTTTTTGGGCGCAGTTCCAACATTATGTGGTGGCATAAAAATAAATAAAGCAAACGTTAATACCAACCCACCCACACGAAATAGTGCTGGTTTTATAGTCAAACGTTCAGGAATGCAAAAAATTGGGGCGAATTGTATAGCTTGAACGTTGAAGGTAAATATCGTGAGGAAACCTGCATGCCTGAGAGATTTTCTCGACGGCGTGTTAATTCTGCCAACCCTCAGTAGTCAAGCGTGGTGGACTATAGCCTAACCCCCCTCACTCTGAGAGGAGACCTGTTCTAGTGGTACAGTAAATACATACAATACATACATACATAAAACAAGAAAATAAAACCAATATATTTGTAAATAAATTAAAAAACGTTCTTATTAACAAAAGCTATTACACAATAGATGAATATCTAACTGATAAATTAAAATAATAATAATAAATTTTAATAAATATACTAATTACCATAGATACAAAATATTAAAGAGATAAATAATAGTTTGAATAAAAAAATAAATAATAAGCCAATGTAAATAAAACTACTAATATAAATCAATATTACTTAGATATATTATATAATTATAATAAATACTACTCACGTACAGCGAAGCGAATTAATAATAATGCAATAGCAATAATACAAAATAAACAAATAAACAAAATATTAATTATGTAATTGAGATTAATAAAATCTCTCTCCTACTTCAAAAAAAAATGTTGCTGTGCCCGACAGGGTCCATAATTGTGTCTATCTAATATAATAACCACCTGTATGTGTACATTATGGAATGCAATAAATGTATGAATATGAATATAAATGATGTACCTATAGCTTATTTCACAGTTGTCCCGCGGGATAAAAAATAGCCTAAATTTATTGGGAATAATGTAGCTTTGTCATGGTAAAGTAGTATCTAGTTTAAAAGTTTATCGCTTACAAACAAACAAATCTTTTCTTTTTATAATAATAAAGTATGATAAAAGTTATCCTACCTCAATATACTCGTAATATTTATAGATACAAAATCACGAATTAAACTTTCTACCCTATAGAAAGGTTAATGAGAATGGGACATACTTAAGGCTAAACCGTAAAGTTAAGCATAAGTTATGGCTAACAAGCTAAAAACTTACGCTTAAAAATCGTTACCGTCGAAGATTTCGATGTTTTTAATTTTCATGAATGAGTTAAATTGTTTATCGCAGTCGCAATTTCTACTGTCATATACCTCGTATGTGGTATAACCAAATAATTTGCGAAAAATCCAAGAAAAAATGTCTTCTGGGCACGATGCCGGATGACAGCGATGCCGAGGAGTACTTTGACGCCTAGTCGCGCCCACTGTTTTTGTATTTCTTTTTTTTTTTGTAAAATATGTAAATAGTGTAAGGAAATGCATTTTAATTATTTTATGTAATACAAATAGAAAAAAAAAATCGCTGACAGCTGCCGCTTTAGCCTTACTAAATTTTCCTTTTTTATAAAAATACTTTTTTGTACTTCAAAAAAACTTCAAATCTTTTTCGACTTACTAATTGTTATTAAGAATTGTAATCATGAATTACCCAGAATAGCCCTTTGGTGATACACCAGAAGTTTTCAAAAGTCGTCTTTGTGTCCCAGCTCAATCTTAAACTTTTGTTCTTTGATTACAAGTTTCATGAAATCTGCATAATTGAGTTGACGAGGCTCCCGTCAAAATTAGAGAGATTTCGTTGCTTATGGAACAGTACAGTATCGTCTTCTTTTACCTTCTCCAAGATTTGATTAACTAAAGCAATTACATAGGTACTGTTTGGTTTATAATAAAAAATGGCTTAGAAGGATAATACTGTTTTTTAACGACAATCAATTAATTTTTTTTTCACCAAAACTTAGATACTTAGTTAAGCTATCCATACATATCGGTTTCGCCTACAAATGGGACAGCGGAAGTCTAATAGCAATCGCTTCGATTATAATTAATATTCAGCTGCCTACCTGGAAGCCAATCCTAATATAGTTGGAAACAAGCCTAGCGAGCGATACATAATCACAACAAATAGGTATGTGTTTGTGGATGTATTACCCTGTTCTCTGTTAGCTCCTAAAATACTCATTGGATATTCAATGATTTTTTTATACCACTAAGGTATATCATTCACGAGTTGCAGACCCGATAAAAATCTTTTCACACCTTTTTTGAAGAACCCCATGCTGCAACTCTTCGGGAAAACCTTGTTTCGGAAGATGATTCCAAAAGCTGACTGTTTGTGAGAGGAAATTCTTTTGGCAGCACACAGTATAATTACTATTTGTTTTCATTACAGAAAAAAGTATTAGTGTCTCGCTGGCATGTTTTCGCGCCAGCATGAATGGGTCGGCACGACCGGAGAAGTACTACTCTCCCACAGAATATCAACGTCAAATAGCATACTGTGGCGTTTCGTATGGTGAGTGTGGAGCGCCTACGCCTATCTCTTCTTCCCCTTCATCATCAACCCATTACATTGTCCCTCTGCTGGGAACGGGTCTCCTCTCAGTACGAGAGGGATTAGGCTATAGTCCACCACGCTAGCCTACTGCGGGTTGGCAGACTTCACACGCCGTCAAGAAAATCTCTCAGGCATGCAGGTTTCCTCACGATGTTTTCCTTCACCGTTTAAGCGCGTGATAATTAATTTAATATGCACATGACTTCGAAAAGTCAGAGGTGTGTGCCTTGGATTTGAACTCGAGACCTTTGACTTAGCAGTCCAATCAGTCATATCACTAGGCTATCACTGCTGTTCTTCCCCTTCCTTTTCCTTAAATAGGCTCAGCAACGCATCTGCAATTCCTTTGCTATTGCATGTTCGATTTTCATGGGCGGCGATGCCTACATACCATCAAGTGTAACGCATAAAAAAACAGAAAAGCTAGAAAGAAAAAATACAGAAGAGCCATCATTTTAATTTAGTCACAATTTGAAGAAGAACATAAATACGCAATTAACCTTAAAAGATTTACAAATGGCGATTAACTTATTGATATTCAAAGCGGTCATTAGTGTAATTACGATCCAAATTATCTTCCGCAGTCGGAAAGATTTGTAATTAAAATGCTAATGAATGTTTTGCCTAATTAATGTCAGCGAGTTTTTTTTTTACTTTTAATATCTTAATTTAATTGTCATTGTATATAGTAATATTTAAGAAGTGATAACCTAGTGATATAATCATTGGACGGTCAAAACATGGTCTTGAGTTCGAATCCAAGGCGCGTACATTCGTACGCGCCTTGTCTACACCTCAAGCTATAGAAATCTAGTTTACGATGGCCGCTTATTTAATGGAAAACCTATGTATACAATGTGAGATCTGTTAGTGATTTAGATTGACATGTAACTTCTCTTTGCGGCATTTCGTAATCATTTGCATTTTAAATTGATTGTTTCTTTACTCGCTTAAAACATAGTGAGGAAACCTGCATGCTTGAGAGATTTTTTCGACGGCATGGGTCTTCTAACCCGCAATAGGCTACCGTGGTAGACTATTATAGCCTAACCCCTCTCACTCTAAGAGGTAATCTGGTTTAAAAAAAAAGGTAGTGTTAGGTGTTGGGTCCGTATGTGGTACAATGCCTACAGGTCAAGCTACAAAATCGGTTTAAGCTGATCTTGCATTGTATAAGCTTTCCATACAATAAGAGGCCAGTGAATTGGATTTGTATAACTAGAGGTGTAGCCGTTCGTACAAGACCTGCATTTAAGAGGAGTGTCCCTCGCGAACGCTTCAATGTTGCATTGTTGTTGCCATCTCTGTCGCTCACGATGCGAACGCGTGCCCGAGAGGTGAAGCAACAATACATTTGCAACATTAGCGCGTATTTCTTGTTCCGAAATTTGGAGACTACCCTTTTAATATACGTCCTACCTAGTTATTACGTAGATTTTTTTAAATCATATTATATTATCTGGGTTCCCTATGAGTGAAAATGATTGTGTATTGATAATACTAGCATAAAGTTGGGTCATTTTTACCGAAAATTACCAATGTTTGAGTTCGTGTAACTTTTTAACCGTAAATTGAAATGAAGTTTGAAGCACAAGGAACACTTATTTTAATGAGAAGATTGTTAAAACAAAATTTCAAAGATTTTCATGGGTTAAAATTAAAGATACGACCAAACTACTTTTGTATGGAGCGCGGAGCGGAGACTATCCTTTTAAACGCGGCGTCTAACCCGCTCGTTTGCCCGGCCACGCAACGGTCGCGCCTAACCGTGCCTTAATTTATTGCTGGTCGCTAATGAAAACATTATTTATGATTTCGTCCCGCCCACCCAACCTCCACTTGCGTATAAATTTATCTGGATAACCCGTTACACGCAATCCTTAGACTGAGGAGTCGCAGGAGTTCGCTTGAAACTTCACGAAAACTTGTGAGTCAGTCCCCAATTAATTTTACGGGGAAAAGGGAAACAACCTTTTTAAGAAATAAAATGTATTAATTTCATAAGTAAGAGGAAGGGACATTGAAGCGCATAAGTACTGAGCAGGTGAATGCTTTATAGACAATCACAAAAGTGATTAATCTCGGATGGGTTACATCAATTGTAATTTTTAAGCGTGCAATGTATTGCAAACAACGCGTTAACAACGCTCGGTTTGATAGGAATAATGATTTTATACAGTTTAAAGTAACTAAAAAATAAGAAACAAAATAATTACAGCAGAAAATGCAGAATGCAGCCGTTATAAAATTTCAATGCAGTGAGTTTCAGAATCATGTACTGAATTCGTGGCATACAAATGGGTGTCCTTTCCACCCTGTATGTTACGTTTGAGACAAGAAAACTGATGTTCAATGTATTTTGTACATATATTCAAAACATTTAGTATTTCTTAACCTCTAACCTCTGTAACATGTTCCGTTCTATTTGATAAAAATATCTACGGAGCATTAAAGATTGTGTGTGTTCAAGGTTACAGACTCACCTCAAAAGGTCCAGATGTAAGTAAAGGTAGTGCTGACGATGACCAAGCCACGCAAACCCCAGCCGCAAAGGCACCAAGATTCACTGCACATGGAAAAAAACGTAACAGTTTAAAAAGGTCGCCATTCCTTCGGCTCTTTAAACCTCTAACTATGCTCCTGATAAAAGTCTTACCAATCCCCGTAGCAATGTACTGTGTGGTGATTCCTGAGGTGTCGCGTTTGATGTCCGGCACGGTTTCCAGTCGTCGCAACATCTTTTGATTCCCATTCCTGTTCCCTGATTCGTCTGCCGGCTCCTCATGCCGTGCCGCAGCCGCCTCAGCGTCCAATGTCGAAGTGCTTTGCTCGTCCACTGGAAAAATAATTATTTTTGTAACATACCATAGGTACCACACAATCCTGAATTCAAGTTAAACTGCCAATTTACACCTATATTTCGCTGATATGTTTAGGCCTCTAGTAATAGGCTCAAGCCTAGTGCCAGTAACCGGGCACATATCGAAACTGTGAGCTGTTGATGAGAATTTGATAGAAAAGTCACTGAACTAGACTTAGAAATTAAATCCAGCACCTCTAGTGATAACCACTAGACTAATGAGGCTGTCTAGACATTTGATACCTACTGTTTTTTAAATACATATAAGATGCAAACACAAGGTTTATTGGTACGATTTTGGAGTGTTTATGGTATGGCAGCAGGTGGTACCAAGAGGTAGTGACAACGTGCGGCTACTGCGCCACTCTTCAAGCCTGATCAAGCGATTCTATAAGTTTAGTTCATGAAGCCAAAGTTTAAAAATCTGCGTCAATTTTGGCAAATTAAATTGCTCGTCGCGTCGTTCCTGACCGCCTCCACTCTCTTAGTGAATTGCAATTTAAATTAATAACTGGTCTGATAAATAGAATTTGGAGTGGCACTCACTGACTCAAAGACCGGGCGCAACCATAAGAACCGAGTGAGCTGATTGAACACATGACCCATTTATGGTTGAATGCTCCGGTTAAATGCTTGAACGGAAGTAAGTTCATGATTAGATGTTTTGAAAAATTCGAGGATCGTATATTTGTATTACATGGCCGGCCATGTCTGCAGATGGACAGACGATCGATCGAGCAGATAAGTGTTAGAGTTGAGGCCGCGTTTGATCAAGCGTAGTTTGGGTAGCCCTGCGACACGATGGACCGACGGTTTGAAGAAGGTGGCTGGCAGCGGGTGGATGCGAGCTGTCCAACACTGGGATGGTTGCCGCTCTTTGGGAGAGGCCTACGCCATCATGATCATGTCAGCCTATTCTATAGCCTAGCCGATCACTGCTGACAGTGAACGCCAATAGGCTGATATGATCATAAAGATATTCCATGTTAATCCATGCATATTTAAAATGTTACCACATTAATTAAGTCCTTGAATTTATCATAAACAACTTTCAAAAAATCTTAGATGGTGTTTTATAAGCAATATTTTGTAATATCTCTTCTAGAATTTATAGGGATAACAAACTTAAATTTATGATAATAGGCTGTCAAAAGTTAGTGGGAAATATTGATTAAACTGAACCACCTGTTGTTGAGCTCGTACAAAATAACTTCATAATTTTCAATTCAAGCTTAATTTTGTCTCCTTTCTCTTAACTCTACTCCGTGAGTGGCGAAATATAAAATTAATGATCGTCAAGCGTCCTTTAAAAGTCAAGACATGATGACATTGTCATGGCTGACAGGACTCGGCATGAGCATTGAACCATTTGAATTGAAGCAAGTCCTCACTTCTCAAATACCCTTCTATCTTAAGCAAAAATACATGTTCGCAGTACACACTGCTACAGATCAACCTATACAATTCCAGTTTAAGCTGATCTTACACTGAATGGGATTTCCATAGAATAAGAGACCAGCTTAAACTGGATTCGTAGTTCGACGTGTAGCTGTACGTACTTATTGTCGAGAAGGCTTCTTGTAAACTATTTGTCGCGGTCACACAAGACGCTACAAATTGGAGCTAGCTAGAGCCACTGAATGTTGCGACACTGCAATTTAGATAGACTTATGAATAAATAGAGGCGGCCATTTGAAATTCAATTAATAAAAGCTATGAGTGCCAAGTGTTGATGGTAATTTAATTATTATGAATTGTTCAAATTAAATAATATCATCATCATCATCATCATCATCATCAACCCGTTACATTGTCCCACTGCTGGGCACGGGTATCCTCTCAGAATGAGAGGGATTAGGTTATAGAAAAGCTTTAGAAAGTTGTGAAAACCACTACTTAAGACGGGGACAAACATTTATAAAAATTATGATCTAAAATATAATATATTTTAGATCATAGAATTTGTTTTAATAAAACTTTTGTCTCCATGAAGAGTGAAATGAAAAGTTCTCAAACTTGTCATCAAATGTTTCGGTAGAGATTGACTGCTGTACACCCATAATGAGGGTTTAACCGATTGCCATTAACTGACAAAATATGTTGAGAATTCCATAAAAATCTCTCTAGCAAATTGATTGAACTGGAAATCAAACTAAGGACCTCAAAGCTTAATAACAATTTCCTTAAAGTGAGGATTCAACTCAGAACCTCATGCTCAAAAGGTACGCTTTAGACCACTTATTACAGCAACCCCCTACCAAATGGTATAAAATGTAAGCATCCAGCCGTTGAAGTAATCTGAATATAGAACTTGCCAGAACAAATATTATAGTGGAGACTTATTATAACTAGCTATGCTCTCCGATAGTCAGCTTGATTATTATGACGAATGTGTACAAAAATAACATCTATATAAATATTTAATTAAATAACTAACTTATTATGTAACGTATAAAAGTTATTAATTTTTAATCTCAGCTTGGAGAGATAGCGATGGAAAAATGTCAACAAATATGTACTTAATCTTTTTTATTCTTACTTCACCATACACACGTTAGCGTAAGTTGAGTTTTATTATTAATTCATTATTATTGTTCTGTATAATCTTTATAGAAAAAATGCAAAAGATATCGAATCACAAATTCTCTCTGTGCAGTCTGCCAAACCGCATCTGGACTGGTGGACTACAGCCTAATCAATCTCATTCCATGAGAAGATCCGTGTCCAGCAGTGGAATTATATTATACTGAGTTGATAATGATTAAAATCGTACTCGCTCGTTATATATATAAAAATGGATTGGTATAATATTTTATTATGTTTATTTTACACAGGTCTATTTATTTTGTAACTCTGTGGCCCAACATGCAAGCGTTTCCTATTCTTACAAGATTATATCGTATTGGAAAAGATTTTTACTTTTTCATTGATTTTTGTTCAACTCGCTGAGCAAAATCATGAGACCATTATTGACTACTGTTTAAGTCGATCGCTAGAGAATTGGTACACCTTTATATTTCTGGTACAACATTTTTCACAAACATTTCACACAAATCATTCGGAGAATTTTGACAGTTTTGTATAATATATTCTAGACTGTACCTACTTATTCAAATTTCATAAATAACTTCTACATAACGATCTGATTTGAAAAGAGACATTTATAAAGATGTAATTTTCACTGGCGAATAAGTGATGGTATAAAAAGTAACTAAGGCTAAAAAAATACTACGAGACTTGTGGAAAAAATTAAAAAAGTCCAGTGTAATACAATAAGGTTTGTTTTTAGATAAATTTAAATACCCAAGACGCTAAAGTATTGCTTTTTTCTATCCGGACACTTATCCTAATTACTAGTTGTCAATTTAAACTGCGATGTAAAACATGATGAAGCAACCTGCATGCCTGAGAGATTTTCTTGACGGCGCGCGGCGTGTGAAATCTTCCAACCCGCAATAGGCTAGCGTAATGGACTATAGCCTAATCCCTCTCGTTCTGAGAGGAGACCCGTGCCCAGCAGTAAGACAATGTTAAAGGTAGATGATGATGATGTTGAAGTTCTATATGTAAATATTTATGGTGTGGTCACTCCGGAAAATAGGGTGACTAAGTAAGACTTATGTAAGACTGAAGTAAGACTGATATTATTCCATATAAGGTCTTGCTCTTATAAACGTGACCATTTTGTAAATAGGCTACCAACCTCTTAACCTTTCGTCATTGAAACAAATATTTATAGGCTAGTGACTAATGAGTCAATGTGATGTTTGTTATATTTATCCCTCAGATCAAATAAAAAGTTAAGATGGAACTTTGCGAACAAAGAAGGGAGGCCAGCTAAAACTACGACTTGCCGTGTACAACACACAATTACACGCACACATGTATTAGTTAACTACGCCTTATCTTGTCAGTCGAGCTTTCGATAGCTCAATTACTCGACTGACAAGATAAGGCGTAGTTTCGGTATACGTGTGGCCGTCTAATTGTGTGTTGTACACGGCAAGGTGGAGTTTTTGCCAGCCTCACTTCTTTGTTCGCAAAGTTCCATCTTAACTTTTTATTTGATCTGAGATTTATCCTTAGTCGCGAATTTATGCATATTGTAGTTACAAAGATGTCAATTATTTTTGTGAAGGAAAAAATCGACTAGGTGGGTGGGACTTATGGTTGCTTCGTCATAGTATCTGGTGTATCTAACCAAAAGACGCAGGTTTGAATCCTGGCCGCAGTCGAATTTTTCCTTCACTAAAATAACTTTATATTCTTAGCTTGGAGAATGCATAAAAAAATACAAAAAGTAAGATATTTTTTTTTGTGAAAGAATAATTTGGCCCCAGGCAGAGTACCAATACTGGACGTTTTACCAACTAAGCTACCGAGACCATTGCCTGTGATATCGAATCTCTCTTTCACATTTTACGTCTAGGAGTCATTTCAAGGTCTGGGCGTGTCAATTTATTTTTGCATTTTGTAAATAGATTATAGATAGATAGATAGATAGATTATTCTTTATTGTACACAAGAAACAAAATACAAAACAAACGAAGTAAGTAGGTACAATTGGCGGTCTTATCGCTAAAAGCAATTTCTTCCAGACAACCATTATTTGAATTTTTCAGTTTTATCATATAAAAAATAAATAGATTATATAAACGATATCTGATCAGAATTTGAAGCGGCGGTAGCCTAATGGCTAGGGCGTCGGACTTGTGATCATTAACAAGATTACTAGTAATGTGTGACCCACATTGCTAGTAAGCTTTTTTTTTAATTGGTACGTTTATTGTACATATATCAGTGTTTTAAAGTGTTTCTTGGAAAAATAGCAATACCTAGATACCTATTAGATATCTAAATCCAAACACCTCAATTAGACCATGTTTCACACAATTTTAACTAGCTCATTTTTGCAACAAGAAGACGTCAATCAACTTCTCTTCCGACATTAAAATTAAATATACAGGGTGGAAGGGACATCGACGCACATCCGCTTACCATGGATTCAGAACATGATTCTGGACCCCCTAGCGTTGATATTTTTCCTCGGTTTTGTATAAAAAATCAGATTTTTTTTTTCATAACCGATAAAAAAAACATGTTTTTTTGCAAATAACGATTATTATGATTATGATGTCCCTTCCACCCTGTACCTATATAAACTGAATTTAAATATATCCAAAAGCCAAATCACAAAATTATTGTATGGAAATTATTGACTTACAGGTTCAAAAGACTGCGTTTACTACTAGTCTAGTGGTCCTAAGCGCGATGAGCAAAGTTTTATTGGCAATAGGCTCGCCTCCTACTACATTGAACGTAAATATAACGGCGAAGTGTGGGTGTACATTAGTACACCTCTGCATAACCCTTTGGGAATACGGGCATGATGGTATGTTATGTTAGGTACTCAAAATACACACAAGATTTTTATACCACATTGGTGACACAACAAGTATGTGTGCGGGCCGCTTAACGGTAAACGGTAAGTCCTATGCTACCCTAAGACGTCGAGGTTACGTATCATTTTCCTTTATTTTCACTGTAGCACAATAATGTTACTGCAATTAAATACTCTAATGACGTGGTAGATAGTACCTAAAATCCTAATACAGACTGCAACAGCAGATACACATAGCCACGCAATGACACGTCCTTAAGCGTCACAACAAAACAAGTCAAAAATATGACAACTCTTATCTAATACAACGCAATTCAGAATTCCAAGGTCAGGCCAAAAAAAATAACACCTACTTTGAAATCCAAAGTACACTCGCCGTCAACTGCACTAAGAGCACTAATAAATAAAATCACAAATAGAATGTAATGTCACAGTTGTTGCATTGGCGACTGAGAACTCAATAACAAAATCTTGATAACAGCGGACGTCGGATACGTCAAAAATAATAAAACAGGGATGAACAAACGCGGGTCGCTGTGAGCCATTGTTTTTTGGTATCGCTGTTGACAGAATAAAAGAGGAGAATTATTTGAAAAAGGAACGAATGAATTTTATGTAAACTCATTACATTTTATCTGACTTTATATTTTCAAAATATAAAAAAATGCTTCGGATTGAGTTAATAATGACAAATATTTTTACCCGAATATTTTGGTTATGCAAGTGTCCGAAGTAACTAAACGATCTGCATGATCTTTTTTTAGAAAAAAGACTACGCAAGCTCGAAGTTTAGATCGTGGTGAATGTCACGAATCTGATGACCGTGACTGTACAACATGAAAAGGCAAGTGTGGTTTTTAGTGGGTACGAGGGCGAAATATAGGCACCCTGCCGCCTACCTAGGTGGTAGACGATCCATTAATATTTACCGAACCGCAAAAAAAGTTAAGTCAAGATCATATGAAGTATTGTGATCGCATAAAGTGAACTTGTACCGCCAAATTATATTAGGTACATCCTAAAAAGTATATTAGAACATACCTACTTTTAGATTAGATTCATGTTTTTTTATAGTATAACTCGGCAAACGAGCAGGCGAGCTACCTGATGGTAAGTAATCATCGCCGCCCATGGACATCTGCAAAACCAAAGGAGTTGCAGATGCGTTGCTGAGCCTATTTAAGAAAACGGGGGGGGAAGGAGAAAAGGAGAAGGAAGTGGACTGAGGAAATTGGGCCTCCGGCGCTCCACACTCACCGTACGAAACGCAGCAGTATGCATACTGCTACTTGACGTTGATATTCTGTGGGAGGGTAGTACTTCCCCGGTCGTGCGACCCATTCATGCTGGCATGTAGACATGCCAACAGGCACTACTACTACTAAGTCGATATTTACAACCATTCTATAAAATAAATTTAAATTAGAATATAAAAAAGAACTATAATATCGGATTTCGGATAAAACCCCAAAATAATCAGCGTCAAAGAATCCAAATATCCCTTCATTATGGTATGACTTCATTATGCCTGATAAATGCATGCTGTCAGTTGGGACTGGTAGACTGATATGAATTTTCTTGTGAAAGAAAAACTCCTGTGACCCTTCGGTTAACTACGGTGGCCAGCACATCAAGTTACCACAAAATGACAAATTTTCTCAGTAGATTTTGAACTTTATCTTCAACAATTTAAGGTTTAAAGTCATTTAGAGAAATTTGACAGTTTTGTATACCTTGAACTTCTGGCGACTGTACATCGGACGCTGTACCAACTAAGCTACCGAGACCACCGCCTGTGATGTCAAATTTCTCTCCCACATTTTACGTCTCCAGGTGACGTCACGGCCTGCTTGAGGCCGAATATCTTTCACTAGGAAATTCGTATCTTTATAAATATTTTGCATTGCCCAACTCACACTAAATTTGACTCTCCTCTCTAAAAGAGATCATAATCATCTGAGTTTTTTTTGGCACCTTAAAGGTGTTTTGCCATTGTGCCATCAACTACTGGAAAAAATATATTTAAATGGTTTACATTTAAATATATTTTTTAAAAGCTTACTAGCAATGGGGGTCCCACATTACTAGTATTCTTGTTAACCTTTCAGTGTTCCGAGTTCCGAGTGGTGTCACGTCGGTAGTGCAATAGGTGGGTTTTGACCCGGCAACCACATGATTGGAAGTCCGACGCCCTAGCCATTAGGCTACCGCTGCTTCAAAATATGTTACTATTACTAATAGAAAATGAAAGAGATTCTATGTTTGCTGACGCTTGTAATATAGCCATTGAAAGAGCTATTGTATTGCTCTCTTCGACCAGCTAATAATAATTGTCGTTACTTCAGCTTCAGTAACTTTTCTTTAATTAAAATTATACCGAAATTGTTAATTAATTTATTTATTAATTGATGAAGAAAGGTTAAGCGGTGGCTATTGTGATCAATAGGACATTGCTCACTGAGGTTTTGGAGGCACCTAAAAGATTTAATTGGAGTTGTGTTGTTATTGAGGGCCAACATTTTGATTGATCATCGTATTCAAATTAATAAAAAATATTTAAAAAATAATAAAACCAGCCGTTGAAAAAACACAGACAGACTTAAATTAGTTTAAAACAAATTATGAAAAAAAAAGACTGCCTCATTAGTCTTGTGGTCGTAAACGCGACTGCTAGTCTAGAGGTCTTGAGTTGGATTGCGAGTGTTTTTAGGTTTTTCTATTAAATTCTTAGTACGGAGTTTGGTTTTCTGAAATACCGGAAACATTGAGAGAAGCGTGGTTTCTTTTAAAATTTACATTTAGTTGTAGTTATATGAAAGAAAGAAAGAAAAAACATTTATTTATCAGCAACAACAAAACGTGCAAACAGACATAATTAATAAATTATCATATTTAAATTTTAAATAAGAATTTGTTTATTGAATTGTCATAATACCGTTATAGCTGGTGATTTTAATATAGATGTCATAAAGTGCAACAATGTTACCTTAGATTTTGAGTGTCTGTTGTTAAATCATAATCTTAAGTTAGCTCTAAAACAACCTACAAGACTAGCTAGTAACACTTGTATAGACAACTTTGCACATAATTTTAAAAAACAGTGTAAGACTGATGTATTGGATTTTGGCTTATCCGATCATACAGCACAATTTATAAGACTTCCAGTAAAAAAACTCTTCAAACTAAAGTACTGGTATAAAATAACGCGAGATTACAGTACAGAAAATATAAAAAAATTCAAAACATATATAAAAAATATACCTTTCGATGAAATATACGAAACAAACGATCCCACAGAGGCATACCGTCATTTTATTGAAACCTTTAAACTTTTTTACAACTTGTGCTTTCCACAGATTAAACTAAAAATTCAAGTAAATAATCGTCCAAAATGGATATCGCGTGGCATTAAGATCTGTAGTAAGAGAAAAAAGGAACTTCTATGGAATTTCAGACAAAAATCGACAATAACAAATAAACATAAATATACAAACTATTCAAAAAGGTTAAAACGAATCATAATTTTGACTAAACAAGCTCAAAACAATCATAAAATAAATACATCAATAAATAAAGGTAAAACAACGTGGCAAATTATAAATAAAAATAAACTTAATATTCCAAGGGAATCAATTGATAAAATAATGATTAATAACAACTTCACCACAAATCCCACAGATATCGCAACCCTGTTTAATAACTATTTTATCGAAAAAGTTGAGCCTATTTCAGGTGCCGGAAAACAACCAACATCTTTAATCTGTCATCAAGTTAACTCAATGTTTTTGTCGCCGTGTTTGCCCTGTCGTGTTCAGAAGATTATAAAAAACCTTAAAAACACTAACAGTGTCGGTTTTGATGGTGTTACTACTAAAATTATCAAAGCCGTTCACGAGGATATCTCTCATCACTTAAGCCACATTATAAACCTCTGTATAGAGAGTGGAACCTTTCCGAGTGATCTTAAATTTACAATTGTAAGGCCGTTATTAAAAAAAGAGAATAAATACCTAATGGAAAATTACAGACCCATAGCATTGATTTCCATATTCTCGAAAATTTTTGAAAAATACTTTTATAATGAAATTAATATCTACTTGGAAAAAAAACATATTTTATGTCATGAACAGAAGGGCTTCAGAAAAAATAAGAACATCAACATGGCGGTTTATGACTTTATATACAAAGTCTCTTCACACGTTGACAAATCACTACCCGTCTGTTCTATCTTCTGTGATATGTCACAAGCCTTCGATTATGTAGATCACAATATATTGTACAATAAACTAGAGGCTTATGGTATAAGGGGCAATATTCTGGAATTAATTAGATCATATCTAACACATCGCCAACAAATAACCGAAATCTCAAAATTTAATATTAAAACTAAAACAGAACAGAATTTTGCTTCCACTAAACGTTACATAACTTATGGTGTACCCCAAGGTAGCGTATTAGGTCCTCTATTATTCCTACTCTATATAAATGATCTACCAAATGCAACTATAGAACCTATGTCTTTATTCGCTGATGACAGTACGGTAACGATAACATCCAAAGATATAAAATACTATAACGCTGAAATAAATAATTCATTACATTCTATAATTACGTGGCTTGATAATAACAACTTAAAAATTAATCTTAAAAAAACAAACATAATGCATTTTAGGCAACAGGAAAAATTACATAATACAGTAGAAATTACATTAGTTTACAAAGATAATATTATACAAAATGTAGATACCGCAAAATTTTTGGGATTAAAAATTGATAAACAATTAAATTGGAAAAATCACATTAATGAACTCTGTAAAAAAGTTAGCAGCTCATCATATGCCCTTTTTAAACTAGCTCCCACTGTAAACACTACAACTTTACTAACAGCATATTATGGGCTAGTTGAATCAGTGTTGAGATTTGGTATAATCTTTTGGGGCAACTCAACTCATAAAGAACTCATATTTAAATCACAAAAACGTTGTATGCGGGCTATGTTCGGGATGCAAACAACAGACAGCTGTAAGCCAATGTTTATTAAATACAAAATTCTTACACTACCGTGCTTATATATAATGGAAGTAGCATTATTTGTAAGAAATAATCTTCACTTGTTTCCAAGGTTGTCGGACAAGGCCGTCCGAAATCGACGTAACAATGATCTCTGCATACATCCATCTAAGACGGCAATGTTGCACAAAAGTATTATATGTATGGGTCCTAAAATATACAATAAAATTCCAAAAGACATAAAACAATTAAATACAACTCTGTTTAAGAAAAAGTTAAAAAATATGCTATCTGTGAAATGTTATTATAGTACAACTGACTTCCTAAATGATAGATTCTGACTTTGTTTAGTTTTTCTCTTCAACTTCTCGGTTATGTATTATTGTACATCAAAATTATAAGCTGATATTTGTAATATTTGTACGCCTTTTATGGTATAACATGTAGTTCAAAAAAATGTTTTAACACCATTGCATGCATATCTGTATTGTAATCCACTCATGTTACCGCAAATAAATTTATCTTTATCTTTATCTTTATCTTTATCTTTTGATCTGTCGCACGTCGTGTCCGCGACAAAAAAGGTTGCCACTCAGCTGAATGCTTTGTTAAGGGACAAAACCATAACAAAGCGCTGATTTTCAGTGGCTACGTACGGATATCAAGCTAGGCTATTTTTAAATAAATTTACAAATAAAAAAAAATATAATGTATATATAAGTATCACACTGTATGTAGTATGCAGTATATAAAAGTAAGATAAGAAAAACCAACGGTATAATAAAATAGATATATATATATATACGACTGTTACAATGCAGGGAAATATCTGAGATGGCTATTTGAAGAAAGAGTCATAGCTGCGTGTAGACTAGTGGTGCCGGCAGTATGAAATGAAACTGAAAAGCTTAATGAGTTATTTTAACAGATTCATTAATTTTTTTAACAAAACAATATGAAAAAAAGTTGAAGTAATTATGATTTATTGTCATTAGGATTCAAATAAAGATTAAAAAGTCATCCTATGGAGAAAATTTATTGCACTAAGTATTTTTTTTTTATAAATACAATTTTTTTTTACCAAAAAAATTGATTCGGTTTCTTTTTTTTTTCATACTATATATTTTTTTATAAAAATGATAACTAGTCCTTTTAAATAACTCATAAGCTTAAACTTAAACTTAAATAGAATCCAAATCAATCCATAAACTTCGGAGTTATGTCAATAATGGTAAGCAAGTCTACAAACTCTACTTAAAAAAATAACAATTGAATAACATAAAAAAATATTATAGATAGACACCTCTAGATATTTTTTTCATGAATATTTAGAAATTTACAGGTCATCATACATAAACATCTCATGTACACATCCATAGACCACCATTAGACAAGACTGATCATTTGCAAGCTCTGTCATAAAAAAAAAACAATATAAATCACGTCCGCCGCTTGCGCACCCCTGGCGCGATACCCCTGACTGGCCCATAACCCCGCGCCTATCTTAGCGCTAAACGCCCATAACGCACAGATAAACACCGCACTATCGACTACTGATTTTTATAAATAATAATATAACGTTTTTATCGATACTAAGTATACTATAACACACTGGCTTTTGGTCATCGTGATTTTCTGATTCAAGATAAAAAACAGCTCTCATATACATATATATACAATAGTAGCATGCCAATTATAATTCATGTGTGAGTGATAACAAATTCAAATATCACTTGCCCTAAAGTTCACGGCAATAAGATTTGTAACATTCGACACGACTCATTACAGTATACAATAGAAATAACCCAATCTGAATAGGAATTAAGTGAACAATAGTTGCAGACCAAACTGACGTTTAAGGTTTATTGTTGAAGCTGATGATTAACCAACTGATGATAAACCAAAGTTATTGACATATTTAAATGTAAAAAAAAACTGTCTCATGTTTGTTACGTTCTCACACATGAAGCAATTTAGGTAATAGGATTAAATCTTGGAAAAGGCCTTTTGTCTCAAAAAGCCCTTATAAGAGAAATCGCGGGTAATAACTACTTTAACTAGCTTTCCGCCCACGGCTTTCTCCGCGTGCACTATCCGTTTCTTTTAAGAGGATAGTATCCGCTCCGCGCTCCATACAAACGTAGTTTGGTCTTTTCTTGAATATTAACAAATGAAAGTCTTTGGAATTTTGCAGTAACAATCTTATCATTAAAATACGTGTTCTTTTAGTATACAATTTCATTTCAATATACGGTTGAAAAGTTACACGAGCTCAAAGATTGGCAATTTTCGTTGAAAAACGGCCCAACTTTATGCTAGTATTTCTCGACAATGTATCAATACAGAAACATTCTGATTCGAAAGAAACCCAGATAATATAGTGAATATATTTTTACAAGATTTTTTTTTACGTATTAACAATATTATAGGAGTAATCTCCAAAATTCGGAACATAAGAAATACACGTGAAAATGTTGCAAATGTATTGTTGTTTCTCCTCTCGGGCACGCGTTCGCATCGCGAGGGATAGAGACAGCGACAACTGTGCAACATTGTTGCGTTCGTGAGGGACACTCCTCTTAATTTTATGGGATAAAAAGCTGACCAACTTTACCTCTTTATAATAACAGTATAGATTAACATCCGCCACTTGCGCGGATGTTATTTAAACCCTCAGTATGTGGATTTGACAGGCATCCGCATTTGCGAAGGGTGTCGCATTCATTCGCTGTATCGTGCCTCCAAAAAGCAACTTGAACGTTGCGACAGGAGTTTGTATGTGAGATTTAAGCATTTGGACACGAGCTATCCATCCATCGACCATCGCGTCAAAGTAGCAAGTCTGCGTTGGCCCTTACGAAAACGTCAGCTTGAAAATCTATCGCGGCACACAAAAATAATGTTACATAATAAAAGCGATAATGTATAAAAACAAATAATATTCGGTAGTGAATTTATAAACAATTGAAAGTAGGGGTCAACACAATCAACATTGATATACCTAATTGTTGAAAAAACTAGGTAAATACCAAAAATATTTATCTAGACAAAGTTCATAGGTTTACGTTCATAGGTTTTTTTATTAATTACATACATAGTATTATCACGCCCGTGCTCCCCGAAGGATTAGGCAGAGGTGTACCCCCAGAGTTAGTCGATATATTTTAAGTGCCCTTCGTAGAAAAAAATCGAATTCCAAGCTACAGCTCGATGACTACTCGACCCAGGAACCGAACCCAGGGGGTCGAGACAATGTCACATCTTCATTATGGATGACGAAGTTAAATATCAAAATTGTATGGATTTTACATAACTTCATCACGTGACGTATCGAAAGATTACGCCAATTCCACACATTTAATTTTTTATCCAACTTCGTTTTCTATATGGAAACCAATGTAACATTGTCTCCTCAACGGTTGCCTGAAGATGGAAGGCATCATCGAGGCCGGCCTAGAACGAAATAGCGCGACGATTTAAAGGTATTCCACGAGGGCTGGTTCGAAGGCAAATTAAAAGAACAAAAAAATTTATTGAATGAAATGTCTGCCTTATTATCTAGAGGTCTTAAGCGCGACTACTATGCTAAAGGTCCTAGGTTCGAGACCCAGGTCGAGCAATGCAACAGCAATGTTTTTCTATGATAATCTCAGTAGCAGCTTAATGGTAATAGGCCCGCCTAGGGCCCACCTGGGACCTAAACCGGCGTAATGTGGGTGTACATTAATACACCTCTGCCTAACCCTTCGAGAAATACAAGCGGTTAATTTGAATTCGAAATACAATTTCAAAAATAGAACAAGTTCAATTTGCGGCTTTTTTTCCGCGTATCTCCACTCGCCACGTAACAATATCACACATATTACCGTTAATAGATCCCTCCTGAGTTGTAACATAAAAGGGATACACTTATCTAAGGTGACTGGGCCCGGATAAACGGACCGCCTACTATTACGTATCTCCGGGACAGACAAAAAAGGTTTTTATCTACAACAGAAAAGATGCAATAAGCCGTGATATGTTTAAGTTTAAACGTAACATAACATCGCGGTTGTATCCCCCAAAGGGTTATGCAGAGGTGTACTGCTGTACACTCCCATTTTATCGGTATGTTATGGGCCCATGTATTAGGGGCGAGCCTATTGTCATTAACCAGGCACAAATCCAGACTCCGAACCCAATAGCAATATAAACGACTTCTTAATTTTTTTATTGTTGATCTTTGCCCGCGGCTTAGCTTCCGCGGAAAAATAAGTATACTTATTACAAACTTTAGCATAGAATAATAATTTTATCAGAAACCAAATATTGATGATCTCTTCTTTCTATGGATCTGCAAACAACAGAGAGTTCAAGCTCCATCTCAGAAATTGTTAAATAATTGTTTAATAATTGTAAACTTTCATTAGCTCAATGTATTTTAAACACCATTGCATGCATGTCTTTTGCAGCAAATAATTATTTTAACAATTCTCTACCAGGGAATCCAATTTTTGACTTCAAGTTCAGCAGTCATGCTTACGACGATAAGACCTAGTAGGCAGTCCTAATTAGGTACTAAAACATGTACCTAAATAATAAACAGCTTGTTTTGCATTAAACATGCAGTTTTTATGTGATATAAATTATCAATGGCAGTGTTGAAGATAATTTTAATTGGATTAGATAACTGGATAAACACATCGTAATTCATAAACAGGAACCATAATAATATCATTTAATGATCTGATTTATGAAGAAAATTATGTCAGTAAAAATATGTCTCGCCCCCTATTACACGAGACCTAAATATGTCGGCGAAATGGGGCTGTACTAATGTACACCCTAACCCTTCAGGGAATACAGGCGTGATGGTATGTTATAAATAGGTCACCGTAAAATTGTCTCGCGAGATTGTAAACTGTCAATAGATAGTGAATCTCGACGTACTTACTGCTTAAAATTTAACGCATTTGTTCGGTAGATAAACCGAATATAATCTATCGAACTGAAATGGTCAAATTGTGAAATGGCATGCCACGGAACGCACCTCACACGCTGTTTGGTTGAACGTTATGTGCCCGCACCGTCATATTCTGTTGTCAATTTGTTGGTTGAACCCTGAATTCACGAAAAATTATATCAGCTGTTTCATACAAAAATACCCGTTTTCTTTATAATAATTCAGGGTTCACCTCATAGTGAAAATAGATTACTTACATCCCCTGGAAGATAAGCAGTGAATTGAAAAGCACTTTTGCTAAAGATTGTCTATGAATAGTTTTTAGTCTCGTTAGTCTAGTCGTCTCAAGCGCTAGAGGTCCTGGGTTCGATTCCCAGGTCGAGAAAAGTCTTATTGAGTTTTTCTATGAAATTCTCTGTTGCAGCTGGGAGTCGTGATTCGTGTCCGGTCAAGGGCATTAGGCTCGCCCCCTATAACATGGGACCTAAAAATACCGACGAAGCGTGGGTGTACACTATTACACCTCTGCCTAACCCTTCAGGGAATACAGGCGTGGTGGTATGTTATGTTAAAAAATTGCTCTTCGTTCGACTCTCCGATGCTAGATAATTTAGTTTAACGCAGCGAATGCCAGCATGCTCGTGCGCACGTACGCCAACTACTGTTATCTATTTCATAGCCAATTATTAAAAATCAACAGCAGAGGTAAAAAATATTAATTATACCTAAATATCAATAGGCTCGCCCCCTATTACACTAGACTGGCTCATTAGTCTAGTGGTTTTAAGCGCGACTGCTACACGAGAGGTCTTGGGTTCGATTCCCAGGTCAAGCAAAGTGTAATTGGGTTTTTCCTATAAAATTCTCAGTAGCGGCTCGGAGTTTGGATAATTATGTTTTTTTTTTATCACAGATAGGCTTACGCTTGACCACAACTTGCCTGATGTTAAGCATCGAAGTTAGGTACATGTGCCCCGTAAATAGCAATAGGCTCGCCCCCTATTGCATGGGACCTAATATATACCAGCAAACTGTGATGTTCAGTAAGTTCACCTCTGCTTAGCCCTTCGGGGAATACAGGCATGATCTTCTTCTTCGTGTCGAAGGTACGTATTTTTAATTTTTTTTTTCTAATTTTAGTTTGGTTATATGCTCTTTGCCCAAAACTTAGCCACCTCTAAAGCATTGTCAGTGGCAGCGCAGAGGTCGTCTATACTACAGGTTTCAGGCCAAGAGGACAGGATAGGAGGTGAGCCATAGTTTGCGACACAGCTCCACATCCGCACCCTGAAGCCGTTTTGTCGAGATAACCCCATTTCACTAAATTTGAGTTACACATCCCCACTTGGGTTCGGAGTCGGTTTATTGACTTCCAGGTGGGCCAAGGAAGGTTAGACCCTGCGGGGAGATGCTCACGTGGTGGTAGGTAGTGAGTAGGTGGAGGGAGTTTCTCTAGCCACAGTTTACGGCGGGCCTCGGCCGGGTATCCTAACAGGGCCTCTGCGGATTGCGGAGAGGCCGCTCTCCGCAATCCGCAGGTACATAACATACCATACCATCATACAGGCATGATGGTATAATATGTTATGTTAAGAATAGTCACGCGGTATAGGAGAGATACTTTTCAGCAGATTAATTCTGCAAGGGTGACCATGCAACGCGTGTATTGATAATTATTGAATTGTACCAGTAGGTACGTATAAAATTAATAATATTATTTTATTATTGCATTGTTTTTATCGTGTATTATTACTTGACTTTCTAATCACCTTAATGGTTGTTTAATTAAAAAAATGTGATAGCGATGTTTAATAAAACAAAATCAATATTATATTTAACAATGATACTACAGGTCTGCATATTTTTAATTATCTAAATGTTATCAGCTACAAAAATTAAAACGTGTGAAAAAGTTTATCTTCAGAAGCGTAAATTACATTGTGTATAACCTTTATTAAATAATAAGAATATCTCCGAGAAAGGAATACCCCTCTCATGAACCAGAACCATGAAAACGATTAGGTAAAAAATATATAGACTGCCTCATAAGTCTATTGGTCCTAAGCGGGACTGCTAAACAGCTAAAGGTTCGTTTCTCAGGTCGAGCAAAGTGTTATGAGGTTTGTCTATGAAATTCACAGTAGCAGCTCGGAGTCCGGCTTCGTGCCCGGTAAGTAGCCATAGGCTCACCCTCTATTAGATGGGACCTAAAAAACATGTACCGGTGTAATCTGGGTGTACATTAGACAAAGACAAAGATATTTATTGCTCAAACTGTGTACAAACAACGGCGTTATACGAAATATAATAAGTCTCAACAGCCTACCCAATCGGGTGTAGCAATTATAATAATAACTAATATATATATTAATGTTCATAATTATTCACAAAGTATTCGTTCAAATTATAAAACACATTTTTAGTTAGAATTTTTTTTAAAGCATTTTTAAACGATTTACCGTCCAGTTCTTTAATTTCTACTGGTAAGTGATTGAAAACTCGTATTGGTGTTATGTAGGTGCTTTTATAATATATCATATTATTTATTTGTGGTAGATTTAGGTTATATTTATATTTATTGCGTACATTTGGTTTAGATGAGCTTTTGAGATTAAAGAACTGGGTGTTATTTTTGACAAATAAACACAACTCCAAAATATAAATGTACCATTAGTACCTACGTCTCTGCCTAACCTTGCAGGGAATACAGGCGTGATGATATTTTATGTGTTATGTTATGTTAGAAGCATGGTCTCATTTCGCATGATATGACTTTAATGAAAGGAGCATAAGACTAAATAAGTATTTAATTTTATACATATCACGTAAGATTCATTCTTTGTTGGAGATCTTTATAAAATAAAATAGTCTATATTCTTATATAACATGTAAATCAAAATATAGCCATATTATTTCCTGGCGCCGCGACTGCATAAAGATAACGTGTTGCAACCGATAATATATTATTAGGGGTCATGGCCCGTCCGCGCCTTAGACTAAACATCGAGACCAAATAGTTACGTAACTAGTTCATCGGGCCTATGTACTTTGATCATACCTTAGGCTGTTTTTCTCACAATCTGACGTAATACAGGTAGTCAAATAAGGCCAACTGTACATATAGCTTTGGTGTCGTTTGTACCTTAAGTGGATAGTCTCCGCTCCGTGCTCCATACAAAAGTAGTTTGGTCCTATCTTGAATTTTAACTAATGAAAGTTTTTGAAGTTTTGCGGTAACAATCATATTCCTTGAACTTAAGAATTCATTTCAAAGCATGGTTATAAAGTTACACGACCTCAAAGATTGGTAATTTTCGATAAAAACGTCCTAACTGTATGCTAGTATTTCAAGATAATGTATCAATATAGAACAATTTTGACTCATGGGGAACCCAGATAATATAATGAATATGCTTTGACAAAAAAATCTACGTAATAACTATATATATTTACACTATTTACTCTATTTACACTTGCACGAACAATGCTGCCAGCCTTCTGGGTACGATTCCAGACGACAGCGATACTGAGGAATACTTTGACACCTAGTCGCGCCGACTGCTTTTGTTTATTTTTATTATTTTATCGTAATAACTATATTAAAAGAGTAATCTCCAAATTTCGGAACAAGAAATACGTGAAAATGTTGCAAATGTATTGTTGCTTCATCTCTCGGGCACGCGTTTGCATCGTGAGGGATAGCGAGAGCGACAAAAGTGCAACATTCCTCACACTGAGAGGAGGGACACTCCTCTGAAAGATACAGTTCAGTCGAAATAGCTGTGCAGGTCGGAAGGTAACCGTTCTGAAACGCCACGCAGGTAAAATCTCCCTAATAAGTGTTTATATTGTTATACTAGCTTTCCGCCCACGGCTTCGCCCGCGTGGTTTCTCGGCTTTTCTGCATTTATTTTTTTCCCGTTTTTGAATATTTTTTTATGTATACTCCGCTCCTATTGATCTTAGCGTGATTATATATAGCCTTCCTCGATAAATGGGCTATCTAACACTGAAAGAATTTTTGAAATCGGACCCGTAGCTCCTGAGATTAGCGCATTCAAGTAAACAAACAAACAAACAAACTCTTCAGCTTTATAATATTACTAGCTTTTGCCCGCGACTTCGTCCGCGTGGAATAGTTTTTCCCGAATCCCGCGGGAATTTCCCAAAATATCGTTATAATTTAAAGCCTATATGTTATTCTGATGTATAAACAATAATACTGTAAAGTTTCATCAAAATCCGTTCAGTAGTTTTTGCGTGAAAGAGTAACAAACATCCATCCATCCATCCTCACAAACTTTCACATTTATAATATTAGTAGGATTATATTTATAGTAGGATAGTTTTTGCCCAATCCCACGAGAATTTCCCAAAATATCGTTATAATTTAAAGCCTATATGTTATTCTGATGTATAAACAATAATACTGTATGGTTTCATCAAAATCCGTTCAGTAGTTTTTGCGTGAAAGAGTAACAAACATCCATCCATCCATTCATCCATCCTCACAAACTTTCACATTTATAATATCAGTAGGATAGTAGGAAGTAGGATAGTATAGATTATTCTTCAATAGGTACAGAATGTTTTAGCGGGGGGCTAAAACATACTGTTTTGTGATCTGTCACACAAGGCTTCCTTAGCACAGACTCCAGACTCTAGCAAAGGAAAAATTCTATGTACTATGTGATGAGATAAATCCAATAAATATTATTAAGAATCCTCTCCCCCAGCCTAAGAATTAAAGAAAGCAAAGAGAATATTTGCTATAGATTAAATGAAGTACTAGCAGCCAATAGAAAACTTCATCGGACAAACAAGTTTCAGCGAAATCCTTACAAATCCATTGCCAAAGGAATTAATTGTTCAAGATCAGACAAAGCTGTAGAACTAGTTAAGATAATGGCAGTTCTAAACGTCCAATTCTTTATTACTTCAATGGATCTTACAGATTTGGAACACTTAAGAAAATCTCTGATCTGGATGCTGTAAAGGATCATAAACGTCGGAAATTTAAAAATATCAATATAACGCGATAAAATCCGTAAAAAGTAGTTTTATTTCAATCTCTGATTTGTTAATTCTTTCCCTCAATTGTGGCCTCAGAAAGTTTGTTTCTTACTCATCAAAGGCACTAATTATAGCAGTAAACAAGACAGGTAGAACCTTCAAATTTTTGAAGCGTTTTGGATTATCCGTTGGTCCCATGGAATAGGGGGCGAGCCTATTGCCATTAGCCGGGCTCATATCCACACTCTGAGCTGCTGCTGAGAATTTTATAGAAAAACCCAATAACACTGCTCGACATGGGAATCGACCCCAGTAAGTACGTCTAGCGTAGCAGTCACGTTTTAGACCATTAGAGTAATGGGCTTGTTTTTTTCATTTATTTATCATAAAGTGTTGTTGCATGATGCATTTATCATTTAATGATGACGCAAAAACTGCTTTTAGAAAACACATTACAAGTTTATATGCTCACCTCCTATTATTTGATACTTACCTAAATCATAACGGAAAACTGTAAGTGTATATCAGTAGCTATACCTCTGCCTAGCTCTTCGGGAAATACAGGATCGATAAGGTAGCGTGATGGAGCGGTAATCTATAGTTGCGCCGCGTGTTGTTGATTCACTAAACCCAATGCGAATATTTATGTGTTTCATAGATGTTTCATATTCGTTTCAAGTCTGCGTGTAGTTTTTGTCCGTTAATTGTATGTTTGTTCGTGAAGTCGTCGTGAGTTCGTGCGAGAGATGCACTCAAACAACATGTTAAAAAAATACAGTTAAATACTTAGAATGTGTCATTTTCAAACACCTTTTTAATCAGTCAAAAAATATTTGGTTAAGACAGTTTTGCGTTACGGTTTCCCCGCATTCAATATAGCGCCATCTATTGAGGTCACAGTGAACTGTTTAAGTTGTAGGCTGATGAGAAAATGTATACTTTTATAAGCACTAGGAGTTAGGCTGTCCTTTAAAACTATAGACAGTTTGACACGTAGGTGGTAGATGGTACGTAATGTACCATCACGCCTGCAGTCGCCAAAGGTTAAGCAGAGCTGTAAGTGTACACCAACAGTTCGCCTTAAGCTTTGACCTACTCAAAGCTGCAATACAAATATAGAGGTGGAATAAAAGTAATTTCAATCTAATTCCTATAGCAAATATAAGTACCTACACTATAAAAAACTTCTATTGCATATCAAAATTCAGAGAAAAATCTCAAAAGTCGTATTCAACAAATTGCATTAGCTGACAACAAGAAAATGGGGGTTTTTAAGAAATCGCTCAACTCCACGGCGAAATATCAATTTAACTTATCTCCACTGAATAGAAAAACTTTCCATCCAGTCGTCGTCAAGTTGGTTTTCGATTACTAGTAGGGTTGCCACGCGTTTTTTTAATGGAGCTTGTATTTTTAGGGGTGTTTGTATTTCCTTACAGATAATGTGTGTTATCTTTTGATTTTGATAACACAACCTCCTAGAATTTTCTACGGTAAAGCTAAGGAAGGTGGCTTTTTAATCTTTGCCTTTTTAAACCTTGCCTTTTTAAACCCCGACGCAAAAACGACGGGCTGTTATAAGTTTGAGGTGTGTATGTGTCTGTGTTTGTGCGTGTGTGTGTCTCTGGCATCGTAGCTCCCGAACGGATGAATTGGTTTTGATTTTGTTTTTGTTTAATAGGCGAATAAGTCGGGAGTGTTCTTAGCACAGATATATATTACTATGGTTCTTAGCGATGTTTGCTGAAAATCGGTCGATATATAATGCAATTGTCAGGGGTTATTTTTTTTTATTATTTGATGATATGTATTATGTTGATTAGCGTAGTTATAACTAAGCCACTAGCTCTTAAGTATGCCCCTGGCGCGGGGGTTATTAATGAGTTTAATAAAACATACCATCACGCCTATATTCCCCGATCGCTTTGGCAGAGAATTACCAAAATTTTCTGCGAAAAGTGGTAACCCTTATCACTCCACAAACCCGCCGATTGCAGGGTCTTCAACTTCGTTGAATTAACAACCCGTATATTGATGAAAACACATTTTTATTTGAAACTAGCTGACTCAACAGACGTCCTGTCTTACCAATATTCTGCACAATTTACTTAATTTTTGTTTCCGTAAGAACCTTCTACAAAGTATTATATCGACATCAATATGTTGCATTTCGTACGATGAGTATGGAGCGCCGGAGGCCCAATTTCTCCCTCAGTCCCCTTCCTTCTCCTTTTCTCCTTCTCCCTCAATTTTCAGATGTCCATGGGCGGCGATAAATACTTACCATCAGGTACCTCGTTAGCTCGTTTGCCCAGTTATCCCATAAAAACATATATATATTAGAAAACTTAAAAAAAAAACAATGATATCGGTATAGTCGTTCTCTAGTTCGTGGAATACGTATTAATTCTTATATAAATTTAATACCACTTTACTATACAACTTTTTATGGCTTTATATTGATATTATTCACGTTACACCATGCAATATTAAGGTGAATAAAATCTGTTAAACCATAAAATTGCCTTCGAATTTCTTTAAATATTTAACAGTAAGTATTACTTGTCAATTTAATCCCGAACCTCACGTTTTCCGCAATCTCCGAAGCATTTATTGTGTGCCCCTTGATTTTTATACCACCACTTGCTCCAATGGGCTCGTATAATTCTTTTATGACCTACTAAATTTGCTCTTTTCATTCAATACTGAGTTCCTTCCGGATTTCTCTAGTATTGTCCGGAATTATTGGTTGATTCTCTGCCATAAAATATTGCGTGCAGGAAATATATTTTGTGTTCCGATTTTCATTTTTGCTTTTGTAATATTTTTGTATTCTGTACAACGCGTCAAACTTTTAGAATATAGAATAAGCTCACCTCGGATTGTATAGACATTGTATATAGTGAGTGCTAAGTGTCAGCTTAAACCGTGTATACCTACTCTTTTGTGCAATAAATAAAAAGCATTTATCATTGCATATAAATAGATTATCATCTATCGATAAAACTATGAGACGTAGCGATTATCAAAAGATCCATTTTGGTTTTAATCACCTAAAAAATTCACAATGGGCTAGTAATTATTGAAAAATTCCAATTTGTAATATTCTTTGGTTCAAGATTGGCTACTAGGTGATGACTTAGCTATATTATTATCCAACTTCAATAAATTGTGTTTCGATCAATCAATATGGTAAGTGACATTCTTTTTGGGCTTATTATGTCAAGCGCCATTAATTAACTAGTATATCATGCAGTGTTAAGATCAGTAATAATAGGGGAATGTGACCCTAAAATTATTGGATCATTCGTTTCTTTAAACACCTGACGAAAACGGTGATGAAAATGAATGTGCAGAGAGGGAAGAAGGGACCAAAGAAAAGATAAATCGATTCTGTTAAGGTTGATATGATAGAAAAGGAAGTAAATTGTGAGACGATGGCTGTGGGGATGAATGACATAATATATATATGACAAATATATTGATGAGGGCAGGAGGATGATAATGATGTTGATTCGTTTCATTGAACCTTCAGTTACATATTATGAATATATTGGTAAGTCTATTAAGTAGAAATGGACTTGATATTCGATAGGGTTTTTAATGTCCTTATTGCATTAAAGCGCATAAATCTAAATAAATAAAAAAGAACAAACACTTAATAACATATTTTATTTTATACCAAAAGAAAAGTTCATACCAATAACTGAATTAATCAAATATAATCAGTCAAATTTTCCATTTCAATTTGGGAATCAATTTCAGCGAGTCACTATAACACTATCAAATCCATTGGCTACCAACCATTCAAAAACTAGTATTAACAAAAGGAATTGAAAGTTCACAATGTATTGTGTTCCAGCACATGCATTTACTCAACATTGCATCAAAGAAAGTAGTTCTATTGTGTCTGTGCCAGCGATTTCTAAGTATACATTTGTCCAGGTAGCATTATTGGATCCAACAATCTATTCAGCTTTTTCGTGAAGCGTAAGCTTATTCATAAACTATTATATCGTTCTCCTCATTAGTTTTAAAGGCGGCAACCCTGACTTATAATTATTTATTTATTATGATTTTTTTGTATTTTTTTCCATTCACAGGATGAAATAGGGTAGATGACTAGTTTTGCTTTTTTTAGTAACAGGCTTAGTAGAAAAATATCATCATCAACCCATTTATTGTCCCACTGCTGGGCACGGGTCGCTCCTCACGATGAGAGAGATTAGACTATAGTCCATCTTTCAATCATAATCTCTGTCCAGGCTTAATGCGGCGCTTCACCCGCCATCGAAACATTTCAGCAGGCATCAGGTTTCCTAACGATATTTTCCTTCATTGTTTTAAACGAGTTCCTTGGATTCGAGAACTACATCTTGATGATTGCATGGTCATATCACTAGGCTATCACTGCTTTTATGCCCTGGGAATGGCAATAGGTTCGATTCATACTACATGGGACTTATACATATCGGTGTACCTCTGCCTAACTCTTAGGAGAGCCCAGGCGCGTTGTTATGCTATATTTTTATTACCGTCTAAGATACAAAATAGTCTATTTCCTTAATTCTAAACTTATATGGTGACCATGGACAGGTGTTAGGAATATATCACATCTAGTCTCCAATTTACTGATATCACTGGTGACGCGATAACGCCTCAAAATATTTGCCAAATATGTCTTTATCGCCATTATAGCGTATTGTTTACCTGAAACAAATGAATCAAGTTTATAAAAATAAAACATTAGTTATATTATTTTTATAACCTATTATACTTTTTTATTTGTTATCTCAGAACTCTGTTATTTATGAAACGGTTTGGATCTTTTTAAGGTTACACTCAAAATTAAAAAAGAAAAACAATAACATGTACGCACGGCTACACATCAAGCTATAAAAAACCAGTTTACGCTGGGCTCTTATTGTATGGGAAGCCTATACAATGCGAGATCAACGTAAACTGGATTTGTATAGGTTGACATGTAGCTGTATGTATATACAGATCGCCACAAAAAAAAAATACATAATATAACAGATAGTTTTACCGACGCATGACAGTTTTATAGACAGTTTCGGAAATCGGTGGAAAAAAAAAGAAGCAAACAAAGACTTTCGAAATACGTTTTGTACGGTCACCTTCTGCACATCAGGTAACAAAATGACAAATTTTCTTAGTCTATTTTGAACTTAATCATCAACATTTTAAGGTTAAATATCATTTGGAGGAATTTTACAGTTTTATATAGCCTGATGTGCTGGCGACTGTACACACGGCTACACATCTAGTTTAGGCTGACCTCCCATTGTCAACGTTTTCCGCACATTTCAAGGCCAACCTATACTGGTTTTGTAAAGCTTAATGTGTAGCCGTGCGTACGTAACAGTTTTATTATTGTTTGAAGGTGGTTTTACTTTCTTTTGTTAAAAAATAATTAATTTTAACAAACAACTTATTTAAATATTTAAATAAAAACATGTTTTTGTCGAAAACATTACAAAAATTAACGTAAAATTACTGGAAATCAAACAATCTGACTTTTTGGGTTGTAGGACCTAAACATACAGGCAAAGTGTAGTTGTACATTATTTAATACACCTCTGCTCCCTTTGGGGGATACAAGAGTGATGGTGTATTATTTCATCATTTCCTTCGTGCCTGAAAGATTTATTTGACGGCGTGTGAAGTCTGCTAACCCACAGTAGGCTAGCGTGGTGGACTATAGCCTAATCCCTTTCGTTCTGAGAGGAGACCCGTGCCGAGCAGTGGGACAATGTACACCCACACTTCGCCGTATGTTTAGGTCCCATGTAATAGGGGATGAGCCTATTGCCATTAACCGGGCACAAATCCAGCTGCTGCTACTGAGAATTTCATAGAAAGACCCAATAACACTTTGCTCGACCTGGGAATCGGACCCAGAATCTTTAGCGTAGCAGTCAAGCTTGGGACCAATAGACTAATGAGGCAGGGACAATGTAATGGGTTGATGATGATGACAATTGTTTTATGCTTGTAGAAGTCATAAAAATATACTTGATAGAGTACATTGATGATTTTATTTGTACCTATACAATTTCTCTTGCCGAGACCGAAGGTAGCAAACGCGTTAGGGTTGTCAGGTAATGTCGAACGGTTAAGCCATCGCTCAGGTTTGAATTGCTCCGCGTCTGCACCCCACATTGAGTTACGGTTGATATAAGATAATGCTAATACACAAGTGCATCTAGCTGGCAATGTGTAGTTCTCTGTAAATAAAATTTTATAAGTTATAAAAATAAACACTGGATACCATCATTATTATTCGCTATACCATAATTTTAGTGTTCTCTAACAGGTTAGGCATAGATGTACTGTAAATTCAGCAAAATCTTACCCTAAATTATTTGAAAGAGTGGAAGACACAATGATATCAACATCTTTCTGCCTTTTCCAAATTTATTTGGGGTTGGTGCAGCATTTTCTTTCATTCATCCCTATTAGTCGTCATCTTATCATTCAATCCCTTTTTCATCATATCTGACTAAACACAATCCATCCATTTTTTCCTTAGTCTCTCACTAACCCACCACATTCATATTCATAACTCTTTAAGTCATATGCGTTTCATCCCTCCTCATCGCGTGCCCATACCAACACAAACGATTCCCTTTAAACTTTTCTGACACTGGCGCCACTTTCGAACTTCCTCTTATAAATCCGTTCCTTATTTCATCTATTCTAGTAACTGTAACACATTGACCTCGATATTCTCATCTCTGCTGCAACACGACAGGTCTTATAACAGATTTGTTCTCAGATCTGTTCAAAATATTCAGACTTTACGATACGCGTTTTTATAATTTGCGAAAGTTTTGTATTAAAATTAACCTTGTTACCACGGGTAGATGAGATTATTTATATAAAAATTCGACTTTCATGTAATTGTGGCCTCAAATCTCGAAAAGTAGCAGCCACGAAATACAGACAGAACACATGGCAGCTGTATCCAGCTCGCAGATAAATAAGAATTGCGCAAGGGACACACGGCCGAACTTTGCAAACAAGGAAGTGAGACCGGCTAAAACTACGCCATGCCGCGTACAAACACAATTGTAGGCACACACGTATATCGAAACTACGCCTTATCTTGTCAGTCGAGCTATCGAAAGCTCGACTGACAAGGTAAGGCGTAGTTTAGGTATTGTTATAGTAGTGTAAAATTGTGTTTGTACACGGCAAGGCGTAGTTTTAACCAGCCTCACTTCTTTGTTTGCAAAGTTCCACTTTGCGAACTTTTTATTTGATCTGAGCTTCGTGTATGATTCACTGCATTATGCTGAGCTATGGCCGTTACGCGTGGATGTGACGCATATTTTTCCAACGGTTTTTTGTTATTGTTAAACAAATCTTTATCTTTTTGTTGTAATGATGTTATCGCGAATGAATTGTTTTATTCTTCTTTTTAAAAGTGGACGACTTGAAATTTTTAATTACTTAACTCTGCATTATTTCTGACTAACATAGGCTATTATTCCGCGGGATAACAGAGATCTTATGTAGGCAAAGTGGCGTGAAATTCTCTAATCTATACTTATATTATGATTATAAAAAAGTAAAGTTTGTGAGTTTGTGTATCTTTGGATATACTGAACCGACTTTAAAATTTCTTTCACCAATAGAAAGCTACATTATTCCTGACTGACATTGGCTATATGTTATCCCGAAAAATGACAATAAAAGTCTACGCGGGCGAAGCCGCGGGCGGGAAGCATGTAGAAAATAAAGTAATAAGTGTTTTAACTTACTTAGTTTAACAGGCGAGCGACAAGTTCTGGCAATCCTTGGTGCGGGGGGCAATAGTCTCAAACTCTCTTTTATCACGGCTTCCAAGTACACTAGCTTTGGTAGATCATGTCTGTTCAAATCTCTGTCTACATCTTCAAATACTGTTTGTAGCCTATAAAGTGTTACTGGTAATATTAGTGTGAAATAATGAAACAGGTGAACTTACAAAATTAACATTTGATATTATAACAAAAAATCTTTGAACTGCGTTAATAGGTACCGTAGCGGTTTCATTAATGATAACAATTTTAAATAGAATAACATAACACACAATCACGTTTCTTTTCCTGGAGGGGTTAAGCAGAGGTGTATTAATGCATATACAGTTCGCCGGTACGTTTCCCATTTTATACCTACTCTCATACATGGGCCAATTGAAGAGGCAATTGCAGGGACAATTAGAAATGCAACTCTAGGGGCACTTGGAAAGGAGATACTTGACGGAATGGCGACTGAAAGTAGCCATGGAGACATAGAGTGTACAAGGGCCTACGAATTGGACATGGAACAATAATAATTAATATATCAGTATTAATGTACTCTTTCCAGCAAGACTGCTCCTTAACAGCAACAGATAGAAAGAAGTGGAATAAGAGTGGGAAAGCATTTCCTCTGCAGTGGGACATAAGAGCCTTTCAATAATAATAATAATGTATATTTTTTTAAAGTGCCTCATCTCTCTAGTGGTCCTAAGCACGACTGCTACTACACGATGATAGAGGTTCTGGATTTGATCCCCAGGTCCAGCAAAGTGTTATAGGGTTTTTCTTAGAAATTCTCAGTAGCAGCTCGGACTCTGGATTTGGGCCCAGTTAATGGCAATATGCTCGCCCCCTATTACATAGAACACCACACATTTAGTACACCTCTGCCTAACCCTTCGAGGAATATAGGCATGATGGTATAGTATATTTGAAAGTGTAAGAAATCTGTTAAGATATAAATGAAATAAATAATAATACTTACTCTTCATAAAGTTTGGTTTGGACCTCCTGATTCGATCCAACAAATATCAAAGTAAAGACTAAAGCTTTAGTTGTGCTATCATAAGCACCTGCTATAATAGTGTCCAAGTGCTCTCTGATCTCTTCATCTGTGAAGGCTTCTCGTGTGTCAGCCAAATCCAGCAAATGATCTAATAGTGGTTTGTAATTACCTGAAATAAAATATTTTGTTTCCCCTCACATTTTTATTCCTCCAAAACATTTTCATGTAAAATGTTGCGAGAATTCATGAAAATGTTCCAAGCAAGACCATATAGCAAGCCCTAACTTCTCAAATATATGTACACCGTAGTTAAAATATGTGGCTTGGCCGTTTCGCATCGTTATGCGAGTTAAAAAAAGTCCGAAGCACTTCATGCCCTTTCGCTTCGCTTGGCTTGGCTCGTCTTGGCGGCGGTACTACCGCACCACCACATTTATGAGGTGAATTATTTAGTGCTACCTATACTATGATAGTTTTTGGACTTTTTTTATGGAATAACTCGGCAAAGTCATCGCCGCCCATGTATATCTGCAAAACCAGTGGAGTTGCAGATGCGTTGCCGAGGGAAAGGGAGGATTATTGTAGGGAAAGGGAGGGGAAGGAGAAAAGGAGAAGGAAGGGAATTGAGGGAGAAATCGGTCCTTCGGGCCTCTCGCTCACCGAACGAAGCGCAGTAGCGAAACTCTACGCTACTCGGACGTTGGTCTTCTGCGAGAGTGTGGTACTTCCCGAGTCAAGCCGGCCCTAGCACAACAAAACTCCTAAAATATTTAATTATCGACCGATAACATGATACCATGAACAATATTGTAATCTATGGCTAGTTTCAATAGGAAACAAATTGGTCTGAATGTGTCACAAAAAATGGATACCGATGGGATATCATTCAATTAAAATCAAGTTTGTGCATAAATATTTCAATATACCTGTTGAAGGATTATAGCCACTCTCTAAATTCTTTTTTTGTTTGAGCACAAATTTACGTTCATTGATAACCTGAAAAAAAAAACATCTAAAGCAGGTTTTTTTACGTTTAAGGCACTGTACACTCTGATCCACGTCAATCTGTAACCTCCAGAATAGGCTGACCTCGTATTGTATAGACTTGCTGTGTAATAGGTCAGCTTATACTGGAAATGTATAGATTGATTTGTAGCCGTGCGTAAAAAATGGTTACTCAGTACAATTTAGTAAAAAGCAGGAAAGTACTTTACGAATAGTGAAAGCATTATTAAAATTGATTCAGTTGTTTGAGAGTTTATCAATTACAAACAAACATATCTTTCCTCATCATAATATTAATATAATATATATTATAGATACATTCCTTCATTCAAATAAACTACCTCATCGGTCGAATGGTGAAAGCGCAGCTGCTGATCGCGAGGGACTGATTCGATTCGTAGTTCGACCGTACTGAGTTTTCCAAAACTAAATTCATGATAGCAGCAGCGCGAAGTTTGGATTTCTGCCCGGCTATTGGCAATAGGTGCGCCCTCTATACTGTGGGACCTAAAACATACCGCCGAACTGTTGGTTTTCTTGGGATCGAACCCAAGATCTCAAACGTAGCAGTCGCGATTGGGACCACTAGAAAAATGAGGCAGTCAAAACCAAAAATAGTACCTATTATTAATATACTCACAGAATTAGTTATGTTTTTTATTATATTCATAAGTTCATCTTTTTTTTTCTTCATGGCACTCATATTAAATATAAATTGACAATGTAACCACACTCTTTGGAATCTATCTAGATAAAGAGCAAATAAACTTTCAGTTGCATGGGAGTACTTCATAACTATTTCTTCATCAGTTTCCATTCCAAGCGTCGTTCCTGTAAAATATCATTTGAATAAATACTCTAAGATCTCGCCTATAAGGTCCGTGTATGTCCTTCTAGTGTTTGACGTAAGCTGTTCCAAACGGCCGCGCAGATAAAATCACGTAAATAAGAATTTTTCAAACGCCATTTGTCTTATGTTTTTATTATAATTATTAAAAATTATTAGCACTACACAAACAAAAATTCAGAGTTCATTAAAAATAGCTGTAACTCGTAACTGTTAATTCGTTTGTCTGTTCATTGTCTTTTAATGAATAATGAGATTAATAAATAGCGGTAAAATTTGGCAAGGACATATTCGCGGATGCAAATGTGGATAGCTTTTCGGCCATCATGCGCAAAAGATGCGCCTCTCTGTTGCGCTGGCACTATTTTTACACTAACACTATTTCTAGGTCGATAGCCAACCGGTGGGATTGTCCAATTCTGTGACTTTGCCTCGGGTTGGCCATTCTCACACAGCCTTGATTAAATGACTACTACTTATACTACTAATCACTAGATGTGAGTTTTGTATTATTACTAACAAAATATGGAAGGAATTCCGAAATTAATATTAATACTATTATTATATTGCACCCTGAGAAAGGTCACAGGTTACGGCATACTACAATATTCATTAATAGTCGTTATGCGACCCAAATGAAACTGCAGGCAACAGTTGGTGTCCCTCTGAAGGTCCAGAGTTCGCCTGCCCTGGTCGTGGGGAATATCACCGACCCCGCGTTTCCGCTGACAACAAAACATGTTGCAAACAGCAATCCCACTCACTCTTTGAGAGTTAGATAGATGTTTGCAACATGTTTTGTCGTCAGTGGAAACGCAGGGTAATACTAATCTGCTGCATTTCTTACAGTGAGTGTGGAACTCCGGAGCCTCGATTCCTCTACAGGCCCATTCCTTCCTTCTACTTTTTCCTAAATAGGCTTGGCTACTCATCTGCAACTCCTATGGTATTGCAGATGTACATGGGCGGTAACGACTACTTACAAGAAGGTTGACCGCCTACTCGTTTATTTTATTTTATTTTATTGGGAAAACCAACAATTGTACATTATACCTTACATCTAAATTAAAAAGAATAAAATAACTTTTAACAAAAAAGTTAAACCGCCTTCAAAAAATAATAAAATAATTTTGTCTAAAACAGTTTGGGAAGTCGGTGACTTCTATTTGAGTGGGTCTTTTGTTTTCGTCACCGACTTCCCAAACTGTTTTAGACAAAATTATTTTATTATTTTTTGAAGGCGGTTTAACTTTTTTGTTAAAAGTTATTTTATTTTATAATTTTTAGTGGAAAGTTTTGTTTAGAAGTACTTGTTAGCCAACTAAACGCACTGCTCCAATAAGACAGCGATGTTTCGGAGTAAACGATAATATCATCGATGTAAACAATTTTTAGATTTTTGTTGATATTTTCAAAACTACTCAACTGATTTCGATAAAATTTGAACGGGACCACCTCTGAAGTATAACCTACCAAACAAAAAAACAATCATTAAAATCGGTCTTCAATTGGCGGAGATATGGCGTAACAAACATACAAAAAAAAAAAAAAAAAAAAAAAACATACAGACGAATTGAGAACCTCCTCCTTTTTGAAGTCGGTTGAAAAATAGATTAATGTACAATCCACAACGTTTCCACATATTACTTAGAAAAATAATTAGATACATACAGTGAGGATGAAATCTAGGGCTTATTCTAAGAGTCTAATAGTGTAATTTTGTTATTCTAGTTTTAATATAAAATTATTACGTTTTCAGCAAATTTACAATGTTTTTCTTAAACATATTGCGAGTTGAGGCAAAGATATCAGTTTTAACAAAATATTTATTGTAAACTTTGACTAGTCTATGGAGGGGTGCCCACTCACCCGCATTTGTACGACTAGTAGTTGTGGCAAAGAGCGGGTAAGCGCGCGCCTCTCGTCTTATTACAGTTCTAGGCACGACGTGACACAAATCGTTAACCAGTTCAGAACAATCGAACCTGTTGTTTATCAATCCATGGAGCATCATGGCTTGGAGTAATAGGCGCCTTGATTTTAGGGTCAGTAATTTAAACCTTGACAATGAGTCTTCATACGAAAGACGGTCTAGATGACATTTGTACTGTAGTTTGTACTGTAGTGTTCTAAGAAACTTGCGCTGAACTCCCTCAATTTGCCGAGTTATCGCATAAAAATCCGTGACTATAGGGCTAGGGAAACCAAGTGTGGTTTTTAGTCGGTACGAGTCCGTTATGCCTCTTGACTAAAATCTATACTTAATGTATACTATAATATTATAAAGCTGAAGAGTTTGTTTGTTTGCTTGAACGCGCTTATCAGGAACTACGGGTCCTATTTGAATAATTATTTTAGTGTTAGATAGCCCATTTATCGAGGAAGGCTATAGGCTATATTATTATCACGCTAAGACCAATAGGAGCGGAGCAATTTTTGCAAAAACGGGAATAATTTAAATGCAAACACGGTAATAATTAAAAAAAAAACGAGAAACCGCGCGGGCGAAGCCGTGGGCGGAATGCTAGTAATGCATATGATGATATACTTACTATATACAGTTCTAAGTACATGACTGATTAAGTACGGTTGTATATCAAACGGAGCTTTTCCCACTTCACACGCTAGTTGAGAGACGAGACTTCGAGCCTGAGTGTTATGTTCACTGACGAATGTATTCAGCACTTGTTGACTAAATACTGGACTTAATAGCTTCCTATGAGACTTCCACGTTGATGCTAGAAATAAGTAAGATATCATAAATAAACTATATATATATATATAACTGCATATACAGGAGTTGTTGGGGTACCTTAATCAATAAAAAAGACCCCTTACGGACGCATTAAGCATTTGGAAGATATTTTTCATGATTATACTTACGTCCTGCAGTGAGAAGACCCCTATTATACATTTCCTTAACGTAATTGTACATGATGATCTCTTTATCGAGGCATGTATTAGCTACTGCAAGGCAGTCCTCTAAGTCTGTTATAACTGAAACAAGAGAAGAAAATATAGATAGCAGAAAGGTACAAACAAAAATAAGCACTTATCATAACATAACATAACATACCATCACGCCTGTATTCCCCGAAGGATTAGGCAGAGGTGTACTAATGTAAACCCACATTTCGCCGGTATGTTTGGGTCTCATGTAATAGGGGGCGCAGCTCGGAGTCTGGATTTGTGCCCGCTGAATGGCAATTCAACGGGCACAAATCCAGACTCCGAGCTGCTACTGAAAATTTCATAGAAAAACTCAATAACACTTTGCTCGACCTGGGGATCGAACCCAAGACCTCTAGCGTAGCAGTCGCGATTGGGACCACTAGACCAACGAGGCAGTCATACAACGAGGCAGAATAAGCACTTAGCATTAAGATACTAGATGCTAAGGTAGAACTGTCAGATATTAACAATTATTAATAATTGAATGGTGATGTTTGACACATTGCAAATAGCTGGCTTAAGTCCTTGAGGTTAAGGTAACGTTTACTTCAACGACCCTACATTGACGCTAGATCGATTTGTCAAAAATCTAACAATACCAAAAACAATATATGCGTTTTTTCCCACAATAGGAGATTTGAGGTCCCATACCTACATTTATGCCAGGTCTGTTAATAATACTAAACACAGGTCCTATACCTACATTTATGCCAGGTCTGTTAATAATACTAAACACAAAAACAATACCATTTTTTTTTATTCTTCTTCTTCTTCTTCTTCTTCAACCTGTTGCCATCCAATGCTGGATGTAGGTCTCTTCATACGCACGCCATCTCGAATTTTTTTTTATTAACAATGCCCAAATGAATATATTTGCTTTTTGTTAAAATATTGTTTTTTTTTGTAAACAAACATTTTGGTGCGCACTACGATCAACACTAAAGGTAAAATACGCAGCCTTTTTAAAATATTCTCACAGTAATTATGATGTAATTAATAATATTTTTTTTTTGCAATTCATACAAAATGTACAGAAAAGGATCTTTATTTTCTGTTTTTTATGTAGGTAGTAGGTACATATAAAATGGAAATTAATATTATAAATACAAAGTAACTCAGTCGGTATGTTTCTCGACATTTTACGCCTTAACCAATTTTGATGAACTTTAGTATTAAGATAAGAGCGATATTAGAGACAGACATAGTTTTTCTTAAACGTGCGAGCGAAACCGTAGGCAAAATATTATATTACATGGGTAATGTTATTGCGGAAATAATTCTGTCTTTACGTTTTTTTAAAGAATTTAATGGGTAATAATATATAAATAAATTGAAATTAAGGGGGAGCCTCATTGGGTTCTCTTCCAATTTATAATTATATCCATTTTTCTCAAAACACAACAACTAGTAAATTCTGCTCATTGGGCGCTTAATTCAAATATTTTATGGTTTCACGCAAATAGGCATGATGACGGTAAGCAAGAATTACTAAAATAATAATTTTATATACTGAAATATAATTAATATGTTTAGAAAAGAATATTTATTTTTATTTATAAGTCGGGATTATTAATTTATTTGATAAAATAAAACTACAAAATACACAAGTCAGCCATGTTCGTTTGAACACCAATCAGATTCAATTACGTCACATCTATGTTGAACTGTTACTGTCACGTAAATTTCGTACGAATTTCGACGATCTCCGCGCTTAAAATTGTTTATTATGTATTTCCTAATTGTATATTACTTAGCTTTTGTCCTACAACTTGTGTAAGAACTTATTAAGTAATGGAACAAGGGTTTACCAAGGCAAACAGCTCTAATTTGCCCAGAGTTAGAGCAATATTTGTTAATGCTGGGACAGTTCCTGGTATTAAACAAAGACTTCTGTTCAGCAGAATTTAGAAATGTTAAAACTACAATGTAAGTATTATTTATTATTATTTGTATTATACCTACTATAATTAAAAAAATAAAATCACTTAAAAATCACAGTTTCGTATGTTTAGTTTTAATAATGTTTTGATTTTATAAAATATGCTTTCCTATCGATTTCTTTGTTGTAATCCTCCAGGCCATCTTAAGGGGACGCCGCGCTTAGCTACGTTCAGTTAAAACGCAATGGAAATCTATGTACTTATAGTTAAATCAAAAATCTGCCCAGAACACAAGGTCCACGCGAAGTTATATGCAGTGACGTTAATAGTTGACGAAGTAAAGGAAGAAGTTATATCGGTAAAATGCCATGACTGTGTTGCCTCACAAGGAGGCTGCAAACATGCCATTGCATTTCTCATATGGGTCCATCGTAGGAGTGAAGAACCGATTATTTAAGTAGGTAATTTACGATCCAGGCGAGGCTCAGGCTCAGTCAGTGTCTCGCCTCGTAACTTACTTGAATAATTGATTAAAAAATTTAATGTAATAACGAGTCTATCGGGTAAAATCTCTCGAGCTATCTATGAACTTTATTTTTGTAAATAAAACATGATGTCAAATCATTTTCGGTTTTATTATTTTAAGAATAAAACCGAAAATGGAAGATAAAATTACAAAAAAAGAGGTATCTTTGTGAATTTATTCTATCGAGCCAACTTTATCAAATCGCGTTTCCCTTGTATGTGTTCCCTAGAATATATACTCAACAATATAAATTTATTTTCTCAGATTTTAATGTTACTATTTACTACTTAAAAAAATAGTTTTTAAAACATTTTTATATGGGCTTTGCAGTACCAGCCGGCCTTAATCTCCTATTGTTTACGATGTCAAAACATAGAAGTGACGTCATAAGCAGACGCCATGACACCAGGGACCGTTTTCGCGCTAATTTAAAAACATTGAATTAAAATCGCATTTTTGTATCAAAAACCTTTTTTAATTGCAGAAAAAAATGGTTTTTCGGAAATAGTATATACATAAGAATATTTTAGATCAGTTTTTGAAAATCAGTCATCATGCCTATTGTACCTACGTGTACCTAACACATTCTAGGTTCATGGCAGTAGAAATTGATCACGCCTGCATTCCAGGAAGGGTTAGGCAGGGGTGTACTAACGTACACCCACACTTCCCCGGTATGTTTTAGGTCCCATGTAATAGGGGGCGAGCCTATTGCCATTAACCGGGCACAAAATCCAGACTCCGAGCTGCTACTGAAAATTTCATAGAAAAAACCCAATAACACTTTGCCCGACCTGGTAATCGAACCCAGGACCTATAGCGTAGCAGACGCGCTTAGAACCACTAGACTAATGGGGCAGTCATATAATTTTTGCTCCAATGTCACCTCAAATTAATTGTTGCAATAGGACCAAAAAGTCGCTTCCCGCTGTCTATCTGTCTATCTGTCTCTATGTATGCTTGGATCTTAAAAACTACGCAACGGATTTTGATGCAGTTTTTTTAATAGATAGAGTGATTCAAGAGGAAGATTTATATGTATAATACATACATAATATCGTACAGAATAGTCGAGACACGCGGAATCCGTCGGCGGAAAGCTTATCTATAGAAGAATAGAAGAATAAAATTATTTTTCTATAGATAGATATAGATCGCTTCTGAATATATCCTGTAAGTTATATAAGACATGAGGCTGTTCTATCACTTACTGTATACAGGCTTTCGACGGATAAGTATCTGGGCCACTCCGCCATTCTTGGAACAGAAATCATATATATCTTTTTCAAGCTCCCAGAAATCTGAAACAAAATGGAAGTAATTCGTTAATTATTTGTATCCGATTACCAACAGAAATCTGAAATGTATTGGCAGTGTATTTTTATCCGATTTCCAAAGAAGGGTTCTGATTTTTTTTAATGGGATAACTCGAACGATCTGGCTAGCTACTTGATGGTAAGTAGTTGTCACCGCCTATGGACATTTGCAATGCCAAAGGGGTTGTGTAATCGTTGCTGAGCCTGTTTAAGGAAAAGGAAGGGGAAAGGAGAAAAGAAGAAGGAAGGGACTGAAGGAGGTGTTGGGCCTCCGGATATTATTAACCGGCTGATTTAACTAACATTAGCAAATTACAGAAACGATCATTATGTACGCATGGCTACACATCAAGTTGTACAAAACCAGTTTACGCTGGCCTCTTATTACTTGGGAAGCATATACAATGCAAGGTCAGCTTAAACTGGATTTTTATACTTTGATCTGTAGCCTGTACGTACATTTTATTTTGAATCTTTTGCATTCTATTCCTAGGTCGAGCAAGCGTAAGTTGTGGTGGGTGGGCAAGTGGGATTTTTCTATAAAACGTTGAGTAGCAGCTCTGACTTTACATTTGTTTCCGGATAATGGTATTAGCCTCACCCCATATTACGTGGGACTTAATATACCGAACTGTGAGTTTTCAGCAGTAAACCAGTGCCCGACCCTACTTCTTCAATGTTTCAACTTCAATGTTAAGTCCCGTGTAATGGGGGGCGAGCCTATTGCCATTAATCGGGCACAAATTTAAATTCCGAGCTGCAACTGCAATTTAATTGAAAAGTCTAATAACATTTTGCTCGCCTTAGGAATCGTTCCCGGAACCTCTAGCGTAGCAGTCGCAAGTAAAATAACAATAATTTAATTTGGTGTTAACTGCCTCGTAAGGCTAGTGCTCCCAAGCGTGACTATACCAATATTTTATTTTATAACAGTAATAATAATGGGTTGTTAATTATTACCTAATATTTAAATAAACTATGCTTCAAAAAAAAATATTACAATACACGGAAATTTGTTTTTGATTAGGCAATTCAAAACAACTGAAGGCGTATTACGTAAGGTTATGGCATATTGATTTCAAAACCCTTCTAGAATATATTTTTTTTAGTCATTGATGTCCCAGAGCTGGGCAAAGGCATTCCCAGGTCCATCTAAGGACTCTTTTCTTGTAGGTACCGCCTCAAAACAGCAATTGCTATACTGTTCTAAATCATCCAACCGTTGAGGCCAATCTAGAAAGAGGAATGGCTTCGACGACGCCTATCATTCTATAGCACCTATTGACGTAACCCGTCGAATCACATTCGTCGAAACACAAACCTATTCGTCTATTAGACGTGGGCCTAGTAGACGTTGGCAACGTCTTACATGCCCGTTTTAGAGCGCAGGGTGTTGTTTTGTAAGTATTATATCCGTTCTTCTATACACTTCTTGCCTCGACAAGCTTTTCCAAATAAGACCAGACTAAAATTATGGTTATACCTACAATAAAAATTATATCCAACTGCATTGCAATACAAAAGTTTACCCATATTAAAATACTGCTTTTAAAAAATACTTGTATTTTTAACCGAATTTTAAATAATGCAAAACCTGACGTCAAAGGAAAACTATTATTAAATTAATTTATTTTTTAAGTCAATTAAGTCAACGGTTTTTATTTATTTTGTTTCTTCTCTTTCATTTTTTGTTGTATGTTAAATATATAAATAGTGTAAATATTTATTAGTTAATTATTGACTGAAAGATTAAATTAACAGTAATATAATAATGTAAAGTAAACCGCATTCAGTAATTTTACACAAAAAAAAAATACAAATTCTGAATTGTGACAAAATAAATTACTTACGTTTTGGCTCGAGACCAATGCCTAGGTAAGCGTGACCTATGAGTGGCATAGCACCAGGAAACACGGGTGGCGAGAGACGTCGCGGCCTCACCGACAACCACACACAAACCACTGCACAGCATATTATAATCAACGCCAGGCCAAACATATTACTATGAGTTCTTAGCTATCCGTACATTTTTATATATTACGAGCGACCCGCCCCAGTTTCGCTTGGGTACACAGATACACGCTGAAAACCAACTGTTACAGTTTGTTCGAAATAAGTAAGCCGATCGGAAGTTAGCCGTTCCGAACTACCGCGGTGATAAAATCGTTTAATTAAGTGTTTTAATACATAAATATCGAAATTAGTAAACAAAATAATTAGAAATTTGAAGCATATACGACTCTAATTATCTTTACACCGACTCTTTCTATGAAAATTTACCACTTCTAATCCACTTGCAGACAACTTCCGATCGGCTTACTTATTTCGAACAAACTGTAACTTTTTTTTTACATTAATTCAATAAAAGACCTACTTACATGTTTTTTCAGAATCCGTTCTCGCTGCGCACTTGAATTTTCCCCGCCTAAACTCAACTAAAATACAATAAATATTTGTTGTTTTTTATAATTAATTTAAACAATAACCGCACTTTACATAAGCTCGCACAGCGCAAATGCGCTATCCAATGACCCATTTTTGGTCTATCTCGAACAACATTAATTAATAATTTGCAGATAAAGTGGAACTATACTATGATTGCGGTTAACTTCATTGACGTCATTACATAAAATCTATTTGCTCTTTCATACCATCTTCACGCCTGTATTCCCCAAAGGGTTAGGCTGAGCTGTACAAAAATACACCCACATTTTGCCGGTATGTTTAGGTCCCATGTAATCTGGGGCGAGCCTATTTATTGCCATTCACGGGCACAAATCCAATTTCCGAGCTACTGAGAGTTTCAGTCAGGAATTATAACCTTTTGCTTAAAAGTTTTGCTTAAAAGTCGTTTTCGGAGGAGATTTAGGTGTAAATTGTCATTTTTCGCCGAATCCACTATTTTACACCAAAACCTTCGACTATAACAATTGTATTTTAGGCGAATAATTTGTGAAAAAAACCAAGAAATTTCCCAGCCAAGGCTGTGATGCTTTAGCCTTTTTTAGGGTTCCATAGCCAAATGGCAAAAAACGGAACCCTTATAGATTCGTCATGTCTGTCTGTCTGTCAGTCCGTATGTCACAGATTTTTTTCTCTGAAACTATAAGAGCTATGCTGTTGAAACTTGGTAAGTAGATGTATCCTGTGAACCGCATTAAATTTTTTACACAAAAATAGAAAAAAAAAAAAACAAAAAAATTTGGGGGTAAAAATAAAATTATATGTATGATGTACATTATCCTGCCTCATTAGTCTAGTGGTCCTAAGCGCGACTGCTACGCAAGAGGTCCTGGGTTCGATCCCCAGGTCGAGCAAAGTGTTATTGGGTTTTTCTAAGAAATTCCCAGTAGCAGCTTGGAGTCTGGATTTGTGTCCGGTTAATGGCAATAGGCTCGCCCCCTATTACATGGGACCTAAACATACCGGCGAAATGTGGGTGTACATTAGTACACCTCTGCCTAACCCTTCGGGGAATACAGGCGTGATGGTATGTACATTATCCTGTAAACTTTTACCAAAAATTGGTTTGAACGAGATCTAGTCAATAGTTTTTTTTTAATACGTCATAAACTGAATATTTTGCGCGAGAGACACTTCCAAAGTGGTAAAATGTGTGTCCCCCCCAGTAAATTCTAAAATAAGAGAACGATAACACTAAAAAAATATATGATGTAGATTACCATGTAAACTTCCACCGAAAATTGGTTTGGACGAGATCTAGTAAATAGTTTTTTTTAATACGTCATAAATCGTAATGGTACGGAACCCTCCGTGCCCCTCGTGCGCGAGTCCGACTCGCACTTGGCCGGTTTTTTTTATTTTTTACGACTTACAAAGATTAGATACAACGATAGATAGATTAAGTATATGTTATTCTTTATTGTCCTCCAATGGCGGTTGGATGTTTTGTTTTCAATATAAGTGTCGGTACTTATATTTGCAATAGGAATTAGATTGAAATTAAATTTTATCCCAGCTGTATAATCAAAGTGTACAGGCGATCACTACCTCCTCTGCTTAACCTTTGGCGACTACAGGCGTGATGATACGTTACGTCTACCACCTATGTGTCCAACTTTCCATAGTTTTAAAGGACCGCTTTAATTCAAATGGTTATAAAATTAATTATAGACAAACATTGGATGGACAGGAGTCGTTTAAGAAAGATAATGGTTAATTTTATTACTTAATTAGTGAAGCTATTAAGTAATGACGTCTGAACATACGTCGGTACATTGGGATATTTTTGTCAATGTAGGTATACCTTGATTCTAAAAGGATGATGATTCTATTTAATAATAAGCATATCACGTAGGTTCGTATATTCAAAGTTTTTTTTTTAAATTGGGATTACTCGGCAAACAAGTAGGCGAGCTACCTAATGGTAAGTAGTCATCGCCGCCGATAGACATCTGCAATACTAAAGGAGTTGCAGATGCGTCGCCGAGCCAATTTAAGGATAAGGGAGGGGAAGGAGAAAAGCAAAGGAAGGGGACTAAGAGAGGAAATGGGTATCCGCCGCTCCACAGTCACCGTACGAAACGCAACAGTACATACACACTCTATCTTGACGACGATATTCTGTGGGACGGTAGTACTTCCCCGGTCGTGCCGACTCGTTCATAAATAAAAAGTTTTTATTTATTTATTCAGGCCAGCGTCTGGTTGCAGTACTTAGTACTGCCAATTAACATAATGCTGAACTGATGGCCCTTTGTCACAGACAGAAAATAGCTCTTATTTTGTTTGAATTATTATCATTACGTATCTTTTTGTATTTATAGGCATTTTCCATGCAAAGATTATTAAGTGAAATTTGAAGGCAAATTTCGACTAGGCGGGTGGGACTCGCGGTGGCTTAGCGGTCATAACGTCTGGTTTACTTAACCAGAAGACGCAGGTTCGAATCCTGGTCGTATTTTTCCTTCACTAAAATAACTTATTATGATTACGTTTAACATAATTATATAGTAGGTATTGCTGCTTGTGCCAATAAATATATTTCTTTCTTTCTTTCTATAGTCGTTAACTTTTATAATAATGTTTTTTTTTTATTGTGGGGTTATCGGCTACATCACTAAAACCGTCGGCCTATTATGATCGTCACAATCATGTTGATTAAGAATTATTCGCTCAACCCTGCGGCTACTGTAAACTGCAGGTTTTACGTAGGGAGCAATCCGGATTCCTCTAAATGGTTAAGTGGCGTTTCATCAGCCTTCAGTTAGTCGAGTCAAAGTTCAAGTAGGCAGTCTAATGGCAGGCGACTACTTTAATATACCACATTAAATCTTTTTTTTGTTCTGTACTGATATGTCCATACCAAGGTTGCCTGGAAGAAATCGCAGTCTGCGATAAGGCCGCCCATTGTATGTTTTTATGTACAATTGTTTTGTTTATTTTGTGTTTTATTGGTGTACAATAAAGTATATATAAATAAATAAATAAATAAATAAATAAATCTAATTAAAACTTTACGTATCTAATGATACTAGTGACCCCCACATGGTAGAAAAAGCGAGGGTAGCCTAATGGCTAGAGCGTCAGACTTGCGATCATATGGTACCGACGTGAACCCATTCGTAACACAAGCATTTAGCTTAGCATGAGGGTTTAAGAAGAATACAAGTAATGTGCGACCCACATTGTTAGCAATCTTAAAAAAAAATTAAGAAGATAATTGTGAATCATTCACTCAGTCACAAAGAGCTATATCAAATAAAATTTAAAAATACTGAACACGCTAAAATTATGCAAAATGTTCATAACTTTCTTTACAAATAATGTTTTGATTATGATTTTGAAACTTATCGAAATTTTGAACAATAAAATTGATTTGCAAAGAACATTAGATATACACCTATAGGGAGGCGAGATGTGTTGCCCCTCTAACCAAAGGGAGGATCCTCCAACCAGGCAGGTGTTTTTGCCTGGCGGGCTACGGCCCACGGATCAACCGTGGGCCGTAGCCCGCCCGCCCGTCATATATGCGAGTCGCGCGGTAAACTCCACTTGCGCGATTCAGGATTTGATCGATGTAGTTCCATGTAGCGCGCTAGATGTCGCTACACACCCAAAGTACGCGCTTATTCCCTAACTTTTTTTTTAGATGTGATCCCAAGCGTCGTTCCTGAGAAAAAAAAAAAACAACTAGATTTAAAACAATATAGTGATGCTTGTATTTCTATCCTAATCATTATTTAATGGTTTATTTATTAAATATCAAAACATATATTTGAGCAATTTACATAAGACTGTTATATTATTTATATATTTATATGTAAATTGGATGCAGGTAGAAGTACTAAAAAAACTTAATAAATATTACAATAATGTGCCGATAGTCGTCTCGGCCAATAGCTTGATATCCAAGAGCCTCGACTTACATCTGAGGAGGCTCTCGTTTGGCGGCTGGATCAAGGGCTTTATGCAGAAGGCAGTACTCCTGGACTCGGCACGTATCGTCAGGAGGTTTCTCTCGCTGGAGCCCTGAACACCGGTAGCTTGGACCCTGTTCCCGATACCGGTGGATGACTATATTTTTTTTATGTTTTCATATTATTTGTGAAAATATTCAAAAATTTAAATGAATATGTTAAAAAATAACTAGAATAAAAAGACAACTATGTTTTTATAGCATTGACGTCTACAGATATTTTGATAACATCTTTTAATAAATGGTACAGTGATGGGCGGATGCTAAATACTCGGAGGATAAATACTCGAGATCCGATAAATATGAGTAAAAACTATTTACTAATTTTTATCGGTTATTTACTCAATGTGATGAAAATTTAGGTATATTTTTAGCTTTGGATGGTATTTTTTTGTGTGGCGATTAGTATTGTTATTTGGGCTGTCTAATAAACTATATTTTTACGTTCTGATGTCAAAACGAAGCAACGTGTTTCTGAAGCGTCTGATAGTGATAGTAATTGATTTCAGAATCTATAACGATTATAGTGATAATAAATATGCATAGGTATAGTGAAACTATTTTGATTTAATTTTATTATTGCTAAAGCTAAACGTTCAGCGTTTCAGTTTTACAGTTTTTCGCAAATTGCGGGGCTATAAATTTTCGATGTCGCAGTTTCTACTGCCATGTAGGTTTTTTTTTTCGGATTTTATCGCGATGTGTTGATATTTTTAATTCCCTTCGTTTCGGATCCTTTACATCCATGGTCACAGGTGGACTATTTTTTTTTTCTTTATTCCAAAAAGGTAAGTAAATTATAAGCTAAGCCCCACAAAACCGTTGCAATGGTTTGACTGTGGGGTCGATGAGTCTAAACATACTTAAAACTAAATAAGTACTATTTAAACTTACACTTATATTAAACTTAAAACATTTCTAAATAATATAATAATATAATAATTATAAATTTTAATTTACGTCTAAATCTAATTGTGTTTGTTTCACTACTTATGTCTGCCGGCAGACTGTTCAATAGGTATGGTATTCTCTTGTACTATGTATTGTATTATACTTGTACTATGTATTCTCTTGTAGTACTGTCCACCTGTGTGAAGTAATTTTATTTCAATGTCTTATATTCGCGTAAGTGTAAGAAACCTAGAATGTGTTATAGCCGATCAATTTTCGAAGAAGATTGTAGTGGTCCACTCCACTCACATTTTTAAATGATTGAGAAAGGAAGAAGTAACACACAAATGTATAATTTTATGTAACGAACTAAAATTTTCATAATCGAGTGAAATTATCAAAGTACGGATTATTAAATTAGGGTTAATTTTTTTTTTCGATTTTCGTTTATTTTAATCCTTTTGTTTTTAAAATGACAAAATTTACGTTACTCAACTCATCAAAATTGCAGTTTTGGATAAATACTCGCGTAACGGATATTTATGAGTATTTATCCGAATAAAATACCAACACTAGCTGGTATGTTTATCTATATGTTATAAAATATAATAACTTATTGTTGTCCGTGGTTTCACATGGTTTCAATTGAATTAACATAATTTAATTATAGGTGCCAAATCACCTTGAAATATGCACCGAATTTTAAATTTCATTTCCATCATTAGGTATATTTAACGTTAATTTTTATTTACCCCAAAGCCGAAACACCCCAACTTCAATTTGATTAGAAAAGTAAGAAAATTTACAAAAGAAATGAAGCTCACGCGGTGATGAGCTCAAATAAAAAAAAAATAGCTTAGGTACTAGCAATGTGGGTCGCAAATTACTAGTATTCTTCTTAACCCCTTCATACTAAGCTAAATGCTTGTGATACGAGTGAGTACACGTCGGTAGTGCAACAGGTGAGTTTCGAAGTGAGTTCGAATCGGCGACCAAATGATCGTGTCTGACACCCAAGTCATTCGGCTACCGCCGTTTTTAGGGTTCCGTAGCCAAATGGCAAAAAACGGAACCCTTATAGATTCGTCATGTCTGTCTGTCCGATCGTGTCACAGCCTTTTTTTTTCAAAACTATAAGAAGTATGCTGTTGAAACTTGGTAAATAGATGTATTCTGTGAACCGCATTAAGATTTCTACACAAAAATAGAAAAATAAATTTTGGGGTTCCCATACTTAGAACTCACTCCATCTTGCCGGAGGGCGTTCTACACTACGTTTGCCGAGTCGCGGTCTCCACTCTAGAACACGTCTACCCCAACGGTTGTCGGTTCTCCTACAGATATGGCCAGCCCATTGCCACTTCAGCTTGCTAATCCGGTGTGCTATGTCGGTAACTTTGGTTTTCTGTCGGATAATCTCATTGCGGATTCTGTCCTTCAGAGAAACTCCGAGCATAGCACGCTCCATAGCACGCTGAGCGACTTTAAATTGGTGGACAAGCCGCACTGTAAGTGTCCACGTCTCAGCACCGTAGGTCATCACGGGTAGGACGCACTGATTGAAAACTTTTGTTTTCAAGCTTTGCGGTATGGGTGATGAGAAGACCCGACGAAGTTTTCCAAATGCTGCCCAGCCCAACTGGATTCTCCTCTTGGCCTCCCCCTCGAAGTTGTTTTTACCCAACTGCAAAATCTGCCCGAGGTAAGTGTATTCCGAAACAACTTCAAGAAGATGACCATTTACAGCAATAGGTCTCAGACCAATGTGGTCATTGAACATGACTTTGGTTTTATCCAAATTCATGCTGAGACCTACGCTTTGTGAGTTTGTTAGTTTGTTGTGTGAGTGATGATTTGCGAAAGGTGGCTGGCAGAAGCTGGATGCGAAAAGCGGAGGACAGGGTGAAATGGCGCACACTAGGGGAGGCCTACGTCCAGCAGTGGACTAGTATAGGCTGATGATGATGATGATGATGATACTTAGAACTAAGACTCAACAATTTTTTTTTCATCGAATCCATACGTGTGGGGTATCTATGAATAGGTCTTCAAAAATGATATTGAGGTTTCTAATATCACTTTTTTCTAAACTGAATAGTTTGCGCGAGAGACACTTCCAAATGGTAAAATGTGTCCCCCCCCCTGTAACTTCTAAAATAAGAGAATGATAAAACAAAAAAAATATGATTTACATTACCATCTAAATTTCCACCAAAAATTGGTTTGAACGAGATCTAGTAAGTACTTGTTTTTATTACTTCATAAATCGTAATGGTACGGAACCCTCCGTGCGCGAGTCCGACTCGCACTTGGCCGGTTTTTTTTACTATATTTATGTTGTGGTAGGGCCACGCTGATCGCAGCTTGAATGGGCCGGCTTGACCGGGGAAGTACCACACTCTCGCAAAAGACCGACGTCCGAGTAGTAGCGTTTAGTTACTGCGCTTCGTTCGGTGAGCGAGAGGGCCGGAGGCCCAATTCCTCCCCCAATCCCCTTCCTTCTCCTTCTCTCCCTCCCTTTTCCTAAATAGGCTCGGCAACGCATCTTCAACTCCTTTGATTTTGCAGATGTCTATGGGCGGCAATGACTACTTACCATCAGGTAGCTCGCCTGCTCGTTTGCCGAGTTATACCATAAAAAAATAAATATTGCCTTACATTTTGATTGATTTTATTCCGAACGTAATACTTAAAGTCTTTAGAATCTGAATAACATGATGATAATTTTTCTTTAACCAAAATTCACCTCTAACATAATTAATTAACCATTTCAAATTTTGTCATAGGTAAGAATTTCATCATTCACTTCAACGCGATTTTCTATTTTATTGATTTTACCATAAATATCATATTTAATTACACACAGTTTAAATACGCTAGAGCCGTAGCAAACGCAAACAATTTCGTTATATAGTCGCAATTTAGTTCTTAAAGTAAAACAAAAAGAATCGCAAAATCTGTCATATTTCATCAAATGGAAATCCACCCAAATACTGTTTTTAGAACGTTATTGATCAAATACGGTTGTATATCGAACGGAGCTTTTCCAACTTCACAAGCTAGTTGAGAGACGAGACTTCGAGCCTGAGCATTATGTTCACTGACGAATGTATTCAGCACTTGTTGACTAAATACTGGACTTAATAGCTTCCGATGAGACTTCCACGATGATGCTAGAAATAAGGAAGCTAAATAAGGTGAAGGAGACGACACATGATTATCATTATACTTGAGGTATTGTCTATTGATATGTAATTAACTTAATTTAAAATTATAAGAAACAAAACTTAATACGTAAGGTTATGTTACTTACTTGACATATCATCAGGTCTTCCCCGAGGGTTCTGCAAAAGTGTATTTATGTACACCCATAATTCGTTGGTATGCTTAGGTACTCGATCTGGGAATCGAACCCACAATCTATAGTCGCGCTTGAGGCTAATGAAACGATTTCAATTAATTCATCGATTAATTTTATTTACAATCAATATTTCTATGTTGTTAATTATGTATATTATATTTTATAAGTACTAGGAAATCTATTTGTGTCAAGTAATACCAAGGTTCATACTTGACACAGTTAGATAACTTAGAGCAAACTACTTGACTAACTTAGTAAATAACTAATTACACACTGTGACCATGAATAATAAACATAACATACCATCACACCTGTATTCCCCAAAGGGTTAAACAGAGAATCCTTAACGTACACCCACAGTTCGCCGGTATGTTTTGGTCCCACGTAATAAGGGGCACCTATTATCATTCACTGGGCACATATTGAAACTCCAAGCTGTTACTGAGAATTTAATAAAAAAAAAACAATAACACTGCTTGACCTGGGAATGAAACCCAAGATTGCTAGGATAGCAGTCGAGCTTAAGACCACTACACTGAAGCTGATAGTAACTTCGTTAGACTAAACCCTCAATAAATAAATAAAGAAAAAAAAAATATAGTAACTTCGTTCGAGTTGTTTTTAACCCCCGACGCAAAAACGACGAGGTGTTATAAGTTTGACGTGTCTGTGTGTGTCTGTGGCATCGTAGCTCCCGAACGGATGAACCGATTTTGATTTAGTTTTTTTTGTTTGGAAAGTGAATTAGTTGGGAGTGTTCTTAGCCATGTTTGATGAAAATTTTGTTTGATTAAATTTTTAATCCATGTTTGATTATTTTTTTATTCTACAGAAAAAATGCCTAAGGATTATAGCAAATCTAAAAGATAATACGGAAACCTGTAAACCACACTTTATTAACTTAAAAATGCTCACATTAACTAGCATATACATATTAGAGATAGGTAAATTTGTTAGAAAACATCCATCATTATTTCCACTTACATGGGACCAACGCCCGCAACAACGAAATCTTCGATTTAAAAATAAATTGGCAATACCAAGTTCCACGCTATCTATGTTCCATCTAGGGCCCTTCGCAATGTGTGTCAAAATCTCAACATATAATAAAATTGTAACAGGCCGATGTCTGTACATTGAAGGTATTGAAAAAAAATAACACGAGGGGTCTTTATTAGAGCAAGAGAAGCCAAAACAACATTTTTGTCTGTCTGTCTGTCTGTCTGTCTGTATGTTTGTACCCGCATCACGCAAAAACCACCGCATGGAATTGAATGCAGTTTTCACCGATGTATTCCTTTAGGTCTAACTTAGAACATAGGCTACATTTTACCCCAGAAAATAACTTATTCACAAAATTTAAAATTTAATACTTTCCGAAGCTCAGGTTATTCTGGAATAAAATCATAGATGGCGCTGTTTAAAATTTTAAATATCAACCAAATACTATTTGGCTTGGTTCCATAGAAAGTAGAAATCGGAAAAAAATATGAGTAGAATATATTATAATTTATATACCTACTTTATTGCACACAAAGCTAAACAGAAATTACAAAAAAGAACAGTGAACAAAAAGGTGACCCCATTCCTCGATTTACATTTTTCCCAAAACAGCAAAGAAGAGTAAAAGAGTTTTCGCTTGTAAAAGGGTAGCCAGCCAATAAAAGTCTGCTTATGTCAAAATATTAGGAAGTGCCAATGAACAGGACACTGAAACATTTTCCTGGAAGCCCTTGGTGGTACAGGCAAAACCTTTTTGACACGACTACTACTAGCTGAAGGGTGAAGACAAGGGAAGATAGCACTAGGTTTCACCACTTTAATCCCTGGAGGTAAAACTGCCCACACTGTTTAAGATACTCTTCGACCGGGATATAGACGTGAAGTGCAGCCTAATCGTTTGCGAGGAGTGTACGCCGGCGCACAAGAAGGCCGTGGAAGACGTCAATTGGACTGTAAGACATCTGACGGCACGATCACATCATGAAACAGAAACTCTACTGAGTTTCTGTTTCATTTCATTTTCATTTCAGAAAAGGCATGCGACGGAACGGAGCTCGCGCGCTGATTGGTTGAACGTTTTCTATTTGATTTTTTAATTTCGATTTGGTCCTGGCGATGTGTGATCAGAGTTCTAGCCTAACCGATGTATGTATCTAGAATTTTACGGCGAACTTGAAATTATTAATTATATGGCGGCGCGAGGCACATGACGTTCAACCAGTCAGCGCGTCAGGTGCGTTCCGTCGCATGCCATTTCACAATTTGACGGTTTCGCTTTGATAGATTATGATCTAACGAAAAATAATGCGTTAAATTTTAAGCAGTACATTGGGGTTCACAATCTATCGACTGTTTACAATCTCGCAAGATAGATTATGATCTATTTATGTTAACAATTTTACGGTGACCTATACAAAGAAATCCATTAGTTTTTGTTGCTTAATTTTGCAAAAAATAAACGCTGTTTATCTACCCATTCCAGTCCATTTTATTGGGTTTTAATTTTTAACTCTCTGAAAAAATATATGCTTACTAAATTCTAAATTCTACGACTATGAAATCGTGGTGAAAAGCTTTTTATAAACAATCAATTTTTCAAACAATTATCGTTATCTTCTTCCAACAAAGGTCTAATTGATTAGCCTAAAATGGCGTACAGATGAAAATTATCTATCTAATATATTACGTTCAGTAGATTCGAAATTAGTTGATCGCCTATAATTACGTTGTATGTAGCTTAATATATTTCTTTACTGTGTTTTGTGTAATTATCAGTTCAATGGTAATCATTATTTTGGATGATTGTTCAAGGAAGGTGATCAATTCGATAGTTTTTTCATAGTTAACTAAATGTTAAATGATAGAGGCAGTATGTTGAAAAAAATATATTTACATAAAATAGCCTGTTTATTAAGGAACGCTATAAGTAATACTATACGTAATATAATAAATGGGAAAGTCTGGATGGATGTTTGTTGCTCAGTCACTCCAAAACTGCTGAACGGATTTGTATGAATATTGGTACATAGTTTATTATCTGTGCTAAAACATGAGATGAGACTTTCTGCCTTCCACGTGGACGAAGTCGCGAGCAGAAGCTAGTCAATCTATACAAATCCAGTATCGACTAACCTCGCATTGTAAACACTTTCCGCACAATGCGAGGCCAGCCTATACTGGATTATAGCTTGATGTGTACCCGTGTTACCTAATTAGATGGGACTGACAGTAACTAATCTATACATAGTTATAATAAAATTGTAACAGGGGAATGTCTGTACATTGAAAAAAAAAAACAGCAAGAGTAGCCAAAAAAAATCAATTTTTAGAAATTTTTGTCTGTCTGTTTGTACCCGCATCACGCAAAATCCGCCGCATGGAATTACATGCAGTTTTCACCGATGTATTGCTACAGGTCTAACTTAAAACAGGCAACATTTTACCCCAGAAAATAACAATATTATTCGGAGCTTAGGTTGTTCCGGAATAAAATCATAGATGGCGCTGTTTAAAATGTTAAAGGGTATTTCAACCAATTACTATGGCAAATCTTACAATAACATAATATTATTTGGCTTGGTTCATAGAAAATAGAAATCGGAAAAACTATATGAGTAGAATGTATGAGCATGTTATTAATCGTAGCCATTGCTCGCTGCGAGAAAGTGTTATTTCAATAAAAAAAAAAACTTATGAATCATTACCGTTTTCCAGAGTCGCAGAAAGCCACTATGTGGGTGAGTTAGTCAGAGTATAGTGTAGAGATAAATGACATTTATTCTGCGATGAACGAAATTGTGAACAATAATATGAATACTCTTACCGATGAACAAAATTCTGTATATGACAAAATATTAGGAAGTGTCAATGAACAGGACAGTGAAAAAATTTCCCGGACTTTGATAGAGATGTATCTATTTCAAATAATTTCATTTTTTCATTTCCATTTTTATCCCATTTAAATTTTAACGCGTGCAGTATCTTCTGAGGGTATCCATGGCTATGACCATAAGGGAGTCGCAAGTTCAGACACTTCAAGCCGCCCGCCGGTGTCATCCTGAGTTTTATAAAAAGAAATAGTTATTGTTGCTTCATTTAATACTATCAGATAAAAAGAGAATCCATTATCAGTTTACAGCTAGTAAAAATTTCGACGAATAAATTCTTCTTCTCTTGTCTCCTTTTCTTGAAGCCGTTAAAATTTACCAAAAGAGTAGGGTATCAGTGCGTATGTGCACTACATACAACGTAAATAAATTTACGCTCGTATACAATAATAAGGAAATGAGAGTTTTATAATAAATAAAAACCGTTTATTCAAAGTAACAAACTACACATTATTAAAATATTATTATTGCTACCTAACTCGTCGACTGCCTCGTTGGTCTAGTGATCCCAATCGCGACTGCTACGCTAGAGGTCTTGGGTTCGATCCCCAGATCGAGCAAAGTGTTATTAAGTTTTTCTATGAAATTCTTAGTAGCAGCTCCGAGTCTAGATTTGTGCCCGGTGAATGGCAATAGGCTCGCCCCCTATTACATGGGACCCAAACATACCGCCGAACTGTGGGTGTACATTAAGTACACCTCTGCCTAACCCTTCGGGGAATACAGGCGTGATGGTATGTTTGCTACCTAACTGTAAATCAGTTTGTTAGCAGATCCCGCACCCTTTACCTCATTTAATTATTATTATCATACAAATATGTTTATTTAGAAGGGTATACGCTTCAAATCAAATCAAATCAAATCATCTTTATTTGCAGTAAAATGTGGTAGGTACATTCAGGTGTTACAAGTGTCATATTATTGACATGCAAATAGTACATGAGTCATAATAGGTATATCGTTCTTAATAATTATAATTCTTCTTCTTATAACTAACATACTTATAATATGAATTAGATTTCGAAGGTAGATATCATAGGAGAGCGATCTTCGCCGTCCGTATAAGTTAAAGTTAGGCATTCAGTCCTTTTTATTTTTGACTTACAATTAAGTACTACTACCATTAAATACCAATAAATATGGGGCTAAGAGGTCTATGACCTTAATTCTAAGCTTATGTGATGACCTCCGATTGGTGTTAGTAATAAGTCACATCTTGTCTCCAATTTGTTGACATCAGCGGTGACACGGTAGCGCCGTAAAATATTCGCCAAATATGTCTTCATAATCATTATAGCGTACTGCTTACCTGAAATTCAATGTAATCTGTAATAAGCCTTAGATGATATTTTTTTTTTAAAAAAAAAGCTTACTATCAATGTGGGTCACACATTACTAGTATTCTTGTTAACCCCTCGTGCTAAGCTAAATGCTTGTGTTACGGGTGGGTTCACGTCGGTAGTGCAATGGGTGGGGTTCGAACCGGCAACCATATGATCGCAAGTCCGACGCCCTAGCCATTAGGCTACCGACGCTTCTTACTTATCTTATATTTAAAATACTTTTACCGTTGTTTTAAATTGCAGAAAATCTGCATGCAACTACACAGGCGGCATGGCAGTGTAGTCAAAATAACTAACCACCACACTTGTCTTCTTTTGCCTATTAGTCATAGTCATGGGACATTGATTTGTACCTACCTATACAATTTCTCCTGCCCAGACTGAAGCTGGCAAACGCATTAGGGTTGTCAGGTAATGTGCTAGGGTCCAGCCAGCGCTCGGGTCTGAACTGATCCGCGTCTACACCCCATATTGGGTGACGGTTGATGTGAGACAAGATTATTCCTGCAGTGCAACCAGCTGGCAATGTGTAATTATCTGAAAATGTAGTATGCACAAATGGTGGTTATACGATGACAAGAGGGTGAATTTGTCCGTAGTTTTTTTTACTATATAGAACAACAGCAATTTTTATTTTTCATTTTTTTTTAAAAGCTTACTTGTAATGTGGGTCGCACATTACTAGTAATCTTGTTAACCCCTCGTACTAAGGTAAATGCTTGTATTACGAGTGGGTTTACGTCGGTAGTGCAATGGGTGGGTTTCGAACCGGCAACCACATGATCGCAAGTCCGACGCCCTAGCCAATATGATTGATCAACAAAATTAGGTCCCTACTAATTGAGCATTATTTAATGATCGTGTTAATTTTAGAAAAACTACAGGCGGAATATATCTGAACGACGTTGTTTTAATGATTCATCTTATTTTTCTGACAGATATCGGTAAGGTTAGCTTAGAACTCTGACGCACGAGCCGAGAGAACGAAGCGAGTGCCAGAACAAAATCGGGTTCATGTTTTTTTTCATAGTTCTAAACAGATTTAACTATCGATAGATTTAATTTATTTTATGACTCAGAGGAAGAGAATTATACAAAAAAATAAGACCAATCATAAAAATAAAAGACAGTTTAGATTTTTTGCTTCTAGTTTTTGTAAAATTGAAATTGAATCATCCATCATCATCGATCATTAGAAAAAGGATCAATCATTAAAAAAGAAGACTTAAATACTTAGTTCTATAGATGAGGTACAGGTTCGTGCAATCCTTGGCACAGGAGGTAATAATCTCAAACTCTCTTTAATCACCGCTTCCAAGTACACGAGCTTCGGTAGATCATGTTTGTCCACATCCTTGTCTTGATATCGTCCAAGTACGTCTTGGAGTCTGTGGAAATTACACACGATACATTTTGTGCAATAAAACTGCAGTAAATGTTCTATATTAAGAATGAAATCGACTGGCCATAGATATTACACACGTTAGGTTATTAACATTATTTATACTTTTGCATAAAGTATTAAAGTTCTTATTCCTTAAAAAGTTTAAAGGTTTAAAAATAAACTATAAGGACATAAATTAAAACTAAAATGAATGAAAAAAACATGCGGGAAAAATAATTTTAGAATCTACCAAATATCCACGCTTAGGGCAGCCGTGACACCGTAATTATCTTATAGTTATCTAATTTACACTACCTAGAGATAGACTATTTAAAACCGGGAAGTGGGTAAAAATATACATCCAAGATTTGACCGAAAATACACAGAAAGAAAGATAAAACATGCAATAATACAACAACGGTTATTGACTATCTAAATTAATGTTATAAAGAGGAAAGATTTGATTGTTTGTTTGCATTGAATAGGCTCTGAAAGTAATGGACCGACTTGAACAAATATTTTACATTATTCCTGCGTGAAATAGGCTTTATATTATAATTATCCCGTAAAATGACAAGAAACGTAGGTATACACCACGCGGGCGAAGCTGCCGCGAACGGAAAGCTATATAAAATAAGTTATTGAAATTCTTCCATTGTTTTGAAGTTCAATGTCAAGAGTGTTGAGTACTTACTCTTCCAATAGTTTTGTTTGGACGTCCTGGTGTGATCCAATTAATATTATAGTGAACGTCAGAGCTTTACTTGTACTATCGTAAGCAGCTCCTATGATTGTGTTCAAGTGTTCGCTGATCTCATCGTCGGTGAAGGCATTTTGTTTGTCAGCCAAAATAAGCATATAATCTAATAGAGGTTTGAATTTAGCTGAAATATTTTTATAATTTTTTAATTTACGAAATTCGCTTGCTCACAACTTGCATGCACGATACCATTTAAAAAATATAATTATCATATTATTCAGTGTCTCTAACAGAATATTATTCAAGAGAAAAATTAAAACTTTTAAGTCATTAAAAGTAGGTAGAATGGTTGAACTGCCTCAAATAAGGTAAAATCTAGTGAAAACAGTGTGGAGATTGAATTCGTTTTTAGTGTTCCTTACATCGAAAGAAAAAAACGGAACCCATATAGGATCACTCTGTTGCCTGGAAACCAGCGCTGGGTATTAAACATGCCCAGCATAATGCTGAGTCGGCAACCCATTTGGGCAAGCATGCCGACATCACATATTGGTGATTTTTTTTCTAAATATTCATTTATGTTATCCGTGTGATGTACGGATCTTGTCCAAATAAATGTATTTTTCTTTTCTTTCTTTCTTGTCCATTCGTCTGTCTATCTGTCTGTCAAAACCCTTTTTCTCAGGAACGCGTGAAGGTATCAAGCTGGAATTTATACCAAAAACTTAAGTCTACTGTCCCTTGGAGCTGTGAAAAATCAAACTTCTAAGCAAACGCAATCAAAAGATGCAACCATTTATGCCGCAAATTTTCGACAGTCGCAAGGGAAACAAAACCTACAAGGTACTTCCCGTGAACTCAGAATCTTGAAAGGAGAATGCCCATTTTCTTAGGAGATTTAGGCTCATACAAAAAATTTCGTGTCACGGTGATTTTAATTTTATTTTGTACACAAAGAAATATCTTTTCATATTCTGCAAACGATTCCCCTTTATTCATTCTATCTGAAGAGAAATCTTCTTTTTTAGGTTGCTCAAAATTGAGGTTATAAGAACTAAATTCTCCGCTATTTAACTTCTAAATGTGTAATTTATTACCATTTTAGGACAGTTTGTCCGATCTCGACCTTTTCCAAGTAGACATTTTCCAAGTGTTTCAAGAGTCCAATCGCTCACCAAACACTTAAAGGAGAGTCTAATTGCTCACTTAACAATAAAACAGGAGTCCGATATCTCACAATATGTCACTCTCTGTCATCACTTGGGGAACGTACACGCTCAACTCGGTAGCATTGAAACGTAACGTATCAGAAGCAAATACGGAGGAATATAATTAAACTCGACGCAAAACAAACAACACGAAACAACCTGGTAAATAGTTAATAGTTATGGATTTGATTTTCAAATTAAATTATTTGACAGCTAGATCTTTGTCTCTTACACCGTGTATGGTGTTACCAGGTATGATTATTTATTAGTAGATTTTCGATACCGATTTTGTATGTATTTATCAAAATAACATTAAGTACATACTTTCTGTTCAAGCATAATGGGTTAACTAAATTGTTGATGTCTTTTTAGGTTATTCTGTTGTTTTAAAATGATTATTGTGACGGATTCATATTGGCGCGTAAAATAATCTTACACGTAATATACAATATTTATGTATAAAATACTTAATGTGGTCATTTCACAGCCCGACAGTTCGAAACTAACTTCAGGCTATCTTCAGACGCGCAGAGTTATTTCGAACAAACTGTAATCTTATGTTTCAAGTCATTAACTTTATACGTATTCATATTTTATGATAACATGTTATTTAATTTTAAGCTAATATTTTTTCTGAGTTACCTTGTGTATGGTCGTCGTCAATATCTAAACCTTTATTAAGTTTCAATTCTGATTTACGCTCTTTGATAATCTGAAAAGAGAAAGTAACAAATATGAAATTCTCAGTAACAGCTCGGTGCCTGGTTAATGGCAATAGGCTCGCTATGGGACTTAAACATACCGACGAACTGTGAATGTACATGAGTACACCTCTGACTAACCCTTTGTGGAAAACAGTCATAATGATGGTATGAGATGGAAACAATGAAACATACTTGGTTATACTCATAGGATTAAACTATTCTGCCACATTATGCCTATACTGAAATCAAACAAACCTTCACTTTAGGGAGAATAACGGAGATAGGTACCAACCTTATATTTCAACCTACACCTACCTTATATTTCACTTTAAAAAAAACAAGCTAGCAGATAAACATAGCAGTTTTTAACCAAATCAAATAGAAAAGGGTTGTCGATTCGCCCCAAATATTATTGCACACAGACCTGAAGTTAGATTGAGGTCTGTGGCACTGCACAAAATTGTATAGTTATAGTCTTTTTATGTCTAGGTTTCGTCACACATTTACGAAAAACCTTAAATTCAATTGCAATAATGAATGATTAAGCGAACGTACCATAAGTGAAGTTCTATCATAATTATACTGTGTGTTTCGTCCTCGAGATCAGTACGGTCGGCAGCACATCAAGTTACCACAATAAGTCAATTTCTCAGTCGATTTTAAGGTTTAAAAACATTAGGAGAAATTGGACAGTTCTGTATGGCCTGATTTTGTTATTGAACCCTTTTAGGGCTATGTTATTAGGGTAGGGAGGGTGTTACTAATCTCTTTGGATGAAGCACTTCGTATAATTATGAAAGAACTTCACTTAAGGTAAGTAATTTTTTTGAGGGATAACTCGACAAACGAGCAGTTAAGTAGTCATCACCGCCCGTGGAAATCTGTAACACCAAAGGAGTTGCAGATGCATTGCCAAGCTTATTTAAGGAAAAGGAAGAGGAACGAGAAAAGTAGAAGAAAGAGCACTGGGGAGGCGTTGGACCTACGGCACACCACACTCACCGTACGAAACTTAACAACCAACCCGGACTTTATTTTTAAATAAAGATAATTAATAAGAATAGAGTAATTTGTATTTTTAAATAAAGATGATTAATAAGAATAGCATGCTGAGCGACCTTGAATTTGTGGACCAGTCCACGTTTCGGCGCCGTAAGTCATCACGGGTAGGACGCACTGGTTATAGACCCTGGTCTTTAGGGATTGTGGGATCGACGATTCAAAGATATCACGCAGCTTCCCGAATGCCGCCCAGCCCAAGCGTATTCTTCTGGTCACCTCCTTCTCGAAGTTGTGCCGCCCGAGTTGTATAGTTTGGCCATGATATATGTATTATTGCACAACCTCGAAGGCAGCGCCATTTACGTATACAGGTCTCGGGGTGACATGTTCATTGTACATGACTTTGGTTTTATCCAGGTTCATCCCGAGACCCACTCGCCGTGAAGAATCGCCAAGACTGTTCAGCATCACCTCCAGCTCCTGCAGAAATTCCGTCATGATGACAATGTCATCCGCAAATTGGAAGTGCGAGATGTACTGACCGTTAATATTGATCCTCGTCCTTTCCAATTAAGCGTCTTAAAAACGTCCTCCAACGCGTTTGTAAACAGTTTCGGAGATATGACGTCTCCCTGTCTTACACGTCGACGCAGTTGGATTGGTTTTGTGCTTCGATCTTGTACATGGCCGGTCATCGTTGCGGCCTTATACAGACATTTCAGCACCTCAACGTATCTGCAGTCGACAAGGCATCTCTGCGTGCTATGGAAAGAGCAATGCTCGGAGTTTCCTTGGTGGATAAAGTTCGTAACGAAGTCATTCGCCAAAGAACTTAAGTCACCGACATTGCGCGAAGAATAAGCACGCTGAAGTGGAAGTGGGCCGGCCATGTCTGCAGACGGATATATGATCGTTGGAGCAGACAAGTGCTAGAGTGGAGACCGCGTTTGGGCAAACGTAGTGTGGGACGCCCTGCGACACGATGGAGTGACGATTTAAAGAAGGTGGCTGGCAGCGGATGGATGCGAGCTGCCCAAGACCGGGATGGTTGGCGCTCTTTGGGGGACTCTTTGACATGATGATGATGATGATGATGAATAAGAATAGAGTAATTAGTAGCTATTATATAATCTGTACTTCAGTGGAAGCATCATGTTACACCAGAATGTTACAGCGAGACTTGATTAATCATTTCACGGCGATCAGTGTTAAGGAGCACTTTAGCAGACAGCACTTCGGCTCATTTCGGGATGGATTTTCGAATTTTACTGGTTTCTGATACTTACGCGAATATTGGACATTGAAATAGAATCCGTAAAAAGTTGATTTATTTACGGTTCTTTTAGTAATATAAGAATAATAAGTCAAGCTAACACAAGCTGAAAATAGAATTACCTTCATGGTTGTCTTTTTCATTATCCCAACAAACTCATCATGTGTCTTCTTCAAAGAACTTAAATTAAACAAACATTGTAAATGGAAGAAGATATTTTGAATTCTGTTTAGATATACAGCAAATAACCCTTCAGTTGCGTGAGAGTAGTCCATGATTGTCTGATCATGATGGTTTTTTCCAAACGTTGTAGCTATAAAGCAAAATATGAGCTAGATTAAATAATTAACATAGTTTCTGCCTACCCCTGTGGGAAAAAGGCGTGAGTGTATGTATGTATGTATTAAATAATAGTTTTCTATCAGTTTCTTTTCTTTCCTACCATCTGATGAAGTTTTCCGAATTAAAGTAATTATGAATGTTTTATGTCTATGTACATATTATAAGACGTTATGTCCTATTTACGGTTTGAAATCATTTATTTCCAAAGATTACAAATCACTTATATGGAAATAAATACTAAAATATATATTTTTTAAACTACATTACATGTCCAGAAACAGCGCGTTCAAAAAAGAACAAAATTTCATTGTTATTAAAGTCATACATTAATACAATAATATTTTTATCATCGGTAAGAAGGGTAGTTACAACATTTTTTACAAACGCCGTGCGTTGTGTTGCCACGGCCGCCGTGCCGTGCGGTGACTCGATATGCAGGAGATACAAAGACTCCTTCACAGCGGAGTTAATTTCTTATATTTTAATCATTCATTTCTTGTGACATTTAAGGATGTGGCATTTCAATAATCTTTTAAATAGTAATAAGGATTGTGTTTCCTTGATATCTTTTGGCAGTGAGTTATAAAGTTTTACTCCCTCGTATTTTATGTTTGTCTTTCCGTAATTGGTTCTAGGACTAGGTATGTGTAATTTGTGGCCTCGTCTCAAAATACGCTTTTGTACGTTTTGTATAAATGTGATGTATTTAGATAATTATCTAAAATAAAACCGGACAAGACGTGTGAGTCAGACTCGCGATCTGAACCTACTGTACAGAGCAGTCAGTACAGTAGGTTCAGATCGCGAGTCTGACTCACACGTCAAACTTTTGTAAACCTAATGAATACTCACTAAAAACTGTTTTAAGTAAATTGCTGATCAAGTACGGTTGTACATCAAACGGAGCTTTTCCCACTTCACAAGCTAGTTGAGAGACGAGACTTCGAGCCTGAGCGTTATGTTCACTGACATATGTGTTCAGCACTTGTTGACTAAACGTTGGAGATATAAGCTTCCGATGTGACTTCCATAATGATGCTGGAATAAGTAAGATACATTATTATGTAATCTGAAAGAGATGAATACACCAAAATATTTTTCTACTGATAACCACACTCAACTTACTTTCTGCAGTCAGCAGACCCCTGTTGTATACTTCTTTTAAGAATTTGTAAAAGTAGGCTTTTTGAATAAAAGTATTAGCTACTTTATAACAGTCCTCTACGCCTGTTATTACTGAAATAAAAAAAAAATAGTAATGTGTGCTAGGCCAGTGAACAAAAATATGACAGTGTTAGATCAATAAGTATGTATAATAAAATTGTAAAAGGCCGATATCTGTACATTGAACAAAAAAACATGGGGATCTTTATTAGAGCAAGAGGAGCCAAAACATTTTTTTTTTAATTTTTGTGTGTCTGTCTGTTTGTATGTTTGCAACAGCATCAAGCAAAAACCACTGCATGGAATTGAATGCAGTTTTCACCGATGCACAGGCTTTCACCGATATACTGCACAGGTCTCACTTAAAAGATTTACATTTTACCGCAAAGGGGTTTGGGTAAAGCTCATTTTGAAGTTGAGCGGCCAGTAATGAAACTTGGATAATATGAAAGAGCAGAAAAAAACGATAAAAAGCCATTATTGATACACTTCTCTAAATCATATCGGAACAGAGATAATTAATAGTTTTTAAAATTTAAAAAGTTAATATATTCTACTGCACTCTTTAGGGTATCTATTGTATTTATACAATACAACGATTGAAGTTTAAGTCTTGATTTATCCTTTCATATTTATATAACTTAACATAACATACCGTCATGCCTGTATTCCCCGAAGAGTTAGGAGGAGGTTTACTAATGTACACCCACGATTCGCCGGTATGTTTTTTTTTTTTTTTTTTTTAAAGCTTACTAGCAATGTGGGTCTCACATTACTAGTATTCTTGTTAACCCCTCTCATAAGCTAAATGCTTGTATTACGAGGGGGTTCACGTCGGTAGTGCAATGGGTGAGTTTCGAACCGGCAACCACATGATCACAAGTCCGACGCCCTAGCCATTAGGCTACCGCCGCTTTTACCGCCGCCGTTTAGGTCCCATGTAATAGGGGGGAGAGCTTCTATTAACCATACACGAATCCCTCGTCAAGGCCTGCTGTCATTGAGCTTACAGGTATATTATCAGAACTCTTTTTGGCTATGTCATTAGGATTAGGAGGGTGTTACAAATCTCTTCGGTCGAAGCAGTTCGTATAATTATGATAGAAATTCACTTGAGGTAAGTTCGTTAAATCATTTTTTTTTTATTTATTATTATAACAAATAAATCAAAAACTTAACCTGAAACGAACCATAAAAAAACTACGACACTATGACACAATATCACCATACTTATTAATCAAAGTTTACAAAACTTAGGTTACTTTTTTTTAACGGAATGTATGCGTTTATTGTGTTTTGGTCGTTTAAGGTTGAATCGCACTATCGTCCATACTAGTAAATACTGTCTTACGGAAGGAAAGTCCTCCTCATCCTTGTTAACAACATATTTGGGTGAATAACACTAGATTTTGATAACATTAGTTGTACTATGTTAATATACCTACACTATGTGGGTACGTTAAGAAATGAACTGTGATCATTTATAATATTGTAGTCCTTGAATATGAATCATTAATAATACTGTGTGCTTTTTCCTCGAGATTAGTACCTACATGTAGACCTTGAAAGAAAGGTCTGATAATAAGGCTCCCCCCCCCCCCCCCTATTATATGGGACCTGAGCTAGTGACCAAGCACCACAATAATATATGTTAGCTGCCGTGTGAGAAACAGATTGAAGACGACACCGGAACCTCGAAGTGTCTGACCTTACAACTTGCTTAATGTTTATGTTCATAGCAAAACATACGCTCAGGAGATACTGCATACGTTAAAATTGAAAAGGGATAAAAATGGGAACGAAGAATGAAAAATAAGAAAAAAAAATACTTGAGATAAATCTCTATAAACGGAATGAATGAGTTCCTCTACCGAAGCAACAATCTTACAAAGGTATACTGGTGGACTAAATCATTCGATTCGAGAAATGAATCTTTGTCGATTTTTAAATACAACGTCTAATAATATACAGCCTAAAGCCCATCAGATTTCACTCTATAATGAAATATTTTTTATAATGGTTAGGTAAAACATGATTGTGGTCAATCACATCAAAATGCGGAAAACTATTTAGATAAAAAACTAAGACAATAAATCAAAAGATTAATTTAAGGTAACACAATAAAAAAAGTATTGACCCTCGAGAGAATCCGAGTTCGACGCCATCTGGACCTACGGATTTTTTACTAAAATAAAAGTTTCGCAACCTGCATTAAAATAAAATGAACCTTACAACTTACTTTAAAAGACTTAAAAAAGGAACGCGAATCTTGTCAAATATTTGATAACTAGGTACTTATATAAAGTGCTTACTATATACATTCTGCAGAGCCGCACGAACCAAAGCAGTTCCACCATTTTGGAGAGCGAAGTCATATAACTTCTTTTCAAACGACCAAAAATCTGTAAATAAATTTGTCTGTTTAAAACATAAGAGTTTTAATTCCGTGAAACGACTATTATAAGTAATGTTTCATACTTGAATTCCTTTTAGCAACACAGTCATCATAATCTTCAAAACATAATAATATAATAAGAATGCTGAATGTTCAATATTCATTGCTTACTACATCTGCAAAAAGAACTAGTTTGAGAATAAGTAACATAATCCATATCTATCATTTTATGAATTGTTGTCTTTCTGTTTGGCTGTGCTTGAACGTGCATCAAATGATAACTACTGAAGTTATTGAGAGAAACTGAGTATAAATCTAATTACAAGTTCTTTATTGCATTCATGTTTTATATGTAGGTGTCATATTTATATGGATTATGATTTCTATGGCCCGTATCTTTGGGCCGCCTCCTGAGGCGACCCACGAGGTTTTTTTGTAGTGTAAATAAACTAGATAAGTATGCCAAATTCTGTAACATACGTTTAGGGCCAAGCCTAATACATAGGAGTCCATGACCTACGAGTGGTAATGCTCCAGGGTACACCGGAGGGGAGGGTTGTCGCGGCCTCACCCACGACCACACACCGAACAGAGCACAACATAATACAATCAGCACGACCACCAACATGTTGAATAATTTGGACTGATAGAATGCAGATACCTAAATAGTTAATCTTTACCAGCCTACCTTTATATAATATATAATTAAATTTATAATTTTTAGGGTTCAGTAGTCAACAAGGAACCCATATAGTTTGGCTATATCTGTCCGTATATCAGTTCGTATTTTAGCTCAGCGATTATTAGTAGGTACTCAATAGATATATCCCCTGTTGACGGACACATTACGTTTTCAGACAACAGATTAAAAACTTCTGAGAAAAATGTAACTTCTGCATAAACAAAATTAGGAGCCCTAATAAAAACATTGAAAACTGTTTTGGTTAGAAAAATTGCGATCTTTGAAATTGGCACCTAGTACCGGACAGACCTAATTTGAAACCCCAAGATCATCGTGCATCTGTCGCATAATGCTGGCATTTCCACATTCAGGAATAACTGCAAATGCTACCCGAGCCCACCCCATGCAGCTGGACCTTTGTATTCAGTTTTCGCCTTGGTTACACGGATACTTAGAAATACACGTAGTTTTCTTTAGACAAAATCTTATTTATCGCAGTTACTAAACTTTTTTGGTTCCATTTTCCTTTACTTTTCGTTTCCTCTGTTTTTTTAGTCTTTTTTTATTTTCGTTCTAGTGTCCTCTAAAATAAATGACTATAATTAATAATAAGTATAAATGCTTAGTAGGAAACACAAACTTTTAAACTGTCCGGTGATAAGGGACATCTTTTTGTCCGCTACTAGGGGACATGACACCCCCAAAATTTGGTTTTTCAAACTATAACTGCTTAGGATTTTAATAAAAACTTTCACAGTTTATGAAATTTAATAGAACATTATCTTTATTGACAATTAACACTTGAACGAAAAACCATAGCAGTAGTAGGTACTCACTTGGAATTTATGTGACACAATGTTGTCCCACCAAAAATAGCAAGCGAGTGAATTTTGGATATACCATCACGCCTGTACTCACTGAATGGCTTCGTAGAGGTGTACTAATGTACAACACCAGTTCGCCCGCACCGATATGTGTAGGTCCCATGTAATAAGGGGCGAGCCTCTTGCCATTAATCGGGCACAAATCCAAATTCCGAACAGCTATTGAGACTTTGCTCGACCTGGGAATCGAACCCAGGACCTCTAACGTAGCAGTCGCAATTAGGACCGCTATATAGACGTATGAGTGATTTTTATATACTATGTGAATAATAACTACTTATAAAATGTTCTTAGTATCAAACAAAACAGTACCAAACATAAAAGGCAACTACGGAACCTTTCACTGTGCGTAGCACGCACGTTGATTCACGCACTGGGCCGGTTTTTTTTATTCCAAAAATATGTCGGCCTTACATAATTATCTATATTGCCGTTATGCAAATCAGTAAGCAAACATACTCAAGCAAATGATATATTATCTAATACACCCCCACTACTAACAATACATACATGCATGTCAGGTAGTAGCAGCCGAAGCTTTTTAAAATACACTACGACATGCCTAATAGCGACGATTTATTACAGACTAACTTATTTAGAATATAAAGTTCTTAATTCTAAGGCCTTATCTCTACGGATGCTCGCCGTCAAGCGCTTAGTGTAGGCAAAATAGTTATACCTACTCATAGTTAAGTATATTATTACAAAATAGTCGATACCGAATGTACAACTAGGTAGATAGGTATTTATTATCATTTATATTTATTGTATGTTGTGGTGTCCGTGATCTAACTGTATGGCTCTAGCAAAATATACGTGAGCGGTTTCTCAAAAAAAAAACATAAGTAAATTTGATTTTTAGCCCAGCACTGCATAAATAAACCAAATGGCGGTATATTATTTAAAACAATTTAAAAAGAAATCTATACTAATAAAAAAATCTCATTAGCTCTCGATCCGCCAAATTCATTATTTTTTTTATATTTTTTTTTTACATCTTAACCGAGATATTACTTTTTCCCTTAGCACGGCAGCATTTCTGAGCTAAGGACCATTTATATTAGGGAAGACTGAATTGATATAAAATCAACTTACAGATTTTATTGCGTTATGTGTATTTAAATCGTATTTTTAACGTAAAAATAACGCGATAAAATCCGTAAGATGTTTTTATTTTTCATTATTCATTATATTTTTGGTTTCTGATTTTTAGTTAAGACAAAAATTAATTATTTCCTTTCTTGTTATGACTTAATAATATAACCATCCTTAACCCATTTAAAAGTAGCAAGCCTAGATTATTAAGTTATTTTATCGAAGGAAAAAGTCGTGTAAAATACATTGAACTAACTGTAAAGTAAGTCATGTGGGTTGCGAAGTAACTTGCTTTTCAATAGATGTCACTGGCGTCACCTTAAAGACGTAATTCCAGAATGTGAATACATTTTTCGCTCTGGCGGGTGGGACTCGCGGAGGCTTAGGCCCGGCGCCCAATATCGGTATGATGGTCAAGACTGTCAAGGTCACTTACACCTCTGAATACCTCGGAAGTCTTCGGCAGCGTAAGGCATATATAAGTACGCATTCCTCGGCTAGTTTCGGCAGTCTTCGGGACACCGAGCCGCCGTCTAATTAATGACTTCTTCTTTAAAAAACCGGCCAAGTGCGAGTCGGAATCGCGCACGGAGGGTTCCGTACCATTACGATTTATGACGTATTAAAAAAAAACTACTTACTAGATCTCTTTCAAACCAATCTTCGTTGAAATTTTATTCGTTGAATTAGTATATACTGCAGGTGAGTTGATACAGACCTCAGATCAAATAAAAAGTTAAGATGGAACTTCGCGAACAAAGAAGTGAGGCCGGCTAAAACTACGCCTAGTCAGTTGAGCTATCGAGGTATCGAAAGCTCGACTGACAAGATAATGCAATATTATTTTGCCAATCCAACTTACTTATCAGTCTCGTGGTCCTAATAGTGTTACGTTTGAAATTACGGCTGCAAATCCCTGGTCAAGCAAAATGTTATTGAGTTTTTTTTATAAAAATTTTAGTAACAGCTTTAAGTTCTGATTTGTACCCAGTTAATGGCAATAGGCGAGTCCTACATGGAACCTGAAGATACCGGCGAACTGTGGGTATACATTAGTACCTACACCTCTGCCTCTCCCTTCGGGGAATATAGGCGTAACGGTATGTAGGTATAATAATACTTTTCTTTTAGTCAAATACCTACAAACAATCAACCAAATTGCGGATGTTCTTAAAAAACCGGCCAAGTGCGAGTCGGACTCGCGCACGGAGGGTTCCGTATCATTACGATTTATGACGTATTAAAAAAAAACTATTTACTAGATCTCGTCCAAACCAATTTTCGGTGGGAGTTTATATTGTAATCTACATCATATATTTTTTTTTGTTTTATCGTCCTCTTATTTTAGAAGTTACAGGGGGGGGGGACACATTTTACCACTTTTAAAGTGTCTCTCGAGCAAAATATTCAGTTTATGACGTATTAAAAAAAAACTATTTACTAGATCTCGTTCAAACCAATTTTCGGTGGAAGTTTACATGGTAATGTACATCATATTTTTTTTAGTTTTATCATTCTCTTATTTTAGAAGTTACAGGGGGGGGACACACATTTCACCACTTTGGAAGTGTCCCTCGCGCAAACTATTCAGTTTAGAAAAAAAAAATATTAGAAACCTCAATATAATTTTTGAAGACCTATCCATAGATACCTCACACGTATCATATGGGCTTAATGGAAAAAAAATTTTTCAGTTTCAGTTCTAAGTATGGGGAACCCCCAAATTTTTTTTTTCTATTTTTGTATAAAAATCTTAATGCGGTTCACAGAATACATCTACTTACCGAATTTCAACAGCATAGCTCTTATAGTTTCAGAGCAAAAATTCTGTGACATACGGATGGACAGACAGACAGACATGACGAATCTATAAGGGTTCCGTTTTTTGCCATTTGGCAACGGAACCCTAAAAAAGGTCCTTTAAAAAGAGATCATGTCTGTCAGTATCTAATTAAATTATTCTAGTTGTCCATGGGAGCGAAGCCAATGGCAAAAACTAGTTATAAATATAAAGATATTAAATATACGTAAGTAAGATAAGAGGGGCAACTAGATTATGGCATTAATTAAGAATTTTTTAGTAGGTAACTGAATGTAGTATTCAAATAATAATTATGTTAACAGACCAGTTTGTCAACATAATTAGTTACTCAATACAGTACGAAATATGGATTGCGCAAGTGTAAAGTAATTTACTGAATATTGATTGCCTATGGTGATGCCTGCTTCTCGATCGCCTTCTCAATAGGTAACTACATTCAATTCGTCTAATCATGTGTCTGAATATCGTACGTCCCTTAATTAATTGTTGTAACACAATTACACGTACACCGAATCTACGCCTTATCTGTCTCTATCTTGTCAGTCGAGCTTTCGATAGCTCGTATAGTATAAATATAGTTTCGGTGTACGTTTGTGCGTGTAATTGTGTTTGTAAACGGCAAGGCGTAGTTTTAGCCGGCCTCACTTCTTTGTTCGCAAAGTTCCATCTTAACTTTTTATTTGATCTGAGCGTAAAATTATGATCGCAAAATATCACGTCCTCGAGAATCGTAAGTGCCAAATTATCTTTTTTTTCGCAGCTTATAAGTCTATAACTAAATAATTATATTGGTATTTACAACTACTTAAGTACTATAACTGTTGTTTAAGAATCATAATCATAATATCAGATATTAGTATAAATTGAGCATTCTGCCAAAATTGTCAATTTACACCATTATCTGCACTACGATAACGATTACCAAACGAAGTAAGACGTTGTTAAATGAATATGTAGGCACTCACTATATTAAACAAATATATATTCATAAGATAATATAATATACTTTTAGGTACCTTCATGTAGGTACTATAAATATGTACCTTAACTATCACTGTTTTTTTTTATATATTTTTTTTTTTTATCTGTTACTAATATACCTACTTCAACGTGAGATTAAATTGGCTTTCGAGAGTATTGCACCCGTGGCTTGCAGCTAAAAACCAGCTTCATGTAGTAGTTCCTATCACTGCTAACATTACGCTGTGCTGTGGACTGTGGCCCATTTGGCGCCAATAATAAGTACGTACCTGGGAATTTATTAGACTGCGTCAGAATAAAATATTTTTTTATTTTTTAGTAAGTACTGTATCTAAAAAGTTTCTTTGTTAGACAACAAAAAGCCTAACATCGATGAGCTTGATAACTTGAAAACTGAGCTGGCGCATGGGGGGTCCCCTTTCCCATTTAAAATACATTGAAAAAAAAAAAACGTTTTTCTTTATTTTCGTTATAAATCGTCGAAAATATGTTTTTTTTTTCAAATTTCGCTTTTCGTTAGCTTTTAGTAAATTAAATTCTCTACAAAGATATAAGAATAATCTTTACTTTTTTTTTCTATGTTGCAAAGAAAATTAATGTTGTTCTTTATTTCTTTCATTCTGGATATTATAAAAAACTATCATTTTATTTATCGGGCTTAGAGCGAAACGATAATGTAATATGTGAATATTTTTTTCGCATTGCGGAGTATTGAAATTCCAGTTGACCTTGTAAAACTAGTTGTGCGAGGAGATGTTTGCTTCATCTTAGATTGTGTACTACGAGCTATAAGCGAATACCGGTTACATATTAGTTATTAAATAGACGAAAGTGAACTAGGAAAGCGATGCGAATCAAAGAGACAGATCGTTAAGCTTCCTAAATAATAGTTGGAATTACGCGATGACGAAGGTGGAGTCCACACGTCCCGTCGCCTTCACCGAGTTTCCCCACAGTGAAAAAAAGGTCAGCTCAAAGCTACTAGCTACATGAAAATACATTAAATGAAACTACTTTTACTTCTACCATAATCATGGATATCAATATAATGCGAGAAAATCCGTAAATCTTCGTAAAGAGTTGAAATTTAAAGAATAATGCGTCGAGTTAACCGGTATATCCAATAAAATTGATTGTAAAATGAAATGAAACCTTATATCATAAGCTTCAATTTTTATTATTGGCAGAACACGGTAAATTACCGGGGAAAAAAGATATTACCCCAGACATCATAGGATTTTGTATGGAATTAAACCACTTCGGTATGAGCCCCGCAAGTTGCTAATGAGCTGGAACCTTGTTTAACACGCACATGACGTAATCGTCACGCAGTGGCTGGCCAGCAGCGTTGCTAACTTTAGAGAATTTATTGGTTTAATGTCAAAAGATTACGTCTCCAAAAATACGGCCGGGCGCATTAGCAATTTGCAGGGCTTATCAAATAGTTGCATGTCGTTATTTGCTGGTTGCTTGTCTACGTCCTACTATCGGTATCATCAGTTAATGCGACTTTGTGCGCGTGTTATTTATTAACATAATAAATGTTTATTAAAAAAGTGTTTTATTTTATGGTATCACCCTAAGTCTTTATTTTGGCCAGCTTATCACTTTTCCATTGTAGATAATGATTCTTACAAAAAACAGGGTTTTGAATTTGACTGCATATTTGTATGAATAATATTCTATTATATTGTTCATCTTATTTATGTCGATATTTAGATGCTATATCTCACTTGCTTAGGTCATCTCAGATTTAGTTGAGTGATAAAAATTGCTTGCACAGGTTGCTGTAAAAAAAAAATTGCCTCACTAGGATTTTCTCCGGGACCTACTGTGAGTGCATTCGCAAGCTGAAATTGTCTCTTCTTTTTATACAAGATCTCCCAAAAATAGCACGCCACAGCAACCCTAGAAATAGGCTAGCCCTAACAGTATATTCCACAAAAAAAATGGCTGAAGTAAAGTGCCATGGAGTACGAGATACAAGAATCTCTTGTTTTTTTTTGGAAATTACTCGTTTACTTACTCAAACGATTCACTTTAATAGACGATTGACTCAAACGATTGACTTTAGGTACTCAAAAAACTATTAGTAATGAGTTCAGATTAAAACAATCTTTAGCCATTTTTTTTGTGGAGAAGACCTAGCGCTTACCTAGTTCCAGTGTCGCTGTGGCGTGCTATTTTTGGGACATATTTCTACCCAACCATCCATGCCATGCCGTAAGTCTTGTAGGTTTGGTCATGTCGAATCTATTTTTATGTCTCAACCACCCTGTAGTAAGTGTGGCCTGTTCCGTTTCTTTTGGAAATCATTTAACGAATAACAGGTCGTGCCCGGAATACGGTAGACAGAAATCCATCAAAACTGGATCGGAAAAAGTCATGTCCTATGCCGAAGCCAGCTAATCCATCCCAGCTGCTTCTCGTAATTATACCAATGTCACAACGTATCAGTCATATTGAAAAACTGTACTTCTTAAGCCCAAGACTCATGTTCCCATCTGTCCGTCTTTTATAAATTCGCTCACCAGCACATTATCAACACTCCCCAAACTTCCCAGTCAAATGTACAGCCATTTGACTGGGAAGTTTGGGTGAACAACTCCCCGTCATGATGATCTATGATCAGACAAAAGTAAATTTCATCAGACAGAAAGATAATCCGAAATCATTTTACAGTTAACTAGTAAAAATATCGGAGAATAAAATTCTTCTTCTCTTGTCTTCTCCTTTTCTTGAAGTCGTTAAAGTAAGCCTTTGTTTCGGTATTTGTACGAGACTGCCTCATCAGTGTAGTGGTCCTAAGCGCGGCTGCTACGCAAGAGGTCGTGAATTCGATTCCCAGGTCGAGCAGCGTTATTGGGTATTCTATGAAATTCTGAGTAGCATATCGAAGTCTGAATTTGTGTCCGGTTAGTGGCAATAGACTCGCCCCCTATGAGACCTAAACATACCAGCGAAATGTGGGTGTACATTAGTACCCCTCTTCCTAATCCTTCGGGGAATACAGGCGTGATGGTATGTATGTACCAAATGTTTGTTACTCAATGTTTTGAGGTACCAAAATGGATTTAGATGTGTTTGGATAAGGAGTTCAGGGTATCAGTCCGTATGTGTACTATATAGAACAATCGTATTCAATAAATAATGAAAAAGAGTGTTTTATAAGAAATATAAATAAAAACCATTTATTCAAAGTAACAATCTGCACACCATAAAAATATTGTTATTTCTACCTAACTGTAAATCAGTTTGTTAGCAGTTCCCGCTCCCTTAACCTAATTTAATTATTACCATACAAATATACGCTTCTTCTTATATCCAACATATTATAATAAAATTCCGAAGGTGGACATTAAAGGAGAGCGATCTTCGTTGTCCAAATAGTTATAGGTACGAAAGGAGTTAAAATCAATCATTTTTGATCTACAATTTTTTTTAGTACCATAAACCACCGGAGTTCTCATTTATAATTCATATTTTAAACATAGAATAATAGTAATAAAGTGGATAATACTCAATACTCAACACATTTATTGGAACAATTTTTTTTTTTTCTCTAGCCGTTACTGTCCCACTGCTGGGCAAAGGCCTCCCCCAATTCCTTCCAGATGCTCTTTTCTTGCGCCACCTCGAACCAGCCCTCGCGGTACGCATCCAAATCATCCCGCCACCTCTTTCTAGGCCGACCTCGACGGCGCCTTCCATCTTCAGGCACCCATTGCGTGGAGACCCTTGCCCAGCGGTCATTATGCATGCGACTGACATGACCCGCCCAATCCCATTTCAGCCTAGCCGCCTTTTTGCCTACGTCTAAATGAAATAAAATATATTTTAATAAAAAAGTAAAACCGGCTTTTAGTTTGAGTAGATCTTTTGTTTCCGCCACCGACTTCCGAAACTGTTTTACACATACCTAAAATTATTTTTATTACTTTTCAAAGGTGGTTTTATTTTTTATTAAAAAATATTTTATTTCAACATTTTTAGTGATCACATCTTTAACAAATTTGAATGAGACCATCTCAGGAGCATACACTTTCAAATAAATAAAGTGCCATATATTTTCTCGTTTCCCAGTGGGCTGGTTTTTAATTTACCTCAGTTACAATAACTTAATGTCAACCGCTAATTGTCTTTAACAAATATTGCTTTTCCCAATGCGGGGACGTTGCTTATTGAGGAGTTCTCCTGGTACTTCACCATATGCATTGTGACAAGCATAAAATGCAACTATATTAAAGTAATCAAATTGAAATCCCTAAAATACCTATCACTGAAGAGTTGCGGTGCAGCGGTGGTCTTCATCATCAGTTTTACTTCGCCAAATGAAACTTCCCTAGAGCAAATTCGCGAGACTTCTAGTGCGAATAAAATATTTAAAGATATCCCTTAATTTATCCAGGATCCCTCCCATCATCAGACCCTGACCTGATGGCAATAAGATGACCTGGGGAGTATACCCTTTTACACAAAAAAATAATTTTCCAAATCGGTTGCACTGTTTTCGAATAATGGGGTAATATACATTATAGGTCACCTGTGGTCTCCATCATCAGTTTCACTTGACCAAATGATGCTTTCCGAAAGAACATGCACTAGTTACTTTAAAAAAATCAAAAATATTATAGGTATATTTGAAGAGTTCCCTCGATTTCTCTAGGATCCCATCATCAGATCCTAATTTGCTGACAATGGGACCACCTCGAGAGTATATCCTTTCAAACAAAAAAAGATTTTTCATAATCGGTTCGCAACTGACGGAGAAATCGGTGAACATACATAGAAAAAAATATATACACAGACGAACATAGTAACCTCCTCCTTTTCGAAATTTCTAAAGTCGGTTTAAAAGAAAACTGATCCCATTTTACTAAATTATAATTATGTCACTATCATCATCATCAGCCCGATGCTGTCCACTGCTGGACCAAGGCCTCTTCATGCATCTTCCATTCGTTTCTGCTCTGGGCTACTTTAGACCATTTCTTTCCCGCTGCCTTCACTGTGTCATCGCTCCATCTAGCCGGGGTCGACCGACACTTCTACGACCGGTCCTCGGTTGCCAATCGAGAATCTTCCGACTCCATCTTCCGTCTTCTCTACGACATACGTGACCCGCCCATCTCCACTTGAGAGTAGCGGTTCCACGAGTGATGTCGGTTACTTTAGTTCGCCTTCGGATTTCCGCGTTAAGCGTTCCGTCAGCATAACCCGTAGTTAATCCAGGGATTCTGCTATCAGTACGATGTCATCGGCAAATCTGCCGCTAAATATGTCACTATACTAAAGTATTTACTAGAATTGGATCAATTTCTTTTTTAATGACTTTTAGTTGCCTGTGCCAGTGTGTATGTTTACCAAGTGTTTTTTTGTTTGTTTACCAAATGTCTTTGTAGTCGTGTGTCGTTCGATAATCGGAACAAATTAAAGTAATACGTCTAGTTGTTAAAAACTAGCCGCCAAATGCAAATTTCAGTTACTTTTTCGCAAATCTATAATACATTCTAGATTCATGGCAATAGTGATTACAATATTAAATATACAAAAATCACAGCTGAGTTACTTAAATTGTTACTTAGAAATCGTCATGGAAGCTGATAGTAACATTTGATGACATGAAAATTTTTAAGCAATTTTTTTTCTTCAAACGAGCGATCGAGATCGTATCTAGTAATCGCCGCCCATGGACATCTGCAAAACCAAAGGAGTTGCAGATGCGTGGCCGAACCTATTTAAGGAAAAAGGAGAGGAAGGAGATAAAACCGCCTACAAAAATTCAATAAAATAATTTTATGTCTAAAACAGCTTCGGAAGTCGGTGACTTCAATTAGAGTGGTTATTTTGTTTTACTCGTATTATTTTTATTTTTTTGGAGGCGGTTTTTTCTTTTTTGACATTTTTTTTTTTTTGTGGTAAGTTTTGTTTATATATAATACTTATAAGCCTTCAATGCGACAGCGAGGTTTCGAAGTTTTTTTTTTAGATTTTTGATGATTTTATTTAAAACGGCTAATACGATTTCGATAAAATTTTAATGGGCCACCTCTAAAGTATAACCTACCAAACAAAAATAAATTCATCGAAATCGGTTGGCGTGATATTGAGTTATTAGTCCATTTGTCGCGCACATACTTAATGCAAATTTACGACTTATATGGTTTTCCCATGGATGCCCTTGCCTGAATGAAATTAAAATGGGACCAATCGGAAAGCACCAGCTTTCAAATAAAAAAAGAATCATCAAAATCGGTTCACTAAGTCGAAAGTTATGAGGTAACAAACACTTTAAAAAAATACAGTCGAATTGAAGACATCCTCCTTTTTGAAGTCGGTTGAAAAGGAAAAGGATGGGGACTGAGGGAGGATTTGAGCCTCCGGCGCTCCACACTCAAGGGTGCATGGGGCATTTAGACATGTGAGTGTGACACTAGTAGGTACTACTAAGTTTTGAATATCGCAATTACTACTACCATATACATATGTACAGGAATTAAAAAAATAGGGGGTGAGAGATCTATGACCTTGATTCTAAGCTTATGTGATGTCCTCCGATTGGTATTAGTGCTAAATTACATCTTGTTTCCAGTTTGCTGACATCAGCGGTGACTCGGTAGCGCCGTAAAATATTCGCCAAGTATGTCTTAATAATCATTATAGCGTACTGTTTACCTGAAATTAAATGTAACCTGTACCTTTATATAATATTTGGAATAATTTCGCCGTTGTTTTAAAGTTCGGATAATCCTCATGTATCGTATGCGGTGTCCGATCATTTGACAAAAAACAAATAACAAATTTTCATTTGAAAAATAACATTTGTCAAAATTATACTTGATAATTTATTATTTTACAAACTATTGTTTAATAAACTACTCATTAGACAATATATTTACTTAAAAAAATATATTATGCTAAAACATTAATTTACAAATTGATTATTTCTTTAAACATGTTAGTTGGCAAAACAACGTAAAGCATAAATAACATTTGAGAAACGAAGTGCACGAAATCATATAACATGTGTCAACTGAAATAATGGCTGGTTAGGTTAGGTTAGAACTGCGACCACAACGTGCCAGAACCGAATTTTACTTATTTCGCTTAATTCAGGCAAAATTAGAACTTTTTGTATAATCACCAATTTGGCAAACGAATTATTTAGTCGTGTGATTATTTTTAAAATAATATAGGTATTAACAGTTTAATTATTTCATAAGTAAAACATTTGCGAAATCTGTATTATGTTAAATGATTGTTTTAAAGTAATATGTTTGCGAAATGAAAATTTGTCAAATGGACAGTTTTTCAAACGTTGTTTGTAAAATGATCTTTTGTCATACGTTTTTTGTAAAACAATAGTAAACCATCGTATGCAACTAGACAGGCGGCAGTGTAGTCAAAACAACTAACCACCACACTTGTCTCCCTTTGCCTTATAGTCATGGGAAATTGATTTTTACCTACCTATACAATTTCTCTTGCCCAGACCAAAGGTGGCAAACGCGTTAGGGTTGTCAGGTAATGTGCTAGGGTCCAGCCACCGCTCGGGTTTGAACTGATCCGCGTCTGCACCCCACATTGGGTGACGGTTGATGTGTAACAAGCTTATTCCTGCAGTGCAACCAGCTGGCAATGTGTAATTATCTGAAAATATAGTATGCACACAGGGTGATTTATGATGATAAGAGTGTAAATTTTTCCGTAGTTTTTTTACTTTACAGAACAACAGCAAATAGTTTTGTGATGGCTCTCCTAATTCATGATCGTAGAGAGACCAAAAATTTAATGTGATACATTACTCCGAATTATATTATACTCGTAGTAGCAATAGGTTACACATTAAACATACAACAACAAAATATACAATGTTAGTTTTTGTTTACCCGAAAGCCGAAAGTATTTTGTTCAGAATCAATATCAGATTCGATTGCAATGGTTTTTAGCCTGTGTTATATTTTTTCATTCCAAAATTATTCTAGTTGGACACCCATTTTTATTGCGAAAATCGGCGCAAGAAACACCGAATGGGGAGGCCAATCACTCGCCTGTGCCGCCCAGCGCCCATTGCGTTTCGTTTTGTTTCGTTTTTTTTCGACCCTGAAGCGTTAACGTTGTATATTTCTGATATAACACATAAATAAAATAATAATAATATGACTCGAAATAGCTCTTTCGTCCGTTTTCGGTTCCGTCTAGCGTAGTTCGGATATTCTCGTCAAAAGTTGTCTGCACAGTCATGCTAGTTTTTGAAATCCATGATTGCGGATAACATTTTTGTAAATGAATTGATGTGGGTGTCAAAATTGATTTTTCAACAACCAACAATTTTGAAAATAAAATGTACTTAACTAATAACAGCTGTTTCTTTAATGTATCAGTGTGCTGTGGTAGTATTAATGAATGGTTTATTAAGGGATATAATAAACTGCACATCAAAAATACTGATTCAGCAACAAAACTACTGATTGGTCAACAAAATTAGGTAACTACTAATTGAGCATTATTTAATGATCGTGTTAATTTTAGAAAAACTACAGGATAAACATATCTGAATGTCTTTTTTGTAATAATTGATCTTCTTTATCTGAGAGATATCGGTAAGGTTAGGTTAGAACTGCGACGCGCGAGCCGAGAGAGCGAAGCGAGTGCCAGAACCAAATCGTGTTAATGTTTTTTTTTCTTTCATAGTTCTAAACAGATTCAACTGTCGATTGATTTAATTTATTTTATGACTCAGAGAAAGAGGATCGATCATAAAAAAAATAAAAGCAACCATTAAAATAAAAGACCATTTAGATTTTGTTTTCTTGTAGTTTTTGTAAAATGAAGTCGAAATCGAATCATCAATCATCATCATTCATTAGAAAAAGGATCAATTATTAAAAAAGAAGACTTATATACTTAGTTCTATAGATGAGGTACAGGTTCGTGCAATCCTTGGCACAGGAGGTAATAATCTCAAACTCTCTTTAATCACCGCTTCCAAGTACACGAGCTTCGGTAGATCATGTTTGTCCACATCCTTGTCTTGATATCGTCCAAGTACGTCTTGAAGTCTGTGGAAATTACACACGATACATTTTGTACGGTAAAACTGCAGTCAATTCTCTATGTTAAAAATGAAATCGGCTGGCCATGATAATAACTTTGTTTTATTTTTGCATACAGTATTAAACTTCTTATTCCTTAAAAGTTTAAAAAATAAATAAACTATGAGGACATTGATTAAAACTGAAATGAATGAAAAAAACTTGCAGTGAAACGAATGATTTTAGAATCTACTTAATATCCACGCTTAGGGCAGCCGTGACACTATATTATCGTATAGTTATCGGATTTACATTTATGTACACATGGCTACTCAGGTCAACCTATACAAATCCAGTTTAAGCTGATCGATCATTGTATAGGTTTTACATAAGAGATTACACAATAAGAGGCCAGCGTAAACTGGATTTGTATAGCTTGATGTGTAGCCGTGCGTACCTAATGAATGAATATTTGAAACCGGGAAGTGGGCAAAAATATACATCCAAGATTTACACACAGAAAGAAAGATAAAACATGCAATAATAATACAACGGTTACTGATTATCTAAACTAATGTTATAAAGAGGAAAGATTTGATTGTTTGTTTGCATTGAATAGGCTCGTACCGGACCGACTTGAAAAATTATTTTACATTATTCCTGAGTGACATAGGCTTATATATTATCTGACTTAAATGACAAGAAACGTATACTCCACGCGGGCGAAGCTGCCGCGAGCGGAAAGCTATTTGTAATAAGTTATTGAAATTCTTCCATTGTTTTGAAGTTCAATGTCAAGAGTGTTGAGTACTTACTCTTCCAATAGTTTTGTTTGGACGTCCTGGTGTGATCCAATTAATATTAAAGTGAACGTCAGTGCTTTAGTTGTAGTATCGTAAGCAGCTCCTACGATTGTGTCCAAGTGTTCTCTGATCTCATCGTCGGTGAAGGCATTTTGTTTGTCAGCCAAAAGAAGCATATAATCTAATAGAGGTTTGAATTTAGCTGAAATATTTTTATTATTTTTTAATTCCGAAATTCGCTTGCTCACAACTTGCATGCACGATATTCAGTAGATTAGTAGTAGTAGTAGTAGTATTATTCAAGAGAAAAAATAAAACGTTTAATTCATTAAAAGCAGGTAGAATGGTTGAACTGCCACAAGTAAGGTGAAAATCTAGTGAAAACAGTGTGGATATTGAATTCGTTTTTAGGGTTCCGTACCTCGAAAGGAAAAAAACGGAACCCATATAGGAACACTCTGTTGCCTGGAAACCAGCGCTGGGTATTAAACATGCCCAGCATAATGCTGAGTCGGCAACCCATTTGGGCAAACATATTGGTGATTTTTTTTTCTACATATTCATTTATGTTATCTGTACGGATCTTATCCAAATAAATGTTTTGTCCTTTTCTTTCTTTCTTGTCCGTCCGTCCGTCCGTCTGTCTGTCTGTGAAGACCCTTTTTCTCAGGAACGCGTGAAGGTATCAAGCTTGAATTTATATCAAATACTCAGGTCTACTGTCCATTGGAGCTGTGACCTGTGACTTCTAAGCTAATGCAATCAAAAGATACAACCGTTTATGCCGCAAATTTCCGCAAATTTTCGACACTCGCAAGGGAATCAAAACTTACAAGGTACTTCTCGTGAACTCAGAATCTTGAAATTTGGTACGAAGCACGTCTTATAGCACAGATAAAGGAAAAATTGCGAAAACCGTACATTTTTAGTTACATCATACTCGTATAATAAAAATACTTATATACCTACAGGTCTGTACGGAACCCTCGGTGCGCGAGTTTGACTCGCAATTTGCCGGTTAATTATTGCTAGTGCTGCTTTGATTTTCTGTGTTTTTTACAACATATTTTTGTACATACATAAATACGTATTGTCACGCCTGTCTCCCATGGGGGTAGGCAGAGACTATGGATTTCCACTTGCCACGATCCTGGCACGCTGCTTTGGCTTCATCTCCATTCATTAATCTTCTCATGCATGACCGTATCGTATATATCGTTTAGACTGTATCGTATGTATATATAAATTTAGCCTACCATTTACGTTTTCTACATCTTAGCTTGATGTGAAGCTGTGCATACCTTTTATATCATGATTATTTAATACTTCTTAAAATAAGGTCTTCTCACCTGAAACGCAAGGTTACAGTTGGTTGAAATAATTTTGTTTGAGTTTAATATAATGAATAAAGACTCCGTGTAAAGACATTTGGAGTAGTAAATGACTTGTGTTCATAATAATTTTCCTTAGTTACTTCGTTATTTATGTATAAAATACTTAATGTGGTCATTTCCACAGCGCGACAGTTCGGAACTAACTTCAGGCTATCTTCAGACGCGCAGAGTTATTTCGAACAAACTGTAATCTTATGTTTCAAGTAATTACCTTTATACGTATATTTTTATAACATGCTATTTATTTTAAAGCTAACTTTATTTTCTGAGTTACCTTGTGTATGGTCGTCGTCAATGTCTAAACCTTTATTAAGTTTCAATTCTGATTTACGCTCGTTGATAATCTGAAAAGAGAAAATAACAAATATGAAGTTCTCAGTAACAAAAGGCAAAAGGCTCGCTATGGGACTTAAACATACCGGCGATCTGTGAATGAACATTAGTACACCTCTGACTAACCCTTTGTGGAAAATAGGCGTAATGATGGTATGAGATTGGAACAATGAAAAAAAAATGTTACAATATCAATACTGCATTACATTTATCATGAATTCTTCACAGTTCTCAGACGTACTTTGCATTACTTTTATGATATTTTTTTACCAAAACTGTTGATATAAAGGAAATAATTTTAAAGATATCCAAATTCTAAATTTACCATTGGATAGAGCGGAAATTTTGCAATCGAACTGTATATAGAACTCAATTTGAACAAATTGTCCTTTACATGATTATGTTTCCATCATCATCATCAGCCCATACTAGTCCACTGCTGGACGTAGGCCTCCCCTAGTGAACGCCACAGAGCCCCATCTTCGGCTTTCCTCATCCAGTCACTGCCAGCTGCCTTCCACAAGTCGTCACTCCACTCGAGAACTCGCTTGCACAAGAGTGTGTCACGTTTCCAGTTACGATTAAATTATTTCACGGCGATCAGTGTTAAGGAGCACTAAAGCAGACAGCATTTCGGCTCATTTCGGGATGGATTTTCGAATTTTACTGGTTTCTGATACTTACGCGAATATTGGACATTGAAATAGAATCCGTAAAAAGTTGCATTACTCTTTATGATATTTTTTTACCAAATCTGTTGATATAAAGGAAATAATTTTAAAGATATCCAAATTCTATATTTACCATTGGATAGAGCGGAAATTTTGCAGTCGAACTGTATATAGAACTCAATTTACGGTTCTTTCAGTAATATAAGAATAATAAGTCAGACTAAAACACTTATCCTAATAACTAAGACACTGAAAATATAATTACCTTATTGGTTGTCTTTTTAATTATCCCAGCAAACTCATCATGTTTCTTCTTCAAAGAACTTAAATTAAAAAAACATTGTAAATGGAAGAAGATGTTTTGAATTCTGTTTAGATATACAGTTAATATCCGTTCAGTTGCATGAGAGTAGTCCATGATTGTCTGATCATGATGGTTTTTTCCAAACGTTGTAGCTATAAAGCAAATTATAATCAAGTATAAATAATAGTTTTCTATCAGTTTCTTTCCTTTTCTACCATCTGATGAAGTTTTCTGAACGAAAGTAATTATGAATATTTTATGTCTCTGTACATATTATGAGACGATATGTCCTATTAAGACAATTATCTAAAATACAACCGGACAAGACGTGTGAGTCAGACTCGCGATCTGAACCATCTGTACAGACTACTATTTATACCATTATCATTAATATTTTTGAAGGTATTTAGCACCCAACATTGCTCTAACGAAAAAGTAAGTCAGATTGAAGAGTAGGTATATTGCAATAAAAATCACCAACCTCACAGTGAGGGTCGAGTGGTTGGACACTAGTCAATTTTATTTGATTATGAATTAGTTGTGTTCCGGCGCTTCCGAGGACTTATATCCACCACCGGACGGATTTATGGGTCATATCACAAAAAAATGTAGCCACCAAAATGAAACAAAAATGATTTTCGTAACAAAAATGAGAAGTGATACAGAAGTGAAACAAAAAGGAAGTAGTAGGGCTATTTCACAATGTTAATAAAACAATAGGTAGATGAAGTTTTTTTAAATTAATTAATGAACTAATAAATCAATGGTGACACTACAAAACTCTTGATAAAATCTAATGAATTAAAAATATTAATTAAATTATAACAATCAGCTTTCAAATATGAGAATAAACCGTCTAAAATCAGCCTTATAATTATATTATTTTTTTATGAGATAACTCGACAAACGAGCAGGCAAGCTACCTGATGGTAAGTAGTCATCGCCGCCCATGGATCTGCAAACCGAAACGTTACTACTGCTCGACTGGGGAAAGTATTACCTTCCCACAGAATATCAACGTCAAGTAGCAGTAAACATACTGTTGCGTTTCTTACGGTGAGTGTGGAACGCCGGAAGCCCAATTCCTCCCTCAGTCCCCTCCTTCTCCTTTTATCGTTCCCCTCCCTTTTTCTTAAATAGGCTCGGCAAGCATCTGTAACTCCTTTGGTTTTGCAGATGTCCATGGGCGGCGATGACAACATATCATAAGGTAGCTCTCCTGTACGGTTGCCTAGATATCCCGCAGAAATGTTGTAAAAATTTGCAACGTGGCAGCACCTATCCAAGCTAGAGAAAACAACTTAGTAAATTATCCAGCTGATCAAACTTAATTGATCGCCAAAATTTCGGTAGTTGAAAGGGTTAATAAGAAACGACCGTCCTTAGCCGCAGATTAACAAAAACTATAAACAAACACGTGACGTGACATTGGCGTCAAAAGTTAAAATTTGAATCGGCGTAAAAAAGCCTTTACTTCCTTTATGTTGCCTCATTTTTGTTACGTGTCAAAAATACGTACCTAACAAAAAAGAATAAAAGTCACATGTTTAATATTATAAACACCAACAAAATACAAACTTGCAAAAGGTGTTTTGATTATTTTAGCAATTACATTTGGACGATAATAATACCACATTTATATGGGTACACAGTATCTACATCACTTACCGTTTTAATAACCAGGTAGTGAACAAAAGGAACTTTTTAATGTTGAATGTATTCACTACGGCAACAAGTACACAAATCTCAGCAAATGCACACACTTCGCCAGTATGTTAAGGGCCGGGCTGTTAACCGGGCCGACCAGAAAAATCTAGACTTTGAGCTACTACCGAGAATTTCATAAAAAAAAACAATAACAGGTTGTTTGACCTAGAAATCGCAAAGGAATCGGAAACCCAGGACGGCTAGCATTGGAGCTGCGCTTAAGACCACTAGACTAATGAGGCAGTTTTATATTATGTCGCAGCCGTATCGTATAATCCGCCGTATTACATTACGGCTAGCCGTAATGTATTACGGCGGATTATACTTTATACTTATACTTTAGGATTATACTTTATATTACTTTATTATATTATATTAAGGGCAGTGTTCTCGGCCCGACGCTCTTCTTGATATATATCAATGATCTCTGCAACCTAAATAGCGTCGGGGGGAGGATTCTGTCCTACGCGGACGATACTGCTATTATTTTAACTGCTAAGACATGGGAAAAACTCGGTTGCTGGCTGAGAGGGGACTGGCTAGAAGGTAAATGGCTCAGTGAGAATCTTCTCACACTTAACACCCAAAAAAACAAATATGTATGTTTTGCACCGTATATAAACTCACAGCCCTCACCTGACTTTGAAATTAAAATTCATTCTTGTCGTACTCCATTCACTTGTAATTATGGTTGCCCGACAATTCAGAAAGTTAGCTCTTTTAAGTATCTCGGAATTATTGTGATCAAAGGGTTAAGCTGGTACCCACACCTTGAACTTACCATTGGGAGGGTAAGAAAGCTAATTTGGGTGTTCAAATCGCTGAGACACGTTATGAATACTGAGCTACTGAATAGAATATATATTTCACTAGCCCAATCTGTAATTATATACTGTATCGCGGTATGGGGAGGTGCAGCTAAGTCTTACTTTATAGATCTTGAGCGGGCGCAAAGATCCTTGATTAAAGCTTCTTTTCTAAGCTTCTCTCCGTCAGGAAACTTTACGTCCTATGATACTAAGATACCACAAAGCGTTACCTTTTGATCATTCTAAACTTTGTAGAAGACGGTGCGATATAGTAGCCCCTACATATGCACGTACAGCCTTTGCTGCTCGGCAAAATGTGGCTCAAGTTATAATAAAATTAATCGTATCCTTAGTATTTACCCCATGAAACTTTTTGGGTGTAAGAAAAATATTACCGAATGGCTCCTTACTCTTAATTATGATGAAGTGGAAGACATCTTGGCAAGATTGGCTTGAGTGTGACACATGCTTAACGTAAACAAACAGAGACAAAACAAATTAGAAGGTATAAGTGACCCATTCAATCAACCACACCACACTCATGCATGCACACACACATACACACACATACACACACACACACACACACACACACACACACACACACACACACTCACACACACACACACACACACACACACACACACACACACACACACACACACACACACACACACACACACACACACACACACACACACACACACACACACACACACACACACACACACACATACACACATGCACACACACAAACATATTAATTGTGTATAAACTTACTGTAACACAGTGTAACTAAAATGTTGTAAATCTTAATTTTATAATTACATAGGAAGAGCGAGGTTCTCCCATCACAAACATCTTTTGATTAGTTTCTGGGAAACCCCGGCAACTTGTAAAGATTTACTAAAATAAATACCTTTTTTTTTCTTTTTATTTATACGATAAGGCTGCGACAATATAAAACTGCCTCATTAGTCTAGCGGTCTTAAGCGCATCTCCAATGCTAGACGTCCTGGGTTTCCAATTCCTTTGCGAGTTCTAGGTCAAACAACCAGTTATTGTTTTTTTTATGAAATTCACAGTAGTAGCTCAGAGTCTGGATTTGTCTGGTTAACAGCCCGGCCCTTAACTTACTGGCGAAGTGTGTATAAGGGTTCCTTTTGAGGTACGGAACCTTAAACAGCGCTGATATGTAATGTATCAAAGACATAAGTCTTACCACACAAATGTGTCAAACTTTTGTAAACCTAATGAATACTCACTAAAAACTGTTTTAAGTAAGGTACCCGCGGGTATTAAGGCCTAGCTAAGGGAAATTTGTAATAAAATGGAAAATATCCAACATAATCAACAAGTTTTATTATTAATCAGTCATGTACTTAATTTACTACAGAATTTAAACAAAAAATAGCGTCTCTAGCTTAAAACCAAAACAATATATAACTTTTTTTAAAACACAGTCTGTAGGCCTTATTATACTAGGGTACGGTAATAAGGCCTATACTTTAAACTATCCAAAAATCAACTTATACTACGTAAATTGGTATTCTTAAGATCAATAATCATTAACATAAAGCAATAGTAAGCATAGTGGTCTTAGAAAATTAAATAAATTGCCTTTATTCGCATCTATCAGGACATTGAAAGTCATCAGTATCTTCTGCAGTCAAACCGACACACTCTTCGTGGTAGCACTTGGAGCATCGTGAGCATTGCCTCATTGAATCGTTCATTCTATCTTCTTTGCCGGCATGACACCAACTCACTTGTTTTTGTGATTTACCTTTGACGGTAGTAGACTTTTTTGCAGATATGATTTTAGCTTTTTTAGGATTTAAGTCTTTTTAAAGTTCGTTTTTTCTTTTCTAAAAATTTTAACATCATTAAAGTTTTCGTATTGGTTATTTATTTTTATTTTTTTACCTTTTACTTCTTAACTATGTATTTTATATCTATCTTATACGTACTCAAAGTTCCTCTTTGTACTGCTCTAACAGCTGCGATCAGATCGTCTTCTGACCACAATGCCTGTTTGGGAGGCATCGTAACCGTAAGCACTGAAAACAATGATAAATAAATTGAAAATGTATAACTACGTACATACTACCCACCAACAAACATTTTAAAAACACGCTCCTACTTATATAGTAGTTTAAAAAAATAGGAGTATAATAAGGCCTATAGTTAAATTTTATAGGCCTTAATATCCGCCAACCACGTGGATACAGAAAAAATAAATTTAAAAAATTTACAACTACAAGTCCTTTAATACGGTAACCTAGTGACAAGCATACATTCATTAATAAACGGACAGTCAATACAGGTTTGTAATAAATATGATATTTTCAAAATAACTTACGTTTTACTGGAGCCATTTTTTATAATTCGTGCCGCGTGACCGTACCGCTGAATGATTTTGACGACACTGGCGGGGGGAGAAGTGCAAGCGTTCGTCCGCCACTTCGCAGTGACTTGTATACGCTCTGAGCTTGTGTGAGTGTAACCTTGATCGTCAATAACTGTATTTCGTACGTTTTTTGTTACTTAGGCCTTATTGCCCGACAGGCCTTAATACCCGCGGGTACCTTACATTGCTGATCAAGTACGGTTGTATATCAAACGGAGCTTTTCCCACTTCACAAGCTAGTTGAGAGACGAGACTTCGAGCCTGAGCGTTATGTTCACTGACATATGTGTTCAGCACTTGTTGATTAAACGTTGGAGATATAAGCTTCCGATGTGACTTCCATAATGATGCTGGAATAATTTAGATACATTATTAGGTAATCTGGAAGAGATTAATACACCAAAATATTTTTCTTCTGTAAACCACACTTAACTTACTTTCTGCAGTCAGCAGACCCCTGCCGTATACTTCTTTTAAGAAATTGAAAACGAAGGATTTTTCAAAAAAAGTATTAGCTAGTTTAAGGCCATCCTCTAAGACTGTTATAACTGAAATAAAAAAATAAAAATGTGTGCTAGACCAGTGAACAAAAATGTGGCAAAGTGTTAGATAAACAATAAAAAAAATATTATTGCGTAAAACGCTACCCAACAGCCAGAAAAATAATGTGATTTAAACAATTGGATATGACAACTAGTAGTGTTACTAAAAAGCTAGCATCTGCAGCTGACAGCATTACATAATGATGTGATTTAAAAGTTCGAAGTATTTTTTTTTTCGGAGAGCGCATGGGAACTGTGAAGAGCAACACCTGTACGCAGAGCTCGACACCGCGCCCTCATCACAGAAACCTCGTGACAAGTACCACAGTCGATGATTATTTAGTTATCTTGAAACACGCTTCAATTAAAATTTAGTTCAAGCTGCTGAAGAAGATTAGTCAGTTCTTGCCATCTGTCAAGTGTCATATAGGTACCTCAACAATTTGCAGGAATATACAAGCTTGATTGTGATTGCAGTTTCTCATACATAGGCCAAACTAAAAGAATCATAATGATCCGTGTGCAAAAACACATCGCCGATGTCAAACACTGACATTTCAGAAAGTCAGCAGTTTGTAAACATAACTTGACAAACACCACAAATCTCATATTTTGATAAACCACAAATCCTTGCAAATGAACATCGATTCCTATCTAGGATGATTCGCGAGGCTATTTAAATAAAAAAAAACATCCATATTTCAATGGAGACGACGGCTGGGTCTAACCATCTACTTGGAACCCCCTCATATGAATATATGATGGGGGTCTTGCAATATTGTGCTTGGATGTAGATTTAATTGAATACTTAAATCTACATCCAAGCACAAAATTGCAAGACCGAAGGAAACGCTGAACTCTATCTTACCCTGCGTTCCCACTGACGACAAAACATGTTGCAAACTTCTATCTAACTCTATCTACGTTTCAAAGAGTGAGTAGGATAGGTAGCTGTTTGCAACATGTTTCGTCGTCAGTGGGAAGACGGGGTAACCCTGCGTAATCGTTAATGTTATATTTTATTATGATTTTGCATTTTATTTTTTAAACAATATAAAAAGATGTATTTCTGATTACAATGGGTTTTTACTTAAAATAAAGTTGGGATAAGCGGTACAGTTCCTCTTTTAAGCACATAACAATAGATTTTGCATTGTGTCTACAATATGCCGCTTGACAGGTTAACAGAAGAATAGTTTTTAAGCGGGAAGACATGGCATTATTGATCAAAGAGTATAAATAGTGATGCATTGCAGTGCTTGTTAGTTAATTAGTTTCTGTCTATAGATGAATGACAGTAGTGAAGTGAAACAGTCGACAGGCGGCGTAAACGGCGTCGACATTCTTCCGGGCCGTTGAAAGCTGGTGTTATTATGCAGGTGTTGTCTCGATCGCCAGTTTATGTCCACGCGGAACAAATAACAAGTTGGATTTTTTATTACAATGGGATTTTACTTTGTTTTTTTTTTACGTTCGATTTTTTATTACAATGGGATATTACAATGGGATTTTACGTTTTTACTTAAAATAAAGTGGAGATAGTTAACAGAAGAATAGTTTTCACAAAGAAATGAATTTTCTAATTAAAGAAAATTTCGACGAAAGCGGCGACGTCGGCACCATCTATTGAAGACATAGTAATGTCTTCAATAGATGGTGCCGACGTCGCCTCAAGACGTAGAAGGTGGAAGAGAAATTCGACATCACAGGCAGTGGTCTCGGTAGCTTAGTTGGCAAAGCGTCTGGTGTACTTAACCAGAGAGACGCAGGTTCAAACCCTGCCTGAGATCGAATTTTTCTTTCACTAGAAATTTTCTTTAATTAGAAAATTCATTTCTTTGTGAAAATTTCGCAATATTTAATGCTAAAAAAATAATAAAAAATAAGCAGAAGAATAGTTTTCAAGCGGGAAGACAGGGCGTTATTGATCAAAGAGTATGAATAGTGATGCAGTGCAGTGCTTGCTAGTTAATTACTTTCTGTCTATGGATGCATGAAAGTTCGACAGGTGGCGTAAACGACATCATACTTTGGTAAATTAAAAGAAACTTCAAAAAAGTCGAAAACTAATTGAATAAAGAAATCTACCTATACCAATATTTTATGATCACAACAGAAAAACAATTGTTATGACCCTCGAAAGGGAGTAGGTATTCCTCTTTCAGCACCAATTTTTTGAGCACCTAAGGTTTCAGCACCTGAGCTATTCCACTTACAGCACCAATAGGTATATGTATATTAGCTAGCTAATATACATATAAAGAGGAATAGGTACTCCCTCGAAAGGGGCATAACAATTTCACATCTTTTATCACTAAAATTAAAACCCCGGCCCAATACCTACCTACCTACAAAAGCCATTTATACTTATAGGATTTTTATATATTATTTTTGGTTCCGTAGTTATTTTATATAAGCGCATTTATCGCATTGGGGGATTTGGAGGACCATGTAATGATAGATATAAGACAGAGAAAAAAAAATCATAAGTGGTAAAATAGGAGGTGAAGAAAATCAACAGAAGTTGTGGCATTTTTCAAACCCAATGTTAACGCCATCTATAGGTACCCCAAGTACTTACAGAACCGGCCCGTCCGCACAACCAGCTGATTCGCTAGTACTACTGGGGACCACTGGGGAAAACAGGATGGCGCTGACGGGTAGCTATAGGTATAATGACTGCGCCGGCGGCGCACGGCCTCTTGATCAGCCCGAACATTACATATTCATTACCACTTGCTTTATTTTGTGCATTGTTAATTGTTACAATAATACAGGCGTGCTGATGGTATGTATGTATGTATGTATGTATGTATGTATGTTACATACCATCAGCACGCCTGTATTCCCTAAAGGGTTAGGCAAAGTGTACTTAATATTCACCCACAGTTCGCCGCTATGTTTATATCTCATGTAATAGGGGGCTAGCCTATTGCCACTCACCGGGCACAAATCCAAACTCCGAGCTGCTACTGAGCATTTCATAGAAAAACCCAATAACACTTTGCTCGACCTGGGGATCGAACCCAAGACCTCTAGCGAGAGCACTAGACTAACGAGGCAGTAATGTTTATTGTTTTAAATATCTATAAAACAATAAACATTATTTTATATTTAAAAAAAAATATATTCATTGGACCGTCATAACCCAGTCTGATTCCTTTGACCACATAAAAACACACCAGAAAATACTAAGTAAGTAACGATAATATCACTCACACATTCCTTTTTGAAGTTCGTTAAAAAGAACTATGGTCCTGATAAATATTAGATAACTATATAAAATGCTTACTATACACATTATGCAGAGCTGCACGAATCAGAGCGATCCCACCATTTTGGAAAGAAAAGTTATTTATCTTTTCTTCAAACTTCCAAAAATCTGTAAGTGAATTCGGCTGTTATAAATAAACATTGGAGTTTAAATACCTAAATAACCAGTACGTAAGTACTGCGTAGTACGTAAAGTAAGTACTTGTAAGCCAACCTAACGCATTGCTGCAATAAGACAACGATGTTTCGGAGTAAACGATAATAATATATCATCGATGTAAAAAGAATTTAGATATTTGTTGATTTTTATAAAACCGCTTAATCGATTTCGATAATATCTGAACAGGACCACCTCTGAACTATGACCTACCAACATAACATAACATACCATCACGCCTGTATTCCCCGTAGGGTTAGGCAGAGGTGTACTTAATGTGGTGTACATAACACACAGTTCGCGGGTATGTTTAGGTCCCATGTAATAGGCGGCGAGCCTATTGCCATTCACCGGACACAAATCCAGACTTCGAGCTGCTACTGAGTATTTCATAGAAAAACCCAATAACACTTTGCTCGACCTGGGGATCGAACCCGAGACCTCTAGCGTAGCAGTCGCGATTGGGACCACTAGAATAACGAGGCAGTCCTGACCTGGAGTGACCTACCAAACAAAAAATAATCATTAAAATCGATCAATAATTGGCGAAGATATCGCGTAACAAAAAAAACAACCTACAGAAGAATTGAGAACCTCCTCCTTTTGAAGTTGGTTGAAAATGAAATCAACGCAGTATTCATGTTGTTATGTCATATTCTGTAACCTCTCCAAGCAGTAAACGATCCATAAGGATTTTCCGCACTATAAAGAAAAGGTGCAAGACGCAATTGCAGCGGCAATGTTATTATAATAGTTAATAATAAAAAAAAATTACTTACGTTTAGGGTCAAGTCCAATACATAAGAATCCATGTCCTACGAGTGGTAATGCTCCAGGGTACACCGGAGGGGAGGGTTGTCGCGGCCTCACCCACGACCACACACCGAACAGAGCACAACATAATACAATCAGCACGACCACCAACATGTTGAATGATTTGTATTGTTGAAATACAAATACTTATATAGTACTCCTACAGTAGACACATATATTTATATTTAATTTACGATTTTTTGGGTTCCGTAGTCTACAAGGGAACCATACAGTTTCGCCATACCCGCCACCTGTGTGTCCGCCGCTTAGCTCAGCAACTCTCAGTACTCGATAGATATAATTTGTCATGGGCATTAATCACACAACGAAGGGGTTAAGTACCTAAATAAAACTTCGAAATGTTTTTTTAAATAGGTACTTCTACACTTTCTTTTCACTAGATCGTTCAAAAATTTTGCGGGTGTGTGCAAACCATTTTTCGATTCAAGAATCCGTTTGCGAAGTATTAAGTTGTAATGCATGTTTAATGCAATTAACCAGGCACAAAGGCAAACTCCGAACTGCTACTGAGAATTTAATAGGAAAACCCAATAATACTTTGCTCGACCTCGGAATTAAACTCAGGACCTCTAAGTCGCACTTAAGACCGCTAGACTTAGAGTGATTTTGACATACTATGTGAATAATAACTACTTCCTACAAGTTAACGTAGTAAGAGTTGTCTGGCTTATAACATGTTCTTAGTATCAAACAAAACAGTATCAAACAAGAAGGGCGAATACGGAACCTTTCACCGTGCGTAGCACGCACGTTGATTCACGCACTGGGCCGGTTTTTTTATTCCAAAAATATGTCGGCCTTACATAATTATCTTTATTGCCGTTATGCAAATCAGTAAGCAAACATACTCAAGCGAATGATATCTAATACACCCTCACCACTTACAATAAGCGGCGGTAGCTTAATGGCTAGGGCGTCGGACTTGCGATCATGTGGTTGACGGTTCGAACCCCACCCATTGCACTACCGACGTGAACCCACTCGTAACACAAGCATTTGGCTTACCACGAGGGGTTAACAAGAATACTAGTAATGTGTGGTCCACATTGCTAGTAAAAAAAAAAACATGCATGTCAGGTAGTAGCAGCCGAAGCTTAAACGCACATGACTTCGAAAAGTCAGAGGTGCGTGCCTTGGATTCGAACTCGAGACCTTTGACTTGGCAGTCCAATGGTCATATCACTAGGCTATCACTGCACTTATTTATTATTACTACTTATTTAGAATTATATTATATTATTATTTATTTAGAATATAAAGTTCTTAATTCTAAGTGCGCGTAATTCTAACGGATGCTCGCCGTTAAGCGCTTAGTCTAAGCAAAATAGTTATACTCATAGTTAAGTATATGTATTATTACAAAATAGACGATACAGAATGTACAACTAGGTAGATAGGTATTGATTATTATCTATTATCTATATATATATATAAATCAAACGCCGTTCGTTAGTCTCGCCTAACCGCAAAAACGGCTTGACCGATTAGAATAATTCTTTTTGTGCTTTGTGGAAAATCTTGAAAGAACACTTAAAAAAGAATAAATAATATTGGTATAGAAAATCGTCTTCATGACTTGCGATACAAAAATGACATTTTTCATCATTCTATTTTTAAAAGATATTTTTTTTTAATTTAACTATTTTTAAATGGCGTTCGTGGAAAACAGTGTTTTTAAACTCTTTGGTGAATTTAGGGGCAGTTTATTTTTTGTTATACCTATAATTATTTATATACTTACTAGCTAGCCCCGCAAACTTCGTTACGCGTTAGATGGGGTTTGGTCAATTCCTTTCATTGAAGTACATTGAAATATACTAAACTTTTTCGTTTTGTGGTTGGTGCTAGAACCAACAACGTTGATGGTTTGCCGACTCAACAACGATATTCATACGACCTAATTTAACCCACTTCAAAGAGGAGGAGGTTATCAATTCGAATGTAATTTTTTTTTTCATGTATCTTCGTCCATTACATATTTATCATACACATAATCATATTATACACATTTCATATAAGTATAGGCAGACGGTTTTTTTTTTTTTTTTTTAATGTTTTATTCCGAAATGGTCCCATTTAATTTCATACAGATCTGATGACGAGTTTCGAAGACAGACAACGGAACTCTTCAAATAATGACGGCAAATGAACCGCAATTGCTGCTATCGCAAAAATATGCATTGTTTACGCAATGACACAACATAACATCACGCCTGTATGCTCAAAAGGGTTACGCAGATGTATTCAGTATATCAACAATAGATGAAGTCGCAATTGTAGTTGTTGGTTGAAAGGTTGGACCGTCCTATTATATAAATATCCCTTGACGGAGCTGGGAGCCAGGACCAGATCAACATATACATGTAAATAACTTGGTGACCTATTACCAGAGTCCTGATTAGAGCGGATAAACGACCCTCTGGAGTGACACGAACGCTTCAACAACAGACGAAGTCAGAGAAGTAACTTGCTTTTCAATAGATGTCACTGACGTCACCTTATAGACGTAAGTCCATAATGTGAAGGCAAATTTCGCGAATAAGAAAGGAAACTAGATTATGGCATTAATTAAGATTTTTTTGTAGGTATCTGAATGTATTATTCAAATAATATATTAACAGACCAGTTTGTCAACATAATTAGATACTCAATACAGTACGAAATATTGATTGCGCAAGTATTAAGTAATTTACTGAATATTGATTGCCTGTGGTGATGCCTGCTTCTCGATCGCCTTCTCAATAGATAACTCTATTCGATTCGTCTGATCATGTGTCGGAAATTCGGAATATCGTTGTCCATTCGGCAACACATGGACATGAAAGTACTGGGTACCTACGTTACGTGTTACACAATTGCATTTTAACTAATTCCTGCATAGAACGTAGTTTATTTTCCGTTAGAGATCTAACTGAGATATATTTTTTAATAAGTGGACTTTTGTTAGTCTCAATAGAGATCAACTGTCCCATGTGATCTGATCTAACACCGCTAACTAGTAAAGAGTCTTGAACTGCACAATTTGAAAAAATATGATCAATACAAGTATTGGAATTAGCCGTAATCCTAATTGGTTCGTTAAAAAAAATAATAAAATAATTTTGTCTAAAACAGTTTGGGAAGTCGGTGACTTCTATTTGAGTGGGTCTTTTATTTTCGCCACCGACTTCCCAAACTGTTTTAGACAAAATTATTTTATTATTTTTTGAAGGCGGTTTAACTTTTTTGTTAAAAGTAATTTTATTTTGTAATTTTTAGTGGAAAGTTTGTTTAGAAGTACTTGTTAGCCAACTAAACGCACTGCTCCAATAAGACAGCGATGTTTCGGAGTAAACGATAATATCATCGATGTAAACAAACTTAGATTTTTGTTGATATTTTCAAAACTGCTTAACCGATTTCGATAAAATTTGAACGGGACCACCTCTGAAGTATGACCTACCAAACAAAAAACAATCACTAAAATCGGTCCACAACTGGCGGAGATATCGCGTAACAAACATACAAAAAAAAAAAAACATACAGACGAATTGAGAACCTCCTCCTTTTTGAAGTCGGTTGAAAATATGTTCTAATTAAAAGAATTAAACAAGGCTAATAATTGATATTTATCCGACGATTCTATTAAAAAAATAATGTTAAAATCACCACAAACAAAGATATATTTCTTACATTTAAAACTTTTCTAAGAACATCTTCCATTACTGTCGAGAATGTAGAAAAACTTGAAGAAGGTGGCCTATATACACATATAATAATATAGTTATCTACTTCAGCACAAGCTATCTCACATAAGCGATCAACACAGCATGAGGTGATGTCCTTTCGGAGGTTTAAAATCATTTGGAGAAATTTGTCAGTTTTGTATGCCTTGACCTGCTGGCGATTGTACATAATGCAAAATATCAGAATAAATACGAAAATGACAACATTATTTTTGTGCTTTCTTAGCACAGACAGACGTTTTAGTTGTAAAAATAAATAAAATGAAATCGTCATAATAATTCTAACCTTGAATCTAGTATGGCAACAAAAGCGACAAATTTTTTCTTCTTCCATTTTTTTTCGGAATAGGCCAGTGTCAAAAATTTTTGATAGGTACCGTAAAAGTCTGTTTTGCCGCAAAACGAGATAAACCGTATCTTACGGTTTCTTACGACAATCCGAAATAATTTTACAGTTCGTAAAAATATCAAAGAATATAATTCTTCTTCTCTTGTCTTCTCCTTTTCTTCTATAAAGTCTATAAATATAAAGTAAGCCTTTGTTTCGAGGTTCTCGTTGTACATGACTGCCTCATTAGTGTAGTAGTCCTAAGCGCGGCGGGGTCCTGGATTCGATTCCCAGTTCGAACAAAGTGTTATTGGGTTTTCTATGAAATTCTCAGTAGCAGCTCGAAGTCTGGATTTGTGCCCGGTTAATGGCAATAGGCTCGCCCCCTATGGGACCTTAACATAGGTACCGGCGAAATGTAGATGTACATTAGTACCCCTCTGCCTAACCCTTCGGGGAATACAGTATGTATGTTGTTTTGAGGTACCAAAATGGATTTAGATGTGTTTGGATAAGGAGTTCAGGGTATCAGTGCGTATGAGCAGTGTGCACTACATAGAACGTAAATAAATGTATATTCGTATACAATAAAAAGAAAATGAGTGTTTTATAAGAAATACAAACTGTTTATTCAAAGTAACAAACTACACACCACTAAAATATTATTATTCTAACTGTAAATCAGTTTGTTAGCAGATTCCGCGCCCTTAACCAAATTTTATTATTGCCATTTAGATAAACGCTTCTTTTAACATCCAACATAGAATAAAATTCCGAAGATGGACATCAAAGGAGAGCGATCTTCGTCGTCCGTTTAATTAGTACGAAACAAAAAAACTATACTTAGATACGAGTGTAGTCCCACAGGACTAGATTCTTATTTCTTTTATTTTTTTATTTACCATTTTTTTTTCCCATGAAACACCTGAGTTCTTATTTATAATTTTAAAATACTTGTCCATTTTACTAGATTCTAATTTTATAATACTATAGAATATTTACCAGAATTGGTTCTAGGTTTTTTAATGACTTTCTGTTTCCTGTATGTGTTTTTACCAATGACCACAGAACAGTTAAATTTTCTTGTTCTGTGAGTACGACCTTATTTTTATCCGGTAGTTAAGAGGGTACTCTAGTGAGAAGTACAAACGCATTCTGCAGTTTCCGCCGTAGATAATGACTCTAGAGCAATATTTTTCCAAAAAATCTAGATCTAATTCATACAGGCCCCTATTATTTCATTTTTTCAAAAAAAAAAATCACAAGAAAATATGACAATTCAAAAACTCGAAAAAAAGCCCGTTTTTACCATCATGTTCAGACGACTATCAAACAAATTTGAAAAGTTTTTAATAAAAAAATAAAATAATAGAAGCATAGACATGCTTTTCCTCTAAATGTTGATATATAAATTGTTTAGATCAATCCACTTTTGAAGAAGAAAACAGCAGAATACGAAACGTCTTTTGGTCAAGGTTTTTGTAGGTAAAATCATCCTAAGCTGCAGTTGTCCTTTTCGCACTATACGGGGAGAGACTGGAGGTGCAGCGCGACAGCAATAGTTTCTACAAATACGTTTTTTTCAAATTCCTCAGGACTAGAGTCCCCTCTTAAAAACAAGTAGGTAGTAATCAGGTAGAGCCAAATGCAAATTTCAATTGCTTTTTCGCAAATCTATAGTTAAGTACGGTCGCCAGGATGTCAAGTTAACACAAAATTTGAATTTTTCTCAGTTGATTTTGAACCTAATCATCAACATTTTAAGGTTGAAAATCATTTGGAGAAATTTGACAGATGCGCTGGTGATTGTACATTCTAGATTCGTGGTAGTACTGATTGCGATATGAAATATACAACATTCACAACTGATTACTAAAACTGCTGCTAGAGTAGTTTAAATTGTTAATGTTGGTAGTTTGGACAATTTTGACTTGATAAAAATGTTAAGCAATGGTTTTAGTTTTCAGTTTTGAATAGTGCATAGTTAATTTATATCGCAATTACCACGACATACAGTTAAATGTACCTAGAATGTGTTATACGTAAAAATTCCGGAAATACAAAAAAAAAAGCAGGCTAAAAGACATCTGAAGTCTGTTAATAAATCTATGACCTTAATTCTAAGCTTATGTGATGACCTTCGATTGGTGTTAGTAATACATCACATTTTGCCTCCAACTTGCTGACATCAGCGATCACTCGGTAGCGCCGTAAAATATTCGCCAAATATGTCTTCATAATCATTATAGCGTACTGCTTACCTGAAATTCAATGTAATCTGTATTAACCAATCATACTCCACACACTAAAATTTAGAAAAGCTATTAAGAAATATATGCGGAAAGGGATAAGACAGGATTTTCCTAAAAACCAAGCCTATGAGTTAAACACGAGGTTGGGAGGCTGTAGGACTCCCATGTTTGAGGAATTACAGATTACGCTATAGTATACCGCTCGCGTACTGTGAGTTTACAGACTCCACACTCCGTCTAGGTTTTTTTAAGCTTATCAGTAATGTGAGGCGCACATTACTAGTATTCTTGCTAACCCCTCGCACTAAGCTAAAACGGCTGTTTTACGAGTGAGTCCACGTCGCTACTGCAATGAGTGGGTTTCGAAACGGCTACCACATGATCGCAAGTCCGACGCCCTAGCCATTGCCTTACGATATTTTCCTACACCCATTGAAACGAGTGATACTTAATAATTCATAACAGGAGTCAATTGGTTACTTTTAGGCAAACATCATCATCATCACTGTATCATCGCTTAACATAAGGTGAGACAGTGGTCAAACGCAAGCCTATCCAACATTATAAAGTAGTAAAAAATTTACCCTTGTTTTAGGGTATGGAAAATTCTTATAGATCGTATTCAAACTTGGCAGGCGACAGTGTAGTGTTGTCTTGTTGCCTCAGGGTCATTTTCATGGTAAATCGATTTTACCCACCTATACAATTTCTCTTGCCAAGACCAAAGCTGGCAAACGCGTTAGGGTTGTCAGGTAATGTGCTAGGGTCCAGCCACCGCTCGGGTTTGAACTGATCCGCGTCTGCACCCCACATTGGGTGACGGTTGATGTATGACACATTCATTATGGCAGTGGACCCAGCGTGCAGTGTGTAATTATCTGAAAATAGGTGAATTTGTGATAAGTGAGCAACAATTAGTGATAATCCTTCTGATTGATCGTGGTGGCCACACTAACCTATTTTTGATGCGTTATCTCGGAAGACAAATTTTTACTCTTAGTTGATCGAAGAAAGGATGTCAATACTAGCTTATATTATACAACAAGGATATACGGAAAACAGACATCATAAATATGCAAACAATACAGAAAACCTCCTCGTCCTTAAAATTCTTAATTAAAAATAAGACTTTCAACAATAAAGTTTCGAATTAAAATGCAAAACCAAAAACTTATCAAAATCATGGTGCATTTTTAACAGACTTTAATAAATCAACTCGGGTCGAAAAATAAGGTTATTGATAATCCATTGACACAATATTCACTATAAACTATAAATATAATATTTGTTAGTCCATTCTACAATGTGCCAAATTTCATAAGTTTTTTTTTGTCATTCATCAAACTGTGGAAGTTCTCGTCAATTTTTAAAAATTTCGGAACTTGTAAAAGTACTTCTAGGATTCGTGTATTGGTTTTATAATAATTAAATATATCTACGTATGGAAAAATCTTAGATCAAATAAAAAGTTAAGATGAAACTTTGCGAACAAAGAAGGAACACACCCCCTGCCGTGTACAAACACAATTACACGTATACCGAAACTACGCCTTATCTTGTCAGTCGAGTTATCGAAAGCTCGACTGACAAGATAAGGCGTAGTTTACTAATACATGGTGTGCGTGTAATTGTGTGTTGTACGCGGCAAGGCGTAGTTTTAGCCTTAGCAGGCTTCACTTCTTTGTTCGCAAAGTTCCATCTTAACTTTTTATTTGATCTGAGGGAAAAACTATTAATAAATAAAACATCTTTTACAGAATGAGGATAGCTGTTACTTATAGTTTAGTTTTATGAGCATTTTAGATAAGTGGTGTATTTCGTAGAGAAAGTCAATATAATATAAGTGTAAGAAAATAAATACTTAGTTTAATAGAAGAGGCACACATTCGTGCAATCCTTGGCGCAGGAGGTAATATTCTCAAACTCTCTTTAATCACCGCTTCCAAGTACACGAGCTTCGGTAGATCATGTCTGTCCACGTCTTTGTCTTGATATCGTCCAAGTACGTCTTCTAGTCTGTGAAAATTACCACCAATATATTCTCTACGGTTTCGTTATCGTGCTTGGAAATAAATTCTTATGACAATGCAAAAAAATTCAAGGAGCAAGAATAATACAGGGATTCATTAAAAATAAAATAAAGGTAAAAAACGTTAAGAAGAAATTTTTCAATGTCCATTATTGATTTTAGAATCTACTTATTTCACGTTATCCCAGTTTCACTAACAGCTTTTTTTTTCGTTTAAAAAATATTTCAGCCTAATAGTAGCGACGCTCATCTTGCCGTAACATAAGGAGGAAATGTGGTGCATTGAGGTCCCTTAAGGGGATAGAATCCGCTTCACGCTTCATACAAAAGTAGTTTGGTCCTATCTTGAATTTTAACCAATGAAAGTCTTTGAAAATTTTCAGTAACAATCTTATCATTAAAATACGTGTTCTTTGAACGCAAAGCTTTATTGCAATACACGGTCAAAAAGTTACATTAGCTCAAAGATTGATAATTTTCGATGAAAACGACCCATTTATACGCTAGTATTTCAAGATAATGTATCAATACAGAACCATTTTGACTCATGGGGAACCCAGATAATATAATGAATTTTACAAAAAAAATATACGTAATAACTATATTAAAAGAGTAATCTCCAAATTTCGGAACAAGAAATATGCGCGAAAATGTTGCAAATGTATTGTTGTTTCACCTCTCGGGCACGTGTTCGCATCGTGACGGATAGAGATAGTGACAACAGTGCAACATTGTTGCGTTCGCGAGGGACAGTCCTCATAACACATTCCACCTCCATCATCAGGCCAGCCGTGACACCATATTATTGTATAGTTATTGGATTTATGCGATGATTAACATAGTTTGTTAAAAAAATAAAAATGTTTTTTATTGTATCTAATACATTGTTTTTCATTACAAAAATTGTGACAACCCCTGTAGACCAGCGCCGATACCTTAGAAAATGGTAAAAAGTATAAAAAAAAATATAGTAGGATGAAACCCATTGGAAAAGGAAGAGAATATTGCAAAAAGTTAATAATAAATAAATTACGGGCGATCTCGCAAATTCGGGAAGCGGGAGGGAGTGGGGGGGGGGGTTAAAAACGGTTTATCTCGATTTCCGGCAAAACTACAAGTCCTATGGAAAAAAGTTAAATGGCAAAGTTGTAGGTAATAAAGAGACCTACAGCTTTTGTATTTACACTTTTTTCACATATCCGCAAAATTTATTTAAAAAATTAATTATTGTTAAATTATTAAATTATTGTCGCGGTGGCTTAGTGGTCATATCGTCTTCTGGTTAAGTACATCAGACTTAAGCAGAAGACGCAGGTTCGAATCCTACCCGCGGTCGTATTTTTCCTTCACTAAAATAACTTAATGATAGACCAATTAAATTCTTAGCTTTGTAACATTTACAATAAAATGGAATGAAATGAAATAAATGTTAATAATTAGAGTCTATACGCAGCTCCAGTATTCAGTGTGAGTACCTGTGTATGTATCAGTATAGTGTGTGTAGCTTAGTGTCTTTAGCCATTCTGTTAGCGTTTTTTACACTCATATAGTAACATAGGGTAAATTTTGTGCTTTTTATTTAATTTATTATACACTCACCGGCAGAGAAACTTGGCCACACGCAGATTTGCCGATAAACCGACTTTAAACATATCTATTACATTAAATTAGAGGTAGTTGCACTGAATAAATGTTTCTTATGATTTTAGAACGTAGTTATTGTAAGATTACTCGTACTGCACCAATTTTTTTTTAAACTATGCACTTTCAGCGAAATTAGGGTTTTTACATTGTCAATTTAAAAACACTGTAAAATGAAGAATAACCATTTCTTTTTTATTGTCTATGGGTTTTACCATCGGGTGTTTCCTCCTCTAGCTCTGATAACAGCTTGCATTCGATCTGGCATGCTTTGGATGATGTTTTTAATATCAACTTGCAGTAAGCATTCCCAAGCGGACAGTGCTGCATTTCTAAGCTGGTTAAGAGTGTCAGGTGGGTGGGGAGAGCCCTTAATCTTTCTCTTTTGCTTAGCACAAAAATAACGTATCATTAAAAATGATTTTTGTTTACTGCCAAAATGAAGTGTTTTTACATCATCGACATTATTTTGTCAAAAAAGTTACGAGCACAACGATCGAAACTCGATTTACGGAGCGAATAGGACACCGAAGATGCCTTCAATGTAATCGCTCAAATAACGTATCTTATCATGCGTTTTTAAGCAGAAATTTTAATTATGTAGCCTCAGTTTGTTTCATGCGAAATAAGCGTAAAGTACCGTTACTGAATGCCATTTTAATGGAAGTTCCTTTGCATTCCAAACAGTATAGAATTTATGTAACAGCCAAAATGACGTATGTCAACCATTTTTTTGAAAAATAAACTTTTTTTAAATAAAAACCCTTTTTTGATTGCCTAAAAAGTTACACTATTCTGTAGCCCTTAAACAAAGCTTTATTATTAGTTAAAAATCAGATCTTGATCTAGATATCTAACTACTATAGAATTTGTCAAAAGAGAGCTATAAAATATCGGTAGTTAAATTTGAGTTGTTTTTCGGCTCTCCTGTGAAGTTGTCATTTTGCCCTTACGCTACTCTACGAATTTTGTGTACGTACCTAATTTCAGACTATTAAAAACTTGGAAAATGGGTCGAAATTGACATCTAAGATTATACCGAAACACATAGACAATAATAAAACCTAATATGTAAAAATAACGGCTGTTGAGTTTTTGTTATAAGTATTATTGCTATTTGAAAAAACATAAAAAAAATTCATCGTTTCCAAGCACAGATTTCAAGTCAAATACGAGTATCATGAGTACTTACTCTTCCAATAGTTTTGTTTGGACGTCCTGGTGTGATCCAACTAATATTAAAGTGAACGTCAGAGCTTTAGTTGTAGTATCGTAAGCAGCTGCTACGATTGTGTCCAAGTGTCCCCTGATATCATCGTTGGTGAAGGCATTTTGCTTATCAGCCAATTGAAGCATATAATCCAATAGAGGTTTGAATTTAGCTGAAATAATTTTATTATTTGAAAATCGCTTCCATACAACTTGCATGAACTATTATGTTTTGACTAGCATAAAACAATGATGATAATAATATTCAGTGTCTCTAACAGAAAAGGTATAATTCAAGAAAAATAACTAAAAAATAATAACTAATTATTAATATTGCATAAACTCGCGCGCAGAATGCTGAAATTCATTAAAAGTAAAGGTTGAATGGTGGTACTGCCTTTAGTACAGTGTGAAAATGTAGTAAGTGTGGAGTTGGAGTCAGTGTTTTAGTAGATACTTAATAGTGATCAAAGTGTTGCAGCAGTTTGCATTGCCAATGATTTAAGTGATTTAAAACTAAATTAAATAAGTTGATTATAAATACAAAAGGAACTATTTCAAATGGTTAATTTGAAATATTTTTTTTATGTTAAGTATTATTACTTATATAGGAGTAAGGAATTGATTTTTTGTTAGTTACTTTGCTTATCCATTTTTTTAAAGATTGGATATGCAGTTCACTGCGACCGCAGTCAGCCAACCTTACTTTGATAGATGTATAAGTATTTGAGGACAATTCTATCTTTCATTGCGGACACGGTGACGTTGGGAGATAGCAGAACCAAGGACGAGTATAATTGTGTTGTCCCCCCCACTTTTTCATAAGTATTTAAACCTTTATAATAAGGTCTTCTCACCTCAAACAGAATTATCTACTACATTACAGCAATTTTATTGTAAACTTACATTTTGAAGTGAAAACTTCTTTAGGCGCGTTGAGCACTTTGAACAAAAATCATGGAAGTCGCGTAATACTCACCGAACGCTTTCCAGGAGCTATATGTATATTGTGTATCTATATATTTCAAAAAATATGCTCTAATAGCTCGACGATACAATTCGCAGTTAGGTACTTAGTTTTTACTTCTATCGGCAGCCCCCAAAACTGCCACGCATGTTTATTTGACAAATTAGACGAACTTACCTTAAGTGAAGTCTAATTACAATTTTATGAGGGGTGATCTGAAATACAATTATTTACAGTGTACTATAATATTTGTGATTGTTCGACAACTGATTGACCTACCTGTGGAGGCTTGTTGTTAGCAAATTGTTTATCTAGTTTTTTTTATATTACTGTATTAGTCTGTAAGCCTTCTTAAAAATAAATAAATGATTTATATGATCACATATGTGATAAGCTACATATTCAGTAGATATGCCATCATACCCCACGCTTGTAGTATTTTTTAATGACCTTATTATCTGAAGTAAATCATATGGTGCACTTGGTGCCATAAACATAGACTTATTTGTTTTCGCAATATTTGCAGTTACTTGTTTACCAGCATCTGCGATTGGTTCCATGTACTTAAATCTTTACATATTAGTTTGGATTTAGGAGTGTTAAGTTGTTAATCATATCATAATCATTTATTCGCATAAAACACGGTAATACACAGGTCACAAATACATTAATGAAGTACATAGGTACATGTTTCGCCAAAATGGCATGCAAATGTCAATAATCGAAGGAATTGAAGTTACAAAAGAAAACTTAAATAATTAAATAAATAGTCAGTGTCTAATTTATAATAGTATACTGCGTCCTAAGATGCGTCGTTACGGGTCAAACACAAAATGCGGCATTCACAATTTAAAAAAAATAAAACATCATATATCAGTTTGAAAATCAGCCTTTATTTGTATTGTACTCTTTGTTAATTCTTAATAATATCGACATAGATCAGTCTTACATATTTGTGCAAAAAATCACAGTTTTTGTTTTTATCTGTTCACAGAAAAGACTTACTTGTCTACAGTAGATAATATAAACCTTATTTAAGTAATCACATTATTACGATTTATTTGAAAAACGTAATATAATATGCTCAAAACAATATTCACTTTCCTTACTGAATAATTAAAATTTGACAATACGTTTAGTTAAGAAAATAAAAAATAATCAAAAAATGTCCACGGAATGGACGTCTCCCCTGTAGAAATTTCACAGAAAAGATCTAGTTTTCCACAGAATGATTAAGCCATAAACGTTACTTATTAATCATTGTTATTCACTTGAAATATCTTATTTCAAATGTTCAAAATAAAGTCTTTTACCATAGTAAAGTAAATAATATTATATAATTGGTGTATAATATAAAATAAAAAACAATCACAATAATAATATGTCCACACAAAGGAGACTACTTAGAAACTTAGACTTACTGTAGAAATTAATGAAAAAAAATATTTTCATCATCAGAATCGTCTGATATGGTTGGCAGAAATCGTTTTTTGGGGGTTATTTCTACAGAAGAATACGAACTCTCAGAAAAAAATCGACGTGCTCTCTTTACGGGTCTTTGGCTCGGGAAATTGACTTGAATCAAATTATCAGGCGTTAATCTTTCAAAGTAACCAGGTGTTATTGACTCAGTTGAAGCTTCACTAGTTCCTGGGCTACCAGGAGATTGAATAGAGCAAGCTTCAGATGGACTGTTGCGATGATTGGAAGGTCCTGCTTGAGGAGAAACAGGCAAAAAATTGTCTAAACGAGGATCAGATAATATAGAATTAGTAGGGGAGTTTGGAACTTTAAACTGTATTTGAATCTGTCCTAATTCATAATGCAAACATTTTTCATGGGCTGTGCAATTTAAACAGCTTAGTCGTCTGGCACGGATAATATTAGGATTCTGAATATTCCACAAGGCTTGATGTATTTCGAGTGTTCCTTTGAAAGGTAGTGTAGCACTCTGATTCAAAACCTCATCGACTTCAGGAAACTTGGACTCGTCGATCTTATATGTTTCTATACCTCTACAATTTACGCTTAAACATGCCATGAAATCATCTAAATTCGATACATCTTTTCCCTTCGCAACATAACTGTCACAAATGCGTTTGATACACCCCCCAACACCATCAGGTGCACCTTTTCCGTGACCTCGCTCAGTAAAATGCCAGTTAATAGTTGTAACGGAAAACTCTTTACTTAATAACGTAGCGAGCAAAAAAAACATAGACTTGTTGCGGTACTGAGTCAAAGGACCATCGCTCAAAATGTGCAAAATTTCTAAATTTGGAGAGAGTTCCCTGATACTTTTTACTAGAGCAATGAAGTGAATACATATGGCAGTCGGATCGTGTCGCAGGTTCTGCGATACGGTACAGAAAGATGTGGTATTTGTATAATTATTAGGAGGCTCTAAGTTGCTATTATAATATACTGATGTATGTAACGATAGTTGAGGTTTGGATCCACCGAAATGCGCCGATTGAACCTCCTGCCCATACTTACAGTTATAATTTTCGGAAAAATCTATATGAAGTAATCCTTCATTGGATGACAGATTTTGTTTAAGATGTTGTATGGTTTTTCTTTGATGAATCATATTTGCCACATGCTTCCTTAAAGTCGGTAAATTAAATTTCAATTTTTGAAATAGTGCTTTCTTTGTAGTTGAGACTTTTTCTTTAATTGTTTTGCGACACTGCTTAGTAGTATTTTTAATTACCACTGGAACTGTTTTCGTGATCCACCTTTCATATAATATAGTATCATTGGCATCAAAATTGTTACACTCCAAAGCTTTGTCTTTGCAACCAAAACATATATTTTCCAAGCAAGTCACGCTCATTGTATTATTACAGCACAGATACTTGAGCAAGTCCGTAATAGTTTTGTATTGAATTATTTTACCATTATATAGTGCTTGAATTATAAAAGTATTATTACAATGTATCGAACATAAACATGTGTTTCTGAGGTTGACTTTTGGAAATAATACCCAGAATGGGCGGTATCTCCGAAAAGTTTCGTATGATATGTTGACTCCAAACTGATTTACAAAATTTTTATGTAAATTTATTAACGAATCATTCAGAAATCGAATTTGCTTTTTTTGTTTTTTTCTCGTTATGGTTTCTTTTTTCCCTGAGGTAAGCGTACTTTGTTCATCTTGCACTAAAAAGTCTTTTACTGCTTTCCTCATTTCTTGTGCTTTTTTATATTTTTTTACTCTTTCGGATGTCTTCTTTTCTTTTTCTAATCTATTCGATGATCTTATATGTCGCATTCGGTATTTCGCCATTTGATTCCAACACCAGTATTCTTTTTCTTAGGTAATTATTTTCCATTCTTAATCTTCGTGCATTTCTTTTCACAACCGCATTACCAACTCTGACGCGTGAAAATGAGGGACTAGTCGGCGGTGTGTTTTCTTCAACAATACGCAAAGCATTTTCGTAATTTTTTTTCTTCTGGCGTCTTAACTTAGCCTTCTCTCTCCATATTTTTCTGATTTGTCGTTGTTCTCTAGGTGTGTAATCTTTAATAGTTTTGATTTTACCTTGTTCCTTCTTACGTCGATATCTTTCTCTGTCTTGTCTTCTTCTTTCTTCTAAGTCTGCTTCGCTCATCTTAGCACGTGCACGACGTATACTGAGCTTCTTTTGTTCTCGCCTACGTTTCTTTTTATCTTCCTCGGAAAGCTGATTTTTTGTTCTACTTGCCTGTGGCATCGTAACTGTAACAATCACATGATACCGTGGTACATAATATATCTTTAAGCATATAACCTGTGCGCAGTAGGTCTAGGCCGCATTTCTAGCATTACAAACCAAACTTAAGCGGGGCGCAATCGTTCAAAGTGAGGGGTAGTCATCGGAAAACATAATTTATTTGAACTGAAAACATGCTGTTAATATTTTTTACATCATCTTCTAGTAACATTACATTTTTTTATAAAGGACTGTTTTTTGACACGGGAAAAGTTATTTTGCTTCCCTTCTGTAGACAATAGTATTTCCTGTAGACACATGTATCTACAGGAAAGATGTCTACAGAAAAGACAAATGTTAATATATTAAAGATGGCGTAATACATTTTGAGGTTAGAACAAAAGCAACATAGATTTCGCAACCAGTCACTTAATATGCGTATAAGTTGAGGTCTCAGTTATTTTTAAAGGATCTACTTACCAAAATATACGTAATACAGGAAAGATTCACCAAACACGACCAAAATCTTGTGTAATTCCTTGAATAAGTATTCTTCACTGACACTAACACTATTTAGCAAAATTGCGTTCGAATGACTGACGGTGAAAACAGTATTGCCAACACGATAAAAAAAAATATCGGATGCGTTCAAAATTTTAAAAATATTGTATGTTTTACGTATCTACAGAAGAAGACTATAAATATCAGAACATCGTGTTTATATGTGTTTATTCCTAATTTAGGAAGGATGTTTTTTTTTATGAATTTCATATTCTTAAAGTTGCCTAATTTTCGAATGTTTGTTTAATTGTAGGATTAAACTTATTGTCCCTGAAATATTTTTAAAACACTGTCAAACTGAAGTGCGTAGTATCCGAACAGGTTACAGAAGGGGACAATTTCACACTAAAAAGATCCTTAAATTAATATTTTATTCGTCAAATCTGAAAATCTTTGGAAATCAAATAGGCCAAATGATAACCTTAAATTTAAAAAATGCCTGCACGCTAAGATAACGATTAACTACAGTTTATGTAGCCTGAACACTTTTTTTGACGTTTTTGTGTTTGACCCTTACTCTTGATTATTTAAATATTCTTTAACATTATAAAATCTATTCATAATTAAAAAAATAAACAACTTCGATTTAAATATTTGAATTGACAATGATTCTCTGATGTCTGCTGGGATTTTATTGTACAATTTAACAGTCATTGTGAGACAACTTTTTTGATATAGTGCCGTATTTGGCATATGTGACAATACTAGACGTTCGCTATTTCTCACCGAACGTGGGTAGATATCCTTTGCAGTTGTAAAAAGGTGCAGGTGCCATCTAACGAAGAGACAAGTTTCAAAAATGTACAGACTAGGAAGGGTTAGTATTTTTAGTTTCATAAAGAATGGTTTGCCTGATTCATGAGGACGAATTCCCACGACGGCTCGTATGCACCTTTTTTGAGCTACAAAGGCTCTGTTAATATCGGTTGAGTTACCCCAGACAAGCAGACCATATCTTAGAACCGACGCCACATAAGCGTGATAGGCTTTTAATGCCGTTTTTTCGGAACTTACACGACGCAACCTACCAAGGACATACGCAAAACTATTCAGCCTCTTGCAGACCTTCTCTATTTGTTCTTTCCAATTGAGATGCTTATCTATTGCTAGGCCTAAAGGATGCCTCATTGGTTTCTGATATGATGTTGTTCTTGTAGTAAATCTTGCCTTTATTGTTATCTGGCCTGTAATTGTTTTTAAAATGGATGTATTTAGTTTTACTGGTATTCATTTGGAGATTGTTTCGTGCAAGCCACTGTGCTACTTGTTCAATTGTGTCGTTAATTTCTGTTTGAATATTTCTGTAAGGGTCTTTTTATTACACGTCATAATAACCGATATATCGTCAGCAAACAAAAATGCTTTATGGGATATAATTCGCGGTATGTCATTAATATAGAAAAGAAAAAGTAACGGCCCAAGTACACTTCCCTGTGGGACGCCAAATTTGTTGACTTCAAAGCTCGATTCACACGTTGTCAGGATATTATTATTATCTGCCTTGGTTATCTGAACACATTGTTTCCTACCATTCAGATAAGTTTTTATCCATTCTAGTGCAGGGCCCCTTATACCGTTTAGTTCGAGCTTTTGTAATAATATATGATGTGCGACATAATCCAAAGCCTTAGTCATATCAAAAAGAAGGACACAGGTATCTTTATTTGAATCGACGCTAGTAATTATATCACTTAAAAGATTGAACATTGCTGATTGTGTAGATCTATTGTGCCGAAATCCAGACTGCTCGTCAGCAATGATTTTAAACTTGTCACTAAACTCTGTTATCCTTACATGCATAGATTTTTCATATATTTTAGAGAATACCGGTATAAGGGTTATAGGCCGGTAATTTTCCAGTTCTTTTCTATCGCCCTTTTTAAATAATGGCTTGACAATTGATTTTTTAAGCACTTCAGGGAATGTACCCTTTTCAAATGATAAGTTTATCAAATGTGACATAATGGGGGATATTTCATCTGAGCAAGCCTTCAATATTCGTGTTGACACTTCATCATATCCTTCCGTGTTGGTGTTTTTAAGCGACATAACAATTTTTTTTATTTCATTTTTCGAAGTGGGTTTTAAAAATATTGAATGTCCTTGATTATTAAGATTTTTACTGTTACTTGTGTCCGAATCAATGTTTAAATATTTATTAGTCGTTTGAATGAAATAGTTATTGAATGGCAATGCTATATTGATGGGATCTGTAATGATTAAATTATCCTTTTTAATTACGTCAATGAGCTTTGTTTTGTTTACCCTGTTACTTTCTTCTTTAATAACCTGCCATGATGCTCTACAGACGTTTTTGCTCCCAGTGACAAATTTGTCATTCGTGATTCTTTGTGAAGTTACTAAACATTTTTTCAGTAACTTGGCATATGTCTGGTATTGGTTTTTGTTATCGCAAGTCTTTGTTTTATAATATTTAAACCGGAGTATTCTCTTTTTTATGCAACTTATTTTTATTCCTTTAGAAATCCATTTTCGCTTTAGATTTTTTAAATTAATCTTTACTTGTTTTTTAGGAAAGTTTAGTTTATAGAATAGAGTAAATAACTGATGAAATTTAGAGAACGCTTTACTAGGATATTGCTCTAAATAAATTTCAGAAAACGATAATGCTTTCAGGTTCTCTCTAAAGCGTGTGATATTTTCTTCGCTGTATTCTCTTTTGACGATAAACCTGGCTATTGGAGTATCTTTTCTTTTTTTAATAGGAAACGATAACATTTGGGCAGTTACGTGATCAGAAAGGCCCAATGGTAAGACGGTTCCAGTTGTTATCATTATGTTAACTCGTCAAGCCCCATATTGTAGACAAACTGAAAAAATCTACTTTTTGAGTTATCAGTGAATGTTAATTAAATTAAACATGAACTTGTTTCACTGTATAGGCTACTTATTACGGACACGGTTGCGGCTATGTTTCTACTCATTATGGCTCTGCTTACGTTTTTTCGGCAGGGCCGCAGTAGTTTTTCTATGTTTCCCATTTTTCCGTTAAATTTTCTTGTCAGTTCCCACTTTTCACAATGATACCGTAGACGCGCAAAAAAGAAGTTTCAAATCGGTGTTGTCTTCCCACAAAATAATTTTTTTATTTAAAAAATAAAAGTTTATCTAAATTGTGATGCCACAGACTCACGAATGAGATACTACACTGTAAATAATTGTATTTCAGATCATCCGATTTTTTTTCTGATTTACCTTGGGTAGGGTCGTCGTCATAGTCTAAACCTTTATTGAGTTTTAATTCTGATTTACGCTCATTCATTATCTGAAACGAGAAGAAAACAATAAATACTGGATGACGGGTTATAGCATGGAAATATACTTACTGCCGCATAATTCCTTTGTTGAAAACTTACAACTTTTTGCTATACGTTTAACTTTACAAAACAAGCATCCCATCGGCTGTCGATTTATACCCAATAAAAAAGAAGGTTATCAATTCGACTCGGATGTATGCAATATTGTTGGCATTGCACAATATTTGTATAATTGTTGTTATAAATGTTTGTCAACGTTTAAACTAAAAAAAAAATGACTTAACTACTCATTCAAACTTTACTTACTTTCTAGTGAGAAACTTGCATTGTTTCCTCAAGCGAAAGATACTCAATCCAATACAATGAGTAGTTACGTAATTTTTTTTTAGTTTATACGTGGTGGTCCACGTACATACCTACTTACGTACACTTATGAAATTTGTCACATCTGTTTAGAAGCTCACAAAGACTAACATAATAATTATACAAACATTGTGCAATGCCAACAATATTACATGCACCCTCATGTATGGGAACATTCGTTCCACTGTGCGTCGGTCGAAAATGTACAATCGAAAGTGGGCTCGTTGTTTTAAGTACTGTAGAATTGTAGAGAATGTTGGAGAAATAATAAATCTACCTTATTCAGTCACTTAAACAATACGTGTGATTTAAACACTTACTCTCATGAATAAAATAACAAAAATATAATTACCTTAACGGTTATGTTTGTAATTATGCCAACAAACTTATCATTTTCCTTCTTCAAAGAACTTAAATTAAACAAAAATTGAAAATGCAAGAAAAAATTTTTAAGTCTGTTTATATATACAGTAAATAAATCTTCAATTGCATGAGAATAGTCGGTAATGGTCTGGTCTTGATGGTTTTTTCCAAACGTTGTACCTATAAAATATAATATTAGCTAATTTAAAAATAGTTTTAACTGTTTATTTTTTTCTTATACCTAGATCATTTTTCAAATCAAATCAAATGTTTTTATTTCAAATAAGCTTTCACAAGCGTTTATGAAACGTTATTGACTCTAGTTCCACGGTTCCAAAAAATTGATCCCATGGAGAAGAATCCGGCAAGAAACTCCATGGACAATCTTTTAAAATATATTGTTTTAACATAATTTGCTGGTATATTATGCCGATAACAGGATGTGAAGACATTGGAGGTTTATGTCATAATTAGCCTGAAGTCGGGACTAAAATTACAAGAAGGTTCTCAGCAAATGAGAACGCAATGTCAAACTAAAACAGATACACTATGTGTAAGAATACACATCATCAAAAAATATGAACTAGGATAACTATAAACTACTTAGACATAAATGGCTACGATGTACTCACATTTACAGTTCCTGTTTATATAAAGTGGTAAACAATATACAAAATAATTGAGACTGAATAAAGTAACCTCAGGTTGCCAGGGAGACCACAAGTGCACCCGTATTTTAACACCACACATTTTTATCGTCAACGTAGTCCTTTATTTTGTAATATGCTTTCTTAACAAGGACCGTTTTCGTGTCGTTTTCGTGGCCAAGAAGCTATCCTCCGTCAGGTTAGACCACTTCAACGGCACAAGGTGATTGAAGGATATAACGTCCCTGAGTCTAACCGAAGTACAATCTAACTTGGAGGTATTAATTAAACAACACCATACCAACTGTGTACTGAAGTACTGGGAATAACCACTACTTCAGTACACAGGACTCAGGGCGCACAATGCCTCCATCGGCAATTTAGAATCGGCGAATTCTGCTCATGTCTCACCCACCTAGTAGGTTTTTTCTATGCAATTATGGACGCAGTTATAATTTCGAACAACTACCGGAAATATAATATATTGTAAAGAACGGTATGGTTGGCATCGTAGGACATGTCGCCGTTCAGGATAATCAATATAATTTCTGGGTGTTTTGATCTTGCTAACGGTAAATACTTGCACAGACATAACCTAGTGGCTGAAATTATTCATCAGTATCTTGCCCTAAAATACTCTCTAAATTCTCAATGAGGAATCAGAGGTATGGTACCTCTGATTCCTCATAGGTATGTGCCTAACCGAGTTCTCGATAATGGTCATGTTACTTTATACTGGGATCGATCTATTATCACTGACAGGACTATTCATTGGCAATAAGCCTGGTGATATACCTATGGGTAAAAGATCAATTGATGTCAGAGTTCCGCCTGAAAATAATCTCGTGAAGGCTGCACAAGATAAGCAAATTAATGTCTTAACTAGGCTCATGAGATTGTCGCCACGTAAGATATTGACACGGTAGTCCCGGTACCGATAGTTGTGACTTCAAATGGTCTAATAGACAAGAGCCTCGACTGGCTATTATATCGTACGACACAGTATGCGGAGGCTCCCGTTCAGCAGCTGCTCCCGATATTGTAGGATTTTAATGAAATCATTAAAATAATAATATCAATGTCATAAATAAATGATTTACCACACAAATGGGTCAAATTTTAAGAACCTAATGAGTACTTACAAAAAACTGTTTTTAATATATTACTGATCAAATACGGCTGTATATCAAACGGAGCTTTTCCCACTTCACGAGCTAGTTGAGAGACGAGACTTCGAGCCTGAGCGTTATGTTCACTGACATATGTGTTCAGCACTTGTTGACTAAACGTTGGAGATATAAGCTTCCGATGTGACTTCCATAATGATGCTGGAATAAGTAAGATACATTATTAGGTAATCTGGAAGAGATGAATACACCAAAATATTTTTTCTACTGATAACCACACTCAACTTACTATCTGCAGTCAGCAGACCCCTGTTGAATAATCCTTTAAGGAAATTGTATAAGAAGGCTTTTTGAAAAAAAGTATCAGCTACTTTAAGACTGTCCTCTAAGCCTGTTATTACTGAAAAAAAAAATGTTATTATTGGCTAAGAAACGCTACAAAAAAAAACGAAAAAAATAGTGAGTTAAACAATTGGATATGAAAAGTAACTGTTCGTGCTACTAAACCGGGAGCATCTACAGCCGATTATATAATGATTCTATTTAAAAGTTTGAAGGTTTTTTCAGAGAGCGCGTGGGATCTTTTATAAGCAACACTTGTACGCAGAGCTCGACACCGCGCCCTCATTACAGAAACCTCGTGACACATATCACAATCGATTATTATTTTAGTAATCTTGAAACACGCTTCAATCAAAACTAACTTCAAGCCGCTGAAGAAGATCAGTCAGTTGTTACCGTCTGTCAAGTGTCATATAGGTACCTACCTCAACAAGTTGCAGGAGTATACAAGCTTGATTGGGATTGCAGTTTCAATTACATAGGCCAAACTGAAAGAATCGTAGAGACCCGTGGGAAAGAACACATCGCCGATTTCAAACACTTACAGTTCAGGAAGTCAGCAGTTTGTAAACGTAACTTGACAAGTCCCAGCACTACAAATCTGATATTTGATTGACCACAAATCCTTGCAAATGAACATCGATTCCTACCTAGAATGATTCCCGAGGCTATTAGAATTAAAAAAACATCCAAATTTCAACGGAGACGCTGGCTGGGTCTTACCATCTGCTTAGAACCCCATCATATCTCAACATATAATAAAATTGTACCAGGCCGATGTCTGTACATTGAAGGTATTTAAAAAAAATAGCACGGTGTGGTTTATTTGAGCAAGAGAAGCCAAAACAACCATTTTTAGATTTTTTGTCTGTCTGTCTGTGTGTTTGTACCCGCATCACGCAAAAACCACAGCATGGAATTGAATGCAGTTTTCACCGATGTTTTGCTACAGGTCTAACTTAAAACATAGGCTACATTTTACCCCAGAAAATAACTTATTCACAAAATTTAAATTTAATATTTTCGGGAGCTCAGGTTGTTCCGGAATAAAATCATAAATGGCGTTGTTTAAAATTTTAAATGGGTACATCAACCGCTTACAATAATATATTATTTGGCTTGGTTTCATAGAAAGTAGCAATCGGAATAAATGTATGAGTAGAATGTATCATAATTTGATACACACAAAAACAAACAAAGCTAAACAGAAATCACAAATAAGAACAGTAAACAAAAAGGTAAACCTATTCCTTGATATCAATTTCTACAAAGCAGTCTGCGGAGCCACTTGCACATATTATTGTAAGATGTTATGGCGTTGAGCATTCTACCTTTCACGGAGCTGGAGCGCGCTGATGGGGATAGTGTGGCAGAGTCTTATGAGCGTGTTATTAATCTTCGCCTTTGCTCGCTTGTTATTTCAATAAATGCCTTTTAAATGCTGCTCCCCAGAGCCGCAAAAAAAAACTTTAGTTCGGTGGTTTAGTCAGACTAGGTTGTAAAGATAAATTACAGTTATTCTGCGATGACCGAAATTGTGAACAATAATATCGAGATTCCTACCGATGTCGAACTATCACGAAGTGTCAATGAACAGGACAGTGAAATATTTTTCCCGGACGCCCTTGGTGGTACAGGCAAAACTTTTTTGGATCGACTACTAGTTGAAGGGCGAAGACAAGAAAAAAAGGAAAATAGCACTAGCTGTTGCCTCTTCGGGGATTGCTGCCAATTTCCTCCCTGAAGGTAAAACTACCCACACTGCTTAAGATACTCTTCAACCTAGATATAGACGCAGAGCGCAGCCTTATCGTTTGGAATGAGTGTACGCCGGCACACAAGAAGGCCGTGGAAAACGTCAATCGAACTCTGTAAGACTTCCGACGAAACGATCACATCATGGGAAAGATTACTGTCTCATTTTTGGGGATTTCCTTCAGACTCTATCCGTTATAACCCGAGGATCTAGATTTGATGAGGTAAGCGCATGTCTCAAATGCTCCGTGCTCTGGTCCCGGATATAGAAATTGAGTCTGATGCGAAACATGAGGACTCACTTTGGTGGCAACTTCCACACACAAGAATTTTCGGACGGTTTTTTTTTTAATTCGACGAAGATTCATTTCTCACACAAGAATTTTCGGACGTTACTTAAAAAATCAACGAAAATTCATTTCTCGAATTGAATTGGTTAGTACCTAGAGTTACTTCGGTAGAGGAACTTATTCATTTCGTTTATTGAGATTTATCTCAAGTCTTTCATTGTTTCATTCCATTTTTATCCCATTTCAATTTTTAAACCCGTGCATTATGTCCTGAGCTTATGTCACGCTATGACCATATAAGCAAGTTGCAAGGTCAGACACTTCGAGTCGCCTGTGTCGTCCTCAGGAAAAACTGTTTCTCACACGACAACTATTATATATTGTGCTGCTTGCTCACTGGTCACTAGCTCAGATAATTTGTTTATAATGGCTCCTATGGATGGAATATGAAATGTTGTATATAAGGAAATTCATTAGACTTTGTTGCTTCATCTTGCACAAAAATAAACGCTGTTTATGTGTCCGTTACAAATCCATTTTCATTGGGTTTTAATTCTTAACTCTCTTTAGAAAAAAAGACACCTACTTGATTTTAAATTACACGAGTATAATGTCGCGGTCAAAAGCTTTTTATAAATAAACGATTATTCCAAACAATTATCGCTATCTTCATCTAACAAAGGTAGCCTAATGTCATACAGATGAAAGTTGAAATCGATACCTTCAGAAGATTCGTAACTGATTTGATCGTCTTTACGTTGTATGTAGCTTAATAACCATATACCTACTTAACCAGAAGGGCGCAGGTTCAAACTCTGCCTGAGACCGAATTTTTCTTTCACTAGGAAATTTTGTTTCAATAGAAAATTCATATCTGTGTGAACATTTTGCATTATTTAATGCTAAAATAAGTATAATAAAAAATAAGCACTTAATAAATTCATTTACTGTGTTTTGTGTATCATGAATTCTGATGTTTGTGTAAGAAAGATAGTTTTTTAAAAGTTAACAAATCTATAATAAAATTATAAAGAGGCAGAGTTAGTTGAAAATAAGATAGGCATTAGATAGCCTGTTTATTGAGGAAGGCTATAATTTGCATAATTTGCATTAAATACGTAAAACAATAAATGGGAAAGTCTGGACGGATGTTTCTTACTCAGTCACTCCAAAACTATTGAACTGATTTGTATGAAATTTGGCACACACACACTCAGCTGTACACAGCTTAAAATACCATCATGCCTGTATTCCCCGAAGGGTTAGGCAGAGGTGTACTAAAGTACACCCTCATTCCGCGGGTATGTTTCGGTCCCATGTAATAGGGGGCGTCGCTGTCTCATTGGAGCAGTGCGTTAAGTCGGCTTACAAGTACTTATCAACAAAACTTTGTCGAAAAAAATGTCGCTTGGAAGTCTCCAGTTTTTCTATCTGTTGTTTGAATTTTAGGTGAATTAACACACCTAATTCCAATCACTGGTGATGACACTGGTGTGTGTGTGTGTGTGTGTGTGTGTGTGTGTGTGTGTGTGTGTGTGTGTGTGTGTGTGTGTGTGTGTGTGTGTGTGTGTGTGTGTGTGTGTGTGTGTGTGTGTGTGTGTGTGTGTGTGTGTGTGTGTGTGTGTGTGTGTGTGTGTGTGTGTGTGTGTGTGTGTGTGTGTGTGTGTGTGTGTGTGTGTGTGTGTGTGTGTGTGTGTGTGTGTGTGTGTGTGTGTGTGTGTGTGTGTGTGTGTGTGTGTGTGTGTGTGTGTGTGTGTGTGTGTGTGTGTGTGTGTGTGTGTGTGTGTGTGTGTGTGTGTGTGTGTGTGTGTGTGTGTGTGTGTGTGTGTGTGTGTGTGTGTGTGTGTGTGTGTGTGTGTGTGTGTGTGTGTGTGTGTGTGTGTGTGTGTGTGTGTGTGTGTGTGTGTGTGTGTGTGTGTGTGTGTGTGTGTGTGTGTGTGTGTGTGTGTGTGTGTGTGTGTGTGTGTGTGTGTGTGTGTGTGTGTGTGTGTGTGTGTGTGTGTGTGTGTGTGTGTGTGTGTGTGACTATGTATGCAATTAATATTTTATGTATCGATTTATGCAGTGAACATTTTAAATTTGAATACTTAATAAACAAGGTGATTTTATCAAGGCTAGGCAAGTTTTTGTTAAGCTTTCGGACGTCAAATTTACCTACACTTGACAAGTTCCAGCGAGTTCTGCGCTTCAACCACGGCTGCAGATGATAAGCATCGCACCTGTATTCTTCAACGGGCCAGGCAGAGTGTGCTTAAGTATATCCACGGTTTGCTGTATGTTTAGGTCCCATTTCATAGTGGCCGATTACATGAGAATTATTTGAAGGAATTGATGGCTATGGCGATAGACTTGCGATCCAGGGGGTTGCCGGTTCGAAACCGAGCCATAACAGTACCGACGTGAACCCAATCGTAACACAAGCATTTAGCTTAGCACGGTTAACAAGAATACCTACTAGTAACGTGCGAGCCACATTGCTAGCTTTTGAAATATTTATATAATATGTGTATATCCAAACTCCGAGTTGCTGTGAATTTCATAGAAAACCCAATTACACTGCTCGACCTGGGAACCGAACCTATAATCTCTAGCGTAGCAGTTACACTCAGGACCACTTAACTTATTAGGCAATAAATAAAAAGGTTGACATAATGAAAAAATGTTTACTATTTTTGTAATAGAAACATTATTAAATGAAATTATTTATTAATTCATAACATTTTGGGTACAACACAATCATAATTGTTAATATAAATAATCTCTCGATTGGAAGACTACAGGAATATTCATATTCTTATTGTCTTGCCTGTCTCCCATGGGGATACTCCCACTCCTTAGATTCCACTTGCTATAATCCTGGCACACCACTTTCGCTTCATTTACATTCATTAAGCTCGTCATGCATCATCGTTGCTTTTGGGTGCTTTTTATTTCTTCAGAATATTGAATGAATGATTTTTTCTTAAAAGTCTATAATGTACCTACAGGCAGCGTCAAATATATCGGAGCGTATATACTGTTCATAATTATCTGAGCAACTAGGAAAATTAGACTTTATCTCTGCGATACAAAGGATGTTTTAGTATGAACACCGTACACGGTAGCTGTCATTCGGACATGTAATTTATCCCAATGAAATAAAGTTTAATCAGATAATTGTGAACAGTCTATTCGCTCCGATATATCTGATGCTGACTGTACACACAGTCCAATCAAATCTTTACTTTATTATTATGAAGAACATAGTAGTTTTTTTATGGGATGACTCCGCAAATGAGCCGGCGAGCTGCCTGATGTTAGGTACCTAGTCGTCGCCGCCTATGGACATCTGCAATACAAAAGAGCTTGCGTTGCCGAGCCTACTTAGGAAGGAATTGGGCCTCCGGCGCTCCACACTCACCGTATGAAACGCAACAGTATAAACGGAACTGCTACTTGACGTCGATATTCTGTTAGTCGAATAGGTTACGGTACCTAGGTACCGGGTACCGGTACCTAGGTACCGTAACCGTAACCGGGTAGTACCTGTAGACGCTGTTTTGCGCGTGAAGGCCCACTCGGAGGAGGCAGTGGCAGAAGGCGGGGTGTTGTTGGCGGTGTCGCTGGACATCTCCAATGATTTCAACACCCTGCCGTGGGGCTGCATCATGGAGGCGCTTCGTTGGCATGAGGTGCCGCCCCATCTGCATCGGATAGTCGGGGATTATCTGCACGGCCGGTGTGTCACGTACACGACCCGCCACGGTGTCTGTACGAGGGACATGTCGTGCGGTGTTCCGCAGGGATCCGTCCTCGGACCGCTCCTGTGGAACATCGGCTACGACTGGGTCCTGCGGGGAGCCACACTCCCGGGCGTTAGCATGACGTGCTACGCTGACGACACGCTCGTGCTAGCCCGGGAGGAATCGTTCCGAGAGGCTGCCCGTCTTGCCACTGCGGGGGTGGCGCAAGTTGTTGCGCGGATCCGCGCGTTGGGGCTGGAAGTGGCGCTCAACAAGACCGAGGCGGTCTGCTTCCACGGGCCCCGTAGGGTGCCTCCGACTGGATCCCACATTGACATCGGTGGGGTCCGCATTGATGTCAAACAATGCATGAGGTACCTGGGGCTCGTGCTTGACGGCCGCTGGAAGTTTGAGGCCCACTTCCAGCATCTCGCGGGGCGGCTGATGGCGGCGGCCGGCGCCCTTGGGCGACTGTTGCCGAACCTTGGTGGCCCAAATGTCAACTGCAGGCGGCTCTACCTAGGGGTCATCCGCTCTATGGCCCTCTACGGAGCCCCTGTCTGGGCCACCGAGGTGACGTGCCGAGGCGCCGCGATGTTACGGCGGCCGCAGCGTGCGATATCCGTTCGGGTCATCCGTGGGTATCGCACCATCTCGGCAGAGGCGGCGTGCGCTCTGGCGGGGTCCCTCCCTTGGGACCTAGACGCCCGGGTCCTTGCGTCACTCTTTACATGGCGCAAGGGTCTGCGAGCTCGCGGAGAGACGGTGGTCCCGAGGGAACTGGACCAGTGCAGAGCGCACCTACAACGTGCGGCAGTCGCCGAATGGGTGGACCGGCTCGCGAGACCAGGGGCCGGCCATCGGACCATTGAGGCCCTCCGGCCCGTCCTGAGGGAGTGGTTGGCAAGGCGTCACGGCGTGCTGACCTTCCGGCTGACGCAGGTACTGTCGGGGCATGGCTGCTTCGGCAAGTATCTGTGCCATATAGCCGGGAGAGAGCCTGACGCCCGCTGCCACCACTGCGGGAGTCTAGAGGACACGGCGCAGCACACGCTCGCTGAGTGCACTGCATGGTCCGAGCAGCGCCGTGTCCTCACCGAGGAGATAGGCGGCGACCTCTCGCTGCCGGCCGTTATCGCCAGTATGGTCGGCAGCGAATCTGCATGGCAGGCGGTGGCCTCGTTTTGCGAGGAGGTCATCGCCGCTAAGGAGGTCGCCGAACGAGAGAGGGAGGCTACCTCCACCCAACCAATCCGCGCCCGACGTACTGGGCGCAGGAACAGGGCATACAACGCCCTGTTCCAACCACCGTAGGCGGCCACGGGCGGCGGACTTGGGGAAGTCCGTCCGTCCAGCACTAGGCCCGAGATGGAGGCGCGGTCGGAGTGTGCCGCGCCCGCTCATGGATTGGCAGGTGGGGGAGTATACAGCCCCCTCTCTCAGGACCCGAGGACCGCACTCTAAAGCGGTCCGCCACTGCCGGGGTCGCGGATGAATGATTCATCGCTCCCGTAACCCCGGCAATTAAGTGGAGAGGCGTAACACTCGTGTGGGGTTTAGTCGGTAGTCACCCCCGATCTAGTCACCCCCGATCTGGGGGTGGAGTCCGACACGCCCCGCCGCCTCCCCAAGGTGGCGGAAGTCCGTAAAAGGATTCCCCGCACGTTAAAAAAAAAAAAAAAAAAAAAGGTACGGGTAGTACCTACTTCCCCGGTCATACCGACCAATTTAGATATGCATTTGGCTCTAAATGTAGGAAAGGAAAATCGACTTTGAGCATACAAAGTCACTGGTGAGAACACTAACGATACTTTACTCTGTATCGGTTCAGAGATTCTTTATTGTCTTAAGAAATTGTACAAATTTCACTTTACAAGACAACTTATGTACTATAAATGTAAAAAAATTTAAGTGTAGTGTGCATGCATTACTATCTAAAGTTTATTTTTTATTTTTTTATTTTTTTTCTCCCTATAATTATCCACATGTATGTAGGTATATAAAATATATATTAATTATACATCAACTATATATTTTAACTGTAGGTGTTCACTTGTATTGCGAATGTAGGTAGGTATATTATATTAATTTAATCTAATGGAATGTTTTCTATTATGTAAGACCTTAGTACTTTTTTAAATAAGTTTGTTGATAATTTGTTGTAGAGTTTGACTCCCTCGTACATTATATTTTTAATACCGTGTTGGGTTCTAGGACTTGGAAGGTTAATGTTATCAGCGTTCCTGAGAAATTTTGATTGTAATTGACTGTTTTTAATAAAGATCAGTTCGGACTTAGTTTCGCCGTGTATAATTTTATGTATTAGTAGGCAGATTTTAAATGTGTATGTTTGTTTTATGTTCAATAATTTTGTTTCTGTGTATAGTTTTTTTGTGGATGTTATTGTATTCGATTCTCATTCTAATCTATCTATTCTATCTGCATAATTATATAAAAATCAATCGCCGTTCGTTAGTCTCTTCTAACTGCAAAAACGGCTTGTCCGATTAGAATAATTCTTTTTGTGTTTTGTTTGTCATAATACAGGAGTGAACTCTTGAAAGAACACTTACAAAAAAATAAATAATATTGGTATAGAAAATCCTCTACGTGACTTGACATGAAACTGTCATTTTTTATCATTTTATTTTTAAAAGATTAAATAGCGTTCGTGGCAGACTGGTGTTTAAATTATACTTTTTGGTGAATTTTGTGGCCAGTTTTAAATAAATACGTTTAGGAGAATTTAGGGGCAGTTTATTTTTAATTCATCCTCTTCTTTTTCTATTTATAATTATTTATATTATTAAACCCCGACGCAAAACAACGGGGTGTTGTAAGTTAGACGCGTCTGTGTGTGTGTGTATCTTTGGCATTGTAGCTGCCGAACGGGAGAACCGATTTTGATTTTGTTTGAATGGTGAATTAGTCGGGAGTGTTCTTAGCTTCGTTTGATGAAAATCGGTCGAGATTTAATGCAATTCTCGGGGGTTTTCTTTAATTTTAACACTCTGGTTACACCCTTCATTGAATTACCTTGAAGTATACTAATCTTTTTCGTTTTGTTGTACGGTGCTAGAACGAACAACGTTGATGGTTTGCTGACTCAACACGCACGCTGTCCATGCGTGGCGTCTTTAATTACTTAAATTTCGATTGAGTTTACTCTATAAACGACAAAAGTTAATTCTATCAGATAGGAAGAGAATCCGAAATCGGTTATCAGTCCGGAAATATCAACGAATAAATTGGTCACCATATTGGTACCAAAATGGATTTAGATATGTTTGGATAAGGAGTTCAGGGTATCAGTGCGTATGTATACCTCATAAAACATAAATAAATTTACACTTTACACAAAAAGAAAAAAAGTGTTTTATAAGAAATAAAAACTCTTTCTCTCTTCTTCTTCTCTTTCCTTCACTAAAATAACTTAATAATCTTTGCATGGAAAATGCCTAAAAAATACAAAAAGATAAATAAAAACTGTTTATTCAAAGTAACAAACTATACACCATAAATATATTACTTCTTCGTAACTGAAATCAGTTTGTTAGCAGATCCCGCTCCCTTAACCTTATTTAATTATTATCATACAAATATACGCTTCTTTTGATATCCAACATATAATAAGATTCCGAAGGTGGACATCAAAGGAGAGCGATCTTCGTCGGCCGTATATATAATATATATATATACTTACGAAAGAAGTCCCGCTGGCCCTTTAGCATAAAACACCTGATTTCTTTTGTATGATTCATATTAAATAAAAAACAATAGGTAATATAGGGAACAAATAAGAAAACTGAGCCAATTTTCATCATCATCAACCCTGTCCCACTGCCGAGTACGGGTCTCCTCTCAGAATGAGAGGGATTAGGCTTTAGTCCGCCACGGTACCCTATTGCGGGTTGGCAGACTTCACACGCCATCGAGAAAATCTCTCAGTCAAGCGCGTGATAATTAATTATTAATACGCACGTGACTTCGAAAAGTCAAAGTTGCCTTGGATTTGAACTCGAGACCTTTGACATGGCAGCCCTATGGTCATATCACAAGGCTATCACTGCACTTTTTCCAAGCCAATTTTACTAGATTATAATTATAACACTATATTGGAGTATTGTTCTAGTAGTAGAATTGGTTTTGTGTTCTTATAACGACTTTCAGTTGCAAATGCAAATTTCAATTGCTTTTCCAAAAATCTATTAAACATTCTAGTTCATAGCAGTAGGGGGTTCTTGGTCAGGAGCGGGTGCTCGACTCGATCGGGCACTCGCCCCATGACCGTTGATTAAGTCGTTTGCTTGTAATTTGTTCAGTAGTCCATTGACACCGACAGGATATTAAAATAAGAGCCAACAGTAGTTTGGACTATTTTTGACATGATAACATTTTTAAGCAAAGGTTTTAGTATTGTATAGTTAAAGTATTCGAACAAACTCCGGAAATACAAAAAAAAGCGAGCTAAGAGACGTCTCTGAAGTGTGAAGTCTGTTAATAAATCTATGACCTTAATTCTAAGCTTATGTGATGTCCTTCGATTGGTGTTAGTAATAAGTCACATCTTGTCTCCAGTTTGCTGACATCAGCGGTGACACGGTAGCGCCGTAAAATATTCGCCAAATATGTCTTCATGATCATTATAGCGTACTGCTTACCTGAAATTCAATGTAATCTGTATTAACCACTTATACTACACACACTTTCTAAAATATAGAAAAAATATATGGGGGAAGGGGTAAGAAGATTTTCCTAAAAACCAAGCCTATGAGTTAAAAAACGAGGTTGGGAGGCTGTAGGAGTTCCATGTTTTAAAGTTCCATCATCAACCTATTATAATGTCCCACTGCTGGGCACGGGTCTTCTCTTAGAGTGAGAGGGGTTAGGCTGTAGGTAGTCTACGTCTTCATCCAGAAACCCACAGTTTTTTTAAGCTTAGTTATTAGTATTCTTGTTAAACCCTCTTACTAAGCTATAAAACGCTTGTATTACGAGTGTGTCAACGTCGCTAGTGCAATGGGTGGGTTTCGAAACGGCAATCACATGATCGCAAGTCCAACGCCCTAGCAATTTCCTCATGATGTTTCCCTACACCCTTTGAAACGAGTGATACTTAATAATTCATAAAATTAGTGAATAGTGTCTTTTTGTATTTTTAGGCAGTTTCCATGCAAAGATTATTAAGTTATTTTAGTGAAGGAAAAATACGACCGCGGGCAGGATTCGAACCTGCGTCTTCTGGTTAAGTATACTAGACGCTATGACCGCTAAGCCACCGCGAGACCCACCCGCCTAGTCAAACAACGTAACGTCACCTCAAAGACGTAAATTAAAAATGTGAAGGCAAATTTTGACTAGGCGTGTGGGACTCGCGGTGGCTTAGCGGTCATAGCGTCTGGTGCACTTAACCAGAAGACGCAGGTTCGCATCCTGCCCGCGGTCGTATTTTTCCTTCACTAGAATAACTTAATGAGTGAATAGGTTACTTCTAGGCAAACATGCCCCATAATTCACTGCATCATTGCTTAACATAAGATCAGACAGTGGTCAAACGCAAGCCTATCCAACATATAAAGTAGAAAAAATGTTTACCCTTGTTTTAGGGTATGGAAAATTCTTATAGATCGTATTCAAACTGGGCAGGCGACAGTGTAGTGTTGTCTTGTTGCCTTAACCCTTAATTTGATGTTGTTCACTGTGATTTAAACATTCATTTAAAAAAAAATTGAATGTCTGTTTTCTAATATTCTTTCATTTTTATTTTACTTATTGCAAGTTTATACTATATTTTATTGGTATAAAAATAGTTCTACACAAGTGGAAAAAAGCTGTTTATCGTCAGCGTGCCATTATTGAGGAATAATTGGAAATGCCATGCTATTTAAACTATTGGAGCAATAGGTTTCAAAATGACCGGATACCAGACATAATGGCTTTAAAATGTTATTAACAAATCCGCAGATTTTTACACTTTGCCGATAACAACTTACAAGATTCTGACAGACACTATAAAGTAAGACCAATTTTAGAAAAAATACGACCAAACTGTTTACAACAAGAAAATCAGAATTGATTTAGTATAGACGAGATGATGATACACAGTACAAAGGCAGGAAAGTAGGAAACGGAAAGCAATTAATGAAAGATAAACCAAATAAGTGGGGTTTCAAGAATTACCAGCGGGGGGACAGTTTCATACATTCATCAATTTGCAAAGATAGAACAGCCATCTGTGAGATGCCCCCGAAAAGTTGATAGTAAAAAGTTGACAAAAATGCCAACAGATTTCAGGATAGGCGACCGCCAGTTCAGTATTACCAGAGTAATAATATAAATAATTAAATTAAATTAATCATTAATTATATCCATAACATTTAAATCTTTGCGAGCAATAATTCTATATCGAATTGAATAAATCTTCGTAATTTCACACTTGCAAGTGATGCTTGGGTGTGAAAAAGATTTAAGATGTGAAAAGAAAATCTTTGGAAATCAAATGTTGACGAAAATATGTAAAAAGTCTGGGCGAATTTCTATCACCTCAATCACCTGAATTGATAGTTTTATCATGTGACAAATGTCATATTTACAAAATGGTGGTTTTTGTATATTGCGCGGACGCACTTTGCTTTAGAATTAATATTATGGTGGGCTCTTGTCGTGTATTGAATATATTTGCAGAAAAAAATATCTTGCCACTATAATATTAATTATAAAACTAAACTGCAACCAAGAAAACTTAAGCTATCGTAGGTAAACTAAAACTTCAATAAAGTATAATATTTATACATAATATACCTATCTATAGTCACGAATATAATTGTCGGGGGCAACTTTCAGATGGCGCTTCGAAATGTATTGGCAAGAACGGGTGCGAGAGGGCTGTCTTTTCCATATATATTATTATACTCTTTGAGAATTAGGTATGAGCAGGTTCTAGTGGAATGATCTACGATTTTGTTTTATATGTGAAAGAAGATAGTTTTTACAAAAAAACAGATCTAAATCTCAAGGAAAAACGCAGGATTGTAGTATCAATACCCAAGTTCAGTCAGGCCTACATCCCCTATACGATATGATAACATAGGATATTATCCCAGTATGAAAAAGGCCATGCGGCGCGATGCATTTTGTACTAAAAAAAATACCACTGTATGTTGCATTTTAAATGTAATATCAATCAAAATTATTGATAAAATCGTTTCATTTATTCACACCACTAATTTGGCAGTGTTCACTACAGTGAACATTAAAAATTTTGAGGTATTTGTCTACGGATTTGGCAGTGTTCACTGCGATGAACATTGATTTCTTGAAAACCTGTAAATGTATTTTTTTTTATATTTTTTCTTAACCTATTATTACCATAAGACTTCATATATATATATATGTTAATTCATAAAATAAGACAATCCGATGCACTGCCAAATTAAGGGTTAAGGTCATTTTCATGGTAAATTGGTTTTACCTACCTATACAATTTCTCTTGCCCAGACCAAAGCTGGCAAACGCGTTAGGGTTGTCAGGTAATGTGCTAGGGTCCAGCCAGCGCTCGGGTCTGAACTGATCCGCGTCTGCACCCCATATTGGGTGACGGTTGATGTGAGACAAGATTATTGCTGCAGTGCAACCAGCTGGCAATATATAATTATCTGAAAATAGGTGAGTTTGAGATAACTGAGAAACAATTAGTGATAATCCTTCTGATTGGTCACACAAACCAATTGTTTATGCGTTATCTCGGAAGACAAATTTTTACTCTAAGTTTGATTGAAGAAAATATGTCAATACCTACTAGCTTATATTATACAACAAGGATATACGGAAAACAGACAATATCAATATACTATATGCTAACAATACAGACAACCTCCTCGTCCTTAAAATTTTTAATTAAAAATAAGACTTTCAACAATAAAGTTTCGAATTAAAATACAAAACCAAAAACATATCAAAATCATGGTGCATTTTTAACAGACCTTAAATAAATCAACTCGGGTCGAAAAAGAAGGTTATAAATAATCCATTGACACAGTATTCACTTTAAACTATAAATATAATATTTGGTAGTCTATATTCTACAAATGTGCCAAATTTTAAAAGTTTTTTTTATTATTCATCAAACTGTTGAAGTTTTCAAGTCAATTTTTAAAAATTTGAATTGATAAAAGTATTACTAGGATTCATGTATTGGTTTTATATTAATTAAATATATCTAACCTTAGATCAAATAAAAAGTTAATATGGAACTTTGCGAACAAAGAAGTGAGGCCGCCTAAAACTACGCCTTGCCGTGTACAAACACAATTACACGCACACACGTTTACCGAAACTACGCCTTATCTTGTCAGTCGAATGACAAGATAAGGCGTAGTTAACTAATACATGTGTGCGTGTAATTGTGTTTTGTACACGGCAAGGCGTAGTTTTAGCCTTAGCCGGCCTCACTTCTTTGTTCGCAAAGTTCCATCTTAACTTTTTATTTGATCTGAGGGAAATACTATTAATAAATAAAACATATTTTAAAGAATGAGGATAGCTTTTATAGTTTAGTTTTTATGAGCATTTTAGATAAGTGGTGTATTTGTAGAGAAAGTCGATATAATATAAGTGTAAGAAAATAAATACTTAGTTTAATAGAAGAGGTACACATTCGTGCAATCCTTGGCACAGGTGGTAATATTCTCAAACTCTCTTTAATCACCGCTTCCAAGTACACGAGCTTCGGTAGATCATGTCTGTCCACATCTTTGTCTTGGCACTGTCCGAGTACGTCTTGAAGTCTGTGAAAATTACCACCAATACATTCTCTACGTTTTCGTTATCTTGCTTGGAAATAAATTCTTATGACAATGCTAAAAATATTAAAGGAGCAAGGAATAATACAGGGATTCATTAAAAATAAAATAAAGGTAAAAAACGTTAAGAAGACATTTTTGTAACTCAATGTCAATTAATGATTTTAGAATCTACTTATTCCACGTTATCCCGGTTTCACGAACAGTTTTTTTTTTTCGTTTAAAAAATATTTCAGCCTAATAGTAGCGACGCCCATCTTGCCATAACATAAGGAGGAAATGGTCTGCATTGTGGTCCTATAAGAGGATAGTATCCGCTTCACGCTTCATACAAAAGTAGTTTGGTCTTGTCTTGAATTTTAACCAATGAAAGTCTTTGAAAATTTTCGGTATCAATCTTATCACTGCCTCGTTAGTCTAGTGGTCCCAATCGCGACTGCTACGCTAGAGGTCTTGGGTTCGAGCCCCAGGTCGAGCAAAGTGTTATTTGGGTTTTTCTATGAAATTCTCAGTAGCAGCTCGGAGTCTGGAATTGTGCCCGGTGAATGTCAATAGGCTCGCCCCCTATTACATGGGACCTAAACATACCGGCGAACTGTGGGTGTACATTCAGTACACCTCTGCCTAACCCTTCGGGGAAAACAGGCGTGATGGTATGATGGTATGTATCTTATCATTAAAATACGTATTCCTGGCTTGAACGCAAAGCTTCATTGCAATACACGGTCAAAAAGTTACATGAGCTCAAAGATTGGTAATTTTTGATGAAAACGACCCAACTTTATGCTAGTATTTCAAGAAAATGTATCAATATAGATCATTTTGACTCATGGGGAACCCAGATAATATAATGAGTTTTACAAAAAAAAAACTTCGTAATAACTATATTAAAAGAGTAATCTCCAAATTTTGGAACAGGAAATACGCGCGAAAATGTTGCAAATGTATTGTTGTTTCACCTCTCGGGCACGTGTTCGCATCGTGAGGGATAGAGATAGCGACAATAGTGCAACATTGTTGCGTTCGCGAGGAACACTCCTCTTAACACCTTCGACCTCCATCAACAGGCCAGCCGTGACACCATAGTATTGTATAGTTATTGGAGTTATGCAATGATAAACATAAGTGTTTGTGTTTGTCTGGGTGTAGGTATCTTATCAATATATATAACAATCAATCGCCGTTCGTTAGTCTCTTCTAACTGCAAAAATGGCTTGACCGATTAGAATAATTCTTCTTGTGTTTTGTTCGTCATAATACAGGGGTGGTTTAAGAAGAAAAATAATAAGGAAAATCTTGAAAGAACACTTAAAAAAGAATAAATAATATTGTTAGAGAAAATCCTCTACGTGACTTGCGACATGAAACTGTCATTTTCATCATTTTATTTTTAAAAGATAGCGTTCCTGGCAGACTGGTGTTTAAATTATACTTTTTGGTGAATTTCGTGGCCAGTTTTAAATAAATACTTTTTAGTGAATTTAGGGGCAGTTTTAAACGATTACTTTTTTGGGAATTTAGGGGCAGTTTTAAATGAATATTTTTTGTTAGTTTATAGTTCCACCATCCCCGTTCCACTATCAGACGAGCAGAGCTACGGCAAGGCGCCACCGCTACATGGTGGAAGTGCCTAAATCTCGCACGAAACGTTTTGCGTCTACATTTATAGTGCGTACTGCTCTATTGTGGAACTCGTTACCGGAATCTTTGTTCCCTGAGACCTACAATTTGGTTGTCTTCAAGACGAGAGTGAATAGGTACCTTCTAGGCAAGCGCGCTCCATCGTAGACCACTTCGATTCTTAACATCAGGCAAGTTGTGGTCAAGCGTAAGCCTATCAGTGATAAAAAAAAAATGGTGAATTTAGGGGCAGTTTATTTTTCATCTGTCCTCTTTTTCTTATATCTATATTGTACTTCGTGTATCCTTCGTCTACTCTTATTCTTATATCTATAATTATTTATATACTAGCTAGCCCGGCAAACTTCGTGACGCGTTAGATGGGGTTACACTCTGGTCGATTCTTTTCATTGAAGTACATTGAAATATACTTAAAGTTTTCGTTTTGTTATCAGGTGCTAGAACGAGCAACGCTGATGGTTTGCTGACTCGACAACGATATTCATACGGCCTAATTTAACCGACTTCAAAAAGGAGGAGGATATGTATTCGAAAGTATTTTTTTTATGTATCTTCGGCCATAACTCTGTCATTTATAGGTTGACGGATTTTCATTTGTTTGTTCAAAAGGGTTTTATTCCGAAATGGTCCCATCTAATTTCATACAGATCTGATGTTGTATTTCAAACACAGACAACTGAAATCTTAAAATAATGGAGGCAAATGAACCGCAATGGCTGCTATCGCAACAATATGCATTGTTTACGCAATCACAGTTGTAGTTGTTGGTGGAAAGGTGGGACCGTCCTATTATATAAATATCCCTTGACGGAGCTGGGAGCCAGGACCAGATCAACATAAACATGTAAATAGCCTGGTGACCTATTACCAGAGTCCTGATCAGAGCGGATAAATGACCTTCTGGAGTTACACGAACGCTCAAACAACAGACGAAGTCGCATACTGGATGAAAAGAGGCCTACGTCCAGCAGTGGGCAAATACGGGCTGATGATGGTGATGATACCATGCTGGAGTATAAATATCGTTGTCGAGTAAGCAAACTATCGGCGTTCTTTTTTTTAGCACCATTCAGCAACATGAAAAAGTGTAGGTAGTGTACCTCAAGGAGCTTCAATAATGGAAATCTACCAGACTGTAATCTAAGGCAGAACGAAGTTTGCCGGGTCAGCTAGGGTATAATAAGTATGTACCTACATATTTACAAAAAAAAAGTATATAGGTACCTTCCCATTATATTAATTTGGGACTAGAGGGTTTGTGGAAAATTTTCAATTTTTTTTATTTATCTATTAACATAATATTGTGTACCTACCTAATTTCAGACTAATAAAAACTTGGAAAATGGGTCGAAATTGACATCCACGATTATACCGAAACGCATAGACAATAATAAAACCTAATATGTAAAAATAACGACTGTTGGGTTTTTGTTATAAGTAGGTACTATAAAAACGCTCACCAATAAAACACAAGTTATTCACTTTTAGCACTTTAATAATCCCTTGTACTAATGGTGGACTTTACACTTTTAACACTGCCTCTAGAAAACGTCCGAACACCTTCACAATTACCGACAGAATGACCCGACTTGCCGAGTGTTGTCGCTTTTATTAATTCAGAATATGACAGTTAGTCAATTTAGCAACTATAATCATTTTTATTACATTTAAAAGTAGTTTTAATGGATGAACCTTACACTCGACCATCCTGATAACGTGTATGTCCCCATACACATCTCTGTTGTAAACCTTACACTCGGCAAAGTAGAGTCATTTTAACATTTGGGATCACATCAACATTCTAGTCTTAATACTAAGTTTACGCTTGTTCCAACCCTATCCGACCCAACTCGAGTAAAAGAACAAGCAAGAAACTTCTCGGTGGGTTCTCTTTTTTTTTCGCGATTACCTAAGTGATCTTAATGAAGAGTTACAAAAGTATAATGATCATGCCTTATCAATTCCAATTAATCCTTACTTATTAATCTCTTTAATTTTGTATAACGAAGTCAAGTCACGAACCCGCTCGCTCACGTGGTCTCGTGCCAGACTCTCGTTATTAAAACAGTTGTCTCAACAAATCCAAGTCACGGACCCGCTCGCTCACGGAGCCTCGTGCCCGTCTCTCAAAGGTAAAAGAATCAATACAAACGAAGCCAAGTCACGAACCCGCTCGCTCACGGAGTCTCGTGCTCGACTCTCGTTAACCATCAAAAGGCCAAGACACGCACCCGCTCGCTCACGGAGTCTCGTGCTCGACTCTCGTTAATCATCAAAAGGCCAAGACACGCACCCGCTCGCTCACGGAGTCTCGTGTTTGGCCTGAAACAAAACAAAAATCTTCTGTAGCATATGAAGCAAATTAGTATTTATAGTTAGTTTTATGATTACTCAACTACGTCATCACAATTACTATCACTCTCATCATCCACAGTATCAGCGCCATCACTGCCCAACTCTAAAGAAGATATGTGAATCCATGGCTGCATTCGATCTGCCGCCACGGTAGTTTTTCGCCTATTTTTCATGCCCTCAAACCCGGGAATGGGGGATATTTTGTAACGATCGTTGCCTAGTATTTTTACTACTCTAAACGGTCCCTCATACAAAGGTAAAAGCTTGGTGCTTTTACCATCATTTTGGAATGCTGACTTTGCTATTTTAACCAAGTCCCCTTTACTGTATATCCTAGCTGGCCTACGCCCTTTATCAAAGTACTGTTTTTGTTTTTCCTGCTCCCTATCAATTTTTTTCTTAACTTCTTCACGAACTGATGAGACGTCACATGATCCACTGGTTGTGTCTACTACCTCATTTAATGCCGCGTTGCTCTGGCAATTCATTAAGGAACCAAACATGACTTCGGCAGGGCTTCTACCTATGGTCTTCTGTAAGGTATTATTAAGACCCCATTGAATCCGCCCTAACTTATTATCCCAGTCCTTTTCGTTGTCCCTGAGATTTTGGGCAGTTAGGGAGTCCAAGATAGTGCGATTGTACCGCTCTACTTGGCCATTTGCCCTTGGACTCGCCACCGCATTCAATATGTGCTTTATCCCTCTGTCTAGGCAAAACTTTCTAAAAGCGTGAGAAGTGAAACAGCTTCCCCGGTCGCTAACAAGTCTGTCAGGGTTCCTAAACGTATCAAAAATGTTTTCTAAAACTTTAATTACATTCTGTGTATTGGTATTCCTAACAGATTTAATAAACACAAATTTAGTGAAAGAATCAACGGTTACAAGAATATGTGTATGACCTCTTTTCGACTTCACAAAAGGCCCGAGATGATCGACATGCAGGGTATGAAAAGGTATTTCAATTTTAGCTATAGGATGTAATAGACCTTCACGCGTATCGGTAGACCTTTTAGAATAGCTACAGTCAATGCAAGACTTTACATATTTTTTTATAAACCGCGTCATTTTTGGAAACCAATAGAACTTCTTAATTCGGTCTAAAGTCTTTTCACTGCCAACGTGCCCTATATCGTCGTGGTTCATCCTGCATATCTGCCACCTCGCGCCCTTCGGAACTACCCACCTTATATTAGTTATGTCTCCATCCAGATATCTAAATAATTTATTGTCTTTAATAATATAGTTTTCTTTAATGTACTCAAGCCCCTTTGTATCCAAATCACTACTTATTATGTTTCGAATCCTTTCGAGCTCTGTATCACCTAATTGAAGTGTGAGTAGCCAGTCCTCGTTACTAATGGCTAAAACGATGGGGTACTCTACCTTGTTTTGCATTTCCACGTCTTCAACTGGATTCCTAGACAGCGCATCGGCGTGTGCCATTTTTGCACCGGCTCTGTATTCCACCGTGCAGTCAAACTCCTGTAGAACAAGCCACCATCGAGCTATCCGCGGGATTAGGTCGCGTTTTTGAAACGTAGAACGTAGTGCACTACAGTCGGTGACAATTTTAAACTCCCTGCCTAATAAAAATACTCTAAACTTTTTTAGGGCACAAACCACGGCTAAGGTCTCGAGTTCGTATGAATGAAAGTTCTTTTCTTCTGGAGTTGTCTGCCGACTATAGTACGCTACTGGACTTAATGAATCAGTACTACCTTGTGGACGCTGCAGCAGTATTCCACCGATGCCTAGTTTACTCGCATCTGTATGGAGCTCCGTTTCTGCGAAGTGGTCATAAATTGCTAAAACGGGTCTGGTCACTAACCTGGATTTAAGTGATTTGAAGACTTGTTCCTGCGCATCTGTCCATTCCCATTTGACATCCTTCTTTAGCAGTTTCGTTAATGGTGCTGCTAATTCGGCAAAACCTTTGATGAACTTCCTAAAATAACTCACCAGTCCTAGGAATTGGCGAATCGCATGTACGTTTTCGGGTCGGGGAAAGTCAGACACACAACGAATCTTTGCTTCGCCGGGCCTAATACCTAAAGAGCTAATTTCATAACCCAAATACTCTATTTTATTTTGTAAAAAACTACATTTAGATAAATTTAATTTTAACTTAGCCTTCTCAAGTAATTGCAGTACTTCTTCAAGTCTCGTAAGAGCTTCATCCGAACTCTTGCCGTAAACCAACACATCATCAATATATACTGTGGCGCCTACAAAACGGGACGATCCCAGTACATGGTTCATCATCCTCTGAAACACCGCAGGTGCGTTCGCCAACCCAAACGGCATTCGGTTGAATTCATATTGGCCGTCTGGAGTGACGAACGCCGTCAGGTGCTTGTGCTGCTCAGCAATAGGTACTTGGTAATAGCCCGACATCAAATCTAGGGTGATGAACCATGCCTGACCCGACAATCGCGATATTTCGTCATCGATAATTGGCATTGGATAACGCTCCTTTACGGTAATCGAGTTTAACATTCTATAGTCAATGCACATGCGTATTTTATCGTCTTTTTTTCTGACTAAAATAATGGGGCTGGCGTAGCTTGACACAGATTCCCTAATGATTTGTGCGTTTAACATCTCATCTATCATAGTACGGACTTGATCACGTTCATGATGTGAAAGCCTATAGGGCCGATAGACGACAGGGCGATCATTGTTTAATTCAATTGTCATTTGCGTTACGTTAGTGCATCCTAAGTCAGTCAAATCAAATGCAAAACAATGTTCATAACGTCGTAGTATTTGGAAAAGTCGAGCCTTGTCGATCTCTGATACAGATTCACCAATTTTTATTTGGTGTTCATTACCCTGACTAAAAATACGACCTGATTCAATGTTCATAGGATTTGGTGAAACAGAAACTACCCTATTAACTATTGTTATTTTCTCAGCTCGAGAAAACACGAGGTTTTTCCGTAGTGAGCACGGTATCGAACATGGGGTTATTACAACGTTCGTAATACCATTACTAACTTTATGAAGGCCACCGAGAACTACCCACTGTTCATTGGGTTTTCCTAAAACTTTTGTCTCTATTAGAACATCGCCGCTAAATTTCGATTCCGTTGCTGCCCTAACACTAGCAGTACCGTATAGTTTACTAAACCCCACTATCCTAATGCATATAGAACGTGCCTCGTTATTATAGCAATTCGAGGGAATTTCACTCCCAATGTCGAGAAATTGTAATTTCGATGCATCTTTAATAACGACTATGTGCGGTTGTTCAGAGTATGATTGACCAATTAACATTGCTTTGTCAAGCGAGTAGTCGTCAACAACCTTGCATGAAACTATTGCAGCAACTCCATCGATTGACAAGTTAAGAGATACTGAACCTAAGGACCGGACTAGACCCCCACCAAAACCTTTCATAGCTGACGGGATTTCATCATGCGAAACTCCTAACATCGACGCACTAGATTCCCTTATCAACGTAACCTCACTTCCAAAGTCTACAAATGCTTCTAAATTAATACCATTAATTAAAACTTGTTTAGTAAATTTGTCATTTGGGTTCGAGGTAGATATACACATTGTTTTATGCATCGTATTAGCTTTAGTAACCTGGCAGTCTTGTGCTGTCCGGCAAACGTCGGCCTTGTGTCCTATTTTGTGGCAAAGATCGCATTTGACAAGGGGCTTAGTACATTTGTTATAAGGGTGACCTTTTTCCTTGCAATTGTAACAAAATAAACCCGAACTATGAATATTTTGCTTGACGTTTGTCCTGCTTTGTTGACTATTATCGTTGTTTGTTGTGGCAGTAGAGTTTTCAAGAAAGCTTTTGTTTCTGAAAGACGACTGATAAGGGTGCTCCTTGTTGCTTAATAAAAATTTAAGTAATTGGTCAGGCTCGGAGCAGCGCAAAGCCAAGGCACTAGATTTGGCAGTTCTGTCGCTAAGACCATGGATGATGCAGTCAACGGCCTTCTTACCACTTATCTCACACTGATTTATTAGTGCGAGCTTTTCGTAGAAGTAATTTTCTATCGGTTCACTAAATCTACTCTTTCGTCTTAACATATCCTCCAAGGACTGGCCATAATTTTGTTCACATGGAAAAGCTTTCAGAAGCTTTTCCTGCCACTCCGGCCAAGTAAAGAGGATTGAATTTAAACTTTGATACCAAGTTTTGGCCAGTCCTTGCAGCTTTTGCATTGAGAAATGTATAATAGTTTTGTCATCCCAGCCATAAACAGAAGCACATTCATTAACTTTCCTGAGCGAGACATCCATGCGTTGATTTTTGGTCGATGGATCAAACTCTGGCAAAATATTTTTATAGTCAAATTTGTTGTTTGAATGTGCACTCTGTTCAGACTGTCTAGACGCAAAATTACTCTTAAATGACTCGATCAATTTAACAATATCTCTAGAAGAAAATAAAGGACTACATGACCTTGAACGACGCCCGTCGTTGCGGCTCCGGCAGTCCTCTCGAAGCTGCTTCTCGCGTCGCTCGCCGTCGATGTGGTGCTCACGCGGCTCGCTGTCGATGCGATGCCCTCTCGGCTCGCTGTCGATGCGACGCCCTCGCGGCTCGCTGTCGATGCGACGCCCTCGCGGCTCGCTGTCGATGCGACGCCCTCGCGGCTCGCTGTTGATGCCACGCCCCCGCGGCTCGCAGAGCTTCTCGCTGCGAGAAGAGTTTTCACTTCGCCGTGGTCGCAGTTCCGAATCGCGCTTCCGCTGAAGCGCGCGCTCCCATTCGCGAAGGCGCTTCTGCTCTCGCACCAGGTCTCGCTCTCGCTCACGTAGGCTCCTGCTGCGGTGGCGACTGCGGCTGCGCGAGTGGCTTCGGTTTGCTACGCTCTGCTCGCGAGAAGCTACTGTTCGACGGTGATTGTCGTTGGAATCTTCCATTTTCTACAACTCACAAACAGTTTTTCGTGTCAGTATATTATGGGTTGTCTACATGCTATTAGTTTAGTCAATCTGACACGTTTGCTATCACACTATCTCAAATGAGCACAGGCCGTGTTAAAACAAAAAGATGATAGAATAAAATAGGGGGACAATTATTTAACTAGAAGTCATAAATTTAACTAGAGGTCAAAAATATAGAAAAAGAAAATGGTTTATTAATTTAATTATATGCCTGAACATAATATAACAAATACAGCGTTGCTTTTTGATCGTTTTAATCCCGTGAAGGATCGATCCGGTCCATGAAACACTATCGATTTGTTAAGATAAAATAAAAAAATAAAGTACTTTTTTTTATAAACTCGAATTAATTCTCGCCGTAGTGACCATTAACCACCAAACTAATGCGAACCATTAGTAGTCACCATTCTGTACTAACAACAATGACGCGCAAGCACAGTCAACGTGGACTCACAAAAATTGACCAATACTAGACCAAACCCCGCCCCCAAACCGCATTTGATTGGCAGTGCAAAACAGCGCGCGCCCCGCGCACCCCGCGCAGTGCAGCGCATGACCACGTCATGTAAACAATTCAGTTCTCCTAAGACGTCATCGGTGTGTTGTTGTTACGAGTATCCTTGTCGCGCGAACGTAATGGCGTCTCGTAATTACGTGTACTCCAATCCGGAGTTCGTTGCCATGGTGCAATTGTACGCGATCGCGGGTTTTGATGCGCAAGCGGCTCGTCGTCTCTACAGTGAACCAACCCACTTGCAATCTTTGCGTCTGCGTGGTATTCCCAACCCCCAAGTTCCGTCTGGTCAGACAATTGTGGCGGCTACGCAGCGTTTGTAAGATCACGGACAATTCCGTACACCTACACACGCTCAGGGCCGCGGCCGCCAACCAGTGTACACACCTGAACTAGACGAAGAAATCCTGGAGTACTTTGAACGAGATCCCAGGCGTAGTACTAACATGGCTGCAATTAGCTTTAACGTGAGTCAATACTACGTTTGGAAGCTCTTAAATACAGAAGGACTCTATCCGTATCACTTCAAAAAAGTACATGCTCTTCACGAGAACGATGGGACGGCTAGAGTCGCGTTTTGTCAGTGGCTATTAAACAATCGCGAAGCTAATATTCTGTGGACGGACGAATCTACTTTTACACGTGTAGGACTATTTAACCAACGTAATGAACATTTTTGGGCATTTAACAATCCACACGTGATTAGTGAATGTAACCACCAAGTGCGTTTTAGTATTAATGTGTGGGCTGGTATCATAAATGATAAAATTATCGGCCCGTATTTTGTCGAAGGAAATTTGACCGGTGGGACATACTTAAACATGCTGCAAAGTGTAATCCCAGACTTAATGGAAGACATACCACTGGCTTATTTAAATAACCTTTATTATCAACACGACGGATGTCCAGCACATTACGAGCGTAATGTACGTAATAATTTAAATTCCGTGTTTGGAGATCACTGGATCGGACGAGGGGGTCCAGTTGCTTGGCCAGCAAGAAGCCCGGACCTGACTCCGCTTGATTTTTATTTGTGGAGTGAGGTGAAGCGACTGGTGTACAAAAACGAGCATCAAACTCGCGAACAAATGAAAAATGCGATAGTGCACGCCTTTGATGTTTTAAGAAGTGACAGAGACACATTAATAAAATTAAAAGACAATTTAATAAAGCGTGCAAGATTGTGTATCGATAGGAATGGTTTGCACTTTGAACAATTATTACGCTATCGTGAAGTGTAGCCCTAAGTGATAGGTAGTTCAGTTCGGTTACAAATTATTAGGTAGGTATGTAACTTTTTTTAAATTGTGTATTGAGAACTTTTGTCTTTTCAAATCATTGTAAATAATTTTGATTCCACATTTTTAAATACGCCATAACTAGCAGGCCTGTAGGGACTTATTTTTTCATTTTATAGCGTTTAGCATTTTTTTTTTTAATTTTATTTGGTAGGTATGTCCCGAAACCTAGGCACAAAGCAATTATGACGGTCCTAAGCCCGTAAAAGTATGAAGGAAAATTTGGAATCATTTAATTTGTTTAGGTACATGAACATCAGCTGAGCAGCAGAGTCAATAACCTTAGTTGATCGGGCGGAGTGTAGGTAGTTAGGTACGCACCGACGACAATGCGACGAAAGCACGCGTAGGTAACTAACTCGAGGCGCGACTACTACTGGTTTCATGCATTTTGCGAATATTACGTTATCACTTCCAATTTTTTTTCATTTAAGAGATACCATGCTATGCAAACTTTTAATGAATAGTATTTTGTAAGTAAAACCGCCCGTCCAAGGGATTAAAACGATTAAAAAGCAACGCTGTATATACTGGAACATTACATTGCCTACGTACTTAGTTTTTCAAATTTAATTCAGTGTAGGTATATGAACAGCAATGAGAGTCTATTAAATTTAAACATTTTAAACAAAAATTATTCTTGAAATAGTATTGAAATTTGAATTTGAAATGTTACATAAAAAGAATATTTAGTCGTGTAGGTACTTACACAATTATACGGTGGTAATCCCACTTCTGAAGTATAAAAACGCTCACCAATAAAACACAAGTTATTCACTTTTAGCACTTTAATAATCCCTTGTACTAATGGTGGACTTTACACTTTTAACACCACAGAACACATATACCCTGTTTAACACTGCCTCTAGAAAACGTCCGAACACCTTCACAATTACCGACAGAATGACCCGACTTGCCGAGTGTTGTCGCTTTTATTAATTCAGAATATGACAGTTAGTCAATTTAGCAACTATAATCATTTTTATTACATTTAAAAGTAGTTTTAATGGATGAACCTTACAGTACGTACCTATTTGAAAAAAACATAAATTCAAATACGAGTATCATGAAAGAAAAGAAAAAACGTTTATTTGCCGTCGACAAGACACACTACAATACGGCGCGATATACAAAATTAAAAAGAAAAAGAACAAAAAAGTAGTAGTAGGTAGTAAGCACAGTTGTAATTTTAAATGAGGTGTGTGTCCCGCTGCAGCAAATAGGTAACAGGATCTGGATCCCGGTTGTGACATACGGATGTCGAGCAAGGTAGTTCAAAAACAATTTCCATTAATTTATGATTGTGTTTGAGTCAACAGAAAACAAGGTGTAATTATTATTTATGTAATACTTATGTACCATGTATAGTAATACATCACGTACAGCTATTTTTGTGTAAAATATTGTATTACATTAAATTGAATTAAATAATTGAATTATTGATAAAATTATTGTGATACATTAATATAATAGATAATAATAAGAACTAATTAGATTGATGCTTTTAGTATGTGTAACTAAAAATAAATAAACAAATAGCGGTTCCCCAATAGGACGCAGCAAGAGGCACACGAAGGCGTAAGAAACATCAGTATATTTATATAATGGACGCGTTGGTAAGAAATCGTCATACCGAGTTACCACCTCATAAGTGAAGGGTACTTACTCTTCCAATATATTTTTTTGGACATCCTGACGCGACCCAATTAATATTAAAGCGAATGTCAGAGCTTTAGTTGTTGTATCATAAGCAGCTGCTACAATTGTGTCCAAGTGTTCCCTGATCTCATCGTCGGCGAAGGCATTTTGTTTGTCAGCCAAATGAAGCATATAATCTAATAGTGGTTTAAATTTAGCTGAAATAATTGTATTAATTGAAAATCGCTTCCACAGCACTTGCATGGATACCCATACACTACTATATTTGACATAATGAAATAATAATCTAATAGCTCGACGATACAATTCACAAGTTACTTAGTTTTCACTTCTATCGGCAACCCCAAAAGACCGCCCCGCATTTTTTTCCTGATTTACCTTGTGTAGGGTCGTCGTCATAATCTAAACATTTATTTAGTTTTAATTCTGATTTACGCTCATTGATAATCTGAAACGAGTAGGAAACAATAAATACTGGATGACTGGTTAAGTATAGGATGTAAATATATCTACTTACTGCCGCATAATTCCATTATTGAAAACTTACAACTACTTGCTATGCGTTTTACTTTATTAAGAAGCATGCCCATCAGCTGTCGATTTATTACCCAATAAAAAAGAAGGTTATTTATTCGACCCGGATGTATGTTGGCATTGCACAATGTTTGTATAATTATTATATTAGTCTTTGTGAGCTTCTAAATAGATAAGACAAATTTCATAAGTGCACGTAAGTAGGTATGATTGTCCACGTAAGTATAAACTAAAAAATTGTAACTTACTACTCAATGCATTGGATTTAGTTTCGAGTGAGGGAGCAATGCAAGTTTCTCACAAGAAAGTAACGTCATCGTCGTTGGTCGAAAATGTATAATTGAAATAGGGCTCGTTGTTTTACTGTAGAATTGTAGATAATGTTGGAGATAGGTATAATAAATCTCTCTTTATCAGTCACTTAAACAATACGTGTGATTTAAACACTTACTCTCATTAATAAAATAACAAAAATATAATTACCTTGACAGTTATGTTTTTAATTATGCCAACAAACTCATCATGTTCCTTCTTCAAAGAACTTAAATTAAACAAAAATTTTAAATGCAAGAGAATATTTGTAAATCTGTTTATATATACAGTAAATAAATCTTCAATTGCATGAGAGTAGTCGGTAATGGTCTGGTCTTGATGGTTTTTTCCAAACGTTGTACCTATAAAATATAATATTAGCTAATTTAAATAATAGTTTTAACTGTTTATTTTTTTCTTATACCTAGATCATTTTTCGTGTCGTTTTTGTGGCCAAGAAGCTATCCTCCGTCAGGTTAGACCACTTCAACGGCACCAGGTGATTGAAGGATATAACGTCCCTGAGTCTAACCGAAGTACAATCTAACTTGGAGGTATTAATTAAACAACACCATACCAACTGTGTACTGAAGTAGTGGGAATAACCACTACTTCAGTACACACGACTCAGGGCGCACAATGCCTCCATCGGCAATTTAGAATCGGCGAATTCTGCTCATGCCTCACCCACCTAGAAGGTTTTCTCTATGCAATTATGGACGCAGTTATAATATTTCCAACAACTACCGGAAATTCGTAGGACATGTCGCCGTTCAGGAAAATCAATATTATTTCTGGGTGTTTTGATCTTGCTAACGGTAAATACTTCCACAGACATAACCTAGTGGCTGGAATTATTCATCAGTATCTTGCCCTAAAATACTCTCCTGTGGAACTCTTGTGGTCTCATAGGTATGTGCCCAACCCAGTTCTCGATAATGGTCATGTCTTTATACTGGGATCGATCTATTATCACTGACAGGACTATTCATTGGCAATAAGCCTGGAGATATACCTAGGGGTAAAAGATCAATTGATGTCAGAGTTCCGCCTGAAAATAATTTCGTGAAGGCTGCACAAGATAAGCAAATTAATATCTTAACTAGGCTCATGAGATTGTCGACACGTAAGATATTGACACGGTAGTCATGGTATCGATAGTTGTGACTTCCAATGGTATAATGGTACAATAGCCAAGAGCCTCGACTGGCTATTATACCGTACGACACAGTATGCGGAGGCTCCCGTTAAGCAGCTGCTCCCGATACTGTACGATTTAAAATAATAATATCAATGTCATAAATAAATTATTTATCACACAAATGGGTAAAATTTTAAGAACCTAATGAGTACTTACAAAAAACTGTTTTTAATATACTACTGATGAAATACGGTTGTATATCAAACGAAACTTTTCCCACTTCACGAGCTAGTTGAGAGACGAGACTTCGAGCCTGAGCGTTATGTTCACTGACATATGTGTTCAGCACTTGTTGACTAAACGTTGGAGATATAAGCTTCCGATGTGACTTCCATAATGATGCTGGAATAAGTAAGATACATTATTAGGTAATCTGGAAGAGATGAATACACCAAAATATTTTTTCTACTGATAACCACACTCAACTTACTTTCTGCAGTCACCAGACCCCTGTTGAATAATCCTTTAGAAAAATTGTAAATGAAGGCTTTTTGAAAAAAAAAAATTAGCTACTTTAAGACTGCCCTCTAAGCCTGTTATTACTGAAAAAAAATATAGTTATTATTGGCTAAGAAACGCTACAAAAAAAAAACGAAAAAAATAGTGAGTTAAACAATTGGATATGAAAAGTAACTGTTCGTGCTGCTAAAACGGGAGCATCTACAGCCGATTATATAATTATTCTATTTAAAAGTTTGAAGACTTTTTTCAGAGAGCGCGTGGGATCTTTGATAAGCAACACTTGTACGCAGAGCTCGACACCGCGCCCTCATCACAGAAACCTCGTGACACATAGGTATCACAGCCGATTATTATTTTTGTAATCTTGAAACACGTTTCAATCAAAACTAACTTCAAGCCGCTGAAGAAGAACAGTCAGTTGTTACCATCTGTCAAGTGTCATATAGGTACCTACCTCAACAAGTTGCAGGAGTATACAAGCTTGATTGTGATTGCAGTTTCTATTACATAGGCCAAACTGAAAGAATCGTAGAGATCCGTGGGAAAGAACACATCGCCGATTTCAAACACTGACACTTCAGGAAGTCAGCAGTTTGTAAACGTAACTTGACAAGGCCCAGCACTACAAATCTGATATTTGATTGACCACAAATCCTTGCAAATGAACATCGATTCCTACCTAGGATGATTCCCGAGGCTAGTAGAATAAAAAAAACATCCAAATTTCAACGGAGACGTTGGCTGGGTCTTACCATCTGCTTGGAACCCCATCATATCTCAACATATAATAAAATTGTAACAGGCATTACATTGCAATTGTAATTTTATTTATTTTTGTAAATATTAGAGCAAGAGAAGCCAAAACAACAATTTTTTGAATTTTTGTCTGTCTGTCTGTCTGTATTAAGTTTTTACCCGCATCACGCAAAAACCACTGCATGGAATTGAATGCAGTTTTCACCAATGTTTTGCTACAGGGGCCGTATTACCACGTATTAATGCCATCATTTTTACGTTGTGAAAGAGGGCCGCCACTATTTAACCTGTAGAGCGGCATCCCTCGCTCACAACCATTAACCATTAACCATTATCATGTAGCTCAACCATTTTTTAGGGAGACCAACGACCCGACGCACAACCATACCAGATCAGCAAGACATTTGCGAAGGTCATGGGAAATACTCAAAACTTTCAGAAATATTTAATATAAATAAATGTTATACGAGTTAAAAACTAACCGACATAGTACTCACATTAACATTTTGTATGGTACAGTGTATTAATAATAATACTATGCATGATAACTATGGCCTACAAGGCAACTCAGTCAACTCGTAAATGGAAAAAAATAAAAAATAAAAATATTTGAGACACGATAGCCAGCAAGTCGACCAGTCACCACAAGTAGCACCCGTTCACGAGTATAACGCACGGATCAGCCATCACCTCCCTCGCCATTTAAGAGGGAAGGGGGTGACCCGACCAATGACGCTACCGCAAGCAATGACATCTAAGGGAGCATGACGACAATGCAGGCTGGTGTAAATTATGTTACAGAAACATGTTGTACTGAGGACCAGGAGGTCACTAGTAACTGCATAACACATAAATGTTCACAAATAAAATTAAATAGTAAATAAGAAAATAATATGTAATAATCAAATTAATTGGGTATATGTCAATCGTATAAAGATATGTCAATTATCAATTACAAATTAAAATAATTAATAAAATAATAATCAAATTCAATGTCAATGTCAATTCAAAATTGAAAATTTGGCATTATACAATCAATAGCCTGGTTCATTAGAACAGTTCAATTCAATCCCAAGCATTTTTGTCATCCATATAATCTTTCACACTATAGAAACCTTTCAAACACAGTTTCTGCTTAACAATTGATTTAAATTTGTTGATGCTCAGGTTTTGAATGTTGCTTGGGATTTTATTGTACAAGCGTATACATTGGCATTTGAACGAGTTACTTATTTTCTGGAGCCTGGTAGCAGGAACAATGAATTTATTTTTATTCCTGGTATTAACATTATGCGTATCACTACGTTTTATAAAGAGATTAATATTCCTATGAGCATACAATACATTTTCATAAATATAATGTGATGGAACAGTCATAACATTAATCTCCTTAAATTTATCCCTCAGTGAATATCTGGGACTTAAATTATAAATTGACCGAATCGCTCGTTTCTGCAACACAAAAATAGCTTGTATGTCGGCCGCATTCCCCCACAACAGAATACCGTACGACATCACACTATGAAAATAACTGAAATAAACTAGGCGAGCTGTATCCTCGTCAGTTAAGCTACGTATCTTTTTAACGGAGTATGCCGCAGAGCTGAGCTTTTTCGACAATTTATCTATATGTGGGCCCCACTGAAGTTTAGAATCTAAAGTGATGCCCAGAAATACAGTGGTGTCCACAAGGTCCAACTCTTCGTCATTAATAAGTACACTGGTTTTCACCTGTCTTACGTTAGGTGTTGTAAACTTAATACATTTAGTCTTATTTTCATTCAAAAGTAGATTATTAGCATTAAACCACTGCACAACTTCTGAGAGGGCGCTGTTTACATCGTCAGAACACATTTATTGACGTTTAAGTTTAAATAATAGTGACGTATCATCTGCAAACAGCACTATTTCGTGATTATCCCTCATTAGATGAGGTAAGTCGTTGATATAAATTAAAAATAAGAATGGACCAAGAATCGAGCCCTGTGGAACGCCCATTGTAACTACGGACCCCGAAGATCTCTTTCCATTGACGTGCACCTTCTGAATCCTGTTACTCAGGTACGAAATAATAAGATTCAGGGAAGTGTTTTTAACACCATAGTGGTGCAACTTCCTGATCAATGTTTCATGAACAACACAATCAAAGGCCTTGGATAAATCGCAGTAAATACCCAAAGCATCGTATGATTCCTCCCATGCGTCAAAAATATGTCCTAACAGTTCAACACCGGCAACACCGGCATCGGTTGTTGAAGGACCCCTTGTAAAGCCAAACTGTTTTAAATGTAAGAGTTTATTTCTATTAAAAAACCTTTGCATTTGGTCTAACATAAGTCTTTCAAAAATTTTACTAAATGTCGGTAGCACGGATATCGGTCTAAAATTTGTGGGGTCAGATGTGCAACCTGATTTAAACAAAGGTGTAATCTTACTATTTTTCATTAGATCAGGAAATTTTCCACAGTTAATACAATCATTAAAAATAACAGCTGCGGTAGGTGCTACAATGTCAATTATCGATTTAGCAACGTCAACAGAATTACCCCATAGGTCCACAGTTTTTTTCACATTTAACATATTGAAGGTCTTTATAATATCTCTATAATTAATATGATTAAATAGGAAATCAGTATCGCTAGCTTTTACATTATCTTTAAGTAAAGATTCTGCAACAGTGGGTGATGAGTTTAAACATTTTGTAGTTGAAACAGGAATGTCAGAGAAAAAGTTCTGAAATGCTGTGGCTACTTCTAAATCTGATTTAATTAGCTTATTATCAATATTAAGGCTGTAATCACCATTTCGTCTACGAACCCTTTCTGTTTCACTGTTGATAATATTCCATGTACTTTTGATAACATTATTACAATTTTTTATTTTTTCTACTTATATAACGTGTCTTGGCCACCCAACAAATCTTTTTAAATAATTTTGAGTATTTTTTAACGTAGGTATTGAACTCTGTGGTGTTGACATATAATCGTTCATTATAAAGTTCAAATAGTCTTTTCCTGCTTTTATGAATACTAACAGTTGCCCATTCACTGAAGGATGCGTTATCATTAACTGTAATCGTCTTGGGTATAAAAGTGGAATCAAATTCTTCACAATAAGAATTAAAAAAACTTTACTAACACTAGAATTTAAGTCAAAATTGTTACTAACCCTATGGACTCCTGTCTGAAATAAAATTATTATATGTCAACACCACAGAGTTCAATACCTACGTTAAAAATTACTCAAAATTATTTAAAAAGATTTGTTGGGTGGCCAAGACACGTTATATAAGTAGAAAAAATAAAAAATTGTAATAATGTTATCAAAAGTACATGGAATATTATCAACAGTGAAACAGGAAGGGTTCGTAGACGAAATGGTGATTACAGCCTTAATATTGATAATAAGCTAATTAAATCAGATTTAGAAGTAGCCACAGCATTTCAGAACTTTTTCTCTGACATTCCTGTTTCAACTACAAAATGTTTAAACTCATCACCCACTGTTGCAGAATCTTTACTTAAAGATAATGTAAAAGCTAGCGATACTGATTTCCTATTTAATCATATTAATTATAGAGATATTATAAAGACCTTCAATATGTTAAATGTGAAAAAAACTGTGGACCTATGGGGTAATTCTGTTGACGTTGCTAAATCGATAATTGACATTGTAGCACCTACCGCAGCTGTTATTTTTAATGATTGTATTGACTGTGGAAAATTTCCTGATCTAATGAAAAATAGTAAGATTACACCTTTGTTTAAATCAGGTTGCACATCTGACCCCACAAATTTTAGACCGATATCCGTGCTACCGACATTTAGTCAAATTTTTGAAAGACTTATGTTAGACCAAATGCAAAGGTTTTTTAATAGAAATAAACTCTTACATTTAAAACAGTTTGGCTTTACAAGGGGTCGTTCAACAACCGATGCCGGTGTTGCCGGTGTTGAACTGTTAGGACATATTTTTGACGCATGGGAGAAATCATACGATGCTTTGGGTATTTTCTGCAATTTATCCAAGGCCTTTGATTGTGTTGTTCATGAAACATTGATCAGGAAGTTACACCACTATGGTGTTAAAAACACTTCCCTGAATCTTATTATTTCGTACCTGAGTAACAGGATTCAGAAGGTGGACGTCAATGGAAAGAGATCTTCGGGGTCCGTAGTTACAATGGGCGTTCCGCAGGGCTCGATTCTTGGTCTATTCTTATTTTTAATTGATATCAACGACTTACCTCATCTAATAAGGGATAATCACGAAATAGTGCTGTTTGCAGATGATACGTCACTATTATTTAAACTTAAACGTCAATAAATGTGTTCTGACGATGTAAACAAGAACAAGAAAATTTTTTTGCTCTGACAAATTTATTAAAATAAAATAATAAACACTAGTAAATTAATAATCTAATGTGCACATTTATATGCTAACTTAGACTACTTGCCAGTAAAGTGTTCTCTCCTTTCTTAAATTTCAAAATAATATACATACACTAAAAACACATGGAAGCCCTCAAGGAATCACTGTCAGATATGATGATCAGTTTCAACAATAGGATGACCAACTTTGAAGCTGAACTGCAGAAGAGCCCTTCTGCAACTTCGATCAGCACTGACAGTTTGGCAGCGGACTTCACTTCATTCAAGAAATTTGTTCATGAAACAATGGCCTGTCTACAGAAGCAGATAGAGGCTTTTGCGCAGAGTCTTGACAGCATGGAGATGAGGAGTCGACGCAAGATGATCCTGCTGCATGGTGTCACCGAACAGGCCAAAGAGGAGACAGTGCAGGTTGTAGCTGATGTGGTGCGCAATCACTGTAAGTTAGCTCACTTCACTATTGCCGACATTAAACGTTGTCATCGGCTTGGGAGGCAGGCAGGAACCAATAAGCCCAGACCCATTCTCTGCAAGTTTAAGGATGTCAGTGTCCGCGACGATATCTGGTTTGCCAAAACGAATCTGAAGGGTTCAAGCATGACTGTGTCAGAATTTTTGACAAGATCCCGGCACCAGCTCTTCATGCGTGCATGTGAGCAATTCGGCGTCGCAAGCTGTTGGACGAAACAGGGCCAAATTTACGTCCTTGATTGTGTTGGCAACCGGCAACGGGTTAATACACCCTGTGACCTTAAGAGGATCAGGCAGAACAATGAGCCGAAGGTAGTATCATCCGTAGCAGCCCCAACAGCAGCACAGTCATCACCGGCACCGAAAAAGACGAAGCGAGCTGCTGCAATGAAGAAGTGAGGTATTGTTTTTGGGTACTGTCTCTGTCCGGGCAACATTTGTATTTGTTTTTAGATACCGACAAAATCACTTTAATCTGCACTATTTTTAGCTCTTCTACTCTAACTTTAAGGCCTTTTCACTTTTTAATAGTTTACCCTTCCTAATTTTAAGTATTTTTCTATGTGCAAGGTGCCAAGGTGCTCACTGACAGCTGTCTGTCATCTGTCAAGTGTCAGTAGTTGTAGTGTTCGGATTCATTCACCAGCATTCACCCTACTTGTCTATGTTCACCGCACTTAGTGCCTCACATGGTGGAATAGTCGGATTAAAATCCTAAAAGTTTTTTTTTTTTTTTTATGTTCGCTTGGACGATGACACTGCCCAGATTCTGTACCCATTTGGCGTTTTTAGTTTTTACTTAGTCTGTAAACACTCGACTGGCAGATGGACAGTTTAAAATACAATTTTTATTTTATTTATTACAAGGCTATTTAGTCTTTATTTTATTAATATTTACATTAGTACTATATATATATTATTTATTGTATGTCTGATTTTTGTACTGACAGTGATTCAGAAAGTTTCGTGTCAGTAAGTAGCAATGATAGCTTCGCCAGCCTACCCTCGTTAGCTGACGCGCTCGAGTCTCAATTTTCTGATGTTCCGAAGAATCTTAATGTAGTCCATTTAAATGCCCAAAGTATTCCGGCACATTACTTTGACATGTTGGCTAACCTTGACTGTAAGAACATCCATGTTATCCTTGTCTCAGAGTCGTGGTTGAAACCCTGTCTCCCTTCTACCTCCTACTCCCTCCCTGGTTTTCAACTAATACGGAATGATCGCACAGGCAGTCGTGGTGGTGGTGTTGCTATATATCTTCGTGCAAACATTCCTTTCTCAATAGTTGATATATCAACACAACCGCCTCCTCAAAATGCAGGCGAGCATCTTTTTTTAGAAGTAAACCTAAAGCATACCAAAATTCTTCTTGGTGTTTATTACAGCCCGTCTTGTAACATAAATTTCTTTTCCTCCTTTGAAACCATCCTAGAGAACCTTACACCTTCTTACAGTCACACTATAATTATGGGGGATTTCAATACCTGCTTATTGAAACAAGATTCCCGCTCTTCTTCCCTTCGTTCTTTGTTGCAATCAGTGAACCTGCATATTCTTCCTTTGAATCCAACACATCATGTCCCTAACTGTAATCCTTCTCTCTTGGACCTTATTTTTGTTTCTTCTTCTCAACATGTTAGCAAACATGGCCAATGCCCAGCTGACATGTTCTCCTATCATGATTTACTATTCCTATCCTACAAAATTCGCCCTCCTAAGGCAAAGCTCAAAACCCTCATGTTACGTAATTTTGGTGGTATGGACACTGATGCCCTCCGGGAAGATGCAAGCAATATTGACTGGGCTCCTCTCATCACTGCGGAGTCAATTGATGCCAAAATTAATATTTTTACGGATAATCTGACCAACCTTTATGACGTGCATGCTCCCATACGTGCCGTTAAATTAAAACATCTCCCAGCGCCTTGGATAACAGATAATATTCGAGCCATTATGCATAAGAAGGCAGTGGCTAAAACAAAACACAAATGTCGTCCTGGGCAACGCAACTGGGAAAATTATGTAGCTGCCCGAAATCACTGCAATAGGGTGTGTAGGGACGCTTTACGCCATCATATCCATAACTCTATAGATGTAGGAGATCCCACAAAAGTTTGGAAGTTTCTCAGATCTATGGGAGTTGGAAAACAGAGTCAAACTGATATTCCTAAAGACTTGGACATTGATTCTTTGAATCAACATTTCTCGTCGTCGTCTCACTGTAATGGGACCTTAAAAGCGTCCACAATAAGTCATCTTTCTACCCTTCCAACTCCTCACTATTCAGCATTCGTCTTTAGTCGATTCTCCGATTGTGATGTTAAGAAGAGCATAGTATCTATTACATCCAATGCAGTAGGCAGTGACTGTATCAGCCGAAAGATGATTCTGCCTGTCCTTGATGAAATTCTACCAGTCCTATGTGATATCCTTAACTATTCTATATCCTCCGGTGAATTTCCATCTTTATGGAAAGACGCCCAAATCACTCCTTTACCTAAAAAACCTAATCCTAGTTCTTTCTCCGAGTATCGTCCAATATCCATACTTCCTTTCCTTTCTAAAGTTCTAGAACGTCTCGTGTACAATCAGCTCAATACTTTCCTTTCTAAGAATAGTCTCCTTAATCCTTTCCAGTCTGGTTTTCGTGCTGGTCACAGTACTACTTCAGCTCTTATCAATATAACGGATGACATTAGGGCAGGTATGGAAAGCGGAAAACTAACGATTCTATGCTTACTGGATTTCAGTAATGCATTTAACACCGTTGATTTCGACATCCTACTTGCCATACTAGGCTCGCTTAACATATCTCCAACGGCGACTGACTGGTTTCGTAGTTACCTGTCTGGACGCCGACAGCGTATACACATAGAAGGTACTTTCTCTTCTTGGTGTAATACTGACGTCGGGGTGCCGCAGGGTGGCGTTTTATCTCCTCTTCTTTTCGCAATTTTTATCAATTCAATCTCCAATAAACTTAATTCGTCCTACCACCTTTACGCAGATGATTTGCAAATCTACAAGCAGGGTTCCCTAACAGTGCTGCCACAGGCGATTGGTATTATAAATAAAGACTTGGGTTCTATAAGCGATTGGAGCAAAGCGTATGGGCTTAAAATTAATACAACGAAAACCCAGGTCATTGTTGTTGGTAGCCCTAGATTGTCTGCTGGGATTGACTGGTCTGTAGTTCCGCAAGTGGTCTTTGATGGTACTGTTATTCCACTAACTGAGACAGTTAAGAACTTGGGAATTTTAATAGACAAAACTCTTTCTTGGGGTCCTCAATTGCAAGAGGTCAGTCGAAAATTGTTTGCATCAGCGGGGTCGCTAAAGAGATTGCGCAACTTTCTGCCTACTACCACCAAAATAACGCTAGCACAATCTCTTTTACTTCCCATCCTTGATTATGCCGATGTCAGTTATCTTGATCTCACTGAGGCACAACTAAATAAACTTGAGCGACTACAAAATTTCTGTATAAGATTTATATTTGGCTTGCGCAAGTATGATCATGTTTCCGAATTTCGAACAAAACTCAAGTGGCTTCCTATACGCCTTCGCCGGAATTCCCATATATTGTCCCTCCTTTACAGTGTTCTGTTTAATCCTCTTACTCCTTCTTATCTTAAAGAACGTTTTCAGTTCCTCAATGACACACATACCAGATATCTAAGATCGTCGGAAAATTTGAGGCTTGAGATGCCAATGCACTCCACAAGCTTTTTTGATAATTCCTTCTCTGTACAAGCTGTACGGCTTTGGAATGCCTTGCCCGTGTCAGTGAGGCGTGCACAATCAGGTGCAATATTCAAGAGATTGGTGAAGGAGCATTATCTGTCGCTATAACTGACATTTATCCTCCTTGATCACTGATGACATACCTATGTATATATATTTACCTATATATATATATTCAGTTCTATATATTATGTATGTAACGTATATTGCTTTTCTTTATTTATTTTTATTATTCCAATTTAGATATACATTGATTTAAAGTGTTTAGTTTATTTATTGTATGTACGCCAGACTACCTTATTGTCGCCTTACCTTTCACTCGAGTCCATCCAAAGGTTGTCTGTAAGAGATCGCTTTTAGCGATAAGACCGCCCATTGTACCATTTTATTATTAATGATTTGTACTTGGCTTTCGTGTGTGGTGTACAATAAAGAATATTCTATTCTATTCTATTCTAAACAGCGCCCTCTCAGAAGTTGTGCAGTGGTTTAATTCTAATAATCTACTTTTGAATGAAAAGAAGACTAAGATACAGACTGTTCCAGAACCGGCCCGCCCGCACAGCCAGCTGATTGGCTGGTACTACTGGGGACCACTGGGGACAACAGTATGGCACTGACGTGAAGCTATAGGTATAATGACTGCGCCGGCGGCGCACGGCCTCTTGATCAGCCCGAACATTACATATTCATTACCACTTGCTTTATTTTTTAAATTGTTAACATTATTTTACATTTAAAAATTAATAATTCATTGTAATAAATAATGTATTGTTCTCTGACCACACAAAAACAAACACTTAGTAAGTAACAATAATATCACTCAGACTTATTTCTTATTTAAAATTCGTTAAAAAGAACGATGGTCCTGATAAATATTAGATAACTATATAAAATGCTTACTATACATATTATGCAGAGCTGCACGAATCAGAGCGATCCCACCATTTTGGAAAGAGAATTTATATACCTTTTCTTCAAGCTTCCAAAAATCTGTAAGTGAATTCGCCTGTTATAAAAAAACATTGGAGTTTAATACGTAAGTAATATTTATAACATTCATTTCTGTTGCAATTGCAACCCAATTTAAAATAAAAAGTATTCCTTAAAAGTGTCACAGATATCTATTTGTATTTTTTAACACCAGACGCTATGACCGCTAAGCCACCGCGAGTCCTACCCGCCTATACAAAATTTGCGTGGTGGCTTAGCGGTCATAGCGTCTGGTGTACTTCACCAGAAGACGCAGGTTCGAATCCTGACCGCGGTCGTATTTTTCCTTCACTAAAATAACTTAGTGTCACAGATTTCAGGAATCTAGTCTATTCTAGTCTACTGTTTATATTATCGTATCGTATTAAGCGTAGATTTTAGCCTCTGTTTCACTAGTTTTGGGAGTCGTTCTTACTACAGCTGCAGGAGCAAGTGACGTTCTGTGAGACCGCGGGAAACATCTAGTTGTTCTATATGAAGGCTAAAAATAGAGGAATATGTATATAACCCAAAATGAAATAAAAGTAGTATTCATGTTGTTAAGTAATATTCATTCATTCAGTATTCAGTATTCATTCGTTTATTGCGTTCCACTAAGTTTTTTTCGATGGTAAGTATACATCATTAATATAAGTACATTGTGGACCCTGTTGGGCACAGCAATATAGGAGAGAGGAAGTACTCATTGATGTCAACTATTTTAAAGATATTAATAATAACTGTTTTATATATTATGTGTTTATGTATTTTATATTATGTAGTTTTATTTATGTAGTTTCTGTATTTTATATATTAATATGTAATCTGCAGCAGACGACCCATAAGGATTTTCCGCACCACAAAGAAAAGGTGCAAGACTCAATTTCAGCGGCAATGGTCGGAAGTAAATTAGATATTCCAAATTTTTTTACTTACTTTTAGCGTCAAGTCCAATAGGTAAGAGTCCATGACCTATGAGTGGATACGCTCCAGGGTACACCGGAGGGGAGGGTTGTCGCGACCTCACCCACGACCACACACCGAACAGAGCACAACATAATACAACCAGCACTACCACCAACATGCTGAATGATTTTGTATTGTTAAAATACAGAAACTTATATAGTACTCCTAAAGTAGACATATATATTTATATTTAAATTACGATTATTAGGGTTCCGAAGTCAACTAAGAACAACAAGGAATGCGGTGAAGTAAGTAAAATCCAATCCAAACATAGTTAACTGTGAAATGAGAGCCAAGTTCAATATCACACATATGCGGCGTTGTTGACTTCACCAACAAAAGAATTGAGATCTATAGGTGTCCCAAGTTCTGTGTAAAATTTTAATTACAATAACATGTAACATTCTAAAATATTTTTTATAACAATCTCTTGTTTCTACTACGATATTTGCAACTTAATAGGTAATGTAAATTCTCAAATTTTAACAGAGAATTATTTGCTCAATGCATTTATCTCACTTGGGATTTATTTCAAGCTCAAGATTTGACTTGGCAACTATTGCCAATACCTAACACTTTGCTTGACCTGGGAATTGAACCCAGGACCTCTAGCGTAGCAGTCGCGCTTAGGACCGTTAGACTAATTAGTGATTTTAGATTATGTATGTTAAGCATATCCACATATTGTATCGTGCAACTACGGGACCCTACACTGCGAGTGGCTCGATTCGCACCTGGCCGGTTTTTATTTAATTATTCAAAAAATGCAGTTGTTGCACTGACTAATCTACATAATTTTATTGATATTCGTTATACAAAGACGGCCAAACGAGTGATATTTAATAAGTGCAGTGCAGGCTAATTAAATAATAATACATACATGCATAATAGGAATTTATTTGAGACTAGCCGTTGCCCGCGCTTTCACTGACGTCCTAAAATTATCGTTTTGTATTTTTAGGCATTTTCCATGCAAAGATTATTAAGTTATTTTAGTGAAGGAAAAATACGACCGCGGGCAGGATTCAAACCCGCGTCTTCTGGTTAAGTACACCACATGCTATGACAGCAAAGCAACCGCGAGTTTCGCGAGTTTCGAGTCTCGCAATCTTAAATAGGCTCGGCAACGCATCTGCAACTCCTTTGGTTTTGCAGATGTCCATGGGCGGCGATGACTACTTACCATCAGGTAGCTCGCCTGCTCGTTTGCCGAGTTATCCCATTAAAAAAAAGAAACATACAATTATTTGTATTGCAGTGTGTGCCAATAAATAAATTTTCTTTCTTTCTTTCTAATAACTGTATTAATATAATACTGATATACGTAAACTATATTACAGTCTTAGATCTGATATGTAAGACAATTATGGTGTACATAACATTGACCAAACCATTGCTTTACTATGGCGTATTAACAGGAAACATGCACCAGTTAAATCTCCAGCAATACAACTGTGAAAACTTTATCCAATTTCGTAGAGTAGTTTTTGAGTGATGCGTGTACAAACATACAAAATTCTAAAAAAAATTGGTTTGGCCACTGTTGCTCTAATACAGTCCATTTGAGTTTTTCTTCAATATCTGTAATGTGCAGACATCGGCCAGTTACAATATTATTATATGTATAGATTAATTTAAATTATATTGTAATGTCTTGGTGTCCTTGATCTTCACTGCGTTATTTTTGCAAATTAATTATGCATAAGCGCTGCACTAGTATGACATTTTGCCGTGTCAAGCCCAAAAGCGTTAGCGGTTTTGTAAAGAAATCTTAAATTTTATTTTTATCCCGCCACCGGATAGCTAAAAACAATACGCAACCAATAGTTACGAAAAACAGTGGTTTAATATACTTCGGGTCTCAACAACTACCGACTATTTTATTTGCAGCACTACGTAAGTATGTGCTTTCGTCATCACACTTTTAGAAAAAAAAGAGGATAAATTGCACCCAGGCAACGAATCTGTCTAACACAATTTATATGATATAATACAAAACTTGTCGCGAGATTTTCCTCTGTAGATGTCACCGTAAAATTGCAAATACCATTAGATTATAATCTATCTCACGAGATTGTAAACTGTCGATAGATTATAAATATATAAATAGAAGATAAAAGTCAATTAAATAGGTTGATCTGATTGATATATTTTTTTAAAATTTTCAAACTCAGTACTTGTACTTGAATCTCGCGATAAGCTTATATAAATTGTGTAATGACGTTATAAGTCAGACTGCCTCGTTGGTCTAGTGGTCCCAATCGCGACTGCTACGCTAGAGGTCTTGGGTTCGATCCCCAGGTCGAGCAGTGTTATTGGGTTTTTCTATGAAATTCTCAGTAGCAGCTCGGAGTCTGGATTTGTGCCCGGTGAATGGCAATAGGCTCGCCCCCTATTACATGGGACCCAAACATACCGGTGAACTGTGGGTGTACATTAACTGCACCTCTGCCTAACCCTTCGGGGAATACAGGCGTGATGGTATGTATGTATGTATGTATGTACGTTATAAGTTGATAGTAAAAGTTTATAACATTATTTTTAGAGCATTTAAACAAAAGCTTGTTTTTAAAAAGCTTTTTTTAATTTATTTAAACTTAAGCTGTCGAAACTAGCTAAACGTAAACCTAAGCTAAGCTAGTTTTTTTAAATTGTAAGTAGGTACATTTCTATCACATTATTATACTCTGCCACTAAAACATTATCTTTACATTTCAAGACCGATGAAATAATCTGTAGTTCTGTGTGTGTGTGTGTGTGTGTGTGTGTCTATGTATGCAATGAATATTTTATGTACCGATTTATGCAGTGAACATTTTAAATTTGAATACTTAATAAACAAGGTGATTTTATCAAGGCTAGGCAAGTTTTTGTTAAGCTTTCGGACGTCAAATTTACCTACACTTGACAAGTTCCAGCGAGTTCTGCGCATCAACCACGGCTGCAGATGATAAGCATCGCACCTGTATTCTTCAACGGGCCAGGCAGAGTGTGCTTAAGTATATCCACAGTTTGCTGTATGTTTAGGTCCCATTTCATAGTGGCCGATTACATGAGAATTATTTGAAGGAATTGATGGCTAGGGCGATAGACTTGCGATCCAGGGGGTTGCCCGTTCGAAACCGAGCCATAACGTGAACCCAATCGTAACACAAGCATTTAGCTTAGCACGGTTAACAAGAATACTTACTAGTAATGTGCGAGCCACATTGCTAGCTTTTGAAATATTTATATAATAATATGTGTATGTCGCAGTAAGATAGATAAAACCGTAATATAGTTATATCCCTAGGGATATAATTATATACCGTAACATAGTTATACGAAAGCGATTCTTTACTATCTCACTAGGAATATAGTTATAAAACCGTCGAAGTTTAGTGATATACTTATATTACTAGATTAAGTTCAGTGTTATAAATATATTAGGGTTTGTCTCAAAAAAGTCATATTGTCATTGTAACATTTTGTCACGACCACCATGTCCTGTGTTTTTATGAATTTCTGACAAAGCATTGTAATATTCTTCGGAGGGCAATATTTTTATAACAGGATCAGTAGTCGATTTTCATTTCAAAGCTAAATACATTTCCGCTCCTACCTGCATTACGTCATAATGGTTTGCATAAAAATGATGGTTAGGATTTCTCTTTACGATAAGCCGAGGCGCCGCACGGTGGGCTGAAAATCGGCTTTCATAGACATAGCGATTTCAATTTGCAAGTGCCGGATTTTTTGCCGGATATCGCTTCTATTAGTTATTACTATATTCAAAAATGACACCCGAGTTAATTCAGCACAAAAACGAAGGAATTATAATTTTTTTAAGAAAAATTTGTATGGAGCTGGTATTAAAAAGTTAATTATCTCGTAAACAGCAAGGAAAACCGTAATATCCTTACAGGTGGTTATAGTACTAATTATTTATGATTATTTGACATATGTCATATAACGGTTATCGCTGCTAATTTTTTTTTAAAAATCGTCAAAATATTTTTATTTATTTTTACTTATGAAACGGTTCCTTTTAGTGACTTAATTAAGAACATTGTTAATTATGAAGAATGTTATTGACCCAAATATTAAGAATATATAAAACAAGAAAAATATTTAACAAAATTGCAAAAATAGAAAAAAATAAATCAAATATTATGCATTTTCCTTATCACTGTCGTTGTCGGACTCTAATTCTGAATCAGAATCTAGATTGGATATATCTAAAAACTCGAAGTCACTTTCCTGCAACTGAATTAAGTCGAGTTTCAGAAAAAAAGCTCTGCTTTCTCTTGGCATCTAACTTAGGCCTTTGTGCACTTAGGAAAGGATCCGAAGAAACAACAAGCATATTTAAGCTTGTTTTCACTGATGTCTTAAGCGATTCTTTAATTTTAACAGCTTCTTCAGGATTTTTCAACATGTATTCGATCACAAATGCGATATCCTCATGCCCTTCTTCTTTTAAACGCGCTGCAGTTGCATATGTCAATTCACTGGAGTTTTCGCCTGTATGATCATCAGATCTTCTCTTTTTCTGTTTACTTCCCAAATCTTCAATTAGTTTTCAGGACCTTTTTGTCATTGTTCCAACGGATGATGATCGCTTTGATAAAAAATCTGATTGTGCTCGGTATCTCATCAACAGTTGGTTCTTGATTAACTAAAGTTTGCACACAACTTGGGCAATCAATATTTGCTTGCAGCCAATTTCCGTACAGTCTTCTAAAGTTATCAAGGAATCGGTTGGATTTCTGCCACCTCTGTAAAGCAGCTCGTGTGATTTTCCGACAAAATTCTTTGAGAGTTACTCGATCTTCGTCAGAAAGGCAATCGCCTATGCGGGATACAACTGCACCAAACAATACTTCATTATTAAATGAAGTACTCTCACTTTTTAGAAGAACAAACAAGTCTAAATTGGTGATTAAACTTTCCATTTTAAGATGTTATAGTCGCAGAGCACAAAATGTGTGTTAGCAGTTACACACTTGTGAACAATCTAAATTATAAAGCAAAATTTTAGCCCTTTTATTGCAAAACGTCGATAATTATTTAACAACCCTCATTAGAGTTTTAAAAGATGTGCTCATGAAAATTTATAATCGCCAAAAAAAATTCTTAGAACTCTTAATACAACTAATCGACAAATTAGCTTACTTATCAGAAATCATTAACAATCATTTAATCACCTATTCAGACTTATTAGAAGAATAAATCATTGTAATTACTTAATCACATAGTTTCAGACTGGTTACAAACAATACCACTTACTTGGTACCAAAATACCAAATAAAAATTTGTTATTTGGTATTTTAGTTGTATGTAAAGTTTTAAAACTCATTTTGTATTGATACATAGGTATCTAGCTCAAACATAGTTGTCTAAGTGTGGATGTACGCTAAACCTCTAACTAATCCTTCGGGAATATAAGGATGATGCTATTTTATGTTACGTGTTGTTAAAAGTCTGTGTTCCTCAACTTAAACACTAATAGGAACCGTTTCATATGTAAAAATAAATAAAAATATTTTGACGATTTTAAAAAAAAAATTAGCAGCGATAACCGTTATATGACATATGCCAAATAATCATAAATAATTAGTACTATAACCACCTGTAAGGATATTACGGTTTTCCTTGCTGTTTACGAGATAATTAACTTTTTAATACCTGCTCCATACAAATTTTTCTTAAAAAAATTATAATTCCTTCGTTTTTGTGCAGAATTAACTCGGGTGTCATTTTTGAATATAGTAATAACTAATAGAAGCGATATCCGGCAAAAAATCCGGCACTTGCAAATTGAAATCCCTATGTCTATGAAAGCCGATTTTCAGCCCACCGTGCGCCGCTTCATACTCTTCGATGTAATTTATTACTTCACTTATTCTCTGCCGCGTCCACTCTCGTTTTTTTGATCTCGCTACAATGCGAGATCAAAAAAAGGCTTGTGTTTAAACGCCCCCCAAAAATGTAGGTACCTATTTTATTACCAATAAAATTCGAAATGTTCACCAAAATGGATAAATGGTCACCAAATTACGTTTTATAAAATGTTATCAAATAAATCCAATTTTTCTTATTATTGACTGCCGTAAAAATATATGGACGCCTTTAAAATTCACGAAATTAATTAAAATATGATAATATAGCCAAATAGTATAGGTAATACTTCAGTAAAATGTTAGTTAATAGGCCGAATTCGGTCCTGGCACGTCGCCGGCCGCTGCCGCGGCACGCTCGCTTCGCTCGCTAGGCTCGTGCGTTGTGGTCGCAGTTCTAACCTAACCTAAACCCATATTAAAATCATCAGCTGGACAAAAAAGTAATTTCAGTCTTACATTAAAGTAGTCTGTGTTCAAATTTGGTGACCATTTATCTATTTTGGGAAGCAAAAAGAATATTTGGTGCTTAGGGTTAGGATCTTAAAAACATTTAAACATAACGAACCCCTCCCCCGCCGAGGGGGAGGCGGCGCGACGCCTGCGCCGCACTCTCCGAAAGCTATTTCACTAAACTTAATCTAGTAATATAACTATATCACTAAACTTCGACGGTTTTATAACTATATTCCTAGTGAGATAGTAAAGAATCGCTTTCGTATAACTATGTTACGGTATATAATTATATCCCTAGGGATATAACTATATTACGGCTTCATCTATCTTACTGCGACATGTATATCCAAACTCCGAGTTGCTGTGAATTTCATAGAAAACCCAATTACACTGCTCGACCTGGGAACCGAACCTATAATCTCTAGCGTAGCAGTTACACTCAGGACCACTTAACTTATTAGGCAATAAATAAAAAAAATTGACATAATGAAAAATGTTTTTAAGTCTCCACTATTTTTGTAATAGAAACATTATTAAATAAAATTATTTATTTATTCATAACATTTTGGGTACAACACAATCATAACTGTTAATATAAATAATCTCTCGATTGGAAGACTACAGGAATATTCATATTCTTATTGTCTTGCCTGTCTCCCATGGGGATACTCCCACTCCTTAGATTCCACTTGCTATAATCCTGGCACACCACTTTCGCTTCATTTACATTCATTAAGCTCGTCATGCATCATCGTTGCTTTTGGGTGCTTTTTATTTCTTCAGAATATTGAATGAATGATTTTTTCTTAAAAGTCTATAATGTACAGGCAGCGTCAAATATATCGGAGCGTATTTACTGTTCATAATTATCTGAGCAACTAGGAAAATTAGGCTTGATCTCTGCGATACAAAGGATGTTTTAGTATGAACACCGTACACGGCAGCTGTCATTCGGACATGTAATTTATCCCAATGAAATAAAGTTTAATTTTCCTAGTTGGTCAGATAATTGTGAACAGTCTATTCGCTCCGATATATCTGATGCTGACTGTACACGCAGTCCAATCAAATCTTTACTTTATTATTATGAAGAACATAGTAATTTTTTTTATGGGATGACTCCGCAAACCAGCCGGTGAGCTGACTGATGGTAGGTACCTAGTCGTCGCCGCCTATGGACATCTGCAATACAAAAGAGCTTGCGTTGCCGAGCCTACTTAGGGAGGAATTGGCCCTCCGGCGCTCCACACTCACCGTATGAAACGCAACAGTATAAACGGAACTGCTACTTGACGTCGATATTCTGTTAGTCGGTATGACCGGGGAAGTAGGTACTACCCGTACCTACTTCCCCGGTCATACCGACCAATTTAGATATGCATTTGGCTCTAAATTTAGGGAAGGAAAATCGACTTTGAGCGTACAAAGTCACTGGTGACACTGGTGAACACTAACGATACTTTACTCTGTATTCGATTCTCATTCTAATCCAAAGACATTTCTAATCTATCTATTCTATTTGCATATCTATATATATAAAACAAAGACGGGTTTGTTCCAACACTTATAACTCGAGATCGGCTGGATCAATTTTCATGGTTTTTGTTTCGTTGGATTTGTCTCCGCCCTGAATAGCAGAATGCATTTTAAAAACAATGAAAACTTGACGAATACATAATTATGAAAATGAATCATTTTCCATTTAATTATGTTCCTTTGTTTCGTACCTGTCAAACATTGTGTAAACTATTTAAAAAGGGTGAATAAACTTTTGTCTGTATTTTTTTTAATCAATTAAAAAGGTTGAAAATTCTGTTAAGCAGATTTGAATAGAAGTTCCTCAAATATTTATGCGTGCGTTCAGAAATAATGACAAATGTCAAATTGTCAATCAATGTCTATGTCACAAAAGTTCAGCTACTGTTATATTAAAATTTGTTTGTTTTGTGTGGTTTTGTGCGAGTACATATTCAGTATTAGTATTAGTAACAATGGCACGTCCTAGAAGATCTAATATTTCCCAGCGAAGCCGTACTGCAATTAGGCAACGGAACATCGCGAGTCAATTATCTGATGAAGAACGAGACATTGCACGAGAAGAGCGCCGCGTTAGTATGGAGCGAAGAAGGGCTTTAATTCGTGCCTCTCAAACACAAGAGGAAAGAGAGGCAGCCCGTGAAACGGCTAGGTTAGAAACGAGAAATCGTCGAGCTTATCGTACAGATCAACAGAGGGATAATCTTCGACGTGCAAGAAGAAATGGTTCAAGCGTTGATTTGAATCGAGCAGCGTTTCTATATGATTGCACCATCGACTACAGCTTGCATCGTTTAGTTTGCATTGGTCCAATGGACGTTGTTTGCCAGCATTGTGGCGCATTGAAGTTTGCTGGTGAAACGCCTGGTTTGTGCAGCCTTAGTGGTAAAGTGAAATTGCCATTATTGGTTCCGCCACCAGAGCCATTGTGTTCCTTGCTTAATGCATTTTCTAGCGAACACTCAAAAATACAATGTCTGTTTTCAAATGACTTCATTTGAGGCGGAAATTATCGAAGAACACGGATATAATCCGACATTTAAGGTAATTGCTGGAATGTAGTTTGTTAGATTTCTATATTTGTCTCTAAAATAAAAATGGCATGTTATCATTTGAAAAAAATAATAATTGTAAATCTAACTATGCCTTCGACTTTACAGATTCAAGGCCAGATTTACCATCGCATTGGATCATTGCAACCTCATGAAGATGCACAGCATAAATTCTTGCAAATATACTTCATGGGCAATATGGAAGAACAACTTGACCGGCGTCAAGGGATCAACACAGCTACAAAAAGGGCAATTCTCAAAGATCTGCAGAAACTGCTTCATGAACATAATGCATTGGTCAGGCTGTTCAAGACTGCGTTAGAGTGCATGCCAAGTGATGATTATAAAGTTGTGATCAGAGCAGATAAACGACCAGCTGGAACAAACGAACGCACATTTAATGCTCCAACAATTGATGAAGTGGCAATCCTGATTGTTGGTGAAAACTTAGAAACACGTGATATTGTACTTACACGACGCAATACTGGGCAACTACAAAAAATATATGAAACACACCGTTCATATGACGCATTACAATACCCGCTAATGTTTTGGCAAGGAAACGATGGATATCACTTCAATATCAAAATGATTAATCCATTGAATGGTAAGTGTCATAGTTTTCATTTTAACTTGATATACATTTTATTCTGTTTGCTTTTGGTAACCAAAAAAAGTTGTCACTCCTAATTTAGCAGACAGTAGTGCTAAGAGTCGTTAACCCTATTAGGGGTTGTTGGTTTAGAAAATATTGAACCCCTTCAAGGAATACAGACATGGATTTTTCTTCTAAAATACAAATTTTACTATATTTGTTTCAGGTGAGGAAACTACCAAGAAGGTTAGTTCGATGAATTATTACGCACATTGTTTGATGATTCGTGAACATTCTGACAATTATTTGTTGCGATTTCGTCGACTGCTTCAACAATATTGCGTTGACATGTACGTTAAAATCGAAACGGAGCGCCTGACTTTCATTCGGTTGAACCAAGCTAAATTACGTTCGGAAGAGTATATCCATTTACGCGATGCAATTAGCACAGAAGGAGATGCAGAAAATGTTGGTCGATTGACTATTTTACCGGCTACATACACAGGTAGCCCGCGTCATATGCATGAATATGCGCAAGATGCAATGACATATGTTCGTCATTATGGTCGGCCAAATCTATTCATTACATTTACATGTAATCCGAAATGGATGGATATTATTCAACTGCTGCTTCCCGAACAAACATCAAGTGATCGGCCCGACATCACCGCACGTGTTTTCAAGCAAAAAATCCGGTCACTGATGAATTAAATTGTTAAGCAACACGTCTTTGGGACTACTCCATGCTGGATGTATTCAATCGAATGGCAAAAACGAGGCTTGCCGCATGCACACATTCTAATTTGGTTAGTCGAAAGAATTCGGCCAGATCAAATAGACGACATCTTTATTTGTTCTTGCGCCTGACAAAAAAACAAAGAATGTCGTTTACCACAAGGTGCTTGAATGAAAAGAGTTAATCGTTTAATTCAGTCATTTTTTGCTGACACGTGTTTGAAGTACTTCATAAATATTTTTTTTATTTTCTTTCTGTATGTATTATTTATCATAATAAAATACTTTTTTATATCTATCTGTATTTTTATTTTGTATCATTGTATTACGTTCATCAAAGCCTAAATTAGTTCAGCTAAAAGGTAACACGACATTCATTGACTGTTAGGCGGTACGAAGTTCGCCGGGTCAGCTAGTATTATATAAAAATCAATCGCCGTTCGTTAGTCTCTTCTAACTGCAAAAACGGCTTGTCCGATTAGAATAATTCTTTTTGTGTTTTATTTGTCATAATACAGGAGTGAACTCTTGAAAGAACACTTACAAAAAAATTTATAATATTGGTATAGAAAATCCTCTACGTGACGTGCGACATGAAACTGTCATTTTTCATCATTTTATTTTTAAAAGATTAAATAGCGTTCGTGGCAGACTGTTGTTTAAATTATACTTTTTGGTGAATTTTGTATCCAGTTTTAAATAAATACTTTTAGGAGAATTTAGGGGCAGTTTATTTTTAATCCATCCTCTTCTTTTTCTATTTATAATTATTTATATTATTAATCCCCGACGCAAAACAACGGGGTGTTGTAAGTTAGACGCGTCTGTGTGTGTGTGTGTCTTTGGCATTGTAGCTGCCGAACGGGAGAACCGATTTTGATTTTGTTTGAATGGTGAATTAGTCGGGAGTGTTCTTAGCTTCGTTTGATGAAAATCGGTCGAGATTTAATGCAATTCTCGGGGGTTTTCTTTAATTTTAACACTCTGGTTGCAACCTTCATTGAATTACCTTGAAGTATACTAATCTTTTTCGTTTTGTTGTACGGTGCTAGAACGAACAACGTTGATGGTTTGCTGACTCAACACGCACACTGTCCATGCGTGGCGTCTTTAATTACTTAAATTTCGATTAAGTTTACTCTATAAACGACAAAAGTTAATTCTATCAGATAGAAAGAGAATCCGAAATCGTTTTACAGTCTGGAAATATCAACGAATAAATTGGTCACCATATTGGTACCAAAATGGATATGTATAGAAAAGGAGTTCAGGGTATTAGTGCGTGGGTATGTGCACCTCATATCACATAAATAAATTTACACTTGTACTTGGTGAGAGTAAAAAAAGAAAAACAATGTTTTATAAAAAATAAAAACCGTTTATTCAAAGTAACAAACTATCCCTACTTCCCTACTGTCGTCCCGTCTGTCTGTCTATCTGTTACGCTTTCACGCCTGAACCACTCGACCGATTTTGATGAAATTTGGTACTGGGATAGAGTAAAGCTTGAGAAAGGACATAGGCTACTTTTTATTGCAAAAAATAGTTTTCAATGGGTTGGGATTTAGATATGTTTGGAAAAGGAGTTCAGGGTATTAGTGCGTGGGTATGTACACCTCATAAAACATAAATAAATTTACACTTGTACTTGGTGAGAATAAAAAAATAAAAACAGTGTTTTATAAGAAATAAAAACTGTTTATTCAAAGTAACAAACTATACACCATAAATATATTACTTCTTCGTAACTGAAATCAGTTTGTTAGCAGATCCCGCTCCCTTAACCTTATTTAATTATTATCATACAAATATACGCTTCTTTTGATATCCAACATATAATAAGATTCCGAAGGTGGACATCAAAGGAGAGCGATCTTCGTCGTCCGTATATATAATATAATATAATATATATATATATATATAATATAATATATATATATATATATATATATATATATATATATTATATATATATATATATTATATGTATATATACTAACGAAAGAAGTCCCGCTGGCCCTTTACCATAAAACACCTGATTTCTTTTTTATGATTCATATTTAAAAAAAAGGAATAGGTAATAAAGGGAACAAATAAGAAAACTGAGCCAATTTTCATCATCATCAACCCTGTCCCACTGCCGAGTACGGGTCTCCTCTCAGTATGAGAGGGATTAGGCTTTAGTCCGCCACGCTACCCTATTGCGGGTTCGCAGACTTCACACGCCATCGAGAAAATCTCTCAGTCAAGCGCGTGATAATTAATTATTAATACGCACATGACTTCGAAAAGTCAAAGTTGCCTTGGATTTGAACTCGAGACCGTTGACATGGCAGTATGGTCATATCACAAGGCTATCACTGCACTTTTTCCAAGCCAATTTTACTAGATTATAATTATAACACTTTTTTTATTGGTATTTGTAGCTATAGTATCACTGCGACCGATTTCGGTCTATTGTGATCGCCACTTAAAGACTTAAAGTTCACCGCTGAACCCTGCGGCTGCTATAAACTGCAGGATTTCCTTAGGGGTGAGCTCCCTTATTTCATCTGGGGTTAATACATATTTCCCCAGATGCGCATTACGCTTGTGCATCAGCGGTCCGCATTCCCCCAGAAGGTGAAGTGGCGTTTCATCAGCCTCTTCGCAATATCTGCAGGTTCGCGTATCGCTCAGCCTTAGGTTGAACATGTGCTTGTTAGCTCGTTAGCAGCAGTGTCCTGTTAAGGCTCTCGTGACAATGCGCAGATTATTCCTACTCAGCGTTAGGAGAAGGTTTGTTTGCCTTTTACTATAGGCTTTAATTAAAGCTTTAGAGTGGGCCATACCCGCCGATTCCGCCCAGAGCTTCATGGCAGTCTCAAAACTAGAATCAGTGAGGGTTTTTTGAGCAAGGGCTTTTGGTATTCCACAGAAGGGTTCAGGGCCCTGCTGCGTACCATTGGCCCCCGCTCTTGCGAGTTCGTCGGCACGTTCATTGCCAATGATACCCGCGTGACCCGGTACCCACCTTAAAACTACCTTATTTCTCTTTGCTAGAGTGTTTAATCGAGCCATGCAGTCTTCCACTAGTTTCGACGTAATAACGTTAGATTCCAGCGCTAAAAGAGCTGCTTGGCTGTCAGAATTTATGTAGATGGTGTGGTTACTGTAGCGCTTTTGCAGATTGGTTTCCGCACATTCCAAGATGGCGTATACCTCTGCTTGGAAAATGGAGGCATATATACCTAAGTTTACGCTCTTGTTAAACTTTGGTCGCTCTCCATATATTCCGCAACCTACCTTCTGTCCCATTTTAGAACCATCGGTATAACATATAAGGCTCCCCGCCTCGTAGGGTAATTGGCCTTTTGACCAATCTTCCCTTAAAGGCATTTCTACAGAGTATTGTTTTCCGAATACATGCCGTAGAAGCATTGCATCCGTTGTCATGCAAAGTACTGACATTTCCAAAACTGAGTCCTGTAACGTCCTCATTTTTTTGGATAGCCAGTTTTTGCCCCAAATGTTGGCCCTATTATAACACTATATTGGAGTATTGTTCTAGTACTAGAATTGGTTCTATGTTCTTATAACGACTTTCAATTGCAAATGCAAATTTCAATTGCTTTTTTCAAAATCTATAAAACATTCTAGTTCATAGCAGTAGGGGGTTCTTGGCCAGGAGCGGGTGCTCGACTCGGTCGGGCACTCGCCCCATCACCGTTGATAAAGACGTTTGCTTGTAATTTGTTCAGTAGTCCATTGACACCGACAGGATATTAAAATAAGAGCCAACAGTAGTTTGGACTATTTTTGACATGATAACATTTTTAAGCAAAGGTTTTAGTTTTTAGTTTTGTATACTTAAAGTATACGTACAAACTCCGGAAATACAAAAAAAAAGTGGGCTAAGAGACGTCTCTGAAGTGTGAAGTCTGTTAATAAATCTATGACCTTAATTTTAAGCTTATGTGATGACCTTCGATTGGTGTTAGTAATAAGTCACATCTTGTCTCCAACTTGCTGACATCAGCGACGACTCGGTAGCGCCGTAAAATATTCGCCAAATATGTCTTCATAATCATTATAGCGTACTGCTTACCTGAAATTCAATGTAATCTGTGTTAACCACTTATACTACACACACTTTCTAAAATATAGAAAAAATATATGGGGGAAGGGATAAGATTTTCCTAAAAACCAAGCCTATGAGTTAAAAAACGAGGTTGGGAGGCTGTAGGAGGTCCATGTTTTAAAGTTCCATCATCAGCCCATTATAATGTCCCACTGCTGGGCACGGGTCTTCTCTTAGAGTGAGAGGGGTTAGGCTGTAGGTAGTCTACGTCTTCATCCAGAAACCCACAGTTTTTTTAAGCTTAGTTATTAGTATTCTTGTTAACCCCTCTTACTAAGCTATAAAACGCTTGTATTACGAGTGGGTCAACGTCGCTAGTGCAATGGGTGGGTTTCGAAACGGCAATCACATGATCGCAAGTCCAACGCCCTAGCAATTTCCTCATGATGTTTCCCTACACCCTTTGAAACGAGTGATACTTAATAATTCATAAAATGAGTGAATAGTGTCTTTTTGTATTTTTAGGCAGTTTCCATGCAAAGATTATTAAGTTAGGCGGATGGGTCTCGCGGTGGCTTAGCGGTCATAGCGTCTAGTATACTTAACCAGAAGACGCAGGTTCGCATCCTGCCCGCGGTCGTATTTTTCCTTCACTAAAATAACTTAATGAGTGAATAGGTTACTTCTAGGCAAACATGCCCCATAATTCACTGCATCATTGCTTAACATAAGGTCAGACAGTGTTCAAACGCAAGCCTATCCAACATATAAAGTAGAAAAAAATTTACCCTTGTTTTAGGGTATGGAAAATTCTTATAGATCGTATTCAAACTGGGCAGGCGACAGTGTAGTGTTGTCTTGTTGCCTTAACCCTTAATTTGATGTTTTTCACTGTGATAAACATTCATTTTAAAAAAATATTGAATGCCTGTTTTCTAATATTTTTCCATTTTTATTTTACTTATTGCAAGTTTATACTACAATATTTTATTGGTATAAAAATAGTTCTACACAAGTGGAAAAAGCTGTTTATCGTCAGCGTGCCATTATTGAGGAATAATTGGAAATGCCATGCTATTTAAACTATTGGAGCAATAGGTTTCAATATTACCGAATACCAGACATAATGGCTTTAAAATGTTATTAACAAATCCGCAGATTTTTACACTTTGCCGATAACAACTTACAAGATTCTGACAGACACTATAAAGTAAGACCAATTGTAGAAAAAATACGACCAAACTGTTTACAACAAGAAAATCAGAATTGATTTAGTATAGACGAGATGATGATACACCGTACAAAGGCAGGAAAGTAGGAAACGGAAAGCAATTAATGAAAGATAAACCAAATAAGTGGGGTTTCAAGAATTACCAGCGGGGGGACAGTTTCATACATTCATCAATTTGCAAAGATAGAACAGCCATCTGTTAGATGCCCCCGAAAAGTTGATAGTAAAAAGTTGACAAAAATGCCAACAGATTTCAGGATAGGGGACCGCCAGTTCAGTATTACCAGAGTAATAATATAAATAATTAAATTAAATTAATCATTAATTATATCCATAACATTTAAATATTTGCGAGCAATAATAATGCTTAGATTAAATATGTGTATATTTTCTTATTACAAAGAAGTGACACCATATTTCTGATCTGGCAAGGTTTACTGATGTAGAGTTGTCATATATACCGGCTCTTTCACAATTTCGGGTAAAAAGTGTTAGCTTTTGGAACGTATTTTCGGGTAATCAAATCTTTATGTAAAGATAATAAATATAATTCTATATCGAATTGAATAAATCTTCGTAATTTCACACTTGCAAGTGATGCTTGGGTTTGAAAAAGATTTAAGAAGTGAAAAGAAAATCTTTGGAAATCAAACGTTGACGAAAATATGTAAAGAGTCTGGGCAAATTTCTATTACCTCAATGGCAACCCTGAACTGATAGTTTTATCATGTGAATAATGTCATATTTACAAAATGGTGGTTGTTGTACATTGCGCGGACGCACTTTGCTTTAGAATTAATATTATGGTGGGCTCTTGTCGTGTATTGAATAGAAAAAAATATCTTGCCACGGGGTTTAAAGTTTGTATGAAACTCTGTCATTTCTAATTTGAAATAAATGAAATTTGGTATTAAGACTCTAAATACAAAATCATAAAACACGTCCTTAAAGATTTTTTAAATTTCATCCCTTAAATGGGTAAAAATTTGTATGGATATTTTTTTGTTTATTATCAGAATTACTTGAAATTCAATATTTAAGCTCTTCAACATAATTAAAGAAATACGTATTTTTGGATATTTTTAATTTCATCCCTTAAATGGGTAAAAAGGGGTGTTAAAGTTTGTATAGTTCTTTTTTTGTTTTTTATCATAATAACTTGAAATTGAATATTTATGCTTTTCAATATAATTAAAGAATCACGTATTTTTGGATTTTTTTAATTTCATCCCTTAAACGGGTAAAAAGCGTTGTTAAAGTTTTTACTGAAAATACGTTGTTTATTATCAAAATTACTTGAAATTAAGCATTTAAGCTCTACAATACAATTAAAGTAACACGTATACTAAGGATATTCTTAATTTCACCCCTTAGCCGCATAAAAAGAATTACTGCCCCTATATAGTGCAAGTAAAGAAATCAATTTTTATTATTACCTAAAGCTATGTATTCCGTTCTAAAAATAAATAAATACGAGAATTTCATAATTTGAAAATCATACCAAAGTCGCACATATTATCATTTAGCCAACCATTTTGTGTCACGCACTTACTTTTGGCTAAAGTGCTAAGTAATCAGGGCATTGTACAGCTGTAGCTTCATCTGGAATAGCACCTACTATATTGGAAGGTAAAATATACGGCTCACGCCGTGTTTAAAACTTCTTCTTTAGTTTCATCCGTGTCGAAACTACGTTGTGCAATAATATCTTAGCACAGGACATGGCTTAAGTTCTCCAAAACACTTATTGTATGGGATGAGATTTCTATAGCATACAAAGGTGGAATTGAAGCACATAATAGATTCTTACAGCAATAGAGTGATTGGTGGAGTTCCTGTGTCGCTGGCAAGGGAATGGCGTCAGATTCTGTTATACCTAGAGGAACCCGAGCAGACGAAATCAGAGCAACCTCAACATCGTCATACCTATAGACCAACATAATGATTATATCTATAAAATAAAATATGAGAGAGATACGTCTGTTGGAAAGTTTTCAGAGCTATAACTTAAAATAGGAAATGGGGATTATCTCGCGTTAGGTGGCTATGATAGGTCTAAGAGTGTATACTGGTTTTTCTTACAAACATGTCTATAGATTGGCTGTGCAAACGTGCAGTACTGACTCCGAAAAACAACAGTGCAGCTGCTATTAATTACATACTTCTTAAAACGTTGGAGGCCCAGAAATTGAATGCAGGTCTATCGATTCAGTCCTACAAGCATGAAACAGTTTACTATCATGTCATGTGTTCCTTAACAGTGTTAACCCTCCTTGTGACACCAGTAATGCTGCTGCGTCTCCGCTTAAACTATGTAACGGGACTAGACTGCGAGTAACAACATTGCACAAAAATATTAAAGAGGTCATTATGATTACTGGATGCATTCGGGAGAATCACTTTTCACACCTCGATTACGATTACATTTCCACCTTAAGATCTGCTTTTCAATGACCATAAAAAAAATAGGGTGAGTTATTAAAGGTGGCAGGCATAGATTTAAGACAAGACTGCTTCTTACATGCGCAATTGGTGTCAAAATCACCAGACAAAAAAAAACAAATGAGTAAAGTGGTCTACCACTACCATCTATTTGTACCTCCCCGTGGAAAGCGATCCCACGAGTCCTCCTGAATGATAGACCATCGCTCTAGCTATTAGAACACGAATGATCACGAATGAATTTAATAACAAATAATCATGTTATTTTGGAAAAACTTAAACAGCCAAAATCATGTTGTCCACGCGGGCGAAGCTGCGGGCGGAAAGCTAGTTATTGATAAAATCGTTTCATTTATTCACACCACTAATTTGGCAGTGTTCACTACAGTGAACATTAAAATTTTGAGGTATTTGTCTACGGATTTGGCAGTGTTCACTGTGATGAACATTGATTTCCTGAAAACCTGTAAATGTTTTTTTTTTCTTAACCTATTATTACCATAAGACTTCATATATATATGTTAATTCATAAAATAAGACAATCCGATGCACTGCCAAATTAAGGGTTAAGGTCATTTTCATGGTAAATTGGTTTTACCTACCTATACAATTTCTCTTGCCCAGACCAAAGGTGGCAAACGCGTTAGGGTTGTCAGGTAATGTGCTAGGGTCCAGCCAGCGCTCGGGTCTGAACTGATCCGCGTCTGCACCCCACATTGGGTGACGGTTGATGTGAGACAAGATTATTGCTGCAGTGCAACCAGCTGGCAATATATAATTATCTGAAAATAGGTGAGTTTGAGATAACTGAGAAACAATTAGTGATAATCCTTCTGATTGGTCACACAAACCAATTGTTTATGCGTTATCTCGGAAGACAAATTTTTACTCTTAGTTTGATTGAAGAAAAGATGTCAATACCTTCTAGCTTATATTATACAACAAGGATATACGGAAAACAGACATCATCAATATACTATATGCAAACAATACAGACAACCTCCTCGTCCTTAAAATTCTTAATTAAAAATAAGACTTTCAACAATAAAGTTTCGAATTAAAATCCAAAACCAAAAACATATCAAAATCATGGTGCATTTTTAACAGACTTCAATAAATCAACTCGGGTCGAAAAAGAAGGTTATTGATAGTCCATTGACACAATATTCACTATAAACTATAAATATAATATTTGGTAGTCTATTCTACAATGTGCCAAACTTCAAAAGTTTTTTTTTTATCATTCATCAAACTGTGGATGTCCTCAAATCAATTTCGGAACTGATAAAAGTATTACTAGGATTCGTGTATTGGTTAATATAATAATTAAATATATCTACGCATAGAAAAACCTTCGATCAAATAAAAAGTTAAGATGGAACTTTGCGAACAAATAAGTGAGGCCGCCTAAAACTACGCCTTGCCGTGTACAAACACAATTACACGCACACGCGTATACCGAAACTACGCCTTATCTTGTCAGTCGAGCTATCGAAACTCGACTGACAAGATAAGGCGTAGTTAACTAATACATGTGTGCGTGTAATAGTGTGTTGGACACGGCAAGGTGTAGTTTTAGCCTTAACCGGCCTCACTTCTTTGTTCGCAAAGTTCCATCTTAACTTTTTATTTGATCTGAGGGAAAAACTATTAATAAATAAAACATCTTTTACAGACTGAGGATAGCTGTTATAGTTTAGTTTTTATGAGCATTTTAGATAAGTGGTGTATTTTGTAGAGAAAGTCGATATAATATAAGTGTAAGAAAATAAATACTTAGTTTAATAGAAGAGGTACACATTCGTGCAATCCTTGGCGCAGGAGGTAATATTCTCAAACTCTCTTTAATCACCGCTTCCAAGTACACGAGCTTCGGTAGATCATGTCTGTCCACGTCTTTGTCTTGATATCGTCCAAGTACGTCTTCTAGTCTGTGAAAATTACCAATACATTCATACATTCTCTACCTACGTTTTCGTTATCGTGCTTGGAAATAAATTCTTATGACAATGCTAAAAAAAATAAAGGAGCAAGGAATAATACAGGGATTCATTAAAAATAAAATAAAGGTAAAAAACGTTAAGAAGAAATTTTTGTAACTCAATGTCAATTAATGATTTTAGAATCTACTTGTTCCACGTTATCCCCGGTTTCACTAACAGCTTTTTTTTTTCGTTTAAAAAATATTTCAGCCTTATAGTAGCGACGCCCATCTTGCCGTAACATAAGGAGGAAATGGGTTGCATTGTGGTCCCATAAGAGGATAGTATCCGCTCCACGCTTCATACAAAAGTAGTTTGGTCCTATCTTGAATTTTAACCAATGAAAGTCTTTGAAAGTTTTCAGTAACAATCTTATTATTAAAATACGTGTTCTTTGAACGCAAAGCTTTATTGCAATACACGGTCAAAAAGTTACATTAGCTCGAAGATTGATAATTTTCGATGAAAACGACCCATTTATACGCTAGTATTTCAAGATAATGTATCAATACAGAACCATTTTGACTCATAGATAATATAATGAATTTTACAAAAAAATATATACGTAATAACTATATTAAAAGAGTAATCTCCAAATTTCGGAACAAGAAATACGCGCGAAAGTGTTGCAAATGTATTGTTGTTTCACCTCTCGGGCACGTGTTCGCATCGTGACGGATAGAGATAGTGACAACAGTGCAATATTGTTGCGTTCGCGAGGGACAGTCCTCATAACACATTCCACCTCCATCATCAGGCCAGCCATGACACCATATTATTGTATAGTTATTGGATTAATGCGATGATTAACATAGTTTGTTAAAAAAATAAAAATGTTTTTTATTGTATCTAATACATTGCTGTTCATTACAAAAATTGAGACAGCCCCTGTAGACCAGCGCCGATACCATAGAAAATGGTAAAAAGTATAAAAAATATATAGTAGGATGAAACCCATTGCAACAGGAAGAGAATATTGCAAAAAGTTAAGAATAAATAAATTACGGGCGATCTCGCAAGTTCGGGAAGCGGGAGGGAGGGAGGGGGGGTTAGGGTTAAAATCGGTTTATCTCGATTTCCGGCAAAACTACAAGTCCTATGGAAAAAAGTTAAATGGCAAAGTTGTAGGTAATAAAGAGACCTACAGCTTTTGTATTTACACTTTTTTCACATGTACCCTCAAAATTTATTAAAAAAATTAATTATTGTTAAATTATTGTCGCGGTGGCTTAGTGGTCATAGCGTCTTCTGGTTAAGTACATCAGACTTAACCAGAAGACGCAGGTTCAAATCCTACCCGCGGTCGTATTTTTCCTTCAATAAAATAACTTAATGATAGACCAATTAAATTCTTAGCTTTGTAACATTTACAATAAAATGGAATGAAATGAAATAAATGTTAATGATTAGAGTCTATACGCAGCTCCAGTATTCAGTGTGAGTACCTGTGTATGTATCAGTATAGTGTGTGTAGCTTAGTGTCTTTAGCCATTCTGTTAGCGTTTTTTATACTCATATAGTAACATAGGGTAAATTTTGTGCTTTTTATTTAATTTACACCTCTTATGATTTGAAGCCGATGGCGTATCTCAACAGCGGTAAAGTACCGGTTTCTCAAAATTTCGAGGACAATAAAGTGGTCATCCCGAGCAGACGTGTATCTGACACCTCCACTCCCTGGTCTGCGGGAGTAGTGGCCTGTCTCCTGGTATTGTTTCAGAGCATACTGCATTGATGAACGAGATACACCAAGAACAACAGCCACTTCACGCTGCGCCAGCCCTTGGTCGATTAATGCAACCGCCTGTGCAACCTGTGCTAGTGTTATCGGCATTTTTTTTAGTTTTAAGCACCTTTAGTAATGGAATTAAAAGCACAGAATCACAATAATTGAATAACCTAACAGTTAACATTCACAACACACAAATTCAAAGCTTCAACTTAGTCGCTCAAATGACCCGATTCAACTAAAACTGAAAAGTAACGTCAAAGTGCACTCAAACATAATTAATTACCCTCTTGAACGAGGGGTAAACATGTTATAACCTACCTTCACAAGAAACAATAATTAGAAACACTTAAAGCTCCTGTTATCGCGAGATAAATGCTTGGCCAAGATTCCGTGCCGACACAATCTGCGTATATACTCGTATATATGCAGATTGTGTCGTGGACTGGCGTCTAGCAACCGTACAGTTTGTTCGAAATAAGTAAGCCGATCGGAAGTTAGCCGTTCCGAACTATCGCGCTGATAAAATCGTTTAATTAAGTGTTTTAATACATAAATATCGAAATTAGTAAACAAAATAATACTGATGGGTTTGTGTAAAATTTTCCCAATTTGTATTATTTATTTATTTAGATAATTCGTGGGTTAAGAACCAGAGTTGAGTGAAAAAAATAATTCACGATTCGCTTTTTTAATCCCCATATTTTTATGGTCCAAAAAACTGGAGCGATGTAGTGTGTAGATTGCTTAGCACAAAAATAACGTATAATTAAAAATGATTTTTGTTTACTGCCAAAATGAAGTGTTTCTACATCATCGACATTATTTTGTCAAAAAAGTTACGAGCACAACGATCGAAACTCGATTTACGGAGCGAATAGGACACCGAAGATGCCTTCAATGTAATCGCTCAAATAACGTATCTTATCATGCGTTTTTAAGCAGAAATTTTAATTATGTAGCCTTAGTTTGTTTCATGCGAAATAAGCGTAAAGTACCGTTACTGAATGCTATTTTAATGGAAGTTCCTTTGCATTCCAAACAGTATAGAATTTATGTAACAGCCAAAATGACGTATGTCAACCATTTTTTGAAAAATAAACTTTTTTTTAAATAAAAACCTTTTTTGATTGCCTAAAAAAGTTAAACTATTCTGTAGCCCTTAAACAAAGCCTTATTATTAGTTAAAAATCAGATCTTGATCTAGATATCTAACTACTATAGAATTTGTCAGAAGAGAGCTATAAAATAACGGTAGTTAAATTTGAGTTGTTTTCCGGCTCTCCTGTGAAGTTGTCATTTTGCCCTTACGCTACTCTAGTTCCTAACACACGAATTTTGTGTACCCACCTAATTTCAGACTATTAAAAACTTGTAAAATGGGTCGGAATTGACATCTAAGATTATACCGAAACACATAGACAATAATAAAACCTAATAATATGTAAAAATAACGGCTGTTGAGTTTTTGTTATAAGTAGGTCCCTATTTGAAAAAACATTAAAAAGAAATTCATCGTTTTCAAGCACAGATTTCAAGTCAAATACGAGTATCATGAGTACTTACTCTTCCAATAGTTTTGTTTGGACGTCCTGGTGTGATCCAACTAATATTAAAGTGAACGTCAGAGCTTTAGTTGTAGTATCGTAAGCAGCTGCTACGATTGTGTCCAAGTGTCCCCTGATCTCATCGTCGGTGAAGGCATTTTGTTTGTCAGCCAATTGAAGCATATAATCCAATAGTGGTTTGAATTTAGCTGAAATAATTTTATTATTTGAAAATCGCTTCCATACAACTTGCATGAACTATTATGTTTTGACTAGCATAAAACAATGATGATAATAATATTCAGTGTCTCTAACAGAAAAGGTATAATTCAAGAAAAATAACTGAAAAATAATAACTAATTATTAATATTGCATAAACTCGCGCGCAGAATGCTGAAATTCATTAAAAGTAAAGGTTGAATGGTGGTACTGCCTTTAGTACAGTGTGAAAATGTAGTAAGTGTGGAGTTGGAGTCAGTGTTTTAGTAGATACTTAATAGTGATCAAAGTGTTGCAGCAGTTTGCATTGCCAATGATTTAAGTGATTTAAAACTAAATTAAATAAGTTGATTATAAATACAAAAGATTTTTTGTTAGTTACTTTGCTTATCCATTTTTTAAAGATTGGATATGCAGTTCACTGCGACCGCAGTCAGCCAACCTTACTTTGATAGATATATAAGTATTTGAGGACAATTCTATCTTTCATTGCGGACACGGTGACTTTGGGAGATAGCAGAACCAAGGACGAGTATAATTGTGTTGTCCCCCCCCACTTTTTCATAAGTATTTAAACAGAAACCTCAAACAGAATTATCTACTACATTACAGCAATTTTATTGTAAGCTTACATTTTGAAGTGAAAACTTCTTTAGGCGCGTTGAGCACTTTGAACAAAAATCATGGAAGTCGCGTAATACTCACTGAACGCTTTCCAGGAGCTATATGTATATTGTGTACCTATATATTTCAAAAAATATGCTCTAATAGCTCGATGATACAATTCACAAGTTAGGTACTTAGTTTTTACTTCTATCGGCAGCCCCCAAAACTGCCACGCATGTTTATTTGACAAATTAAACGAACTTACCTTAAGTGAAGTCTAATTACAATTTTATGAGGGGTGATCTGAAATACAATTATTTACAGTGTACTATCATATTTGTGCTTGTTCGACAACTGATTGACCTACATGTGGAGGCTTGTTGTTAGCAAATTGTTTATCTAGTTTTTTTTTATATTACTGTATTAGTCTGTAAGCCTTCTTAAAAATAAATAAATAAATAAATGATTTATATGATCACATATGTGATAAGCTACATATTCAGTAGATATGCCATCATACCCCACGCTTGTAGTATTTTTTAATGACCTTATTATCTGAAGTAAATCATATCGTGCACTTGGTGCCATAAACATAGACTTATTTGTTTTTGCAATATTTGCAGTTACTTGTTTACCAGCATCTGCGATTGGTTCCATGTACTTAAATCTTTACATATTAGTTTGGATTTAGGAGTGTTAAGTTGTTAATCATATCATAATCATTTATTCGCATAAAACACGGTAATACACAGGTCACAAATACATTAAGGACGCTATCACATTTTTAGCTTGCTCAAGTTTAGGTATCTTATTTGCAACACAACAACATTACGCGCACGCACACATTGAAACCGCTGATACTAATCTTGATACTTGAAGGTATTATTTTTTAATTTATTTTACTGGTATTAATTGAGTCAAATTAGTAATAAGTTTGCAATCGATTTTGGTAACCATGTAAACATGATTATCCCTGGTAGGTACCATCTGCGTGATAATCATGTTTTCAGTTATTTTTATAGTTTATCAATACTCATTACGTACATAATGTAGGTACCCAAAATAAATGGATTAATTACCATATTCATACGAAACTAACGACCATTTTACTATTACAAGGAAAACCTACGATCCCCATTTTGAAAAGATGTAACTACTTATCTGCTGACAATTGTTGGATCAATATATTTTCAAATATTAGCCTGGGAGTTTATACCTAGCTTACTTTCGTTTTGATATTTAAAAATAATCAGTTCCTTATGGAAAATATAAGTATCTTATTTACTGAGAACAGTATTTTTGATAAAAATTAAAACAAAAGTAGGTAGTAAACAGTATAATGTATTGTAAATAGGCAGGATAAAAGTCGCAAAATGTATACAGTACTGTACCGAAATGAAATGATATTTATTTCTGTAAATAGATCTTTTAAAGACACTTTTACAAGTGGTTTTTTTTTTTAAACTAGTTGGCGCCGATCTTTTCTTCCCTACGACTAGGGATGTGACTTTACGGTAAAAATATCGATTTTTATTTCTCTCAAAAAATCGATTATATAAAAATTGATTTTTCATAAGATAATAATCGATTAAAAAAATCGTTTTTTTTTATAAGAATAACAAATAATGGATTTTCGATAAATAATAATCGTTTTTTTAATAATACCGACGACGTCTGAGAAGGAATGTCGAAACAAACTCAGAGAACCATGATCTTTTTTAAAGTCCAGACAATAGTAATATCATAGATTTGTGAATTTTACAATTTAGGGCAAAATCAGAACAAGCCTCTTGAAGAAAGAGCCACAGCAGCTTTGAGTTGATCTGTCCTAACAGACGGCAAAGAAGTTTTTGCAAAAAAGTTCAAAATTAAAATGAAAGTCAGCCCTTTTTCAACCGAACTGAAAAAAGGAGAAGGTTCTCAATTCGTCTGTGTTTTTTTTCTATGTTTGTTACGCTATATCTCCATGAACTATTCCTGCTCCTGAAAACAAAAAGGCAACATTAGTAGGTACCCAAGGAAAATCAAATAAACTTACAAGTGAAATATCATTTTGGTCATCATCACCTACGGAGACATCTAAGCTGCACTCCCCACTCCATAAAAAAACCTACTATATTTTCTAATATAAGGTATGGCATAACAAAACTCCAGAGTAGATTTCTGATTTCTGACTACTAACAAAGTCTCATTACTTTTTTTTATTGCTACGTGTGCAGTTTTTTTGCTCTTTGTCCAAATTTCCGAAGTCACATCTATAATATCAAATATCAATATTTTAGCAATGCCAATGCACAACAAAAAAAAGCACACTTGGTGTCAAAAGTTACAGCCATGCGCCTGTTTGATTTACAAACGCCAGCACATCAGGATATACAAAACTGACAAATTTTTCAAATTATTTTAAACCTTAAGAGTTGGTGATTAAGTTCAATATCGAGTGAAAAAATTTGTCAGTTTGTGGTAACCTGATGTGCTGGCGACCGTACCAACTAAGTCGATTTATCACAAAAACATTACATCTATCATCTTGAATCAAAAATTGGATGGTATATTCATAAACATCACCTCTACAATCAATAAAAATATAGATTTTTTATAAAAAAAATAAACCCGCCATTTTGAATTAAAACATAATTGACGTACACACGGCTACAGGTCAACCTATACAAAACCAGTTTAAGCTGATCTCGCACTGTATAGGCTTTCTATACAATAAGAGGCCAGCGTATACTGGTTTTGTATAGCTTAATGTGGAGCCGTGCGTACTCGTAATCACCACCCCCAAAAATCCCAAAATCGACTATTAGTATATACGGTATAAATATTTTCTTACGCCATTTTTTGTACCTACTATAGATAATAATATCATTATTTATATAAATCTTTATCCGTAATCTACATCCATTACTGCCTAATTAGTCTAGTGGTCCTAAGCGCGACTGCTACGCTAGAGGTCCTGGGTTTGATCCCCGGGTCGAGCAAAGTGTTATTGGGTTTTTCTATAAAATTCCCAGTAGCAGCTCGGAGTCTACATGGTACCTTAGCATACCGGCGAAATGTGGGTGTATATTGGTACACCTCTGCCTTACCTTTCGGGGAATACAGGCGTGATGGTATGTATGTACATCTATTATACAAAAAATTACAACTATGTATTTATTTCTAAAACAAATTTCAATACTTGTACTTACTTTTATTTCGGAACGAAAAAGTATCAACTTTTTCGAGACCGAGTCCAACGAGAGTATACAACAGGGCACTCACCTTTTACGTAATATTTTTTTCGACAGCATGCGATACACCCGTGCTTCCGCGAGCTCGTTTGAGCGCGGAATGACGAACGGCGAGTAGAAATTGTATGGAGAAATTTGGGAGCGTTTCATATTTTTCTCATTAATTAAAAATGAATTCATTTGGCTACAAAATTTTTAGCTACTCGTATAGAGGACTATATAAGCAACATTTTTCTATTATTTTTATGTTAAAATTTGCAGTGGATTTAGCTATACTGGTACCTATTCAGACCCCATTTTTTTAATTTTTTTGCGATTAGTGTCATGGTGAAATCGTATTTGTGTGAAAATGTTGTATAGGGTTATACAATTTTTATGGAATCATTGTGGAGATGAATATATTATCTTTAATTTGAAACCAAGATATCCTCGGAGTTGTGCTCCTAATTCGTTAAAATGGTACCGGAAAAGCACTGATATTTTTAGAAAAATGTGATAGCGTCCTTAATGAAGTACATACATGTTTCGCCAAAATGGCATACAAATGTCAATAATCGAAGGAATTGAAGTTACAAAAGAAAACTTAAATAATAAAATAAATAGGTATGTCAGTGTTTAATTTATAATAGTATACTGCGTCCTAAGATGTGTCGTTACTCTTGATTATTTAAATATTCTTTAACATTATAAAATCCATTCATAATTAAAAAATTAAACAGCTTCGATTTAAATATTTGAATTGACAATGATTCTCTGATGTCTGCTGGGATTTTATTGTACAATTTAACAGTCATTGTGAGACTTTTTTGATATAGTGCCGTATTTGGCATATGTGACAATACTAGACGTTCGCTATTTCTCACCGAACGTGGGTAGATATCCTTTGCAGTTGTAAAAAGGTGCAGGTGCCGTCTAACGAAGAGACAAGTTTCAAAAATGTACAGACTAGGAAGGGTTAGTATTTTTAGTTTCATAAAGAATGGTTTGCATGATTCATGAGGACGCATTCCCACGGCGGCTCGTATGCACCTTTTTTGAGCTACAAAGGATCTGTTAATATCGGTTGAGTTACCCCAGACAAGCAGACCATTAGTGCGATTCTGTAAATAACAGATTTCGAACTCGAATCTCATCTCGAATTCACTCTCACTTCGATGGTCACTTTAGATGAAAACGTTTTGGTATTCTGTAACACATGTCAAGGTCGCGTGAAGTGAAATGAGTATCGAAAACTCAAGTGAGATCTACCGATAACACTAGTGCCGTCCTCCCATGATTTCAGTTATCGGTTAACATTTACGATTGCTTTTTTTTCAACAATATGATAAGAAAAAACATACTTTTACAGTATTTTGAACACTCTTTATCTAAATCATTAAGTTTCCGAGTTTACTTTGTTATTAAGTTATATATTTAACATAATTTGTGTGTGGAAGAAGACTAAATGCCTTGGCGTCATTCCTCAGGTGACATTTAAAAAGTTTGACTTTATAAATTAAATAAACAAACTCTACTCATGGGAACTTACGTAATGTATCTACGAAAACAAAGTTTTGTGGGGCGTAGTTTGTTAGGTTCTTTGTGTTTCACCAGTAAACAACTTAAATAATTTCAATCAACATAAAGTAAGTATTTCTGATGAACATATGTATCGCCAACTACCTTTTGCGTGGAAATATAATAATTAATGAATTGCTTTATTTCAGATCCCTCGAACATGTTTCTCACCTTCAGGGGCTCAAGTCAAGACTTTGTTGCAGTGTTTGAAAGATAAACTCCATTGGCAGAAAGTTTTCTATCAATCAAAGAGCCAAGGTAGCTGCTTCTATGTTGTGGTATAATATTACAAGATATTTGAATGCATTGGAGGCACATAAAATTCAAAGAAAGAAGTTGATTAAGGTAGGTCCTAATGCAAGCTCCCTATTTTAGTGTCTTTGTATTTACTACGATGCCTTGAAATTTCCTAGTATTTAAACAAATGTGTAGTAAAAACCTGTAACGTGAGCTGCTCTGATAGGAATAATGATATAATTATTAAAGGATTTCCTGAATTGTTTAAAATATGGAAAATTGTGATTATTATGAATTAGAAAATGGTGGTTTTGCAACTAATTATGAACAACTGAACATGTGAGGCTGCAGTTACAATAATAAAAACTATTTTACAGGAACACACCAACTAGCAGTCCCTCTATTTTCGTTAGTCACTCTACATATCTACCTGCATTTTCCAAGAGGGTGAACTAAACTTAGAATGGGATGCAAGAGTCCTAACTGTACTCACGAATCAAGTTCTGGAAGACTGAAGAGGGACTAAAGGCAAAACCCGAAAGTAATAAAACAAAATTAAATACACTTAAATGTTTTTATTTTTTTCCCAACTAATAAAGTTCCAAGTATTCAATGGCCTATACATTATTTTATGAGGTCTAGTAGATAATACCAAGCACACAGATCAATCTATTTTGCAATATCCTTAAATATTTACTTACAACCTATTTTGATTATATGATAGTCAATTACGTAGATTAGTCTTTCTGTAATGTCATCCGTTTGAGGTTCTATGACGTCCATCGTGTATGGAAGACCTATCATCATCATCATCATCGGTACAGGCAACCCTGCTCAATTGCACATGTCGTTGTGAAGCATGCCGTGAATTACTCGTAGTCCGACGACTCAAAAGTGATAAAAATATTAGTTGGGCTTATCATCGCAGGCTGGTTTTCAAAGCCTATTCGCAGGCTTCGCTCAATAAAGTACAACAAAAGAAACGATTGTGTTAACTGAAAAAATAAACGTTATTTTACCGGAAATTTGGTAAAAATGGGAATAATATTAATTATATTATTTTTTAAGATACTAACCTTCGTACTTAGCATTCTTTAAAATCGTTAAAATCAAAGAAATAGAATTTCTAAAACTTTTCACCTGAGATATCACACGCAAAATACTAACTTTTGATTTGACATAAAGAATCGAAGTGACTTGCGAAGTGAGTATCGAAATCTTAGATATAGAATACCAACTAATGTCAAATTAACATGTTCTCACTTGAAATTAGTTCGCATCACTTACGTTCTCATTTAGTAGCGCTAGTGTAGATTTCACATTTGTTACAGAATACCAAATAGAGTTTTCACTGTCGATTCACGTGAATTCGATTGTGAAATCTTTACAGAATAGCATAGCATATCTTAGAACCGACGCCACATAAGCGTGATAGGCTTTTAATGCCGTTTTTTCGGAACTTACACGACGCAACCTACCAAGGACATACGCAAAACTATTCAGCCTCTTGCAGACCTTCTCTATTTGTTCTTTCCAATTGAGATGCTTATCTATTGTTAGGCCTAAAAAAGATGCCTCATTGGTTTCTGATATGATGTTGTTCTTGTAGTAAATCTTGCCTTTATTGTTATCTGGCCTGTAATTGTTTTTAAAATGGATGTATTTAGTTTTACTGGTATTCATTTGGAGATTGTTTCGTGCAAGCCACTGTGCTACTTGTTCAATTGTGTCGTTAATTTCTGTTTGAATATTTCTGTAAGGGTCTTTTTTATTACACGTTATAATAACCGATATATCGTCAGCAAACAACACTGCTTTATGGGATATAATTCGCGGTATGTCATTAATATAGAAACGAAAAAGTAACGGCCCAAGTACACTTCCCTGTGGGACGCCAAATTAGTTGACTTCAAAGCTCGATTCACACGTTGTCAGGATATTATTATTATCTGTCTTGGTTATCTGAACACATTGTTTCCTACCATTCAGATAAGTTTTTATCCATTCTAGTGCAGGTTTATACCGTTTAGTTCGAGCTTTTGTAATAATATATGATGTGCGACATAATCGAAGCCTTAGTCATATCAAAAAGAAGGACACAGGTATCTTTATTTGAATCGACGCTAGTAATTATATCACTTAAAAGATTGAACATTGCTGATTGTGTAGATCTATTCTGCCGAAATCCATACTGCTCGTCAGCAATGATTTTAAACTTGTCACTAAACTCTGTTATCCTTAGATGCATAGATTTTTCATATATTTTAGAGAATACAGAATGAGGGTTATAGGCCTGTAATTTTCCAGTTCCTTTCTATCGCCCTTTTTAAATAATGGTTTGACAATTGATTTTTTAAGCACTTCAGGGAATGTACCCTTTTCAAATGATAAGTTTATCAAATATGACATAATGGGGGATATTTCATCTGAGCAAGCCTTCAATATTCGTGTTGACACTTCATCATATCCTTCCGAGTTGGTGTTTTTAAGCGACATAACATTTTTTTTTTATTTCATTTTTCGAAGTGGGTTTTAAAAATATTGAATGTCCTTGATTATTAAGATTTCTACTGTTAGTCCGAATCAATGTTTAAATATTTATTAGTCGATTGAATGAAATAGTTATTGAATGTCAATGCTATATTGATGGGATCTGTAATGATTAAATTATCCTTTTTAATTTCGTCAATGACCTTTGTTTTGTTTACCCTGTTAGTTTCTTCTTTAATAACCTGCCATGATGCTCTACAGACGTTTTTGCTCCCAGTGACAAATTTGTCATTCGTGATTCTTTGTGAAGTTACTAAACATTTTTTCAGTAACTTGGCATATGTCTGGTATTGGTTTTTGTTATCGCTAGTCTTTGTTTATAATATTTAAACCGGAGTATTCTCTTTTTTATGCAACTTATTTTTATTCCTTTAGAAATCCATTTTCGCATTGGATTTTTTAAATTAATCTTTACTTGTTTTTTAGGAAAGTTTAGTTTATAGAATAGAGTAAATAACTGATGAAATTTAGAGAACGCTTTACTAGGATATTGCTCTAAATAAATTTCAGAAAACGATAATGCTTTCAGGTTCTCTCTAAAGCGTGTGATATTTTCTTCGCTGTATTCTCTTTTGACGATAAACCTGGCTATTGGAGTATCTTTTCTTTTTTTAATAGGAAACGATAACATTTGGGCAGTTACGTGATCAGAAAGGCCCAATGGTAAGACGGTTCCAGTTGTTATCATTATGTTAACTCGTCAAGCCCCATATTGTAGACAAACTGAAAAAATCTACTTTTTGAGTTATCAGTGAATGTTAATTAAATTAAACATGAACTTGTTTCACTGTATAGGCTAGCAAACATAGGATTGTCTTCTTGAATGTTTGATCACAAATGTCTTTTGTCTTCTGACTATGGCTTTTTATTTGTTGTACTTAGGTACTATTGTGAAGTGTACATACTCAAGGTCTAAGAGTATCCTTATATATTGTAGTTATACATACCTATAGGTTCCGAAGGTCGGTATCTCGTACCACCTGGGTTTTACCAAAGCTAGTATCGGGTACTAAAGTTTGTCTTCATGACTAAAGTATCTCGTACTGACACGGAGTGATAATTTTTTGAGGCCTTGTTCCACCCGAGATTAACTATGTAACGGCTCATTCACACTGGGTCCGTAACGACTATTCGTCAAAAAAAACGATACGTAATGACGGATGAACGTTCACATTGCATACGGAATCGAGTATTTTCACGATTCATCAAAATATCCGAATAGATATATATAATAGATTCACACTGAATTCGTGATTCAGACTTCAGTCTTGGATGAACTATCTTGACTGTCTTGTGTTGGTACCTATTTCCTTGCATAGTTGTCCCGACCGATCCGTCATAACGATTCGTGATTTAAAACTGAAGGTTTTTGAAAACAGACGAAACGTCATTTAAGACGTAGGTATCCGTCATTTTTCACGATTCCGTAATAGTGTGAACACGGGCAATTAAAATGAATAGCCGCCCATACAAATCAAAATAACGATTCGTGAAAAAAGACGATTCGTCAAAACACACGAATCGTCTTTGACGGATTAGTGTGAATGAGCACTAACTTTAAATACAAGTTTGGACGTTATCTCGTACCACTTGGATGTTATCAAAGTTAGTATCATGTACTAAAATTGATCTACGTGTCTGAAGTATCTCGTACTGACACGGAAAGAGATCACTGTTAGAGGCTTGACTTGTTCCATTTTGGGTCTTGAGTACCTAGGCCAGTGTCGCCTACCTTTAAATGAAAAAAAGAACTTACCTACCTAATCCGGCTAACCAGTCATAAAGAAGGGCTCCGATCCCGGCTTCCGCTGCTTTCGGACATGGTTGCGGCTATGTTTCTACTCATTACGGACACGGTTGCGGATATGTTTCTACTCATTATGGCTCTGCTTACGTTTTTTCGGCAGGGCCGCAGTAATTTTTCTATGTGTTTCCCATTTTTCCGTTAAATTTTCTTGTCAGTTCCCACTTTTCACAATGATACCGTAGACGCGCAAAAAAGAAGTTTCAAATCGGTGTTGTCATCCCACAAATGAATTTTTTATTTAAAAAATAAAAGTTTATCTAAATTGTGATGCCACAGACTCACGAATGAGATACTACACTGTAAATAATTGTATTTCAGATCATCCGATTTTTTTTTTTGATTTACCTTGGGTAGGGTCGTCGTCATAGTCTAAACCTTTATTGAGTTTTAATTCTGATTTACGCTCATTCATTATCTGAAACGAGAAGAAAACAATAAATACTGGATGACTGGTTATAGCATGGAAATATACTGCCGCATAATTCCTTTGTTGAAAACTTACAACTTTTTGCTATACGTTTTACTTTACAAAACAAGCATCCCATCGGCTGTCGATTTATACCCAATAAAAAAGAAGATTATCAATTCGACTCGGACGTATGCAGTATTGTTGGCATTGCACAATATTTGTATAATTGTTGTTATAAATGTTTGTCAACGTTTAAACTAAAAAAAAAATGACTTAACTACTCATTCAAACTTTACTTACTTTCTAGTGAGAAACTTGCATTGTTCCCTCAAGCGAAAGATACTCAATCCAATACAATGAGTAGTTACGTTAATTTTTTTTTAGTTTATACGTGGTGGTCCACGTACATACCTACTTACGTACACTTATGAAATTTGTCACATCTGTTTAGAAGCTCACAAAGACTAACATAATAATTATACAAACATTGTGCAATGCCAACAATATTACATGCACCCTCATGTATGGGAACATTCGTTCCACTGTGCGTCGGTCGAAAATGTACAATCGAAAGTGGGCTCGTTGTTTTAAGTACTGTAGAATTGTAGAGAATGTTGGAGATATAATAAATCTACCTTATTCAGTCACTTAAACAATACGTGTGGTTTAAACACTTACTCTCATGAATAAAATAATAAAAATATAATTACCTTAACGGTTATGTTTGTAATTATGCCAACAAACTTATCATTTTCCTTCTTCAAAGAACTTAAATTAAACAAAAATTGAAAATGCAAGAAAAAATTTTTAATTCTGTTTATATATACAGTAAATAAATCTTCAATTGCATGAGAGTAGTCGGTAATGGTCTGGTCTTGATGGTTTTTTCCAAACGTTGTACCTATAAAATATAATATTAGCTAATTTAAATAATAGTTTTAACTGTTTATTTTTTTCTTATACCTAGATCATTTTTCAAATCAAATCAAATGTTTTTATTTGAAATAAGCTTTCACAAGCGTTTATGAAACGTTATTGACTCTAGTTCCACGGTTGATCCCATGGAGAAGAATCCGGCAAGAAACTCCATGGACACTCTTTTAAAATATATTGTTTTAACATAATTTGCTGGTACATTATGCCGATAACAGGATGTGAAGACATTGGAGGTTTATGTCATAATTAGCCTGAAGTCGGGACTAAAATTACAAGAAGGTTCTCAGCAAATGAGAACGCAATGTCAAACTAAAACAGATACACTATGTGTAAGAATACACATCATCAAAAAATATGAACTAGGATAACTATAAACTACTTAGACATAAATGGCTACGATGTACTCACATTTACAGTTCCTGTTTATATAAAGGGGTAAACAATATACAAAATAATTGAGACTGAATAAAGTAACCTCAGGTTGCCAGGGAGACCACAAGTGCACCCGTATTTTAACACCACACATTTTTATCGTCAACGTAGTCCTTTATTTTGTAATATGCTTTTTTAACAAGGACCGTTTTCGTGTCGTTTTCGTGGCCAAGAAGCTACCCTCCGTCAGGTTAGACCACTTCAACGGCACCAGGTGATTGAAGGATATAACGTCCCTGAGTCTAACCGAAGTACAATCTAACTTGGAGGTATTAATTAAACAACACCATACCAACTGTGTACTGAAGTACTGGGAATAACCACTACTTCAGTACACAGGACTCAGGGCGCACAATGCCTCCATCGGCAATTTAGAATCGGTGAATTCTGCTCATGCCTCACCCACCTAGTAGGTTTTCTCTATGCAATTATGGACGCAGTTATAATTTCGAACAACTACCGGAAATATAATATATTGTAAAGAACGGTATGGTTGGCATCGTAGGACATGTCGCCGTTCAGGAAAATCAATATTATTTCTGGGTGTTTTGATCTTGCTAACGGTAAATACTTGCACAGACATAACCTAGTGGCTGAAATTATTCATCAGTATCTTGCCCTAAAATACTCTCTTGTGGAATCAGAGGTATGGTACCTCTGATTCCTCATAGGTATGTGCCTAACCGAGTTCTCGATAATGGTCATGTTACTTTATACTGGGATCGATCTATTATCACTGACAGGACTATTCATTGGCAATAAGCCTGGTGATATACCTAGGGGTAAAAGATCAATTGATGTCAGAGTTCCGCCTGAAAATAATCTCGTGAAGGCTGCACAAGATAAGCAAATTAATGTCTTAACTAGGCTCATGAGATTGTCGACACGTAAGATATTGACACGGTAGTCCCGGTACCGATAGTTGTGACTTCAAATGGTTTAATAGACAAGAGCCTCGACTGGCTATTATATCCTACGACACAGTATGCGGAGGCTCCCTGTTACTCCCTGTTGCTCCCTGCGGATGTTACCCCATTCTTGAATAAGCATTACATAATTAAAATGAAGTCGAGGCGAAAGTTGCACCTAGCATGCCTTATGTTTGGTATCGTCAGAGATGGGGAACCTGATTATTTGCGTAAAAAACTCAGTTGGGTGACAGGCAGACGCGAGTGTGGGAGTAGACAGTGTTCACTGCAGCTGTCAGTGCCACCTCATAAAACAGCCGCTTTCAGAGGTAGCTTCCGTTATGCTGCATCAAAAATATGGAATAATCTGCCACCGCCTATTAGATCTCTTAATACAATAAATACTTTTAGAGCACACCTACGACAGTTCTTAATTGATGCACAACGGAAGCTAAATCTAATAAATACAAACACATCTATTATCTAGTGAAGGCTGGGGTGCGCGCATGTGTATGCTGTGAACATTTGGTGGGTACATTGGTGCATGTAGGTACCTATGTATTTCTCCGCCTTTCGGCCGATCCACCCCTTATTGTTTTGTATTTACTTATTTTGTTACATTTTTATTATATTATACTATATTTTTCTTTATATATCTATAATGTACTTCTTATCATTTTTATTTAAGTACTATTGTTTTTTTATTTTTCTTGAACTGGCTTACCATCCGTGAGCCACTAGGATCTGGTTGAAAACCAGCGCCAGGCATTCCGTCTGGCATTTGCTGAACCAGCACCGTTTCAGCGCAATTTTCAGACACACAATATACTTTTATACATATATGTAATTACTTAACTGATTGTGCTGAATAAATTATTTTTCTTTCTTTCTTTCTTTCTCCCGTTAAGCAGCTGCTCCCGATACTGTACGATTTTAATGAAATCATTAAAATAATAATATCAATGTCATAAATAAATGATTTACCACACAAATGGGTCAAATTTTAAGAACCTAATGAGTACTTACAAAAAACTGTTTTTAATATATTACTGATCAAATACGGCTGTATATCAAACGGAGCTTTTCCCACTTCACGAGCTAGTTGAGAGACAAGACTTCGAGCCTGAGCGTTATTTTCACTGACATATGTGTTCAGCACTTGTTGATTAAACGTTGGAGATATAAGCTTCCGATGTGACTTCCATACTGATGCTGGAATAAGTAAGATACATTATTAGGTAATCTGGAAGAGATGAATACACCAAAATATTTTTTCTACTGATAACCACACTCAACTTACTTTCTGCAGTCACCAGACCACTGTTGAATAATCCTTTAAAGAAATTGTAAATGAAGGCTTTTTGAAAAAAAGTATTAGCTACTTTAAGGCTGTCCTCTAAGCCTGTTATTACTGAAAAAAAAAATTTTATTATTGACTAAGAAAAGCTACAAAAAAAAAACGAAAAAAATAGTGAGTTAAACAATTGGATATGAAAAGTAACTGTTCATGCTGCTAAAACGGGAGCATCTACAGCCGATAATATAATGGTTCTATTTAAAAGTTCGAAGATTTTTTTCAGAGAGCGCGTGGGATCTTTGATAAGCAACACTTGTACGCAGAGCTCGACACCGCGCCCTCATCACAGAAACCTCGTTACACATATCACAGTCGATTATTATTTCTATTTATTTTATTCTATTAGTAATCTTGAAACACGCTTCAATCAAAACTAACTTCAAGCCGCTGAAGAAGATCAGTCAGTTGTTACCGACTGTCAAGTGTCATATAGGTACCTACCTCAACAAGTTGCAGGAGTATACAAGCTTGATTGTGATTGCAGTTTCTATTACATACGCCAAACTGAAAGAATCATAGAGATCCGTGGACACATCGCCGATTTCAAACACTGACACTTCAGGAAGTCAGCAGTTTGTAAACGTAACTTGACAAGGCCCAGCACTACAAATTTGATATTTGATTGACCACAAATCCTTGCAAATGAACATCGATTCCTACCTAGGATGATTCCCGAGGCTAGTAGAATTAAAAAATCATCCAAATTTCAACGGAGACGCTGGCTGGGTCTTGTCATCTGCTTGGAACCCCATCATATCTCAACATATAATAAAATTGTAACAGGACGATGTCTGTACATTGAAGGTATTTAAAAAAAAAGCACGGTGTGTCTTTATTAGAGCAAGAGAAGCCAAAACAACATTTTTTAGAATTTTTGTCTGTCTGTCTGTCTGTATGTTTGTACCCGCATCACGCAAAAACCACTGCATGGAATTGAATGCAGTTTTCACCGATGTTTTGCTACAGGTCGAACTTAAAACATAGGCTACATTTTACCCCAGAAAATAACTTATTCACAAAATTTTAATTTAATATTTTCGGGAGCTTAGGTTGTTCCGGAATAAAATCATTAATGGCGTTGTTTAAAATTCTAAATGGGTATATCAACCGCTTACAATAATATATTATTTGGCTTGGTTTCATAGAAAGTAGAAATCGGAATAAATGTATGAGTAGAATGTATCATAATTTGATACACACAAAAACAAACAAAGCTAAACAGAAATCACAAATAAGAACAGTAAACAAAAAGGTAAACCTTGCACATATTATTTTAAGATGTTATGGCGTTGAGCATTCTACCTTTCATGGAGCTGGAGCGCGCTGATGGGGAACGTGTGGCAGAGTCTTATGAGCGTGTTATTAATCTTCGCCTTTGCTCGCTTCAAGATATTGTTATTTCAATACCTAAATGCCTTTTAAATCCTGCTCCCCAGAGCCGCAAAAAAAAAACTTTAGTTCGGTGGTTTAGTCAGACTAGGTTGTAAAGATAAATTACAGTTATTCTGCGATGACCGAAATTGTGAACAATAATATCGAGATTCCTACCGATGTAGAACTATCAAGAAGTGTCAATAAACAGGACAGTGAAATATTTTTCCCGGATGCCCTTGGTGGTACAGGCAAAACTTTTTTGGATCGATTACTAACTGAAGGGCGAATACAAGACAAAAAGGAAAATAGCACTAGCTGTTGCCTCTTCGGGATTGCTGCCAATTTCCTCCCTGAAGGTAAAACTGCCCACTCTGCTTAAGATACTCTTCAACCTGGATATAGACGCAGAGTGCGGCCTAATCGTTTGGAACGAGTGTACGCCGGCACACAAGAAGGCCGTGGAAATTGAAATTACTGTTTCGTTTTTGGGGATTTCCTTCAGACTCTATCCGTTATAACCCGAGGATCTAGATTTGATGAGGTAAGCGCATGTCTCAAATGCTCCGTGCTCTGGTCCCGGATATAGAAATTGAGTCTGATGCGAAACATGAGGACTCACTTTGGTGGCAACCTCCAAACACAAGAATTTTCGGACGGTTTTTTTTAAATTCGACGAAGATTCATTACTCTCACAAGATTTTTCGGACGTTTTTTTAAAAATTTAACGAAAATTCATTTCTCGAATTGAATTAGTTAGTACCTAGAGTCTTCGGTAGAGGAACTTATTCATTTCGTTTATTGACATTTATCTCAAGTCTTTTATTGTTTCATTCCAATTTTATCCCATTTCAATTTTAACGCAATTTTTTTTGTCACGCTATGACATAGCAAGTTGCAAGGTCAGACACTTCGAGTCGCCTGTGTCGTCCTCAGGAAAAACAGTTTTTCACACGGCAACTATTATATATTGTGTTGCTTGCTCACTGGTCACTAGCTCAGATAATTTGTTTATAATGGCTCCTATGGGTGGAATATGAAATGTTTTATATAAAGAAATTCATTAGACTTTGTTGCTTCATCTTGCACAAAAATAAACACTGTTTATGTACCCGTTACAAATCCATTTTTATTGGGTTTTAATTCTTAACTCTCTTTAGAAAAATAGATACCTACTTGATTTTAAATTACACGAGTATAATGTCGCGGTCAAAAGCTTTTTATAAATAAACGATTATTCCAAACAATTATCGCTATCTTCATCTAACAAAGGTAGCCTAATGTCATACAGATGAAAATTAAGTTGAAATCGATACCTTCAGAAGATTCGTAACTGATTTGATCGTCTTTACGTTGTATGTAGCTTAATAACCATATACCTACTTAACCAGAAGGACGCAGGTTCAAACCCTGCCTGAGACCGAATTTTTTTTTCACTAGGAAATTTTGTTTCAATAGAAAATTCATATCTGTGTGAACATTATGCATTATTTAATGCTGAAGTAAGTATAATAAAAAATAAGCACTTAATAAATTTATTTACTGTGTTTTGTGTATCATGAATTATGATGTTTGTGTAAGAAAGATAGTTTTTTAAAAGTTAACAAATCTCATCTCAACATAATAATAAAATTGTAACAGGCCGATGTCTGTACATTGAAAGTATTGAAAAAAAAATAACACGGGGGGTCTTTATTGGAGCAAGAGAAGCCAAAACATTTTTTTTTAGAATTTTTGTCTGTCTGTCTGTATGTTTGTACCCGCATCACGCAAAAACCACCGCATGGAATTGAATGCAGTTTTCACCGATGTATTCCTTTAGGTCTAACTTAGAACATAGGCTACATTTTACCCCAGAAAATAACTTATTCACAAAATTTAAAATTTAATATTTTCCGAAGCTCAGGTTGTTCTGGAATAAAATCATAGATGGCGCTGTTTAAAATTTTAAAGGTTAAATTTCAACCAAATACTATTTGGCTTGGTTCCATAGAAAGTAGAAATCGGAAAAAAATTGAGTAGAATATATTACAATTTATATACCTACTTTATTGCACACAAAAACACACAAAGCTAAACAGAAATTACAAAAAAGAACAGTGAACAAAAAGGTGACCCCATTCCTCGATTTAATTTTTTCCCAAAACAGCAAAGAAGAGTAGGTAAAAGAGTTTTCGCCTGTAAAAGGGTAGCCAGCCAATAAAAGTCTGCTTATGACAAAATATTAGGAAGTGCCAATGAACAGGACACTGAAACATTTTCCTGGAAGCCCTTGGTGGTACAGGCAAAACCTTTTTGACACGACTACTACTAGCTGAAGGGCGAAGACAAGGGAAGATAGCACTACTACGTTTCAACACTTTAAACCCTGGAGGTAAAACTGCCCACACTGTTTAAGATTCTCTTCGACCTGGATATAGACGTGAAGTGCAGCCTAATCGTTTGGGAGGAGTGTACGCCGGCGCACAAGAAGGCCGTGGAAGACGTCAATTGGACTGTAAGACATCTGACGGAACGATCACATCATGAGTAGAGTTTCTGTTTCATTTTGCGGGGATTTCTGTCAGACTCTATCCGTTATAACCCGATGAACTAGATAAGAGTAGACGGCGCCGGGTACAGAAATTGAATCTGATGCGGAACATGGATACTAACTTAGGTGGCAACTCTCATGAACAAGTTTTTTAATCGTCGAAGATCCATTTCCCGAATTGAATGGGGTAGTAACCATACCGGAAAACCTTTGTAAGATTGTTGCTTCGGTCAAGGAACTCATACATTTCGTTGATAGAGATGTATTTCAAAGAATTTAATTTTTTCATTCCATCTTAATTTTTTTTACATTTTTATCCCAATTACATAAATTTGAACGCGTGCAGTATCTCCTGATCGTATGTTTCGCTATGACCATAAGCAAGTCGCAAGGGTAGACACTACAAGCCGCCGGTGTCGTCCTCAGGAAAAAGTTTCTCAGGCGACAGCTATGTGTTTTGTGTGTATGTCACTAGCTCAGATAATTTGTTTATTATACAGTGGCTCCTATGGGTGGAATATGAAATGTTGTATATGTCACGGTAAAATTGCAAATACCGTAAGATTATCATCTATCTTGCAAGATTGTAAACTGTCCATAGATTGTGAACTCAACTGCTTACAATTAAACGCATTATTTTTCGGTAGATTATAATCTATCGAAGTGAAACAGCCAAATTGTGAAATGGCATGCGACGGAACGGAGCTCGCGCGCTGATTGGTTGAACGTTTTCTATTTGATTTTTTTATTTCGATTTGGTCCTGGCGATGTGTGATCAGAGTTCTAGCCTAACCGATATACAGGAAAATTTTTTAAGCAGTGCGCAAAAAGAATTTGGTGGTTCAATATCAGTAATAGAACACATTTCCATGATTTTTTCAAATTTTTTTTTTTAATTTTATCCGGCTTAAAATCAGCAAAATATGGACGTAATAATAACAATAGGCGCGCGCGGTGGACCATGGCTACAGCGGGGGTGCACCCGGGGGCGCGGTGGCGGGGTGGCGCCTGCGCACCTCAGGGTAGAGATGCGAGAAATAGCTCAATGAAAAGAAAAGAGAGATATAGCTCTTTCAATCAAAAGAGATATATCATTCTTTTAGCTCTTTAGCTCATTTAGCTCAAATTGAATCCTGAGTCAATGAGTTATTCGGTGAGCGAGAGATATACTTACATACCCTTTCATTACAACATGTGAGCGATCAGCGAGTTAGATATGTAAATATGCTTAAGCATTTTCTACTTTGTATCTATAAAAATAAAGATCGATTTACAATGAAGATTCATTGAGCGAATTGACCCGGAGAGCTAGATATGTGGATATCCTAAAGCATTTCCTACTTTGTCTCCATTAAAATAAAGATCAATTTACATTAAAGATCCATTGAGCTAACTGATCCGGAGAGCTAGATATGTAAATATGACAAAGCATTTGCTACTTTGTTTCGATAAAAATAAAGATCAATTTACAACGAAGATCCATTGAACTAATTGATCAGGAGAGCTAGATATGTAAATATGACAAAGCATTTTCGACTTTGTCTCCATAAAAATAAAGATCAATTTACAATGAAGAACCACTGAGCTGATTGATGCGAAGAGCTAGATAAGTAAATATGATAAAGCACTTTCTACTTTGTCTCCACAAAAATAAAGATCGATTTACAATGAAGATTCATTGAACTAATTGAGCCGGAGAGCTAGTCTCTCAGCGAGTGAGTGAGTGAGAGCTAGATTGGAAACAAAGAGCTAGCTCATTTTTATCTCTCATTCGCGAGCTACCCATCTCTACCTCAGGGGTGGCCGCCCGCCAGTCCGCTCCGAGCACCCGCTGCCGTGACGTCGCGTCTAATCGCTTTCCCGCGCAAGCCCCACGCCGCCGCCGCGCGTGTTTCGTACTTATACCTACCGGTCACGGTGTAAGCGTGTTTTATGGTGCCAGTGTACGGAGTGTATTTAAAAAGTGCTTAAAATTTACGAGTAGCTCGCAGAATGTAGGTATGCCACGGAGAGCATACTCGCATGCCAGCCCATGGGATCTGTAACCCCACGGTCTCTAATGAAAGACCCAAACCCAGAACCACCCCAAGACTTAAGAGAGTGGCTTCTAAATCACCGCGAAGTCAACATCTTGCCGATGGATGTTGCATTGATCACATGTGTGGGACTGTACAATGTACCTACCTTGGTGGTCATTCAACAATTATTAAAATACGGTGTTTAGTGACAGGGGTAAGCAATTATTTTTAATTAACAATTTTAGCGAATAAGTTATTTTTGATTGAACATTATTGTAAATAGATTGTAAATAGTGCAGTGATAGCCTAGTGATATGACCATTGGACTGCCAAGTCAAAGGTCTCGAGTTCGAATCCAAGGCACGCACCTCTGACTTTTCGAAGTTATGTGCGTATTAATAATTAATTATCACGCGCTTAAACGGTGAAGGAAAACATCGTGAGGAAACCTGCATGCCTGAGAGATTTTCTTGACGGCATGTGAAGTCTGCCAACCCGCAGTAGGCTAGCGTGGCGGACTATAGCCTAATCCCTCTCGTATTGAGAGGAGACCCGTGCCCAGCAGTGGGACAATGTAATGGGTTGATGATGATGATGATTATTGTAAATAGCTACTTAGTTGATTCCAATTTTATTACGCCTTACGGTCAATGTACTGATACAACGTAACCCGCCGTACCTACGACGGCGACGATGGCGAGTCGAACGAGCGCACAGCTGATGTGTTAGTACTTAAACACGCCCGCTTCGCCGCGCGCTGGCGTATTAGCCATGAAAATCTGTTTCAAAGTAGACACCGTTCGTTAACGATAACTTTATTTTTATGTACTAAGACATATCAAAATAAAAAATTGGTGTTTAATGAAATTTGTTTAAGTTTAATTCGTCAAAGTTTGCGCACTGAATAAAAGGTAATCCTGTATGTATCTAAAATTTTACGGCGAACTTGAAATTTTTAATTATATGGTGGCGCGAGGCACATGACGTTCAACCAATCAGCGCGTCAGGTGCGTTCCGTCGCATGCCATTTCACAATTTGACGGTTTCGCTTTGATAGATTATGATCTAACGAAAAATAATGCGTTAAATTGTAAGCAGTACATTGGGGTTCACAATCTATCGACAGTTTACAATCTCGCAAGATAGATTATGATCTATTGATGTTAACAATTTTACGGTGACATATACAAAGAAATCCATTAGTTTTTGTTGCTTCATTTTGCAAAAAATTAACGCTGTTTATCTACACATTCCAGTCCATTTTATTGGGTTTTAATTTTTCACTCTCTGAAAAAATATATGCCTACTAAATTCTAAATTCTACGAGTATGAAGTCGTGGTGAAAAACTTTTTATAAACAATCAATTTTTCAAACAATTATCGCTATCTTCTTCCAACAAAGGTCGCATTGATTAGCCTAAAATGGCGTACAGATGAAAATTATCTATCTAATATATAACGTTCAGTAGATTCGAAATGAGTTGATCGCCTATACGTTGTATGTAGCTTAATATATTTCTTTACTGTGTTTTGTGTAATTAGCAGTTCAATGGTAATCATTATTTTGGATGATTGTTCAAGAATAGTTTTTTCATAGTTAACAAATTGATAGAGGCAGTATGTTGAAAAAAATATGTTTACATAAAATAGCCTGTTTATTAAGGAACGCTATAAGTAATACTATACGTCATATAATAAATGGGAAAGTCTGGATGGATGTTTGTTGCTCAGTCACTCCAAAACTGCTGAACGGATTTGTATGAATATTGGTACATAGTTTATTATCTGTGCTAACACATGAGATGAGACTTTCTGCCTTCCACGTGGACGAAGTCGCGGGCAGTAGCTAGTCTATAATAAAATTATAAATAGGCAGTGTTAGTTGAAAATAAGATAGGCATTAGATAGCCTGTTAATTGAGGAAGGCTATAATTTGCATTAAATACGTAAAACAATAAATGGGAAAGTCTGGACGGATGTTTCTTACTCAGTCACTCCAAAACTCCAAAACTCTGGTAATGCCATCGGGCCCAGGATGTTTGTCCACAATGAGTCCCAATAACCAAGTGGTTATTGGGACGCATGGGACGCATTGTGGACAAACATCCTGGGCCCGATGGCATTACCAGAGTTTATAGTGTAAGAAGCGGCACTAATATTGTAAAGAGATCTGTCTCCAAGCTTTGTCCACTGCCAGTTAATAATTTGAATGACAACTAATTATTGTTAATACATATACACATTTACAGAAAACCTACCACCGGGCAAGTGCCCGGTGGTAGGTTTTCTGTTCTGATAAGTGCAACTTGGCCTTTTTCAAATTCTTCTTGCCTTTTTAGCCACTTTGGTCTTTGCTGAAGTCTGGAAAGATACTCAGTTTGCCATCGTTGCCAGAAGTTCGAGAGTAATCTTTGGCAGTGTTGCCAACGCGATAAGGTTGACAAGGATGTATCTTTCAGGCTTGGTGATGGTATAGTAACCGGAGGCTCACCAATAAGAAAATGCCCAGGTGTGAGTACGTTTAGGTTGTTCAAATCTGAATCATCCACGGGGCAGAGAGGACGTGAATTGAGGCAAGCTTCCACCTGACATAATACTGTAGTCATTTCCTCAAACGTTAAGTGTGTATTCATGATTCGTTTGAGATGGTGTTTCATTGATTTTACACCGGCTTCCCATAGGCCTCCGAAGTTCGGGCTATATGCAGGGATGAAATGCCACTGAGTGCCATCAGAAGCCAGTTGATTAGATATGTAATCTCCAAATTCTGGGTTTGCTTCTTTGAACGCCTCCACCAGTGCTTTGTTAGCTCCAACGAAGTTTCGTCCCTGGTCACTCCAAATGTGACTACATCTTCCACGACGTGCTACAAAACGTCTAAAGGCTCCTATAAAGGCTTCTGATATCATGTCTCCTACGAGCCCTAGATGAATAGCCTTCGTCGCCATACAGATAAAAATAGAGATGTAGGATTTGTTGGTTTTTGCACCTCTACCTCTTGACATCAGAACGTCATAGGGGCCGGCAAAGTCTACGCCGCTGTGAAGGAATGGCCGGGCTGGTGTCACTCGCACCTCTGGTAATTCACCCATCAATTGTGTGCGGGACTTAGCGTTTAACTTGGCGCAAACAAAGCATTTGTGTGTATATGTTCTTACTACAGCTTTGGCTTTCAATATCCAATATCTCGACCTTAGATAATTGTACTCCACCGTGCAGAGTCTGTTTATGTGCTTCAGCAACAAGTAATAAGGTAAGTGGATTTTTGTTATCTAATATCATAGGATGGATTTGATCATGCTCTAAATTAGCATGTCGTAATCTTCCACCCACCCTGAGTATCATTCTAGTATCTAAATATGGATTAAGGGCTTTAAGCCTGCTTTTAGGTTTTACTTTGTTCTTGTCTAATAAATCTCTAATTTCTTAATCAAATATAACATTTTGTGTGATTTTGATACAGGTTTGTAACGATTCTTCGAGTTCATCGGTGGTGACAGCTGAATTTGTTACAGGATTACGTGGTTTTCTTATATTTAAAAATCTCTTCATATAAGTGATAGTTCTCAACAATTCCGTTAAGTTCCCAAAACTTTCAAATTTATCATATAACGATACTTTATCTTTATCTAGCGTCAGGTAAGTGTTTATAGTTTTTTTCTCTAAGTTTACATTTTCATCAATTAATGTTTCCATATTCATTTTTTTCTGTTTCAGGTGTTCCGGACCGTGCCACCAGAGTAAGTGCGTTCTCAACTCGGAGGCCAACATGCCTCTCGACGCGACATCTGCTGGATTGTGTTGCGACTGTATGTGATACCATTTGCTACCAATGTTGTCGAGTATGGTAATCACTCGGTTTCTCACAAATGTTTGCCATCTATTAGGGTCTCCATGAAGCCATGATAATACGATCGTGGAATCTGTCCAACAGAATATCTGACTATTTGGAATGCGTGTTGCATAACTTATTTGTTTTAATAACTTCGACAGGAGTACTGCACCACACAATTCCAGTCGTGGAAGGGATAATGCCTTTACAGGTGCGACCTTCGTCCTCGCAGCCATGATACCTGTCTGATCCTGTCCTCGAACTCTTAGGTAAGCTACAGCTCCATACGCCTTCGTTGAAGCGTCACAGTAACCAAGTACAGTCACATCTTTCATGGTTTCCTGGGTAGTATGCAGCCATCTATTTAACTTAATATATTTTACATCTTCAAAACTCTTTCGTATGTTTAACCATTCATTTTTAGTTTCAGGGGCAATCTCTTCATCCCAGTGAACTCCTTGAAGCCATAATTTCTGTATAATTATTTTTGCTGGTATCAGTGCTGGAGATAACCAACCAAGAGGGTCAAAAAGATGTTGAACCTCAGCTAATATTTTTCGTTTAGTGATAATTCCAGATGAAATTGGTAGCTTTATGTTATATCTAAGCATATCTTCTCCCATATTCCAGGATAAGCCCAGTGTTTTTATTAAACCATCTAGCTTTATATCAATATTCACATGAGAACTGAGCTCTGCTGGCTGAAATTCTTTGAGAAAGTCTACGTTATTCGATGCCCATTTCTGTAAGATAAAACCTCCTCTTCCAAGAATTGCCTTTACGTTCTTAGCTACCTTGACTGCGTCCTCAACCGTGTCTTGGCCAGACATTAGGTCATCCATGTAAAAATCTTGTGTGATAGTCTGGACAGCCATGGATTGTCTCTCTCCTTCATCCTTTGCCACCTGGTGCAATGTTTTGACGGCGAGGTACGGTGCACTTGCTGTGCCAAAAGTGACACGTAGAAGACGGTATTCCTTGACAGGCTCATTAGGGTTGTTACGCCAGACAATTCTTTGATAATCCGTGTCTTCCTTTGAAACAAGAATTTGTCTATACATTCTTTGTATGTCAGCTACGAATGCTACCCTTTTCAGGCGCCATCGCATGACGAGTGACCTCATATCATCCTGAAGTTGCGGACCGACTAGAAGTTCATCATTGAGTGATATGTTGTTCGTACCTTTGTGAGAGGCATCAAACACTGGTCTCACCTTTGTAGTCTCGCTTTCTTCCTTTATCACTGCGTGATGCGGTAGGTATACAGCTGGCTTATCCATATCATTACTTAGAACTTCCTCCATATGTTTCATTTCACAGTATTCATTCATGGCCTTTGTGTACTCCTTCCTCAACTCCTCATTCTTTACGAACCGTCTTTCTAAGTAATATAATCTTCTTATAGCTCCTTCTTTCGTGTTTCCAAAGGGTGACTGTGGGCTTTCAGTCTTAAACGGAAGTTTTACTACATAACGTCCTTCTTCGTTTCGTGTATACGTGTCTTTGTATATTTTCTCGCAGGATGCTTCTTCTTTAGTGAGTTTTTGGTTTGTATCTGTTTCAACTTCCCACATAGCCTTTAACATATCATCAAGATCAAACTTATGATGCATTACTAGTACTTGTTCGTCTGAAGATTGTGCTTGTACCTTTCCAAATAAGATCCAGCTCAAACTTGTATTTTGAGCACATGGGGAGCCGGGTGGACCTTTCAGTATCTCAGCCTTTAAAATTTGAGCACAAACTTCTACACCTAACAACATGTCTACTCGCCCTTGTGAATGAAAGCTTGGTTCTGCCAGGGTCAGCCCTTGTAAGTGTGGCCAGGTTTGTAATGTACCAGTGATTGCCTTGGATGGTAAGTGTGATGTTAATCGTGTTGGCATTACATATGCATTAATGAGAAGCTTGAAATCATCATCGTATCTTGAATAGAGCTCGACATGTACCACGTGATTAACTGTAGTCTGTGTTGTTCCAACACCAGTGATTGTTCCCTTAATTGGGGACCTTTTGATCTTCAATAGTTGTGCCGCTCACTCATGAAATTTGCTTGTGAACCTTGGTCCACCAAGGCGCGCAAAACTTACTATGTCCATTTTCATCTTTCACGCGAACCAAGGCTGTTGCGAGCAAAGCTGTTGACTTTTTGGACACAAAATGTGTGGATACTGCAATTTGAGTCATATCGTCCAAGTTCTGTTGACCTTCTTCGACTTGACTGTGATGTGTTTTCAGATTGTCTGATTGACCGCCGCTGGGTTAGTGTAACAATGTATGATGGCGTCGGTTACATCTTCTGCAAGACGTTCGATTACGACATCTCATAGCGGAATGTCCTGACATCAGACAATTGAAGCATAAACTATTTTTCTTAATAAATTCACTTCGTTCATTCGGTTGTAGCTTACAAAATTCCTTGCAATGACACAAGGTGTGATCAGCGCTACACATACTGCATGTTTTTGTTGGTGATGTAATTAATTTATCCACCGATGGTGTTGCATGGAATGACTTTGCCTTAACAGGTGTCTGCTCCTTTTTAGATATAGGGTTAACCATCTCAAGCGTTCGATACTTTGTTTCCAGGAACAACTTTAACTCATCCCAGGTGGGTAGCTTATCAGGGTTTTCTTTGTAAGAATCCTCTTCCCAGGCTGTGTGTGTGTCCACATCTAGTTTCTGTACCACTAAGTATATAATTAGTTGATCCCAAGTTTCGATGGGTACTTCCTGGTTTTTCAGATTATTCAAACACTGATGGGTTGTGTCTAACAAATGTTTGATTTGAATCGCCGATGGAGTGGTAATTTTCTTCTGATTAAACAGCTTTTGCAGCAGAGAATTAACTATCAATCTTTTATTTCCATAGCGTTGGGTATGTTCCATGCCTGTTCATAATTAATATCGGTGACGTTAACATGTTTCAGCAGTTCTTTAGGTTCACCAACAAGGCTCAACTTAAGGTAATGTAACCTCTGAACATTACATAAAGACTTGTTAGTATGTACCAGCGATGTAAACATACCTATCTCGGAACGTAGGCCAGTCATCGTAACAACCGGTGAAGGTAGGTAGCTCGATGCGAGGTAATTTAACACGCGGTTCTTGTGCTGCCATCGTATTGCTTGTAGATTTTGACGATGTCGATGCCAACATGTCCTTTAAATCACCTTGCAAACTTGAGTATAAATCTTCTACTAAGAAATAATCTTCGTTTACGAAATACGAAACATCATTTCGTTTACATTTAGGTGTACACTTCCCCAAGTCTTGATGTGTCGCATTAAAGGTTCGCCAATACTCTTCTAAACACTGCAACTTTGTTTCTATATAACCTCTTGTCAATCTTTGCTTCGGACATTTCTTTAAATTACTTTGCGTTTTTTGTAGTAGTAAATAAGTATCTTCTAATGAATTAACTAACCGTTGTTGTTCACTGGTTAACGTAACACTCATTGTGCTTGAAAAGGTTATAAACACTCGTAATTAACTCGTTTCAGATCACGTTCACAGTCAAAGTTTGTTTTATTTCAATGTTATTACGTAGTAATTAGTTAATATCTTGCAAAAAAAACGTGCACACAAAAAAAAACTGCAGCTGCGGTCGGCTCAGGAATGCGGCCTATTGTTCTCGGCTCGCCGGTACGTTTCTTATCTATTTCTTCTAAGTTTTTTTAATCCGGCTCGTTTGGACCATATGTTGATATGAATAAGGTTCAGTATTGCTTGTAGGGTTTCTTAGAAAAATTACACACGTCTTTACCGAATGATGACTTTATTGGCACTACTTCTTAATGAGCGAGACATACATATTAAACGCATCAACACTGGTGATGACATTATTTTTATCATGGTTTGAAGGTGGTTTTAATTTTTTTTAATAATAGCAATGACAGCATTGACACTCTGTGATTGGCGATAAAATAAGTAGGTAATAGTATTTTAAACCAAATTAATAGTCAGACATCGGTCTATAAAATAAGGTGTTTCAGAATTTTGTGGTAAAGTATACTATGGTCAATTAAAACAAACTTCAAAAAAGCCGAAAGCGAATTGATTAAAAAAATATTCCTATACCAAAATTTTATGATCACATCAATAGAAAAACAATTGTAATGACCCTCGAGAGGGTCATACAGAACCGGCCCGCCCGCACAGCCAGCTGATTGGCTGGTACTACTGGGGACCACTGGGGACAACAGGATGGCGCTGACGTGAAGCTATAGGTATAATGACTGCGCCGGCGGCGCACGGCCTCTTGATCAGCCCGAACATTACATATTCATTACCACTTGCTTTATTTTTTAAATTGTTAATTGTTAACATTATTTTATATTAAAAAATAAATAATTCATTGTACAGTCTGTGCCCAGTCTGACAAACACTTAGTAAGTAACAATAATATCACTCAGACTTATTTCTTATTTAAAGTTCGTTAAAAAGAACGATGGTCCTGATAAATATTAGATAACTATATAAAATGCTTACTATACATATTATGCAGAGCTGCACGAAACTGAGCGATCCCACCATTTTGGAAAGAGAATTTATATACCTTTTCTTCAAGCTTCCAAAAATCTGTAAGTGAATTCGCCTGTTATAAAAAAAACATTGGAGTTTAATACGTAAGTAATATTTATAACATTCATTTCGTTGCAATTGCAACCCAATTTAAAATAAAAAGTATTCCTTAACAGTGTCACAGATATCTATTTGTATTTTTTAACACCAGGCGCTATGACCGCTAAGCCACCGCGAGTCCTACCCGCCTATACAAAATTTGCGTGGTGGCTTAGCGGTCATAGCGTCTGGTGTACTTAACCAAAAGACGCAGGTTCAAATCTTGCCCGCGGTCGTATTTTTCCATCACTAAAATAACTTAATAATCTTTGCATGGAAAATGCCTAAAAATACAAAATGATGGTTAAAAGGTAAGGTGGCATCGTACGACATCGTACAAGTTGCTGTAAAGCATGTCATGGCGGTTGAAAAGCATATTCAATAGATGTCACTAACGCCACCTCAAAGACGTAAATAAAAAATGTGCAGGCAAATTTCGACTAGGCGGGTAGGACTCGCGGTGGCTTAGCGGTCATAGCATCTGGTGTACTTCACCAGAAGAGTCAGGTTCGAATTCTGACCGCGGTCGTATTTTTCCTTCACTAAAATAACTTAGTGTCACAGATTTCAGGAATCTAGTCTATTCTAGTCTACTGTTTATATTATGTAAGCGTAGATTTTAGCCTCTGTTTCACTAGTTTTGAGAGTCGTTCTTACTACAGCTGCAGGAGCAAGTGACGTTCTGTGAGACCGCGGGAAACATCTAGTTGTTCTATAAGAATGGTAAAAATCGAGGAATATGTATATAACCCAAAATGAAATAAAAGTAATAGGTATTCATGTTGTTAAGTAATATTCTGCAGCAGATGACCCATAAGGATTTTCCGCACTACAAAGAAAAGGTGCATGACTCAATTTCAGCGGCAATGGCCGGAAGTAAATTAGATATTCCAAATTTTTTTACTTACTTTTAGCGTCAAGTCCAATAGGTAAGAGTCCATGACCTATGAGTGGATACGCTCCAGGGTACACCGGAGGGGACGGTTGTCGCGGCCTCACCCACGACCACACACCGAACAGAGCACAACATAATACAACCAGCACGACCACCAACATGCTGAATGAATAATATATATATATTTATATATATATATATATATTCTAATATATTTATATAGAATTTTAAGATTGCAGATTTTAGGGGTCAACAAGGAATCCATATAGTTTCGGCATACCCACGGAAGAGATAAATAAGTTTATACCTTACCTTATGTATCTCTTCCGTGGGCATACCCGTCCACCTGTCTGCCAGCGCTTAGCTCAGTGACTCAGTACTCAATACCTATAATTTGTCATGGGTATTAATCAATTATAATAAAGCGGTAAGAAAATTAAATTTCGAAGATAATATTTTTTTAATACTTCGCAGTTCGCCTACATGTATGGATACAGTGGATTAGTTTTTTTAAGCCCCCTACTCCCTAGTAGTAGGGTCCCTAGTCAAGTGACTACGGGACCTACACTGCGCGTGGCTCAATTCGCGCTCGGCCGGTCTTTTTTTTGTTCCAAAAATATGTTGTTGCACTTACATAAATCTACATATAAGCAACTGCAGCTGTGATGCACATCGGTATGCACACACGCTCAATATATTGAGCGATATCTGCGTTCAGACTAATAATAATAGGTACACACATGCATAATTGTTATTTATTGTCGATTATTTTTATTCTTTGTATGTCATTGGTCCCGTGATCTTAACTGTAGGTATGGCTTCAGCATAATACAAAATATTAGCGCTCCACACTAATTTTTGCCGTGCAAAGCCCGTGCGTAAACGGTTTCTCAAAAAAAAAAAATGTTATCCCACCGGATAGCTAAAAACAATATGTATCTATTATGCCAAACGGCGGTTTATTGTTTAAAACATATAAAAACACAAAAAAAACAATGAACCACGATTTAAGACAATTGGACAATAATGCCTATATATAAATATCTATCTATCTAAATATAAATATACCTATATAATAAAATTGTAACAGGCCGATTTCTGTCCAAAGCAATAGAAGACAAAACAAAAATTTTCTGAATTGTTGATGTATTGCTAGCTGTCTAAATTAAACTTAAGCTACATTTTACCGCAGAAAATAACTTATTCCCTATGTTTTAACTTTAATATTATCCGAACCTCACCACTGACCTTATCACTTTAAAGGTAATATTATGCTTCCAAACAAATTCTTACGAAGCGGGTTATTTACATCGTCAGTATTACACACGGCTGTTTAATTAAAAAAATAAGGATTCCCTGCATACAACACAACCTTCGATTGATCCTCAAGCATGTAAGGTCAATCACTTATATGCACTAATAATAAAAATGGACCTAAAATATAACCTTGAGGTACACCCATTTTACCTGAGTGCCGGGCGATTTAACCCCATTTATTTTAACTTTTATTGCTTATCTTGTAAGTATGATTTGACAACATAACATACCATCACGCCTGTATTGCCCGAAGTGTTAGCCAGAGGTGTACTAATGTATACCCACATTTCGCCGGTACATTTGGGTCCGATGTAATAGGGGGCGAGCCTATTGCCATTAACCGGGCACAAATCCAGACCCTGAGCTGCTACTGACAATTTCATAGAAAACCCAATAACACTGCTCGTCCTAGGGATCGAACCCAGGACCTCTAGCGTAGCAGTCGCGCTTAGGACCACTAGACTAATGACGCAGTCTTACTATTTATTTTTAATAAAACCGACTTCAGAAATAATTGAGGACCTCCTCCTCCTCCTCCTCACTTGATTGGTTGTCATCTCATTAACCTTGACAAAAGTCAAATTGAGTTAACTAATACACAGGTAATCGTTAAAAAAAAATGCATTACTTTAGGATTTTCTCTTGTTTTTTTTATGGGATTACTTGGCAAACTAGCAGGCGAACTTCCTGATGGTAAGTAGTCATCGCCGCTCATGGATATCTGTTGCAGATGCATTGCCGAGCCTATTTAAGGAAAAGAGAGGGGAAGAGGAAGGGGACCGACGGAGGACTTGGGCCTCCGGCGCTCCACACTCACCGTACGAAACACAACCGTATGCATACTGCTACTTGTCGTCGATATTCTGTGGGAGCCTACTTCCCCGGTCGAGCCGACCCATTCATGCTGGCATGTCTCCATGCCCGCGCGACACTACTAGTAGGTACTGAATCTTGTACTATGAATGCATTCACAAGCTGAAATTTTCACATGAACATACCTACACCCAGACTTGGGAAAACTTACTTGTAGGTCTAATAAATTTTTGGAGTGCAAGTACAAATAACCTCTGAAGCAAAAATCTATTGCCAGCAGTCACGATATCCCGATCTTGAGATAGTAGATTTCTTCTCATAATATAACATACCATCTCGCCGGTATTCCTCGAAGGGTTAGGTTAGGCAGAGGTGTACTTATGTAGACCCAAACTTCGCCAGTATGTTTAGGTCCCATAGTCCCCCATGGGGCGAGCCCATTGCCAATCACCGGGCACAAATCCAGACTCCGAGCTGCTACTGAGAATTTTATAGAAAAACCCAAATAACACTGCTTGACCTGGGGATCGAACCCAAGACCTATAGCGTAGCCATCGCGATTGGGACCACTAGACTAACGAGGCAGTCAAAAAGTCTAGTAAAATATATGCAATTTTATTTAAAGTAAGTAGGTACCTAATAATACTACGTAACAATTAAAATTCGTCTAATGCCAATGTCTCATTAATCTATTTAATGTAATGCATCATTCATAGGGGTCCTCGGTTTGATAGATAGGCTCGCCCCCTATTATATGGGACCTAAACATTGTGGATGTACATAAGTACACCTCTGCCTAACCCTTCTGGGAATACAGGCGTGATGGTATGTTATGCTATGCTACGTTATTTTATACATTCGTAGGACCAGATCTAACACGTGTATAATTTAATTATACATCACAATTGTTTGTATCTTTATTACAATACCCTATTTATTATAATTTGCGACCTGCACTTGAACTTAACTTCAGATCAATTATTAGTTAATTGCGGGTCATACTCGTATTTTGTTGTTAATAACTAACGCTAACACACCCTGGTTTTTCTCAGAAAGAAATGTCAATATTTATTTCAGCTGAGATAAGAATAAATCTTGGCATGACAATAAATTACTCTACTTTATCAATAATTTTATAAATGGAATACCTCGCCAGTAACCCATTCTTTTCGCCCAAATAGGCCCAATGATAGTCTTTTAAATAATCAACCAACATTCAAACGTGTTTTTTTTTATATATTATCATGAAATCACATCAAAATCACTGAATTTTGACATTTGGGGTATTTAAATTATATTTACTACACACACACACTATTTTTTTTTTATTAATAGTCAATTGTGAATAAGTTATTGTTGATGTCGCAATTTCTACTGCCATGTATCTAGAATGTGGTATAGCCAAAAAATTTGCGAAAAACCAAAAAAAAATATGAATTTGGCGCCCAACCCCGACGCTTTTTAGCCTTAATACCTATGGAGTTTCTTGCCGGCTCTCCTCCATAACACTCACTCTTCGGAACCGTGCAATTAGCTTTGAGATTTCAAAAGTGCATACCTAAAATACTAGTTCAAAGTTGGAATAATATAATAGATTAGATTGGAAAACACTTGACAAACGAACAAACATACATCCACCAATAAAATTAACATGCACATTGCACACGGTTAAGCTATGTTCATTACCTATTGTTCCTAATATAAATATAGGAGTGTCAATAAAATTTACAAACTGACTCACCATTGCATCTTGCCATGTTCTTATTAGTGTTGTTGTTATTATGGTGCACAGTGTACGCGGTGTGGTCGTGGATCAGACCGCGAAAGCCAATCCCCCCAGTGTTCCCTGGTGTGCTTCCATTAATAGGACACGCACATCTGCTTGTTGGAGACGCTTTACGTGAGTAATTATCAAAGTTTGTTATTAATCTGCATTGTATACATAGAGCCTTTTTTATGGCAAACGAGCAGGCGAGCTACCTAATGGTAATTAATCATCATCGCCCATGGACATCTGCAATACCAAGGGAGTTTGAGATGAGTTGCCGAGCCTATTTAAGGAGAATGGAAGGCAAGGAGTAAGGAGAAGTAAGGGGACTGAGGGAGGCCTAATTGGGCCTCCTGCACTCCATATTCACAGTACGAAATGCAGCAGTAAACATCAGTATGTAGACTGCTAAATTTCACGTAGCTACCGTAGTTTCTAGCGTTTTGTTTAAATTAATAGACTAAATGGACATTTGGTTACCAAATTTAAATTCTATTCGTTGGCTCAAATTATATGGCGTAAGCTAGTGTCACTCCGATATATTGAGAATTATATTCTATTCTATTGGATTAGCGTTCATGCCACTTGTCTAAGCCCTCTGATATCACTCTCCTACAGTAGTTTGCTTAGGAGTAAGACTATAGTGGCAACAGCAGTTTGCAGAGACACACTAACCATCTTAGTCTATTCCCAACTATGCTAGTGTTAGGTTTCAACCAGATAGGCTAAATATTCGAATAAGCGGGTGCCAATTTCTGAGCAATAACGGTATACGTAATTTCAAAAGATCGCACAGGTCCGTACCATCATCGCTATTTGTCTTCGGTAAACACCGCATCATGCAGCGATAGCCTTATGATAGTCTATAGGACTTCCATGTCAAAGGTCTCAAGTTTGAATCCAAGGGACGCGAAGTGTGCCTATTAATACTTAGGTAATTATCACGCGCTTAAACGGTGAAGGAAAACATCGTGAGGAAATGAAGTGATCGTGAAGACTGTCAACCCGCAGTAGGCTAGCGTGGCGGACTACAACATAATCCATCTCATTCTGAGAGAAGACTCGTGCCCAGCAGTGGGACAATTTAAGGGTTGATGATGATGATACACCGCATAAGTAATGCAACTACTCTTGAAGAAAGCAGTTAAAATAAAAACCAACGCTATTTAAATTTTCTCATTTGTTTATGCTTACAAATTTAACGTCTATTCCAGATTTTTGGGAATTTGAACAAAACATATTCAACTACGCCTTGAAGAATGGTGGGATCATAGAGATACGCCTCGGCCCACATCCTGTATACGGTACGTTGTTGTGACTTCCACGGAGAGATGTCAAATCTCTTCTATGAGTTGTGACGTCAATGGTGTTTGTAAACCACCATAATTGTGCTCTAGGGTACAATGCAAACTTGTAGGTTCGGTTCTATAGCGCGATTAACCATTGAGAAATAAAAAAACTAACATGTTTTTCACCGTCACGTATTTCAAAGATTTAATAAACCATTGGGGACACATACTTAACATCATTCTAATTATCTGGTATTATCACTTTACGATTGCAATGTACGGACGACATATCGAAATAGGGAGTATTATATCGTAATTTATTTTAATTTAAATAATTGCACAAAAACAATCTATCTGATGATTCTAGTTCTAAGCAAGATTCAAGTTTACCTAAAGAAAAAAACAGGTTTATTTTTTTATATTAAAAAAAATAAGATTCAAGTTTACCTGAAGAAAAAAGCAGGTATATTTGAAACTAGCTTTCCGCCCGCAGCTTCGCCCGCGTGGACAACACGATTTTGACTGTTTAGTTTTTTCCAATTCTGGCGGGAAATTGCAAATTATCCTTACATAACTTTCCGTCCGCTTTTTTTCCAAGGTCTACTCTATTTTGTACCAAATTTCGTCAAAATCCAAACGGACTTTCATCCCCACACAGTTTGAAATTTCAAAAGCCCCATATCAAATATTTATTTATCTCTTATCAAGTACCTAAACCCAAAGTTTCAGCGCTCATCTTCAACAATGATAAACCCCAATACAATTTTTCATCCCTTACCTACACCCTTTAACCCTTAATTTGATTGTGTGAAGTATACTCAACGTTACAAAGAAATAAATCTAGAGGTCAAACTTTTTTCCGTAGGCCGGTTCTTTTTTGTATCAAAATGCGTAAATATTAATGTATTTTAGTAAGAAAAATATTTTACCCGTATACTGACCTTTTTATTTGACATTAGTGACAAAAAATTGCGACAAGACGACACGCCCTGAAACCCTTACACGTAAAAAAAATATTTCACAAGTTTTTTGTCTAATTTTGACACATACGATATTTTTTTCATTTTGTATAATGTATAATCAATAGCACAAATTTATTTACAATGCCTTTCTCATCTGGACATGAACACAACGAGTCTGTAAACATGATTGTTAATTATACTCAACAAAATCCGTTGGTGAGTAATCCTGTGTTAGCAGTTTGTGTTGAGTATACTCAACAAATCTGCATGGTCCGATTTCTTGAAACAAGGTTCAATACATTATAATATTTTCAGAATTGAAAATCGAAGTATATTATTGGCCTAGTAATCGATAAAAATACTATTTCCAAACTGTCAAGGCATTTTATACTTTGAAAATTAAAAGAAAACATGACTCAGTCACTTAGTAGCCATGTATCAGACATGTGAAACTCCTTCAATTACCCCCTCTCTTCACTAGCGGGCCACATTTTCAGGATTCCTTGGCTGATGAACCACATCTCAACGAATTTGTGGCCATATTACAATTAAATTTCGGGTAACTGATAATACGTTTGTCTACCACGAAAATTTTGCGGATTCTCAATTCAATTTTCAAGATTTGCCTTCTGGTCTTGCGTTGAACCTAGGTCGAAATTTATTTGAAATTTAGCACTTGTTCTTTGACAATTACACAAATACATAATAAACCAGTAAATATTAACACAAAAAAGTAGTAAAATCGTACGAACAATACCCATTCTTTGGTGTTGATTCGAAGGTTGGAACCTTCGAATCAACACCACGCCACGCCACGCCGATGTTCTAATTTCGTAGTAGATCCCTATTAAAATTTTGTATGGCTTAAATCCTGATGAAACTTATAATACCGAACAGCATCACCTACGCAATGATATGTTCCATCGATTAGGTAATTGTCAACATGGTTCCTTAAGTGAAATTCTTGATTCTGACTGAATGATCCTATGTCTAACATGTCTAACTAAATCAGATTCTCCACAAAAGTTTATATACTTAACTTTCCAAAACTAACTCGTAGTACCAGAGCACAATGATACGGAACCACTTGTCTGGGTTCAGGTAACCCATACATGTAACAAAGAGGAAGATTGAATTTGAGTTTACATGGTATAGTCGCTGTTTTCAGCATCGTGAAGCTTACGGCTTCAGCATGGGCCTAAGCCGTAAGCTTCAAGAATGGAGTTCAGATTTTAACCCGGTGTGTCGATCTGTTTTTCGATTTTTTTGTTGTAAATGAAAAGAAAAATAATTTTAAGCGTGTTAGGCTTATAGATAAAGTAAATGAAATATGTAAATATTAACTATGTTTTTCCCTGAACATGATTATATAGTCGATGCGCACATTGTAAAGGTTTTACTACAGATTTTTGTCTTAATTTTAAATTTAAACTACGAGATAGAAATTGTTACTTCAATTATCATCATAATGAACCCTAATAATGCCATATTAACGTTTTTTAATTAAATTTTATTTTTATTGTACCTACATTTTGTTTAACTTAAAACTGTCAGTAAGCTGGCCTTGTTAAGTATACTCAACAGTCACCTAAGATCGTAATTCTTTAACGATCGAATTTTGTTGAGTATACTTAACGGCCTGCGTTCCCATTGAGGGACCACATTTGAATTTTGAGCTTTTGAATGCGTCAGCCTTTAGTAAAAGTTCCCAAACAATTGTAAATTCAGCCAATAATTTGTAAAAGTAGCCACTCAAAAGTTACAATAGGCCAACGGTGATCCCTCAGCAGTGACCCACAGACATCCATATTACACATTATTTCCACATACAGTGAAAATTTACAACTGCTGTAAATGTCTACTCTTAGTAAAAGATTTGTAAAACTAATTTACCAAATATGAACCCTTTCCGTTCGCTGTGTAAAAATTACTAGCATGCAGAAGGTGGTCCCTCAATTGTGCACTATACGTTCACCTTGAGTGAAGACCACAATGGAACTAGGAATTTTCATATGGTTCTAGCGTTAGTAAAAGTATTTAGAAGATTGTAAATTCAACCTCTAGTTTGAAAAAGTAGCCATTCAAAGCGTATACTGGATTGAAGGTAGTCCCTCAATTGAAACGCTTGTCAAAAGAAAATATCAATTTACGTAGCATTCGGAAGTTTAATAGACCAATACTATAGTATATCCTTTAGTAGTTTTTTTTACTAACGATTACTTTACTAAACAGTATAAAAAAACTTGTAGTTTTGTGTTAAATAACAATAACATTCCTGCGAAGAAATACTAGGATCGAGGTGACCACACAGCAGGATTTGTTTGGATAAATAAAAACTATATTTTTATTTTTAATCGACACAACTTAGCTTATTAATAACAATAAAAAAACTTATGATAATTAAAAATAAAATACATTAATGTTTTACTCACTATTCATTATGCCAATATTTCTTTAAGTTTGTTTTTTTTTTCACATGATTATAAACTTTTTAACCAACGAAATAAGAAATAATAACTCAATAAAAAACTACTAAAGGATAGACTATAGTATTGGTCTATTAAACTTCCGAATGCTACGTAAATTTATATTTTCTTTTGACAAGCGTTTCAATTGAGGGACCACCTTCAATCCAGTATACTCTTTGAATGGCTACTTTTATAAACTAGAGGTTGAATTTACAATCTTCTAAATACTTTAACTAACGCTAGAACCATATGAAAATTCCTAATTCCATTGTGGTCTTCACTCAAGGTGAACGTATAGTGCACAATTGAGGGACCACCTTCTGCATGCTAGTAATTTTTACACAGCGAACGGAAAGGGTTCATATTTGGTAAATTAGTTTTACAAATCTTTTACTAAGAGTAGACATTTACAGCAGTTGTAAATTTTCACTAGGTTACGAGATATGGATGTCTGTGGGTCACGACTGAGGGATCACCGTTTGCCTATTGTAACTTTTGAGTGGCTACTTTTACAAATTATTGGCTGAATTTACAATTGTTTGGGAACTTTTACTAAAGGCTGACGCATTCAAAAGCTCAAAATTCAAATGTGGTCTCTCAATGGGAACGCAGACTACTTAACGTGTGTTTTCAGGAAACCCTTCATGTTAGAATTTTATTTTTAATTTTTTCGTGTGTTTTGAATGCCAATGAACACAATATATTCACGACATTTTTCTATTCCATCTTTTTTTGTCTTGCCAAATTAAGGGTTAATCCTTTACAACCCCTCATTTACAATAAAACGTAACTATACTATACTGCGTAATATATCCTTTTCCGAGTTCTAATCTAGTTTTGTACCAAATTTCATCGAAATCGGTCCCTAGGTTGGGCTTCAGGAAGCGTGACTTTGTTTAGACTTCCATATTAACATTCATCCCCTATTTCATCCCCACACAGGTCGAAATTTTAAAAACGCTGGCACAAATTTTTACTTCTTATCAAGTGCCTAAATTCAAAGTTTCATCGTTTTACCTTACCAATGACAAACTCCCATACAAATTTTCATCCCTTATTTCAACCCTCTTTTTTACAACAAAACGTAGCTTATATCCTTTCCCAAGGTCTAGTCTATATTTGTACCAAATTTCATCAAAGTCGGTTCCGGGGTTAAACTTGAGAGCGTGACTTTGTTTGGACTTCTAAACGAACTTTCATCCCCTACTTCATCCCCACTCAGGTCGAAATTTCAAAAACGCTAGAACAAATATTTGTTTATTTCTTATCAAGTGCCTTAATGTAAAGTTTCATGGCTTCATCTTGAAAAATGACGAACTCCCATACAAACTTTCACCCCCTATTTCAACCCCTTCAAAACTATTTTTTCCAATAAAAGTAGCCTATATCCTTTCTCAAGCTTTTGTCTATCCCAGTACCAAATTTCATCAAAATCGGTTGAATGGTATAGGCGTGAAAGCGTAACAGACAGACAGACAGACAGAGTTACTTTCGCATTTATAATATTAGTAGGGATAATAAATAATTAATTTATGAATGGCTACAGAAAAAAACGAATTTACCTATGTGCTTATATCAACCAATTCTTTAAACTTTCTGTTTTAGTATTAACAAACCCAGATGAAAGTGTTATATTAGCCAACAAATGCCTAGAAAAACCTTATTTCTACAGTTTTGCGAAGGAAATGTTTAATAATGGATTGGTAACAGCGAGTTGTAAGTAACAAATAGAATAAGCATAATTATGTGGACCCATAGTAACCTTAACCACTTCCTTATGTAAATCATTGTTACTATACCACCACGCCTCACCACTTCGCCAATATTGCAATAGGGGGCGAGCCTATTGCCATTTACTAGGCACACATCCGATCTTCGAGCTGCTACTGAGAATTTCTTAGAAAAACCCAATAACAAGGGTTATTGGGTTTTTCTACTCGACCTGGGAATCGAATCCAAGACCGCTTGTGTAGCAGTCGAAACCCTACTACTACTAAATCATAAAATGTTACGCACGGCTACACATCAAGCTATATAAAACCAGTATAGGCTGACCTTGAATTGTCGGGAAACCTTTACAATGGGAGGTCAGTCTAAACTGGTTTTTTATTATTATTATTATTGCATTTATTTCAGGCAACATGGCCCATATAAAAAATATATAATACAATAATAAGGTATAAAAGTTTACAAAATATAAAACATAAAATACTATAACATACATATAACAATAAAACTTATCACTATTTCACACTTAACGTCGGTGTGTGTTGTACTACGGTGCTAGGTATTCGGCCTCTGAACCGCCGGAACACTACACCTTGCGGCCAAAACTCCTCCTTCATGAAGGTCGACAGATGTTCAGTCGGTAATCTAACCACAAAGGACTTGAAGTTCACGTTGTGCGTAGAGTCTAACAGCTCGACCCTCAGAGTAAAATTGCTCTTAACTGCAATATACTGTATGACCTCTTCGGCCTTCGTGGAGTAATGCAGCCTGGACACGTAGAGCGGCGTCACTGGTACTGCAGGACGCAGCAAGTGTCTCTGTCCGGTCGGTGCGGTCCCACTTGTTCAGACAGGTCGGCTTCCTCTTCTTCTTCTCCACCTTTATGAAGCCATCCTTGTCGCCCAGGTCTCCGGTCCGGTCTCGGTTTTGTATAGCTTGATGTGTAGCCGTGTGCACAATGGTCGTATCGCTAAAATCGATCTCTTACAGGCAGACCATGTAAGGCGATATTAAGTAATCTGGCGTACATATAAGAAATTAAATCCGTAGCAATTTTTTGCGGTGAAAACTATTTAATTAAGTTCCTATTATGATATTAGGTACCTGATCTTGTTTGTTTTTTTTTTATCTTTTTATTAGCTGACCCGGCGAACTTCATACGGCCATTTTTTATATTACGAAAAATAATAAATAATGATATTTTTTAAATTTTCTTTTATATTAACCTTGTCCTGAAAATACCCAACCAAAAAAAAAAGATCATCCAATTTGGTGCAGTCGTCAGGAAGTTGCACGTTCATACATTTCGGCGAAGAATTTTTATTTATATAGATTTTATTTTTAGTATCGACATGGAAGCCTCATCGAAGACTATTAAATCCAGCCTTTGGCCAGCAAGTACTGAACACATTTCTGTCTGAGTTTAACTTGCAGGCAAGGAATCTAGTCTCTTTACTGGCTACAGAAGTTGATAAAGACTCGTTTAATGTGCATAGATATTTGATAAATAATTTACTGAAAACTGTTTGTCGTAAGTTTTATATTGAACTTTGAATTAAGTAATAATAAATAAAAATATTTACACGTATTTAGACTCCGTGGGAGGCGTATGCATCTTGTGAGAGGCGAGAAAATATCTGACTTGCTCTGTGGTTACCTCATCGGAGTTTGACTAAGTCGTGGGTTCGATTCCCATCCGAGGCCGATATTCAGGTATTCCACAGATGTCTGGTTCGAGTCTGGACGTTCTTTTTCTGTTAATTGTATGTCTGTGAATATTTCAAAAAGACTTCCAAAGAGCTCTTCTCATTTCCGAGTTCTTCTCTTCTAATGTTTTCCTTTAAATAAAAGCTTTTAAAGTAAAGCATGACAGTGGGTTGAATCACCCCTTAAACGGTGCACGCAACGGTGCAAATCTTGACCTCCCCGTCAACTACCTTCTTGTGGGTAAAAAAAATAACACATGGCCTCTGCTTCTTACAGAAACGTCTCTCGGTCTAAATAAACAAGAACAGAGTATGTTAGACAAAGACTATATCATAGCAACAGAACATTTAATCAATCTGTTCGTGGAGAGACTTCAGAAAGTCTGGTTGCATTTGCCATATATATTTAGTTGGAGCTCATTGAAGAACAAACAGGACAGGCTGATAAAAATCACCAACAACATAATGAAGGCGGTAAGTAGAAAAGATAGAAATAAATAAATTTATTTGATGCAGTTCACACAAATCACATTCTCAATTGTATTAATTTAAGGCAGTACTGAGTTTAAGTTTGTGACTCGCGGCTGCACAAGTAGGTAATATATCAATTTCATCAGTATCTTCCTGCCCATTTTCCAATTTATTTGGGGTCAGCGCAGCTTGTCATTTCTTCTATTCATCCCTGCTAGTCGTCATCTCATCATTCAATCCCTTTTCATATCTACCCTCACACAATCCATACATCATACACAAAGCGAAGGCGAAAAAGTCGAAATCTTGCGGTATTCCCTCTGAAGTGTGTCTAGTCTACAAAACAGCCTCTAACGGAGATGATGTTTGTAACCTATTCGCGAAACATTTCTCTTCCACATTTACAGTCCCAAATGGTTCAGGCACTGTAGCCCACACAGAATCTCACAATCTGGAGCCGCACCAGCACGCTCTGTGTAAGGTACTATTTACAGAGCAAGATGTCTTGAAAGCGTTAAAAAAACTTAACGTCTTCAAAGGCCCTGGACCAGATGGTTTGCCTCCCATATTAATAAAAAAATGTGCTTCAAGTCTATCGCTACCGCTCAAATTAATATTTAACTGATCAATTGCTACGTCTTAGTTTCCCTCGGAGTGGAAATTAGCAAATGTTGTACCGATATTTAAAAAAGGCGAACCCAACAATGTACAGAACTATCGGCCCATTTCGTTACTATCCATATTTGCCAAACTATTTGAATCTCTGGTATGCCCTTTTTTAACATCACATATAAGTCCCCAGTTAATACCCCAACAACACGGCTTCTGTATTCGTAAATCAACTACCACTAATTTGATTCATTACGTAAATGAAATAAGTAAGTCGTTAGACTCTCGAATCCAGGTCGACTCCATTTACACTGATTTTACCAGTGCATTCGACAAAGTGGACCATGAACTCCTACTTCACAAACTTGAAGGGGTTGGCATTTTCGGTGTACTACTTCTGTGGTTTGAGTCCTATCTAAGAGAAAGAAAACAAAGAGTAGTTGTTAAAGGATATGAGTCATCGGTCTACGTTCCTACATCCGGGATACCACAAGGTTCACATTTAGGCCCAATTCTCTATCTGATATTCGTTAACGATATTGTTGATTCCGTAAAAAACGCTAAATGCTCTGTCTTTGCGGATGATCTAAAAATTTATAAAGATATATCATCGGTCTCTGATGCCGAACTACTCCAAGCCGACTTAGACGCGATTCATAAATGGTGTGTCAACAACCGCATGACCCTTAATGTGAAAAAGTGTTATCATATACAATACACCCTTAATGGGATCGCACTCCAAACAGTAGACTCAATCCGTGACCTACGAGTTCACCTAGATAATAAACGCTCTTTTATTGGCTACATTGATACCATGACGACCAAAGCCGCAAAAATGTCCGGTTTCATACTACGAATATGGACTTTAAATCGACCTCAACCCTAAAGGTGCTTTATTATACTTTAGTCCGAAGTGTACTGGACTATGCATCCCCAGTCTGGAACCCTAGCTATCGTGTCCATGTAGATCGATTAGAGCGAATACAAAAGAGTTTTACCCGATACTTACGTTTCAGATGTCCTAACTGTCCAAGAGATTCAAATTATCCCCAAAGGCTTAACCATTTTAAAATGTGCTCACTTGAACACCGCAGAATCCTGGCGGACCAGATACTGCTCTATAAAATCACAAACGGCTCGGTTAATGTGTCAGATCTGTTGGCCAACTTGAGTAAATATGAATTGAATTAATAGCAGTACCACGACAAAAAACCTTTAGATCTTGCCGTAAAATTGATACTTTTGCTACAACTGCAAGTCGTACCAACCTTGGCGGGACCGCGTCTATGAACCGCCTGATGCGGGAATATAATAGAATAGCTACAGAAGCCGATAGCATTGACATTTATTCCAACTCACTTCGGCAATTCCGTGAGAGACTCCTGCCCTGTTTATGTGGAGTTCCAGAACATGAATTCCATTAAAACGCAATATAATACATCATAATCGCGCTCGCGCTCAGGACTTGCACTCGCTAACATCCTTTAGTTTGCTCACTGGCTGTGCCCAGTAGTTTTCTAATTTAAACATTTTTCTTTGTTTCCTTAATTTCAACATTCTGTTGCTTTGCTCTTTGATAAAGGTATTTGTCAGGGCGCAAAGTAATAGTAGTGTTTGTAAAATTTTATGACAAAGTATAGCTTTGTTACAGTTCCTATGCCAGTGCCAGTGCCAGTGCTGTGCACTTCTTTAAGTGACGAATTCACCGTCAAACTGTCTTATTTTCGTAATTTTTACTGTGTGTTTAGTGAATAAGTCGTTGAAGTGCCATAATAAAAATAAATAAATCTTTTTTTGGTCTCCCTCTTCCCCTCTATCCTTTCACATTCATATTCATACTACTTTTGGTTACATGCGTTTTATCCCTCCTGAGGTAATATATTAATTCATAGATCAGATAATATTATGCTCGACTTGTCAGGGGCATTGCCGTGCCTCCAGATAAATAATTAAATAATACTATTCTAATTAAATTCTAACTTGGCGATGTCTGTACAATATGTACCTAAAAAAATATAAACGGGTCTTTCAAGTCCAAGATATAAAGGGAAGCACTCAGATGTGGTCCTCTCTTACCAATTTTCTTTACTTTTGCTTGCGTAAAAACCTTCTACAAAGTATAAAAAAAACTTTAAAACAATATATGAATGAAAAGTTCAGTCATTTTCAAGATATGTCGTAACAAAGGGATATAAAGATTCAATTTAATATATTCAGATATTATCGCTCATCACTACAGTAGGTATTAATATGAAAATCGTTAACATTTACGAGTACATTGTTTTAGGTGATCAATAAACGAAAATTGGAATTGAAAGCTTTGGAGACCGATGAGAAACCTAGATCAGGTTATTTTTAATTTCTTTTATATTCTAAAGTTTATTTTGTGTAATCCGATTAAAATTGAATAGAAAGAACAGTACAATACTATCATACATTTATTTCAGAGAAATTCAAGCCCCTTTTGAATCAAATGCTTGATTTAGCTGACAAGCAAGACGCCTTCACTGATGATGAGATTAGAGAACATTTGGATACTATAGTAACGGCTGCTTACGACACAACAGCGATAGCTATTACTTACACTTTAATACTTATTGGATCCTATCCAGAAACGCAAAAACGAATTTACCAAGAGTAAGAATTGCTATAAGTTTAATAAAAGGCACCTATATAATTATATTTTATTATGGCATTTATTTAAATGGTCGTTTTAATTTTACAAAAACCACAAGCAAAAAAATTAAAACAGTCTTCTTTTTTAATGATTGATCCTGTTTCTCTGAGACATAAAATAAATAAAATCAATCGATAATTTAATCTGTTTAGAACTATGCAAAAAAAACATGAACAGGATTTGGTTCTGGTATACAATATCGATGTGTGGTCACAATTCTAACCTAACCCGACCAATATCATTCAATCTATCATTAAAAAAGAAGACCGCTTAGATTTTTTTACTTGCAGTTTTTGTAAAATTAAAATGATCACTTAAATACATGCTCAATCAGTAATTTTATCGCTAATCAGTATTTGTTTAATATATTCCATTTCAATATTCCTTTTAATATTTTATACATAACTGCTTCATTAGCCTCTGGTCCTTAGCGCGACTGCTACGCTAGATGCCGAGCAAGCAACTTTGAGCTAAGTATTTCTGATTAATGACAATAGGCGTACCACATAGACTAAACATACTGGCGAACTGTGGGTGTATCAGAACATCTCCGGCCTGTGATATACTTTCTGGGGAATCGTGTTATGCTATATTGTAAGTCCCATAAGGAGACTATCCTATTGTCATGAAGAAAGCACAAATAAAAACGCCCAGCTGCTGAGCTGTTATTTTGCATACTTAGGATTTGACGAACACTAGACTAATTAGGCATTTAGACAAACTTGTCACCATTTTGTTATTTTCTGAAATACATTCCACAGGTTACAAACAGTAGTACAAGACAGAGATATAACTAAAGATGATCTTCCAAAACTAGTGTATTTGGATGCAGTATTGAAAGAAAGTTTGAGGCTATACCCTCCTGTACCTACTGTCGCCAGAAGCATTTGCTCGAATGTTCAGCTAAGTAATAATTATAATAATTATTTTTAATTTTACACTACATAGGTAGTTAAATTGAATATATTTATACTTACACATATTTGTAACTTGTTTTCGCTGACACAATGGAGCCAATTAAAACTCTTGAATTTGGATTTTGAGTACTTACTCGTATTTTTTTTTTATGGTATAACTCGGCAAACGAGCAGGCGAGCTACCTGATGGTAAGTAGTCATCGCCGCCCATGGACATCTGCAAAACCAGAGAAGTTGCAGATGCGTTGCCGAGCCTATTTAGGGAAAGGGAGGGGAAGGAGAAAAAGAGAAGGAAGGGGATTGAGAGAGGAATTGCTCGACTCGCTCACCGTACGAAGCGCAGTAGCGAAACGCTACTACTCGGACGTCGGTCTTCTGCGAGAGTGTGGTACTTCCCCGGTCAAGCCGGCCCATTCATGCTGCAAACAGCGTGGCCCTACCACAACATAAATTACGTATTTAGATAAAAAATAAAATTTAGGTTACAAGAGGTTCGTATTATGGCGGTCAACAAAGAAGTTCAGATGGCGGTTGGTTCCAAGTACCTATATCTGCTTTGGCGTCTAGACACACAAATTTTCTTTGTTACGTTGATACGGTCATATCCAACTTTCTCTATTACCAAGAGGGTTGGATACTTAAGTGGATAATAATCTAATGCATAAATATAATTAATAAAGTGTAATAATCTGGTCAATGTACGGTCCCCAGCACATCAAGCTACCACAAAATATCAAATTTCTCAGTTGTTTTTTAGCTTAATCACCAACGTTTGAAGCTTTAGAATAATTTAGAGAAATTTGTCAGTTTTGTGTAACCTGATGTGCTGGCGACTGTATGACAGTGGTTTTTAGCAACAAATATTGTAATACTTGAACCTCACTTCAGTTCAAATATTTTTATTTCAAACTAGTGCGCGCGAACGCCTGGCCTTTACGTTTCTTTTCATTTTACGGGATAATATAAAGCCTATGACACTCAGGAATTATGTAGCTTTCTACTGGTGAAATAATTTTCAAAATCGGTTCAGTAGATCTAGAGTTTACCCCCTACAACCTCACAAACTCACAAACTACTCGTATATAACTCTATATAATATTAGTATACACAATCTTTTACAAGCGTTTATGAAAAGTTTTTGCCTCTAATTGCACGGTTCCAAAAAGTTTATTCTAGGAAGAAGAATCAAGCAAGAAACTCCTAGGACCTATTTAATAATAAAGACATGCGCTTAATTCTATGTATCTGCTGCATTTATTTCTTCTTTATATTCTACACTAGCTTTCCGCCCACGGCTTCGCCCGCGTGGTTTATTGGCTTTTCTATACTAAAATATGTATGTATTATACATATAAACCTTTCTCTTGAATCACTCTATCTATTAAAAAAAACCGCATCAAAATCCGTTGCGTAGTTTCAAAGATTTAAGCATACAAAGGGACATAGGGACAGAGAAAGCGACTTTGTTTTATACTATGTAGTGATTATCATCTTTCTCAATTTGATTGTATGTTGCGGTTCAACTTATGTTCCAGGGAACTACACATTGCCTGCTGGATCAACCTGCCTCATATCAGTATATGGGATCAACCGCCACCCAATATGGGGCGCAGACGCGGGGCAGTTTAGACCCGAGCGATGGCTGGACGCTACGACCTTGCCTGACAATTCTAACGCGTTTGCCACATTCAGTGTGGGTAGACGAAACTGTATTGGTAATTGTGCATGTTAGAATATCAGTACACCATGATAAAAGCTAGCCTTCTTAGAAATTGGACTGATTTTTGTTTTGTAATTACTGAGAATCGTGGCCGGGGAGGCATTGGCGAGATGATTTTGATAACCTTTGGCAGCATACCCAGGATATAATTATCTGGACTTAGTTACCCATGGTTAAAAGCATTCCCAGTTTTTGTCTATGGGCAAAGCATTCCCAGCGTTTTCCTATGGGGAGTGCAGACAATAAGGCAAATTTATTTTTAATTTTGTAACATTATCGTTCTTTTTACAGGAAAGCTTTACGGTATGATGACAATGAAAACGACGCTAGCGCATATTCTGCGCAAGTACCGCATCATCGCTGACATCAGCAAAATCCAAACACAATGTGATATTATGATAAAACCAGTGACAATTGAACAAATTCGCATTAAAACAAGAACATGAAAGTTTTAATTTGTTTTTTTATTTTTTTGAAGTTTAAAACTTAAGTTTGTTCAGATGTATATTACATACAAATTGATTACGCAAATATAAAGAGGAGTTCCGGAAGGTTTCCGCTGGCTGCGAAGGTTTCGTCTAGTGGACGAGTATAGGCTACTCATGATGATGATGATGATGAAATGTTCCACTAGCCTGGATTCCACGTTACGAAAATTTTAACATATAGTTGTTATGTGAAAAATGGAAAGATAGATAAAAATAGATAGAATACATACTCTTTCTTTTAAAAATAATAATTAGATTTTTTTTCATTAAATGAGAAGCATTCGTGTTCTAATAGCTAAAGCATCTATCACTCCGGAGGTCACGTAATTTCGATATCCATAAATAAATTGTGGAAGACCACTTTGCTCTCAAGAATTAGAATTGAACTTCCTTGTATACCACATTAGTGGTTTTTCTGTCTGGTGTCAAAATGACCTGACTGCTGTAAGTACTGCTGTCATTATTCGAAAACAGATCCCTCGCGAGCTCATACAGTAATCACAGTAGCATCTAGCGGGTCAGAGACCATATCAAGCTATCTCTATAATGTGCTGATCTCGTTGTATTCAGAGTATATTCTGGAAATCGGCGAATGTCGGCCAAGCTTAGTTCTACCACGTTCTACAGGATGGTAGTGTACCATCCTCTTTAATGGATGGTAATTTTCCATCTACCACCCGTAGATGGAAAAAATTGCCAATAAGATATCTAGGATATTTTTATGTGATAACTCCGCAAACGAGCCTGCCTACCTGATGGTAATTATCGCCGTCCATGGACATCTGCAATGCCAAAGGAGTTGCGGATGCGTTGCCAAGCCTATTTATGGAAAAGGGAGGGGAAGGAAAAAGGGAGAAAGAAGGGGACTAAGGAAGACATTGGGCCTCCAGCGCTTCACACTCACCGTACAAAACGCAACAAGTCGCAACGTACTTCCCCGGTCGAGCCAACCGAATCATGGTGGCATGTACCTACGTACACATGCCAGCGCAACACTACTTCACTAAAAACATTTAACTTCGCGTGTTTTTTTTTAATTTCAGTTCACATTGAATATTCATAGCAAAGATACGACAACGTCGGTCTCTTCGTTAGGTTTGTATATAATTATGTAGATTAATTTAATATTTCTGTTTTATCTCGTTAATTAATTTGAGTAGGTAATACCTAAATAATTAATTACATTTTTCGTTTACAAAAAGCTTAATTCATAAAAGGTAATAAATTGTTCGTGATGAACAAAGAAAACTTGGAGTTGTTCGTCAGCATAACTTCATCCATAAATGCACAGACCGAACCTTCGGTTTCCCCGAAGAGGTCAGGCCAGAGGGCCCATGAAGGGCACGGAAAAAGCGTCCGTGAAGCTCCTTGCTCTGCCATACTTCCTTGCGGTCGTTGGTACTAAGCACCACAGGTTTGTGCCAGTTCTCTTTAGCCAGAGATAGCGGGGTGAGTCCCTTGTCCACTGCGACCACATCTCGGTGCATACCCACGTCAGCCTTGAGAAAATATTCTCTGAGACTGCACACCTCGCGGTTGTGGAGGGTCTTAGCATTGAAAAAACCTCGACCCCCGCACTTCCGCGGTATGTACAGCCTCATGTCAGACGAACGTCGGTGATGCATCCGGTTTGCGGTCAACAGTGACTGGACTCTCCTATCTAAGGCGTCCAACTCCGTCTGGGTCCACTTGAGTATGCCAAAGGAGTACATCAGGACCGGCATGACCCAATCGTTAAAGGCGCGCACCTTGTTGCCGCCTGACAAAGAACTATTAAGTACCTTTTTCAGGCGGCCGAAGAAGCACTCCTGTAACCCCTCTGACATAGCCAGGTATTTGTAGGTATCAGTTGCGGAGAGTGATCTCAGGCTTATAGAATCTGAGAGTTGTACTCCCTCGGATTCCACAATGCCACCCCGCCTTACATGCATGACCGCACATTTATCTACACCAAATTCCATCCTGATGGAATTACTACAGGTTTTGGTTGGCTTTAGTAACTCCATCAGTTGCAATTTGGTGGCGGCAACGAACTGTGGTAGTTACCCAGACTCTAAGGCCGACTGGAATTGCGATGCCAAACATGCTCGGAGCTTTGTAGCCATTTTAACCTGAAATTGTGCAGTCCGTCCGGCCCCGGTGATTTCCAGTTCGGTACCGAACTGGCTACATCTGAGGCAGTAATTACAACTGCCTCTATCTCCGGTATGACGTCGCACACGCGCTCAACATAGCGCATCCATTCTGCCGCACTGTGGCAGACGGGCACCGACCAGATGTTGCGCCAGAATGTACTGGTGGCATCATCATCTGGGAGGCGTCCGTCAACCACAGTTTGGTCAGGTCGCTCCCAAGCTCTATACACCCACCTTTGATCGCTCTGGAACATGCGACTCTGGGTATACCGCTCAACCCGTCACTTATACCTTCGTCTACGGCTTGCCCATGCACAGACCTTCTGCTTCAAGAAGTCAATGCACTCGGTGACACGGAGCATATATTCTTGAGGACTGATTCCAGTCCTTGAGAATGCCCACCTCACAAAGCGCATCACTTTAGGTCGAGTATTGCCTTCCCTAAAGCAGTATAGTTTGACGATGAGCACCCTGGTCCCCTCGATACGCTGCTCGATCCTGCGCTGCCAGGCTGGAAAGGCGGATTTTTGTCGTGCAGCATTGACACATTTTGGAAATGTGACATTTGCTACACGACACGCCGCAATAGCCGCACAGTACATAATCGAGTGAGTATCGAAGAGTTCTTCGCTGCTTTCAAAGTTATTATCAAGCAGCGAATTCAGGGCACACACCAACGCCTTATTCCTTCTGTGCATAGGCAAGCGAGGTAGACGAGGTCTCAGTTCGAGGGGGGCAGTTCTAAAGTCAATTTCATGCGCTGCACACAACCATTATTATTATTATTAAAGAGGTCTACGTCCAGCAGTGGACGAATATGGGCTACGGCGGGCGAATATGATGATGAAACGTAAAAAAAATACCATACTGAAGTATAAATATCGTTGTCGAGTCGGCAAACCATCGGCGTTGTTCGTTCTAGCAACAAAACGAAAAAGTGTAGTATATCTCAAGGTGCTTCAATAATGGGAAACTACCAGGGTGTAACCCAACCCCCTAAGGCAGAACGAAGTTTGCCGGGCCAACTAGTCTTATAAATTTATCGTGTCACAATGTTAGTTACCATACTTCTCCGAAACGTTCTTTTTATAATTTTATAGTTCAAGGTGATCATAGGATTTGTATAACTTAACTAGCTGTCCGCCTGCGGCTTCTTCCGCGTGGAGTACACGTTTCTTGTTTAATGCCAACAAGAAACTTGTACTCCACGCGGGCCAAGCCGCGGATGGACAGCTAGAATCCTATGATCACCTTGAACTGCAATAATTAACCGCAAAAATAAAACAAGAACATATACGAGGTCAGTTTAAATTTAAGCTACACGTGTCTCGTATTTTCAAACTTCAAAAAAGGAGGCGGTTATACGGTCGTCTGTTTATATTATTTTTCTGTGTAGGTATGTTCACCGATTTCTCCGTCAATTGCGAATCGATTTTGAAAATTCTTTTTTTGTTCGAAAGGCCACCCTTTCACTCCCGAGGTGGTCCCATTTTCATCAAGTTAAAATCTGACGATGGGATCCCGGAGAAATCGAGGGAACTCTTTAAAATTATTATATGCATACCTATAACAAGATTATAATTTTTAAAGTAACTCGTGCATTTGCCCTCGAAAAGCATCATTTGGTGAAGTGGAACCGATGATGGAGACCAGAAATGGCCCCCTTATGTATTTTTCCCGATTTTTCGAAAACAGACTGATTTGGAAAATTCTTTTTTTATTTTGAAGGGTATACTTCCCAGGTAATCCCATTGTCATTAAGTTAAAATCCGACGATGGGAACTTGGAGGAATCGAAGGAACTCTTCAAAAAGGTATTGTATTTGAATTTGCTCTAAGAAACTCGTGCAAAGCAAATTCAGTATCTAGAAAAGCTTCATTTGGTGAAGTGAAACTGATGATGAAGACCACCGCTGCACCACAACTCCTCAATAATAAGTATTGTAGGGGTTGCGATTGGAATACTTATATATAAGTAGTAGCAATTTATGCTAGTTACAAACCATAATTATGGTGAAGTACCAGGAGAACACCTCAATAATGAACGTCCTTGCATTGGGAAAAGCATTATTTGGTAAAAAGTGATGAGCAGTTGACATTAGGTTATTGTAACTTAGGTAAATTACAAAATAACCCACTGAAAAACGATGTGATCACAAAAATTTTTGAAATAAAATGACTTTTTACAAAAAATTTAAAACATTTTTGGAAGTCGATGGTGGAAACAAAAGATCTACTCAAATTAAATCCACCGACGTCCGAAAATATTTTAGACATCATTATTTTTATTATTTTTGAAGGCAGTTTTACATATTTCTGTTAAAAGTTATTTTTAGGTAAATAATCTATGTACAAAATTTCAAAACTGTATCTTGAAAAATGTCAAAGCTATAAGCTTGTTATGGTATCTGGTTGTCTGTCGCATCAATCTGTGGCATCGACGTCGGGCGACTGAAGGGGTTGTTTTAACCCCCCGCCTTGCTGTGCGCCCGTGCCTAGTGCCGCTATGACTGGCAGTGACCTGTGTTGTGCGCATATGATTACGGATAGGTACTTAAATTTTTTGGGACAAAATATGACACGCTGTAAAAATTATTAGAATCGATTCAGTTACTTATTCTGAACAAACTATATTCTGCTACTTATTTTAAATTATATTCAACCAATAAATAATGCGAAATGTTCACAAAGATATGAATTTTCTAATGAAAGAAAATTTCTAGTGAAAGAAAAGAACCTGTAAAGGAAGTCGTGTTGGTTGTGTTGGTTGAAAGACATAGTAATGTCATAGATTGAGTTTAAGGATATTGTCTGACTTCTGCTGGACGATCAAAAGGGACCAACCGGAAATCAAATATTCCAGAAAATCGAAGACCTTTTCTTTACAAACCACTTAATTCGCATATTTCTGCAGAACTATCTAATATTTTCCTTGTAATTCTTTTTTCTTCACCAAATAAAATTGCAGCATTCTGTGCGTTAAAAGAACGGACAGAATCAGAAACACCACGCTGCACTCAAAAACGGGCATAATAGACGTAGGCAAAAAGGCGGCTAGGCTGAAATGGGATTGGGCGGGTCATGTCAGTCGCATGCATAATGACCGCTGGGCAAGGGTCTCCAGGCAATGGGTGCCTGAAGATGGAAGGCGCCGTCGAGGTCGGCCAAGAAAGAGGTGGCGGGATGATTTGGACGCGTACCGCGAGGGCTGGTTCGAGGTGGCGCAAGAAAAGAGCACCTGGAAGGAATTGGGGGAGGCCTTTGCCCAGCAGTGGGACAGTAACGGTACATAGTAAAAACACTAAAAAAAGATCGTGTGGCACATCGAAAGTTAAATTTTGTAAACCAGTGTTAGTTGGTAAAGCGTCTGGTGTACTAAAACAGAGCGACATAGGTTCAAACCCTGCCTGAGATGGAATTTTTGTTTCACTAGAAATTTTCTTTCATTAGAAAATTCATATATCTTTGTAAACTCTATTCTGGTTTCGTGTATACTAAAACTTATGTTGTAATATGCTTCATAATTACCTAATCTCTGAATGAATCTATGACGTTAGCATTAGCGTATTTGTTGAAGGTTCCGGTACGTTTTTGTCATTTACCCGGTACACTGACGCAAGCATCACTCCGCTAACAACTAACATAACATATCATTACGCCTGTATTCCCCGAAGGGTTAGGCAAGTGTCCTAATTCTGCACCCATACCTAGTCACCGTTCGATAGTTATTCATAATGAGCATAGTATTAAAACAGCACGCAGCACTTCCATTTTTTTATTAAATGATTATCGTTAAAAGTAAGCCCAATTTTTGTTTTTCAATAAAAAAAAAATCTATGTAGGTAATTGGCTTTTTGCATTTTTTTTACACACATATCTTGACTACCCATTAGCTAAGATATAAAAAAAAAGTAGTGGCGAACAACGGCAAAAAAAAAGTGGTTTTTTTTTTGTTGACCAGTGTAATCGGATCGATAATCGCATTATTAAGTTCCTGCAATCACAATAGTTCCATCTGACAAAAAAAAAATAGATTTGCTTTGAAAACACTTGACAAACGAACAAACATACTTACATCCACCAATAAAATTAGCATGCACATTGCACACGGTTAAGCTATCTTCATTACCTATTGTTCTTAATATAAATATAGGAGTGTCAATAAAATTTACATACGCAACTGACTCACCATTGCATCTTGCCATGTTCTTATTAGTGTTGTTGTTATTATGGTGCGCAGTGTACGCGGTGTGGTCGTGGATCAGACCGCGAAAGCCAACCCCCCCAGTGTTCCCTGGTGTGCTTCCATTAATAGGACACGCACATCTGCTTTACGTGAGTAATTATCAAAGTTTGTTATTAATCTGCATTGTATACATAGAGCCTTTTTTATGGCAAACGAGCAGGCGAGCTACCTAATGGTAATTAATCATCATCGCCCATGGACATCTGCAATACCAAAGGAGTTTGAGATGAGTTGCCGAGCCTATTTAAGGAGAATGGAAGGCAAGGAGTAAGGAGAAGTAAGGGGACTGAGGGAGGCCTAATTGGGCCTCCTGCACTCCATATTCACAGTACGAAATGCAGCAGTAAACATCAGTATGTAGACTGCTAAATTTCACGTAGCTACCGTAGTTTCTAGCGTTTTGTTTAAATTAATAGACTAAATGGACATTTGGTTACCAAATTTAAATTCTATTCGTTGGCTCAAATTATATGGCGTAAGCTAGTGTCACTCCGATATATTGAGAATTATATTCTATTCTATTGGATTAGCGTTCATGCCACTTGTCTAAGCCCTCTGATATCACTCTCCTACAGTAGTTTGCTTAGGAGTAAGACTATAGTGGCAACAGCAGTTTGCAGAGACACACTAACCATCTTAGTCTATTCCCAACTATGCTAGTGTTAGGTTTCAACCAGATAGGCTAAATATTCGAATAAGCGGGTGCCAATTTCTGAGCAATAACGGTATACGTAATTTCAAAAGATCGCACAGGTCCGTACCATCATCGCTATTTGTCTTCGGTAAACACCGCATCATGCAGCGATAGCCTTATGATAGTCTATAGGACTTCCATGTCAAAGGTCTCAAGTTTGAATCCAAGGGACGCGAAGTGTGCCTATTAATACTTAGGTAATTATCACGCGCTTAAACGGTGAAGGAAAACATCGTGAGGAAATGAAGTGATCGTGAAGACTGTCAACCCGCAGTAGGCTAGCGTGGCGGACTACAACATAATATATGTCGTGTCACTATACTAACATAGGTGTAAGTCTTGTAATTTACTAACAAATTGGATCTTAGTTATCTGAATAAAGAATTTATTTATTTATTTATTATAATCCATCTCATTCTGAGAGAAGACTCGTGCCCAGCAGTGTGACAATTTAAGGGTTGATGATGATGATACACCGCATACTGCAACTTCCCTTGAAGAAAGCAGTTAAAATAGAAACCAACTCAATTTTAATTTACTCATTTGTTTATGCTTACAAATTTAACGTCTATTCCAGATTTTTGGGAATTTGAACAAAACATATTCAACTACGCCTTGAAGAATGGTGGGATCATAGAGATACGCCTCGGCCCACATCCTGTATACGGTACGTTGTTGTGACTTCCACGGAGAGATGTCAAATCTCTTCTATGAGTTGTGACGTCAATGGTTTTTGTAGACCACCATAATTGTGCTCTAGGGTACAATGCAAACTTGTAGGTTCAGTTCAATAGCGTGATTAACCATTGAGAAACAACTAAATAAACATATTTTTCACCGACATGTATTTCAGGGATTAAATGAACCATTGGGGACATATACTTAACATCATTCTAATTATCTGGTTTCAAGTCTTTCATCATCATCATCAACCCATTACATTGTCCCACTGCTGGGCACGGGTCTCCTCTCAGTACGAGAGGGATAAGGCTATAGTCCGCCACGCTAGCCTACTGCGGGTTGGCAGACTTCACATGCCGTCAAGAAAATCTCTCAGGCATGCAGGTTTCCTCACGATGTTTTTCTTCACCGTTTAAGCGCGTGATAATTAATTATTAATACGCACATAACTTCGAAAAGTTAGAGGTGCGTGCCTTGGATTCGAACTCGAGACCTTTGACTTGGCAGTCCAATGGTCATATCACTAGGCTATCACTGCACCTCACCAAGGTGCACTGCACCACATCAAGTCTTTACGATTGCCATACTTATACGTGTCTATAAAAGTAAGAAAACACACGACTTATCGGAATAGGAAGTATGATATCGTTATTCTAAAATAATTGTGCAAAAAAATCTAAAAAGAACTATCTGGTGATTCTGGAGCTAAGCAAGATTCAAGTTTACCTGAAAAATAGAGCTTCGTAGGAGACTATGCTTTTTTCTCCTGTTAAACTTGAATTGGCGGTAGCTTAATGGCTAGGGCGTCGGACTTGCCAACATGTGGTTGCTGGTTCAGAACCCACTCATTGAACTACTGACGTGAACCCACTCGTAACACAACCACTTAGCAATGCACGACTGGTTAACAAGAATACTTGTACTGTGCGACCCACATTGCTAGTACGCTTTTTTTTTTGAATAATTAAAAAATAATTCATGGATTGATTAAATCGAAATAAAAGATCTGTGTTAATAATATGCTTATCAACTTATTTTTCATTTCTCATACTTAGAAAGTAGTGTTTATTTGATCTGAATAGCGGGTGGAAAATGCTACTTCCCACCCTTGGGCGGGAATAACTCATAGTAATTACTTTCCTCCCTAGGGTGGAGAATAATTTAAAAAATAGAACAAAATTAGGTTAGGCAGTCAAAAATCTGTAAAAAAGCTAACATAATTAAGAAAAAAAATGCTGCGGTCTTGTGTGTTTATAAACGGCCAGTGTGAATTTAAAAAAAACGCTTGCGGCTGAGGCAGTTACGCGGTGTGTTCCATAATTAAAAATTTAAATAGACTATGACAATATACATAATAATATATATAATTTGGCGGGATACTCACTTAACTTTTGCTATATCGAAATCTTTATTAAAAATGAGTTTTTTTACTTTCCTTATATTCGAAATGAAAAGTAGAGTGCTTAACTCGGGCGAAAGACATTAATTCCTACTCGGACTATAGCCGCCCTCGCTGCGCTCGGGCGTCTAAATACCTCGTATGGGAATTGATTCCTTTCTACCCTTGTGTAACAATCTACTATTTTACACTTTCTGTTTTAGTATTAACAGACCCATATGAAAGTGTTATAATAGCCAACAAATGCCTCGAAAAACCTTATTTCTACAGTTTTGCGAAGGAAATGGTTAATAATGGATTGGTAACAGCGAGTTGTAAGTAACAAATAGAATAAGCATAATTATGTGGACCCATAGTAACCTCAGCTACTTCCCTGTGTAAATCATAATTAAGTACCATACCACCACGCCACACCTTCAGTTCGCTGGTATGTTAAGATCCGACACAATAGGGGGCGATCCTTCTGCCATTTACCGGGCACATATCCGATCTTCGAGAACTGAGAATTTCTTAGAAAAACCCAATAACCCTTTACTCGACCTGGGAATCGAATCCAAGACCGCTTGTGTAGCAATCGAGTCACTACTACTGCTAAATCCTAAAATGGTCCGCACGGCTACACATCAAGTTATACAAAACCAGTATAGGCTGGCCTTGAATTGTCCGAAAACCTTTACAGTGGGAGGTCAGTCTAAACTGGTTTTTTATTATTATTTGCATTTATTTCAGGCAACAAGGCCCATATAAAAAATATATAATACAATAATAAGGTATAAAAGTTTCCAAAATATAAAACATAAAATACTATAACATACGTATAACAATAAAACTTATCACTATTTCACACTTAACGTCGGTGTGTGTTGTACTACGGTGCTAGGTATTCGGCCTCTGAAGCGCCGGAACACTACACTTTGCGGCCAAAACTCCTCCTTCATGAAGGTCGACAGATGTTCAGTCGGTAATCTAACCACAAAGGACTTGAAGTTCACGTTGTGCGTAGAGTCTAACAGCTCGACCCTCAGAGTAAAATTGCTCTTAACTGCAATATACTGTACGACCTCATCGGCCTTCGTGGAGTAATGCAGCCTGGACACGTAGAGCGGCGTCACTGGTACTGCAGGACGCAGCAAGTGTCTCTGTCCGGTCGGTGCGGTCCCACACTTGTTCAGACAGGTCGGCTGAAGAAGAAGAGGACTTCTTCTTCTCCACCTTTATGAAGCCATCCTTGTCGCCCAGGTCACCGGTCCGGTCTCGGTTTTGTATAGCTTGATGTGTAGCCGTGTGTACAATGGTCTTATCGCTAAAATCGATCTCTTACAGACCACGTAAGGCGATATTAGGTGATCTGGCGTACATATAAGAAATTAAATCCATAGCAATTTTTTGCGGTGAAAACTATTTAATTAAGTTCCTATTATGATATTAGGTACCTGATCTTGTTTGATTTTTTTTTATCTTTTTATTAGCTGACCCGGCGAACTTCATACGGCCATTTATTATATTACGAAAAATAATAAATAATGATATTTTTTAAATTTTCTTTTATATTAACCTTGTCCTGAAAATACCCAACCAAAAAAAAAAGATCATCCTATTTGGTGCAGTCGTCAGGAAGTTATGCACGTTCATACATTTCGGCGATGAATTTTTATTTATATAGATTTTATTTTTAGTATCAACATGGAAGCCTCATCGAAGACTATTAAATCCAGCCTTTGGCCAGCAAGTACTGAACACATTTCTGTCTGAGTTTAACTTGCAGACAAGGAATCTAGTCTCTTTACTGGCTACAGAAGTTGATAAAGACTCGTTTAATGTGCATAGATATTTGATAAATAATTTACTGAAAACTGTTTGTCGTAAGTTTTATATTGAACTTTGAATTAAGTAATAATAAATAAAAATATTTACACGTATTTAGACTCCGTGGGAGGCGTATGCATCTTGTGAGAGGCGAGAAAATATCTGACTTGCTCTGTGGTTACCTCATCGGGGTTTGACCAAGTCGTGGGTTCGATTCCCATCCGAGGCAGGTATTCCACAGATGTCTGTCTGATGTCTGGACGTTCTTTTTCTGTTAATTGTTTGTCTGTGAATATTTCAAAAAGACTTCCAAAGAGCTCTTCTCATTTCCGAGTTCTTCTCTTCTAATGTTTTCCTTTAAATAAAAGCTTTTAAAGTAAAGCATGACAGTGGGTTGAATCACCCCTTAAACGGTGCACGCAATGGTGCAAATGGGCAACGGGTAAAAAAAATAACACATGGCCTCTGCTTCTTACAGAAACGTCTCTCGGTCTAAATAAACAAGAACAGAGTATGTTAGACAAAGACTATATCATAGCAACAGAACATTTAATCAGTCTGTTCTTGGAGAGACTTCAGAAAATCTGGTTGCATTTGCCATATATATTTAGTTGGAGCTCATTGAAGAACAAACAGGACAGGCTGATAAAAATCACCAACAACAGAATGAATGCGGTAAGTAGAAAAGATAGAAATAAATAAATTTATTTGATGCAGTTCACACAAATCACATTCTCAATTGTATTAATTTAAGGCAGTACTGAGTTTAAGTTTGTGACTCGCGGCTGCACAAGTAAGTAATATATCAATTTCATCATTATCTTCCTGCCCATTTTCCAATTTATTTGGGGTCAGCGCAGCCTGTCATTTCTTCCATTCATCCCTGCTAGTCGTCATCTCATCATTCAATCCCTTTTCATATCTGCCCTCACACAATCCATACATCATACACAGACATAATCCTAAACTTTTCTGGTCCTATGTAAAGGCGAAAAAGTCGAAATCTTGCGGTATTCCCTCTGAAGTGTGTCTAGGAAACAAAACAGCCTCTAACGTAGATGATGTTTGTAACCTATTCGCGAAACATTTCTCTTCCACATTTACAGTCCCAAATGATTCACGCACTGTAGCCCACACAGAATCTCACAATCTGGAGCCGCACCAGCACGCTCTGTGTAAGGTACTATTTACAGAGCAAGATGTCTTGAAAGCGTTAAAAAAACTTAACGTCTTCAAAGAGGTTTGCCTCCCATATTTATAAAGAAATGTGCTTCAAGTCTATCGCTACCGCTCAAATTATTATTAAACCGATCAATTGCTACGTCTTAGTTTCCCTCGGAGTGAAAATTAGCAAATGTTGTACCGATATTTAAAAAAAGGCGAACCCAACAATGTACAGAACTATCGGCCCATTTCGTTACTATCCATATTTGCCAAACTATTTGAATCTCTGGTATGCCCTTTTTTAACATCACATATACCTATATGTGATGTTGTTGGGGTATTAACTGGGGACTTACCTAAGTCCCCAGTTAATACCCCAACAACACGGCTTCTGTATTCGTTAATCAACTACCACTAATTTGATTCATTACGTAAATGAAATAAGTAAGTCGTTAGACTCTCGAATCCAGGTCGACTCCATATACACTGATTTTACCAGTGGACCATGTACTCCTACTTCACAAACTTGAAGGGGTTGGCATTTTCGGTATACTACTTCTGTGGTTTGAGTCCTATCTAAGAGAAAGAAAACAAAGAGTAGTTGTTAAAGGATATGAGTCATTGGTCTACGTTCCTACATCCGGGGTACCACAAGGTTCACATTTAGGCCCAATTCTCTTTCTGATATTCGTTAACGATATTGTTGATTCCGTAAAAAACGCTAAATGCTCTGTCTTTGCGGATGATCTAAAAATTTATAAAGATATATCATCGGTCTCTGATGCCGAACTACTCCAAGCCGACTTAGACGCGATTCATAAATGGTGTATCAACAACCGCATGACGCTTAATGTGAAAAAGTGTTATCACATACAATTCACAAAAAATAGGAATTCAATACACGCATCCTACACCCTTAATGGGATCGCACTCCAAACAGTAGACTCAATCCGTGACCTAGGAGTTCACCTAGATAATAAACTCTCTTTTATTGGCCACATTGATACCATGACGACCAAAGCCGCAAAAATGTCCGGTTTCATACGACGAATATTTAAGGACTTTAAATCGACCTCAACCCTAAAGGTGCTTTATTATACTTTAGTCCGAAGTGTACTGGACTATGCATCCCCAGTCTGGAACCCTAGCTATCGTGTCCATGTAGATCGATTAGAGCGTATACAAAAGAGTTTTACCCGATACTTACGTTTCAGATGTCCTAACTGTCCAAGAGATTGAAATTATCCCCAAAGGCTTAACCATTTTAAAATGTGCTCACTTGAACACCGCAGAATCCTGGCGGACCAGATACTGCTCTATAAAATCACAAACGGCTCGGTTAATGTATCAGATCTGTTGGCCAACTTGAGTAAATATGAATTGAATGAATAGCAGTACCACGACAAAAAACCTTTAGATCTTGCCGTAAGATTGATACTTTTGCTACAACTGCAAGTCGTACCAACCTTGGCAGGACCGCGTCTATGAACTGCCTGATGCGGGAATATAATAGAATAGCTACAGAAGCCGATAGCATTGCCATTTATTCCAACTCACTTCGGCAATTCCGTGAGAGACTCCTGGCCTATTTATGTGGACCTCCAGAACATTAATTCCATTAAAACGGAATATAATACATCATACTCGCGCTCGCGCTCAGTACTTGCACTCGCTAACATCCTTTAGTTTGCTCATTCATTTCAACATTCTGTTGCTTTGCTCTTTGATAAAGGTATTTGTCAGGGCGCAAAGTAATAGTAGTGTTTGTAAAATTTTATGACAAAGTATAGCTTTGTTACAGTTCTTATGCCAGTGCTGTGCACTTCTTTAAGTGACGAATTCACCGTCAAACTGTCTTATTTTCGTAATTTTTACTGTGTGTTTAGTGAATAAGTCGTTGAAGTGCCATAATAAAAATAAAAAAATCTTTTTTTGGTCTCCCTCTTCCCCTCCATCCTTCCACATTCATATTCATACTACTTTTGGTTACATGCGTTTTATCCCTCCTGAGGTAATATATTAATTCATAGATCAGATAATATTATGCTCGACTTGGCAGGGGCACTGCCGTGCCTCCAGATAAATAATTAAATAATACTATTCTAATTAAATTCTAACTGGGCGATGTCTGTACAATATGTACCTAAAAAAATATAAACGGGTCTTTCAAGTCCAAGTTATATATATAAAGGGAAGCACTCAGATGTGGTCCTCTCTTACCAATTTTCTTTACTTTTGCTTCCGTAAGAACCTTCTACAAAGTATAAAAAAACTTTAAAACAATATATGAATGAAAAGTTCAGTCATTTTCAAGTTATGTCGTAACAAAGGGATATAAAGATTCAATTTAATATATTCAGATATTATCGTTCATCACTACAGTAGGTATTAATATGAAAATCGTTAACATTTACGAGTACCTACCTACATTGTTTTAGGTGATCAATAAACGAAAATTGGAATTGAAAGCTTTGGAGACCGATGAGAAACCTAGATCAGGTTATTTTTAATTTCTTTTATATTCTAAAGTTTATTTTGTGTAATTCGATTAAAATTGAATAGAAAGAACAGTACAATACTATCATACATTTATTTCAGAGAAATTCAAGCCCCTTTTGAATCAAATGCTTGATTTAGCTGACAAGCAAGACGCCTTCACTGATGATGAGATCAGAGAACATTTGGATACTATAGTAACGGCTGCTTACGACACAACAGCGATAGCTATTACTTACACTTTAATACTTATTGGAACCTATCCAGAAACGCAAGAACGAATTTACCAAGAGTAAGAATTGCTATAAGTTTAATAAAAGGCACCTATATAATTATATTTTATTAAGGCATGTATTTAAATGGTCGTTTTAATTTTACAAAAACCACAAGCAAAAAAATTAAAGCAGTCTTCTTTTTTAATTATTGATCCTGTTTCTCTGAGACATAAAATAAATAAAATCAATCGATAATTTAATCTGTTTAGAACTATGCAAAAAAAAAACATGAACAGGATTTGGTTCTGGTATACGATATCGATGTCGAGGTCACAATTCTAACCTAACCCGACCAATATCATTCAATCTATCATTAAAAAAGAAGACCTCTTAGATTTTCTTACTTGCAGTTTTTGTAAAATTAAAATGATCACTTAAATACATGCTCAATCAGTAATTTTATCGCTAATCAGTATTTTTTGATTTGCGGTTTATAATATTCCTTATAATATTTTATACATAACTGCTTCATTAGTCTCTGGTCCTTAGCGCGACTGCTACGCTAGATGACGAGCAAGCAACTCAGAGTTTGAGCTAAGTATTTCTGATTAATGACAATAGGCGTACCACATAGACTAAACATACTGGCGAACTGTGGGTGTATCAGAACATCTCCGGCCTGTGCATATACTTTCTGCGGAATCGTGTTATGCTATATTGTAAGTCCCATACAGGAGACTATCCTATTGTCATGAAGAAAACACAAATAAAAACGCCCAGCTGCTGAGCTGTTATTTTGCATACTTAGGTTTTGACGAACACTAGACTGATTAGGCCTTTAGAAAACCTTGTCACCATTTATTGATTTTCTGAAATACATTCCACAGGTTACAAACAGTAGTACAAGACAGAGATATAACTAAAGATGATCTTCCAAAACTAGTGTATTTGGATGCAGTATTGAAAGAAACTTTGAGGCTATACCCTCCTGCACCTACTGTCGCCAGAAGCATTTGCTCGGATGTTCAGCTAAGTAATAATTATTTTTTATTTTACACTACATAGGTAGTTAAATTGAATATATTTATACTTACCTATATTTGTAACTTGTTTTTGCTGACACAATGGAGCCAATTAAAACTCTTGAATTTGGATTTTGAGTACTTACTCGTATTTAGATGAAAAATAAAATTTGTGTGTGTGACAAGATGTATGAATGTGGACGAAGCAAAAGAGGTATGCAAGAATCGTAGCAGATGGCGTTCTGTAGTTTCTGCCTACCCCTATGGGAAAAAGGCGTGAGTGTATGTATGTATGTATGTATAAAATTTAGGTTACAAGAGGTTCGTATTATGGCGGTCAACAAAGAAGTTCAGATGGCGGTTGGTTCCAAGTATATCTACTTTGGCGTCTAGACACACAAATTTTCTTTGTTACGTTGATACGGTCATATCCAACTTTCTCTATTACGAAGAGGGTTGGATACTTAAGTGGATAATAATCTAATGCATAAATATAATTAATAAAGTGTAATAATCTAGTCAATATACGGTCCCCAGCACATCAAGCTACCACAAAATATCAAATTTCTCAGTTGTTTTTTAACTTAATCACCAACGTTTGAAGGTTTAGAATAATTTAGAGAAATTTGGCAGTTTTGTGTAACCTGATGTGCTGGCGACTGTATACAACATGTAAGCGCAAGACCTTAAATGAGTTCGTTCAGAATCGACTACTGAATCTAGGTACTACAGTGGTTTTTAGCAACAAATATTGTAATACTTGAACTTCACTTCAGTTCAAATATTTTTATTTCAAACTAGCTTTCCGCCCGCGACTTCATCCGCGTGGCCTATACGTTTCTTTTCATTTTACGGGATAATATATAGCATATGACACTCAGGAATTATGTAGCTTTCTACTGGTGAAATAATTTTCAAAATCGGTTCAGTAGATCTAGAGTTTACCCCCTACAACCTCACAAACTCACAAACTGTATACCTCTTTATATTATTAGTATACACAATCTTTTACAAGCGTTTATGAAACTTTATTGACTACTAGCTTCTGCCCGCGACTTCGTACACTTAGTAGGCAAAAAGTTCATCTCATGTGTTATTCAGGTAATAAACTGTGTGCCAAATTTCATACAAATCAGTTCAATCGTTTTGGAGTGACTGAGTAAGAAACATCCGTCCAGATTTTTCCATTTATTGTTTTACATATAGTGCAACTTATAGCCTTCCTTAATAAACAGGCTATCTAATGCTTATCTTATTTTCAACAAACTCTGCCTCTTTATAATTTTATTATATACTAGCTTCTGCCCGCGACTTCGTCCACGTAGTAGACAAAAAATCCCATCTCATGTGTTAATTCAGGTAAATAAAATGTGTGCCAAATTTCATACAAATCCGTTCAGTAGTTTTGGAGTAACTGAGTAAGAAGCATCCATCAAGATGTTCCCATTTATTGTATTACGTATAGTACAACTTATAGCCTTCCTCAATAAATAGGCTATACTAACATATTTTTACAACAAACTCTGCCTCTTTATGTCTGCCTGTTATCATAGACTTGGAATGTATTATCATACTATGGAAATGATCATCTTTCTTATACAAACATTCGAAATCATTACTATTAAACTGCTTCTACACAAAACACAGTAAATGAATAATTTATTAAGCTACATACAATGTTAAGACGATCAAATCACTTTCGAATCTACTGAAGGTATCGATTTCAACTTTATTGTCATCTGTATGATAGTAGGCTAATCAATGCGACCTTGGTTAGATGAAAATACCAATAATTGTTTGGAAAAATCGTTTGTTCATAAAAAACTCTTGATCGCCACTTTATACTCGTGGAATTTATAATCAAGTATCAATTTTTTCAGAGACAGTTGAGAATTAAAACCCAATAAAAGGTAACAGCTAGTGAAATCTTTCCTTCTTCCTTGTCTTCGCTCTTCAGCTAGTATAGTCGAGTCAAAAAGGTTATTCCTGTACCACCAAGGGCGTCCGGAAAAAATGTTTCATTGACACTTTCGGTCATCGCAGAATAAAAGTTATTTTTTTTTACAACGTACTCTGAGTAACTCACCAACATAAAGTGGTTTTTTGCGGCTCTGGGAGGCAAGATTCAAAAGGCATTTATTGAAGTAAGAATATCTTGAAGCGAGCAAAGGCGACGATTAATAACACGCTCGTCAGACTCTGCCACACTAACCCCATCAGCGCGCTCCAGCGCCGCGGAAGATCGAATGCTTCAAGTCTTAAAATAATTTGTGCACGAAGTGGCTCCGCAGACTGTATGTAGTAAAAAGCGCATATGATAGAATTTACTTTTATTTGGATGAACAGTGTACAATCGTCCCAGTGCGTGCTCGCAAAAGACACTTCGATACCCCTCTACAGGCAAACCCCATCGGCGTCTATTAAATACTCCTCTTTGCGGCTTTGTAGAAACTGATATTGAGGAGTAAGGACAGCTCTTTGTGCACTGCTTTTAGTGTTTGTAATTTCTGATTAACTTTGTTGTTATAGTACATTAAATTGTTATATATTCCACTCGGGTATTTTATTCGTCTTCTTATTTCTATGAAACCAAGCTAAATAATATATTATTGTAAGATTTGTATTATAGTAATCGGTTGAGATACACCTTTAAAATACTAAACAGCGCCATCTATAATTTTATTGCAGAACAAACTGAACTCCGGAAAATATTAAATTAAAAATTTCGTGAATAAGTTATTTTCTGGGTTAAAATGTAGCCTATGTTTTAAGTTAGACCTGTAGCAATACATCGGTGAAAACTGCATTCAATTCCATGCAGTGGTTTAAGCGTGATGCGGGTACAAACATACAAACAGACACACAGAAAAAATTCTAAAAAAAAATATTTTGGCTTCTGTTGCTTTAATAAAGACCCTCTGTGTTATTTTTTCTTCAATAACTTCAATGTACAGACATCGGCCTGTTACAATTTTATTATATGTTGAGATTTGTTAACTTTCAAAAAACTGACGAATTAATCATCTTTCTTACACAAACATCAGAAATCATGATTACAATTAAACTGAATTGAATTAGAATGCATTTTCTATTGAAAGAAAATTTCCTAGTGAAAGAAAAAATCGGCCTCAGGCACGGTTTGAACCTGCGTCCCTCTGGTTAAGTATACGGTTATTAAATCAATCAATCAATCATCAATCATCATTTATTTTGCAAGAACATGTGTTACAGAGTTGGAAAATTAAACTACATACAACGTAAAGACGATCAATTCACTTACGAATACTAAAGGTATCGATTTCAACTTTATTTTCATCACATTAGGCTAATCAATGCAACCTTTGTTAGATGAAGATAGCGATAATTGTTTGGAAAAATCGTTTATTTATAAAAAGTTTTTAACCGCAAGTTTATACTCATGTAATTTAGAATCGAGTATCTATTTTTTCAAAGAGAGTTAATAATTAAAACCCAATAAAATGGTTATGTAACGGGTAGATAAACAGCGTTTATTTTTGTGCAAAACGAAGCAACAAAAACTAATGAATTTATATATATACAACATTTCATATTCCACCCATAGGATCCATTATAAACAAATTATCTGAGCTAGTGATCAGTGAGCAAGCAACACAATATATAATAGTTGCCGTGTGAGAAACAGTTTTTCCTGAGGACGACACAGGCGACTCGAAGTGTCTGACCTTGCAACTTACTTATATGGTCATAGCGAAACATACGCTCAGGACATAATGCACGCGTAAAAATTGAAATGGGATAAAAATGGAATGAAAGACTTAAAATAAACCTCTATTAAAGCGAAATGAATGAGTTCCTCTACCGAAGCAACAATCTTACAAATATTCACTGGTAGAGTTACTAACCCATTCAATTCGAGAATCATAAAAGATTATATGGACGTTTTTTAAAAATCGACGAAGGTTAATCTTCGTCGATTTAAAAAAAAAGAATATTCTTGTGTGTGGAGGTTGCCACCTAAGTGAGTCCTCATGTTTCGCATCAGATTCAATTTCTATATCCGGGGCCAGAGCACGGAGCATTTAAGGTATCACCTCATCAACTCTAGTTCCTCACGGATAGAGTCTAAAGGAAATCCCCAAAAAATAAACAGTTATCTTTCCCATGATGTGATCGTTTCATCGGAAGTCTTACAGAGTGCGATTGACGTCATCCACGGCCTTCTTGTGTGCCGGCGTACACTTGTTCCAAACGATAAGCCGGCTGCACTCTACTCTACTCTATATCCAGGTTGAAGAATATCTTAAGCAGTGTGGGCAGTTCTACCTCCAGTGAGTAAAGTGTCAGCAATCCCCGAAGAGGCAACAACTAGTGCAATCTTTCCTTTTTCCTTGTCTTCGCCCTTCAGCTAGTAGTAGGTAGTCGATTCAAAAAGTTTTTGCCTGTACCACCAAGCACGTCCGGAAAAAATGTTTCACTGTCCTGTTCATTGACACTTCTTGATAGTTCGACATCGTTAAGAATGTCGATATTATTGTTCACGTTGTTGTTGTAGAAATTGATATCACTGTTCTTATTTGTAATTTCTGTTTAGCTTTATGTGTTTTTGTGTGCATAAAGTAATATCAAATTATATATTCTACTCATAATTTTTTCCGATTTCTACTTTCTATAGAACCAAGCCAAATGATATATTATTGTAAGCGGCTGATATATCCATTTAAAATTTTAAACAACGCCATCTATGATTTTATTCCGGAACAACCTGAGCTCCGGAAAATATTAAATTTAAAATTTTGTGAATAAGCTATTTTCTGGGGTAAAATGTAGCCTATGTTTTAAGTTAGACCTGTAGCAATACATCGGCGAAAACTGCATTCAATTCCATGCAGTGGTTTTTGCGTGATGCGGGTACAGACATACAGACAGACAGACAAAAATTCTAAAAAATTTTGTTTTGGCTTCTCTTGCTCTAATAAAGACCCCCCATGTTATTTTCTTTTCAATACCTTCAATGTACAGACATCGGCCTGTTACAATTTTATTATATGTTGAGATAATTGCACGGTTCCAAAAAGTTTATTCCAGGGAGAAGAATCCAGTAAGAAACGCCTAGGACCTATTTAATAATAAAGACATGCGCTTAATTCTATGTATCTGCTGCATTTATTTCTTCTTTATATTCTACATCTTTCTCAATTCGATTGTATGTTGCGGTTCAACTTATGTTCCAGGGAACTACACATTGCCTGCTGGATCAACCTGCCTCATATCAGTATATGGGATCAACCGCCACCCAATATGGGGCGCAGACGCGGGGCAGTTTAGACCCGAGCGATGGCTGGACGCTACGACCTTGCCTGAAAACTCTAACGCGTTTGCCACATTCAGTGTAGGCAGACGAAACTGTATCGGTAATTGTGCATGTTAGAATATCAGTACACCATGATAAAAGCTAGCCTTCTTAAAAATTGGACTGATTTTTGTTTTGTAATTACTGAGAATCGTGGCCGGGGAGGCATTGGCGAGATGATTTTGATAACCTTTGGCAGCATACCCAGGATATAATTATCTGGACTTAGTTACCCATGGGTAAAAGCATTCCCAGTTTTTGTCTATGGGCAAAGCATTCCCAGCGTTTTCCTATGGGGAGTGCAGACAATAAGGCAAATTTATTTTTAATTTTGTAACATTATCGTTCTTTTTACAGGAAAGCTTTACGGTATGATGACAATGAAAACGACGCTAGCGCATATTCTGCGCAAGTACCGCATCATTGCTGACATTAGCAAAATCCAAACACAATGTGATATTATGATAAAACCAGTGACAATTGAACAAATTCGCATTAAAACAAGAACATGAAAGTTTTAATTTGTTTTTTTATTTTTTTGAAGTTTAAAACTTAAGTTTGTTCAGATGTATATTACATACAAATTGATTACGCAAATATAAAGAGGAGTTCCGGAAGGTTTCCGCTGGCTGCGAAGGTTTCGTCTAGTGGACGAGTATAGGCTACTCATGATGATGATGATGATGAAATGTTCCACTAGCCTGGATTCCACGTTACGAAAATTTTAACATATAGTTGTTATGTGAAAAATGGAAAGATAGATAAAAATAGATAGAATACATACTCTTTCTTTTAAAAATAATAATTAGTTTTTTTTTATTTAATAGCTAAAGCATCTATCACTCCGGAGGTCTCGTAATTTCGATATCCATAAATAAATTGTGGAAGACCACTTTGCTCTCAAGAATTAGAATTGAACTTCCTTGTATACCACATTAGTGGTTTTTCTGTCTGGTGTCAAAATGACCTGACTGCTGTAAGTACTGCTGTCATTATTCGAAAACAGATCCCTCGCGAGCTCATACAGTAATCACAGTAGCATCTAGCGGGTCAGAGACCATATCAAGCTATCTCTATAATGTGCTGATCTCGTTGTATTCAGAGTATATTCTGGAAATCGGCGAATGTCGGCCAAGCTTAGTTCTACCACGTTCTACAGGATGGTAGTGTACCATCCTCTTTAATGGATGGTAATTTTCCATCTACCACCCGTAGATGGAAAAAATTGCCAATAAGATATCTAGGATATTTTTATGTGATAACTCCGCAAACGAGCCTGCCTACCTGATGGTAATTATCGCCGTCCATGGACATCTGCAATACCAAAGGAGTTGCGGATGCGTTGCCGAGCCTATTTATGGAAAAGGGAGGGGAAGGAGAAAGGGAGAAAGAAGGGGACTAAGGAAGTCATTGGGCCTCCGGCGCTTCACTCTCACCGTACAAAACGCAACAAGTCGCAACGTACTTCCCCGGTCGAGCCAACCGAATCATGGTGGCATGTACCTACGTACACATGCCAGCGCAACACTACTTCACTAAAAACATTTAACTTCGCGTGTTTTTTTCTTAATTTCAGTTCAAATTGAATATTCATAGCTAAGATACGACAACGTCGGTCTCTTCGTTAGGTTTGTATATAATTATGTAGATTAATTTAATATTTCTGTTTTATCTCGTTAATTAATTTGAGTAGGTAATACCTAAATAATTAATTACATTTTTCGTTTACAAAAAGCTTAATTCATAAAAGGTAATAAATTGTTCGTGATGAACAAAGAAAACTTGGTTGTGTTCGTCAGCATAACTTCATCCATAAATGCACAGACCGAACCCTCGGTTTCCCCGAAGAGGTCAGGCCAGAGGGCCCATGAAGGGCACGGAAAAAGCGTCCGTGAAGCTCCTTGCTCTGCCATACTTCCTTGCGGTCGTTGGTACTAAGCACCACAGGTTTGTGCCAGTTCTCTTTAGCCAGAGATAGCGGGGTGAGTCCCTTGTCCACTGCGACCACATCTCGGTGAATACCCACGTCAGCCTTGAGAAAATATTCTCTGAGACTGCACACCTCGCGGTTGTGGAGGGTCTTAGCATTGAAAAAACCTCGACCCCCGCACTTCCGCGGTATGTACAGCCTCATGTCAGACGAACGTCGGTGATGCATCCGGTTTGCGGTCAACAGTGACTGGACTCTCCTATCTAAGGCGTCCAACTCCGTCTGGGTCCACTTGAGTATGCCAAAGGAGTACATCAGGACCGGCATGACCCAATCGTTAAAGGCGCGCACCTTGTTGCCGCCTGACAAAGAACTATTAAGTACCTTTTTCAGGCGGCCGAAGAAACACTCCTGTAACCCCTCTGACATAGCCAGGTATTTGTAGGTATCAGTTGCGGAGAGTGATCTCAGGCTTATAGAATCTGAGAGTTGTACTCCCTCGGATTCCACAATGCCACCCCGCCTTACATGCATGACCGCACATTTATCTACACCAAATTCCATCCTGATGGAATTACTACAGGTTTTGGTTGGCTTTAGTAACTCCATCAGTTGCAATTTGGTGGCGGCAACGAACTGTGGTAGTTACCCAGACTCTAAGGCCGACTGGAATTGCGATGCCAAACATGCTCGGAGCTTTGTAGCCATTTTAACCTGAAATTGTGCAGTCCGTCCGGCCCCGGTGATTTCCAGTTCGGTACCGAACTGGCTATATCTGAGGCAGTAATTACAACTGCCTCCATCTCCGGTATGACGTCGCACACGCGCTCAACATAGCGCATCCATTCTGCCGCACTGTGGCAGACGGGCACCGACCAGATGTTGCGCCAGAATGTACTGGTGGCATCATCATCTGGGAGGCGTCCGTCAACCACAGTTTGGTCAGGTCGCTCCCAAGCTCTATACACCCACCTTTGATCGCTCTGGAACATGCGACTCTGGGTATACCGCTCAACCCGTCACTTATACCTTCGTATACGGCTTGCCCATGCACAGACCTTCTGCTTCAAGAAGTCAATGCACTCGGTGACACGGAGCATATATTCTTGAGGACTGATTCCAGTCCTTGAGCTACGTCGACGCTAGTCCCTGCGCTGCCAGGCTCGAACGGCGGATTTTTGTCGTGCAGCATTGACACATTTTGGAAATGTGACATTTGCTACACGACACGCCGCAATAGCCGCGCAGTACATAATCGAGTGAATATCGAAGAGTTCTTCGCTGCTTTCAAAGTTATTATCAAGCAGCGAATTCAGGGCACACACCAACGCCTTATTCTTTCTGTGCATAGGCAAGCGAGGTAGACGAGGTCTCAGTTCGAGGGGGGCAGTTCTAAAGTCCCGAATCGCATCCTCCAGTGCGCACCTCAATCGGTCGTTGTACTGGCTACTTACCGTAACAACCCCATCGTCGCCCTCCCCATCGTTGACATTTGACCGCGGTTGTATTATGTCACGTGCTGGCGGATGTACCGCGGTCTGTGGCGGGACAGGGACAGGGACGATATGGTTGTTCAGTACCTCTGAGCGTAGCCTATCAAGTGCGGCGTCGTCCAATCTGTGATTATGTTGGATAACCCGCACCTGATCCGACATTCGTTTGGCCGAGACGCTGATGGCTGGTTCAAGTTCCTGGAACCGAGACAGCATCCTATCGCGGTACGCAGTGATGTTAGTTCCCCCCTCTGTAGCCGCGTAATATGCGGGCGTGACGTTCTCATTAATTGTAAGAGTCAATTTCATGCGCTGCACACAACCATTATTATTATTATTAAAGAGGTCTACGTCCAGCAGTGGACGAATATGGGCTACGGCGGGCGAATATGATGATGAAACCATACTGGAGTATATTATATCGTATATAACTATATTCTGCTGCTTATTTTAAATAATATTCAACCATTAAATAATGCGAAATGTTCACAAAGATATGAATTTTCGAATTTTCTAATGAAAGAAAATTTCTAGTGAAAGCAAACAACCTGTAAAGGAAGTCGTGTTGGTTGTGTTGGTTGAAAGACATAGTAATGTCATAGATGTTGCTGACGTCGCCCGAAGACGTAAAATATGGAAGAGAAATTCGACATCACAGGCAGTGGCCTCGATAAAGCTATCGAGGCCACTGCCTGTGATGTCGAATTGTGTAAGCACACTGGTCAACAGTGATTATGCCACACGAACTCTGATGGGTGATCGTGTTTTGATCACCTACCCTCATTAGGAAAACGCACTTACTTTGTTTCAATCACCCTCAGTTTTGTTATGATGAAGTCAAGTTCATTTTCACTACTGCAGCGATAAACGCTTATGTATTTACGGCCTAAAAAAGCGTGGTTTTATTTGTTACATACACATACACATTTTTTACATACATTTATTTGTTTTCGTTATCAATTTGTTTTTTTAGGATTTCATTAACTTCTCTGCTTCTGCGAATATTGTATTAACGACAAAGTGTATTAACGATCCTAACTCTGTTATATTTCGATTATAAATCGAAGGCGAAATTTTTCTGAATTTATTTTGAAGTGCTTTAAATATACACACGAATATTTTAAATTTTACGGTGGCTCATCAGGACAAAGCTTGGGCCCCACATATTTTTTGCATAACAATGTAAATCTGTAGTTAGTTTGTAGGTACCACATTTTGCTGCTTGTTGTGCGGAATTTTCGGACAGAAAAAAACATTAGGTACATGAAAAAGGTATGGCCTGCGTGTAACTCTCTAATTCCTGAACAGAAAAATGTGAAGCATTCACCACTTGTAAAGCCTGCTGATGGGTTTTTTTCACCACTCTATATCAACTTAGGCCTTACGAAAAATGTTGTAAAAACGGTGGATCGCAATGGAAATGTTTTTTTGTATTTAAAAGGGAAATTTCTCAAAATAAGATATACTGAAAGAAAAGAGGGCATTTTCGTAGGACCTCAAATCAGGTAATTTATAAAATATCCCAAATTCGAAGAAAAATTCAAATAAAATTGCACCATTCTGTGCGTTAAAAGAACGGACAGAATCCGAAACAACACGCTGCGCTCCAAAACGGGCATAATAGACGTAGGCAAAAAGGCGGCTAGGCTGAAATGGGATTGGGCGGGTCATTTCAGTCGCATGCATAATGACCGCTAGGCAAGGGTCTCCACGCAATGGGTGCCTGAAGACGGAAGGCGCCGTCGAGGTCGGCCAAGAAAGAGGTGGCGGGATGATTTGGATGCGTACCGCGAGGGTTGGTTCGAGGTGGCGCAAGAAAAGAGCACCTGGAAGGAATTGGGGGAGGCCTTTGCCCAGCAGTGGGACAGTAACGGCTAGAGAAAAAGAAATGAAATTGATACATGATTAAAATAAAATAATTACGTATTTTATTCACAATACTTAATACATAGTAAAAACACTAAAAAAATATCGTGAGGCACATCGAAAGTTAAATTTTGTAAATCAGTGTTAGTTGGTAAAGCGTCTGGTGTACTTAAACAGAGCGACGCAGGTTCAAACCCTACCTGAGATCGAATTTTTCTTTCACTAGAAATTTTCTTTCATTAGAAAATTCATATATCTTGAAGCGGCGGTAGCCTAATGGCTAGGGCGTCGGAATTGCGATCATGTGGTTGCCGGTTCGAACCCCACCCATTGCACCACCGACGTGAACCCACTCGTAACACAAGCATATTTAGCTTATTACGACGGGTAAACAAGAATACCTGTGTATGTGTCATGTGTGACCCACATTGCTAGGAACCTTTTTTTTTTTTTAAATATATATCTTTTTTAAACTCTATTCTGGTTTCGTGTATACTAAAAATAATGTTGTAATATGCTTCATAATTACCTAATCTCTGAATGATGTAAGCTGTAATGAATCTATGACGTTAGCATTAGCGTATTTGTTGAAGGTTCCGGTACGTTTTTGTCATTTACCCGGTACACTGGCGCAAGCATCACTCCGCTAACAACTAACATAACATATCATTACGCCTGTATTCCCCAAAGGGTTAGGCAAGTGTCCTAATTCTACACCCATACCTACTCACAGTTCGATAGTTATTCATAATGAGCATAGTATTAAAACAGCACGTAGCACTTCCCTATAGCATTGATTTAACTAATAAAAGACGGAAATATATAGTTTGTCCTGAAATTATAGGAACTAAAACGTGATTTTACGGCAACATTGTATGTGTTACTAGGACCACAAAATCTATCCCCTCAACTTCAGTCATTGTAAAAAAAGTTCTCCTAAAAAAAGGTTCAAAGTCTTACGCAGATACAGATAAATTACTAGTTGTGCTAAAGTAACATTTACATTTATTTCTAATTAGTTACTTTTTTTTGTTATACCTGTATAGTTAGATTTATTTTTGTTTATTTATTTGTTTAACTATAAAAAAACTATACTGAGATACATTTATTTTTGTGTATTTTGTTTGTGATTATTGTAGATTATATTAGTTCTTTTCGCCTGAAACACAGGATCACCTTATTCAGACACAGGTTATGTGTTATACCTTATTTAAATACGATGTATTACCTAGTTTTTATCAGCAAAAAAATGTGTCTGAATAAATTATACTTCTACGTACGAGCCCTTTGCCATTAACAGGGCACAAATCTAGACTTCGAACTGCTATTCAAATTTTCATAAAAAAAAACCAATAACACTTTGCTTGAACTGCACCTCTAGCGTAAAAGTGGCCTTCGGATCACTAACTAACAAGTCAGCAATATTAGTATGAATAAGGTAGGCGGCAAACCCAGCAAGCTTTGTAGCATAACTTGCTCGCAGCAAGAGCTGACAGGAGCGGCAAGAGGCAGGCGCAGATAGATCTCTAGCCACCAGGAACTTTGAATTGCGGCCAGGTGGCTTAGAAAGTCCCCCGCCCCACCAGACTATGGCTCCAGTAGGCAGCGCGCATATTTTCCACTCGCTAGCCTTCCGACGGGATGAGGGCCCAAGAAAAGCTAGACCACAGTCTGTCATAATCGTAGCGAATGTCAAGAATTGCAAGGAAGACAAGCTCAGTACCATATTCATAGCTAAAACAGGACAACATCTGGTGGGTCAGGTAGTGAAATCATAAAATTCAACCACCGAAGAACGACATTTTGATTATAATCTATTCATACCTAACTATTACATTGTCTAGAATTACTAAGAATTAATTTTTAAGATTATAGATCTTCAATTGCTTATATGAATAGTAATTTGTGTAATGGTAAGTAGTGATTAATTAAGATCTCCTAGATTAAAACCAAATTAACAAATTATTAACTACAAAGCTAAATTGGTCTTTCAATCCGACTTATCTTGTTATTTTAGTAAAGGAAAGATACGACTGCGGGCAAGGTCAAACCTCAAACCTGAGTGTTCTGGTTAGGTACATCAGTCGCTATGACCGCTAAGTCACCGCGAATCTCACGCGCCAGGTCGCAATTTGCCTTCAAATTTTACGTCTTTGAGATGACGATTCCGACTTATCTTTTCGTTTAAACCGTAATTAAGCTGTAATAGCTTATGAACTTCAGTAATGCTAATGATTTTGGTGAAAACAGCAATATTTTTTTTGATGTTAATCAGCAAAAGATCAGGCGAACTACCTGGTGGTAAGTAGTCATCGCTGCCCATGGACATCTGCAATACCAAAGGAGTTGCAGATGCGTCGCGAGCTTATTTAAGGAGAAGGGAAGGGAAGGAGAAAGGAAAAGGAAGGTGGCTGAGGCCTTCCTCAGTCCCCCCTTCCTTCTTCTTTCTTCTTTGGGCGAAAAGCAGCAGTACACATACATACTGCTACTTGACGTCGATATTCTTTGGGAGGGTATAAGTTTGTACGCAAGCCTCGGTTCACAAGTCAGACTCGTCCTTGTCCAGTTTCTGAGTTTAAATAAACTTGTTTATTACCCTAGACTTTGTTTATGAACATTAGGTACAAATAGGAAAATATATATAGAAGTACTTTTCAGATTATAAGCATAGTAGCTCGTTAGCGGCGATGTGAACGATGTTTACGCTGGTGTTAATTGCGATATTTTACGCAGTGTACTCTGTGTGGTTGTGGGTGAGGCCGGGAGAACCCTCGCCTCCCATGTACCCTGGTGCACTGCCACTCATAGGTCACGCGCATCTGTTCATTGGACTGGAGGCTAGACGTAAGCCATCACAATTTTTTATATTTTTTTTGTTATGGGATAACTCGGCAAACGAGTAGGCGAGCTACTTGTAGCGACCCGATTCACGTAATTAAAACCATAGCGATGTCGCAGCGAGTTAATCGTTGAAACAGTTTTCCTATTCATATCCGTTGATCGGACCGATTTAGGAGACGTCCTATTGAAGAATCGTTGAACCGTATTCACTCATGTTAATTGTGTGAGAACCGTTCTAAAACTTTGGCTTGACAGTATTCACATAACACTGGAAAACTGTATCAGCGATTATGTAAGTAGCTGTGACATCGCTACGGTTTTAATTACGTGGATCGGGCTACTGATGGAAGTTGTCATCGCCGCAGACTATATTATCTGACCCAACACGTTGTCCTGTCTTAATTATATAAATTTATTAAATAATTAAATTTGAACTGGAATAATAATTTAAAAAACGCGCGACGTTAAAATAATCGTTAACTTTTCTGATATTTTCAGATTTTCTGCGACTTGTTTTTTTTATTTTTCATTCTGTAAGAGCCTTTAGTAATTATTAAAAAACTTAAGATAAAAAACTCCGAGGTCCAATTATCTCTATATTACGTACAATTTACTAATTAAATAAATTACTTAACCAATTTTGATTACATTTGGTATAAATATTATAGATCGGATCTTGGACAAGGACATAATTCTGCCTTCAGTATTAAAAAATCTTTTGGGGCCCGAAAAACAATAAAAAAATTAAGTGAACTATCTTTTCATCTGAGTAGGTATTCGGCAAGAATTTTCATACTTTTAGAAATATTGCCATATTTATTATTGATATAGGCATTGATTGTCAGGATTTCTATTAATTGTACACTATTGAAAATATTCGGTACACAGTATTCATATTTGTCAATTTGTTTATATTGACGATCTTATCATCATACTTGCAAGGTCGTATTAAATAGTTTATTAAAGTTGACATGACATACTATGCGCCTATATTCTCCGAAGGATTAGGCAGTGTAATAGGGGGCGAGCTTATTGCTATTCACCGGGCACCTATTGAAACTCCGAGCTGCTACTGAGAATTTCATTGGAAATCTCAATAACACTGCTCGACCTGGGAATGGTAAGCAACGGCGCTAAGGACCACTAGACTAGTTATAAGTAATTAATTATAAAACAGAACAAAAATGAACAAGAAACCAGTTTAGACTGACCTCCCATTGTAACAGTTTTCCATACCATTCAAGGCCAGCCTATACTGAATTTGTATAGCTTGATATGTACCCGTGCCTACAATGCTAATAGATAGTTTACGGATATGATACTCATTTCAGATTTATGGAGACTGGAAAAGAAGATATATGATTTCTGTTCAGAAAATGGAGGAATCATTTTATTACGTTTTGGTCTACATCCTGTGTACGGTAAGCTTTATAAGAGGATAGTACCTATCCGCTCCGCAACCCTTTCAAAAGTAGTTTGGTCCCAAGGACCAAAGAACTTTAACTAGATACTTAACCAATGAAAGATTTAAATAATGTACCTTGAACGTAAAATTTCATTTCAATACACGGTTAAAAAGTTACATGAGCTCAGAGGTTGGTAATTTTCGATGAAAACGACCCAACTTTATGCTAGTATTTTAAGATAATGTATCAATACAGAACCATTTTGACTCATGGGGAACCCAGATAATATAAAAGAATATCCTTTTACAAAAATGTATGTAATACTTTACAAAATCTACGTAATAACTATATTAAAAGAGTAATCTCCAAATTTCGGAACAATAAATACGCGCGAAAATGTTGCAACTGTATTGTTGTTTCACCTCTCGGACACGCGTTCGTATCGTGTGGGATAGAGTTAGCGACAACAGTGCAACTTTGTTGCGTTGGCAAGGGACGACCCCTCTTAACGTTTTCTTCCCAAGCGCAACTGTAACAGTGGTCAATCTTGCCCGTTGGATACTAATTTCTGACTCTGTCAGACTGTCCTACTGAAAAAGCTTTTTATGCTTATTTATTAAGAAATGAGTTGGGTTTTGGAATATTTGTAAATTTTGTCCTGTTATAGTAATTTGCCAAGCTCTTTCAAATCCAAAAAGTTGGACAATTTAATGGCCTTTCGGTCTGAATTAAAGATATACCTTTTATTATTATAAAGAATAAGGCGATCCAGTGAGATAATTGTATACAGTTATGTTATTTTAATGTCCTTTTGTTTCAGTTATAACTGACTTGGAGGCAAGTCTCACAGTAGCTAATGTTTGTTTGGATAAACAATACGCGTACTATTTTACAAAGGATGCATATAATAGAGGTCTGATGACTTCTGATGGTAAGTATAATGACTATACATATATCACAAAGCATGACATAAATAGCATGACACACACGGCTACAGGACAACCTATACAAATTCAGTTGAAGCTAATCTCGCACTGTATAGGTTATTTAACTTATCCAAGACGATTATTATGCAATTTTATCCATGGTCTTTTGTACAATATTTTATCATAAAATACAAAGCAAAGTAATTGATCAAATAAAAGTAGCAAACTTTTTACGGGATATTTATAGGCCAGATTTTTTACGGCCAACTAAAGTGAAAACCTCAAGATGTGTGTAAAAAAAACGGCTAGGTACTATTCAACCTTTCCAAGAAAGTGAATTGGTACAGCGACAACCTTACCTTGCCTCAGTGGCAACGATTTTGCGATACGGAATTACATTTTGGGATACTACTTTGAGGGAACAAGTGTTCCAACACAAATAAGTGTTACAAAAACAATGCATTAGTGCTCTAATGCAACTTTTTTATACAACAAATTGCAACACATTGTTATGTGTGGTCTGAAAATGACTGACAGTTGTGAACCTGTGTTTAGGTCCCTGAAATTGTTAACATTCCTTTCTATATATGTATAATAATTTAAATGGCAATTATTGTAAATCCCAATATCACTTTGCTTATCCTAAAATCGAATAAACAAAGGCAGTTTTATTAATTTATTTTTAGGATTGTCGTGGAAGAAGAACCGAAAGATTTTAAATCCAACTTTTAATCAGCAAGTGTTGAACAACTTTGTGGGCGAACATAACGCTCAGGCCCGAAGTCTCGTCTCTCAACTAGCTCGTGAAGTAGGGAGAGCTCCGTTTGATGTTCTACCATATTTGAGGAGCAGTGTGCTTAAAACTGTATTCAGTACGTATTTTTTGTTGAAATTCAATATAGTTTTCTATTACTTTCGAATTATGAAATATGCGATTATTAAAAAAAGAGCTTGTTAGATGAGGGTCATACATTAACCCTCATGCTAAGCTTAATGCGGGTGTTAAATGTGGGTTCAAGTCGGTAGTGCAATGGGTTGGTTTTGAACTGGCAATCAACAACAACATGATCGACGTTCGAAAAATTAGACATTAGGCTTTTCAGGGATAACTCGGCAAATGAGCAGCGAGCTAGCTGGGGCCGTATTACCACGTATTAATGCGATCGTTTTTAGGTTGTAAGAGAGGGATGCCGCTCTACAGGTTAAATAGTGGCGTCCCTCTTTCACAACGTAAAAATGATGGCATTAATACGTGGTAATACGGCCTGCCATACCATCACGCCTGTATTCCCCGAAGGGTTAGGCAGAGATGAACTAATGTACACCCACATTTCGCCGGTATGTTTAAGTCCCATGTAATAGGGGGCGAGTCTGTTGCCATTAACCGGGCACAAATCCAGATTCCGAGCCGCTACTGGGAATTTCATAGAAGAACCCAATAACACTTTGCTCGACCTGGGAATCGAACCCAGGACCTCTAGCGTAGCAGTCGCGGTTGGGACCACTAGACTAACGAGGCAGTCGAAAACAACTAGTGGATATACTTAGATACATATTTATTTATAAATTGTTTGTACTGTATTCACAGAAACAACACTTGGAATAAAAACACAAGAGCACGATGTTAAAATGTACTCGGAAGCAACTGAAGGTGTATTTGCTCTATGTCTTGATAGATTTCAAAGATTCTGGTTACATCTACCATTTATTTTCAATATGAGTTCCTTGAAGAAAAAACAAGACAAACTTATAAAGATAATGAAAAACATAACAAATAAGGTATGTATACCTACTAAATAATATTATCTTTTACGTGCTTTAGTATTCGGCCTATCTATAAAATTGTTGAATGGCTAATATGAATATGTTTCCGACTGATTCTGTTTTAGATTACATTTGTTTATGTGGCTCCGAAATGTCTAGCACATAATAAAATCCAACACCAGAAATATACATTATAAAATTGTTAACTTTAGTATTTCAAAAACTAAGATTTGTGTTTTCCCTTCATTTATTGTCTATAAAGAAAACCCCATATTCCAAATTCATTGTTCAGATTTGAACAAAAATGCCTTTTAAGTAAGTACTTAAAGTAAGCTTTTTCAGGTTATCCATGACCGTAAGTTGGAATTGAAAATAAATAACAGCTTGGTTGATAGCATTGACCAATCATCAGGTAAGAGTGTGTGTTTTACCGTTTCAATAGTTTTTTACACTAACATAACATAACTAACTAACATACCATCACGCCTGTATTCCCCGAAGGGTTAGGCAGAGGTGTACTTAACGTACACCCACAGTTCGCCGGTATGTTTGGGTCCCATGTAATAGGGGGCGAGCCTATTGCCATTCACCGGGCACAAATCCAGACTCCGAGCTGCTACTGAGAATTTCATAGGAAAACTCAATAACACTTTGCTCGACCTGGGGATCGAACCCAAGACCTCTAGCGTAGCAGTCGCGATTGGGACCACTAGACCAACGAGGCAGTCACGTTTTTTAAACTAAACCATACAAATGCATAATTAAAATAACAATTACAATGATGAAAATTATTGAATCATTTAAAAAAAATAAAGAATTTTATTAATTTCAACAAATAATGAAATTGAGAAGTCAAAATAATAGACTAAGTGCAAACAACGTGGTTTTTTTTTCAGACAAGTTTAAACCACTATTGGATAATTTGCTACATTTGGGTGGCAAAGATAATACTTTCACAGACGATGAGATCAGGGAACACTTGGACACTATCGTCGGAGCTGCTTACGATACTACATCTATAGCGATGACGTTAACTTTGATATTAATTGGGACCCATCAGGAAATTCAAACGAAACTGTTTGAAGAGTGAGTCTTTTAAAAAGTTTTTTTTTTTAAATATAGTAAAGACCTAAAATTCCACAAGCAATAATAATTATTGTACGAGCTACACGAGCTAAAAAGGAGCCGAAAAAAAAATATAATGAAAATGTTAGTGATTATGAGCTGACGATGTTATTAGTTTAATGAAATAATAAAAAATGTTGCGAGTGTCCATCCGAACAAACATATTTACTTAGCCAGTTAAATTCAAATTCAAAATAAAAGCTTGTAAAAATAAAATCTATTCTAACAAAGGCGTATTATCGTGTGTATTTAACACACGATAATACGCCTTTGTAACGCGTAGAAATGATAAAATATCTTGTGTTCCTTGTACAGATTAAAAGAAGTAATAAATACTCAAGACAGAGATGTGGACAGGCACGATTTACCAAAGCTTGTGTACTTGGAGGCAGTTATTAAAGAGAGTTTAAGAATACTACCACCTGGACCAAGATTTGCCCGATCCTGTCGTTCTTCAATCAAACTAAGTATTTACCGACTCTGTTATGCAAGACCGGTTTAATGATATTCTTTTTAGATATTTTCTCTTCTTTCTTTATTATGCATTGCCAAAAACCTTACAAGTTTGCCATATTTATAAATACATGCTTTTGTGGCTGCATTTTCAACAGGTTACTATTGCGGCTACATTTCAATATGCCAGAATAGCCACTATCCACCGATTAAATTTAAAAAAAATCTTTCTTTCTTTTGGCTTACCGGTGATTTACCTGCTGTCTACCTTTTCAATTGTAAAGCGCGAGTCTAGATTATGTAACAGATTTATTATTACACTACTACATCATTACAAAATACATTCATAATTTGATACTATTTTGCATATTCTCGACACATGCCCTGAATCTATCTGTGAAAACTTATAATTGGCCTTCTTTCACTATTACTTTTATCATCTGTATATTAGCTGTAAGTTTTCTGAAGAAGTAAAAATAAAATAAAATGTTATAGAATTTGTATGAAATAAACTACCGAGTTGCCGACTGCCTCGTTGGTCTAGTGGTCCCAATCGCGACTGCTACGCTAGAGGTATTGGGTTCGATCCCCAGGTCAAGCAAAGTGTTATTGAGTTTTTCTATGAAATTCTCAGTAGCAGCTCGGAGTCTGGATTTGTGCCCGGTGAATGGCAATAGGCTCGCCCCCTATTACATGGGACCCAAACATACCGGGGAACTGTGGGTGTACATTAAGTGCACCTCTGCCTAACCCTTCGGGGAATACAGGCGTGATGCTATGTTAAACTACCGAGTAATTTAACGGGAACTTATTAGGGAGTTGGTGAAATGTTTATTATTATATGTGTTTATAGGCCACCTTCTTCAAGTTTTTCTACATTCTTGACAGTAATGGAAGATGTTCTTAGAAAAGTTTTAAAAAGTAAGAAATATATCTTTGTTTGTGGTGATTTTAACATTGATTTTTTAATAGAATCGTCAGATAAATATCAATTATTAGCCTTGTTTAGTTCTTTTAATTTAGAACATATTTTTAACGAACCAACTAGGATTACTGTTAATTCCAATACTTGTATTGATAATATTTTTTCAAATTGTGCAGTTCAAGACTCTTTACTAGTTAGCGGTGTTAGATCAGATCACATGGGACAGTTGATCTCTATTGAGACTAACAAAAGTCCACTTACTAAAAAAAATATCTCAGTTAGATCTCTAACGGAAAATAAACTACGTTCAATGCAGGAATTAGTTAAAATGCAATTGTGTAACACTGATTTTACTTCGAAAGACCCCGACACTAATTATAACAAGCTGTTCAATATAATATGTGAGTCATTTAACAAGTCATGCCCTCTTAGAAAGGCTTCACATCGTAAAAATAGTAAATTTAATGAATGGGCCACAGACGGCATTAGGAAAAGTAGAGATGTGCTTTATAATCTGTATTATGAAAAATCTCTAACCTCTGATATAAGTTTTCATAATTATGTGCGAAATTATTCTAAATGTTTTAAAAAAGTATGCATTGAAGCAAAATCTAAACTTATCAGTCGTCAAATAAACAAATCCGATAATAAAATTAAAACAGTATGGAAGATAATAAATTCGGAAAGGGGCATCAACAATAAACAGGAATCAGAACTTAATTTAAAATTAAACAACAAAGTAATTTCAAACAAAGTAGAAGTCGCAAAAGCTTTTGAACAATATTTCACTAATATTCCGATCGAGGTCACGAACTCTTTACATTCGTCCTCATCGTTAGCAGAATCTCTAGCTAAGAAATTTTTCAATAGAGAAATACCAAATTTTAAATTTAGTCAAGTGTCTCCCCTTACGGTCAAAAAAGCTTTTAATAGTCTTAATATGAAAAATACCGAAGACCTATGGGGCATATCTGTTAGATTACTGAAGTCGATTATTGACGATATCGCACCTACCCTTGCAAATTTATTTAATCTTTGTATTAAGACAGGAAGCTTTCCAGACCTAATGAAGCAAAGTAAAGTCATTCCAATTTTCAAATCAGGCTGTAAGGCGGATCCTTGTAATTATAGGCCCATTTCTGTTCTCCCTGCTTTAAGTAAAATATTTGAAAAACTCATGCTTAATCAAATGATGGCACATTTTCACGTTAATAAGATCTTACATAATGAACAGTTTGGCTTCACGAAGGGTAGGTCAACGTCTGATGCAGGCACGAAGTTAGTCTCTCATATTTTAGAGGCTTGGGAAGGATCACAGGATGCCCTAGGTATCTTCTGTGATCTTTCCAAAGCTTTCGATTGCGTTGATCACGACACGCTTATCCGTAAATTAGATTACTACGGAATAAGGGGGCTATCTTTGGAGCTTGTGTCTTCCTATCTTTCGAAGAGGCGACAAAAAGTGGGCATTAATGGAGTCACATCTCCCGGGTCTGTAGTTAAAATGGGGGTTCCACAAGGCTCTATCTTAGGCCCTTTCCTTTTCTTAGCATATATAAATGACCTCCCCTATATGATGTCTGAGATTTCTAATATAGTGCTATTTGCTGACGATACTTCACTTATATTTAAGATTGAACGGAATGATAGCAATCTTTTTAGTGTAAATGAGAGCCTAAAATCACTATCTAACTGGTTTGCTGCTAATAATTTACTACTTAATGCTAGCAAAACAAAATGTTTAAAATTCTCATTACCAAATGTACCACAAGTTGAAACTAATTTAATTCTTGAAGGCAGCAAACTCAATCTAATCAACGAAACTGTTTTTTTAGGTATAACGGTTGATAGTAAGTTGCAATGGGGTGCTCACATCTCAGCCCTGTCTCGCAGATTAAGTTCCGCAGCATATGCAGTTAGGAAAATTAGGCAGATCACTGACGTAGCTACTGCTTGACTTGTATACTTCGCTTACTTTCACAGCATTATGTCATACGGTATTCTGCTGTGGGGATCAGCTGCTGACGTAGATTCTATTTTCATCTTGCAGAAAAGGGCCATCCGCGCAATCTACAATATGGGCCCTCGCGATTCCCTTAGAGAAGTCTTCAAGAACGTCAGTATACTAACGCTGCCGTCACTTTATATTTTAGAAAACATCATGTATATCCGCAAAAACCTGCATATGTTCAGCATAAATAGCGACTTTCACAACCATAATACTAGAAATAAACATAAAATAGTGGTACCTAAGTTTAGATTAACAAAAACAAATAAATCATTTCTAGGGAATTGTGTGCGTTTTTACAATAAACTCCCAAAATCAGTCACCGATCTTACCGGCAAGAAATTTAAAAATTATGTTAAATCGGTCCTTGTTAAGAAAGCATATTACAAAATCAAGGACTACGTTGATGATAAAAATGTGTGGTGTTAAAATACGGGTGCACTTGTGGTCTCCCTGGCAACCTGAGGTTACTTTATTCACTCTCAATTACCTTGTATATTGTTTACCACTTTATATAAACAGGAACTGTAAATGTGAGTGCATCGTAGCCATTTATGTCTAAGTAGTTTAGTTATCCTAGTTCATATTTTTGATGATGTGTATTCTTACACATAGTGTATCTGTTTTAGTTTGACATTGCGTTCTCATTTGCTGAGAACCTTCTTGTAATTTTAGTCCCGACTTCAGGCTAATTATGACATAAACCTCCAATGCACTCACATCCTGTTATCGGCATAATGTACCAGCAAATTATGTTAAAACAATATATTTTAAAAGAGTGTCTATGGAGTTTCTTGCCGGATTCTTCTCCATGAGATCAACTTTTTGGAACCGTGCAACTAGAGTCAATAACGTTTCATAAACGCTTGTGAAAGCTTATTTGAAATAAAAACATTTGATTTGATTTTGATTTGAATGTAAACTTCATATAAAAATACTACGCGAGTCTATGACTAGAGCATACGGTGCTGGACTAAAAAAACGAGAATCATTCTATTCTGAAATAAGTCTATCTTAAGTGCTATTTGATTGAATCAAGCCGAATTTACTGGAATACCTAATTCTTCTTTCCTTGCACATCCCTTATTTTTTGGGGCGCGGAAAATCCACGCGGATCATGCCCTAGAAGGAACGCAGCTTTAAGAATATGACACAATCCCTTCAATTGGCAAACCAACTCAATAATAATATTCTTTCATGTTATAATTATGTATGTAATTTTTTTGTATATACTCTTTAGTTTATTTTTTTAGTTAGTAAATATATTTTTCTTTCTTTCTTAATTATGTAGTTCCTTAAACGATTAGATCGTACCTTGTATTTTTTTCAAATTCGGCTCTTGTAATAAAGATAATGTAACATATATTATTCTTTATTTTCAGGAAACTTCACACTGCCAGCCGGTTGTTCCTGTCTCATATCAGCGATTAATATCAACCGTCACCCGATGTGGGGTGCAGATGCGGAGCAATTCAAACCTGAGCGATGGCTCAACCCTATTAACATACCTGACAACCCTAACGCGTTCGCAAGTTTCGGTTTGGGCAAGCGAAACTGTATAGGTAGGTACAATTATGCACATCATTAGTAACACCATAGTGTAATGAAATCTAATAGTGGGGCAACTCGCCGTCTAGACAGGTCAACGATGAGGTGGATTGCGGGGCAGAGCGGCGTCCCCCCGACCCTTAGTCGCAGGAGTCCCGTCCGGCCGACGCGGTAGTACGCGCCGGTACTCCGCTGAAAGTTTGGCTCGCGCTAGCGCTTATTATAATTTATTTTACAATGCGTTCTACATGTGCAGTTTACGGTTGTTTGTCGGCATCGTACAGAAGTAATAGTGAAAACTTGAGATTTCCAAAGGATGAGAATCGGTAAGTGCCTACTAACCTATTATACCTAAAGAAATATTATCTCTACTTAGTAAACAAAGTCGCTATCCGCGACGCCGTGCGTTTACTTCTAAATTATTTTAACCTTCCAATGGATTTTGATACGGTTTTAACGAATATACGAATTTTATAATATTATAATTTGTTGATAATTTTGTTTTGTTGTTATGATTTTCTTTGTTTGTTTGATCGCACTAAAGTACTGGTCGGAATTGATTTCATATTTGTGTTTTATAGTCCATTTATCGAGTAAAGCTTTAGGCTATATAACATAACGCTATGACCAATATAAGTGGCGCACAAGTGATAAATGTTGCAAAAATGGGAAAAAAATATTCCTTTTGAGCGCTTCCGTTGCGTGCGCTGCGTAAACGGTTAAAGTTATGCAAAAATATTGTATGACGGAAATCTTCCGCTTGAAAGGTTCTAAAAAAAGTCCGCAACAGCATAGGTCTATCTTTTAAGGTTGACTTAATAATACCCTTTTATGGTAACCAAATTTGTTCCAAAATAATGCATTATTTCCGAAGGTGTTTTCACAAACAATATTAATCCATATTCAAATAAATACGTAATTCATCACAAGTATTTAATTTCGAACAAAATTGCCCTCGACATCATTTAATTTAAATGAATATCTCAGGAGAAATCATAGTTTTAAAAAATATATCTTTAACTTTACACGGACTATGCGCACGGAGCGCGCTCTCAACCCGATGCAAGGCGAGGGCGGGGCGGTCATGAGGGGGAGGGCAATCAAACTTATAACACCCCGTAGTTTTTGCGTCGGGGGTTAAAAAGTAAAAGTAAGTCCTTGAAAAATATTTTTTGTGACAACCCTAAGCTATTTTCAATGTCTAGACGATTGTCGGCATTTCGACGCAGACAAAGGAGTGCGCCCACTATTAGATTTCATTACACTATGGTAACACATTCAACATAACCTGGCCTACTCGCGTACGGAGTTTCAACTGCATGCGCGACCAGCTTATTCTGGTTTCCCTATTTACATTTTAAAGTGCAAATCTGGGGGGCCAAGTCGAGAAAAAAAAGCGGTACCATCTTTTCTCGAAGCGTTTCGGGCCATTTTCGACCCCTGTAACTTTGTTGTGGTGAAAACTAGAAGCCTAAATTTTCAGTGTCCAAGAAAGCCTTACATAACTAGATATATTTCCAAATTACATTAAATTTAAACCAGTAGTTTAGAAAATATTGCAAGTCAAAGTTCAATAATTTTGTCACTGACTGACTCACTGATCATCAAAAGTCTTAAGGTACTTCTAGCAAACCCTCAAGCTCCAAATTTTGAACACAGTTCTTGTTTAGCCTACAAAGCAAGGAAAAACTCTGACATTCGGAATTTCTAATCCCGTTTTTTAGATATGCAAGTATTAAGATACTTGCGCCAACCAAGCGCCTGACATTTCTATTAGAGCAATAATGTTTGTAGCAGACCTTCAAGGTCCAAATTTTGAACACAGTTATTGTTCCACCTATAAAGCAAGATAAAACTCTTGACAATCTGAATGTTTAACCATATTAATCATATCATAGTAACCATATCGATATTACATTTTTTTATTTCTTTAATAAATAAAGTTACTTGGCCGTTGCCGATACCGTTAATTACTTAGTAGCGCTCAGTGCTACACGGCAAAATAATCTACTTATCTAATATAAGCGCTCTGGGCTTATGTTTGCTTGGGTTTGCTTCATAAACTGGTATACTTTACCAGTATATGAAGGGCTATTGAAATTTCTTAGAAGATTATGTTGCTAGCAACGGCCAAGTCACTGTATTTATTAAAGAAATAAAAAATGTAATATCGATATGGTTACTATCAAATGTTGTTAGCTAACCAACAAGGTATCAGTTTAAGACGAAGTGGTTGGATAGCTACTCCCATAGATAGATAGGTAGGTACTGAATTAACCGACTTGGTTTACATTCGATTTCACAACTTTTTACGGCAGAAGAACTGCGTTTCGAGACTTGTGCATTTTTTTACATGTTATGTTTTTGATGGGATACAATTGACTACACAACGACAAAAATGTAATGCTGTTCAGATTAGAGGTATTTTTACATAAAAAGGCAATTCTTAAATTCTCCTCACTAATTCCTAAGTCTTAGGTTTGATTGTGATCGAGAAAAGAGTTATTGGAGCTTTCTATAAAATCCTTAGTAGCAGCTCGAAGTTGAAATTTGTGCCTGGTAAAGGGAATAGGCTCCCTCCCTTCCTGTATGGAACCTTAACATACCGGAGAAGTTTGGCTGTACTCCATTTAAAAGTATTTCCACCTCTGCCTGGAAATATGGTATTATGTATTTATAAATAATCCTGTATTAAAACTGAATTGGTTTCAGGTAAACTGTATGCTATGATGGTCATGAAGATATATTTGGCGAATATTTTGCGGCGCTACCACGTCATCGGAGATATAAACAAATTGGAAACTAAATGTGATTTATTACTAACACCAATCAATGGACAAAAAATTATTTTAAAATACAGAACATAGGATACTTCCAGGATTCAATTTACGTGGTGTGCGTCACTTAAACCTGCGCAAGAATTCATTTGTATCACAGATGCTCAACTGGAGTCCTTTTTGATGTATTCGTGAGACATTATATATGTATATGGATATAAAGCAGTTTTTTGATAGTCTGATAAAGGTTTTTGAGTTTTATAATCTTTTCCCTGTTAAAAAATATTACGTGTCAAAAAATGACAAAACACCATACTTATCACACAAAAACTACTGAACTGATTTCTAAAATTCTTTCACCATTAGAAACTGCATCTTCACCGAGTGACTAAAGAAAGGTTTATTATATATATTTTTTTAAATAGGGATGCCTAATAAAAATGCCTAATAAAATAATATAACCCAAGGTGTAAAAACGCCGGTGAAGCTGGGGGCGGAAAGCTAGTTCATAAAATATACTTGTACATAACTATGTACATAAAAAAACTACTGTAATTAAGATGTATTTACGTCATCTAATAGCATATTTTAGCAGGTGTCTCGCTTTCATGAACAACCTGCATAACGCCTATATTATAATTCTTATTACTTACTTTTAAGCGACTTCCTTTTACAAGTAGGTACAGCGATTGCATTACGGAATTAAACAGTGATATTGAGCCTTACTCAGTATCATACTATTATAAGAACATTATAATCGGCTGATTTCTCTACATACCTATCTAAATATACATATACTCACGCCTTTTTCGCATAAAGGCAGGCAGAAATTACAAGGCATCAATCTTGAAAACTTCTTTTACGTCGTCCAAATTCATCCATCTTATCACACACACAGGTCATTGCATAGCAGATATTTAAGAAAAATATAATATGAGTGGTCTGAGAAGCATCTTTTATGATGTTTATCTGTGTGAATGTTTGTACGTACCTCACGCAAAAACTATTGAACTAATTGTATTGCTGGAGATCAAACTGTAGGTCTGCCGAGTTATAAGTCAGTAAATCTATTTAAGTCACGAGTCGATCATCCACGAGTCGGTTATCCAAGGCTATATTATGTTCCCAGGGATGTGGGACCTAACCGGCGTTGTACAAGTAGGTTATGGAATGGTCTTTTATGGGGACAGTACCCCCTACCATGTGCTAATGGTGGCCACCGGGGTGGTTTTAGTGGGTAAGAATTCCACACTGTCCGGTCCATAGAAATATATATCTGTGGTCCGGTCTAAACCCCAAAGACCAATCGGCTTTTGGAGGTAACTCCCAGAAAAAAAACAGACAGTTTAAACTAACTTCGTATTGTTGCTTTCTGAACAATAAGTTCAGCTTACGTTGCAACTGTATAACTTGACTAGCTGTGCCCCACGGCTTGACCTGCTTTACATCTCTCACCAGGATCGTAGCGTGATGTTAGATAGCCTTTCTCATGAATGTGGCTATCAATTAGGTACGAAAATATTTTTTCAAAACCGATTTTTCAGACATTAGCGCGTTCAAACTAACAAATCATTCAACTTTATTACATTAAGTAATAAATATGTGTGCGTTACGTACGTGACAGGGTACCACCGTCACCTCGAAGTCCGAGATACTCGCTGAAGTCTAAAAATTCTACGAAGACCTATACTCTCAGAAAACTAGCCCACCACAGGCCCACGGCGCGGATGATCCACGGGCTTGACTTACACGCCACCTTACAGATGAGCTTCCCGACATTGACATGGGTGAGATTAGAATAGCTCTCGGACAGCTTCATAGTAACAAAAGTCCGGGGGATGACGGGATAACCAAGGAGGAGGCAGGAGGAACACCTGTCTTGACAGGGCTTGTTAAGCTCTTCAATTCCGTCATCCACACTGGCATGACACCGGATGACTTCCAGCCACCGGAGCAGACATTGAATGCTCATGGAAGCTTCATATCGATAAAGTTAGCGCTAAAATAAATAAATTTGTCTATGCCCTATGGCGGTTACCAAAAATTTGTAACCAAAATATTATAGCATTACAAAATAGCATTAGAAGCTTACCATGGATATGTTGCGTCTCAATTAAGGTATGCGTTACTGCTTTGGGGTAATTGAGTAAATATTAACACGGTGTTTATATCCCAAAAACAATGCATACGTGCAATTTGTAATTTAGAACCGCTAACATCTTGCAGAACATTATTTCCAAAATTAAAGCTCTTAACTGCACCTTCAGTGTATATTTATGAATGTTGTATATTTGCGAAGAAGCATCCATACTTATTTAAAACTTCTGTAGCGCATTGTGGATTCAATACAAGATATCCAAGTAAACTTCTACTATCCAGCATAAAAAGTACATATTTCCACAATAATTGCTATCCTATGATTATAAGAATATATAATAAACTACCGGAAAATATGAGAAGTCTCCCACTAAAAATATTTAAGCGTAAATAAATGTTACTATTCTACTATATTACTACTGTTGTTCTGTACTATATTCTGTTATATTGTAATCGATTGTTATTTAGTCTAAATTACTGATATTTTTTTTTGTGTATTTTTTCTTTGCACACCATTGTATGGTATAATATGTGGCAACTATTTGGACTTAGCGTTTTAGCAATAAGAACTGTCTGTACCCAATCTTATCTAAAAGAAATTTAAATAAATTCTTATCGTTGGAACGACAAAACGTTACAGCGGTTATATTCTAGAATCTATGAAATGTCGAAAAAAAGACATAATAAATACCTGCCGGAAAATCAAAGAAAATTGTCTTTGCGGAAAATGATGTCACTTTGGATTTAAAGACACACAAAGGACTATTGTTTGTGAATGATATATTTCCAATTGCGATAACAATACCTACTAGAAACCGTCTAAAAAAAGAACAATATAAAACCGCAAAAATGATTTTTTACATTTACCTTATCATTGACTAGAAACTATTTAAACTTGGGCCCATTCAATTTCAACCGAAACGTATCCGTAAAACAAATGTCTTAGAACTGGCATGCCGTTCATTTATCTGTTACTGTCATTGCACGGAGCCTACTCTTTTTACAGGAGCAAAGATTAAGTTTAACAGACATACCTTTTAATAAATACCTACATAAATAATTATTTCTTAAACTGCCTCATTAGTCTAGGGGTCTCAAGCGCAATTCTCAGTAGTAACTCGGTTTTGGATAATTATGTGCTCGGTTAATTAAGGTTATAGGCACGCCCCCTATTACATGGGACCTAAATATACAGGCGAACAGTGGGAGTACATAGTTCACCTCTTCCTAAACATTCGGGGTATATAGGTAAGAAATTTAAAATTGTTCTGTTGTAGGTATCTCAAATCGTGTAAATCTATTTTTGAGATAATAAACGTGCAAGAAGCACACTGTGTTTAATTAATTTAATTTGAATAATTTATTATCTTACAATTCGAAAATTACTTTTTGTTCATAGACCATCACACTACCAAGACTATTACCAAAGGTTAGGCAGAGGTTATCTCAAATCTGCATAATTTGATAAAAGGAGGAGGTTAACAGTACCTACCTGTCTAGTAACCTTGAGTTTCTTTATGTTATTGCTTTGATCGCGTGTAAAATTGTTGCTTTGTAAATTATAAGCAGGTTTACATGTTTTTTGGTTAATAAAAATTAAATACTTGCTGCCTCGATAGATCTTTATAATTAGTTGACAATCAACATCAATGGCACTCATTTTTATCCTTGCATTTTTTTAAGTATAGATATTTAACATAAACATAACATAACATACCATCACGCCTGTATTCCCCGAAGGGTTAGGCAGAGGTGTACTAATGTACACCCACACTTCGCCAGTATGTTTAGGTCCCATGTAATAGAGGGCGAGCCTATTGTCATTAACCGGGCACAAATCCAGACTCCGAGCTGCTACTGAGAATTTCATAGAAAAACCCAATAACACTTTGCTCTACCTGGGGATCGAACCCAGGACCTCTAGCGTAGCAGTCGCGCTTAGGACCACTAGACTAATGAGGCAGTCCTAGTCATAGATATTTAATTAATGAAAAAAACTGAAAATTATGTCTGATCGCTCCACCGTCGACCTCATCTTTCCCTCGGCGGCATAATTAAAGTTAAGAGCAAACCCATTTTTTTTTAAATGTCTGCCATATTAGTTTTGTGGTCCCAAGCGCAACTTTTACGCTAGAGGCCCTGGATTCCCACAGGTCGAGGAAAATGTTTTTGACTTTTTCTATAAAAAACTGACTTTGATTTTGGATTTGTGCCCAGTTAATGGCAATTAGTTGTTATGACATGGAACTAAATATACTATTGAACTTTGACGGTGTTCCCTACGCATAAAATCACGCCTGTGTTCCTAAAGGCGTGATGTTATGTCTACACATATATACCCAGTCTGCAGGATATTCATAATTTCAATTTTTTTTTTGGTACCTATCATGATTTATTTTGCTTATCCGGTAAACATAATCTATGACAGAGTAAGTCAGTAGGCCAATAACTATAGATCTAGCCTTGGCTATCGATAGGCTGCCTCATTTTATGCGGGTCCCGCGCAATAGGCAATTTCGACCCCACCGTTGATTTGTTACTCAATGTGAGGCGACCCGTGTTGCCGACACTTTCTACCATCATTGTATCTAAGGACCATTTTTGGTCCTAAGTATATTTACGATAAATTATCTACCTCAGTAATAGTTTTTAGCCTACATCTTTTTTATAATGACAATTAATTATATCCGAGGCATGTATCAGTCTCAGCTTAGTTACCATAAATGCATGGTAAGATCTGTGCTATACTTAATAGTTATTATAATGATATAAAATTGTATCTAAAGGTCATCAAGGTGGATATCGTAAATCTTTGTTCAGATGATGCTTATACCTACAGGGTTAAAAAAAAAACACTCGTACAAAATGAACAATAAACCTGTCGATCGTGTGTTGTTGGTTAAATTTCTTATTGTATTTGGCAGGAAAACAAAAATTTAATATCATTATAATAGCAGTATTATAAATTTGCCTCCGGTTGAATTTTATTTTGCTAAGCTGTATTATACCTGTGACTTGTTGTGTTTGTAGGTTAAGATTAAAATAAGTTTTTTTTAGTCCAACAAATTTTATTCATCATCATGGGTACTTTAACCTCTTTTCGGTAACGTACTATAATTGCGTACTTATCATTGGGATCATCATAATAATAACAGTTTGTAATGCGATATACAGAATTAACTTTAAAAATTTCAGATTATTATTTTTCGTAACAAAATGAAATAAATTACGATTTCCACAAACTATAATTTGTTAATAATTAAAGACAAAGACTGTTAGACTGTTGTACTTGTAGACTGACAAATCTTAATAGAATTGTTACGATTATGTAGGGAATTGAAAGTCTACAGCTAATTCATAAACATTTGTAGGTGAAGTGGAATTGAAGCGGAGGTAGCCTAATGGCTAGGGCGTCGGACTTGCGATGATGTGGTTGCCGGTTCGAAAACCATCCCGTTTAGCTTAGAAATAGGAGTTAACAAGAATACTAGTAACGTGTGACGCACATAGTAAGCTTTTAAAAAAAAAAACACTGTTTCATTAAAAGCAAGGAAATAAAAACGTTTGATTTCATAAATGAACAATTAGGACAAACAGAACCTCTAATATATAATGTTTATATATATATGTATATCTATACATATAAAATCCTTTGTCCTGAATGACTGACTGACTGACTGACTGACTGACTGACTGACGGATCAACGCACAGCCTAAACCGCTGATCGTAAAGACCTGAAACTTGGAGAGTGTATTCTTTGTATGCCGTAGGCATCCGATAAGAAAGGATTTTCCGAAATTATACCCCTGAGGGGGTGAAAAAGGGGGGCAAAGTTTGTATGGGACAACGTGATTCCTTGGTCCAATCTGCTTCAAATTTTGCATAAACGTTCTTTAACAGAATTGATGGAAGACGTGTTTCGTATTTTATTGAAATTCATCCCCTAACGGACTTAAAAAAGGGGGAAAGCTATTTTCGGGATGATTTGCTTCGATTTTGATATCAATACTCCTTAGTGCTTTTGATTTAATTTACTTTTTATTTTGACACATGTCATGTCATGTTTGAAAACTCAATGTGATTTTATTCAAGAAACGTTGGTTGATAAACATATAAAATGCTTACTATGGCACACAAAAGTGGAATTGAGATTGAGAGGCACACCATAGAACCCTTCTTAAAAATGTTAGAGGCAGCAATAGAGTGATGGGTGGAGTTACTGTGCTGCTGGCAGGGGAATTCCGTCAGATTCTGTTGTACCTAGAGGAACCCGAGCAGACAAAGTCAGAGCTTCCTTAACATCGTCATACCCAAAGACATTTAATACACTAGTAATAGACGGGACATCAAGCCCAAAATCATACGCAAATACTTTGTGCCAAGTGGTACAAAGTCGTTTAGTCTAGTATCGGACGTCAGCCTGGCAGCTCGTGTACAACTTGCGTACGTCTACCAAACATTCGTCATTTTAAATAATTTCCTGAGAAAATATGCCTGGCTGCGTATTGCGGTACTGTAAATCTCGACATGGTCAGGCGACTGGACTTGACTGCAGTTTTTTTTCGTCAGTATTCTATTAATTAACTCAATAAATAATAATAATTTGCTGAAATCATTCTAGAACATTGCTAAGCGCCCTCTGTTGCTCAGTAGTTTTTTACAATGCTCTGCTAGGGATGTTAAAAAATAATCGATTCTAAAAAAAATCGATACCTATTTTATAAAAATTATGAGAATGAGAGTTCAGGGTGTTTGGAGAGAATAGAAACCACTGAGTTTAAGTTAAAAGAAGTAAAATATATTGTAAATGAAAGAACTTAAAAGTGAGTACAATAAGCCTAAAAAATATCTTAACGTGTAACAAAGTAGGTACGCGGCGGTAAGCGCGGGCGCGGGAGGTAGGCGCAACGGCACGTGTGCGCAGCACACGGATAGGCGGCGGACTGGGGCGAGCGCGCCGAGCGCGCGGCGTTAAATACCTTCTCGGGACAGTTATTGGCAATAGCGTAATGGCCGCTGGCCGCGAGTAACTCGTCCCTGGCGAGTAGTGTTGTGGGTTGCTATAAAATCTATTTTTTATGAGCGATTATATTTTTGTTATTAATCGATTTTTTTATTTTAAAAAACATAACATAACATACCATCATGCCTGTATTCCCCGTAAGGTTAGGCAGAGGTGTACTAATGTACACCCACATTTCGCCGGTATGTTTAGGTCCCATGTAATAGGGGGCGAGCCTATTGCCATTAACTGGGCACAAATCCAGACTCCGAGCTGCTACTGGGAATTTCATAGAAAAACCCAATAACACTTTGCTCGACCTGGGAATCGAAACCAGGACCTCTAGCATAGCAGTCGCGCTTGGGACCACTAGACTAACGAGGCAGTTTTTTATTTTAAGCGTCCCCTTTTTCGTTTTTTTCTACTGGTACCTATTTAAATATAATAACACGGCAACACGGCGTGTTTCGTTATTATTTTGTAAATTGTTCGCATAAAACATACAACAACACAACGGCGCCCTAAAACTTTTCATCAAAAAAACTATTTTTATATAATCGATTATTTTGAGATAAATAAAAATCGATTTTAAAATAATCATTTTTTTCTACCCTTAAGTCACATCCCTCTCTGCTACTAACTTACTAGAGGTTGCTGTTTTTTATCGATTCGTGATATCGATAAGCAATATTTTTATGAGTCAGGTAAATAATAAATTATAAACAATGTTATAATTATCAATTTGTAACTGACGAAAAACCGGAAGAGGTTCTATATTCGTCTATTATGTATGTATGTTTTTTTCACGTCGGTATGTTACCCGATTGCTCCGTCAATTGAGGAAAGAATTTGCAAACTATTTTTTTGTTTGGAAGGGGTGGAGGCCACCTGAATCATTTTAACTTTAATAATTAATTCAGGTAGGGAAATAGGGGATAATTGGTTTCTGAATTTCAAATATTTCACTTGTGAGCCGATTGTGGTGAAACTTGTCACACTTGTGTGTGTAGTTCTAATGACACTACAATATAGTGGACACCTAGAGTTGACCTGATGTTGGAGACGGAAGACAGTCGAAGGAAACTCTCAACTTTTACAGCTCCTATCTCGTGTTTAGGTCGTCATTCAACTTTATGATAACTTTAGACATGACTTCGTTAAAGTAAGGTAACTAAGGAACTACTTAGATATTAGACAAAAATTAAACCAACGAAAAAAGTAACTTTTTCCAAATACTATTTTCGACGGTTTAATTTTTTGTTAAAAAGTAATAGAGCAAAGTGTAAGGCTGCAAATTCACGAAGACGCGAAAATTCGTACATATTTATTGATTATCATGTAATAGCTCGGTAACTGTTATTTATCTGGACTAATATTAAGAAAAGAAAAGATTGAAAGAGGAAAGATTTGATTGTTTGTTTGCATTGAATAGGCTCTGAAACTACTGGACTGATTTGAGGAATTCTTTCACCAATAGAAAGCTACATTATTCCTGACATAGACCATATATTATCCCGTAAAATGACAAGAAACATATAGTTCACGCGGGCAAAGCTTCAGGTGGAAAGCAAACATAATAGTTTACGCGGGCAAGGCTGCGGGTGGAAAGCTAGTGTCTTATGAAAAGCCTATCGTAGTGATCTTCATAAATTTTATCGATATCTTGTTATCTTTATGGTAGCACCTCTACCAAAGAATTACAAATCCTTTTAAAATACTACACCTATTGTATGATAGCTGAAATATGTTGTCAGATTGCGTCAGTTGTATAATTTTTGCTATTCAAAGATAGATAGCGTTACTGCCACATGGGCTCAAAGTTTTTGTTTGACAATGCTCCCAATGTCCGCTCTATTACTACTACTATTAAATCTCTTTGGTCATACCTATGACCCAACATAATGATTATCTTTAAAAAGAAATACGAGATAGATGCGTCTGCTGGAGAGTTTTCTGAGCTATTACTTAAAATAGTAAATGGAGATTGGAAATATGTTCATCATATTTCCTGAATACAGTAGTGACAGGTGACTATGACAGATCTTAGAGTATATATCCTGATTTTTCTAATATACAAACGAAGTCTATAGATTGGCACTTAAGCTATGTAATTGGGACTAGACTGAGAGTATCAGCATTGCACAAAAATATTGAAAAGGTCACTGTGATTACTGGATGTGCTCGAGGGGATTCAGTTTTCATACCTCGAATGTGTGAATTGATGCCTATGTTTTTAAGAAGATGCTTTGTAATGCTATAAATAAAATTTCAGTCATTAACGGTAGCAGATTTAACGGAAGAACGGCTTCTCACACGGGAAATTCTACCTTGCATGTTACTGTATTAAAAGCAGTCTGGTCATTTTGATACCAGACAGAAAAACCAATGTACCAACCAAAGAAGTGCAATTTTAATTCTTGAGAGCAAAGTGGTCTTCCGGTATTTGTACCTCCTCATTGAAATCGACCCTACGAGGCGTCCAGAATAACCATCGCTCTAGCTAAAAGGACATGAATAAATTAATAAAAAAAATACATGTTATTTTTATATTTCAATAAAATAATATAGTGGAGCAAATTATTTGGTCTTAATTTTAGATAATTTACAGTATCCCGCCGGAAAAAAAAATAACAGTCAAAATCGTGTTGTCCACGCGAGCGAAGCTGCGGGCGGAAAGTTAGTATATATATATATATATATATTGGTGTAATACGTTAATAGCATACAATTATATTATAATTGCAACGCGTGTAATAAAGAAGTCAAGGGTTTAAGGATTGTGTGGACTTACAAGTATATAACGATGCCATAGAAACAGAAAGTGTGCAGTATTTTAGTTTTAGCATAGAAAAAGATATGTGATTTCTGTTGTAGAGTTTCAACCAAATTCATGTTATTTTTTTACGAGTTTTCTGTGAGATCTTAATGAGTTACGTGAATTGTATTGTATAGTTTATTTAAAATACCTTGCATATGTGACATATGCATAGGTGTACTTTACCCATTACTGTACAATTAATTGAATAACTGTTATGATTTAAAAAAAAACTAGTAAATGTTATGATTTTTAAACAGTTTTTAAAGTCATATACCGACTCCAGGCGAAGTGAGATTAAATTTTGCGAGAATATGTGAAATTTTCTGATCGCTCTTGCTTTATGTGTTGTATATTTTGTTAATGATTTATTTACATAGCAGCACTTCTGATACGATTCAAATAAAAAAAAATAAAAAAATAAGCAACTAGTTATTTATTATCGAATACATTCCAAAATTATTACAAATGATTTTATTATTCTTAATTTGGTGTATCCTAATCGGAATGTGGGCATGGATGACGACACGTCATCTTTTGTCCCAGGGATCTCAGCGCTGCGGATCGTAGGACCAAACATGGTCCTAGGTGACAAGATACGAGGTAACATAAGCATTCAGTATATTATGTTATATATCCTGTTTTTGTACATTTCCTTTCATTGCGCCGTGTAAAAATGTTCTTAAAAGAAATACCTATTTACAGAAATTATATTTTATCATTGTTTAATCCCACCATATAAAAGTGTTAACATTATAATGTAAGTTTATAATTCTGAATACCTCATTAGTAAGCGACTGCTACGCTAGAGGTCCTGGGTTCGATCCCCAGGTCGAGCAAAGTGTTATAGGGTTTTTCTATGAAATTCTCTGTAGCAGCTCGAGCCTCCTATTACATGGGACCTAAACATAATGGCGAACTGCGGGTAAATATTAAGTACACGCCTGTATTCCCCGAAGGGTTATGCACAGGATAACCCTTCTGGGAATACAGGCGTGACAGTATGTTTGTTCTTTGATCAACGTTTTTGCTTACAGGAAGAACATTTGCCACTCTATTAATGAAGACTTCCTTGACGCATGTGATTCGACGATACAAAATCAACGCCGACATCGACAAACTGAAGCTCAAAGTAGACTTCCTATTAAAACCAGTCTCCGATTCCTTAATCAGTATAGAGAGAAGAAACTAAGAAATAAATTTATTATGACGCAGCTGTTACAAATAATATCCCCAAAATTGTATTGACACATATTAAAATACTTTATTACCTATATTAGTAGGTATTGATTTAATTATTTATTTTTTCAGTATTTAATTTATTCACAACATGTAACATTTGGCCTACTCTCCGTAAATTGTATCAAAATGTTATGCTGTTTAATTTAATTGTAATTAATTCGGAGTAGTTATATTTTTTATTAAACCTTCTATTTTGAATAAACCAGACACCAGTCAACTAGTCCCATTGACATATTAGCCGAGTGTCTATTTTTCTATGGTCTAAGACTAGTTGGTTCTTAAGACTGGTTGTCTTAAACCATATAAAAATAGCCACTCTCCACTGTTGGTGAGAAATTATCGCTCTTGGACACCTGCAATTCCTATTGGTATTGCCAAAGGAGTTGCTAATGCGTTGACGAACAGGGCCCCTAGACAATGTCACATCTTCATTATCGATGACGAAGTTAGATATCCGAAATGTATGGATTTGACATAATTTCATCACGTAATATATCGAAAGATTATGCCAATTCCATACATTTCAGATTAATCTAACTTCGTTTTCGATATGGAAATGTAACATTGTCTAGGCCTCCAGGCTTGTTGCAACTCCAAATTAAATTTATTTTTGTCAGAATTGTGCATCACAGGCAGTGGTCTCGTTATGTTAGTTTTGACTTGAAGCATCCGGTGTACTTAAGCGGAGAGACGCAGTTCAAATCCAGCCGGCGGCGGCCGAATTTGCTGTCTTTGTAGGTTACTTTTATGTTTTGAAGCGTGCTATTTTAGTTTAGCTTACCCCCCGTTCGCACTGACGACAAGACATGTTGCAATTATATATTTTACTCTTTTTAACTCTCAAATAGTGAAAGGGATAGGTTGATTTGCAACATGTTTTGTCGTCAGTGTGTGTGTGTGTGTGTATATTTGCATAAATTATTGTTTCCTTAAAATAACTACATATTTACTTCAGTTCTTAGTCGACATAATACTATCATTCAGGCTAGGTGCTGGTGATCGGTGATGATTAGTTTTATATTATTATTTGTGTTAATATGCCTTTGCGCAGCTTCGGTATGGATGGTGCGAAACGGATTGGGAAAACACGTTCTGCCTCCGATACTTCCGAAGCGTTTGCCCATCATTGGGCATGCGTATTTGCTGGCTGGTGACGGCTTAAGTAAGCTATCTGTTTTTTTTATTAGTCTTGATTTTATCCTAAATATATCTTTTTTTTATTAATGCATCATTGGTCAAAATTCTCAGTAGCAGCTGAGAGTTTAGATTTGAGCTCTGTTAATGGCTATAGGCTCGCCGTAAAATGAATTACTATAGCCTTCGCGTCACCCATAGGGATTAGCAGAGGCGTGAACGTACAGTTTCTTCGAAACAACAAAGCCTATCTTTTTGTATTTTTTAGGCATTTTCCATGAAAAGAATAATCTCTATAATGCACACATGCATTCTCATTTTTTATTTACCTCAAAGACTTAAATAAAAAATGTGAAGACAAATTTCGACCTGGGCGGGTATAACTCGCGGTGGCTTAGCGGTCACAGGGTCTGGTGTACCTAATCAGAAGACGCAGGTTCAAACCCTGCCCGCAGTCGTATTTTTCCTTCACTTAAAATAATATACATACAATCATACATACAGTTACGCCTGTATACCCCGAAGGGTTAGGCAGAGGTGTACTAATGTACACCGACACTTCGCCGGTATGTTTAAGTCCCATGTAATAGGGGGCGAGCCTATTGTCACTAACCGGGCACAAATCCAGACTCTGAGCTGCTACTGAGAATTTCATAGAAAAGCCCAATAAAACTTTGCTCGACCTGGGGATCGAACCGCGTCTAGCGTAGCAGTCGCGCTAATAACTAACTACTAAGTCACTTAAATAACTTTATAACTAAGCCTGTCTGAGGTTGGCTGCAAGTGGTCTTGCAGTGGTTAATTTTAAAAGAAAGAGTCCGTATGAGGACAATTCCATCAAAAACATCTATGTGAAACGACCACAATAACATCGATGTAAGTATATTTTTTTTAGATTTTTGTTGATTTTTGTAAAACCGGCCAACCGATTTCGATAAAATTTTAATGGGACCACCTCTGACGCATGGCCAACTAAACAAAAAAAGAATTCCCAGAATCGATCCATAATTGGCGGAATTATTCTTCCTTTATATATAGTCGCTTGAAAGAATGGGGTTTCGCACAAATTTTAATGTGTAAAAAATCGTTTCGTTGCCAGGTCGAAAACCTGGACAGACCAGCCAGTTTAGCTGGGCATTTGGGCTAAAAGCTTGATAAAGCCTCGCTACGCACGGTGGCACTGTTGGACTATAGAATGTGCAAGAGAAACTGGCAGTTGTTACATAAAAACAATTATTTATTTGCACGGACTTAGAACAACATGTTCTAAGCCCGTGATTGATTTAATTGATTGTTCTAAGCCCCTTTGATTTGTTGACAGGTTTTTGGCGCACTTTAAAAACAATTGCCGCCGAAACAAAGAAGCAGGGAGGTGTCAGCGTCCTACTAATGGGATTTAAATTACACTATGGTAAGATTAGATATACTTGTTTATTCGTCATAAGCCTACCAATGACTCCTGAGATAAAAGGTTCTACCTATTCCAGGGGAAAGAAATCCTTTATGTTGTATTCATCATCGTCATCATCATTATCATCAATCTCATATAGTCTAGTCCACCACGCTAGCCTACTGCAGGTTGGCAGACTTCACACGCCCGCGCCGTCAAGAAAATCTCTAAGGCACACAGGTTTCCTCACGCTGTTTTCCTTCACCGTAACGCGGGATAATTTATTATTAATACGCACATGACTTCGAAAAGTCAAAGGTGCATGCCTTGGATTCGAACTCAAGACCTTTTACTTGGCAGTCCAATGGTCATATCACTAGGTTATCACTGCACTCAACGTTGTTCATTTGCTTGATGGGTAATGAACTTATTTATAATTACTATTATTTAGAAATAATTACAGGTTAAGAATAAAAATACATTTACACTATTTTACAAAAAAAAAAACAGTGGGCGCGACTAGGCGTCAAAGTACTCCTCGGCATCGCTGTCGTCTAGCATCATGCCCCGAAGACTGGCAGCATTGCCACTTTGAATGGCAATGCTTATACGCTCCGCTAGGAATAAGCCAGCTCTCTGATCACGAGAGGCATCGACCAGTCCTCTAGATAATTCCTTGTAGAGAAGACGAGCAATCGGACCCTAGCGTTTCGACCCCAAGCGGCTCAAAAATATAGCTACCCAACAGGTTGCTATACCTGCGCCGTTTGAGAGTCTCCACGGCAGCAGCAGTAGCGCCAGCGCAGCTGAGTTTGAAAGATGGGATGGAGCAAGGGTGTCAACACAAGTTGCATCACACACCAAAGACCTGCCCGTTTTCCAAGGCAAAAGCGACATACCATCTGGTCTCTTCCCATCGTCACGTAACAAGCCATTAGGTTCTAAAACAAGATCCCGATGTTGGATGAAGGAAGTGCCCGAAGCCAGAGATTTACTGGCACTACCTTCGGCGTCACTGCTGCCATCACATTCTATTCTATCATCAATATTCCAACTCTTGCAGTGATAACAGATTCAGAAGATGCTCTGACAGCTGCTAACGCGTGCCTGCAAAAACATTTCGCGTATAATTACGCTAAGCCGTGGATAGGTGAAGGATTGCTCACTGCCTCAGGTTAGTAAGGCATTTTCTGGAAGTGCATACTCATAAATTCGCCGGCATGTTATCTACGAACAATTTGTGAAAAACCAAAAAACATGTGCTTTTTTTTAAATCACATTACATCACACATTACTAGTACCTATTCTTGTTAACCACTCGTACTAAGCTAAATGCTTGTATTACGAGTGGGTTCACGTCGGTAGTGCAATGGGTAGGTATGTTCCGGTAATCCGTCGCTACAACAACACTTGTGTTGTTGTAGCGTCAGACCTGCGTCTTCTAACCTATCTAGAACTGCAATTAATCTCTCCATGTGTTGCTTTTTATCAATTCCTGTAATTAAAATGTCGTCGAGAAATAACACGACTCCTTCTAGGCCTGAGAGAGTACATTCCATAGCACGTTGGAAAATTGCTGACGCGCTCGACAACCCAAAAACCAACCTTGTATATTTAAATAGTCCACGGTGAGTATTTATACATGTTATCTTTTGAGATTGTTCTTTTAGACAAAACTGGTTATATGCCATAGACAGGTCTAATTTGGTAAATTGTATGCCACCATACAATTTTGCAAACAGATCATTTATCGTCGGTAAAGGGTATTTATCGATGACTAACTGCTTGTTTATTGTGACGGAAAAATCTGCGCAAATTCTCACTCCACCATCTTTTTTTAAGGCAGGGACTATTGGTGACGCGTAATCTGAATGTTCGACAGGTTCTAAAACACCTAATTGAACCAAACGATCCAGTTCTTTTTCTATTTTGTCTCTCAAAGCATAAGGTACCGAGCGAGCCTTGAAAAAAATCGGTTTCGAGTCTGATTTTAATTTGAGTTCTACTGCGTATTTATTAAATTTTCCCAATTTACCTGAGAATACTGTAGAAAATCTAGAACTTAAATAATCCATTACTGAATCCTCATTTGAACTGCATATAGATTTGACTGTAGATGTAAGTTCCAAACCGAATTTAGAAATAAAATCACGACCCAATAACGGTGGGCCATCGTGACGCACCACGAATAAAATAAGTTTGTGCCTCATTTTAGAGTATTCAATTTCTAAATTAATAAAGCCTACTGTTTCGAGAAGTTGCCCTGTATAGCTAAATATTTTTTTATTAGAACTAGATAATGGCACTTTATTGAAATGTAGGGTATACGTACGTTGTGAAATAATACTCACTGTGGAACCACTATCAATCTCAAACTCCAAAACCAGCCCATCGACATTAACGCTTGCCAACATAGGTCTTCCCTTTTCGCAACGTATATTTAAGCACAACTTACCGTCGTCATCCTCATCGTCCACAATACCTCCCACAACACGTTTAATAACTGCGTCATTTGTACACATCTTTTTTAAATGGCCCTTGTTATTGCACTTCTTACATTTATAGTTTTTAAAACGGCACTGATTGGTTTTGTGATTGTAATAACCGCACACACTGCACTTTTCCTTCACCGCGAACACCGCACCGGCCTCATCAACGCTGCTGCCGGCTGCGCCTGCGCCACATGGCGCGGGTGCGGCGAGGGCAGCGCGCCGCGCGCACCGCACACTTTCCGCCAACTCCACCGCCTTGGCTAAGGTTAAGTCCGTCTGGTCCTGGGCAAAGAGCTTGTCTCGCTCACGACCCGGCAACATGCCCATAATAAATTTGTCGAGAAGAGCTTCCTCCAAGTTCTTAAACCCGCAGTGTGCTGCCAATCCCCTAATTCTGGCCGCCCATTGAGTGTGGCTTTCGTCCGGTCGCTGTACTGCCGCGAAGAAAACAGACTTTTCAGCAAATCCGAGCCTCTTTGGTTCGAAATGACGATCCAAAAGTTTCAAAATCTCATCGTAGTCAGTTTCCTCCAACTTTTTAGGCAGCGCCAGATCCCTTGCTAGCATATAAGTAGGTCCGGTGAGAGCGCTTATGAGAATTGCCCTCCGTTTGACCTTGCGCTTATCCGACTCATCCGTTATATCATTGGCAATATACCATTGTTGTAGCCGAGACTTGTAACTAGTCCATTCTTGAGACAAATGGTCGAAATTTGACAATAATCCAAAAGAAACACCAAAAGATGACATTTTTGCACTCGTGAATCCGAACCGCCTCGTCGCCACTGTTAGATATGTAAGGTGGCGGGGACAAGCATTGAATACGCTAGCTAATGACACACTGATTTATTACTTAAAGAACAGGTTATACACCGCGCCGCCAAGCGGTGCGCACACATACATAACAGGTACCGTCAACCACATGATCGCAAGTCCGACGCCCTAGCCATTAGGCTACCGCCGCTTAATATTAATTTGGCGCCCAAGATGAAACGTTCTACCCTAATCTTATCTGTCTTATTACTATTTTGTATAGGTGAAATTTGGAAGCGTCACCGTAAGTTGCTGACTCCTGCATTCGGGTTGCCAGTGGTCCTCAGCTTTTTGGACATCTTCAATAGCAAGTCAAGACAATTGGTTCAGAATTTAAAAGTTGAAGCGGGCCGAGGACCGTTCGATCATAGCGTATATTTGAGGAAACATGCTTTAGAGTCATTTTGTTGTAAGTGTACGTTGCTTTTGTCTATTTTAAGATGATTATCGCAGTTAATAGATAACTTTTATATTATTTTTAGTAACTGCATTTGGAATAACTGATTTTGAAGACAACAAATTCCTGGAAAAATATTTGAGCGTTGTCGATGTGATTTTAAGCATCGTAACACGAAGATTCCAAAATTTTTGGCTCCATAGTGATCTCATATTTAAATTGTCTGGCCTCAAAAAGCAATACGATAAAAGTGTGAAGATTGCCCATGGAATGGCAGATAAGGTTAATAATTATTTATTTAGAGTGATCGATTAAATATCTTCGTGTCGAAGGTACCTACGATTTTTTTATACTAAAATATTCTTCGCCCAAAACTTAGCCACCTCTAAAGCGTTGTCAGTGACAGCGCAGAGGTCGTCTATACTGTAGGTTTCAGGGCATAGAGAACAGGATATAAGGTCAGCCATAATTTGCGACACAGCTCCACATCCGCATCCTGTAGCGGTTTCGTTGAGATAACCCCATTTCACTAAATTGGAGTTATTCCTCCCCACTTGGGTTCGAAGTTGATTTAGTGGAAGTCACTAAATCAGCTCCGAACCCAAGTGGGGAGGAATAACTCAGGTGGGCCTGGGAAGGTTAGACCCTGCGGGGAGATGCTCATGTGGTGGTATGTACTTAGTGAGTCTGCGGTGGGAATTTCTCCAGCCAAAGTTTACGCCAGGCCTCGGCTCGGCATCCTAATATTCATTGAAATCGAACGATATCAAAGTGTATGGAATATGTATATAAACTGCAGACAGAAATTATCGATAACTTATACTTTTAGGTAATACAGCTTAAGAAAGCGATGAGGACGAACGGCGATGTATCAGGTTTGTAATATCTCTGTTATCTCCAACTTGTAGCTGTATTACAACAGCATAGATAATGAAGGTCTCAACTCGAAGGTCAAAGGCTCAGCTCAAGGCGTGTGTTTACAAGCCTTCGGGCAAGAATATTGGAAGATACAATGCAATTATTCCTTCTTCTAAGAAAAAGTTGCAAACTTTCAGTCATTCATCATAGGTTTTGCCTTAGATAGGCGAAAGAGATCTCTCTAACTTTAAATAGCACCATCCTTTTCTAACAACCTAAAATGAAAGCACACACAATACGTGTTGCTACTGAGACTGCCTCGTTAATCTAGTGGTCCTAAGCGCGACTGCTAAGCTAGAGGTCCTGGGTTCGATATCCCAAGACGAGCAAAGTGTTATTGGGTTTTCTGGATTTATGCCCGGTTAATGGCAATAGGCTCGCCCCCTATTACATGGGACCTAAACATACCGGCGAACTGTGGATGTACGGCGGCCAGCACATCAAGTTACCACAAAATGTCAAATTTTCTCAGTTTATTTTGAACGTTATCTTCAACAATTTAAGGTTTCAAATCATTTGGAGAAATTTAGCAGTTTTGTATACCTTGACCTGGCGACTGTACATTAAGTACACCTGTGCCTAACCCTTCGGGAAAAACAGGTGTGATGGTATATTATGTTAAATTTATTAAAGCAAAAGGAATTTTTGACTCAACTGCTAAGCTGCTAACCTGAAGTATGCAGCCGTGAGTTATAACGTAGCCAGTTAAATTATTAAATACATGAGGCTTAATAAATTAATTTTAATTTCTTATTTACCACAGAAAGAAAATACAAAGCCTTACTGGATCTTCTCCTGGACTTGTCAGGAGATAACGCGTTAACTGATAAGGAGATCAGGGAAGAAGTGGACACTGCTATCGTGGCTGGCTTCGATACTACATCCAGCTTGATGACGTATATCCTGATACTACTTGGATCAAACCCGGAAGTGCAAGAGAAGACATATCAAGAGTAAGTTTAAAATACAATTATATATATTATAGAATGTGCCTACAAGTTACGAGTACCAAGTGTTGTGGGTCGCACATTACTAGTATTCTTGTTAACCCCTTGCACTAAGCTAAATGCTTGTGTTACGAGTGGGTTCACGTCGGTAGTGCCATTGGTGAGTTTCGAACTAGCAACCACATGATCGCAAGTCCGACGGCGTAGCCATTAGGTTACCGCCGCTTTTAAATATCGGGAAATGGTCGTTAATATTTATGTCATAGAACTTGTTTTCTTGTAGCGTTAAATTTTTCGTGGTAATTAAAACTACTACAAAAAAATAAAATTACCTATGTATTTAACCGCACTACAGAAAGAAATTCCTCAAATTATGATACAAGCATTTAGCTTAGTACAAGGGGTTACCAAGATTACTAGTGATGTGCGACCCACATTGCTAGTAAGCTTTTTTTTAATATATATATATATATATATATATATATATATATATATATATATATATATATATATATATATATATATATATACTTTATCCAGGATCAAAGAAGTCTGCCAGACGGACCGGGACGTGGTTAAAGATGATCTGCAGAAGTTGGTGTACACTGAGGCTGTAATCAAAGAGAGTTTGCGTATCTATACTATTTCACCCGTTTTTCTTTGAGATATGTTGATAAAGATGTCAAACTTAGTAAGTCTCTTTATAATAATTTGACTTATCAATTCGTTCGTAAGATAACGTACCATCACGCCTGTATTTCCCGAATGGTTAAGCAGAGGTGCACTTATTTACAGCCACACTTGTCATCCATGGGTCACCACTTGCTAGGTCCCATATAATAGGGAGTGAGCTTATTGCCATTCACCGGCCACAAATCCAAGCTCAGAGTTGCTTATTTTAGTGAAGGAAATATACGACTACGAATTTGCCATCACATTTTTAATTTACGTCTTTGAGGTGACTTAGTGGTCATAGCGTCTGGTGTACCTAACCAGAAGACGCAGGTTCGAATCCTGCCCGAAGTCGTATTTTTCCTACACTAAACTTTATAATCTTTGCATGGAAAATGCCTAAAAAATACAATCAGAGATGCTTGTGAGAATTTCATAGAAAAACACATTGCTTGAATTATATTTCTTATTTATTTCTATATTTTTTTAGAAAACTACACAATGCGAGCTGGCAGTCAATGTATACTGCTCTCGTTCGGGATCCATTTTACGATACCGTATGGGGCGAAGACGCATATCAGTTCAAGCCAGAAAGATGGCTGGATCCTGGCGTTCCTGCCAACGCTGGTGCCTTCTCCGGCTTTAGTCTTGGAAAGAGATCATGTTTGGGTAAGTGTGTTTGAAGCCATATCATGCTATGACCATGTACATGCGGTTTTTAGTACGAATGCGACATACAATGCCACCTCCTTAGGTGACAGAGGATGCACGAAGACCTTCTCTGCCTAAAAAAAATGTGCATGTAGTGACTTCTTGTGTATTACGTAGAACTACGCCGCAACGAGTCTTGAATCGCTCAAGAAATAAAATTACTTTTAACAAAAAAGTTAAACCGCCTTCAAAAAATAATAAAATAATTTTGTCTAAAACAGTTTGGGAAGTCGGTGACTTCTATTTGAGTGGGTCTTCTGTTTTTGCCACCGACTTCCCAAACTGTTTTAGACAAAATTATTTTATTATTTTTTGAAGGCGGTTTAACTTTTTTGTTAAAAGTAATTTTATTTTGAAATTTTTAGTGGAAAGTTTTGTTTAGAAGTATTTGTTAGCCAACTAAACGCACTGCTCCAATAATACAGCGATGTTTCAGAGTAAACGATAATATCATCGATGTAAACAATTTTTAGATTTTTGTTGATATTTTCAAAACTGCCTAACCGATTTCGATAAAATTTAAACGGGACCACCTCTAAAGTATGACCTACCAAACAAAAAAACAAGAATAAAAATCGGTCCACAATTGGCGGAGATATCGAGAAACAAACATACAAAAAAAAAAAAAACCTACAGACGAATTGAGAACCTCCTCCTTTTTGAAGTCGGTTGAAAAATACTATGCAACTTTAATATACCTACAGGCTTGACACCTTTTAACAAAAAAGTAAAACCGCCTTCAAAAATAATAAAATAATTTTGTCTAAAACTGTTTGGGAAGTCGGTGACTTCTATTTGAGAGGTTCTTTTGTTTTCGCCACCGACTTCCGAAACGTTTTAGACAAAATTATTTTATTAATTTCAACCGACTTCAAAAAGGAGGAGGTTCTCAATTCGTCTGTACCTATGTTATTTTTTAAAGGCGGTTTTAGTTTTTTGTTAAAAGTAATTTTATTTTTTATTTTTAGTGGAAAGTTTTGTTTAGAAGTACTTCTTAGCCAACTAAACGACAAAAGACAGCGATGTTTCGGAGTAAACGATAATATCATCGATGTAAACAATTTTTAGATTTTTGTTGATATTTTTAAAACTGCTCAACCGATTTCGATAAAATTTTAACGGGACTATCTCTGAAGTATGACCTACCAAACAAAAGATCATTAAAATCGATCCACAAATGGCGGAGAAAGCGCGTGATAAACATACAAAAAAGAAAAAAAAACAACATACAGACGAATTGAGAACCTCCTCCTTTTTGAAGTCGGTTGAAAAGGAACACCCTTTTTAAGGTGTCAAGCCGATGCAGGGTAATAGGGGACTACCATACTTATCGATTGGACCCCGCGTTTATTACATATACTTAACATTTGCAGGAAAAACCTACGCCATGACATTAATGAAGACACTTTTAGTGCATTTTGTAAGACGTTATAAAGTGACGCAAGCTGATGACACCAAAATGCAGCTTAAATTCGACTTCATACTGAAACCGGACTCGGGACATGAAATCGCTTTGGAAGAAAGAGTATAAACGGCATTGTAAAACGAACGTGTAACGAATATTACCAACTCAAGCAAATAATCGAAGAGTTTTAAAAACATTAACAATCAAAATCAATCAATTTGTTAATGCAAAGACATCCAACTTACTCACAGTTTCTTTACTTCAAACCATTTGTGATCTATTATTTACCCTTAAAATACTCATTTACTTTATCTCATCGGGATTTGAATTACATAGGTATTCAAATTCCAATTCCAAAAATATGACAATAATAAAAATCTTAGAAAGTATAAAGAACTAAAAATATTGAAATAAAGCTACTTTTTACGGATTTTATCGCGTTATATCGATATTTTTAAAATTCCCGACGTTTCGGATCCTTTACAGCATCCATGGTCACGGGTGGACTGAGGTGGTGGTCGTCCTAATGTCAAAATTATCAACCGCTACCCTACATTTTGTTGATTATTATTTATGCCGGTCACGCAGAATGAGCTCACCGTATCCTTAGGTCTCACAGTCTGGTGCTTGGATTTAATGGAATCTATGATTGGGTTCCAAGCAGATGGTAAGACCCAGCCATCTTCTCTATTGAAATTTGGATGTTTTTTAATTTCAATAGCCTCGCGAATCATCCTAGGTAGGAATCGGTTTTCTTTTGCAAGGACTTGTGGTTTATCAAATCTCATGTAGGTAGTGCTGGGTCTTGTCAAGTGTATGTTCACAAACTGCTGACTTCCCGGAACGGCGATGTTTGACATCGGCGATGTGTTCTTTTACGCGGGTCCCTATGCTTCTTTTAGTTTGGCCTATGTATGAGAGACCGCAATCACAATCAAGCTTGTATACTCCTGCATCTTGTAGAGGTATGTGGCACTTGAAATGCTGTTACTTTATTAGATGGTAATATTGTGAAAGTATCATCTACGTACCGCTTGTAGAACTTCGGTGTTACAGGAGCAGATTTTAGAGCAGTCTCCTCGAAATCTTCCATGAAGATGTCAGCAACAATGGGAGATACTGGAGAGCCCATTGCTACACCATCCACTTGCGTGTAGAATTTATTACTCCACAATAGATAGCCAGATGTTAGGCAATGTTGTAATAGTTCAGCATATTCAATAGGCATGTCATTCTCTTATAGTTTCCTAGATACAATTCTGATGCAGTCTTCTACTGGTAGGCATGTAAATAATGACTGGACATCAAAACTGACCATAGTTTCATCATCAGCAAGCTGTAGGTGTTTTATCTCACTGATAAAATGGTATGAGTCCTTCACATGTGCAGCCGTGTTTCCTCTGAGTGGTGAGAGTACTTTCGCCAGGTGTTGAGCCAATCTGTAGGTTGGTGATAACGCGATAAAATCCGTAAAAAGTAGTTTTATTTCAATGTCTAATATTCGCGTAAGTGTTAGAAACTAAAAATATGTTATGGTGCCTGTACTAAGTATTGCATCTTAATTGTATCTTTTGAAGCAAATTAAGGCGGAGGTAGCCTAAGGGCGTGGTACTTGCGAACATGTGGTTGCCGGTTCGAAACCCACCCATTGCTTTACCGACGTGAACCCACTCGTAATACAAGCATTTAGCCTAGTACCAGGGGTTAACCAGAATACTAGCAATGCGCGATCCACATTTCTAGTAAGCTTTTTTAATAATTGGACCCTAAATATAACCAAATTAGCACAGCACAGCAGTAGCACTACCTTTTATTTCATGACCGCATCACTTCCTTAAATTGATTTCTTGAGATCTTCTTCTTCTTCTTATCTTATTTTCTTCCTTCTCTTTACCTTTAAGTTCTTCTTTGCAATTATATTAATAGGTAGGTACTAAGTTTTAATATGGCAGACCACGGAGGAGATGGCGGGATGAACTGGATGCCTTTCTTGAGAATTGGAAGGAGGTGGCACGGCACCGGGTAAGGTGGAAGAAATGGGGGGAGGCCTTTGCTCAGGAGTGGGACAATACGGGTAATAAAAAAAATAAAAATAGTTTTAATATGTGGAACCTTGTTATGAGCAATTTAAGTGAAAATATTGTTTCTTTAGCTATAAGTGTTTTTAGTCTGTAAGCTTTCCTAAAATAAATAAATAAATATTTAAAAAACGCATTCCCAAAGATCCACAGCGCGAAGCAAATGTTTCAAAAAACGGGCACACATCGAAACTCAAAGCTGCTACTGGGAATTTCATAAAAAATACGAATCAACTGCTCGAACGAACCTAGGCATCGAATCCAGGATCTAGCGTAACAGTCGCGCTTGCGAACCATAGATTAATGAAGCAGTAAGAAAGGTTTGTATTTACCTCAAATACTAGTGTGTAGCCGACTAAGATTTAGGTACAATATGTGCTTAAAGAAATCAGAAGAACAAATAACTATAACATTTGACCAAACATAACTGTCAATCAACTGTCTTTAAGCGGCGGTAGCCTAATGGCTAGGGCGTCGGACTTGCGATCATGTGGTTGCCGGTTCGAACCCCACCCATTGCACTACCGACGTGAACCCACTCGTAACACAAGCATTTAGCTTAGCACGAGGGGTTAACAAGAATACTAGTAATGTGAAACCCACATTGCTAGTACCTAAGCTTTTTTGTAAAAAAAAAAACACTTTTTATCCCATTGATGGGTTAAATGGTAAGCATCGCCGTCATGTTAAGTATATTCAATATGTAATTCAAAGTTAAGCACATTTTTATAGCAGTGTTAGTAACAGATTATATATTCTGTGGTTACGGAGTATTTCATAATAATAAGCATGTTTATTGAAGCTCATGTGCTATAACTACTGTGGTTAAAGCATGCATGGCCTCCTCTCGCTCAAGTTCTGACAAAATAAAATAAAATCACATTCCTTAACAGAAACATTTACTGAAAAAATATTCAAGATACATAATATTATTGTTTCATAACAATTACTTATTATCTTCCTAGAAAATAAAACCCGCAAAATATTCCTTTAAGACAACAACCGAAGATTCATAATTGAATAGACATTGAATGTCGCTACATCTATGTTATGCAAAATTTACTCTTATACATAAATGCCGTATAGTTTGAATTAATAATTACTAGTATTTTATTAAAGGCATTAGTTGGCCTTTCGGAAGTACTCCTTGCTTCCTTCAGGGCTGGGCTTGATTGTGTCAGCGTTTGTGTCGGGGTTCCAGTTAGCCGGGCACACTGTGAAATAAAAAGCCATAGATAGTGGAGATTTATTAATTGAAAAGCGTCCTTATTGTATTCAATTACAGTTGTAATTGATATCTCATGTACGGAGGCTATCACAAAATGACTCTCAGATGATTTTGAACTTAATTATCGACAATTTAAGGTTTAAAATCATTTGGATAATTTTTTGTATGACTTGATGTGCTGGCGACTGTACCTATACAAAAATAAATCGTGATAACGTGATGAATGCTGTGAGTTCAACGCATTTTGGGCGCAGAACTGCTTAACTGATTAACTATCGCCTTACTGTACCTAAAATAGAGTTGAAAATACAGCAAGAACATGCACAACCTTGCATCGGACGTGTATGTAGAGGCGATACATTATATCTTTAATTATCATGACACTTATCCACACATACGGCTACAAGTCAAGTTATACATATCCATTATAAGCTGACCTTGTATTGTGTAGATTAGTGATGTAACGAATATTAGCATTCGCATTTTATAAAAAAAAATCGTTTTAAAATCGTTCTGAATCGATGAATAAGGATTAGGCACCATTTCTATCTCTCAGCTTTGACTTGCTTTTCAACGCACCACTCTCCCGTGACTATTGATTATTGGCAAGAAATATTTTTGTGGCTCAGTCTTACCCCATGTTCCCACTGATGACAAAACATGTTGCAAACAGCTATCTTACTCTATTTAAGTCTCAAAGAGTGAGTGAGATAGGTAGCTGTTAGCAACATTTTTTGTCATCAGTGGGAACTCGGGGTAAAAACTTTGTAATTTTGTAAAATGTCACTTGACTCTTTCGACTCAAAAGGTCGCCGACCCCAGCCTAAGTGGATACATACCTTCTCCGTGTTTATCGGCAAACTGGAAGGCTTTGACAAGTCGGAGGGTCTCGTCCACTGATCTACCGACAGGCAGATCGTTGACTGACATGTGCCTTAAGATACCGTTTCTGTCGATAACGAACAGACCTGGAAATAATGGATTCTTTTAATCATTATTATTTTTTATTGCGTTAAGCATTAGCTTTCCGCCCACGGCTTCGGCCGCTTGGTTTCTCACCTTTCTGTACTATAATATGTATATACTTATAAACCTTCCTCGAGAACCACGCTATCCATTCGTGAAAACAGCATTAGAATCGGAGCATTAGTTTTTGAGTTTATCGCGAACAGACAGAATCTATTAGCTAACTAAGCAAGTATTTTTAAGATGACATCAAATTTACCTCTAAGCGCGAATCCCGCGTCAAGAAGAACATCGTAGTCCTGTGAAATCTTCTTCTGGTAGTCAGCTAGCAGAGGAATCTCTAGTCTTCCAAGACCACCGTCCTAGAGTACAAAGTTTTAATGAAATCTAAGCTCTCGACCAGTGGCGTAGAGTGGCTTTTTGGAATTCGCCGATACAAAGGTTATTGTATATATGTTTGGATACTAGTCAAACTCAGATCAAATAAAAAGTTAAGATGGAACTTTGCGAACAAAGAAGTTAGACCGGCTAAAACTACGCCTTGCCGTGTACAAACACAATTGCACGCACACACGTATATCGAAACTACGCCTTATCTGCCTCTATCTTGTTAGTCGAGCTATCGAAAGCTAGCGAAAGGCGTAGTTTAGTATATGTTTGACTACTAATCAAACCACTTTACCACTATCAGTCTTGTACCTATTTTGGAATCTCTCTTCAAAATTGTGGCCCTTTATAGTTAACCTACTTTACTGAACCTTATTCACAAAATCAGTTAGAGTGGTTTTTTCGCTATATTATAGCGAAAAAACCACTTGACTTGACCTGTCAAATTTCTCCAAATGATTTTAAACCTTAAATTGTTGAAGATAAAGTTCAAAATCAACTGAGAAAATTTTACATTTTGCTTGTGCTGGCCACCTACATATACTTATACGTACCTTCCTAGGAGTGTTGGTCCATGCAAGATGACTAAACTCAGAGTCTGTTGAGACACCGATGACTTGGCAGTCAATACTACCGAAGTCCTTGGCTCTGTCACTGAATGCAATCAACTCGGTTGGGCATACAAATGTGCTGTAAAGAGGAAAGATTTTTATAAAGCATTGTGGTCAATACTACCACTGGTATTGCAGATGTCATTGTTATTGTGACGTCACAGCTAGTATTACACCAATACGAAAATGTTGTTATATCAATTAAATTTGCATTTTTTGTTCACAAATTTCTGAGTTTTCGATGTCAGTATGTCTGCAGAGACTTATCGTTTATTTAGTTATTTATTAATTAGTTATTTATTAAGAATCTCATATACACATACTTAACCTCTCCCACGATTAGAATGCAACCTATGCAAAAATGTGCAGTATGCAGGTGCATATATGACTATTATTGCCATTCTTTTCGTTTCCCTACAATTTTTGCAAATTAGAGCAGGAAAAATATAGTTTTACGAATTTCCATGAAAAAAAAAACGCAAATTTTCTTGCACACTTGGTGTGCAAACTACATTTGCCGGGTTAATGAGTTAAAGCTATGAAAACTCAAAGGTATGTTACAAGTGTCTGCAGACATACTTACTACATACAGACAGTATTTCAAATATTTTGAATTATGTATTTTTTATACAAAGGAAGGTGTACGGCGCCGCGGGCAACCCGCGATCATTTTAAGATTTTCAAGCAATACTGATTATTTGATTATGTGCAGTCGCCAGCAAATCAAGTTATACAAAACTGTCAAGTTTCTTCAAATGATTTTAAACCTTAAAATGTTAATGATTAAATTCAAAATAGTCTGAGAAAATTTTAACATTTTGTTGATGTGCTGGCGACCAGACGTAAAGATTATAATTATTTCACACTTAAATTGCTTGCCCCAGTGCGAATTGTGCCTAACCACCCAAGTGGATTTTATCCAACACAAAGGTTTGGGTCAATTCTGGGTGACTCCTTTTTTATCTCAATTTGTTTGTTTATTTCATTTGTATTGTAACTGTTTCGTTGGATAAAGCTGAATTAGAAATTCTTTAAACAAAACTTTGTCTATATTATTTAAATCTATTAAAGGGTTTGGTTGTAATGGTTCTTTTATTTTCATAAAATGTATGTTTTATACCAAACAATAATTAATACTCACAAATCTAATGGGTAGAATAGTAGGACCAAATATTTCCCATTGAAGTCTGAGAGTTTAAGATTTTTAAATTCACCATTGACCACTGCAGTAGCTTCAAAATTTGGTGCTGGCTTTTGAACCTTAGGAACAAATGCTGAACTGGCTGAAAGGAACAACATTATTCATGTAGTTTTTAAAGCATGGAGGATTACATACCAAAGCTTTTCCACAATTATAAAAAGTATGTACAGTAGGTTGTAGCTGTTACCTGACCCACCGACTATATAACTATAACTTGAATAGACATAATCACCCAGGAAAAGCCACTGGCTATCCTAGTCAGTGGCTTTTCGATTTTGCGATTCATGCATCAAATTTCATAATTAGGTGCACACAGCTACATATGATGCAATACATGTCCAGTATAAGCTGGCCTCATATTGTATAGGCTTTCCAAATATTGAGAGATCAACTTATAGTGGAAATATTATATAGCAGCTTATGTAAACACTGAAATTTTAATGATAAGAATTATTGCATTATAACACATAGCACAAGATTCTAGTGCACCCTGGGATAACCAACATAGATTTCACAAACCAATTGAAAATCTAAAAATTTTCTTGTGCCCAGAGAACCTAACTTGCTTCGCTGCATTAAAACCATGAAATCATCATCACTAATAAAAAAATACAATGGTAACTTAATTATACGTAAGAGGTCATTGAATAAATGAATATTTTGTAGGTTATGTAACAAATAACATAGCCTACTGTTACCTGTTGATACTTACTGGTGGAAAAGTTCAGGTTTTTCACCGATGATACTGCAGGAGCGAGGACCTACGGAATCAAAAAATCAAAGTGAATAACGTCGCAATTCTACCTATCACAGGAATATAAATATTTAGGCAAAAAAATTTAAAACTCACTCTGCGAGCTACTTGTTTTACCAAGAACGACATGCTTCTGCTGTTACTGTGATAAACTAAGTTATATCTCACACAATTTATTGATTGCCGGAAGCAAGGAAGACTAGTATTTTCTACTTCCCACCGGCCGAAACGTAATAAATATCTTAAATTTTCTTCACGTTGGATTGACAACAACACACAATATTAGACAAATCTTTGTGACAGTGACATTGACAGTGATTAGCCATTGACTTCGTGAGAGAGTCAATGGTACACAGATTAGTAATGATGTCTGGTCTGATATTCTGAGAGTATTCTGTGGTCAGTTCAAAAACAATGCTAGATATTTTTCCTCTCACCTCCTTTCTTCCACGAATCGAAGAGCTTCCACGCTTATTATAGTTAGATTTTGTTACTTTAGTAAAAAGTTTGTTTAAACAGTAAAGATAAAACTCTTTTTTTCCAACTGTCCAGTTTATATTTTTCTGAACGAAGTATCGTAACATCACTCAAGTGTCAATCAAGTTGAAAGACGAACCAATCAAAACAAATATTTTAGGTTTGGTGTGTTAAAGATATTTTATATTTATTCTGAACGTTAGGTACGCAAGCAAATAAGCATATCCAGACCATCCAGTTGATCGAGTTTGTCTCCAACACTGGATATTGAATTGTGAACGGCAACTATAATAAAAAAACCGAACAGATTGGACGGTTTACGGATGAACCACATTCTTTTTTTCCGCTTTACATTTTACGCTAGCAAGCTGACCACGCTGAGCCTTTAAGCTAATGAACAATAGGTATAAACTACCTAAAACTCGCGAGGGAATATATGTTGGACGATAATTTATTAATTTTGTTTCCTTTCTTTTGATAAGAACCGTTTAAATGTGAATTGTCCCTAACAGTGTATAGACCTTGAATTTGAATAAACAATTCAAAGTTAAAATTATATAATAAAATTCCGGCAATCATGAGCGGCATAAGGATAGGCGCGCGCGCATTAATAAGCACGCAGACGCAGTTGTTGTCAAAATCCACCAACAATCACAGTTCAGAAAGTGTAAGAACATTTTCAGTAACAATTAATAGAAATATGAAGTTTTTACAATTTACGTATGATTGTTACCCAAATGATATTAGGGTTGGGTATGTGGTTGGAGATAGTGTGATTGATATAAACCGAGCTGATTGCACAATGCCCACAACCATGCTAGATATATTGAAGCTGGGAGTAAGCAACAGGGTTTTTGCGTAAGTACTTATTTATTTTCTATTATTTTCATAACACTGATCCGTCCCTAAGGTGACTATCTGATCCAAATATTCCCTTAACAAACTAGTAATCTATTATAATATTATAGAGGTTAAGTTTGTAAAGTTGAAGGGGGGTAATCTCAGGGTTGACTGAACTTTGAAATATCTTTCACCAATAGAAAGCTGCACTATTCCTGAGTGACATAGGCTATATATTATGCTGTAAAATGAAAGGAAACATGTATAGTCCAAGTGAGCGAAGCCACGGACGGAAAGCTAGTCATTCGTTCATTTCATTCCATCATCATCATCATCATCATCATATCAGCCTATGCCATCCACTGCTGAACGTAGGCCTCCCCCAAAGTGCGCCAACCATCCTGGTCTTGGGCTACAATCTGCTGCCAGCCACCTTCTTCAAATAGGAAGAAGGATAGATCTACCTGGATAACTCGGGCTTATTTCTATGTCAATGCAAGCCCTGTTATCCAATCTAAAGGACACTAAGCATGCTGCTGTAAGCTGTTAGCTGTGGTTTCAACCATGTTTCACATGAAGTTTTACTGTACTTTTTGATACAAGTAACATTTAATAAATGTCTTGCCTTCTCCTAAGTCTTGCCTGTACCAAAATTCATCAAAAATGGGTCTCTACTGTTAGCAGTATGAGAGAGATGGTATGAGATTGGCAGCTATCACTAAAACTCTTCTTTATTGGCATGCATTATACATATGTACAGTCAAAATAAGAATAATGTATACAGGCAGGTAAGCTAACTATGTTTTGACAAAGTTTGTATAATACCTATATCACGCAATACATGTCAAAATACTGGTTTTGTTAGCAGCCTCATAAGACATGCTTTGGTGTATAATTATTTATAACAAAATCTGTATTAAGACAGCTGTTTGATTCCTGCATGTATACCTAACTCTTTTGTTGACTGTACAATAAAATCATGCATATTATAGTAAAGAAAAGCTGAAAATAAACAATATGTTGCCCAAACTTAACGACCACAACCATGCAATGCCATATTAATTAGTGAATTATTTATTACTTTTTTATTTAAATGGAACTGCTAAGTGAATAATTTAGACCTATGTAAAGAGGTATTTAGAACCTGTAGGTTAAAAATATAGGTACCTATATTTATTATACCCACTTACTATCATTATCATTTTATACATTTTAACCTTGTTTATACCCAGTGTTTATATTAAATCATGATAATGTATACAAACTAGTCTACAAAAGTTCCATATATTTTTTACTGATAAGGGCAAATAATTATGTGTTATACAGTAAAAACTAATTTTGTCAGTAAAAAGCATTCAGAATTAGTTTCGACGAACATCCTTCATCATTCAAAACAAACATTGTCCTGTAGATTATTGCCAAATTTTCAAAGTGATGAAATTAAGCCTCTGTCGAAGAATGCAAACGATTTTGATCAATTTTTTAAACTGTTTGAAAGAAAGAAATAAATAAAAGATGATGTTTGCGAGAAAATTTAGATTTTTTATTATAGGCAAAGAGTAGGTGCAATGACGTATTAAATCATTGAGTAGGTGCTAGTTTGTATGATTGATTGTGGGTGGGCTGGTAAGGTAATTAAGACAGCTCGTACTTAATTGAATTTAAATATCCCTTAAAGTGGGCCAAATCACCTAGTGTGCTAACAAGTGCCACAACTTTTCTTAACAGCTCTATCTCATTCTATTAAATTTTTTGTTTTTCTTAAAATGAACCGTAGCAAATACGTAACCCATCAATTGTTATTTTTCTCTTTAGATGCGTAAATAGTCGTCAAGGAGCTATACCTCTTTCATCAGTCAAGGTGGCAGCACCAATCTATGGTGTAGACAAGATCTTGTGTGTGGCTCGGAACTATGAAGATCACTGTAAGGAACAGGGTATGGAAATTCCCCCCATACCAGTAATGTTCAGCAAGTTCTCCAGTACTATTATTGGACAGAATGAATCTTTGAAGATCAGGACCGAGATTTGTAAGGTCAGTACACACACAGCATCTGTTTTTCCCGAAGGGTTAGGCAGGGGTGTACTAATGTACACCCACGTTTCGCCCGGTATGTTTAGGTCCTATGTAATAAGGAGCGAGCCTATCGCCATTAACCGGGCACAAATTCAGACTCCGAGCTGCTACTGAGAATTTCATAGAAAAACTCAATAACACTTTGCTCGACCTGGGAATCGAACCCAAGACATCTAGCGTAGCAGTCGCGCTTGTGATTACTAGACTAACGAGACAGTTTTTTTATTTATATTTTACCTATATTTTCTTAAATGCTGAAATAGAATAACAATTATTACAGAAAGTAGACTGGGAAGTCGAATTAGCGGTTGTGATTGGCAAGAAAGCTTGTTCAATCAAAGCTGCCGAAGCTAACGAATTCATCTTTGGGTACACCATCGCCCAGGACATCTCCGGCAGAGACTGGCAAAAGGAGAAGAATGGGGGACAGTTTTTACTTGGAAAGGTATGCACATCTATAATATAAAGCTGAAGTTTGTTTATTTGAACGCGCTCATCTCAGGAACTACTGGTTGGAATTGAAAAATTATGTATGCGTTGGATAGTCCATTTATGGAGGAAGGTTATAGGCTATATAACATCACGCTACGACCAATAGGAGCGGGCCATGCGGGTGAAATCGCGGGGCACAGCAAGTGAATGATAAAATAAGAACTTATTCACAAATGAGTGAGAGACGTGCCTGACAAGGCCCACACATGATTCCTAAATTATACGATTGTAACAGCTGTTTTTACTTGTGGAGTGCAATAAATGTATTGAGTATTGAGTATTGAGACTAAAACTCAACCAATGATCGTGGTTTTGAACTTTGTGGACTTTGAACCTTATAATTAAGGTTCTCATTCGGCGCCAAATTCTTTTCACTTTTGTTTTTTTTTGTCGATAATTGTACGGTGGCCCGCAAATCAAGTCACCACAAAATGTCAAATTTTCTCAGTTGATTTGGAACTTTATCTTCAACAATTTAAGGCTTAAAATCATTTGGAGAAATTTTACAGCTTTGTATACCTTGACTTACGACTGTACGTATCTATAACATTCTAGGATCATGACAGGATGATTTGCGACATTAATTATAACTTACATATTCACAGCTAAGTACCAAAACTTTTGCTCAATAATTGTTGTAGAAAATTACTTTTTACAAAAAAGTAAAACCGCCTTCAAGATATACTAAAATAATTTTATATCTAAAACAGTTTGGGAACAGGATGGGACCACGTCTGAAGTATGACCTACCAAACAAAAAAAATCTTCAAAATCGATCTATAATTTACGACGATATCGCGTAACAAACACGTTTTGAAGTCTGTTGAAAATTGTGTCATATAGAGGATTCGGCACAAATTGATAATGTACACTATTTCTGCTACAAGAACGATTTTTAAGGAAAAGTTCGAGTACTAATTTGTGAATAAGTAACTATTGTTTAATGTACTCCTTAAACATGCTAAGTCTCGTTAAAAATTACACAATTCGCTTTCCCCTTTTGCAGTCTCAAGACACGTTCTGTCCCATCGGCCCCTACATAGTCACTGAAGACGAAATTGGGGATCCTCATAAATTGAATATCAAGTGTTCTGTAAATGGAGTCGAGAAACAATCAAGCAATACTTCGCAGATTATACACAAAATACCTAGCCTTATTGAAAGATTGACCTCGTGAGTATCTACTTAAAGTACTTATATCGATTTCGATACCATAATTATTTAATACTTTATGCATAAAAAGTACGCACGGCTACACATCAAGCTATACGAGCCTATAAAATGTGAGATCAGCTACAAACCACAACAACAACCTATACAAATCCAGTGTAAGCACTGGATTTGTATAGGTTGACCTGTAGCTGTGTGTACAAAGGCGTACTTAATGCCTGAGGCATTTTCTGCCATTTTTGTTTAATTATGAGGTGCATCGCGCCTGTATTCCCCGAAGGGCTACAGAGGACTACACCCATAGTTCACCGGCGCGTAGGTCCCATTTAATACGGGGTTGCCATTAACCGGACCAAAATCTAGAGATTGATCTAGAGACACACTGGCAAACTGAGAGTATAAAGGTGTACCTCTGCTAACCTAACCTAACCATTGGGGGAATACAAGCCTGAAGAAATTACATAAAGACCTTTTTATATTAAAAAAATAGAGCATAGATTATTTTGCTCGTGTTTGCGCTCTTAAGACGTAACCATCAAACTTCTTCAGACAATATGATACCTGGAATCCTAAATGACTCTCTCTCTCAGCTCTAGGTATATGTACGAAATCGTCGTTCATTATTTACGTATTGTGTTTACAATTTGTATTTGTCATCATCAACCCATTACATTGTCCCACTGCTAGGCACGGGTCTCCTCTCAGAACGAGAGGGATCAGGCTATAGTCCGCCACGCTAGCCTACTGCGGATTGGCAGACTTCACATGCCGTCAAGAAATACTCTCAGACATGCAGGTTTCCTCACGATGTTTTTCTTCACCGTTTAAGCGCGTGATAATTAATTATTAATACGTACATGACTTCAAAAAGACAAAGGTGCGTGCCTTGGATTCGAACTCGAGACCTTTGACTTGGCAGTCCAATGGTCATATCACAAGGCTATCACTGCACTTCATGCCCTGGTTTCTTTCAAAACGTATAAATCTTTCTCCGTTTTTGTGTTTGTGATATATTAAAATCATCCTGATAATGTTCCAGGGTAATGACTCTTCTCCCTGGCGACCTGATACTGACGGGAACGCCCGGCGGTGTGGGCTTGTACCGCAACCCCCCAGAGTTCCTCAAACCAGGCGATGTTATCACCAGCGAAATAGAGAAAATTGGAGTTCTAGAAACAAAGGTTGCCAATCATTAGTATATAATTATGTAAAGTGGTATACATACAGGTGATTCTTCAAATGGTGGATAGTTCAAATTGAATTTTCTTTCAGTTTTTCGCATATTGTAGCTCTACAAAACATTTATTAGCTTAATTGACTGAATATTTTTTATGCCAAGAAAAAGTTGAGCATAGAGGGAAATAGGTGACTTTACTGACGTTCATTTTTAAGTTTGTTTATACTCTGTCTAAGGTTCTCACGGAAGCAATAATTTAAAAAAATACCCTGAAATTGTTAAGGCACGTCGTCTGTCGAGTCAGCCAGTATAATACTTAATTTCAACACAATTTATTTTATAGATTTGTAAGTTTTTAAAAGTTGTTTTATTCTGTTCCTTCTGTAAGATCCCAGAGGGTTTTTATTGTTATCTATTTTTAATTAATATATTATTATTTTTAACTACTTACATATGTTTGTTTATTATAAATATATTTATTATTCATTTTAATATTTGTTTTTTTTTTTCATTAATACGATTATGATGTTAGATAAGGTATGAATATACCGCGGAGGAATGACAACTCACTCCCGTGGCCCCAGCAAAAAGAGGTGGGGGGGACATCCGTGTGGTCGGTAGGTCACCCGCTATGGGTGGAGTCTGACACACCCCGTCGTGACTATTTCCATGCGAAAAAAAATTTGAATATGATATGGCGGGGATAGTGAACCTTTTTGTTATACGTGACACTTTTTGTATAAAAACGTTTGATGAGGCTGTGAAGTGCTGTCGAACAATCTCGATTTTAGAAAGAAACTTTCATATTCTCGCAATTATTTTTCGTGACAGGCCAAAAAATAAAAAGTTTTAATTAGCTAAATACCTAAATGCCTACATCACAATGGCATGCGTGCCATTGGTTCGCCATGACTGTTGTATTGTATATATCGGGCCTGTTCAGCTCCTATTTTGGAAGGCATTATTGAATAATAGTGTGATAAGATAACGTTGCGGTTTAAACGACGATATAGTGTTACGAACTGAGAGGAATATGCCGAGATGATTTGGGCATGTCGAGAGAATGGATGGATGAGATGGATGAATGGATTGATAAAGCGACCTTATTGGTGAGGTTCTTCAAAAAAGTCAGATCCATAGTACTCGAAGCCGGCGCGTGTGTATGAAATGTTATGGAAGAAGCGAAAGAGATATGCATATGCGGTATATCGTTTCTGCCTACCACAATGGGAAATAGTGAGTATATGTATGTATATGATCTCGAACTCTATTGTCCTCGCGAACCATCACGCTATTCTTACCGCGGTACATCTGATATCATAAAAACTTTTTACATAGGTAGATACGTAAACTTTTGCGCTATAGAAAATTATACTGTGTCCTGACATTTGTATTGTGTCATATTGATCATGTAAATGGATATCATGAAAGAAATTTAAATATGATAATACCTGTGAGTGTGAATTTCGCTGAACGACTTAGCTAAATCTAAATTTCTTTGATTATAATTATATTGCTAAATTTATTTTTACTACAAATGGTGAAATAAAATAATTACCCCGACATCATAGTATATTGTTTTGTTTGCCATCAAAGAAAAAATTGGGGTTGAACGTTAAAAAACAGGGCAGGTAAGATACTTAGTATCGTTTATACGCGTTGTGGACGTGATTTAAGGTCACTGAAATTCACTAACAACAAGGTAATAGGTAAGTATTTTACCTCATTCAATAGGTAGGTACCAATTGCCCCTCCCCTTGAGTAAGTATGGTGCCATTCATCACTAATTAAGACGATATAGAGGGGAGGAGGGTTGACCATTTCTTATTTTCCTTACAAGGGGGTAGACTCCCTCGTCTTGATAGTTTGTAAGTAAGATTACCTTACCACCTTTTTAAAGTATTTCTTTAATAACACATAACATACCATCACGCCTGTTTTCCTTGAAGGGTTAGGCAGAGGTGTACTTAATGTACACCCACAGTTCGCCGGTATATTTAGGTCCCATGTAATGGGGTCGAGCCTATTGCCATTCACCGGGCACGAATCCAAACTCCGAGTTGCTACTGAGAATTTCATAGAAAAACCCACAGAACAGATAATTAACCTGTTCTGTGGAAAAACCCAAGACCTCAAGCGTAGCAGTCGCGATTGGGACCACTAGACTAACGAGGCAGTCGTGTAATAAAATTAATACTTAGGTAGATACGTACAAAACAAATATTCTCAAAAAAATTTCAGATTCAGCATCAAAACAGCTTGAAATATGAAATTCATACAATTTACTTGTAAAGAATACCCGAATCAGATTAGAGTCGGCTATTTGAATGACGAATCAGTCGTCGATATTTGTTGTCAAGATTGCTCTATGCCCAAGACCATGCTTGATATACTGAAGACCGGAGTTGTCGACAAAGCTAGATCGTAAGTTTGTTGGATTTGAGAATGGCCCACTGCTAGGCAATTTTCACTTCAGATTTAAGGAAAATAAAGACCAAAGCCCCGCAGACATCTAAGGATACTTGTTTTTTCCGGTCAAATATTCTCATGGATGTCCTCGGACCCTCGAGGAGGAAAGGCGGAGGCTTATGTCGAACTCCTACCGACTAAAAACACAGCTATCCATAGCTCCTTTCGGGAGCGGCTCCGAGATCTCTAATGAACGCATTGGTGGTCATCTAGGGTGACCTAGTGTGACTTGTAGACTTTAACATACCTTCACAGAAAAACTTAATTAACTTAATTCGACCAGTTGCCTTCATTGCCATATGCTTCTTTAGTGGTCTCTCTTTCGATAACTACATTTCAAATTACAATCTCAAATATTTCTAGATTAGAAAACAGCAACCCGAAATCGATACCCTTTTCATCGGTAAGGTTAGCGGCGCCTATCTACGGCATGGACAAGGTCTTGTGCGTTGCCGTTAACTATGCGGACCACTGCAGGGACCGGAACATTGCTCCTCCTGCAATACCGATTGTGTTCAGCAAGTTCTCCAGCACTATAGTAGGGCCAAACGATCCTTTGAGGATAAGGACTGATGTTTGCAAGGTATGATTATTAAGATTTATCTAACGTGGCTAACATTTTAACCCCCCAGTTGACTTCTAATCTTTCTTTCTTTCCTCTAATTTCCTATTTCTCCTTGCCTAAGTACAGTTTGGGTGTTGTGTAGTGATAGCCTAGTGATATAACCTGCTCGAGGTCGAATCCAAGGTCTAGGTACTGACTTTTCGAAGTCATGTGCGTATTAATAACTAATTATCAGAAACATCGTCGGGAAACATGCATGCCTGTGAGAGTCCTGAAGGCGTGTGGAATTTGCCAACCCGCAGTAGGCTAGCTAGGTGGCCTATAGCCTAATCGCTCTCGTTTGAGAGGAGACCCGTGCCCCGCAGTGGAACAGGTTACTGTACCTTTGATGACTACGCTGATACAGTCGCAGGTTTATGTACCCCTACGGCCTGCACACCTTCAGAGCTGCAGCAACCCAGAGGAAACTGACTTTCACACGCAAAAGTCGAAACAGTACCAAGGTGTTTTACGGCAGAGTTATATGTATATATATGCATACATACATAATCGGCTTGCTGCGCCCGTGTGGGTTCGAACTTATGACCTAAGTACAATTCGTAAATCACGGCCGTTACCACTAGGCCACCAACGCTCCCTGGCAATGGCAGTGAGGAATCGTATTCTATTTCCCCCCTAAAGGGGCAACTTTATTTTTATTCGTTCGTCGATTTGAACGTTAGAGTGCGACTTATCTACAGGTCTCAGTTTAACGACCTCTCTGCCCTCCTACCTACGTAGACGAGGTCAAAAATTCTTAGTGAATCACAGAGGTTTGCTCTGACCTCAGCTCGACGCAAATTGAGGTCAATTATTGAAGTAAATTGACGCCGTAATTCATATTGTGTAGGTGTAGCTTGCGTGATGAAATAATGTCACTGGTGTTTAGTGCGTCTTCCGTTCGTTCCGACAGTTATGATTTTAAGTTTTGTCATGCTTATTTGGGCCTCATTGCGATTCATTAGATACGACTTATTATTAGTAAAGTTTTTGAGGTTAAATGGCTAGTTCATTTTGCTTCCACTCCACTAGGATTTGAGTTTTGTCCTATATTGTCGTTGCATTTACAAATACTTGTACCTGAAACAATTACTGACTTACCTTAAGGTCAACTCTGGTGATCTAATTTTCCACCAGAATGACGACCTATTCGTAGGAATAAGAACTTTGAAGGTGTCGATATGAAATTGAGCTTTAAATCGTATTTTATTACAGAAAGTGGACTGGGAAATTGAATTAGCGCTTGTGATAGGAAAGACAGCCAGTTCAGTTACAGCTGACGAGGCTCTTGACTATGTCTTCGGGTACACTATCGCTCAGGATATCACTGATAGAGAATGGCAAAGAGAGAAAAATGGTGCACACTTCACTCTTGGCAAGGTTAGTTACTATCTTTTTGTATTTTTAAGGCATTTGCCTTAAAATGCCTTAAAAATACAAAAGGTTAGTTACTGTTTGAATACCTTCAAGCCTCTTAGCATCCACACTCCTGAAGATCCTTTGATGCGACATCAGGGAATCATCTTTCATTGGTTCTACTTTTCACTAGTTTTGTTGTGTGCAATAAATAAGCAAAGGTTTCCGTAATAAAAGATGAACGTGATAAGTCTACCGATACTCGAGATGAGCTGTCAAAGAGCTAAGTTAAGTTTAAAGTATGTCAATAATATTTTGTATCATGTCACGACATGGAAAGTCTGCAGCCAGTTGCAGAGTACGTCCACCTGACAGAAAATTGCATTAATCACGGCCTATGGGAGTCCAGATCACACTCACCAAGATTTTTAAAGGATTAAGTCCGTCTTAATCACCGGCTCCCATCAAGGATGTCAAACAAAAGAGTGTCCATAGAGTTTCTTGCTGGATTCTTCTCCATAGGATCAACTTTTTGGAACCGTGCAACTCAATAACGTTTTATAAACGCTTGTAAAAGCTTATTTGAAATATAAACATTTCATTTGATTTGAATCTAACCTGTGAATGTCACAATTGCAAAATCTGGCAGGTGTCGTCTACTTATAGGATGTTAAGGAACATCCCCATTTCGATCTTTGTGGACACTGGAGTTCATCCGAGTGACATAATTATTGATTAAATTACTATTATTATTACTTCCAACAGTGCTCAGATACATTCTGCCCCATCGGTCCCTGCATAGTGACAAGCGACGAGGTTGGTGACCCTCATAATTTAACCATCACTTGCAGTGTGAATGGAGTTCAGAAACAAAAAAGCAACACCAGTAACTTGATACACAAAATACCTGCCATAATTGAAAGAGTGACCAGGTGTGTATAAGACTGCTACGAGTACTTTCAACTTCTTACTTTAAAATAATCTTGCACCAGGTCACATGGATTTACGGTCCGGTTAAGTTCAGGACAGGTGAGCGCGTTTTGGTACCTAAATACATACCATCACGCCTGTATTCCCCGAAGGGTAAGGCGGAGGTGTACAAATGTACACCCACTTTGATGAGATGATCAAACTTGATGAGGTTTTTCAGTGAAGTTATTAATTCCCCTATTACATATATGGTATATAACATACCTACTGGCCAACTGTGTGTACATAAATACACCTTTGCCAAACCCTTCGTGGAATACTGACAGGAAAATGAAAATAAAAATCCAAACGGCCCTAATATCATTACATGTTGTAATAATGTCCGTCTCTAAGGTCAAGGGCCAATGTGGAGTTGTCTCTTAAGTAGTTCTGTTGTCCTATAGTGTAATGACGCTGTTCCCTGGTGACCTTATACTCACGGGTACGCCGGACGGTGTCGGGTCCCTCCAAGATCCCCCCGAGTTCCTACAACCCGGTGACGTAGTGCACAGCGAGATCGAAAAAATCGGCTCATTCGATACGAAAGTCGAAAAGTTTTAGCGGAGTTTAAAACGATGTAGAGTTTGTAGTTGTTGCGTTGTATTCGTTTATTAAACGAGTTTGTTTTTTGATATTTGCTTTTTTTATGGTATAACTCGGCCAACGAGCAGGCGAGCTACCTGATGGTAAGTAGTCATCGCCGCCCATGGACATCTGGAAAACCAAAGGAGTTGAAGATGCGTTGCTGAGCCTATTTAAGGAAACTGGAGGGCAAGGAGAAAAGGAGAAGGAAGGGGACTGACGGAGAAATTGGGCCTCCGGCGCTCACTCACCGTACGAAACGCAACAGTATGCATACTGCTACTTGACGTCGATATTCTTTAGGAGGGTAGTACTTCCCCGGTCGTGCGACCCTGACAAACAACACTGACAAAATGGAGAACACGCACCGGAATACGCAATGTGGGACGGCCTCCAACGAGATGGACTGACGATCTGGTAAAGGTCACTGGGAGTAATTGGATGCAGGCGGCATATAACCGATCGCTGTGGAAGTGTTGTATGGGGGGGGGCCTTCGTTCAGCAGTGGACCTCTTTTGGCTGACGTAATGTCGAGATGATGATGATAATAATGTAGAATGTTGGACTGCTGACAGTGACAGCAATATAAGTTCGCGTGACAGCAAATTGGTAAAAATGACTAGCAACAAAAAACATTAGAGTCAGTAGGTACAGTAACTAACTGCACGGTTTTATGATATTTATTTTATGGTTTACACCTAAACGCGTTTAATAAAATAAGTTTAAATGCTAATAGATAGACTTGAAGGTTTGATCAATTCGTCATCAACCCCATAGACATATAGGTAATATATCTGTGATCAACCCACATACCGTCCCATTGCTGGGCACGGGTCTCCTCTCATAATCCCTCAGGCATGCAGGTTTCCTCATGAAGTTTACTTCACGTTTTAAGCGAGTGATAGCAGATAAGCCGTCCAACAGTCATATCACTAGAATATCACAGCTAATTGTATATATTATTATTTTACTTACTAGGTATTATTTAAACTTAATTTCATATTTAAACCTCACGAGGTTTGGAGGGTTGGAGCAATAGGAAATAGGACGGTATGTGGGTTGCTGGTGAACACCTTTATTATAAAAGATGGACCCAGAGAGATTTGTAATCCTCCTATTTATGCCAACAAACAAACAATTGGACCTGGAGATTTCGCTGCCGCAACTACGAATTTTAAATTGGTTGACCTGCAAGCATATCAGGACGCTGATTGGTGAATGGGCCGCGCAATTGAGCCAATCGCCGTCTTCCGTTCGCTCACAGGAAGGACCATTTGCGCGCGCGCCGTTCCTTTTCATAGACTATTAAATTTAATGTCAGCCAAGGCGAGTTTTATTGAGTTAAGTGGTCTATACGGGTTGCTATGCCGGTATAAGCTGACCCACCGCTCCCTGATGGATATAACTGAACAATAGATCAGAACAAATTGGTTTTATATGTTTTGACGCCCGCAGATTCTAAGCGCGTCTATTCGCGACGGATATTCATCGTTATGGATATTATTTCGAGCAATTTTGTTGTTGAGGACTAATTCGTCGTTATTGGTTCCAGCGTATGCAATTTGTTGATCGTTATGCAATTTAGATTGATTCATGCAGTGATACGTCCATAAGTGAAAGATGGCTCCTTGTTGTATGGGTGCGTTGTAATACAATTAGTCTCTTCTGAACCTTTTCGTATTTCTTTGCAATTTTCAATCATGATGCCGTTTATATAATAAAACTGTTTTCTCTCATGTTGTTACAGAGCTAAATTGGTAGTAACCTTTATAACTGATGATTATTCAATTAAATAAAACCAATCCACCGCTGTTGGTGCAGTGATTGGCACTCATGATATTCAGTAAGTGGAAAATGGATTCATTGCATAATTTAAGAGGATTATACCACACTTTAGAGTTACACAAGTGCTCAAATCGTTTGTGTACACTCTTCCACTGTTTTCTTCTCCTTCATTTTCATGCTATGCAAAAGATGTCTGTCGTACCTACCTGATATGACAGCTATCGTTAAAAAGTTATTTGCCTCATTCTTGGCAATTCTGTTCTAATCAACTGATATTAGACGTATTAATATTGTAAAAAAATGGATATCTGGATGAGAGTGGCACGGGACCGTGGTGAATGGCACAAACTTAGGGAGGCCTATACCCAGCAGTGGGTAAAGTTAGGCTGTGGATGATGATAATGATGATGGATATTGTAAAAAATGCGATAGTAGGTAGCTTTGTCCGTTACATTTTCACGCGATACATACTCTCGGCATGAATGGCCGCATTTGATAAAGGATTCTTATTTGATATTAGAAAACACCTTTGCTGCCTCGTTAGTGTAGTGGTCCAAATCGCGACTGCTACGCTAGAGGTCTTGGGTTCGATCCCCAGGTCGAGCAAAGTGTTATTAGGTTTTTCTATGAAATTCTCAGTAGCAGCTCGGAGTCTTGATTTGTGCCCGGTGAATGGCAATAGGCTCGCCCCCTATTACATGAGACCTAAACATACCGGCGAACTGTGGGTGTACATTAAGTACCCTTCGGGGAATACAGGCGTGAAGGTATGTTATGTATGATAACACCTTTCCACACAATACCTACGTAATTACAAAGAATACATGGTAGCTTTCGATACAGTAAGCGTATTGGGGGAGACTGGTGCCTCCAATGATATTATAATAATACGTCATTGGCTGCCTCAACTTGTTTTGTGTCAGGCAAAAGATTCTTATAATATATGCTGTAATAGTGAAACTTGAATTGATCAAATGTGTCCTTTTTACTTCCACAATTCAGTTCTTGTAGTTAAAGAGGAAGTGTACTGATTATCCTTTGCTTTTAAATAATAATAATGATTATTATTTATTTATTCAAAATCTTAAAAAGATACTCATTTCTGAACAAAAGTCGAAATGCTTCATCTATACTAATATTATAAAGCTGAAGAGTTTGTTTGTTTACTTGAACGCGCTAATCTCAGAAACTACGAGACCGATTTCAAAAATTCTTTCAGTGTTAGATAGCCCATTTATTGAGGAAGGCTATAGGCTATATATCATCACGCTAAGACTAATAGGAGCGGAGCAGAAATGAAAAATGCTACAAAAACGGGAAAAAAATAAATTTAAAATAGCCGAGAAACCACGCGGGCTAAGCCGTGGGCGGAAAGCTAGTTATATATACAATCATAAATGTCCTGGCTGCTGAACTAGGAGTATCCCTATCAAAGGTAACTATCTCTGTTTCTTAGGAAAACCAATATTTATACACTCATTTCCATTGTCCACGTCCCCTTACTGCCAAGGATGGTGTCTTTAAAATGGTTCCCTACACGAATGGCTTCAGAATATGGACACGCGTCGTGTTCTTCATACCTTTTTTATAGTACCTATGAAATATCCCCATGGATCCCCATGGATGCCACCTGGGGAGGCACAGGGCACGTCGGACTCATTATCATCATCAACCCATTACATTGTCCCACTGCTGGGCACGGGTCTCCCCTCAGTAGGAGAGGGATTAGGCTATAGTCCGCCATGCTAGCCTACTACGGGTTGGCAGACTTCACACGCCGTCAAGAAAATCTCTCAGGCATGCAGGTTTCCTCACGATGTTTTCCTTCACCATTTAAGCGCGTGATAATTAATTATTACTTAATATGCACATGACTTCAAAAAGTCAGAGGTGGATGCGAACTCGAGACCTTTGACTTGGCAGTCTAATGGTCACTAGGCTGTCGGACTCATACTGACCTAAAAACGCACTGCTTTCCCTTGGACTGGCCTGGCCTGGCCATAGAAAATACCGAATCGTATATAATCTGTTTTTTTTATTGATATTCAGAAGAGATGAGATAAGAGGATGATAGAAGATAGGTGATTTAGAACATAATGAATACCTACAGTATGGCCCCTTAGCCACATAATTTAAGTGGTGGTAAACGATGTCATAAAAGCAGTGATAGCCTTGTGATATGACCATTGGACTGCCAAGTCAAAGGTCTCGATTTCGAATCCAAGGCACGCACCTCTGACTTTTCGAAGTTATGTACGTATTAATAATTAATTATCACGCGCTCAAACGGTGAAGGAAAACATCGTGAGGAAACCTGCATGCCTGAAAGATTTTCTTGACGGCGTGTGAAGTCTGCCAACCCGCAGTAGGCTAGCGTGGCGGACTATAGCCTAATCCCTCTCGTTCTGAGAGGAGACCCGTGCCCAGCAGTGGGACAATGTAATGGGTTGATGATGATGACACGATGTCACTGTTTTCTAGTAAAAAAATCTTGAACTTCTTATTCTAAGGAGATAAACCTACGCTACATCATTATTCTAGTGGTAGTAACTGCGCGACTGCTAGCGATTTCCAGGTCAAACAGTTTTATACATGGACATTTAATAGGAAATTCTTAGTAGCAGCTCGGAGTTTAGATTTGTGCCCGGTTCATGGCAATAGGCTTACCCATTACCTACGTTGTACCTAAAGAAACCAGCGGCGCCGAACTATGGGAGTACTTTCGCATACCTCTGCCTTACGCTTCGGATATTATCTACAGCCGTACTGATTTTATAAACCTGGAGTTATGATCATATGAACTGCCCTGTCCGCACTGCTTCTAAAAGAGGAATATCACGAGGACGACGAGTTTCAAGACTTTTGCGACAACGGTTTTTTATAAAGCTTTCTAGTAATGTGGGTTGCACATTGCCTATCAGTATTCTTGTTAACTCCTCGCACTAAGCTTTGTATTATTACAAGTGGGTTCACGTCGGTCGTGCAATGGATGGGTTTCGAACCGGCAACCATGTGATCGCAAGTCCGACGCCATAGGCTAGTAGTACTGTCTCGCGGGCCTGTCTACATAACAGCATTAATGGGTCGGCACGACCGGGGAAGTTTAGTCAACCTTCTCACAGAATATCGACGTTAAGTAGCAGTATGCATACTGTTGCGTTTATTACGGTGAATCCGGAGCGCTGAAGGCCTAGTTCCTCCTCCAGTCCCTTCTCCTTTCCCTAACGGTAGGCAGTGGCTTGGTTGTTTCATTTGTATTATTTAGACAATGCTTAGAGAACACAGCCAGTGACTACTTACTAGTGTTGCCTATCGATAGTCGACTATCGCTAAACTATCGATAGTGTATCGATAGTTGCAGTCATATCAATAGTATCGATAGTCTATCGATAGTATCGATATTATCAATAGTATCGATACTATTCATGGTATGATACAGGGCAATAATATTGAATACAAAAATAGTATCGATATCGTTGTACTAAATAATTAAAGCTATCGATACTATTGATAGTTTGTAAAACTATCGATAGTATTAAACCATCGATAGTTTAATAACGATACTATCGATAATATGGTTTTAGACATTTATTTCCCTTAAAGAATACAATTCACTTAACATGAGAAATACAAATTAAACTTAATAATAAATATATGAATTAAATAAGAAGAACGGTAGGTACTAGTAAATAAACTAATTATTAGTAAGTAGTAATTTTTTTACAGTGATGTGGGTAAGCCAAGAATGTAAGTCTACTATTACGAATCGTTTCTTGAAGGCAAGTCTATAGCAATTACATATTTCACATAGTAGCACTAAATTAATTATATTAGCAATCGATAGTATCGATAGTATTACTTTAAAAAAAACGTTAATGTAATAGTATCGATACTATCGATACTATTGCTTCCAATCAATAGTATTAGTTAATTTGTGATATCGATAGTATCGATACTATGGATACTATCGATAGTACTATTGATATTGTTACTAGTTTTCGAGGTCATCTATCGATAGTGAAACTATCGATAGTTTTGCAACTCTACTACTTACCATCATATGACTCGTCTGCTCGTTTGCCGAGTGAACCCATCAAAAATCAATTCAAGCAAATTCTACAATTTGCTTAATATCGAAACGTCCGTAATTTTCTGTTCCGGTTAACCTATACCATGTCTCAATGTTTGACAGGTGTTTTTTTTGGATTTTAGCAATTTTTACGTGAAAAAAAAGTGAGGATAAGCCCTTAATAATTATGTCCTATGTACTAACAGATCGGTGGGTTATTTGATTAAGTATAAACTAAAATTAGGTAAGTAGGTACTGCAATTCAAATTTTGTTTGTAAATTGTAATTATTTATTCCGCCATTTCCTACGAACATTGCGCGGAAAAATTTACTTCCTAAACGGCTCATTACCTTCCCATAAAACAATAGAGATATCTATGGATTCTTCAAAAGTTATCCATATTTCGAAAAAACAGTAAATTTCTTACCCACGTCAGGATATTTTCAGAAGCTTAGAAGATATTATATATACTTACATACTAGCTTTCCGCCCGCATCTTTGCCCGCGTGGACAACAAGATTTTGAATTACAAATTATCAAAAATTGTATTTCTGTCGCTTCATTGTTCGCGTAGATCAAATAATTTGCTCCCATATATTTTTATTGAAGGATAACCTGTTTTGTTATTCATTCATTCACGTCCTATTAGCTAGAGTGACGGTCTATCATTCTGGAGGGCTCGTAGGGTCGATTTCCAGAAGGAGGTAAAAATAGTGGAAGACCACTTTGCTCTTAAGAATTAAAATTGCACTCCTTTGTATACCACATAGGTGAAATGAAATGAAATGATGAAAATAACATGATGAAATGATATTTATATCTGTAAATAGATCTTTTCAAGACACTTTTACAAGTCTTTTTTTTACAAATTTTGATTTTTAAACTAGATGGCGCCGACATTTCCTATCTGACGACCTCTGAGAAGAAATGTCGAAACAAACTCAGTGAATCATGGTCTCTTCTAAAGTCCAGATACTATATCTGGACTTTAAAAGAGACCTTATATCATAGATATGCGAGTTTTACAATGTAGGGCAAAATCTGAACAGGCCTTTTGAAGAAAGAGCCATAACAGCTTTGAGTTGACCTGTCCTAACTGACGGCACGCATACATCAGTCCTCGTGTAGCTCAACCATTTTTTAGGGCTCAACGATCCGTCGCATGACGATACCAGATCAGCAAGACATTTGCGTAGGTTATGTGAAACACTCAAAGCTGTCAGAAAAACTTGTATTATAAATCTTAATATAGTTAGAGCTAACCTACATAGTACTCACATTTACATATTTATCCTTTTTTTTATATAACATTAAAAATATACACATTTGAAATGAAAACAAAAGCATATCCAAAGAATGTAACAATTTACATTAGTACAGATGATAAAATTAAACTGTGCAAGATAACTAGGACCTACAAGGCAACTCAGTCCACGATAATGAAAAATAAAAATATATTTAAGACACAATGGCCGGCAAGTCGACCAGTCACCACAGGCAGCACCCGTTCACGAGTATAACGCACGGATCAGCCATCACCCCCTCGCCATTTTAGAGGGAAGGGGGTGACCCGACCAATGACGCTACCGCAAGCAATGACATCTAAGGGAGCTTGGGTGAGGCCGGTGAGGGTGGTTTTCTGATTGGTGTCAAAATGACCAGACTGCTATTAATACTGATTCAGTAACAGGCAAGGTAGAATTTTCCGTGTGAGAAGCATTCTTCCCTTAAATCAAGCCTTATAGTATTGAAATTTATTTACAGTCATTACAAAGCAGATCGTAAGGGGGAAATGTAATTGTTCTTTAAAACATAGCCGGAGGGTATCAATGGTATTCGAGGTATGAAAACTGAATCCCCACGAGCACATCCAGTACTTTGTGCAATGCTGATACTCTCAGTCTAGTCCCGTCACATAACTTAAGTGGTTTAAGGAGACGCCGCAGAATTCCAAGTGTCCCAAGGAGTGTTGCTGCACTAATGAACTCCACGGGATAGTAAACTGCTTCGTCCGCTTTAACGGTTTAACGGCCCTCCAACGGTTTAAGAAGTATGTAATTAATAGCAGCTGGACTATTGTTTTTCGGGGTCAGTATTGCAGGTTTGCACAACTAATCTATAGACTTCGTTTGTAAGTATATTAGAAAAATCAGGATACGCTTAAGATCTGTCATAGTCACAGTCATTCTCTCACCATTAGCCATTAGACTAACATAGACATTAATTAACATAACGTGACATATGTCATACGGGCGAAGCCACCCTCAACTATCTAGTTTAGTATTTTAACTGCTAAGACTAACATCTACCACGAAGTCAAAAGCTCGACGGTGGTCTTTAGCGAGTCGCCGTCTCAACGTGACACTGGCAGAATAGCAGCAATCGGCTCAATTGCACAAAAAAAAAATGTAATATTTACATCTGTGGTAAGGACATTTCTACTTCCACTTTGCAGTCTTTCTGTCCTCTGTATTTTAACCGACTTCGAAAAAGGGTATACTTTCCAGGTATATTTTTTATCGAAATCTATCAAGCGGTTTTATTTTAAATCAATAAAATCTAAAAAAAAATTTTTTTTATCAGCCTTTATTGTCCCACTCCTGAGCAAAAGGCCTGCAAAATTGTATTAATCAATGATATTATCGTTTACTCCGAAACCTCGCTGTCTCATTGGAGCAGTGCGTTTAGTTGGCCTACCCATATTATTTTATATAAATAAAATAGATCTAACGAAACTGTATTGGGAAACTGCATTGTGGCACTTCAAAATTGATAGTTCGGTAAAATATTATCTATAGAGTTTCTGGTGGCAATGCGATGTAGCCACTGTAGCCAGTAAAATAACTGGGCCATAACGCTTTATTGATATTGCTGATGTTACTGTACTTACCGCCGACAAGCAAATATCTATCTTACTTAACAACTTAATTATGGGAAGCTAAGCCGACAGAGTTTTGAAATAAGTTGCAATGGACCTTAGGGTATCCGAAAAAACGAAGTCATGTGCGTAAATTAATAATTACCTAATTATCACGCGCTGAAACGGTAAAGGGAAAACATCGTGAATATACCTGCCTGTCTGATTTTTTTGACAGCGTATGAAGTCTGTCAACTCGCAGCAGGCTAGCGTGGTGGCCTTATCCCTCTAATTCTGAGAGGAAGCCCGTGCCTCGTATATAAGCTTATGTGTAAAATAGCAGGGATACTGATTAACAAAGCATTACATGATTGAGGATAAACAAAGCACACAAAATAAGAAATTAAAGTATTGTACCAAAAACCTTATTCAATAAGACATCGAAGATAACACAATCCAAAAATAAACAAAGGATAAAGATGTACAATAGACAATTTACATGACATGACGACATGAAAATTATAATGGGTAAAAAAATCTTGATCGAGTCTTGCATCAGCATAATCAGATCTTCAGCTGTGTTGTGGCACTAAATACTCATTGATAAGCACTGAAGCAGCAGGAGTAATGACAAACACTCCTGCGGCACTAGTACTTAGGAACAAGACTTAGTTTTTTTCTGTCAGTAGTGACTTCTGAGACTTCGGTTTCTTCTGGGGATCCATCTGTCTTCTGAGTAGTTTCATCTTAGTTTTGATTTGCACAATTAAATTAAATTTCATAGTTACTTAGAACAGTCATTTTGTGTGTAGTATTAGAATTCTAACTGTGGTGGCATACTTAGTTGTAAAATTGAAAATCGATTTGAAAATTATCATTTTCATGATTATTTGGCTGCAAGAAGAATTGCCATTATTAAATAATATGTCTGAGATCTAACAAACTTAGAACTAAAAAAAAATTGGTCCTTTGAGACGGACGACAAAAAATAAAATAATGATAAATAATTCGCGGCCATCATCAATCTTCGCTTTAATTAGTTTAGAGCATTGTACCATTCCCGCCTGTTACAAAATTATTCTCAAATAAATCCTACGTATTACCTAGCCCCTAAGGACTGATGAAACAAAATTCCACCTAAATCTATCGTTTAGTTGTACGTTCCTTCCAACTCACAAAACGCTGCGATGTTAAAATAGTAATAAGTAATAATGTCAATTAAGACAGTTTAACATCATGGTAGGTTAAATACCTACATTTATCAGCTTCTCGTGAATCATTCACTGACCGCAATGTACTATTTAACGCAGTCACCCATATGGGCAGCAATGTGAAACAAAAACATGTAACTTGAGGCTTATTAAGTAGGCAGATGAGTTCTAATTTGTTTCATGCGTAAGTATTATATTTCTAGTAATTTAACTCTACTTATTCCATAGTGTCGGTCTTACAGATTAAATGGCTAATAGCTACTAGCCTATTGATGATTTCCTCAAGCCATTGGCAACATCACAGGTCCTACCTAATAATGAACTCCGTAGCAGAATTCTGCCACTGAAGTTATATATATAAGTATATTTTAAGAATATTATTCAATAACATAGGTAGGAAAGAAATTAACACGTGACTTGAAAATAAATATTCCACGATATTTTTAAAAGGCCTGAACCACTCTATTGAATTCATATTACGAATAACGTTTGGTGTACCGTATAAGCATAGAGAACAGCCAGCCCGATCCCGACATACCACTCGCTGCTCTATGGGGGTATAACGCATATAGGTACACTCACCCAGAGTGTTACGACAAGCATCTGCACTAAATAATTGTGCATCCAGACGAAGTTAATTGGTCTTCGTGTTCATGCCGGACACGTCTTTCTACATTTTTGACAGTTCATTTACAAATATAATGTAAAATGAAATATATGGAAAATTGCTTATGCTAATCGTTAATCGCTTTGATGCACATCACGGTGTTGGTAGTGAAAGAAATATATAAGAGAAATTGGTATGCTTTACCCAACTAAACTGGCGGGAACACTGTCTTTTCCAAAGTGGCCATTTTAAGGTGATATTATGGTCTATGGTGTCTGGTGATGTATTTTTTGGTTTCTGCAATCGCTCTAGCGGAATATCATTACGTACGATCGTCACATAGTTCAAATATTATCTGCGCTTGAACTGAAATCAAGTTGCAAAATTTTATAAACCTTGTCAGAATAAAAATAATAAGCTGAACTGAGCACATGCCAGCCAACTCCACAACGCACAATTCCATGTAGCAGATCTTCAATTTTATTGCTCAATTGGTCGCATCCGCGCTGCGACGACCGACAAATCTATTAGAACTGGCCTAACCCGCCTACGTGCAATCACTTGTAACAGTTAACTCGTGTTAATTCGCCTAATCCGATAAATTGTTCGACGAGAGATTTAAACGGTGACCCACCCTTGTTAGATGTAATTGTTCTAAGTAGTTCCTACCTACACTAAAAATCTGAAACAATTATTATTTATAAAGATAAAGTTTATAACAGTATTTTACAGTCGCCAGCACGTCAAGTTACCACAAAATATCAAATTATCTTAGTAAATTTTGAACTTAATCACTAACATTTTGAGGTTTAAAATCATTTGGAGAAATTTTACAGTTTTGTATAATGTGCTGGCGACTGTACAACAGTTTTCACTACTATAGTGCTCTGTGATGAAAGATTTTTTCGATTGTAACAGTAAAAAAGGTAAAGCCTACTGTATAATTTATAATTTTTTTTTTCAACGTTTTTTACCTATCTTGTACATAAATTAAGCTTCAAAATTAGAATCCGGCTACATAGTGAAGGTTTAAAAAATTAAGAAAGAGCTGAATAATTGAGTATATTATAAGTTTCTAATTTAAATTCACAATTAATGTGTAATTACCCTGTAATATTCGTAAGCACATTTAATAAATTTAAAAAGAAAATATGCTAATAATGCACGTGGCCCTTCTATATTATTATGTCGACAAGCCAACAACGTGCGCTCCCATATGGCCGCGGGATGAATGACCAGCGTTTTCGGTAGCACGCCAACTGATCGCAATTAAAAAAAGTTTGAAAAGTTTAATTGCTGTACGGTGGTAATGTGTACCGCTGAAATGAGGTCGACTGAAGATTCTGTTTATGGTAATGTTATGTTTCAGTTTGATCGTGTTATTTCACTTATATTGCATAATTATTACTAAAGCTTTTATTTATTTACATATTTAATTTGAAGGAGGAAAACTGACTCACTTGTAAGGGCTTCTTTTTTCTTGACTAATGTTATATGTTTTACCATGACTATTTTATTTTGTAAATACAATTTAAATAGGTATGTTGCATAATTTATTATTATTACATTAGGAGGAATACTGAGCTAATTGTAACTGTTGTGTGCCTTTGTTTTAATTAATTAATAAACTTCTTACATTAGCAGACTCTTTAGAATAAACGACGTAAATTATGGTATGGTAGTTGATAGAGACAAGGAAAAAAACATTCTTATGCAATTTAAAGTTCCTCCAAAATAAATTTGCGTAACTGAAGTTTACCGCAAGTGGTTTTGTAGTGCTTTTTTGTTTTTTGTAAGACTAAATTTTTGTGATTTTACCAGCACATTCGTTCGGAAGGTTAATATTTAGACAGGCAAATTAATTTTTACCGCACTGTAGGTAAGTACCTATTTGTAGTTACTAGTAAATTAGAATAATTATAAACTTAGATATTCCTACTGTTAGTATGTAAGCCTAAATAATACTTAGGTATATAGAAGAAACAAACGCATGCATATAAGTCTACCTATAAAAAATAAACATATGAATTTAACTAAAGTCCAGGGAACGTGACAATGTCAAAAAAAACAATAAGAAAACAATGCAAATGAAATTAAACAGACTATCCTCTTAAGGCGAAGTCTAAACAATACCAGTCGTGAACTATAAATAAATAATAAAGCGCTGTTTACATTGGCCGCAAGTTCATCACACTGTCGCGTTAGCTTTATCTTTAGAATGCTCATCTTTGACATTTGCTCCCACTATCTGTCGGGCGAGTTGCCACCCCGCTTTATCAAATAACGCCCTATAAACAGTCTTCAACTTATTTGTTCATTGACAGTTCGTTTACAATGGGCCAATTTATTTTGGAAAATAGAACACGATCCATTCATGTTTTTTTATGCAAGTATAGTCGTCTATTGAAGGCGAAGATGCCACAATATTATGCCAATAATGAGACCTTTGTGTGAAGAGCCATGTTTCTCGCTAAGATAACATTAATCATAATGTGTATGCATAATGCATTTATTGAGTGACTTTGTAAATTGCAATGAGAATACAAAAAATGTGCGGTAGATACCAGTACTTACAATTCAATGGAAAGTAGTCGACTTATTAATATCCATGAATAGTATTAAAACCACTTTTTGGATTGATTCCGCCTTTCTATTGAACAATTTCTTGTGTGAAATTAAATTTAAATCCTTTAAACCCGGCTAAAGTTAGGTTGGTCCTTTCACTCTTAGGTAAAAGGACCAGAAATTCTACAAAAACTTTATTTCAATTTTATATATCTGATTATTTTGAATAAACCAATTTCATAAAAATTCCTGCGGTAAATATTATTACACCTATTCATGAAACTTTTGAAAAGTTATAAAGATTTTTTTGTTATGTCTACTTCAATAACGTGTCCCGTCCTATTGCAAATCCACTTAAAGTAGTAATGGTACAAATTATAATATACTATTTCTAAGCGCAACGTAGCGTCTGTTGGGTTAAGCATGTTATAAACTACGAGAACTTGCCACTTTTACTTAATTATGTATATAGAAAAGATTGTTTTATTTTTAATGTAATCTATCTAAGATTACATTCAAAAAATTTCATTGTACCTTCAGATTAACGACAATATTAATTTGAACGATTATTTACTAGACTATGAGTCTTCTCTAGAAATGAAAGAGATCAGGCCACGTGTAATCTGCTGCACATTTCCACTAAAAACAACCTAAAGAATTTGCAAGAAATTCCCCTAAAATAAAAGAATCTCACCATTTTCAGCAGCACATTAAGCTTGAAATTCAAAGAGCATTCTTCACCTAAAGATGATTGATGAGTGATTCATTGTTACAGTCGTTATAGCGTTCTAAATAGTGCGATCACGTCATACAATCACACAGAGCATTGTGGATGAAGTTGAATGGACACGACCATTCCATTAATTTATCCTCAAATATTTTCCTTCTTCGTTGATATTTTATACAAGTGCAATATGACGGCAGTTGTTGATTATTGAAAATTTAATAGTTAAAGTTGTAGAAGCGAAGAACTGCTAGTAGATTAAATGTTCGGATATTATTTTTGCAAAATTGTCCATAAATATGGAATAGCTTATGGTTCTCGTATTCACATTTGAAGTTTTAAGTAATAATTCTTTCAGTCAATGATATTGAACGGATATTTTGATACCTGTTTGAGCGATAAGTAATCAGTTTAGGCACTGATTCTACGCATCAACTTATTCTACGTTTCTTTATTTTTGATGTCCAGTGTTTTAAAATTTTAATGTACCGATTGGTTTAGTACTGTGTAATAGGGATGGTTGGCTGGTTGCATACATCTTTACCAGCCTGCATCAAGACCAGCGTGAAATGTTGCCCTACGCTACATTTACATCGTTAAGCTTTGGTGTAAAGCAAAATTTCTGACTAAGCATTTAGATTTTTCTATAATTAACCTTATAAAGTTATGGGCCTTACGTGCATTATACATCGTTGTCGCAAATATTGACGAATTGTAATGATTCTAGTGTTATTTTATTCTTTATGACGTATTGACCCCTTCGTCTTATTTATACTCTTATCTTGACGTCTATACGATTAATAATACTACAACCGTCGGAAAGTTCTCAAGCGTTATAAATTAAATTTTCAAATTCCCTTTGTTTACCGCTTTTGTTATTAAGTGACTAATATTAATACACACGCATTATTTGTGACTTGTAAAAACATAACGGGAAACTCCTACATTACCCTAATTAAGTATCGTAAATACGTACACACGTTATTTCTCATAAATACAATAATAATAACTAATTGAGTATGAAAAAAGTTACATAGTTAGTCAACTTTTCTCAGTGATGAGGGGGATTAAACAGAACCACGAGTACTTTTAATTCTGTAAGCATATTATATTATTATGCATTTATCTCGAAACACGAAGCAAAGAGTGGTCTTAAGTTGTAACTCACCGCTGTAAAAACAATGTGATGCATTAAATATATCCATTTTCAACTGTCACTGCTTAACGTTAAACTGAACACTCGAATTTAGAACGACCACCACGTTCGGTATTTGAAATGAAACTACATGATAGCCAATGATATGGCGGCGCACGACGCACGTCGCCTGCGCACAGTTGCCGACTACTCCTTAACTAAGTTTGATTAGCTTTAAATAGTGATGCCCACATTATCTACTTATTCCATTGAGCTGCCGAGGGGAGGTGTAGGACTCACTGTGCTTTGAATATTGTTACTGCAGCCGTATAAATCGACTACACAAATGCGATCCCCGTCAATTTAGGCACCCAAATACAAAACTGTACTTGTTTTGTAATATTCAGGAAAATATTATGCTAATAATTATGGTTTAACGCTTAAAATAAGTACAGCTTTTCTAACTGTACTCTGAAATTTTGTAAGTGTCAACATCAGCGGAAACACACGTTATCCTTAGATGATTGACATAACTCTTTGTGTCATACATAAACTTTAATAAGTATGCGCAAACATGTTACTCTGAATACTGAATTGTTCGTCTTTGCTTATTATGTTTTACAGGCGCTCTGATCTAAATTACACCTACATCGATTAAGATGCCTTCGAACAAGTAGAGATTTCTTTCTGTAGCACCAATACGTCGAACAGAATATAGAAATAACATATAATAGAACTTAATAAAAAAAAAACCCGAAATACACTTTAAACGCGCTTTCCTTGGAGTGATAAACTTACATCATGAAACAAAGCGTCAGCGGATGATATTATTATCTTTGTCAGATCGATGTCAAAGTTTGAGATATGGTGGCACCTAATAATAGTACATATATTTATTAATTTAATATTTGGAAAACGAACAGCTAACAATAAGTTACTATACATTAAAACCTAAGAAACAGAAAGCCAATTACAGGTCTTCACGATTAAATTACTGAATATAAACGTAATTTGAACATACACAGATGCTACTTTAAACAGCTAATACATATGATAAGCATAATATTTAATACTTATTGAAAAAATGTAGACTAAGCACTCGTCTCACTGGTTCCAGTTTAGTGTTAAATATGTCAAAATGAAATGAATATATTGATTCGGTGATCAGTTTATCGAAATAAATATTTAAATTTTTTGGTCCTTCGATCCAATTATCAGAATTTAGGGATAAACTTGCGTATCCAAATGTTGCGATGCGATTTTGTTATAGCGGTATTTCAAGGACTACTATGAAGCAATACTTTGTCTATAGCACTTTTATGTACAAAAGATACAGGTTCTATTAGAAAAAAAACATTGACTATTTACATTTATGTGTATATCTTAAAACTTAAAAGTTCACAGATTATTTCTTCTACCTAGTCTAATTTAGTTTCACACTGCCATTCTTTAGTTACTGAGTATTTTCACAATAACTGCATTAATAATAAGAAAATAATAATGTGAGTTTCATTTGTTTTTAATTTATACCTGGAAGCATACTAGCAATATATCAAAAATAATGTCAGAACAACAAAATTTACTTTTTGCAACACAGAATCGATTTTCTTATTTGGGTCAAGTTATATTAGCATTGGCATTTTGCAATTGAGAATGACAGCTATCCATTAATTGAAAGATTGCTGTGCTTATCTGACAGGGATGTAACCAGATCATTGATAATACAACGGGTTTTTATTTAAAAACAGATATTTACCCTCAAAGTGATCCACAAAATGTATGAAGCCAATAAAATATACCTACCTAATACACAAATATTATATTTTGTTTATTTGGTGTACCTCAAGGAGCTATCTTGGTTCCAATTTCTAACTACAATCAGGATCGACACTACCACTATATTATTTCTTATTTGCATTTAGGGCTAAACTTAATGGTCATACTTACAAAATGGAAATGTACGAACGACTACACTTCAAGTTATACAAATCCAGTTTACGCTGACCTCTTATTGTACTGGAAGCCTATATAATGCAAGATTAGCCTAAACTGGAAATGTATAGCTTGCCTGTAGCCTTGTGTACGACTATATTAATTAAATACATTAAGAATTCCAGCTTCAAGCTTTTTTTAAAGCTTAAACTTGATTTTATTTACAACATTTACTTACACAGATTAACCTATATGTATAACCCAATATATTAAATTCTTTTAAAAGTATACATCCTCATTATATCTACATTTCCGACGGAAGCTTGTCACTTACTCTTACATAATTGAATTTGGCTCAATTAACTTGGCCACTGTATACTGGTTACACGAATTAGTCTTAATAGCAGATGTGATACTTTATTTTCTTAATACTTTAAAGTGGCTGTGAGGAATGTGAGATGATGCCTTGCAAAATAGTCGAATTATATAATTATAACATAATTTTCAAGTTATAGGTGCATGAAGAATGGTCCCCTTTACCCAAAAGAATGTCGCTATTTTGCGCTTTTCATATCTCTGATTGCACTCATTAAATTTTGTGCATAGGTAATATAGGTATGCACTAGGCCCTAAAAACAATATCCCTTACTACCTGCCTATAAAAAATAATTGACAAGAAGTGCTGTCCAATTTAATCAAACAAGTATTTGAAATACGTATTATTAAGAGGAGTGTCCCTCGCGAACGCAACAATGTTGCACAGTTGTCGCTGTCTCTATCCCTCGCGATGCGAACGCGTGCCCGAGAGGAGAAACAACAACATTTTCACGCGTATTTCGTATGTTCCGAATTTTGGAGATTACTCCTATAATATTGCTAATATGTAAAAAAAAAATCTTGTAAAAAAATATTCACTATATTATCTGGGTTTCCTTCGAATCAGAATGTTTCTGTATTGATACATTGTCGAGAAATACTAGCATAAAGTTGGGCCGTTTTTCAACGAAAATTGCCAATCTTTGAGCTCGTGTAACTTTTTAACCGTATATTGAAATGAAATTTTATATTACAGAAACACGTGTATTAATGATAAGATTGTTACTGCAAAATTTCAATGACTTTCATTGTTTAAAATTCAAGCAAGGGCCAAACTGCGTTTGTATGGGGCGCGAAGCGGATACTATCCTCTTAACATCGTCTAAAAATATAAACGTTTCAAAGGGTCTTCATTCTCGTCATTAATATAATCATTCAAATAAGTACTTATTTCTTTTTAATTGGATAAAGGCAAGTTAAGATTGAGATCGTGACCTCTGACCTTTCTGATTTTAAAATGCTTTGTCGCATTAAGACGAATAAGACCGGCCGAGGTATCCTTAACCTAACCACCAACAACTTTATTTCCCTTTGCCCTAAACTGTTATGTCTGTTGTGCCGTTTGTCGAGTTCGTGTCGCTACCTCTGTCTGGGTCTACCACATTTTCACTTAGCTCCGTGTAACAGACGAGTCCCCCAGTCCTTTTATTTACTTACATAGGAAGCAATACAATTTAGTATAATTTGGGTATTTTGGAACCTAAATCCGCCTCAATACCAGGAATAAAATTATAACATCCACCGATTCACACCGAGCGCCGATTTGAACCCATTAGGGTTGGTGCACAAGTGATTACTTCCTTATTGGGGCTCGTCGCGGCCTTTGTGATTTGATGCAGCCGCACAATATGACGAATATTCTCGAAGGACATACTCATAAAGTGCAATCTATGTAATTGTATTTTTCCATGGAAAATAAGGCCTCCGAACCGCGATGAATTGATCATAATAATATTAACCTATCTGTACATAAAAAATATGATGAAAGGTTTCTTAAATAATCTGGACTCTCTTTCAAAGTTGGATCTGAGTGATGGCTGTTATGTAGTTCACAGACATCACGCACTTGAGTAGGGGAATGAAACAAACGGGTTCAATCCTAATACTGAAAAAAAACGTATTTTTATTACTGTATTATTATTAGTACTTACTTAAATCTTTACTATGGTGATGGAGATGCGTCGGACTAAATTTCTCCCGCAGTCCCCTTCTCATTTCCCTCCCTTTTCCCTAAACATAGGCAACAGTTTTATTCTGTTAACGCTAAGCAAACACAACCAGTTGTGGTTGAGGCCGCTTGCTCATCTACCACATTTACATAAAAGAACTCTGAACGCTAGAACATACATCAGATATAATTTTTACCAACATAAAAATAGCACCTATCATCGTGAGCACAAACGATAAAAGAGATCAACTTCGTAGCCATCAATTAAAGTATGAAACGAACGGCTATATTTCAGAAACAGCCAATCGAAACGTACTTAAAATGATAACTTACCAGTGCCGATCGCTAAGAAAAATGCATATAAAATGCTGTGGTAGTTTGTTGATGCTTCTGGACGTAAGCCTAAGTAGATTTTGAAGGACTTTGGATAGAAAAAGCCAGACAATATCTACTTATGCCCACAACCACATTAAACCTGTAGAATTCTTGCAGCTGTTTTTCTTGATATTATGTCTGCCTTCCGCAACAAAATTACTGTAATATTAGACATCATAAAGTCCACACGGTTATCACAAGCTTCGCCGTCAACATCAGTGGTTGGAAACAGTTGAAAACAGGATAAGCAGTAGGTACCTAAGCAAGGCTATACAATAAAACTAGCCAGACAAAATCTTCTTTAAACTTGTGTCAATATTTTCTATAAAAATAGTAAATCTATTTTCCAGGTTCCATTTCGAAGGTTGATATTAGACGTAAATGTAAGTAGAATTTGATGAGCTTCGCAAAAAAATCTGGAAAGAATCTATTTATATTCATAACAATATAATGGGTTGCTGTTAAGATTGTTACCTACGTTTAAAACAAAGGTACATGAAAATGTACAAGGATATAAAAATAAAAACACAGGTTGGAACTAATGGCAAATAACATGACAGTTTGAGCAGGAAATCTAAAAAAGTAGTAGGAACCTAGGTAACAAATAAGAACAAAGTCAGGGAAAATCATTTAGTTATTTAACCGCCCTAGTTAGATCAGTCAAAAAAATATACTTAACAAGAGATTGAGACATAGATAAATGTGACTCAGGCACAATTTTGACACCATTTTTATAACATGACAGGTTGAGCAGGAAATCTAAAAAAGTAGTAGGAACCTAGGTAACAAATAAGAACAAAGTCAGGGAAAATCATTTAGTTATTTAACCGCCCTAGTTAGATCAGTCAAAAAAATATACTTAACAAGAGATTGAGACATAGATGAATGTGACTCAGGCACAATTTTGACACCATTTTTATAACATGACAGGTTGAGCAGGAAATCTAAAAAAGTAGTAGGAACCTAGGTAACAAATAAGAACAAAGTCAGGGAAAATCATTTAGTTATTTAACCGCCCTAGTCAGATCAGACAAAAAAATATACTTAACAAGAGATTGAGACATAGATAAATGTGACTCAGGCACAATTGACACCATTTTTTGTTTGATAAATTGGGCGGTTGAATAGTTTATAAATATAATTTATTTTTCAATAGCTTCAGCGTTCTATTCAATGAAACATTCCTGTATTGTTTAAATAAAATGATGTTTTACTTGTAATGGACAATAAGTAGAAAATGTTCGGGTTTGATAAGAAAAATCCGGACAGGATCTACTTATAACCATAACAAGATGAGTAGTGTTCTTCTAGAAATACAAGAAAAAATTAAAGTGAACATGGATATAATAATGAATGATCTTTTGACATAATAAAAACAAATGTAGATTTCGAAATGTAAATTATAAAAGATGTTATGTACAATAAGCAAAAAAAGTGGCTTCTGTTTACGGTTGGATTCTTAGTATTTTCTTGACTTTAAGCAGGAAAATTTCGGTTTGACGTTTTCTCACAAACCGGAAAAACCTACTTAAAATCACATCAAAATAAGGTGAAGAAGACATCGCTGCTCATGCTTCACAAAGCAATTATTTTCGTTTTTCTTTTTCGGATTTTTATTCTTCACAGACAGTTGCAGTTTTATTAATTAAATAAAAGCAGGATAAGTAAGGCTTTAATGAAAAAAAAAGCCAGACAAAACCTACTTAAATTCAATTAATATTTTTTGGCTGGAACAAACTCTTCACCCTCTTACCTCGTATTAATGCATCGGGGTCGGCATCGGGGTTATTGCCTACCAAGCGTCAGTTTGCAAGGAAAAAATTAACACGAGTATTTTTTAAATAAAATAAATTATGGTTTACTTGTAATTACCAATAAGAAGAAATTCATTGATCCGGAAAAAAAACGATCTTCTATAAATACAAGAAAAAAATAAGTGTTCAACTGTGATTCCGCAGATGTGTAGGTAGGTATATGAAAACATAATTTGGAATCAGTTATTAATTTTGTAATCAAATTAATTAAGAATAATAAGTAATTACAAAGTTATGAATTTTCTAGTGAAAGAAAAATACGATCTCAGGCAAGAGTCGAACTTACGTCCCTCCGGATAAGTTCACCGGACTAAGCTAAGAACCAAGACTCTTAAGTTAGCATAAGTGATTCTTAAAATATATTTTTTTGTTGCACTTCAAGTTTCTATATTTGATCTGCTGTTAATTTTGCAATCTTTTGGTTACTTACATACCATCACGCCTGTTTTCCCCGAAGGGTTAGGCAGAGGTGTACTTAATGTACACCCACAGTTCGCCGTTATGTTTAAGTCCCATGTAATTGGGGGCGAGCCTATCGCCATTCACCGGGCACAAATAAAGACTCCGAGCTGCTACTGAGAATTTCATAGAAAAACCCAAAAACACTGCTCGACCTGGGGATCGAACCAAGACCTCTAGCGTAGCAGTCGTGATTGGGACCACTAGACTAACGATACTTACATTCTTTATAATTTAAACACTATTCACAATTTTACTATGTTCGCACAGAGTTATTGTTTTTATAACATAGCTTAACTTAACACGGCAGAGGGAAAAAGTTAACTGATACATATTTTAGTAAAATTGAAGTATTTATACTAAAACAAACATAATTAGGGAGCAGAAGTAATTATTAGAAGATCTTGGACCTTAATAATAGGAAACCAATTCTCTAATGGGTTTGTTATTATTGTCATTACTGTTAAGGTAATATCTTTATCTCCAAATAAATAAAGGACGTCTAATTAGTAATTACTTACTTTTTTCTTTTTTCGTAAAACTTGTTTACTTTAAATTATATTGCTTTGTCGTTGTTTGCGGTAATTATACTGCTAAGCTCGTGTAAAATCGTATGTAGGTATTAATGAAACATGTTTGGTTCCTGTTTTAAAATATTTATAATATATTTGGTCCTTTGATCTGAATTTATTTAGAACACGGTAGCACACAATGGAAATAAAATGTTCTGGTTACCTAATGAATAGCAGCCTGCATTTCATAAAAGTACCATCACTAATAATAATACATAATTTAATAAGTTAATATTTTGTTTTATGACGGCTGGTATTTAAAGTTTTCGTTCAGTTCGCTCATCAAATGTTAAGCATTTAACCGTAGGTATTCAGCATTTTAACCGTAGATATTCACACAACCTTTTTCATTTTCAGGATATTTTGCCAGCTTTCTTGTTATATTCTTTACTTATTCTAAGTATTTAATTTTTTGCTTATATTTTAATTCCCTTCAGAAACTAATTAGCACTTGCACTGGGTAACAAAAACATCCAAAATAACCTGTCACTTCCCTCCTCAAGTCTAACAATATTTCACTCTGGACCACACGCAATGTCGATAAAAATATTTAATAAAATACCCCAGGAAATAAAAGATACATTAAATTTTAACATATTTAAAATAAAATTAAATAAATACTTAAAGGAAAAATGCTACTACAACCTACAAGAGTTTTTCGAGGACAAAACGAAATACAAATAAAATAATGACTTTGTCCAATTTAAATAATAATTTTATACTTAGTATTAGATTAGATTAGGAAAAATAGATTTTAAGAACTTAATTTTTAAGAATTTTCTTCAGTAACAAATTGCAGCGCCCTTACAGGGTTTCATATTGATACTGATGTGTATTTTGTAACAACCTATGTACATATGAAAGCAATAAAGATTTGAATTTGAATTTGAATCTATGATCTCCAAAAGTTGAGTTTTCAGTGGCCTACTACAGCACACTTGGGTGTGTCTAAATCCACAAGTTTTATTCATCATCATCATCATCATCATCATCATCATACTAGTCCACTGCTGGACGTAGGCCTCCCCAGTGTGCGCGAGAGAGAGAGAGAGAGTTTTATTACCAGACCTAATATGGTTCCATGAACGAGCATTTTGTCTTCTATAAAACCTCAATCTTAACATGAGTCTGTTGATGGGTTGGCGATAGTTGTTCGATTCCATAATCAACTCTTTTGATATCAAAGTGGAGAAGCATACCTAAAGAAGAAGAGAAGAGAAAAAAAAATCATGTAAATCTTGTGTTGAATGATTTTTTGATGTGGCTGCAGGCGTGGCTGCTGAGCGTAAGGTCTTAGGTTCGTTTCGGTTGTTTGCAGGTTTACAAAATGTTTTCAATAGGAATATTTTAAGTAGCAGCTCTATTTGATTTGCGCTCGGCTTTTATATCTATAAGCTCGTTATTTCTTCAACACATAGAGAACATTAATACTTAAACCTTTTGAAGAAACGGACGATGTTTTTTTTAATTTTTAGATGCTACTTTTGCAATGATAGCCTAGAGGTATGACCATTGGACTGCCAAGTCAAAGGTCTCAAAATCATGTGCGTATTAATAATTAATTATCACGCGCTTAAATGGTGAAGGAAAACATCGTGAGGAAACCATATCTGCCAACCCGCAGTAGGCTGGCGTGGCGGACTATAGCCTAATCTCTCTCGTAAGTTAACTGAGAGGAGACCCGTGCCCAGCAGTGGGACAATGTAATGGGTTGATGATGACTTTTGCAATATTTTAAGCTAGAACTTTAGTTAACTACTGAAAAAATTATGCTCGTGGCTGAAGAACAACTGCGTTTTCAATGGATTTGCACATTATAAAGCTACGCTTAACACGATTAGCCCATAGTTGTGTGGTTATTCTCCTATAATTATATCCTCCTATAGTTATAAACCTTTGTCAGATATTTTACCAAGGCATGAACTCTCATCGAGAAAATTGAAAAATAAGCCCACTTTTGAAACTACTTAGCTTTTTAAGTTATTTTAAAATCGAAGTGCCGTCGTTGCTGCTCTACAAACAGAACTCTAAGGTGCTTCTATCTTCTATACTCTCAGATTTATAATTCTCTAGGACATATCTATAATTTTGTTTTTGTTTCAAGCGGGAATCGAACCCAAGCGCAAAAAGCCAGTAACTATGTCAGTTGAACCATTGTCTTGATTTTAAAATTATACTACAACAAGGAAAATTAATTAAATAAAAAAAGTACTCTTCTTTATTATTTTATATTGTAACATTCGAAAAATATTTTTAATATACATTTACATACATAGTAGGTAAAATACATACACTATTTTTACAGGTGTAAACGACGTATAAAATGTGGTTACAATATTATATTAAATTTAAACTATTAATACCTAGAATTTATTATTTTTTTTAAAAAAAAACAACCTCCATCATGTCGAGAAGGAATAAATTTTTTATTGCACTGCAATGCAATTAATTAGAAAATATAAACACAATATCTGTGAATGAGGCTATCATTCAAAAAATGCTTTTTAAACATGAAACGAATGGTAGTTCCAGAGTTAAGCGCGTTCAAACAAACAAACATACAAACTCTTCGGCTTTACTGAATTAGTATTGACGGTACAGACTTCTTAAGGTGTCGTTAGTATAAATCATCATCATCATCATCATCAGCCCGTATTCGTCCACTGCTGGACGTCGGCCTCTTTAAGTGAACGCCACAGAGCCCGATTTTCAGCTCTTTTCATCCAGTTACTGCCAGCTGCCTTCCGCAAATCGTTATTCCACCTGGCCAGTATAAATGATAAAGGATATTTATTTCTGTAAAAAGATCCTTTAAAGACACTTTTACAAGTCGATGTTTTACTTTATTTTTCTAAACTAAATTGCGCCGGCATTTTCTATCTGACGACATTATCACCTGATAGCCATTTGATCTTCTATAGATTTTGAATTACCATACCGAAATTGTGCCTTAGGAATTACGTTTCAATTTTCTGGTCCTTCTGCCCCAGGTGCACCAAGGTCTTCGAACGTAGAATATAGTCAAGCGAGTTCATTTTGCGATCGTCAAAACGAGCAAATAGTTACATCACTGCCCGTTAGTGACGGTCACAAACCAACTTCGCTTAACAAAATCAATATTTCCTTCTTTTCTTGGATCTTCTGTTGGAGCAAGTTGCTGGTGCTTCACAATGCATCTAACTGAAGAACTCTTAGAGCTATGATCAAGGAATAAATACACTTATAAAACTCAATTTTTAAATTATAATAAAAACAGAAGCGATTTGCAGGCTGTCACCTTAAGTTATTTCTTCTTATAATTGTTGGTAGAACTGAAAATTCTTAGAATTCAATGACACTTAAAATGCACTGGCATTAACTGGTCGAGTTACTTGGCTTTGAGATGAGTATTCTTTAGCGTGGCATTGGCATGGCAGAGTGTAAAACGTAGTCATTGTTAAGGGATAAGGTATACAAATCCGTAATTGTATACAGTTCGTTTTCTTTTTAATAAATTGCCTATGAGATTTTCTTGACGGCGTGTGCAATCTGCCCTCCCGCATAAGGGCAACTTGGTAGCCTGCCCTTCTTCCTGTCGTTCTGAGAGGAGACCAGTGCCAGCAGGGGGCAGTATAATATGGATTTTATAATTATGATAAACAGTGTATGGAGCTAAAATAGTTGTTACTTAAAAGGGAATTGACTCAATGTTACTTAAAAATTCATCGTAGGATTTATTTAACCAAATGGATTGTAGATACTGGGATACCAACCACAGTACAGAACCAACATATTACTGTGATTTGATCCCATAACTTTGTACACAGTAAACTCTGTTGTTCATTGAAGCTTTTCCCTCCCTTAAATATTGGACTGAAGACCTGAAAAACAAATATTTTTAAAATTTAGTCTGGATCGTCATGCCAAACACAATGCTTGCTAAAAAGTCATATTCAGTTCAGTTAGTTAAACACAAATTGGTAAACAATAGATTTGTTTACCAGATTTAATTATCGGTCATTTCTTAGACGGGTCATAATTAGAAACGATTTAATCATTTTATTGTTTTAAAGTTTTCTCTTCATTGAGATAATTTATAAATGAAGCTTTACGTTTTTGGTCCTTGTTTTCGAAATAAACAGAAAGTAACAATTGTAGCAGCTTGCCGTAAATTCCTAAATTCATCTGTTACCTAAATACCATAAATAATTATTATTGTAATAATGTACATTTTGCAGATGTATTGTTAATACAATTAATGATATATCGTTAGGCCACATCCCCGACTGGGTACACAGCCACCAGACGAGGTTACAACACAATACCTACATGTCTGCAACACTTGTACAAATACTATCAGCCTTTAAGTTTGACTCATATGCCCGATTTGGTGTAATATCACCTTGCGACGGTTAAAAATCCTATAAAATATGTACGAAAACAAGAAAAGTACAGCAAATTAATATTATTATCTATTATCTTGTAAATGCTCTGTTTTATGAACCATTATTATGCATCGAATTCTGAACTATATACTTTGGTTAACTCAACTATCTGAAAATCGTGATTTATAGTGCATTTGATTAAATTCCTCTTGATCTAGTTCGATTGTAGTAAGTTATAGATGGATAAAAGATGTTAACAACGAAATGAATTTACGAGGATTGCTTACGCAAATAAATTGTTAGTACTTGCTGAAAACTAATCTGTAGTAATTTGTGCGCACGCATACAAGTCAAGGTATACAAATCCAGTCTAAGCTGACCTCTTATTGTACAGAAAGCCTATACATACAATGCTAGATCAGTTTAAACTAAAAATGTACCTATAGCTTGACCTGTAGCCGCGTGGACTACCTATTTATAAATCCGTAAGAGCAATTTTCTTAGCAGTTAAGCTGCATATCCAAAACGGAAATTCTGTATGGCAGGTGAACTAAACTTAGCTGATTTCTTCGTAGCTTTGTATTAAATGAGAAGATCATTAACATAGCATACCATCACGCCTGTATTCCCCGAAGGGTAAGGCAGAGGTGAAGTTATATACCAACAGTTTACCGGTGTGTGTAGGTTCCATATAATATCCTATTACAATCAACCTGGGAATTTAACTTAGGACCTCTTAACAATCGCACTTCATACCACTAGACTAATGAGGTAGTCAGTATTTAAACTATTTAAAAATATACCTATTGCAATTACGTAACGATTTCGGACATAACAAATTTTAGTACCATCTAAGTAAAAATCTAAATGTAGCTAAAATCTGAGAATCTGTAGCGTCATTACTCAACACCCACGTTAAAGCAAGATGTCTAGCAGTGTAAGCATTACCAGTAACTAGTATGAAATCTGAAACATGAAATAACGGAAAATCACATACCCAAAACCCTAGTTTTTACTCAAAAGAGGTTGCATAAGATCTCTTTGAGATAAGTAGTGATAATGAGAGGAACAACAATCTGTTAGCTGATTGATCTGCAGCCAGATGGCAAAACCACCATAAAACTCTGTATTGCGATCAGATGATCTACACGCCACCTAGGAGTGGTACAAGGATGATAGTTCATAGCACTTAGGTCTGTGGATGATAGGTATACCTTCCTACCGAGGATGATCTAATTAATATACGCAAGTTACATGTGAAACTTTTCGGTCTATCATTTTTAATCAATTGAACGTTTCGCTAATGTTTATTTATAAGGTACTAGGAACCCATACTTCAACTTTTACCAAAGATATTAATAAGTTCTTATTTTCTTCATCGAAAATGTCTCTAATTTAAGTAAAATAAATTGGTCCTTTTACCTTTAATAGATAGGGTGCTAAGAAAGTCTCTTTTTAATTGAATTTCACTGGAATAAAATTTATTTAATTAGATTGTATAATTAATGAAAATTAAAAGATTAACATCAGTGTATCAACTGCGGTCACTTTTAAAAACAATTCCGATTTGAATAAGTATGCAATGGAAATCTTACCTTAGTTTCCACAACGCGTTTTGATTGTCTTTCAATTGTTTCCATCTGTTTTAATTATAATGAACCGTTTGAGATGGTGATCGGTTGAGGACTGAGTCGGATATCGGTTGTGGTTCGACAATGTAGGTCTCTTGAGCTATACCATACAGCCTTCGGGGCGCAGGGATGGAGTTAGACTGTATCGATCGAATTCAAAAATATTTATTTATTTGTTAAATTAATTACAACCGTTGTGTAACCAATTACAGTAACTAATGCTTATATATAAACTACAAAATTAACAAAAAAAGCTAACAACACGTTCATAAATTCCTCCCACAGTACTTCTGACATACCAATAAAATGTTTTACCATCTATCCGCAAATATATCAGTATCTGTTTTAAAGACCGAAAACTAAGAACAAAATTAATGACTTAGTTTGTAAGTTAGTAGGTAAGAAGCTCTAATCGCTTAGTTCGTATTGTAAGACATAATTTCAAACCTCAACTACAATATCCGTTTCTTAGAACTATTTATATTTTTAGTTCTCCATAATATGTATTTATTTATTCTATGACAATATAACATTGTGTCAGAAATCGTACAAACCTAAATATTGATAATTACATGAATACAATAACAATTAATATTTATCATGTCATATCATTATTAAAATGAAAATAGATCATTAATTTAATTCATAATATCCGTTGTTATTAATTATTTCTAGGCAGTTTACGTCGTAAATTGAACTGTTCTGCAATTTCGTATTATGTACATAATTTCCAGCCAGTCAGTGGTCACGTGATGAACTAACAACATTCGTAAACTAAATCCCCGCACCACGCTTGCCTTACACCAACCGATGAATTTCATTGGTTGTTAAGCCGCGTACGAGGAATACCCGCATGCTGCATACCGACCGAGATATTGATGGTGCACTTTCACTAGTTGTTATCCCGCATTCGGAGACTCCCCGCATGCGGTATAACGTCTGAGTTAAAAACCAGTGAAAATGAGCCTTGAGGTTATTAGGTCCTACCAAGCTGATGTAGCGGGTTGGCAGATTTCACACATCAAAAAACATTTTGAAAATAAATTTATCATTGCTACCAAAAATAAATTGAAGTTTTATTTTCCATAATTGTTGTATTGAGTACAGCCCTGCGTTCGTGTGGTTTCATGTGTGTTCAAGTGTCTCCAATATTTGTTCTAATTCCTGCGTAAGAGTAACTCGCACAAAGTAACATAATTTCTGTCTTCACCAATGATAATACGAGACATCGATTTACTTTCTATAGGTGATAAGCAGAGTAAAATTGCCATCGTTTTAGAGAGAATCAACCTTTAAGATAAGATGGAGTTGTATTAAATTTAGAGCAGTTATATAAAAGGAGTTTGAATGTTACCTATTATACATATAGAGATAGGTACATTAAAAATAAATAAATAAAAAAGATTAAAACGACTTGAATGCATGGTCAAATGGAACAGTCATCAAGTTAATATAAATAATAATCATATGCAGACCTTTAATGTGTGGTCTTCAGCGAAATATGGGTGTAATTCGGGGTAGGCAGACGTGATGGTATGAACGAATCTTCGCTGCGGCCAATCAGCCAATAATTCTTGTCTCGTTAAATTCATCTTATAATAGTTTTAAAAAGAGCCTTATAACTCATCATCACGACTCCTGTTTTCTCTAAAAGGCAATGCAGAAATAACTATGGCTGCGCTAATAGAGGTATTAGCGCAGCCACAGTTCGTCAGTATGAAATTTAAAGGTGTATTAGATACATAGTGATCTTCTTGACTGTAAATTTTAGGCGTATATCCTATGTAGAGGCATATTATTACTAGATAAAAAAACAGACTGCCTCATTAGTCTAGTGGACCTAAGCGCGACTACTACGCTAGAGGTCCTGGATTCGATCCCCAGGTCGAGCAAAGTGACATTGGGTTTTTCTTTGAAATTTTCAGTAGCAGCTCAAGGTCTTTTTTTCCTGATTAATGGCAATAGGCTCGCCCGCATTATGTGGGACCTGAACATACCGGCGAAGTGTGGGTGTACACCTCTGCTTAACGATGGGAAAATATTTCATCAGTTTCAACAAGATTACCGTACCAAAGGACCATTTTTAATTAAGGTTATTAAGCCTGTACCTTCGCTGCGTTGAACTACATATGTAGAGTCAATTACATGTATCTATGTGATTTTGTATTTTGTCAAAGTATTCTTAGTTGATACAAGTAAAATTGCTTCATAGTTCTTTTAGTTGCTAGGGCGCATTATATTAAAAAATGTTTAAAAAATAAATCTAAGAGACTACCATCTTGTTAAATTTATTTGGTCTGGATCTTTCAAATTCCTCAACTGTTAGATTAACGGTACAGTGCAGATAAAATTTAAGGACAATAATAGATACGTTACAAAGAACGCATCGCCATTTGGGTCACTCATTAGTGAAACTTTAAACGGTCGATTACTTTCAACACATTAAAACTAAGTGAGAAGGTCCATCTCCGTTGCCAGGGTTAGTACTGTTCCACATGACGCATTGAATTGCTTGTCTTTCACAGACAGCACAGCACATACTTTTTAGGTTCCGATGAAATTGAATTGCAGTGCGTGACGCATGGCGGACGGAGCCAGGGTTAGTCGGACTTCGTCGGACCGACAAGGACCGGCCTTAAGTATCTACACGTAGGTGCAAGGGGTGCGTTGAACTCAAGCGCCGAGTTTTAAAGGGCTCCAGGCTGACTTTCACACAAGCGTTAAATACCTGTGACTAAGACTGCCCTGGTCCTGGCCCGATATTTACCACCACTACCACCTAAATATCGCACTTGCCTTCGTTGGGATTAGTTATATCTTTATTTAGGTACCTTATAGTTCTCCTATCAGTAGGGTCTTAGTTGTCCTGAAGGGGTGCTAATTTAACTTCTCTGGAGCCTTATACTGGTTATTTTTGTAATAGGGGTTATTGTATATTACATAGAACCTTAACATAATGGTGAACTGTAGGTGTACATTAGATACACCTATTCAAATCTGCACCTTGCTATAGGGTTGCGTATCATAATGGATAAAAACCTCTTATGAAAGAATTTAAAATAAAAACTGCACGTTGGGGAAAACAGGCGTGGTGGTATGTTATTTATGTTTATGGGAACCAAAATTATAATCCTAGGTATGTGTTTTTGAAGTCCAAGAAAATGGACCTTTTGCATGTACCTGTTATGTTCAAGTAGCAATATGCGAGGTATACATTTGTACAAATATTTCACTATGTTTGCATTCAACCTGTCCTCCTTCCCCTACCAAGGTTCGCTTTTGTATTAATTAATTACAAATGAAACCAAGAACAATAGATTGTAATTTTTTATTGATTTTCCAGTGATACCTAGGAAATGTAGGCACATTATTTGTCATTTAAAAATTGAAAGGATTGTCCGACGTGCGATGAAAATAATGAGCACATTCCGTTCAGTGATGCATCGGCCGGTGAACGGATGCATCCATCCAATGTTGTTCTACTTCAGGAGAGCACTGAACAAAGTTCGCTTCGCTAGTTGATACACTGCTGAACTGCCGCATGTCATGTCGGTCTAATTTTTCATCTTTTCGAATAGTAACATACTTTATCTGTGATCGTTATAGTATTCGTATTGTACTATTTAGCCTATTAAAATATCACATGGTTGCTTATAGCTTCTAGCGTTACGCGGTTTTACCGAGTGACCACAACTGGATATAAATTACTGCCCCAGTATTGAATATTTTGTTATTATTATCATAAATATAACCTACATGTTCTCTTGAACGAATTGAAATATAGGTTTACTACTTATTGCTCAATAATTTAGGCCATATGAAATTCTAGTCTTAGTGTTTCAAACTAGCTGTCCCAAAAGACGTTGTCCTGTAAAATTTTAAATGTGTACTCCTAATAACGGTCTAGCCGTTCAGGAGTTTGCGATTAACAACACTTTTAGTTTTATAAGCATCTATGAAATGTTTTACCTATTAATTTAGTTGCATAGATCTAAAGTTGATCCGGTGGAGGAGAACCTGTTTTCAGCATAGACAGTAAGTAATGTACCGAATAATAATAAGTAGGTACCTACTTAAAATTAAGTAATAAAAGTAAACGAACATTCTTTCGTATGGATTGCAATTTGTAATCTTTATTAGTATTGAACGGCTCCTCGATCACGTATTTACTTAGAAGAATTTATAAAGATAACAGGAAGAATTGGGAGGGTTTTTTGCCTGCTGTGGGACACGTACAGGCTTTTTTTTTCTTCTATAGTATTTCCTTCTAGCTCTATAATAGAAGAAGAAAAAAATATAATCATTGTTGAACGAACATTGTTGTCACTTTGACTCGTGAATTGAAATTTCAACGTCAATGATATTAATTGTCAAAAATGACATACAAAATGTCAGTGTTCAACAAGTGGTTGTATGAAGTGGTCGTGTTATTGACCTGAATTTACCTAAGTACAAATAGTTTTATGTAAAAAAATGTACATTTACGAGCTACCGTTCGAAATAAACAAGGAGCTATGTAGGCTTCTTGATGTAGAGGACTACTGGAAGGAATTAGCAGGCAACTGGATGAAATATTCGGCATTTGATGTTGACGTAAGTAGCATTTATTTATATTGCGAAGTTTGGGTATTTCCTCGCTGCAAAACATCGTTTTTAATAAACTATCTTGGAATTCCCGATTATTTTTACGATTTTTACGTCATGTGATCATAATGGAGATGACATCAGCGGATATTTATGCATAAAGTGAAAGTATCTTCTACAATTTCTGCTGTATTCTGAGTAAACTTGTAATGATCATTTTAATGACTCCATATTTCTTATTCTAAGGCGACTTTCTGACCATTCTGAGTTCTTCCTATAAATGGTTAAGTAAGATTAAAGAAAACCAAACCATTTACAGAAATTAGACCCAATTTTGATCATCAATGTGGAAATAATATCTTTATAAAAATGTCTGTTTTAGGACATAGAACAAACTGCCCGCCGCCTGACTATGTCTCCCACAAACCACTTGTTCACAAGATGGGGACAACTAAACCATAGAGTGGAAGAACTTTTTATTTTATTGTACAAAATGAAGCACATACCTGCTCTTAACTGCCTAAAACCAGTTGTGAATTCAGACTTTCATAAGTTATTGAGTAAGCATAGGAACTCAAGTAGTGCAAAGGAAAGAAATACTGCTGTTGTATATGGTAGGTATATTTTACTTTTGAGGTTTTTATCATAATGATTTTAAAAAAAGATTGTCGTTTGGGGAGTTCTCAACATGTATTAAAAATTACAAAAAAAAATTGTTGAGGGTTGCCCTGACGTTTCTGATTAATTTCTTGATAGTTATATGCATAATGTATGCTTTTTTTTTCAGATAATTCAAATAAAAAGAGCTCACAAAGGACTGATGGGAATTTTGGCTCAATTCCTTTGCCCGTTATGTTAATTGAAAAGGTAATGTTTAGTTTTATTATTTTGTTTATTACTCTTAACTCCCACAAAAAAAAAATACCCTATGAACATTTGGGAAGAGAGGGAGGGTCTCAGTCTCAGATAACATAATTATTCTTATTACATGCCCAAAACATGGTATGGTAGAACATTGTTTAATCATATCCCCATTGCCATAATCAAATTTTCATGATGCATAGTTAGAGGGTGGGGTACCTCACAACCTCAACACATCTCACCACATCTCACTTGGTAAAAAAGAGACCTAAAGGAATCATGTCATTTATGCCTCTTTGCATACTCCTAATGAGCCTGAGCATAGATATTTTATTTTAATTTAAGTATATTTTTTATGGGACTGCCTCATTAGTCTAGTGGTCCTAAGCGGGACTGCTACGCTAGAGGTCCTGGGTTCAGGATTTGTACCCCGTTTATGGCAATAGGCTTGCCCCCTATTACATAGGACCTAAAAGCATACGAAATGCGAAATGTGGGTGTACATTAGTACACCTCTGCCTTACCCTTCGGGGAATACAGGCGTGATGGTATGCGAGCCTATTGAAAATTGAAAGGAATGGAAAGGATTGAAAGGAATATATTTTACCGTTTTTCCAATTTTTTTCATTTATGCTCTGCTCCTATCGGTCTAAGCGTGATGATATATAGCCTATAGCCTTCCTCGATAAATGGGCTAACTAACACTGAAAGAAGTTTTCAAATCGGACCAGTAGTTCCTGAGATAAGCGCGTTCAAGCAAACAAACAAATTCTTCAGCTTTATTTTAGTAATTACTATAATTAGTAGGTATAGATATGTCGATTGAATATCGTTTTAATTTAATTTTGCTTGTTCAAATGCGCAGTTCTGCTGGTCTGTTTTGATATTATCTTTTTTGTGCCTAAAATATGTTATGGATTTCTTCTGTTAAAATGAATAAGTAAATAAATATATTGTGTATCTTGTGCGTCATACGTTTTTCACAGAATTCTAAAGGGAAGTAGGTATTAGTAAATAATCTTCTCACCGGAATTGCCTAAGAGGCTTTGGATAGAGGAATATAGGAATTTATTTATAGTCATTCATAGAAGTTGATTTACCTTTAAGTTGCATGATATTTAAATTAAATTAAATAACAAAGTTTATTTCCGTTTGCAAGATGAATAAGGCGGTTAAGTCGAGCATATGGATTTGTGAAATGTGTTCCAACCATGACATGTTGCGGGCCAGTGTTTTATTACAATCAACTGTTTCAGTAAATTTAATTTTAATCAGTCGTAATTAGGTAGGTGGGTATAGGTAGAATAGATACCTTCTAGGCAAGCGCGCTCCATCGTAGACCACATCGATGCTTAACATCAGGCAAGTTGTGGTCAAGCGTAAGCCTCTGCAATCTGTGGGTGTACATTAATACACCTCTGCCGGCGTGATAGTATATAAAAATATTATTCTATTCTCCATAATAAAGTTACTTCCTTTTACTTTGAGTACAAATTAGAGGAAATGTATCCCAATTGATGTATAATTTTTGTTGTAGAAGGACCAAAGTAGTTTTTAGAAACACTGCGTCCCTTGGCCATTATGCTATAGTAATATTAATAATTTAGAACTTGTCCCTCAATTTTAGTCAAGTTCTGTAAGGGCTTGGTAAACCATTACTTTTAATTTACTTGTCATTATAATAATTAACTTATTACCATAAAAAAAAATCATCTTAATCGTGCGTTGAAAGAGAATAAAAGTCGAAGCCGGTGTACAGTGAAAACAATATTATAAGCTTTGGCTGGTGTAGATTTGGATGGCCCTTGATATAATATGTTTATTTAATACTAGCTTTCCGCGAGTGACTTCGCCCGCTTGGACTATACTTTTTTTTCCGGTATAATATAATTATATAGCCTATTTCACTCAGGAATAATGTAGCTTTCTATTGGTGAAAGAATTTTTCAAATCGATCCAGTAGTTTCAGAGCCTATTCAATGCAAATAAACAAACAAGCAATATGTGTCTTTCGGGTATTCAATTATTAGCGTCTACTGTGAATGACCTAATCTGATTACCTATTACCGGTTTTGATTACTTACAAAGGAATATATCTTATTTTTCCTGTTTGTTGCTTTGCACGGTTAAGGAAAACTTCTTACATGTTGTCCAATTGAAGCGGGGATTTATTAATTTCGGTGTACATAGAAGTATGTAACATATTACAATCACGCCTGTATTCCCCGAAATGTTAGTCAGATGAATGAACAACCACAGTTTGCCGGTAAGTTTAGATACAGTTAGTTACTGAGAAAAACATACAAAAATCCAATAACAATTTACTCGACCTAGGATTCGAACTCAGGTCCTCTAGAGTAGCATTCGCTATAACGACCACAAGAAACATTAGGCATTCGGTAAATGTAACATTGAAATTAAAAATTATAGTTTTATTTATCTAATTTATATATAATTCGGAACCTACCTTTGACCTCCTTATTAGAAATCGTTGTAGATACTGTACATATGTTTTGTATCACTCCAGTCAAATATCAGAAAAACCAAAACAATAAGAAGATTTTAGTTAATATTTTTTATCAGAGGCCACAGTTTACGTAGCTAATTAACGGAATGAGAGGAGAATATGAATAGATAAACCTTTTTTTATTGTGATGTGTAGCTGGAACTCTTTAAGAGGGAGCCAAATGCAAAATCAGCATCCCTCTAATAACAGCTTTCGTACACACAACTACGCATAAAGCTATTCAAAACCAGTTTAGACTGACCTCCCATTGTAAAGGTTTTCCGCACAATTCCATGCCAGCCTATTCTGTTTTTATATAGCTTGATGTGTAGCCGTGCGAACCTACTAGTAAAATTAAATAAAATAAAAAATAAAATAAACTCGAACCCATTTCAGAACTCATTGATTCTGATAAAGACTCCGACGACTTATCTACGATATTTATATAAGCGTATTTATGGAAATTATCCCTTATTTATTGATAGTTTGGAATACGCCCTTGAAGGCAAAAGGATACATGACCATATATAAACTACGTGCAAAATCATTTATAGGAACTTTAAGGCATTGGAACTGCACAATGAAGTCGCTAGATGACATTTTTTTATAGTTCGATAATAAAGCCGGACATTAAAAATAAAAAAAATAATGCTAGACAGAGCGCACTGTATCACGTTGTGACGTCACACCATGCGTTCGCCATACAAAATCTATACAGGAACTCATTTTGTAGGAAAGGGACAAAGCATCTCTATCCCTCTCAATCCTGCCAAAAACTTTAAAAATGATTAATCCTCCTTTTTCTTGCAGGGCGCTCAACTACCCACCACAAGTAGGATACAAAATGGCAACTCGCCTTCGCCTTACTATGACACAAGTTCGGACATAAGTAAGGTGAGTAAAATGTTTGCGGTCACTGATTCTACGATATTATTGTTCGAATGAATATTTTTACATACAATTGACAGTGATTCACACTGTTGACCCGAATGTACAGTGGCCAGCACATCAAGTAACCACCAAATGTCAAATTTTCTCACTTGATTTTGAACATAATTATCAACATTTTAAGGTTTAAAATCATTTGGAGAAATTTGTCAGTTTTGTGTACCCTGATGTGCTGGCGACTGTACCTATTAGAAACGCTGTAGGCATGGGAAGTATTTTATATTTATGTTATAGTAATAAAACATGACTAATAATGAAGGCATCAAACCGAATTTGAAATGTTGAAGGAAGTTTTTGCTTTTATCGTCGACTTTATTTCGAATCTTTCTTTATCTACCCAATGGTTGTCTGGAAGAAATTGCTTTTAGCGATAAGACCGCCAATTGTACCTACTTACTACGTTTGTTTTGTATTTTGTTTCTTGTGTACAATAAAGAATAATCTATCTATCTATGTATTATATCGTTAGTATACCGCAGACATTGGTGTGGTTTGCTAAGAAAAAAAAGAATTGAAGGAGACAAAGGAGGGCGAATTTGACGTTACATTTTTAATACAAGACCTTCTTTCTGAAATCCGCAGACGTCGTCATCACAAGGCGAGAAGGGGAACGAAGAGGATGAGATTATGAGGAACGTGTCCGCTATTCCCAAGATGAGGTATGAGGAGTTGAGAGAGGCAACTGGCAACTGGGCTGATAACAACCTTTTAGGCAGCGGAGGATTTGGACAAGTATTCAAAGGTAAACAACTACAGCAACTGTTACTGAATAAGAAATCTTCCCGAGTCTCATATAGACATAATACAAAATACTGTTACTGAATAAGAAATCTTCCCGAGCCTCACATAGACATAATACAAATATATTATTTGAAAGAAAGAAACAGTTTATTCAGCCGCAGTAAAGACAAGTACATTGATTATAAGCTATAATAACAAAAAAATATATATAATATAACGCATTAAGTACTATGCCCAAATTGCGCTGAAAGGGATGTGGTTCAGCATATGCCAGACAAATTTGCCTGACGCTGGTTTTCAACCAGGTCCTAATCACGCACGGACGTGAAACCAGTTCCTTAATAATTATGCTCTATGCAAAACAAAAATATTTCGGCGACCGGTCGGTGAATAAATGTTGTTAAAGTAAATTTATAATCTAAATATATATAACTCAAAGGTGACTGACTGACTGACTGACTGACATAGTGATCTATCAACGCGCAGCCCAAACCACTGGACGGATCGGGCTGAAATTTGGCATGCAGGTAGATGTTATTACGTAGGCATCCGCTAAGAAAGGATTTTGATTAATTCTACCCCAAGGGGATAAAATATGGGATGAACGTTGCCCGAGGCCGTGGGTGGAAAGCTAGTCATCAATAAGTGCAGTGATAGCCTAGGTAGGCCATCAATTGCTCTGCTCCCAAATCGTTGAAGGAAAACATCGTAAGGAGACCGATATGTCCTAGAACCGAAAATTCCAAGACATATGACATCTAACTACCCGCACTGGGCCTGCGTGGTGGATTTCGGCCCACTCCCTCTCACCGATAGGACTCCTGCCTGTCCCAGCAGTGGGAATTATGACATAAACCTCCGATGTACTCACATCCTGTTATCGCCATAGTGTAAAGTGAATAATGTAAACCTTTTATTTTAAAAGAGTGTCCATGGAGCTTCTTGCCGGATTCTTCTCCATAGTATCAACTTTCTGGAACCGTGCAACTAGAGTCAATAACGTTTCATAAACGCTTGTAAAAGCTTATTTGAAATTAAAACATTTGATTTGATTTGGAACATTATAGGCTGATTATGTATGTATTTATGTGTGAAGCCTGCCAACCCGCATTAGGTCAGTGTGGTGGACTAGCCTAACCCCTCTCATTCTGACAAAAGACCCGTGCCCACAAGTGGGACAGTGTAATGGGTTCATCATCAAAGATTCAAAGATTCAAAGATTTATTGCTTACTAAGTGTACATTAAGGTGTTACATTACATTTTAGTGAACTTATAACTTAGCGGCCTTTTGCAAGCATTGCAATATGGAGGGCTATACGAATTAATTAATATTTCTATTTGTTTAAATTATTAACTCTAATAACAAAGTGTATTTATTTATTAAATTATGTTATGTATAAGTAATATTATGAATTATAAATTATTATTTCTGAATTAGAATACCTATCAATTATTAAAAGTTAGTAACATCACTTAATTAGTAAACTTAAATATTTATGTTCTATATTAATAATAACAAATGGGTACATGCGCAAGTATGGCAAATGGTTTAAGTATTTAAGTACTCTGTAACTGAATAGAAACATTTCTGAATTAAATATTGCTTTAACATTTTATTAAATAATGTAGGTTTTTTCTCAGTTTTGATACTTTTTGGTAATTTATTAAATATTTTTACAGCCATGTAGTATGGACTTTCATTTAGCATCTTAGTTCTAGAGGGTGGTAAGTATAGTCTTTTTTTATGGCGTGTGTTAATGTCATGGGTATCTTCTACTTTGGTGAAGGCATCAATATTTTTAAATACAAATGTGCATATATCGTGAATATATATCGATGGAAGAGTTAGGAGTTTTAATTTTATAAAATATGGTTTGCAGCTTTGTGTGCTATCTATTTGTGTTAATATTCTAATACATTTTTTTTGCATAATGAAAAGTTCACCTATATTTACACTGTTGCCCCATAGCATAACACCGTATTTTAACCACGAGTATGCATACGCGTAGTAGGCAGACAGGGCTGTTTTGATATTTGTGGTTTGTTTAAGTTGGAATAGAGCGTATGTGAATTTAGATATCTTTGATTTAATGTGTTCTATGTGTGCTTTCCAATTTATATGAGTGTCTATGTTAATACCGAGAAGGTTAAATGAGTTAAGTTCTTCTATTTGAGTACGTTGGAAATTTAGGTTTAAGTCTAAAGGCTGTTTTTTGTATGATCTAAATTGTAATATTTTGGTTTTATTTGCATTTATTTCAAGATTGTGGTCCTCAAGCCAGTCTGTTATAGTATGCATGGTATTTTGTAAAAGTAGATTGGGGTTATTTGAGTTTTCGCAGTTTATTAATATTGAGACATCATCAGCAAACAATACCGGTAAAATTAATTCTCTGTCCAATGATTTCGGCAAGTCATTGATGTATAAAAGGAACAGTACACAACCTAACACACTTCCTTGGGGTATTGAGCATGTTAGTTTTATTTCTTGTGATCTTACTGATTGTAATTCTTTTTTTTGAGTATTTAAATGGTCTATTTGTACTATTTGTGTTCTATTATTCAGGTATGATTTGAACCAGAGATAGGCAGGTCCCCTAATGCCCGAGCCGTATAATTTTTCCAGAAGAATGTTATATAAGACTTTGTCATAAGCTTTTGTCATGTCTAATAGAAGTCCTATTGCATGTTTTTTGTCATTTATGCACTGTAAAGCTGATTGAACGTATCTATATACCGCTAGTGTCGTTGATCGTGATTTTCGGAATCCATTTTGGCATTCGTCAAGAATATTGTATTTTTCTAGGAAGGTATATAAGCGGTTGCACATAGCCTTCTCAAATATTTTTGAAAACGTAGGCAACAGTGCTATTGGTCTATAATTGCCAGTGTTATACGTGTCTCCTTTCTTGTGGATTGGTTTAACTAATGATATTTTTAATGAGTCTGGGAATTGACCCTCTTGGAAGCTTTGATTGATAAGATATGTCAGCGGTATAGAAAGTTCTTCTGCACATTGTTTTAGTAGAATTGGTGGTAATCATCAAACCATATGTATTGTTTCTTTTTGCATCACAATCACAATTGTTATTTAAGTTAGCAACAAAGCGGTAAAGTGGCGTCTATGTTGTAAATGTTGTGTTTACCCGTAATTGGCATATATATTTGAATATTACCTATTCTTGTGTATGTATGTGTATATATGTGCTGTGGGTGAATCTAAATAAATAAATATATGTTACCACTGCTGGGTCGATGATTAATAATTCCTATTAAGATCTACAGACCGCCTCGTTAGTCTAGTGGTCCCAAGCGCGACTGCTACGGTAGAGGTCCTGGGTTCAATCCCCAGGTCGAGCAAAATGTTATTGGGTTTTTCTATGAAATTCTCGGTAGCAGCTCGGAGTCTGGATTTGTGCCCGGCTAATGGCAGTAGGCTCGCCACATATTACATGTTACCTAAAAAGACCGGTGAAATGTTGGTGTACATTAGTACACCTCTGGCTAACTCTTAGGGGGAATACAGGCGTTATGGCATGTTTATGTTAAAATCTACAGGTGAATGGAAACACTTGCCGGTAGCCGTGAAGCGACTTCGAGATAACAATGACATGAATAAGGAGCTCATCAGAGAGATGTGTCTCAATCAATACAGACATGATAATATACTGCCCTTGTATGGATACTCTTTGGGAGGTATGTAACTTTCGCCCGTAGCTTCGTTCCTGTGGACGACTAGAGAATTGAATCAGAAACAAGTAGTGAAGATCTCTTCTTTCTATAGATCTGCATAGAACAGACTTCCCTTAATAGTCTGGACTAGACTAGCAGTCGTGTTTACTGACTGTCTAGTGGTCCCAAACGCGACTACTACGCTAGAGGTCCTGGGTTCGATTTCCAGGTCGAGCAAAGTGTTGAGTTTTTATATGAAATTCTCAGTAGCAGCTCGGAGTCTTGGTTTGTGCCCGGTTAATGGGCTCGCCCCCTATTACAGGGGTCCTAAAAATACCGGCAAGTGTGGGTGTACATTGGTACACCTCTGCCTGTCTATGTAATGTTACGTCCATACAAGAAAGAAGTCAAGCTATCAAGATCTGTTCAACTTTATTTCGTTAAGATGTACCGCAGTTTTTAAGTTGAAGCATGTGGTTTAGGTTCGTCCATTAATCACGATGTTTTAAGCATTTTTTAAACCCGCCTCCCCTGCATAGATAGTGCGGTTTTAAACTACTTAACCGTTTTTAAGTTAAAAATGTTCAACGTTCTTCTAATAAATTATATCTTTATCTTAAAGGTCTAGGATTATTGGAAGTCTTATTGGGTTTTCTATGAAATTCTCAGTACGAGTAGCAGCTCGTAGTTCGGATTTACGCCCGACTAGCTTTCTGCCCTTGGCTTCGCCCACGTGTTTCCTTGACTTGTCTGTACTATAATATGTATGTATTATACATATAAACCTTCCTCTTGAATCACTCTATCTATTAAAAAAACAGCATCAAAATCCGTTGCGAAGTTTTAAAGATCTAAGCATACATAGGCACAAACAGACAGCGAGAAGCGACTTTATTTTATACTATGTAGTGATTAATGACAATAGGCTCACCCCCTATTACGTGGGCATTTAAATATTTATACATTTAGTACACCTCTACCAATCTCTTCTGGGAATACAGACGTGATGGTATGTTAATTTAATTTTAATGTTAATTTAGGTCCAGAAGCATGTTTAGTTTATCAGCTGATGGCCGGAGGTTCCTTAGAGCAGAGATTAAGAGGGAAGACGCATCACCCACCGCTGTCGTGGTCACAACGATACAACATAGTGCATGGAGTAGCTAGGTAAGTCACCTGGGAGGAGAAAATGGCCTCTTCTAAATTCGCGACAAATAGAGTAGTTGAATAGTGTTGAATTGATTAAAAACTAGCTTTCCGCCCACGGCTTCGCCCGCATGGTTTCTCGGATTTTCTTTACTATAAATATTGTATGTTTTAAACATATAAACCTTCGTCTTGAATCACTTTTTCTATTGCTGAAAACTGCATTAGAATCTGTTGAGACGTTTAAAAGATCAAAGCGAACAGACAGCGGATGCGACTTCATTTTATACTATGTAACGAAGATGACCCGTGACTACTTCGTTGGGTGATATAGCCTATGACACTCACAAATAACGTGGCTTTCTATTGGTAAAATAATTTTCAAAATCTGGTCAGTAGATCCAGAGATTACCCACTACAAACTCACAAACTTTACCTCTTTATAATATTAGTATAGATAACAGGCCTATTGCAAAATAACAATCAGTTTTTTGACAGATGCCTTTGACTGCCTTAGAGCGTAGGTGTTCCAGATTACGTAAAAGTTAACTTTGAAATGCGTAGCAAAATAAATGTATTATCTACCTTATGTTATTCAATTATTTTAATTATGATTCCTTGCAGACATTATAATACCATAAATGTAACGGATTTTCCAAAAAAAATGATTATTGTTAAGCGTATTAAATTTAGTTACATTCTACCACATTCTACCGTGTCTAGTGATGCAATCGAATGTATTCGCTGCAATCATTTTGAACAATGACATTTAATCAGTATCGGAAAATGGCATCCACTCTAATATCAATAAAATATAAATTCAGCAATATATTTGAAAAGTAATGGATGGAAAATGAATATTATATAAAAATTAATACAATCAGATGAATATTATACATATTTATTTATTATTGGTCGTCGTTGCACCATTTTCGATTCGACAACCAAACAATCGATAATCAATACTAGACAGTAATCAAAGTGTCAATAATCGGATCGATAATCGCAATATTAAGTTCCTGCAATCACTAGTTCCATCTGTCAAAAAACGGTTCACATAGTGGACAAGGTATAAATATAAGACTATACTGAAAAAATAATTTAAACCGACTAATAAAGTTCTAAGTTATAAGCGTTTTAAGTTTTTGGTGGTTATGTTTCGCCCTTCCCCGCAAAAGAGTGTTAGTATAGAAATTGTATGGCATAACGGATTGTGACGTCACAAGCCGCTATAGTGCGCTCTCTGTCTATCATTACTTAAAATGCTTATAACTCCCTTTCTTTGAACCAATTTCGGCTCTGTTTATGTTCAACTTTTTTATGGGACCATGAAAAAATATTAGTGAACAAGTGTGTTTTAATCGTCGCGAATAATACTGTAGCTCATTGTTTACTGTTTTCCAGAGGTCTTCAATTCCTCCACACGATGGCAGGTACACCGTTAATCCACGGTGATATAAAACCGGCCAACATTCTCCTGGATACGTGTCTTATGCCGAAAATAGGAGACTTCGGACTCGCCAGAAAGGGACCTTACGGCGAAGACAGGACACATGTGAAAGTGTCAAGGTATGATCTAACCTCCATCTTTTATGTTTCTTTGACTTCTGTGTATTTTTTCCTGTGTAATAAATGTATTATTATTTAATGGTTCAAGTTTTATGGATTTCGGAAAATAAACTCGCTTTTTTATGGGATAACTCTGCAAATGACGGCAAGTAGCCGTCGCCGCCCATGAACTTCTGCTTTTCTGCGAAAAGGAAGGGGAAAGGAGAAATGGAGATGGAAGGGGACTGAGGGAGAAATTGCACCTTCGGCGCTCCAAACCTAGCGAATGAAACGCAACAGTATGCATACTACTACTTGACGTCGATATTCTGTGGAGTGGAGGCTAGTACTTCCCCGGTCGTGCGACCAATTCAAGATGGCATGTAGACATGCCAGCGAGGCACTACTACTGCTAAAACCACTACTCAATTACTACTCGCTTTATCTATATTCATTAGTAGTAATAAATGTTAATAACGAAGTCCTTAACCAAAAAGTTTCGAATTCAAACTCGAGTTTTTTTCCTATGGTACTAATTACTGCAATAGTATACTATTTGGAATGGGTAACTCAACAAAAAACTTTGAGTTATGCAAGTCATTAAGAGAGGAGAGAACCGTCGCTCTATTGAACTACCTGTTCGCTTGCTTTTCCGCGACTCGCCGACAGATCACCGCGTAGGGCACAGCTCAAAGAGATTCTCATTGATATGGATTCTTTTACATACAATTTAAAGCGTAAGCTTAAATTTCTTTTAACAAAAAAGTTAAACCGCCTTAAAAAAAATTTACGGCGGTTTAACTTGACTTTTTTGTTAAAAGTAATTTTATTTTTTAATGTTTCGTGGAAAGTTTTGTTTATAAGTACTTGTAAGCCAACTTAACGCACTGCTTCAATGAGACAGCGATGTTGCGGAGAAAACGATAATATCATCGACGTAAACAATTTTTAGATTTTAATTGTTTTTTTTTTAAACCGCTGAACTGATTTCGATAAAATTTGAAGGACTACCTTTGAAGTATGACCTACCAAACAAAAAAATAATCATCCAAATCGATCCTTAATTGACGGAGATATCGCGTAACCAACATAAAAAAAAACATACAGACGAATTGAAAACCTCCTCCTTTTTGAAGTCGGTTGATAATGGTCGTGTGAGTTGCGTATTTTGTCTGTGAGCCGCAATTTATGTGATCTGACTCTTCGAGCTGGTTCATCGCTAAGCTATACACCACTAGCAGTTATAAAGCACACACTTCTCCTCAATATAGGGTATACGGCACAAAGCCCTACCTACCGGATGAGTACCTGCGCTCGCGCTGCCTGTCGCCGGCGGTGGACGTGTTCAGCTACGGCGTGGTCATGGTTGAGATGGCCACGGCCCTACCCGCCGCAGACAAGACCCGGTCAGAACAACTCCTCAACATGTATATACACCAGCAGTTCAATCAAGGGGTTGATATGGGTAAGTTATCAGTTACTACGACATAAACATTACATACAATCACGCCTGTATTTCCCGAAGGGTTAGGCAGAGGTGTACTGATCTGACCAGCACAACCGTATTCCTTTAAGGAAGCCCACAATACGCCAATATATTATGTTACGTCCCATGTAATAGGAGCAAAGACTTTACATAACATATCGGACATCACGCCGGTATTCCCTGAAGAGTTAGAGGTATTCTAATGTACACCCACACCTTGCCGGTATGCTTAGCTCCCACGCAATAGGGGGCGATCCATTGCCATTAACTTGGCACAAATCCAGACTCCGAGCCGCTATTGAGAATTTCAAACAAAAACTCAATATCACTTTCCTCGACCTGGGGATCAAACCTAGCGTAGCAGTCGCACTTAAGACCAATTAGGAATACAGGCATGATAGTATGTTGTTATTGTTGTAATAATAATAAAATGTTAATAGAATTGTTGGTTACAGCAACTTTAGAAGACCCAGTACTTCGGGGCACAGCGCACTCCAACCCAGCGATGTGTCGGACATTCATCGCGATAGGTCTTCACTGCACAAAGTTCTTAAGACACCAACGACCAACAATGTTAGACGTGTACAAGAAACTCAACAGTATGGAAGTAGTTGGCAAGAATTTACCCTGATATCGTTTTAGTCATGGAGTAGTAATCATTGGAGTGTTGATTTCACACATGATTGGGTAGACTGAAGGCAAACTTCTGTCATTAGATAATTGGTACCGTCTTCGCGTAGCGTACAATGGTGGTCCATATGTCAGGGTTACTTAGTTCAGAAACCAATCTTCCACAACGGATATATTCATAAATTGAGGAAAGAAAACTATAAAATATTATTATAATGATAATAAAAATTATATTTTAGCTCTGTAGACGTATAATTTAGTTAGTAGAATTTTGAGTATTGCAGCTAAATATAAGGTTTAATTTATTTTAATCTGCTTTTGGTGCCGTAAGTCATAACTATAAAGGAGAATAAACGGAAGCATTGATTATATAGATTTATTTTGAAAAGTTATAAAAAAGATTGAAGATTAAGAGAAATATTTTTATTTTGGAGGTAAGTAACTAAAATATTTTTCTTTAGTTAAAATAATGTCTTATAATAAGCCACACTTTTAACTTATTATTTATTTACGGTATATTGTATACAGTGTTATTCTTAAACGGTTTGCTAATCCGAAACAGCGCTTTATGGCACCCAATATATTTGACAACGTTTTTGAGAAAATCTTTCTTTTTTCGAATAGCCGTGTAAGGTACATATACCTAATTAACTGCAGTACTGACTATTTAGACAGGAGTGCAGATAACATAATTATGATGAAACTCGTTCAGTCAGTGGCACTCGTTGGAGCTGAATATTAACTCTCCATTTATTTGCTACTCCGTTATAATTATGTAAAATTAAAATTATTTTATGTCTATTCTTCTATTTTTTTTTAATATGTTTTGCGTGCAGATATACGTCTTAATTTATATAGTATCGACTGTTGATAGGAAAACAAAGTAATAATTTTATATAGATTTGCTTACAAGAGAATCGAATTTTGACGTAAGGTGCATAGAAGCCAAGTCAAAATTCTACCTCTAGTAAGCGTAAGCGACTATCCTACGTCACAAAATATTTTTAAGATATTTATATATATATATTTTTTTTGTAATCCTCGGCATTTATATAATAATGAATTCTTCAACGATTCTTTATTGTACTTAAATACTAAGTCAATAAATGTTTTAATTATGTTATTTAATTATGTAACTAAGAACGAAAATGACTGAAATATTGTAAATAAGAGTTTGAAATATGTAATGAAGATTTGGTACGTTTTGTAATAGTAATCAAATCAATTCTATGTTTTTTTTTGTCCAACCAAATCTTCATTTTATCTTTGCGAAGTAATAGCAATTCTTCTATAGTAAATTATCTAACTATTTTTGATACAAAATGTGTTTTATTTAATCTAGATAAAAAAGTGACCATTTTATGAGGTTTACTGTAGGTTTCACTACCTATAAGTAATATTTTTTAACCTATACTGTCCCACTGCTGGGCAAAGGTCAATAAGTAATAATTAAAGTGGCAAATACTAAAAGTGGCATTTTTGCGAATCATCATCAATCATTATGGCTCGTTCCCTATTACATGACCTGAATATACAGCACTTTCAGCACTAGGTAACGCCTCTGCATAATTTATGCAGGTGTGATAATGGTAATTTGTTGTTTTTATGTTCTTTATAGTCTTACTAGATGTTACCCCGTGGTTTTACTCGCGTCCCAAAAGGATTTTATTACCTACTCAGCTTTTAGACGGCTTATTAAGCTGAAACTTGCACCAAATTTTAAGTTAAACCTCCAGCAATACAAATACAACTGTGAAAACCGGATCCAAATTCATGCTTTATACGTGTACAAACATATCTACTGACAAAAACTCTAAACATCGTTATTTTGACTTCTGTTGCTCTATAAAGACCCTCATGTTAGTTTTTCTTCTACATCTATAATGGACAGACATCGGCATTTTAAAATTTTGTTTTAGGTAAGTAAGTATACATATATATAAGAATATTTTTAGGAAGGGAGCAAGTATTAAACAACCAATTAAATTATCAGTATCAAAATATATTTTTATAAAATTTTTTTTTTTTCATAACCTTCACGTTTCCAGTATCACAGTTAGGGCTTTAAAATTTGATTTCTTCATCTGCAGGTTCATAAGCTGGGTCCAAGGTTCTAGTAGCCACCAGGTTCTTGTACCAGAAGGCTGAGGATCTGGTCGTGCGAGTCCTCTTGTCATCATTAAAGTCCACTTCGAAGAGACCGAATTTTATACTGAAAGTAGGTAAGTATTTTTTTTATGTAACGATAATTGGCGCACGCGCAGCTACACATCAAGCTTTACAAAACCAGCATAGGCTGGCCTTGAATTGGATGGAAAACCTTTACAATGGGAGGTCAGTCTAAACTGGTGTTGTATAGCTTGATGTGTAGCCGTACCTAGCTTATTAATCGTTTTTCACGTATTGATACATATAACACGTTTCTTCTTTATTAAAAATTCCTTACATCATGGTGCAATGATAGCCTTGTGATATGACCATTACACTGCCAAGTCAAAGGTCTCGTGTTATTGGGTTTTTCCATGAAATTCTCAGTAACAGCTCGGAGGCTGGATTTGTGCCCGGTTAATGGAAATGGGCACGTCCCCTATTACATGGGACCTAAGGCTGCCATCAGACGGACTGCATCGCAGCAACCGCGCAAAGTCGTTAAATTCAACTGCATGCAGTTATCTACAGTCGGCTCTGACTTACTGCAGTTTACGCTACGCATCTAGCCCAGAGAAAAAAAGAATAATAAGTCAGTATAGAATCCATTTTTATTTAAACTGTTAGCCGCGCGTTATGCTCCTTGACTAATTGCACACTAACTGTATGCGGTTAGCAATGGACAGTGTGCGTCGACACTACACGACTGTAGTCGACCGCGTAAAGTTGAAGTCACGACTGTATGCAGTTAATAATTACTTCACATGACTGCAGCCGACCGCGTGAAGGTGATATCATGACTGAACGAAGTCGAACGTACAACTGCATGCAGTTAAATATTTATCGACTGCGCGCGGTTGCTGCAATGCAGTCCGTCTGATGGCAGCCTAAACATACCGTACATTAATAACCTCTGCCTAACCCTTCGGGGAATAAAATCGTGATGGACTGATGGTATGAAATATAAAAACAGTTACCTCAAACCAGAGTCCCACTCAAAGTTATCCATAAGACTCCACGCAGTGTATGTGGCAACGTTGCACCCGTCCACTTCAATGGCGTCCAGAATAGCATCAATGTAATCTTTGTAGTAATCAATTCTGTCGGGATCGGAGTTTCCCCCAAAGTTCCCGAATCCATTCTCCGTGATAAATACTGGCGGGTTGTTGTAGGTGTTTTTCACCCAGTTCAGGGCTGTTCTAATGCCGGATGGTATTTTCTGGAAGGTAATGCATTCATCAACATGTGGAAAATTGCTCCCATTAGGTACCACAACACGTGGGGAGTCGAAAAAGTTAAAGTTGCGTCATAAAAATAATTGGATCTCGTGGAATCAGCGCCTATTTTATATTGCGGAACATCCTTAGGCGGAAGAAAGTGGGAGAAGCGAGTGAGGTAGTTTCAGCACGCAGGGACTGTCTATAAAAACCGCATTTGCCTTTCCTTGCCCTATAGCCAGAGCTATAAAACTCGTGCTAGCTATAAAATCCCCACGGGCGCCCTGCATCAACAGCGTTTTTTACAGGGCTCACTGCAATAACAGCTTCCATCAACATGAAGCTACTGCAATATCTTTTAAACCAAGAGAACCTACCCTACTGCATTACAAAGTCCCTCCCGCCTCTTTCGCGGTAAACTCAAACACTCCTGAACGGATTTTGATGCTGTTTTCTAATAAACAGAGTGATTCATGAGGAAGGTTTAGGTGTATAATTTAGCTTTTTTTAGGTTTTGAGAAAACTGGTTTGAAAATGTCATAAAAAGTGAAGCCTCCTGGGAGCTTTCATCGAAAACGCTAACAAATCTCTTTTATAGCCCCATACCGAAAATTCCGCGATCGTGCGTAGCCGAGACGGGTCGTTAGTTTAATGAAGTATAGTATAGATTTTGTTTTAAACTCACGGTGGTATGAATTAAGGGTGCCGGCTCATACTCTCCATATGTACCCACAGCGCCGATATCGTCTTCATAGGAAGGCACCGCAAACATTCCCGGCTCATAAAGATCCGCTGTGTAGAACTTAGTAGAATAGTGATTGAATCCGTAGAAGTCACTTGTTCCTGTAATGTACAAAAAAATATTGATATTTTAGCATGCATATCGTGGTTTGCCCCTTGCCGTCCACTTATGATTTGAGGGTATAGAAATCAGAGCGTAATAGACTCCAACCGTAGACCACAAAATCGAAATGTTTCAAGTTCTTTTTGGAGTTCAATGGACATTAAAATCAACTTATGGACATATTATTGTGATATTATTAATCTTATCCAAAGAGCATGGTCACAACATTTGTATTTTCTAAATACCGTAGATCCCAAAATCTAAATATTTCAAGTTCCTTTTGGAGTTCATTGGGAATTAAAGTCAACTTATGGACATATCATTGCGATATTATTAATCTTATCCAAAGAGCATGGTCACAACATTTGTATTTTCTAAATACTTACATGTTGGCATTATAACAAGTATTTTATACCATTGAGATTAATTTAGTCGGATCATTTTGAACAGTTTTTATGTGTAGATTATATTTGATGACTGTGTTAATGCAGTTTTCTGTCGCACAAATGATTAATTAAGTTAATAAGTACCTTTTATGTACTCAATTTCCTCCTGTGATAATTGCGGCAGCCTGCTTCTTGCAAAGCCCTGTTCAGCGCTCCTTTCTGCGACGCGTTTCACTGCGTTCTCTGGGAATCCTCCAGTGGTTGAGAATATGGGGTGACTGTATAAACCGACTTCAAAGTCGAGGGCTAAGTTGCCGGCTTCCACGTCCGCGTGTGAATCACTGGCACCTACCCGAAAATCTGTCGCAAGTGTTATACCGCAAATACCTGAAAACGAAAAGCAAATTGCTAATAGTGTTCTAAAGAACTGCCTCGTTGGTCTAGTGGTCCCAATCGCGACTGCTACGCTAGAGGTCTTTGGTTCGATCCCCAGGTCAAGGAAAGTGTTATTGGGTTTTTCTATGAAATTCTCAGTAGCAGCTCGGAGTCTGGATTTGTGCCCGGTGAATGGCAATAGGCTCGCCCCCTATTACATGGGACCCAAATATACCTACCGGCGACCTGTGGGTGTACATTAAGTACACCTCTGCCTAACCCTTCGAGGAATACAGGCGTGATGGTATGTTATGTTATGTTCTAAAGAATCTACGTACTTAGTTATGTTTTTGTTCGTTCGTGTTCGTATATTGATATGTTCGAAAAAAAATAAAAAGACTTACCATTCTGCTTTGGTCTATATTCTTTGTCATAGACGTGCCAAGCTCTAGCGTGTGCTAACAGGGCGTTCTTCACGGCCATATAGTCACCAATGCCAGGTGAAACAACGTTAGGAGCGAACCTTTTCTGTCCGTATCCATAAATGACGATCTGTTTGGGCTCATTCAGGGTTATCCAAGTTTTGACTCTGTCGCCAAACGCGTCATACAACACACGAACATAATCTTCAAACCAATCGACGATCAGAGGATTGGCCCAACCACCCAAATCTTGCAAACTTTGCGGCAAATCCCAGTGATAAATTGTGACTACCGGCTCTATACCATTGGCCAACAATTCATCAATCAATTTATTGTAGTACCCAATACCTGCTTCACTTATTTTGTTCGCGAAACCATTTGGTAAAATTCTTGGCCATGAAATGGAAAATCTGTAGAAATCAACTCCTAGAAACTTGATCATTTCTATGTCTCGTTGGTAATACTCGTAAGATTTGCACGTGTCATTCCCATTTGTTCCGTCACTAATAAGTCCTGGAGTATTAGAGTAGATGTCCCAAATGCTCAGTGATTTATCTAGAAGGAATAAATGTATAGGTTTATTCAGTCAATTTGGCTAAACTTATCCAAGATCAAAGGTACCTACAATTTGTTTAGGGACGACGTGCTTTCTATGCCAACAAAACCCTACATCTAGGACTAGGATAGGACTGAAGATTTAATTTCAAGTGGCAGATATACAACCCAATCACAGAAAAATATCTCGTGTCCAAGGAGTTCTCCTTCTTTCCTGTGCTCGACAGGATCCGTTATATTCTAGAAGATATTGGTAAATATCTTCTTTACCTTTTACCTTTCCTGTGCCCGAAGGGATCCGTTGTATTCTAGAAGATATATCTAACTATCATGTTGAATCCAAAAATATTTTGAGTAGAATATGAATAACATCTTCTTTATTATCTCAACATATAATAAAATTGTAACAGGCCGATGTCTGTACATTGAAGGTATTTAAAAAAAAATAACACGGGGGGTCTTTATTGGAGCAAGAGAAGCCAAAACAATTTTTTTTAGAATTTTTGTCTGTCTGTCTGTCTGTCTGTTTGTATGTTTGTACCCGCATCACGCAAAAACCACCACATGGAATTGAATGCAGTTTTCACCGATGTATTCCTTTAGGTCTAACTTAGAACATAGGCTACATTTTACCCCAGAAAATAACTTATTCACAAAATTTAAAATTTAATATTTTCCGAAGCTCAGGTTGTTCTGGAATAAAATCATAGATGGCGGTGTTTAAAATTTTAAAGGTTAAATTTCAACCAAATACTATTTGGCTTGGTTCCATAGAAAGTAGAAAAAGGAAAAAAATTGAGTAGAATATATTACAATTTATATACCTACTTTATTGCACACAAAAACACACAAAGCTAAACAGAAATTACAAAAAAGAACAGTGAACAAAAAGGTGACCCCATTCCTCGATTTAAATTTTTCCCATAACAGCAAAGAAGAGTAGGTAAAAGAGTTTTCGCCTGTAAAAGGGTAGCCAGCCAATAAAAGTCTGCTTATGACAAAATATTAGGAAGTGCCAATGAACAGGACACTGAAACATTTTCCTGGAAGCCCTTGGTGGTACAGGCAAAACCTTTTTGACACGACTACTACTAGCTGAAGGGCGAAGACAAGGGAAGATAGCACTACTACGTTTCACCACTTTAAACCCTGGAGGTAAAACTGCCCACACTGTTTAAGATACTCTTCGACCTGGATATAGACGTGAAGTGCAGCCTAATCGTTTGGGAGGAGTGTACGCCGGCGCACAAGAAGGCCGTGGAAGACGTCAATTGGACTGTAAGACATCTGACGGAACGATCACATCATGAGTAGAGTTTCTGTTTCATTTTGCGGGGATTTCTGTCAGACTCTATCCGTTATAACCCGAGGAACTAGAGTAGACGGCGCCGGGTACAGAAAATGAATCTGATGCGGAACATGGATACTTACTTAGGTGGCAACTCTCATGAACAAGTTTTTTAATCGTCGAAGATCCATTTCCCGAATTGAATGGGGTAGTAACCATACCGGAAAACCTTTGTAAGATTGTTGCTTCGGTCAAGGAACTCATAGAGATGTATTTCAAAGAATTTCATTTTTTCATTCCATCTTAATTTTTTTTACATTTTTATCCCAATTACATAAATTTGAACGCGTGCAGTATCTCCTGATCGTATGTTTCGCTATGACCATAAGCAAGTCGCAAGGGTAGACACTACAAGCCGCCGGTGTCGTCCTCACGAAAAAATGTTTCTCAGGCGACAGCTATGTGTTTTGTGTGTATGTCACTAGCTCAGATAATTTGTTTATTATACAGTGGCTCCTATGGGTGGAATATGAAATGTTGTATATGTCACGGTAAAATTGCAAATACCGTAAGATTATCATCTATCTTGCAAGATTGTAAACTGTCCATAGATTCTGAACTCAACTGCTTACAATTAAACGCATTATTTTTCGGTAGATTATAATCTATCGAAGTGAAACAGCCAAATTGTGAAATGGCATGCGACGGAACGGAGCTTGCGCGCTGATTGGTTGAACGTTTTCTATTTGATTTTTTTATTTCGATTTGGTCCTGGCGATGTGTGATCAGAGTTCTAGCCTAACCGATATATGTATCTAAAATTTTACGGCGAACTTGAAATTTTTAATTATATGGTGGCGCGAGGCACATGACGTTCAACCAATCAGCGCGTCAGGTGCGTTCCGTCGCATGCCATTTCACAATTTGACGGTTTCGCTTTGATAGATTATGATCTAACGAAAAATAATGCGTAAAATGTAAGCAGTACATTGGGGTTCACAATCTATCGACAGTTTACAATCTCGCAAGATAGATTATGATCTATTGATGTTAACAATTTTACGGTGACATATACAAAGAAATCCATTAGTTTTTGTTGCTAAATTTTGCAAAAAATTAACGCTGTTTATCTACCTATTCCAGTCCATTTTATTGAGTTTTAATTTTTCACTCTCTGAAAAAATATATGCCTACTAAATTCTAAATTCTACGAGTATGAAGTCGTGGTGAAAAACTTTTTATAAACAATCAATTTTTCAAACAATTATCGCTATCTTCTTCCAACAAAGGTCGCATTGATTAGCCTAAAATGGCGTACAGATGAAAATTATCTATCTAATATATAACGTTCAGTAGATTCGAAATGAGTTGATCGCCTATACGTTGTATGTAGCTTTACTGTGTTTTGTGTAATTAGCAGTTCAATGGTAATCATTATTTTGGATGATTGTTCAAGAATAGTTTTTTCATAGTTAACAAATTGATAGAGGCAGTATGCTGAAAAAAATATGTTTACATAAAATAGCCTGTTTATTAAGGAACGCTATAAGTAATACTATACGTAATATAATAAATGGGAAAGTCTGGATGGATGTTTGTTGCTCAGTCACTACAAAACTGCTGAACGGATTTGTATGAATATTGGTACATTATCTGTGCTAACACATGAGATGAGACTTTCTGCCTTCCACGTGGACGAAGTCGCGGGCAGTAGCTAGTTATAAAATAAAAATAAAACCAAGTGGAAAAGAGTATTCAACTTCTTGAAACCTATAAATGAGATTCAGGATTTTTTGTTTGTTTGCCTGTTTGTTAGTAGTTGGCGCAAAAACTTATTCGATTTTACTTAATATTTTTTTCACTGCTGGAAAACATTTTTATCTAAACTGCATGCATATCAATCTTTACTTAATTTAAATACTGTCAAAATTAAAAATCTTATCTCAAATACGAAGTTGAACAGCTCCTGAGACAGAGCTTGACTTCTCTGTTATATGCAGATCCATAGAAAGAAGAGATCATCACGGTTCGATTTTGATTAAATTCTTTCTATTTGTCCACGGGAACCGCGGATTTAATTACCTGCTGCATTCCAAGCTCCTTCAATTTGGTATGAGGCGGTTGCCACTCCCAACTTTAATCCTTCTGGTAACTTTCTCATCTCTGCTTTCACACCTCGTTCTAAAGTGGATGCTGTTGCCAATGAAACTGCGAATGCAGCCAAATATATCTGGTATACAATTCTGAAAAGAATCGAATTATTTAAGTGCATGCTAAGGTAAAAATATAGGTAAGTACCTATTATGCCATATACATGTAGGTACAAAATTCACGTCGAGCGTTTGCACTCTCCTACGTTCGTAGCAGACCTATATTTTATACACTTTCACCACAAAGTATTGCTCCTTAGTAATTAAGAAAGTACAATCTCAACTTTCTTTCAAATAAATTCGGAGGTAAATAGTGTTAAATAATATGTGTTGTGTGTAGATCCGTGTAGACAGCGAAACCTACCTTAATCAACAAATAACAGACAATTGTTAAATCTATTTATTATTCTAGTGCTAATCATATGTATAAGGGCTCCCCTTATATGATTAGCTGAATTTAATATTAGTCATTGCTTTTAAATCTAAGATAGCTAAACTACCTAGGTCTAAACCTCTTTATTACTAAGAAGTAGGTCTGTGCAGTGCACAACTGCACAAGGATCATTTGGCACTTTCCGTGATATGTAAAAACCTATCACGGAATATTTTGAGCACTGATCATATATTTTTATCTATGGTGTTCTTGACGGTTGTATGGAGGCAAGTAAGAAGATAGGTATTCACTTAAACTCCTGAAGCTATAGATGCAGGATATCAATCTCTTAGTAGCTCACTAGTTTAACAGATAAACAGACATTTTTTGAGTTACGTCCGTCCGCCACAAATACTAAATGCGAAGTGTTTATCAATACACACGCAAATTTCAAATAGTTTTATAACACATATGATTAGATAACTTGCGTTGTTTTTCTTTATCTAATAACAGTATATTTTGCACTAATAAGTACCATAAATCATAGACTTGTTTGTCGTTCTTTGTGTCTGTATGTTAGTAATTTACAGTGATATGAAACCAGTTATACATTCTAACTGATTCTTTTCGAAACGAGAGGGAAACTGCGGGCAATAGTGGGCTAGTGATATTTTTATTTATTATAATATTTATTTCTGTAAAAGTTCTGTATCAAGATACTTTTTACTAGTAATGTTTTAAATTTTTTGCAGGCACTGACATTTCCTAATTGACGATCTCCAAGAAAAAACGCCGACACCAACCCGGAGAACCATTATCCCTATAAAATTCTGTCAAATTAGGTAGTATGAAATATGGTGTGTATGAAATGACCTTTGCAGAAAGAGCCATATTTACTTAGTAGACCAGTGCTAAATGACGTGATCACCATAATTTTGGGAGCCAGTTAATTTTAATATTATTTTGTTTTCTTAGGTGCTTTTATCAAAATATTAAATGTCAGCCCCATCGATACCAAGAAGTGTCTTGTGATTAATTAGTAAATAGTATTTTTAGAAAATAAAATACTTACGTCATGTTGAGAGTATTTTGAGGATCCTGTAAGTAATTTCTAAGAACTAATGAAGTACTTTGTTTTATAAAAAAAAACTGTCCGGCTTAGCTGAAATATCCCAGCCGACTTATGTGATCGGTGTACCTACGTTAGTTTAAATAAGATCTGGTAAACATTGAGGGTGCGGCAAGCGCCTCCGCCAAGTTTTCTTGGGAGAAAAGCCCAAAGAGAAAAGTAATATCACGGGTCTGAACAGAGAACAAAAACATATTAGTACACAACTATGTCAGTAGTCATATTTCTCCGCCAGTTGTGGACCGATTTTAATGATTGTTTTTTTGTTTGGTAGGTCATACTTCAGAGGTAGTCCCGTTCAAATTTTATCGAAATCGGTTGAGCAGTTTTGAAAATATCAACAAAAATCTAAAATTTGTTTACATCGATGATATTATCGTTTACTCCGAAACATCGCTGTCTTATTGGAGCAGTGCGTTTAGTTGGCTAACAAGTAGGTACTTCTAAACAAAACTTTCCACTAAAATTTACAAAATAAATTACTTTTAACAAAAAAGTTAAACCGCCTTCAAAAAATAATAAAATAATTTTGTCTAAAACAGTTTGGGAAGTCGGTGGCGAAAATAAAAGACCCACTCAAATAGAAGTCACCGACTTCCCAAACTGTTTTAGACAAAATTATTTTATTATTTTTTGAAGGCGGTTTAACTTTTTTGTTAAAAGTAATCATTATTTCATATCATTATAAGCCTTGTTGAAAAATAATATTTTAGTAATAATATTATATGGGTATGTTAACTCCTGCGTACTTAATTCTTTAATTAAAATAAGATATATATAGTGATTGAAAAGTAAACATGAGTGTCTCTATTTCAGAACTCAGAACTGTTTAACTAGAAGCAAAGACTATTAATAATTCTCTTTGACTAGAAGAGACGCACGACTAACGAGACTTGGCTAAACCTAAAAAAATATTTTTCAAGAGATGAGATATCATAATATCATTTGGATAAGAAGTTGCCGTTAAATTCTAACATTTAGACATAATGAAATTTACCTATATTTAGATTACCTATTTGCCTAAATAGTATTGTCACTCCGAGGTCACTCCCTAATATCCACTTAGTAGGTATTGGGTAGGTATAAGCAGACGGCCAACCCCTAGGTGGTTTGCTAGTCTTATTCTTACCTTAACTTTATCAAATCGTGTTTCCCTTGAATGTGTTCCCTAGAATATATACTCAACTTATACCTAATCTCCTTAGTCATAATACAGGGAAAATTATCGTAAGCGTGTAAACGTGTTGTCATATTCAATAAAACGTTTTTCACGTGTTTAAGTAAGTATTTACACAAATGACTAGCCACCCTTTATACAAACAGGTGTTCAAACTTTGTTCAAGTTTTAAAAAGCACAACCCAGAGTCCTCTTTTCGATTGGAAAAAACATAAATGGACATTGCCGCCCAGGAAAGGCGCTTACACCCGGACTACACCCATGGCGAGAGACCCACCGACTAAAAACCACACGGGCGTTTCACCTCACCACTTATTGCTGAGGCCACAGAAGCGACGAGTTGCCATTATTCTGCGATCCCAGTAGAAGTATAGCAGTTATTAAACTTAATCGCTCTATTGTTAGGGGACTCACAACCCGGTTGCCAGTAGGAAGTAAGTAGATAGCAACAGAAATTTCAGTTCGTATGAACTTCGTTCGTTCGTCAACAAGGTCTTCTGGGTGGCTTTTGAGAAAGCATTACAATGTAATGCTACCCCAAAAGCCATTAGTAGTAATGATTACATTTTCAATGCTTACAGTCCGGTAGAGTTAGTAATCTCATAAAATAATCGGTTTCTCAACCTTACTACAACATAAAAATCAAGAGATAAAATGTCATATTTTCCCATTTTGTCGAGTTTTGGAAAAAATAACAGATATTGTCATGTCAATAGTATTGATAACATTACCCCTCATGCTGCCTTAACAATGATCCCAGAGATAAGATAATCTCGAAGTTGTCGAGATGGCTTTGCTTATTTTTGTCTTTCCACGGTCAAGGATTTGTAATCAAGTGTTTGTTTTTTAAGATTTAGATTAGAAGTGTTAGAGTTAGAGACTTCATGAGCAGTAAAATTGGCGGGGATGACATGACGATAATATCGTCAGCCTGATAAAAAATTACTTACTTAATCGGAATCTTGGATGAGAGTGGCATGGGACCGTGGTGGATGGCACAAACTTAGGGAGGCCTATACCCAGCAGTGGGTGAAATCAGGCTGTGGATGATGATGATGATGAATCGGAATCTATAAAGAATCGAAGATGTTTGTATTAAAATGATTCAAATATCCGCTCTTTTATCCTTTTAAATCTCTTTGCTAGGCTTTGCTAGGTACATTATAAAGTTGTCGTCGTGGTCGAATCGTCAACATAACATACCATCACGCCTATATTCCCCGACGGGTTAGACAGAGGTGTGCTAACGTGTAACAACAGTTGGCCTGTATGTTTAGGTCCCATGTAATAGGGAACGAGTCAGCCACTGGGCACAATTCCGAACTTCCAGCAGCTACTGAGTATTTCATAGAAAAACTCTATAACAGTTTTGCTCGACCTGGGAATCGAACCAAGGATCATCAATCATTGAAAAATAACCCCATAACATACCATACCATCACGCCTATATTCCCCGAAAGGTTCGGCAGAGGTGTAGGTACTAATGGAACCTAAGTACACTGGTATGTTTAGGTCCCACGTAACAGGGGACGAGCCTATTGCCATTAACCGGGCACAAATCCAGACTCCTGCTACTACTGGGCTGCTACTGGGAATTTCATAGAAAAACCCAATAACACTGCATGACCCGGGGATCGAACCCAGGACCTATAGCATCGCTTTCGCGCTTAGGACCACTAGACTAACGAGGCAGTCTTTAAAAAAATCTATAAATATAAGAAGGTAATTTAAAAAGGCAAATTTGCTATTACAGAGCAGCCCCTGAGGCAAGTTCGGTCGCCAGGACATCAAGCTACCACAAAATGTAATTTTTTTCAGTCGATTTTGAACTTAATCGTATACTTTTAAGGTTTAAAATCATTTGGAGAAATTTGACAGTTTTGAATAACCTGATGTGCTTTCGTTCGACTGTACTATTTTTATCTGATCTATCACAGTAGGTATATATAGTCACCTTGGCATTTAAGCTACAATTTACAAGTAGCAGTAGTACCTCGCTGACATGTCTACTTACATGCCAGCTTGAATCGGTCGGCATGTCCGGGGAAGTACTACCCCTCCGCAGAATATCGACGTCAAATAATTACCAGTATGCATACTGTTGCGTTTCGTACGGTAAGAATGAACTAATTAATTGATTCAATGATCATAATATACAGGAAATAATTAATTGATTCAAACCTTACGTAACACTCACTAGAAAAAAAAACCACATAATTAGATCTTAATAAGAGCATAACATATAAACATAATAAAAAGAAGAAGAAAAAAAAAACAATGTTGTCAATTCCACTTCTAGTAGTATTAACATTTTGTTGTACTGAAATTCCTCCCTTAGTCCCCTTCATTCTCCTTTTCTCCTTCCCTTCCCTTCTCCTTAAATTGGCTCGGCAACGCATCTGCAACTCTTTTGGTGTCGCAGATGTCCACGAAAAAACCCCATATCAGTTTCCTCGACCACGTGATCGAAGCCAGGACCTCTAGCGTAGCATTCACGCGTAGTAAGACAGGCAGTCTAAATTTAAATTTGAATCATAATATGATAAATAAAGTGGCCATGTTAACCCCCCCTGAAATTGACAAGACTGAAACCCTTCACTATGATTGACATAATATTAAAATTTGACAGTTTGATCCACAGTACAAAATGGATCGTTCTTAATCTTGTCAAACAACAGGTGAGTGTGTATACTATACAAGTAGATACGTATACAAACCGTTGGCTTGAAGGTGTTGTAAACAACATAACACAATCATCACGACAGTATTTCCCCGAGATAAAGCAGAGGTATACCAAGTTCTACCGATATGTTTAGGTCGTATTTGTTTAGTGTATTGCAATGATCTTCTTTTTCATTCCTTCATTGCTGGGGTTCGCGATCACATAGGACACGTCTCCAGGTAATGTGGTCTTTTTTTATGGGTTAACCCGACAAACGAGCAGGTGACCTACCTGATGGTAAGGTTGCCAAAGGAGTTGCGTTGCCGAGCCTAGGGAAAAGAGAGGGGAAGGAGAAGGAAGGGGATTGCGGGAGGAAATGGGCCTCCTGCCCTCTCGCGCACCGAACCACGCGCAGTAGCGAAACGCTACTACTCGGACGTCGGTGTTCTGCGAGAATATGGTACTTCCCCGGTCAAGCCGGCCCATTCATGCTGCGAACCGAAGTGGTAGCAGCCTAATCGTATCCTTCGCGATTAGGCTGTCCATACGCGACGCGCGGTTTCCGTCTATCGGCTTTCCAGACGATGTGATTGTCATTGCAAGTAACTGGGCACCGATGCAAACTCGGGGTTGCCACTGAGAAATTTATAGAAATACCAAATACCTACATACTGATCGAGTAACGTAACAAACAGAAGTTACCTACTTTCGCATTTTCGGAACGAAGTTCCTTATCGCGCGTTGTGAAAGGGGGCTAGACGGAAAAAATTCTTACGAAAAGTTGTCACGACACTTTTTGCTATAGTAAGCTATTGTAAGCTGTGCGGCGTGCGCATGCTTCTCTGTCTGTCTCTCTCTCTCTCTCTCTCTCTCCTATAGAAAGCAAGCCAGATATTTTCATTTCTATTTCGCATTGAACAGTGTGGTGTCGCGATGATTATTTTTGTTGAGTGTATACAGGTTTTTTGTAAATAATAAATAATAAAAAATAATAATAATAATGAATCCTGACAGTGTTTCTGCACAAGTTCCGGATATTGCTTATCTTCACTAATTAATCGAAAGGAACTTCGTTCCATCCGGGTGTCCCTTGACACCTCTCAAGTTTTTATAATAATGTTATGGATTGAAAAAAAAAATCAATTAAACTGCTCATAAGTTTATTTTGATAGGTATGTTCTCGTTAAAGGCAAGCAAATATGATCATTAAAACAAGATGGCTTTCGGTTCAGGTTCGTTCGCTGGGTCTAATGTCCGGCTAGCTACCAGATTCTTGTACCATATGGCTGATAATCTGGCTCGGCGTGTTCTCTTATCATCATTGTAATCGACTTCGAAAAGACCAAACTTGGCGCTGAAATATATTTAAAGTATATTTTAAAACATCTACTTAGGTAATATTCACAAAGATATGGATTTTCTAAGTAAAGGAAATTCCTAGTGAAAGAAAAATTCGACATCACAGGCAGTGGTCTCGGTAGCTTAGTTGGCAAAAGCGTCTGGTGTACTTAACCAGAGAGACGCAGGTTCAAACCCTGCCTGAGATCGAATATTTCATTCACTAGGAATTTTCTTTAATTAGAAAATCCATATCTTTGTGAATATTTCGCAATATTTATGCTAAAAAATAATAAAAAATAAGCATCTACTTAGGTATTTATAAGTATTATATACAGTTACAGATAAATATACATAAAATAACAATAAATAACATTATTTGTATTCTTTGTTTATACAAAACAACCTCATTTCGCCGGTATATTTAAAAGTCCCATTTATTAGGGGCGAACCTATTGCCATTAATTTAACGGGGCACAAATCCAGACTCCGAGCTGCTACTGAGATTTTTATAAAATAACCTTATAACACTGCTCGGCCTGGGGATCGAACCCAGGGCGTAGCAGTCGCGCTAAGGACCACTAGACTAATGAAGCGGTCTGATGTGTTATTGAAACAAATTCTCTTTACGAGTGGAGGTTTCACTGGCATTATCACAATAAAAATGTGAGCAAAACACATCTTAAGATATCGATTATCGATATTATCACTGCAATAAATAGGTGTTTTAAGACTTAATAATGACAGTGTCGATATCATTCGTTTTTCGATCGTACTATCATACAGCTTCTATCGATAAATGGATCAAATATCGATAATTCAGATATTCTAAAAAGGATTACCTCAGTCCAATGTTCCATTCGAAGTTATCCATCAGACTCCACGCAGTATACCTAGTGATGTTGCATCCGTCGATTTCAATAGCGTCCAGTATTGCGTCCAAGTATTCCTTATAGTACTCGATTCGGTCGTAATCGTCAATTCCACCGAGCGTCGCGTATCCATTCTCGAATATCATGATTGGTGGATTATTATAACTTTCTCTTACCCAGTTGAGAGATTGTCGAATGCCGGTCGGTATTTTCTGAAAGATAGGGAAGGTTTTTGTAAATACCTGCTTAGTTAAATATAATACTTGGCTAAAAGGGCCCTTTAAATATATCATAATTATCATCATCATCATCAACCCATTACATTGTCCCACTGCTGGGCACGGGTCTCCTCTCCGAACGAGAGGGATTAGGCTATAGTCTACCACGGTAGCCTACTGCGGGTTGGCAGACTTCACATGCCGTCAAGAAAATCTCTCAGGCATGCAGGTTTCCTCACGATGTTTTCCTTCACCGTTTAAGCGCTATAAGCGTTAATTATTATTAATACGCACATGACTTCGAAAAGACAGAGGTGCGTGCCTGGATTCGAACTCAAGACCTTTGACTTGGCAGTCCAATGGTCATATTACAAGGCTATCACTGCACATATACACGGCATATCATAATTATGATTCGCATAAAAAAAATACTGCTTCATTAGTCTAAGGATCCTAAACGCGACTGCTACACTAGAAGTCGTGATTTTGACTCCCAGGTTCAGCAAAGTTATTGGGTTTCTCTTTGAAATCCTCAGTAGCAATTCAGAGTCTGGATTTGTGCCAAATAATGGCAATAGGCTCGCCTCTATTGCATGAGACCTAAACATACCGGTGAACTATGGATGTACTGTACATTAGTATACCTCCGCCTTATTCTTCAGGGAGTACAGGCATGATGGTAAGTAGAATAAGTATATTATTATGTAATTGCTCGACCTTTCGTCGAGTGGTCGAAATTGCCACTGTTGAGCGGGAGGTCCTGGTTCGATTAGCAGTTCAGGCAAAGTTTAATTAGGTTTTGTCTATTGGCAATTTACAGTACTTAAGTAGCTAAGTAGTAAGCTATGACTTGAGTTAGGAATACAATATTGTTAGAATTAAGTTTAACGTGTAGATAGGTACATATTATTTCTTGCTAAGAATATTGTTAAGGAGCGGTGGGGAACTAGTGGTAACGACACGCGACTTACGAGTTGTCGGTCGTAGGTTCGAACCCAGACAAATTTACTTTGTGTAAATTATTTCATCACCACAACTCCCAAAACGGTGAAGGAAAACATCGTAGGGCAACCGGCATGACCAAGAACCTAGAAACCAAGGACTGTGACATCTACTAACCCGCATCAACCAACCCGCAACTCTCACCGAGAAAAGGTCGGTATCTTAGCAGTGGGATCATTATACGCCGATTATGCTAAGATAACCTTTTTATAATTCCATCGAAATGTAAACTTACAGTAGTGTGACTCACAGGTGCCGGCTCATATCCACCGTACCCACTCACTGCTCCTATGTCGTCATCATACGAAGGCACAGGGTACATTCCAGACGTGTAAGTATCTGCTGTGTAGAACAAGGTAGAATAGTGATTGAACCCGAAGAAATCACTCGTGCCTATAACATAAAGATGAATTTGATTTCTCACACTGACGCGAATATTAAGTAGATTCCGAAACACAAAGCTTCGCACTTTCTATTTTACCAAACATGTAGAATAAGTAGATGATCAAATATTATAAAATATTTTAAAATTATTCTAGTCTGAAGCCTTTCGAAAAAGGACTTTATAGTTAAAGTTAACGCACCCAGATGTTTTTTTTACATATTTTGTTTTCCATGCTTAAAAAAATATAATGTGTATAGCGATTTAAAAAACAGTTCAATAGACTGAACAGACTGACTTCTTAATTGGTCCCATTAAATTATTTAGGTTGGTCTGTCATCATCGGTTTGAAGATAAGTACCTACACGCAGTATGCTTGAAGCAAGTTGTCTTTGTTCTACTTGACGACCAGCACCAATCGTAGATGAGGTCAGCTGAGATGACTGGCTTTATTACTTCAATGCGACCTACCTCTTATATACTCAATTTCTTCGTTAGATAACTCAGGCAACCTGCTTTTAGCGAAACCTTGATCAGCGCTCCTTTCTGCGATACGTTTTACCACCCTCTCAGGGAATCCACCAGTAGCTGAGAATATTGGGTGGCTATATAAAGCGACTTCGAAGTCCAACGCTATTAATCCTGTTTCAACATCAGCTGGAGTATCACTTGCGCCTACGCGGAAGTCTGTGGCAATGGTTATACCACAAGTGCCTAAAAACAAAGAAAAGAACACGATTATGTAGGTTCTTGGAATTTATTTAGTATCCATGTGTTTATCATGGTATTTAGGTAATGTTGTGTTATGCTTAGTATTTGCACAAAAACAAGATAGTAAAATATACAATCAAATATTTACTTTAAAACTAGAACAAGATAGGTACCTGCTATTGTACCAAAGAACTACATAGGTAGGGGGTAAGAAGCACTTTTCAATATTGATCATATCATTATTTATGATTAATCATAGTATCCTATTTTAGCCCTACAGTTCAGCAAATTTTCTAATGGCGGTAAAACAACACACGGCTACAGGTCAGCCAGCTTAAACTGGATTTTACAAATCCAGTTTAAGCCGATCTCGCATTGTACACCTTTCCCATACAATATGAGGCCAGCATAAACTGGTTATGGATAGCTTGATGTGTAGCTTACCGCAAAGTGCCATACGGTCAATAGGCTGACTCTACGTTCAGAGGGGCGCTATTATCAACGTGTGTGAAACCAAATGTTTTCCTTCCAAATACCCTACGAGATTGATTACGAAAGTGATTTCTGGAACTTAAACTATGATTATTAAATATTTTAGACATAGATACTTACCTTTTTGAATTTCCCTGTATTCTTTATCGTAAAGATGCCAAGCCCTAGCGTGTGCCAATAGCGCATTCTTCACAGCTAAGTATTCCGCTATCCCCGGTAAGCTGATTGTAGGAGCACACATTTCCATTCCATAACCGTATATTGTGAACTGTTTTGGTTCATTCAATGTGATCCAAGCTTTTACCCGATCGCCGAACGCTTCGAAAAGTACCCGACAATAGTCTTCAAACCAATCAACGATCAGAGGGTTGGCCCAGCCTCCCAAATCTTGCAAGCTTTGTGGCAAATCCCAGTGATAAATTGTGACTACCGGCTCTATACCATTGGCCAACAATTCGTCAATCAATTTATTGTAGTACCCAAGGCCTGCTTCACTTATTTTGTTCGCGAAACCGTTTGGCAAAATTCTTGGCCATGAAATGGAAAACCTGTAGAAATCAACTCCTAGAAACTTGATCATTTCTATATCTCGTTGGTAATACTCGTATGATTTACACGTGTCGTTTCCATCCGTGCCGTCTTCTATATTCCCTTGGATATGGGTGAAGGTGTCCCAAATACTTGGAGATTTATCTGGAAAATATATTGAATTAAATATTTTCTCCAAACGCTTATTCTCAACACCTGCATTACCCGAAGAGTTGAATGATTAACTGTAAAACGTCGAAGCAAATATCCATGAATTCCTTAGCAATTTTGTATTATGAAAAAGAAGCAATTTTGTATTATTTTTGTAGTCCCGCTTACAACCATAAGATACTTAATAGGCACGTCAAAATATTTATTAAAATGTTACATTTACCTATTTTAAATTACCGCCATGAAAGTTTATTACCTGCTGCATTCCAGCCGCCTTCAATTTGGTATGCTGCAGTTGCCACGCCTAATTTTAGACCTTCTGGTAATTTCCTCATTTCTGCTTTCGCAGGGAGATCTGGTGCCGATGCTGTTACTAATGACAGCGCAAATGTTGCAGCTAAAAACCGCCAGGGATCCCTGAATACCAACAGAAAACATAGTATTATTTCAAAACTAGCTGACCCAAAAGACGTAGTGTTCTAATTTTAATATATCGCGTAGAAAAAACACTCAGCTTTTCTCCAATTTTACAATTTTCCAGGCAAATAATGAAAAATAAGATAAGTTTTCCGGTAAATTCAGACTTTTCGTTATTTTTACGTTTTCAGGTGATTCGCTTCCCAAAAAACAGCATTTATTTTTGCTTGTTGGATAATGATGTAAGTACCTACCTTGGTAATTTGATAAGAGTGCCTAACTAAATGTTTCATTTGTAAAGGAATTTGCATTTCAAAGCAATAGTTAGTGCCTTTAGTAGGTAGGTAAGTATATCTACTTCATGTTGATTTAGGTTCAGAACAATAAATGAGATAATATTTATCTATCTAATGCTTTAATTATTGTTACTTACTAGATATTTCTTATGCATATGTTTATAGCAGATCCGAGTGGTACCGAAAGTATTGAATAGTTGCACGATAAACCCTTGATTGAATGACCGGGGGCACAATGTTTTACTCTACATTTTTACTCGTACATTAATAATTTTACCTTCGAAAACGAATAAGCACCTATCGTAAGTGCGTTTGAAATTTTACAGACTCTGAATCGGAAGCTGTATATCCAACAATGTTACGTCCGATTCAAACACGCGATCCGTGGTGCACAAGCACAAGACACATCTCATTTTAGCGTGTTTAAATCTTCATGTTTGAGGACTACTGCCGCCTGACATACCGGCGAAGTGGGTGATATACCAATTAAAATTACACAGATGTGTCGCCTCTCTAGTTTTTCCTGAGGTTGCGGAAGCAGAGTACATTTCTCCGCGAAAATACAAGCCTCGCTTAGCCACTGCGAGTAGTGCTGTCGAATTTTGAATTCACCAACATTATTGTAGTCATCTTCCAGGTGATAATAAAGTAATTTTGCATAAGTTTTATTATAGGTATTCAAAGAACACAATGAAGAATGAAGATGAATTTGAATGAATTGAAATGAATGTTTAAGCGGCGGTAGCCTAATGGCTAGGGCGTCAGACTTGCGATCATGTGGTTTCCGGTTCGAAACTTACCCATTGCACTACCGACGTGAACCCACTCGTAGCACAAGCATTTAGCTTAGCACGAGGGGTTAACAAGATTACTAGTAATGTGTGACCCACATTGCTAGTAAGCTTTTTATAAAAAAAGGCACAGTTTTTTATAATTACTTACATCATTGTGGCGATTTCAACAAACAGCTGCTTAAATAATTGTACCTATTTCTCTTTCGTAAAACCGAATTGGACGAAGTACTTTTGCCGTTTAACTGGTTCAGTTCATTGAAATAGACATTTATCTCAAACTTGAAATATTTATCTACTATGTATGATAACAGTCAGGTTTAAATTGTACATTTTGCAATAAGTGTTCCGTGCCTAAAATCATACAAGGTAGGGTTACCTATTATTTTTATTTATTTATTTATTTTATTCTTTAATGTACACCAAAAAAAAGCTAATAAGCTTAAAAATATATATCCACAAAAACAAATGTAGGTACAATGGGCGGCCTTATCGCTTAAAGCGATTTCTATTAGCACGTTACTTTAATATATTTTGATACGGGAATATCTATATCTCTAATGAAGTACAGGAAAATTATATATCTTTAGTGAAGTTAACAGTTTTCCACAAATTGGGTCGAAACAACGTCGTGGTTGACTCATACGGCCTAGCATGGTGAATGTGCTGGACCCCTTCAAGAGGTGAGGCCTTGTTTCGCATCCTACATGGAAGCGAGCGTTTGCAACCCAGGGATCATCTATTGCAGGAGTCCTGAGGCGAAATTCCCTAGCGGGTGACCCACCTTGGCAGGTGACCCGCGATCACACCCCCCCTCCCCCCAGGCGGAGTCGAACACGCCCCGTCGCCTTCCCCGGGCGTAGGAAGTCCATGAGGAATTATGAACGAAAAAAGATACCTACTTTTTTCATCGCACGTTGCTGACATCACAGGCAGTGCTTTAGTTAGCCTCTACCTGAGATCTTTTGGAAATAAACAATCAGAAACTAATTGCGATCGTTCATATACTTACTTTTCAAGTTCACACGTCTTGTTTGTCTGTAGGTAGGAAGTACCTAGGTACTTAAGTATAGAAAATAATGAGGAAGGTTTTTAATTTTTGCACGGATCACTAAAATGATATTATTATGTTCGGCTTCCTTTGACCTACGTATAATAAACTCGAGTGAGAAGATTTACTCAAATTACTTATCTACCTACTTACATATAAGCAACGATGTATAAACTAGATGCGTTACCCGCTCTCTAAAATGGTAACAAAAAATCAAGGCAATTGCCTGGATCGCGTTTAGTTAGCACCAACCACCGTTGCGCTTGACCAATTAGAATAAACGTAACTAAAGATGCATATTCGTAGCTTTCTAACAACAGGTACGCACTCAATATTTGTATGCACGGCTCCATACATCAAGCTATACAAATCCATTATAGGCTGGCCTTTACACCTTTTCTGTTTCTCCTCATCATTTTCTGCCATGATACAAGCAGAGTTATGTTTCAATAGTAAAATAATTATTTAAATCGGTTCAGTAGATACCTAGTAAGTATGTACACAGGGCTACAGGTCAACCTATACAAAACCAGTTTACGCTGGCCTCTTATTGTATTAGAAGTCTATACAATGCGAGATCCGCTTAAACTGGTTATGTATAGGTTGACCTGTAGCCGTTTCTTGTAGTCGCCAGCACATCAGGTTATAAAAAACTTTCAAATTTCTCCAAATGATTTTGAACCTTAAAATGTCCACAATGAAGTTCAAAATCAACTGAGATAACTTGACATTTTGTAGTAACTTGATGTTTCTGCCATGGTAGGAAATGAACAAAAAAGCAAACAGTCTCCCACTAATCAATAACATGCTAGGTTAATAACTACAAATATTAACCATAGTTAATGTTTGTAGTTATTAATAACGTAGTTTGCTAGTGCATTATTGTATTCTGGTTTGAATGTATCCAGTGACATAAACATAACATACCACCTGTATTTACCAAAGGATTACGCAGGGTGTACTTAACGTAGGTACACCCACATCCAGTGAAATTACTGAGAAATTGAGACACAACCAGACACAACGGACATTTCAAGTTGTTGAAGCACAAGCAATATCTCTTGATACTGGTCAGTCTAATGTTGAGCTACTGCTATAGTTGAGACTACATCTATTGGATGCAGTAACTCAACATTAGGCTGACTGTATTGTCTATTATAATAATTATTTAAAAAAAAACAGCAACATACTTAAAACTGTTTTTTTAATTAAATCCTTTGAAAAAGCCAGTGCGACTACATTAAATAATGAAATAAAATAATCTGAATTGTTTAATACTCTAATTAAAGTATGTACCTAATTATTACTATTTTAATCTAGTGTGGTAATACATCACTAGTATTTGACCAAGGGTTTCTTTCTGGTGATGTTGAACTCTTCTCTAGTATGGTATGGTGCATATGGATCTTCAACATAATGTTTGGGCCTTTTCCAAAACTTAGTGACCATTTTATCTAACATTGTACTTTGGGTAGAGTTGCATGTGACATGTTGCCGCAGGCGCCTCTTTTGCGATGAAGATTTTTTCCACATTTTCTTATGCCTGCCAACCTTTGTTCTTATCCAACCTCCCCATTGCAACCTGAAGAATCGACGTATTGCTGCTTTGACTGTCTTCCTTTTACCTTTTTTTAAGCTAAACTTTGTTACAGTTCTCACAGGGACAACATCTAAATTGTTCGAAAAGTCCAAGATCCGTCTATTATTCAACAAAGAATTCTGTTTGAATCCCAAATTAGCAGGAACGCAAACATTTTGGAGGGTTCCATAGTTTTTTGGGATGTTGGAAATAAGCTTGGCAGCATTGAAATACGTAACTGAAAGAGGTCGAATACTGCGAACCGCTGAAAAAGAAAAATGTAACCTCAAAGCAAGCCGTCACAATCAAAAACAAGTTGGTAAAATTGTTACACAACAAAATAGAGGCAATAAATTTGATAATTATAATAGTTTTTACTGCTCGAGAGAACTTGGTGTTAATTTATTCAATATAAAAATAGTATTTACCAGAAATCGCGACACGAAACATTTTCAATAAAACAAAACCATTCGACCGAATATATTTTGGGTTAGTGATGACAGTGATGTGATTTTAACTTTTACAATAATATCACAAAATTGTCAAACTGACATAATTATCAGTTTTGCGGAGTTTATGAAAATGTTTAGACAATATTATGATTTATTAGTGGAGTTTTTGGAAATTACAGTCAGCGTCTAGATCAAGCAACCATACAGTGTATTTCTTTCAGGTATAAAAATCGACTTATGTGACAGAATCTGAAGAAATGAGTATGACTACGATACGGACCTACGAAAAACAGTCTATTCTCCGTGGTCGATATTCTGTAGTCTCTGAGTTTTGACAGCCCAAGTGGAAAGAGATTCGTGCCGAAAATGTATAAATTTACGAACCATTTAACTAATGCTAAATTAGTTTTGGTATGTACACATTAAAACTTTATATACTTATCAGAGCTGTAATTTACCGCCCAATTTATTGCCCGATAAAAATTTCATCAGACTGTAGGTAGCTACTGTGTCCCAATGTTTTGATTATGTTATTCAGGGTTTGGTAATGCTTTCACGGTTTTATTTCAACAATTATTATGTTAGTGTTCAACTTTGATTATGTTATCAAAAACATAAACACAAAACACAGACCTTGAAATTGTTGTCCCTTACATAACAATCATTAGACGTCATTTTCATAAATAACCTACAAATATTTAGTAAGGCTGTGTTCAGACAAGACTAGTTGTTGATGCGGTACATTGTGCCTCTCAGTTTACCAAGCTTTGTGCCAGTTAGCACGGCCCTAATGTATGAAGTTCATGATAAAAGCAATGTTAGTTGTATGTAATCAACACACAAAGTAAATAAAAGTAAATACAAATAATTAGATTATTCAATTTTACTGAGCATACTTGACTGCATAGTTTAGTTTACCATATACAATGCACATAACTTCATTGACCTCCATACTGTAGACCTGGTGTATGGTAAGTTTATTATAGAATGTACATAGTATCAAAAAAAGTGGTTGCTCAAGTTTAAACTGAAGAGCATTAGGGTGAAATGTGTCTGTTACCCTTGCTGGGTTAACATTAGATACATGTTACAGAAAAAGTAAAATTTACTTGTTTCTATCACTGGTGCCCCATACATGTTTCAATGTACAGTGGACCCCCGCTAAACTGACAAACGTTTCACAAGGCAGTTTTGGACTATCGAAATTGTCGGAATATAGAGTACTGCCTAACACCTATAGTTTTAACAAGAGAGTACCTTGTAATCTGACAAAAAACAAATCAAATGATAAGATTTTATGTTTATGTTAAATCATTCTTCATTATGTAGGTATGTCGAATTTAGTAAATAAATTAAAATAATAGAGAGCTGACATTTAGATTACAGGGGTGCTGATTAGACAGATTAGACAGGGTCGGATTACCGGGGTCCACTGTATTAATTTTTTTAATTCTTTTTACCTCAGGTAAGGCGGCATGTGGGTGAAGGCTCCTGCGCTGCTCTTATAGTAATGCGCGCTCCACAGCGGCAATATGCAACGCAGGAGAACAAAGACAAATGCCAGGCAAGGCCAGCACGGCCTAAAACTAACAAGCTATTATGGGGTGCTATTGGAGCCACGGTACTTACAGGAGCTGCTGTTGTTTATGCTAAGTAAGCCCTTATGTGTAAATTGATTAATATAAGTACTATAGTGAACTATATTTAAGTGTTAGCCTAATGGCTAGGTTGTGACTTGTGATCATGTGGTGTCGGTTCGCAACCCAACCCATTGCACTACCGTTGTGAACCAATTCGTAGCACAAGCCTTTAGCTTAGCATGAGGTGTTATCAAGAATACAAGTAATGTGTGACCCACATATTATTGTTAGTTGTGTAGGAAATGCTCCCATTGTAGGTATTAAGGGAAAAATACATAATATGCAAGGCAGCTCCACAATGAATGATGTATGTGTTCTCTGTCACTCATGTGTGGATACCTATTCACACAAATCTGTGACATGAGATTTCATGATACATACTTAAAAATATAATGAAAATAATATTGTGTTAATGCCTCATTATTAAAGAATGCATTGTAATGGGTAGGTAATTAAATACTTGATTGCACCTAAAATCGGTTGAATCACATATTATGAGATAACTTTCATATCATACATCATTTTGTTATCACCTGAAGTGTGAAGTTATTATTTACTTTTTGGCTTGTTCATGTAGCATTGCAATGCTGATCTCAAAAATGTATCCCAGGCTATTAGCTATAATCATTCTGTCAGATTAGTTGGCCTAAATGCATTTTCTTCCCAGCATAATCAGAAGTAGCAGTGAAGGGTTGGACTTTGTATGCATACAAGTTCATAAGGTGTTTTCTCTTGGGTGGGTTTTATTTTTGGTTTTTGATAATGTTATACTGCTAAAATCGGCTCTAATTATTATAGACAAAGAAAAATCAATTGTTTTCTCTGCACCAGGATATGAAAGTGGCTTTGTTGATGTATGAAATTGTGCTCATCTGCAGTCAGCCATTCTGAACTACTCGTAAAATCGCTTAATTAAGTGTTTTTATACACCAATTCGAAATTAGTAAAGAAAGTAATTTCAAATTATGACCCCAATTTGTCTTTATACTGACTGTTTCTATTAAAATTTACCACTGGTAAACCACTTGTTGACAACTTCAGACAAGCTATTCGTTATTTCAAACAAACTGTAACTGCAACCTATGCGAATTAATAAGAGCAAAAGAGTGGTGTCTATTGATACCTTCCACCACCGTGAGTTTAGAAGTTACATAAATGTAAATAAATGCTGATTGCATTCCTGACAGTCACAATCTTTCATGGACGATGAATTTACGATTTTGTTTTTTTTGTCCTGCTAATTAGTAATTTATATCAAGCTTTGTAGCATTCCTTAAATGCGAAATCTCCCACTAGAAATATCTTCAATAGAAAATTGATGGTAACCTTGTGAATTATGATTAAACCTAAATTATTATGTCAACTGACAATAAAATGTTCTAATTTGAAATGTTGCGTATTTTTTTTAACCCATAATGAGCTTCTATAAGGTTTTTGTCATTCGTTATTTTTGTAGTGATTTGCTAAACATAATAGGTATAATAATAAAGTAAAAAACTGATTACGAAACTATTTGCCCATCACTAGACCAGCTTATAGACACATTGAATGTACAGTCTGGAAGCTCAGGAATGCAGTCTTTCAGAGAATAAATTTTGTCATAAGAAAGAACTAAGTGCATCCGAACTCTTCTTAACAGGAGCAGCCCCGATGCCCGCAACTGGCTAGAATCAAACGTCCCTTGGGCTAACGACTTCGTGGCTCTCGTGTACCAGGAGAACACGACTTACGGGAAGGCTATCGGCAACCAGTTCAACAGGGCCACCACATATCTCAGTCACTTTATTTTTGGCAAGGTAAGTGCTTATAAATGATCATTCCTAAGTATATGCTAATGTAACATTTTATGTAACTATGTTTAAAAATAGGAAATGGAATATACAGGGTGGAAGGGACATCGCCGCACAACCGCTTACGTTATTTTGAAAACAATCTGCTGTTCTATACATTTTGAACGTGTAGGACGTAGGTATTGCACTTTTGTATGAAAAAATAGTTTTTTTTAAATAACCGACGAAAAATATCTACGCAAGGGGGTTAATAATCATGTACATGTATTCATGGTAAACGGTTGTCGATGTCCCTTCCACCTGTACAATTCCATTTTTTTAATGGCTCAAATGGTAAATAAAGAAGAATAAATGAAAAAAAAAAACGAATTGATAATATTAGCCTGTATTAAAAAAAACTTCTGTAAGGTATAGTCTACCTTGGTGAATCTGTGGAGAGGCTAAGTGTGTTGCCTCTTCAACCATGATGTCGGGCGGTTGTATACAAACGATCAATTTAGTTACAAGGGATGTGTCGATTTAGTCACAAGGGGTAGTTCTACCCGTCATACTGATCAATTTTCCTATTAAACTCATTACTGAAACTTGAAAGAAAAAAGACTTTTCATACATGCCGAAGTTTGGTCTGTATAGGGAGATGTATTTATTTTTCACGAATAGGGTATTGGTTTCATAGGAAAAGTGGTTGAGAACGACGGGTAGAGTCACCCTTATAACGGGTGCAATCACCTTTTTAACGGGTGCAATCACCCTTTTAACGGGTGCAATCACCCTTTTAACGGGTGCAGGTGACTAAATCGACACCCTCCATAATATGTCGCGCGGTAAATATTGCTTGCGCGAATCAGGGGTTGATTCGACGTAATTTTAATGTACCGCGCCAGATGGCGCTACAGGTCTAGCGAAACTGACTTGCTTATCAATAGTGATGTAGATTTTAGACTTATTTAACAGCAAATGGGTAACAACTGTTAACTTTAATACATATTACTGCTTACAGGAGGGTGTCTCTCCTCCGGAACTGACGCCAAGATCAGAGCAAGATTTAGAGAAAGATGCCGAGAGTATTTTTAATAAGAAAGACTATCAGTGTGAGTAACGTGTAGAGATAATTACTGCGTGAAAATAATATTTTTTCATTAATTTTTTCGATAAACACATTATAAGCATAACCTTGAATGTCACCCTCACATTAAGAGGCCCACTCTTTTCAACATAAAAAAAAACTGTAAATAGATACTATAAAATTATCCCAAACAAATGTGCAGAGCTAAAAAATAAGAACTTTTAACAGATTTGCATATGCTATATGGTTGATATTCAAATGGCGTCACTAATTTTATTATAATTTCATCCCTGTACTGTGTTGTGTTAATTAATAAAAAACCTACTAACCTAATGAGTAGATGTGTGTTTACGTAACAGTGCCGCCGCCGTCGTTTGAACCATTGTATGTTGAAGAAAAACCTGTGCAAAAGCCAGTAGTTGAAACGAAAGGTTAGTGTCACATGTGTTTTTTATTACTGGTTTCTAAACTGTTAATTAAATTGTTACAATGTTTGTATGTTTGTGTAAGCATCACACAAAAACAACTGCGTGGAATTGAATGCAGTTTCTACTGATTTATTGCTAGAATCGTAACTTATAATATAGGCACCATTTTAAGTAAGTTTTAAGTAAATTCCTTTGGCATCCCAAAAGGATTTAAGTAAAACGCAGGCAACAGCTATTGTAATTAAGCTATTTTTAACCCCCAACGCCAAAACGACTAAGTGTTATAAGTTTGACGTGTCTATGTGTGTGTGTGTCTGTCTATGGCATCGTTGCTCCCGAACGGATTTACCGATTTGGATTTAGTTTTTATTGTTTGAAAGGTGAATTAGTCGGGAGTTCTTAGCTCATGATGATGAAAATCGGTCGAGATATAAAGCATTTGTCGGGGGTTTTTGTAATTTTTGACTTTAAGGCTACTAGCATTGTGGGTCGCACATTACTAGTATTTGTCGGTAGTTCAACATAAACATACCATCACGCCTGTATTCCCCGAAGGGTTAGGCAAAGGTGTACTTAATGTACACCCACAGTTCGCCGGTATGTTTAGGTCCCATGTAATAGGGGGCGAGCCTATTACATGAGACCTCTACCTATATCGGTAGTTCAATTGTAAATATATTGTAGCGACACTGATCCAAACGGACAAGTGCGAGCCCCAGACCCCGCCGAAGGTGAAGATAACCAAGGATTTGGTGGAGTTGGAGCACGACATGCAAGAGAACACCAAGGTCGCCATAGACAACTACAAGCTGGCGACGCAGTTCTGTTCCGAATTCAATAAGTCTCTGTTCAAGGTATTTTTTTTTATTTAAAAAAAGCTTACTTGCAATGTGGGTCGCACAGTACTAGTAATCTTGTTTACCCCTCGTACTAAGCTATATGCTTGTATTACGACTGGGTTCACGCCGGTAGTGCAATGGGTGAGTTTCAAACCGGCAACCACAAGATCGCAAGTCCGACGCCTTAGCCATTAGGCTACCGCCGCTTCAATTCGTATTGGTCCTTATTAACCCGCCAAGACACAATGCAAAATCTATTGTTTTGCCACTACATGCATTAGTGAATTCATAATGCCTCGGTGTGAAAAAATAACCAGACAAAAAAAATTTTTTTTTGTTAATCGTTTTTACATATAGATGAAAACTATACACGTATAAACAATAAATTCAACATCATCAACCCATAAATTGTCCCACTGCTGGGCACGGGCCTCCTTTCAGAGTGAATTGGATTAGTCTGTAGTCCGCCACGCTAGCCTACTGCAGTTTGGCAGACTTCACATGACATTGAGAAAACCTCTCAGGAATGCACATATAAATTAACAATAAACAGCAAATAAAAAAAAAAATGTCTTTAAAACTGATTTTTAAATTGAATATTTTTTCATATTCCTAGGCTCGCCCCGCGTTTCGTCTCCATTAGATGTGTATGTTTTTTTATAAACAAAACAAAATGGAAATAATATCCAAATGTATTATAGTCATAAGATATCTTATTATAAAGCAATGCTTATTGCTATATTTGTTGGTAATTTAATAGTGCTGAAACAATTTTGATGACATGACGCGTCATTCAGCACATCGAGTTACCACAAAATGATAAATTTTCTCAGTCGATTTTGAACTTAATTATCAACATGTTAAGGTTTAAAATCGTTCGGAGAAATTTGACAGTTTTGCATAACGTGATCTGCGTGCTGGCGACTGTACTTTAAATAATAGAATAGAATAGAAATTATCTTTATTGTAAAGTCGCCAGCAGGTCAAGGTAAACAAAACTGTCAACTTTCTCCAAATGATTTTAAACCTTAATTTCTTGAAGATAAAGTTCAAAATCAACTGAGAAAAATTTGATATTTTGTGGTAACTTGATGTGCTGGCCACCGTACACCGTATAAGAAGCAACTTTAATAAAGAAATACTTACCTAAGGTAAGGGTACAATGGCGGTCTTATCGCTAAAAGCGATTTCTTCCAGACAACCTTTGAAATGAAATGAAATGAAAATTTATTTGCTTTGGAAGGACATAAACAAAAAATGTGATAAAAATAAGGGGGGTAGAATCCTTAATAATCATAATTATTATTTTAGACTGCCTCGTTAGTCTAGTGGTCCCAAGCGCGACTGCTACGCTAGAGGTCCTGGGTTCGATCCCCAGGTCGAGCAAAGTGTCATTGGGTTTTTCTATGAAATTCTCAGTAGCAGCTCGGAGTCTGGATTTGTGCCCGATTGATGGCAATAGGCCCGCCCCCTATTACATGGGACCTAAACATACCGGCGAAATGTGGATGTACATTAGTACACCTCTGCCTAACCCTTCGGGGAATACAGGCGTGATGGTATGTTATGTTATTTTATAGCATTAATTAAAAAAATATATACTTTCAGATCATCGAGGCATCTATAGACGACTTAGATAAGAAATATTACTCAACATTGCAAGGGTCACAGCTGCAGAAGGATACCTATTACAAGAAAGCTAAAGAGGCTTCAGCTAAAGCCAGGTGTGCTATTGGTGAGTGTTGAATATTGTCGGCTTCCATGCCGGCAAAAGTCGCATGTATGTTGTGGAACAAATCGGAACTAGTTGCTAATTTATAGCTCCAAATTATCTTTTCCACTTGGACAAAACATGCCTACAAATCAAAGGCATTTTGTTATGCCCAAAATACCTCGGCATAAACCAATCTCTAATCGATTCCATTTTAGTACTGGATCAATTCATATTATCAATCAACTCATATATATAGATCAATTTATATATATACCGATGGGCACACTAACCAGATTTATATATGGGACTTAGGAAATCTTAACGTTCCGCAAATAAATATATTTTTGAAAAATATTTGGGCTTTTGAATCAGTAAAACAATTGCAGTCTGCTAAAAGTTTTCATGAAAGGGGAAACTGGCTAAATGATCTATCAACATATAGCTTTAACCGCGCAGGGTTTTCCAAGCAAAAGTTGTAGTAAAGCCTGGAACATCGCCGCAAAGTTGCTATCTTATCGGTTTTTTAACGGATACATTTTGGAGAGTGCGCATCAGATTTCCACGATCTTATTCCCTCTTACCCTTTCTTCTATTGGATGGCCAGCAGCACAAAAAGCGATATCGTTTCATGGTGGACATCCAAAGAACCCGAACGAAACGCTTCAAGTCCAATTTTATCATGCGTACCGCTGAAATGTGGCATGACCTTCCCGAGGGTTCTTCCCCGATGTGTAATCTGGATGTCTTTAAATCACGAGTGAATCGGTTTCTCCTAGGCAAGCGCGCTCCATCGTAGATCGCAGTATCGCTTAACATCAGGCGAACTGGCGGTCGAGCGTAGGCATATCTTGAATTTAAAAAAAGCCGCTAGTAAAAAGTACTATGGAATTTTTTCTGGTTGTTTGATGTCCTCGCTTATCTATTTGTCCGTGTTTCCTAGAAACCCTTGACCGCATGATCTCGGCGGGAGTGCAAGCTCCGCCGGAGACTATAGCTAAGACCAAGCGGTACATCAAGCACTTCCGCGCAGACCTCGCAGAAGCCGAGAACGCCTTCAATGCGGAGAATGAGAAGTCCATCCTTAGTGTGAGGTACTGGAATAAGGTATGTTATTGCACGCGAAACATGCGCTTTGTCTTACAAAATATTTACAAACGTAATTTTTGACGTCACAAGCCGCTTTAGTACGATCTTTGTCTAGCATGATATTAAAATGCTTATAACCTCATACATACATACATATACTCACGCCTTTTTCCCACAGGGGTAGGCAGAAACTATGGACTGCCACTTGCTACGACTCTTGCATATCTCTTTCGCTTCTTCCACATTCATACATATTTTCATATACACGCGCCGGTTGCGAGTACTATGCCCCTGACCTTTTTGAAGATAAGATCGCCTCGCCGATAAGATCGGTGTACGTACGTACTTCTAGTGCGACTTCTCCCGACGCTGCCACTAACATTCGGCTTATAAATTCCATTCGTTAATCGTCTTTCATTCATTCTCTCGACATGCCCAAACCATCTATACTCCATTTGGTTAGGTACTTAACTAAAGGTAAACAATAAAAATGGCGGCGTTCAGGCCTCTTCAACCTTTATTAGAATGGTATCTTATGAATTGGGAGTGAAATTAATAACAACACAACTAACAATCAATAAAAACAACGAACAAACAAAACTATAACTAAATAATACAATTTACGGCAAAAGAAACACAAAAACGAACGAAAGTACAAACTGTTACGAATGGCGTCTGGTTACCCGACTAAGTATAATATCGGTTAATTATTTTGCCGCGCTTCCTCGCGCTACTACTTCTTAATTTTTTCGAGTTATCAAAAGTCTATTATGTAGAAAAAGGTTTTGATTTCCTGTCTTTTTAGATTCTTTCTAGTAGGCACATTGCAATACTTTATGACATAATTATCAGATTTGATTTATTTATTGGTCGCAAGCTTAAGAATTTATAATTACCATTTAATATTAAGCAAAGTAGTAAAATATGCTAGTATAGTAAAGGAAAATTATTTTGAATGATTAAATAATTTATTTTGGTTACGTTTTGTTTCAAGATGAAAAATGGCCCTATAAAAGAACCTTTTTTATGATTTGTTTACCTTTAGTTAAGTACCTAACCAAATGGAGTATAGCATATTCCTTTCAATACGTGTCACTATATCATCTTTCAGTCCGCAACGTTAATAAATATTCGAATAATGTACATACAAAATGGCGTCGAAGTAGTCCACATCCGGCTGTCAGGCATCAGGTGCCTAAAAGACTGGCAGCGTTACCATTTTGGATGACAATACTAATTCTTTGACATAAGAATAACCCAGCCCTCTAGTCACGCGATGAGTCGAATAAGTCAGTCAATTTTATAGCCCAGGAAGGAAGGTTATAGGTTATTTAACATCACGATTCACGCCTGCTATAGCGTGATGTTAAATAACCTATAAGGATGATGCTGGATTAAGCAAGCGCGGGGCCCGTAGCATATTCTATTAAGGGGCCCTTGATCTACTGTAGATTCTCAAATATAAATGAGTAAAAAACAATACGTATTTGATATGGAATAATCTACTTTATCGACTTTTTAGTGTCTTCATAATCTTTTAGTATCTTAATAGGTTTCTTTCAAAACATTAAGCTCGGGTGGAGGTTGTCGGATTTGGACGTGGGGCCCCCTTTTGCGCGGGGCTCGTAGCATTTGCTACTCCTGCTATATGGTTAATTCGGCACTGCACTATAGTCCTTAGGAGTGGGGCAAACCTTGGGCACAGCCAATTTATATTGGTTCACGTTCTATATTGTTCAACAGGTGGAAGCAGCTCGCGGTATGTTCAAAGACGAGCTTCAAGCGCTTTTCCCTGGTATCGACCTTTGCGCCCGCAAGCTAGATATCAGAACGGACACCGATCTATTGTTAATGTACACATTGAAGCGGGTAAGTGATGTGTTTGAGTTGTTAGGTACCTTTTTCTTTCATAATTAGGCAAAGTCACTGAACACTTTTCAAAACTATTGATTTTTATTATTACTAGCAATGTGCGTCACACATTACTAGTATTCTTGTTAACCCTTCCTACTAACCTAAATATATTACGAGTGGGTTCACGTCGGTAATGCAATGCGTGGGTTTCGAACCGGCAACCAAATTATTGCAAGTCCGACGCCCTAGCCATTAGTCTAAGCTACATCCCGCTTCAACATTTTTGAAACAAAATCTACTTTTTTCTGGAATAATGGAAAAAGGGATATAACTGCTCTACAAGTTCAGCAAGAAACCGGGTCTAAGATCTATTATCTCTAATGAAGTCACCGTAAGAAGTTATGAAACATTATTATTATTACTATTTATTTAAAAGTTAAGTTCCGGTCTTCTGGAACTGATCACTGATTGATTTGTTTTTTTTTAGATACAATTCCTGCAGAATCAAATAGCTGAGTTACAGACTTTGCGAGAACTCAAGATAAACAGAGCTATTGAATGTAAGTATAGTGTTATATCAACAACTAGCTTTCCGCCAGCGGCTTCGCTCGCGTGGTTTCTCGGCTTTCCTGTACTATAATATGTATGTATTATGCATATAAACCTTTGCGTTCTGCTTCGTAGATAATCCGTTGCATAGTTTTAAAGATCTAAGCAATCATAGGGACGGACAGAAAGCGGGAAGCGACTTTGTTTTATTCTATGTAGTGATTAAGTAATATTTCTAGAACTGCTGTAAAACCACTAGCATGGATGATTGCTTAAATTAAAGTTTAGTTAATAAAGTATGGTTGTTATAGGTCACGATGAAAGAGCGATAATTGAAGCTAAAGCGGAGGACGTAATAAAGAATGAGAGAATTGTCAGAGAGGAGGAGTTCATGAAGAAGGTAATAACATTACAACGTATCATACGTCTCTATTGCTCGAAGGGCTAGGCAGAGGTGCACATAATGTACACTCACACAGTTCGCCGGTATTTTTAGGTTCCATGGTAGGTTCCATGTAATAGCCATTCACTAGGCACATATCCAAACACTGAGTTGCTTCTGAGAATTTCATAGGAAAACCCAATAACACTTTGCTTGACCTAGAAATTGAACCCAAAAACTATCCACACAGAGTGGTCACCCATCGACCGCTTGCCGCGGTCGATGGGTGACCACTCTTAAGACATGAGAGCACGTAAAACCGTCGGTCCCGATTTTCATATCAATACAGTATAAAAAAATCTAAATTATTTGTAATCTTTTCCAGAGCATACAAGTCCAAGCCGAAGCCAACAGGCAGATGAAGGAACAACTAAAAAAGCAGTGCGAGATCCAACAGGAGGTGTTGCAGGACAGACTCGCGAAGAAAGAGAAGGAGGTATGTTGTAAACCAATCAATCTCGTGCTATCTGTCTCGCTCTACAGTACTGTGTAAGGGAGACAGCACAGGATCGGCACTTGTTTCTTTTAAACATTATTTACGGAACAATTTAGATTGTTTAAATTGTGAGTGCAGGAAGTTGACCTGTATTATATTTTAAATTGCAAATGTTTGTAATGGAAGTAGATTAGAGTATATTTACGTAAACGTTGAAGGAGGATGTAATATAGAGTAGATAATAAATACCAAAAATCCTGGTATAATTATTATAATGACGTTTTAATTCCGGTATTTAAAAACCATGAAATATTTCTTGAACTTTATGTATAGTTATTGATAATTTATTAAATTATTGATAAGTGGTAATTGCGTAAACTAAAAGGGCTGGCATACGCTGGGCGCTAAAAGTATTTTTTTTTAAATTCTATTATTTAAAAAAAATATCGACTTCAATAATCATAACAAGAATTACGATATTACATTACAGATCACTTGAATTTGACCAACTCGAACCTTAATTTTTTTTTAACGATTCTTCAAATCGATAAGTTTTTTTTCTATAAATGAAGTTCAATAAATTCATGCTTTTTAAATCCCGGGATTAAAACGTCATAATTATCCCGGAATTTTAGTAGAGATATTATCTACATCATATTAGTTCCTTCCTCGAAGTAATATACTCTTATCTATTCCAATCTCTGGTAATTATATTTGTTTATTTTTAAGTTAATGGCCAACTTCAACCGTGCCGTATCCGAGAAAGTAGAGGCGGAGCGAGTGTTGTTCAAGAAGGACTTGGCTGCGATGGCAGGCAAACTGCAGGCCATTGAGCAGACTTTAAAACGTAAGTAATACACTGTACCAAACCATGTACGCACGGCTACACATCAAGCTATACAAAACCAGTTTACGCTGGCCTCTTATTGTATGGGAAGTCTATACAATGCGAGATCTTGTTAAACTGGTTTTATATAGGTTGACCTGTAGCCGTGTGTACAGTTTTTTCGAAATAACGAAGCCTGTCTGAAGTTGTTTGCAAGTGGTTTAGGAATGGTAAATTTTACTGCACGACGTATGTCATGAGTGGAATGTTTGCAGAACGAGCTGCAGCGGAGGCGGAGGCTCGGCGCTCGCAGTCACTGTGGGCCGCGGCCGAGGCGCTGCTGGCTGCCACCCGCCGCGGTGCTGCCGACACCAAGGTCGACAACGAGCTGCGCGCGCTGGAGAAGGCCGGTCAGTAGCTAGAGCTAGTGTGTGAGCGCGGCCGGGCGCTGCTGGCTGCCACCCGCCGCGGTGCTGCCGACACCAAGGTCGACAACGAGCTGCGCGCGCTGGAGAAGGCCGGTCAGTAGCTAGAGCTAGTGTGTGAGCGCGGCCGGGCGCTGCTGGCTGCCACCCGCCGCGGTGCTGCCGACACCAAGGTCGACAACGAGCTGCGCGCGCTGGAGAAGGCCGGTCAGTAGCTAGAGCTAGTGTGTGAGCGCGGCCGGGCGCTGCTGGCTGCCACCCGCCGCGGTGCTGCCGACACCAAGGTCGACAACGAGCTGCGCGCGCTGGAGAAGGCCGGTCAGTAGCTAGAGCTAGTGTGTGAGCGCGGCCGGGCGCTGCTGGCTGCCACCCGCCGCGGTGCTGCCGACACCAAGGTCGACAACGAGCTGCGCGCGCTGGAGAAGGCCGGTCAGTAGCTAGAGCTAGTGTGTGAGCGCGGCCGGGCGCTGCTGGCTGCCACCCGCCGCGGTGCTGCCGACACCAAGGTCGACAACGAGCTGCGCGCGCTGGAGAAGGCCGGTCAGTAGCTAGAGCTAGTGTGTGAGCGCGGCCGGGCGCTGCTGGCTGCCACCCGCCGCGGTGCTGCCGACACCAAGGTCGACAACGAGCTGCGCGCGCTGGAGAAGGCCGGTCAGTAGCTAGAGCTAGTGTGTGAGCGCGGCCGGGCGCTGCTGGCTGCCACCCGCCGCGGTGCTGCCGACACCAAGGTCGACAACGAGCTGCGCGCGCTGGAGAAGGCCGGTCAGTAGCTAGAGCTAGTGTGTGAGCGCGGCCGGGCGCTGCTGGCTGCCACCCGCCGCGGTGCTGCCGACACCAAGGTCGACAACGAGCTGCGCGCGCTGGAGAAGGCCGGTCAGTAGCTAGAGCTAGTGTGTGAGCGCGGCCGGGCGCTGCTGGCTGCCACCCGCCGCGGTGCTGCCGACACCAAGGTCGACAACGAGCTGCGCGCGCTGGAGAAGGCCGGTCAGTAGCTAGAGCTAGTGTGTGAGCGCGGCCGGGCGCTGCTGGCTGCCACCCGCCGCGGTGCTGCCGACACCAAGGTCGACAACGAGCTGCGCGCGCTGGAGAAGGCCGGTCAGTAGCTAGAGCTAGTGTGTGAGCGCGGCCGGGCGCTGCTGGCTGCCACCCGCCGCGGTGCTGCCGACACCAAGGTCGACAACGAGCTGCGCGCGCTGGAGAAGGCCGGTCAGTAGCTAGAGCTAGTGTGTGAGCGCGGCCGGGCGCTGCTGGCTGCCACCCGCCGCGGTGCTGCCGACACCAAGGTCGACAAATCACAGGAAAGCCTGAAGAATAAAGAAAAAAAGAAGATGAAGATGAAAACAGCTTAAGATCGGGCTCTGTGGCGTTCAGTTAAAGAGGCCTACGTCCAGCCGTGGACGAATACGGTCTGATGATGATGATGAAGTACTGCAAAGTTGAGATTCAGACTCATTTAATCGTAAATTTATGCTTTAAAGCTTCCGTATGTAAAAATTCAGATACAATTTCACATAAGTAAGAATAATTGTGATTAGAACCGTCTCTAAATCGTAGCCAACCCTAAGTTCGCAAGATTGAAAGGATGATTCCTCATTCAGTCTGCACTAGTCCCACCTAGTGCCACATCTCTTGCAGAATATTCGGTATTTACAGTATTATGCTAGAGAGAGACTGAACGTAATTTGCACTTGTTTCTGTCACTATCTATCCAAACCTGATTCCACCAAATAATAATGTGAACATTCTAGGTAAGGATGACAAACTGGTGGAGACAGTTCTAAAAGGCATCCCGCCCGAAGTTCGTGAGAAGGGAATCGCCACTGAGAAATCGCTGCGAGACAGGTTCGAAAAGGTACCCCATTTTTTCCTCACTAATTTCATCCATATGATCGCGATCTACGTAAATGTCACGGTCGTAATAAATCGTCTTAATACACTAATTTTGTTGTAGTTACCTCGCGTTGATCTCGTTAGTGCAAATCCCATGAAAATTTCCCCTCTTAGTGGATGTAAAGATACGCCCATTATATAAGATAACGCCCTATAAGGATCCTATATGCCTAATTTAAAGTTTGTATAGTTGAAATGAAATGATATTTATTTCTGTAAATAGATCTTTTCAGGACACTTTTACAAGTCGATTTTTACATTTTTTTTTAACTAGATGGCGCCGACGTTTCCTATCTGACGACCTCTGAGAAGAAACGTCGAAACAAACTCAGAGAATCATGGTCTCTTTTAAAGTCCAGACAATAGTTGTTGTTTGTTATGCGAGTTTAACAATGTAGGGCAAAATCTGAACAGGCCTTTTGAAGAAAGAGCCATAGCAGCTTTGAGTTGACCTGTCCTAACTGACGGCACGCATACATCAGTCATCGTGTAGCTCAACCATTTTATAGGGAGCTCAACGACCCGTCGCACAACGATACCAGATCAGCAGGACATTTGTGTAGGTCATGTGAAATACTCAAAACTGTCAGAGAAGTTTATTATACATCTGATACGTGTTAAAGCTAACCTACATAGTACTCACATTTACATTTTAATATCATACAATTAACATTTAAAAACAAAATAATATTATGCATGATTACTAGGACCTACAAGGCCACCCAGTCAACTTGTGAATTAAAAAAGGGAAAAAAAAAAAAAAAAAAAAAAAAATACATATTTAAGACACGATAGCCAGCAAGTCGACCAGTCACCACAAGCAGCACCCGTTCACGAGTATAACGCACGGATCAGCCATCACCCCCCTCGCCATTTTAGAGGGAAGGGGGTGACCCGACCAATGACATTAATTAATTTAAGTTAATTAGCTAACTTCTTCGGGTGATTTACATTATAGGTTATCGATACTGAAGCCAACAAAATTGCCCTCCAAAACAGAGCCTATTTTATCGACATCGACGCTTATTTTATATTGATAAAATAAGCGTCGATGTCGATAAATTAAGCGTATTTATCGATGCCGTCACGTGTTTTATCGATATGAACGAGCTATTGTAAATGGTAAGGTTTGCCCATCGAGACGGCGTTTGCACTGGCCGAGCTGTTACGCTTGTTTTATCAATACCGACTTAGATACCTATTTTATCAGAATACAATCTTGGTTTGTCGAAACAGATACCAGTTTTATCGACAATCACGCCTATTTTTTACCGATATCGATAGAAATAAATACATACCGAGACCGATATTGATACTAGCGCCCCATTCATCGATATCGATACTGATTTGAAAAGACCGTAATTGGTAATCAGGTCTAGGGCTAGATTAGGCAATTAGACAAAACTGATAATATTTCAGATGGAGAGGTCAGCGGTGAAAGTGGCGCTAATTGGCCGCGAGGGCGCGACTCTGCCCGTTTACTTTATGTCGTGGCTACAGTCAGTTCTGCTATTCAAGAGGGTGAGTTCCTTACATAAAACATTAGCTTAGGAACCAGTTTTTATAGTGAAATGCAATGTATAATGTCGTCATACGTTTTTCAGTTAAAATTCGGTGTATAGACAGAAATTATGATTATTAAATTCGACGTCTTTTTTACAAAATCGAAAAACTATTTTAAGGTGGATCGTCTGTCCTTGGGCGCTAATTTCAAATATTTTTTTTTGGATTTTCTCAAATTGTAAGTCTATAGCACTCTGTTCATGGTAGTAGAAATTCTACATCAACTTTAACTTATTCATTAGTAGTAAAATCGTTTTCGTATCGCAGCGCATTCAAAGCGGCTCGGACGGCGGCTAGGCCAGCGACCTTTGTAAGGCAGTTCGCTTGCGATCCGAAATAGAGTACGACACAAAGTTAGTCTGAATGTCAGTCTGAAGGCCGGCGGCATGTGTGACTGCACCATCATTATCATTATCAACCCATTACATTGTCCCACTGCTGGGCACGGGTCTCCTCTCAGTACGAGAAGGATTAGGCTGTAGTCGGCCATGCTAGCCTACTGCGTGTTGGCCGACTTCACACGCCGTCAAGAAAATCTCACAGGCATGCAGGTTTCCTCACGATGTTTTCCTTCACCGTTTAAGCGCGTGATAATTAATTGTTAATACGCACATGACTTCGAAAGAGACCTTTGACTTGGCAGTCCAATGGTCATATCACTATAGTCAGTGCAAAGTGCAGTGATAGCCTATAGGCTATCACTGCACTTTGCACTGACTGCACCATCAGATAGTTAAATTGAGGATTCTGCCAAAATTGGGAACTTACTACTATCTGCTACGATAACGATTGCGAGTGAAGACGATACACCCTAACTTTTCCTTCCCATTTTATTTTTAATATTCGGAACGGCTAACTTGAGACGCGTACAGCTTACGTAATGCATACAAAACTGTCGTATCTAGACTTGACAATAGAACATTGTGCGTATATTTATGTATTAAATTACGTTTATTTAAACGTATTTTTTTATTTACGTTATGTTTTTCTTAGTTCGCTGAAATCCCTAAGGAGGAGTTGGACAACCAGCCCACAGACTTCACAAAGTTAGACACGTTTGACATCATGCAGAGGGCAAGGCAAGTTTATTTTTACACTAGTTAAGCTTAAAATCGAATTCCGCAAATGCACAAGAGAGTCCCTTTTTACCGCGGACGGCAGAATTTCGTCTTATAACATCCTACCACGCCTGGTTTCACGAAGGTTTTGAAATAGGTTCCATAAGTGATGATCTTTGTGAAGTAGGCCTTGCTGTGTAGCTAGGCTTATGCTAGCTAAGGTGTGGCCTAAAATCTGTCCCAGGATATCTGTTCGGGGTCAGTCTGTTACTTTAAGTGTAATGGTCCTTCAATTACACTAAATAACACAAGAACTGACGGATTTATCAAAAATAACAACTCTTAAGTCACTGAATGACGAAATAAAATAGCAGACCTTGGCATTATGTGGAACCGGACCCCTTTTTCCCATTTTCTTCAAAGGCCTCGCTACACTCTTTCCGTTCCTCAAGGTTCAAGGCTATTTTAGGTCAAGCTTTCCAGACTATTCTGAAATTTTATTGCATGGTATTAAATATCACAGACTGAATGAGCTGTTAACTTGAACTAGCTGTTTTCTTCTAACATGTTGACTCGCTAATCTTTTTATTGTGGTATAAGCTGGCTGGCTGGTTCAAGGTGGTGCAAGAAAAGAGTACCTGGAAGGAATTGGGGGAGGCCTTCGCCCAGCAGTGGGACAGTAACGGCTGAAGAAAAAAAATACTATTTGGTTGTTGGTGGTTGTTAAAGAGCAATAAATCCGTACAGGTACCATATGGACCACAACAACCTGTCGGCGGCTCTGCGCTACGTGAACCTGCTGCAGGGCGCGCCCCGCGCCGCGGCCCGGCCCTGGGCGGACGCGGCGCGGCGCCACCTGGAGATCCGCCAGGCGGCCGAGACCGTCATGGCGCACGCTTCCGTCTCCGGCCTCCTCTACCTATAAACCACCGGCCAATGTTCATCCATCGATATGGGCTGTTCGTTCTACCCTTCCTAGGTCGGGTAAAGTTATATTACACATCTTTGACTAAATTGAAAGGTTTGTGTTAGTCATCCCTCGGGTTATACCTGAGGGGTATACGCTGTACGTATCCTTCAGTAGTAAATTTCACTCTTCAATTAAGTATAAAGATTGATAGCTTCAATTTATTTGGAATTTAGTCCGTAATTGACGTATTGTAACGGGTAATGAAGTGTTTGTTGGCGTAAAGTTTCAATAAAAATATAAGTTTACTCCGACAATGTTGTCTTCTTTCACCAGACGGCGACTATTACATTTGGAAACTTTTTTTTTTACGGAGAATTCATTTACAATTATTGTAATTATGGTTTTGGTTATCTTTAGCACATATCATTAATCTAATGCAAAACAGAAATATCTCTCGAGCTTCTCTGATCATGCATTAGGTTTCTAAATAAAGACAGCCCTAATATTCGAAATAATGTGCTAAAGACGACAAACAACTGGAAATATTTATAATTTAATGCCACTTGACATCAGTGTTTTTCTTACTCTAATACATACTGATTGTTGATTAATCAATGAGAACTTTAGTCCTGTTATCAGTCAACTTACGATTTAGATTTGTAGGTCATAATGTCGCAATTAAAACTCGTCGGCCAGTAGGGTCTCTGGAACAAAATACGTCGAATTAAATTATTTAAATACCTACCATCTGTCGCTTTTTTCGGCATTCAGTATTTAACATTTCGTCCCCCAACTGCCTCGGTTTACACAGTATTGTGGACTGCTATGAGAAAATATTGTGGCATGTAACCTATTAGGCATAAAATACCTTATTTATAGAGTTCCGGACCAAAAAGGTAAAAAGGAACTCTTAAGGTGACTTCATCTGAGTCTTATTTATTTTGTTAAATTCACAGAATTATTATTTGGTTTGATGAAATTTATGTTACTTTTATGGTACCTTAAAAATTGTAAAACCTTGTTGTTTAAATAATTAGAACCCAAAAATGTAGTTTCTCCAAATTATTTTGTTTTGTTAGCACAAAAGTATCTGCATTTATCACTAACAGATCAGAATATTTAGGTTCAGTAAATTATGGTGCCAGAGAACAGAATTTGTGGAAGATTTCTTTAATTTTAGTAATTTATGTAAATATAAAATATTGTATGTATAAATTAAAAATGATTTTTATGTCAGTCAGTTGTTTCATTGTCGTGTATGGTTTCTGCTTCGCATAAGACACAATAGGGAAATAAGAACAATAGGAAGAAATACATAGTTATATTAGAACACCGCTTGAGCGGTCGTTATATGTGTGTCATCATCATCATCATCATCAGCCCGTATTCGTCCACTGCTGGACGTAGGCCTCCCCTAGTGAATCCTATGCCATGCAGTTATGGCCAACAAATATATCCCGGTTTCATTTTCGTGAGTACCAATTAAAACGCACGAGGTGTAGAAATCAGGAATTAAATTATAACGAACGAACAAATAGGTCAAACTAGCCGTAGACAACATTACGATAAGGCCAGTTACACCATAGATGCAGTATTTACTAGAACTACATACACAGTGACGTGACAAGCAGTGGGTTATAATTATCTACTAGATACTTATTTATCCGTAGACTAGAAACAGATTTTGTATGACTTTATCTTAAATCAATGTAAAGGGAACTTATTAGATGACGATTTTGTGAATTCCTAGCTTGAACAAATCGGCGAGGTAGGTACGGTTGGGGCGGGGCTGCGGCTATGCTTTTGCGGTTGCACAACGACATGCTTTGCCCTGCATTGCGTGGTAGTATAGTTGCAGACCCACCTTACCTTCTGAAGTGGTAAGGGAGCGAGGTCTTGGGGGAGAGCGCCACAGTCGTGTAGATCCCCAAGGCAAGTCCGGTGGTTTAGCCTTCTCGAGGTTGCCGCCCTGTTCTCAATCTAATTCCTTCAGAATTAGACATAACAGAAAACACCGGGCGCCTTGTATGTATGTGTATGCGTGCTTGTGTGTTGTGTGTATGTGGTTTTCTCAATCCAAGGTGTCAATCGTACCGTGCCGAGGGATGCGTGGCTGAGGGGGAGCTCAGTCTAGAACGGTGGCTACTCGACACCTGGACGAATCGGGTAGTATTTTAGTCCTCTTGTCGGCATGCGGGGCTCTGCCGGCGAGCATTTTTAGTTCCCTAGCTACTCGTGGGATTAGTATGGAAGGAAAAAATAAATTAAGAATAAAAAAACGCTCTTCTGCAATAGAAGAACCGTTCTCTCCCTTCTTAGGGGAGACGATTGAAATTATGGATGAGGACTTATCAGCTTCTCCAGAGACTATCTCCACTGGGACGTGTAAAGGGACTAACCGGGCTAAAGCAGGAGGCTATTGTGACTCTGGCTCAAGGACGGAAGTGCCCTTAAATCGCCCGGAGAGATTATGTGGTGCTGCTAGGAAGCGACTCCGAAGGCTCTTAGCAGCCAATGTCGAGGCCGACGAGGCCCGCGAATTGGCTAAAAGGCCTTGGACTGAGATTCCGGTCACAGGTCTTCCGCCAGACCCGAAGATGAGAAAGCGGACCATGTCGGAGGAAGAGCCACCCAAAAGACAGCAAAAGAAGCCCCGAATTGAAGAACCTGTGGCACAGCCTAACTCTACGCGGAACTTACAAACGCGAGTAGGAATCAAAGACCTAAGCCCAATGAACGAGGGTCAAATGAAGTTGGTGCATCGCGCTCTGAACCGCGCAATGTTAGATATCGCTGACAAGGGCAAAGGACCAAGGTTCTCGGGATTTACACACAGACAAGGATGGATACTCGTCACATGTGAAGATCAGGTTAGCGTCAAATGGCTGTATTCAAGGGTTCCCAAAATTAAACCCTGGTTAGGAGCTTCGCTCTCAGTAATACCCGAAGGCAAACTACCAAAGCCCGCAATAGGGACTACGTTTATCCCTAGCACTGAGGCAGAGTCGCTGGACGAAGCTACCCGGCTGCTAGGGATTCAAAATGAAGGGCTCAACACGGAGCTTTGGAGGGTCGCGCACAGCAGAGCTGATAAGAATGGACATGTGGTGTCATATTTCCTAGACGAATCTTCTGTTGCGGCCCTCCGGGCTCGGAAATTCGAAGTCAATCTTGGTTTTAAAAAGCTTACTTTTAAAATCAAGAATGATTCGGAAGTTGGTCCTTCACCCTTTGCTTCAGTAGCAACTCAAGATCCGCAGCCTTCCATTTCAAGAAGGCATGAAAGGCAAGGCAGGGAAAATCCCGGAATGTGGCCCTCTGTGCCTAGGGGAACGCTTAAGCCAGTGCCTCAGAGCACCGATAGGAATTTAGAATCTCGCCCCAACACGTCGAGGACGGGCTCTGAGAGGCAAGAGAGTAGAGTGCCGCCTGGTATGCGGCTTGCCGTAAACAGGGGATCAAGAAATCCAGTGCCTCGGAGCATGGGGTCAACAAGTCCAGTGCGTCGGAGAAAGGGGTCAACAAGTCCAGTGCGTCGGAGAATGGAGTCTACAAATCCAATGGGTTGGGGCATAGGATCAACCAATCCATTGCCTCAGAGAATGGGATCAACAAGTCCAGTGGGTTGGGGCATGGGGTCAACCAATCCAATGCCTCCGAGCATGGGGTCAACAAATTCAGGGCATTGGGGCATGGGGTCAACAAATGCATTGGGTTGGGGTATGGGGTCAACAAATTCAGGGCATTGTGACACGGGGTCAACAAATGCATTGGGTTGGGGTATGGGGTCAACAAATTCAGGGCATTGGGGCACGGGGTCAACACATGCATTGGGTTGGGGTACGGGGTCAACAAGTGCATTGGGTTTGGGCACGGGGTCAACAAGTGCATTGGGTTGGGGCACGGGGTCATCCAGTGCATTGGGTTGGGGCACGGGGTCATCCAGTGCATTGGGTTGGGGTACGGGGTCAATAAATCCAATGCTTCAAAGCATGGGGTCAACAAATCCTGCGCGTTGGAGTATGGGATCAACAAATCCAGTGCCTCGAAGTATGGAAGAGCAAGTGGCAAGGGAAGCAAATTCAATGCAGAACGTGACAGGTTGGGGACGTACGCGTCCCACGCTGGCGTGGAAATCGTCCGCGCCTGCGCGAAAATATTAATAGACGCAACAACGCGAGAGCGGCGAGGGTTCTCCAAGCCAACCTCCACCATGCTGCAGCAACCAGCGGTAATGGAGTGTTGTCTTGTTGAGGGCAAAGCTAACCTCGCTTTGATTCCAGAACCCTTGGTAACTCCAGTTCTATAACTTTATGCTGCCGGTAAGATCCTGAGTAATATCACAAGTACTAGATACAGAACCTATATCCTATTTTCCAATAATATTGTATATATTGTATTTTGATGATTGCTTACAGAAGTTAGCAAAGACGACTTCGTAGCTGCTTTTGTAAATCTTGAAGGGTGGAACCGGGCGTGGGTGAATATATGCACTGCCTATTTGCCTGGAAAGAGACAAATCCACGGAGGACTTGGCGAGGGTGGTGGTAAACGCCGCCCAACACCGCCGAGCTCTCTAGGAGTGACGTCACACATCTTGGAAATGTAACGATATCAATAAGAGAGGTGAGTTGTTAATTATACTAACCGAATTAAAAAAGCTGAACTCAGGCTATTAACCAAGACCTATGAAGTCTTATATGGAGTATTGGAGTGACTAGTAATAAGTGTAAAATACTAAAACATAGTTCAGTATTCACTACCACTAGTAACTGTCGGGTCCACACCCGACAGACGTCTATTTGATGTATTATCTCAAATGTATTTAACTAATTAATTTGCATTTTTTACATCAAATATATCTTCGAGGAAATTATTTGTTATCAGGAGTATAATCACGTGTATACGTATTTTACGGTTATAACCAGTCTACCAGTGACTGGTTTCATCGCCACAAATAATCTGAATCGATGCGTTATATGAATCCCTTAGGGATTTTAGCGAAGGGCTCAGATCAAATAAAAAGTTAAGATGGAACTTTGCGAACAAAGAAGTGAGGCCGGCTAAAACTACGCCCTGCCAGCTAAAACTACAACACACGATAACACGCACACGCGTATACCGAAACTATGCCTTATGTTGTCAGTCGAGCTATCGAAAGCTCGACTGACAAGATAAGGCGTAGTTAACTAATACATGTGCGCGTGTAATAGTGTGTTGTACACAGCAAGGCGTAATTTAAGCCGGCCTCACTTTTTTGTTCGCAAAGTTCCATCTAATTTTTTATTTGATCTGAGGTGATGGGTTTCTGCTCATCAATTCTGAGCAGCATGATGCTGAAAGAACTTGACACTGCTGACGTTTTGAGGAGCCCAATGATGTGCCGCTTCACCTTCTTATGGAATCTGAATAGCTAATAGACAAGCGGTGTTCGTTTAGGGAAACAAATAAATAAAAGCAAATTCGGTGAGGTGAAATAAATTAGCGCACCCGTGAGCAAATCTTGCAGTTAATTACAGCCAGGTCAATGCCTTTGATTATATACATGTAAATAAGAATAAATAGTATATAATCAAATGATAAAGCGGTGAGCTCTCACTTACAAAGTGTCGATCTCACAATAGCCTGTCTAAGTCATGTCGCAGTGATACTATAGAAAAAACAAAAACAACAACCTCCTTTGTGAAGACTTAAAACAAAATTTTATTTTGAGGTTTTATTATATTCCCCTACTTGAAAAGTACTGGCAGGCCGCTCAGAATCAAAGAAAGAGTAATAGTCACACAGGTGCAATAAGAACAACAACGACATAATGAGAACTGTCAAAAGAAATTAAAATATTTTAGCTAAATAAAAGAATACAAATTAAAATTTCTTTAGACATCAAACCATAACAATACCTGAGAAAAATAATGTTTAGAGCTACGTCCTACATTGTATCAGTTAGGACACTTTTTGTAAGTATCTATACTTTATATTATGAGTTGATTTCCATAGTCATCTTATTTAAGAAAAAGGATAACGCACACGCTTTGGAAAACCTTTGTGCCTTCGGGTTGGCATACTAATATTTTTCTAATATTGTCGATGTGTTTACAAATACAAAACCCACAGCTATTGGCAGTTGAACCTACGAATAAATAATACTATTTATTCGTAGAGTTGAACATAAACATTTTTGCTCCGTGCAAAAATCAAATCCGCTACCGTGTAAATCTGAAGCAATTCCCAGTCAGTCAGTTTGACTGCCTCGTTAGTCTAGTGGTCCCAATCGCGACTGCTACACTAGAGGTCTTGGGTTCGATCCCCAGGTCGAGCAAAGTGTTAATGGGTTTTTCTATGAAATTCTAAGTTGCAGCTCGGAGTCTTGATTTGTGCCCGGTGAATAGCAATGCTGAACGTAGGCCTACGTTCAGCAGTGGACGGCGATAGGCAGATATGATGATGATGATGATGAATAGCAATAGGCTCGTCTCCTATTACATGTGACCTAAACGTACCGGTGAACTGTGGGTGTACATTAAGTACACCTCTGCCTAACCCTTCGGGGAATACAGGCGTGGTGGTATGTTATGTATATAATGTATATGTATGTTAAATCCCAGTCACTAGGTATAAATTCTGCAGACAAAATTTCCGACGACTGTTTAGCTTACTCTCCAAAGGCACAAAGGCAATGAAAATATATACGTCATGCTCCCTGGCGGAACCACCTTTGCTGTAACAAATATAGGTAGTTTCAAAACGCACGAAGGTGGTGAGGATGTGCTAAGAATGGTCAGCCATCCATTACCATACTGAACACGGCGAAGCTTTCGAATGGGTGGACCCATACGATAACTTAGCAATGTACACACAGCTACAGATCTACCTATACAAAACCAGTTTATGCTGATCTGGCACTGTACAGGCTTGCCATACAGTAAGAGGCCAGCGTAAACTGGTTTTGTATAGCTTGATGTGTAGCCGTGCGTACACACTATTATTATTGGTTTTACAGCTAGCTTAAATCACACATAACCATGCACACATTAACGCACTTATTTTTTGTTAAATGCTAAATATGTTTTGTCTGGAGTATGTTTTATCTTTACTGGTGTCTCACTCTTTCCATAGGGTTCTACTTATAACGTGTATACTTATTTTCTATTATAATTATTGAGACATCATCATCATCATCATATCAGCCAAATGAAGTCCACTGCTGAACGAAGGCCTCCCCCATAGACTTCCACAACGACCGGTTATATGCTATAACCGGTGCTATGTTATTGAGACATACCTATCCACAAATAGTGCAATAGAGCAAAGCTATTGTCGGTGGAGTAATCGCCACTATTCTCTATTCTCTGCCTTCTGTATGACACCTTTTTTTTTTAAAAAAAAAACTAACTAGCAATGCGGTGCGCATATTCCTAGTAATCTTGTTAACCCCTCGTACTAAGCTAAATGCTTGTATTACGAGTGGGTTCACGTCGGTAGTGCAATGGGTGAGTTTCGAACTCCACATGATCGCAAGTCCGACGCCCTAGCCATTAGGCTACCGCCGCTTAAATCGCTTAAACCGCTCTTGATATGACTCTAGTCCCACTTTTTCACTTGTTCAATAAACCTTCTAGATATATTCCCTATTTGTATTCCGAGACATAGTTATACGTGTCAATAATGAATACAAAACTTTTGCCCCGTAGGTTCTTTAGACGTTTTGTAATACACCACACGCCAGAATTATAAGTTAGGCAGAGGTTTACTTAATGGACACCCACATTTCGCCGGTATGTTTAGTTCCCATATAAACGGGGGCGAAACTTATTGCCACTCACCGGTCACATATCCAAATTCCGAGCTGATACTAAGAATTTCATAAATCAAATCAAATCTATGTATTTCAAAAAAGCTTTTACAAGCGTTTACTTGTAAAAGCTTATTTGCGTTTACTTGTTAAGCTTTACAACTCCATGGACACTCTTTTAAAATAAAATATTTTACATTATTCACTTTACATTATGGCGATAACATCACATCCTGTGTGGACATTGAAGGTTTATGTCATAGAAAAACATATTCATATTTTGCTCGATCTAGGAATCGAACCCTCTATCGTAGCTTCGCGCTTAGGATCACTAGGCTAATGTAGTTTTATAAGCATTATGTTTTCAGTATCGCCGCCATCCAGCTGACTTCCAAATTGCGACAATCTCCCGTTTTCCTGCAAACTTCAAGCTCAAACCTGCCAAAGGGCCATGCTCCAATCCAGCAAAATGCAAGATTCCTAAGGAGCGTGAAACGTGTCCTCTTCCACCACCTCCGCCGCCACCACCACCCAAAGATGACAGGCTGTTCTGGGGAGCTATGACTTTATTCCTATTAGCTGGAGGCTTCGTTGTATATGCAAAGTAAGTCAAGCTATAATACATTCTCACTCAAGTTTATTTTAGTTTTCCTTCACTAAAATAACTTAATAACTAAATAATCTTTACATGGAAAATGCCTAAAAAATAAAAAAAGATCTCATTCATTTAAAATAGTGAGATATCCGAGTGGTCTGACCTTTTTTCTATATAATCAATCGAACGGCGAACGTACCGCAACCAAATTGCGGATGTTCTTAAAAAAGGCCAGGTTCCGAGCACCCTAAACCGACGGTCATGCGTAAAGAGAATAATGAATGTAGATAAGCCATAAGCTATAGTCTCTACGTACCCCCATGAGAGACAGGCGTGACAATATGTATGTATGTATGATGGAAAATCATATGTTGTAACAACTTCGATTTAAGGGTCTCAAACCTAAAATACCTCAAACCACTTAGCATAATCCTCTGTTCTGTCAAAATTATTCTGATAAGTACTCTGTGTAGTAAAAGGATGATACAAAAGCATTTTCTCGGTAGAAAAAAAAACAAATTTTACATGTAGCACGTTAGATGTCGCTACAAGTTTCACGCATAATAACGAAGTTGAAGCAAAGTTTGTTAGTTGTGGACGTTGTTATTACTTCTAGTATTATCATTATATGCCTAAACCGAAAAAAAAACAGTTGGCATGCTAGGTGAAAGATCAGCCTTAATAGAATGCTTCCTTTTTCAGGGGTTCACCAGAAATACGAGATTGGCTAACAATAAACGCTCCTTGGTTCGACGACGTTATAGCTATATTGTACCAGGAGAACATGACCTACGGGGAGTTCGCCACCACATGCATAGAGGACACGAAGAGGTTTATCGCTAGTCTTACAAGTGATAACAAACCGAAGAAGTGCTCGCTTGATGGTGGACCAGTACTTAACTATGGTAAATAATAGTAGATTATTAACCAAGGGGATAAAGCAGTGTCTTCTATCGTGGGTGACGATTTATATCGCGAGCGTAACGAACGACTCGAGGTTTACTCCCGAGCGTAGCGAGGGTGTTAAAAACTTAATCACTAGCGAAGCGAGGGATTTAAGACGAGTCCTGAGTGTAGCGAGGGATTTAAGTTCACCCAAGACTAAGACACCTTTATCAACGAGGAAAATACTCTACTTTTCGTACCATTTGCGAAAAAATTAACACAATAATAATATGAGATAAGCCTTTTTAGAACATTAACTTATTTATAAAAATAAATTAAAATAAACTTAACGTATATGTATTTGAAGAAAACAAAAACGCGGCAAATTCCTGGACTAATATTTTTTTGTCGGAAAAGCAAAGGCATCAAGCTCATACGGCCTCGTCGGTTTTCGTCATTTTATTTAATAATCATAACTGCATAAAAAATGCGTATTCCTTTTTCAAACAGATGTATAATGCTTTATATACAAACTCAATGGTGTCAACACAGATGTAGTTCAGGAGTTCAGTATAAATTTCGGTAAGTATTCCAAATTTAAATCACATTCTCCCCCTAGAGGATGAATGAAATTCAGTACAATTTTCTTTCCCTGTTTTTAACAGATTAAAAATGACTATTGATATGTTCGCTTTTTGTGGCATAGAATGTCACTTTTTTGAGCAAGTGGTACGTAAAACCGACGGTAAAACAAAGATATAAATTTTCTAGTAATTTTCTACTTTTCTTCGAACCTGAGTCGAATTTCTATTCTACGCGACGTAGTTTAGCCTATACGACTTACTTTACAGTTAACTTGGTGCTAGGGACGTCATAGTAATATGTCTCCAATAGATGTTGCTGAATGTGGAGGAGAAATTTAATATCACAGGCAGTAGTCTCAGTAGCTTAATGGCTAAAACGTCCGGTGTTAGGGTCGCCAGTTAGATTCTTGCCTGAGATGGTATTTGTTCGTCATCTTTGCGTTGGTTTTGTATAGCTTGATGTGTAGCCGTGTGTACACTACCTCAAAACCTGCTTTAGGAGAAGGAGGTATCATTACCATGTTATCCATCATGTAGACACGAAAAGATAAATATTACTTACTTTCCATTGCACGGTTCACCCTTTCTGTCATTCCCTCAGAGACGTTCTTCAGTTGTTCTTTCAGTTGGTGAATCTGAAAGAATGCACCCAATACCAGAAGCTTGTTAAATCGTTGAAAACATACTATGACGCCTGTATTCCCCGAAGGGTTAGGCAGAGGAGTACTAATGTACACCCACAGTTCATCGGTATGTTTAGGTCCCATGTAATAGGGGGCGAGCCTATTGCCATTAACCGGACACAAATCCAGACTCCGAGCTGCTACTGGGAATTTCATAGGAAAACCCAATAACACTTTGCTCAACCTGGGGATCGAACCCAGGTCGTCTAGCGTAGCAGTCGCGCTTGTGACCACTAGACTAATGAGGCAGTATTCGGATACGGTGTCCTAATTTAGAAGTAATAGAGCAAAACTGACTTACTTAAAATAGAAAACCTAATTATAATTCCCATTCTCCTATCCAGATGTTCCCGAAGGACCACAAACTGAAGAAATAACAGACGGTAAGATGGAATAGCCTTTTAGTACGATTATGACAAAATACGCTTTACAGAAAACATTCCGATTCTACCACTTCTAGTACTTCTACCACGGTAACGCATCTGCAACTCCTTTGGTATTGCAGCTGTCCATGCGCGGCGATGACTACTTACCATCAGGTAGCTCGCCTGCTCGTTTCCAGTTCCAGAGCCCCTCACTCTTTTTCACAGTGGCGTAGCGTGCCTTGGAGGGGCCCTGTATCAAAATTAGTTGAGGGTAGGGGGGGGGGGCAATTCAAGGGTAATTATTTTGGGCTTTTTTTTATAACCTCCCTTACCTGTTTACTGTTTCTTTTTAAAGCTCCACTGGGATAATAACTGATGTAGGATTTGTTATTGCTGAAGTGAAAAGTGACATTGTGGATAACATTTTACTAATTTTTGCTTACACACGTTAGTTAGATACGGGGCCCCTGTAGCCCGGGGGCCCCGTATCATTTATACGGCTGATACGGCGGTAGCTACGCCCCTGCTCTTTCAATTATAATTATAATTTTGTTGTGGTAGGGCCACGCTGTTCGCAGCATGAATGGGCCGGCTTGACCGGGGAAGTACCACACTCTCGCAGAAGACCGACGTCCGAGTAGTAGCGTTTCGTTACTGCGCTTCGTTCGGTGAGCGAGAGGGCCGGAGGCCCAATTCCTCCCCCAATCCCCTTCCTTCTCCTTTTCTCCTTCCCCTCCCTTTCCCTAAATAGGCTCGCCAACGCATCTGCAACTGCTTTGGTTTTGCAGATGTCCATGGGCGGCGATGACTACTTACCATCAGGTAGCTCGCCTGCTCGTTTGCCGTTATACCATAAAAAAAAAAATATATAGTTAATATCCACTTCTTCAACAATTTTTTTACAAAGGAATTCTGAAGAAACTGTGTGGCTAACGTTTCAGTATGTTTCAGAGAACGCGTTGACGTGCGAGCCGGAACCACCGCCGGTAGTGACGCGAGACATCTGTGACATAGAGAGGTGCATGAGGGACCTCGGCGAGAGTGTTATCAACAACTATAACACGGCGAGGGAAGCTTGCGCTTGCTATAACTCGGTAATATTTTTATTTATAACCAGATTGCCAGAATTAATGCTTTCTAAAACAAAACTTCTTTTTACGAAGTTTATCGCGGTACCAGGTCGAATAATATTATGAAAAGTAGGATTGTATTTAAGTACTCTATAATATAATGAATCCCAACCGTTGGGAATTAAATAATATCCATGTTACACAAATCCAATGCCCGTAAATGTAGGGCAAAGAAAGGGAGATATGGTTTTTATTCGATACGAGTCCGAAATAATTTCTGAATTCCGTAATTCCTTTATTGTCCAGAACTTACGACCCGAGTAGTGAATTCGTTCTCATTTTAGGTAAATATTTTGACGGAATGTACAACATTTTTTGATTCATGTCACGACATAGAAATGCCATGAAATTATTTAAAATAGGTTTTCTTCTCAAAATTCCTGAAAAACCTAACCAAAACCCATGAAGTAATTATGGACTCTTTCTTAAGTATAGTCTGTTACAGCTCGTAGAAGACACGATGCAAACGTTTACCTTTAGGAGCATGAAAGCTTTACGAGAAGCCATGAATGAGCGGCAGGAACTTGTCAAGCAATCTCTTAGCAACGCTTGTAGTTGCATGAGTAAACTAGGTAATTATTTTTATTAATACAAGATGACAACTTAGTTTACTAGACGCCTGATGGTAACCGGCAGTAGCAGCCTTTTTGACATAACATACTATCACTCCTGTATTCCCCGAAGGGTTAGGCAGATGTGTACTTTAAATGTACACTCACATTTCGCCGATATGTTTCGGTCCTATGTAATAGCGGCCGAACCCGCTGCATTAACCGGGCATAAATCCAAACTCGCGTGTTGTTACTGACAATTTCCTAGAAACTAAACTTTGCTCCGCTGATTTGCTTTGCTGAACCGAACTCAGCAACTCGAGTGTAGCAGTCGCACTTACAACCATTAGACTATTTAATAAGGTAGTGAGATAAACCTAAATTTTAATTTAACAGATGAAATGGTCCGATATCTTGACTGCGGAGTCCAAGCCACGAAGGAGCAGATCAGAAACTCCAAGTTAATGCATCGCGACTTCCACGAGAAGTTCAAAGGCGCCTTCATGGAGTACCAGTGGGAGAACGACAAGTCCATCGTGATGGACAGGCAGTGGCAGTTGGTAATAATATTAGAATATTTTTTTTTATGGCAATACTCGGCAAACGAGCCGGCGAGCTACCTGATGGTAAGTAGTCATCGCCGCCCATGGACATCTGCAATACCAAAGGAGTTGCAGATGCGATGCCGAGGTTAGTTAGAAAATGAGGAGGAAGGGGACTGAGGGAGGAATTGGGCCTCCGGCGCTCTATACTCACCGTACGAAACGCAGCTGTATACATACAGCTACTTGACGACGATATTCTGTACTGTAGGAGGATAGGACTTCCCCGGTCGTGCCGACCCATTCATGCTGGCATGTAGACATGTCAGCAGGCACTACTACTACTAAAATATTAGATGGTTATTTATTTATTTTCGCCTTAAATATAACATCACATACACTCACGCCCTTGACCCATAGAGGTAGGCAGACACTACAGAACTATTTGCTACCATTCTAGCATCCTCACTTCTTTTGCTTCTTCCACATTCATACATCTTGTTCTACTCATGCGCCGGTTGAGGGTACATATATCATTATAGTAATTTTCACATTCAAATTAAGTAACGTAAATAATTTTAGAATAAGCTGACCTCTAATTGTACGAAAAGCCTGTAAAATGTGAGCTCAGCTTAAACTGGAAATGGCGTTGAAAGTAGCAATATAAGATTTTTCGAAGTCTTCAAAAGGTGACCTGCCCTTGGGATTTAGTTAGCTTATACTGGAAATGCCGTCGAAAGTAGCAATGTTAGTTTTTCGGGGGAAATCTTCAAAAGATCTTCAAATCAATCATCTTCAATCATCTTTCAAAGAATCTTCAAATTTGCCCTTGGGGATAAGACCATTGGGCATTGTGGGAGTCTTACCAACCTGGTGGCCACCATCAGCACACAGAGGGAGGCAATGCCCTCTTTATAGACCGCCCCAGAACCCTCTGTGCAACGCCTGTAACGTCTATTTCAATAAGGAATGGATTAAAATGGGTTCTGAAATGGTGAATACTTATAGACTGCGTTACTTTCGCAGGTATAATATAACTATAGCTTATTAAATCGGTAGATAAAAAGTTATTTCGATAGTAAATTCTTTATCTATTTACAGGTGGAAGAGATAGTAGATAAATACACGAGTGAGAACGAGGCAATGTTCCCCGAACTTAAGTACCATTCTCCGAAGCCAGTCATCATGGGTGATGTGGATGTGATGCTCTACAACAGCTATAGATACGTAAGTATGTCGCCTTTCTCTAAATGGGGTGTTTTACCTCCTCTGTAGGAGTTATTCTGGTACACATTAAGCTGACCTTGCATTGTTTAGGTTTTTGGTACAATAAGAGGTCAGCTTATTCTGGTTAATTATAACTTGATGTGTAGCCGCGCGAACCTACTGTATTGTTAAAGGAAGGCAAAAAAAGTCCAACTTTCAATAAGGCAATGCGAAGTTATATTTATAAAGCCTTTTTATTTCTTGTAAAATAGCCTACAAAACAGAAATCATTTCAAATACAAAGTAAGGGGCAACCAATCTTAAGCGGCGCTAGCCTAATGGCTAGGGCGTTGGACTTGCGATCATGTGGTTGCCGGTTCGAAACTCACCCATTGCACTACCGACGTGAACCCACTCGTGATATAAGCATTTAGCTTAGTACGAGGGGTTAACAAGATTACTAGTAATGTGCGACCCACATTGCTGGTAAGCTTTTTTAAAATAAAAAAAAATCCATCAGGCAGTTAAATATTCTTGGGAGTAAACGATTTTAGCTGTAAGGCTGTCCGGAACGGCTAACTTTAGAGGCGCGCAGCTATTTCGAACAAACTGTACTTTAGTGTGTGTGTGTGTGTGACATCTGCAAAACCAAAGGAGTTGCAGATGCAAAGAAGACGAAAAAGGAGGAGGAACTGGGGACTGGGGGAGCAATTGGGCGGCCCCTGATTACATGGGACCTAAAAATACCGGCGAAATGTGTGTGTACATTAGTACACCTCTGCCTAACCCTTCGGGGAATACAGGCGTAATAGTATGTTTTCAACGTTTTAACAAGCTTCTGGTATTGGGTGCATTCTTTCAGATTCACCAACTGAAAGAACAACTGAAGAACGTCTCTGAGGGAATGACAGAAAGGGTGAACCGTGCAATGGAAAGTAAGTAATATTTACCTTTTCGTGTCTACATTACGGACAACATGGTAATGATACCTCCTTCCCTTAAAGCAGGTTTTGAGGTGGTGTGTACACACGGCTACGCATCAAGCTATACAAAACCAGTTTAGACTGACCTCCCAATGTCAACGTTTTCCGCACCTTTCAAGCCCAGCCTATACTGGTTTTGTATCCGTGCCTAAACATACCGGCTAAATATGGGTGTACATTAGTACACCTCTACCTCACCCTCTGGGGATTACAGGCGTGATGGTATGTTATGCTCTGCTCCTATTACATGGGACTTAACATATACTGGCGTATTGTGGGCTTACAGCAGTCCTTTAAGGAATACGGTCGTGCTGGTATTAGAAATGTACTAAATGATAGCCGTTGATGGTACGATGTTAATATTAACTTATATTATAGCTCTGCCTAAGTGCGAAAAGGCGCTGGCAGCAAGAGATATTCATTATCAAGCGGTCCTCAAGAAAAAGAGAGCTGAAGTTGATGCGGAATTTAAGCACAGGGTTAGTTATAAACATTCAACTTGTGGACACAAGCCTACTGTAGCCCTTAATCAGTGGCGTAGCTACCGGTGGGCTAGATGGGGCAGTGTCCCGGGGCCCCCACGCTCAGGGGGCCCCTCGGACTCTCCCCGCAACGAACGAACGAATCTGGATAACGACAAATCTGGAGTACGCGAATTTGGAAAACGACAAATATGGAACAAACGATTTTAAATAGTTTAGGTGGGGCCCTAGTTGATTTTTTGCCCCAGGGCCTTTGGTTACCTAGCTACGCCACTGCCGTTAATGTATCTTTCATGGGTACCTGCTATCCCTTCCCCACAAAGCGAGTACCTATTGAAGACTTGACGTAATATCTCAGTACTAGAAGGTACTAGAAGGTGTTTATTACAAAAATCAAACCAAAATATAAATTTTTTGTTGATTGGGTGTAGAGGCCATAAGAAGTAATCATTCATTTAGCCTGTGTAGTATATGAAACATAGATAAATTGTATGTCCTTCCTAGTTTCATTGAATAATTATTGTATTTATTACAAATATTTTAAGACTGCCTCATTAGTCTATTGGTCCTAAGCACGACTAAAGATTCCTAGGTCGAGCAGTGATATTGGGTTTTTCTATGAAAACCTGAGTAGCAGTTCGGATAACTAGTAGTAAAATAATGAAAGTATAAGATGTAAGTATTATAATATTTATAAGAGCCGATATGAGTATTATAATATTTATAAGAGATGGTATGTCTTTATTTTTGTTTACAGGAAGACGAGCAAAAAGCACGGAACGATAAAGAGTTGAAAGACAGCAGCAAAAAGCTACTCGACAGACATGAGGAGACTCTTTCTACAAAGTTAGCAATGAGAGAAGCAGAGGTTTGTGCAAATCTACTGAAATATAGATACTATTACTACAAAGATACATACATACACTCACGCCTTTTTCCCACAGGGTTAGGCAGAAACTATGACCTGCCACTTTCCAAAATTTCAAAATTTCCTTGTGAAAGAAAAATTCGGCCTCTGGCAGGGTTTGAACCTGCGTCCCTCTGGTTAAGTACACCAGATGCATTATCAACTAAGCTACCGAGACTACTGCCTGTAATGTCGAATTTCTCTTCCACATTTTACGTCTTCAGGTGACGTCAGAAATATCTATTGATTTGATTGATTGTATAATATACTAGCTTTCCGCCCACGGCGTTGCCCGCGTGTTCGTTTCAATTTGACAGCAAAATCCCCAACAAAATGATCCGCAATTTATTGAATTCATTTTTACAAAAAATGTGATAAATGAAGATACGCTCGACCGATTTTGTGCAAACTTCACATAAACCATCTATTAAATAGTCCGAACAAAGCCTAAACATTTGGTTTGGATAGGTGAGCCCGTTCTTGAGTTATAAAATTACAACGAAAAGTGGCATTGATTTTTATATACAGTAGAATCTACGAATAAATAATACTCAGGAAATGTAACTGCGTTAAGAAAATGACCCAACAAAAGTTGTGTCCAAGTAGGTGGGGCTTCAAAATTGTGTCCAGCGCGCCATCAGTCGGACATTTTCCTTGCAAGCGAGCATATGTCAAAGGTTTTAGCTTAATATCATTGTGAATCATGATGCCATCATGTGTTGTGAACTGGTGCAGGAGACATACAAGATTAAAATATCCAGAGATCACTTTTCACTTGTAAGTAGTAGCTTAATTATAAATATATTCAAAGTTGTTCAAATACGTTATCAAAACGACATGGTCAATATTATGCAAAATGAAGTCAGTAAATTTTTTACCTAATTTAGAAAGTATTTTTTCTCGATGAAATATTGAAAAGTAAATTGGTAAAATTTAGATATTTTTATAAGACTAATGTATTTTGTTATTTTTTTTAGTTTGCCGATCCCATTCGGCAAAATAAGTGGATAGCTGCAGTTCAATTAGAAAGACGAGAGTATGACTGGATGCCTGTGAAAACTACCAGAGCAACTATGCTCCATGCATTTTGATGAAAAATATCTTTACAAATCATTAAAGGGATATACACAAAACTGGAGTACCAGTTTGTACAAATATCTACATACCAGGTCAACAGAAACCTTAAAGGAACCTGGTGACCTATTGCCAAGGTTATGATCAGAGCAAACAAACGACCCAATTGAATACACTAACATTATTTCAACGCTCCAACAATAGATGAAGTCGCAATTCTTGTTGACAAACCATCGGCTTTGTTCGTTTTAGCACCATACAACAAAACTAAAAAGTACCCAATCTAAGCCTTTTTAGTAACCGACGAAAAATATCTACGCGGCGGGGGGGGTCCATAATTATGTACTGAATTCATGGTAAAGGTTGGCGTCGATGTCCCTTCCACCCAGTTTTATATAGTATAATTTTAATTGTAAAATATTTAATATAATAATAATATTGTTTTATTATTGAATTGGTCCGATCTACTTATTGCATAATATCGTCCACGCATTTTGACTCAGATGTCATAACAGACATAACAGCACGCGGGCAAACCAATCCCTGTTTTCTCTCTGAATTTTAACCAATTACCAAGCATGTCTATTTGAAACATCGCAAGTGATTCGAATTTTGAATCGTCGTCATTTGGTTTGAAGTAGGTCCACTTTTTGAGCGGAATTTGTTCTGAGTTACGCTTCCTGAGTATTATTTATTCGTAGAGTAGAATCCGTTTATTATGACATCGAAAGGAATTGACAAACACGTCATAATAAGCGGACGTCATACAAAACGTTTTGTGAAATGAAAAACCTGTTTTATGTAAATATGTATGTACTTAAGTATTTTAATACAGAAGAATAGTAAATACATATGTATACATACATATTTAATCAAAATCAAAATTGTACATAATCAGCACATTATAACACATACAAGTGTATTTTTTACTGTAAGAAATATGTAATTTTTGACTGCTTTTGTTCTTTCATTTTATTGTAAAAACTGTCTCTAATACTATTGTGTATAGAAGACATAGCTATGGTCAATGCCGAACGTCGTCGGGAATCAACGAACATTACCGGAGGTGTAAAGAATCATGTCGGTCATTATAACCGGACATAATTTATTAAAAATGGGTCATAATAAGCGACACGTCACTGTAAGGGAAGTCATTATATCCGACTTTTTATAAAGAATTTTATATGAAAACCAAACTTCGTGGTGTAATTACGTCATAATAACCGGTTGGTCAATATAGGCGGAGTCATAATAAACGGATTCTACTGTATATGTATAGATGTATAGATATAGATGTATAGATAGGACTTGAAGGGTTAATTGTATGTTTGAAAAATGTACTTGTTTGGCTGTGTTTTCGTTCCGTTACGTTCAATCTCCAAGCGTTAGCTTTTTTACAAAATAAATTACCGACTGCCTCGTTGGTCTAGTGGTCCCAATCGCGACTGCTACGCTAGAGGTCTTGGGTTCGATCCCCAGGTCGAGCAAAGTGTTATTGAGTTTTTCTATGAAATTCTCAGTAGCAGCTCGGAGTCTGGATTTGTGCCCGGTGAATGGCAATAGGCTCGCCCCCTATTACATGGGACCTAAACATACCGGCGAACTGTGGGTGTACATTAAGTACACCTCTGCCTAACCCTTCGGGGAATACAGGCGTGATGGTATGTTTGTTTATGTTTTATTACCGAATATAAAGAATGTACCCGTTAAAAAATAATTGTATATTGTAATTTTTTTACAGGTAATGGGAAAATTCGACAATATGGTTGATGACAAAGTAGCGGCTGAAAAAAGAATATTCGCGTCACAACTTGAAGATATGGCTGTCAAACTGAAAATTGTTGAAGACAAACTTACCGGTATTATTAGGCTCAATTCACATTAGTATACAAGACATTTTATACTTTATCTCAATTGTATCGCGTCCAAATTAGATGTGACCTAAAACGAGCCTCGCTTCTTCCTGCGAATTCACAAACTTACCGGTATAAAAAGATTCAATCAACATAGCCGCGGAACAAAAGCGAGGCATCACGAAGTATACAAGACATTTTAAACTCTATCGCCATTGTGTGGCGTCCAAATTAGATGTGATTTAAAATTCACGGTTCCTGCGTATTCTCAACGCCCTCGACAACTGGAGCCCTGACTCTCGGGAACGTTAGGCAATGGACATAAAGTTCAAAATTCTATCGGTAGCTTTTTTCCTTAAACCTCAGATCAAATAAAAAGTTAAGATGGAACTTTGCAAACAAAGAAGTGAGGCCGGTTAAAACTACGCCTTGCCGTATACAAACACAATTACACGCACACACTTATACCGGAACTACGCCTTATCTTGTCAGTCGAGCAAAGTCGAGCTATCGCTACACCTCTATCAAAACGTCATTAACGTATCACGTGCGTGTGTGCGTGTTTGTATACGGCAAGTCGTGGTTTTAACCGGCCTCACTTCTTTGTTCGCAAAATTCCATCTTAACTTTTTATTTGATCTGAGCCTTAAACATTCCGTTTTGCGTTTTTCTTGACACTGCATTCAAGGATGATATCGAAGAATGCAATAAGTTTTAGGTAAAGTTGTGGCCTTTGTCAGAACACACAGTATACATTCTAACCCAATTTGAAATATGAAAGATTATAGAATAATTAAAAAGCTGTTTGCCCGTTTTTGAACAAACAAGTAATAAGGCTAATAATAAGCTAGACGACTATGCTTTTGTGGCCCCATAAACATGATTATAATAAATAGAGCCGATAATAAATATAAAATTTAGATCGCTGCATTTCAATTTTATGCTAGACAAAGACCGAATTAATTAATTAATTAGAAGAATTTTATTAGGTACGCACGGCTACACATCAAGCTATACGAAACCAGTATAGGCTGGTCTTGAGTTGAGCGGAAAACCTTTACAATGGGAGTCCAGTCTTAACTGGTTTTGTATAGGTTGATCTGTAACCGTGTGTACCTGATTCAGATTACGAATTATATTTTTAACCAATCAAACGCTATTCAACTAGGTTATTACTGCTTTTCTAGCTCGTTTAAAGGCGGAGCGTGAGAATCGTCGCTCTCAGGAGCTATGGACAGCCGGCGCATCACTTCTCGACGCCACTAAGAGCGGGGAGCCTAACGTTAAAGTCGATAAAGAGATTAAAGCTATCGAGAAAGCTTCGGGTATGTACACGATATCACATACATAACATAACATAACATACCATCACGCCTGTATTCCCCGAAGGGTTAGGCAGAGGTGCACTTAATGTACACCCACAGTTCGCCGGTATGTTTGGGTCCCATGTAATAGGGGGCGAGCCTATTGCCATTCACCGGGCACAAATCCAGACTCCGAGCTGCTACTGAGAATTTCATAGAAAAACTGAATAACACTTTGCTCGACCTGGGGATCGAACCCAAGACCTCTAGCGTAGCAGTCGCGATTGGGACCACTAGACCAACGAGGCAGTCTAACTCACATACCTACGCAAAAAATAAAACAAATAAAAACATCTTGAACATGACATCCAACATCTATACCATACTAACACAATTACACGTATATCGAAACTACGCCTTATCTAGTCAGTCGAGCTCGACTGCTTTCGATAGCTCGACTGCTTTCGATAGCTCGACTGACAAGATAAGGCGTAATTCCGGTAGATAAGGTATACGTGTGTGCGTGTAATTGTGTGTGTACACGGCAAGGCGTAGTTTTAGCCGACCTCACTTCTTTGTTCGCAAAGGTCCATCTTAACTTTTTTTTTGATCTGAGATTCCACCTAATATATTTTGTAGGCGGAGATGACAAATTAGTAACGACTGTATTGAAGTCGATACCGGCGTCTGCCCGCGAAAACGGGATTGTGCCTGAAAGTTTTCTGAAGGAGGGCTTCCGCGTAGTAAGTATAATATAATATTAATTAGGTAATCATCTTCTAAATCTTCTTATTTCTTAAAGTTACTCAATGGATCCGTAGACAGCCCTAATCTTCTATCTCAGATATCTTTTAATGTGCCAAGAACATCGGCAAGGTATAACAACCCCATTCATCTTCCTTTGGTGTCCACTAATTACCGCCAGAATGCATTTCTGTGGCGAGCGAGCAATAGTTTAAATAAATCCTGCTTAAAGCAAAATTTGGATATATTTAATGCTAGGCTGGAAACGGTAAGACGGATGCTTAGTCAAGAATTATTTGGAAGGCACTAGTGTTTAAGTATTTTAATCGTATTAATTTTACGTGTCAACATGTTCACAAATCTTTATAGTTACTCAATTTCTTATTTGTGAAAACCTATTATTGGCTTTCTGATACCTACGCATACTCTTATGTTTATGCTTATTGTTACATGCTGTTGGTTTTCCTTTAAATTAAATAAATAAATATTTTATATCGGACCGAACGGACTGTTCATAGTTATTTACACTATTAAAATATAATGAATCTCAACATAATAAAATATATCATACATTCTAAAACATAATTTGTGTCATTGAGAAAAAGTTTAATTTCATAGTTGATTAAATAATTTTGAACAGTTTTTATGTTTATATTTCATTCTGACATTGCTGACTGTAGGTTATAGCTGTTACCTGACCCACTTAGACCCCGCCGGCCCACCTAGGGTGGGTCAGGTAACTTATAACCCACTGTACGATTGTATATCACTGAACTCCTGTTGCTTCAATTGACGAAACTTTTCGTGATGTTTTTGTAGGTAAATGGATTAGATTGACGATTAGACCCGATTGGTTGCTTCTCGGACGAGTTCGGGCCGCGAACATAATGTCCCTCGGGTCCGCTAGTCTATACAAATTAAATTAAAGTATCTGTTTGTAATGTTAAAATAACAGCTTTTAATGTACACGTACATGTAAGATTATACAGTAGCTATAACAAAATAAAATACGTTTCTCTCGTGTCTCGAATTTGGACTGATTTTGACGGGAATTTCACTGGCAGATTATTAATTTAAATTGTCTATTTAAAATCACGCTATAACCTTTAATAGTCGACAAAAACGACGGGGGAACCCGTGGGGCACGGCTAGTTTTTCTACCCGTTTTGTAATTTGGCCTAAGAAGCTGCTACTAGAGTGAAAGGATCGTATTATTGCTAATCTTTGTTCGTGTTGATTGTAATTGTATGTTAGAAGTCCCTCGCGGTACAGGGTTTGTTCCCTATTGCGAGAGCTCATCATCATCAACCCATTTAGTTTCCCACTGTTGGGCATGGGGCCTTTGCTCCTCAACCTACTGCAGGTTGGTAGACTTCACAATCCGTCAAAGAAATCTCTCAGGCATGCAGTTTTTCTAGTTAACTACCGTATTCGGATACCCGGATAAGGCAGTTTGGAATTGAACGTAATTACACGAAAAGGATCCAATCCACACAAAGTCACTTTAAAGATATTGACGTTTGAAGTTTGGATGATATTTCTTCATTGGTATTCAACTATTCATTTTAAAATTAATTTAAAGTAAGATATTCTGTATGGAATAATAAAACTATTAATTTAACTATTGTTATTAGTATAGTCAAGCGTGCGTAGTATTGTAAGTATTTTATATTATCAGTTTGGTGCACTTAACTCATTTTTGATCATGCTGTGGATTGGATCCTTTTCAACCCTCGACGTAAAAACGACGGGGTGTTGTAAGTTTGACGTGTCTGTGTGTGTCTGTCTGTGGCATCGTAGCTCCCGAACGGATGAACCGATTAGAATTTTTTTTTGTTTGAAAGGTGAATTAGTCGGGGGTGTTCTTAGCTACGTTTGATGAAAATCGGTCGAGATATGATAGTCGGGGTTTTTTAAAATTTTTAATCGTTTAATTACATCCAATTGAGATGTATCAAATGTAATAGCAGTGAAGCTTTATGTGTGTGTAGATGGAGAGAACGGCGCGCAATGTTGCGCTGATAGAGTCGGACGGCGCCGCTATGCCAATCTACATGCTCTCCTGGCTGCAGGGGCTGCTGCTGTTTATGAGGGTAACACTCACAGATCTACATCCAACTAGAATGGCACAAAGGCCTCTTAAGACATGCCAAAAAAATATACCATACCATCACGCCTGTATTCCCCGAAGGGTTAGGCAGAAGTGTACTAATTTACACCCACATTTCGCCGGTATGTTTAGGTCCTATGTAATAGGGGGCGAGCCTATTGCCGTTAAACGGGCACAAATCCAGACTCCGAGCTGCTACTGAGAATTTCATAGAAAAATCCAATAACACTTTGCTCGACCTAGGGATCGAAGGACCTCTACATCTTACTAGAATGGCACAAAGGCCTCTTAAGCCATGCCAAAAAATACATCTAACTACCTAGACCTCGGCAAGTTCTATTGTGGAACTCGCTGCCGGAATCTTTGTTCCCCGAGACCTCGATTCGGTCCGATAATTTTGGTGTCTTCAAGACGAGAGTGAATAGGTATCTTCTAGGTAATCGCGCTCCCTCCCTCCCTCCATCGTTGCTTAACATCAGGCAAGTTGTGGTCAAACGCAACCCCATCGGTGATGAAAAAAAGTGTCCGTGTTTCGCGTGTCAAAAAGCATTCAAAGGTTCTGCTTTTCTACGCCACTTCATTTAGTCCGCGTTCGACCGGTATTGCCTCCGGACGTCCGACTACATAGAAAAATAACTGGTTGTTCCGTATTAAGTTGTAGAAACTATACAGGAAAAGATGACCAAAATAATGGACATGTTCCTACAATATTGAGGTAATTACGATATCTAGCCAATTTTAGAAAAATCGACCCTTTCTCGATCTGGGAATCGGATCTCATGATCAGCAGTTGCGCTTAGTCTAAGAAGGCAGTTATTGATCATAACATAACATACCATCACGCCTGTTTTCCCGAAGGGCTAGCCCTTTGGGGCCCTTTGGGGCTAGGCCTAGCCCCAAAGGCGTACTTATGCACCCACAGTTTGCCGGTATGTTTAGGTCTCATGTAATCAAGAAAAATCCCGTAACACTATGCTTATTCCGGGACTCGAACTCAAGACCTCTAGCGTAACAGTCGCGCTTGGGACCACTAGATTAATAAACAGTTAAATTTCATTGGCAATAATTATACTTACGTGTTGTTTCTGTATAGGTCTCTGGAATCCCACAGGCAGAGTTTGATAAGCCGCCTCTGGAGCCCTCTGAAGAATTAGATACGTTTGATTTGTTACAAAGAGCCAGGTGAGCGTCCTTGAATTCATAATTTCTTTACAGTGTAATTTTTGTACAGTGTAATTTCTATACAGTGTACATTCTGTACAGTGTAATTTCGCCAAATGAGCTGATTGACTGTTTTTATGGCCTCATAAAAATGTTTACCCTTAATAGTTAGTTACCAACACAGTCAACATTAAAAAAAAATAACGACGTTATTATATCCTTTCTTGATCTCTTGATACGACAAACAGAAGCCAGAGAATAGAGAACAGTGGCGATTGCTCTACCGACAAGAGTTGAGCTCTTAAGAGGAGTGTCCCTCGCGAACGCAACAATGTTGCACAGTTGTCGCTGTCTCTATCCCTCGCGATGCGAACGCGTGCCCGAGAGGAGAAACAACAATACATTTGCAACATTTTCACGCGTATTTCTTATGTTCCGAATTTTGGAGATTACTCCTATAATATTGTTAATACGTAAAAAAAAATCTTGTAAAAATATATTCACTATATTATCTGGGTTTCTTTCGAATCAGAATGTTTCTGTATTGATACATTGTCGAGGAATACTAGCACAAAGTTGGGCCGTTTTTCAACGAAAATTGTCAATCTTTGAGCTCGTGTAACTTTTTAACCGTATATTGAAATGAAATTGTATACTACAGGAACACGTATTTTAATGATAAGATTGTTACTGCAAAATTTCAATGACTTTCATTGTTTAAAATTCAAGCAAGGGCCAAACTACGTTTGTATGGAGCGCGAAGCGGATACTATCCTCTTAAGAGGATAGTATCCGCTCCGCGCTCCATACAAACGTAATTTGGTCTTATCTTGAATATTAACAAATGAAAGACTTTGAAATTTTGAAGTAACAATCTAATCATTAAAATACGTGTTCCTTTAATGTAAAACTTCATTTCAATACTTGGTTAAAAAGTTACACGAGCTCCAAGATTATGCTAGTATTTCGTAGAGTAGTAGAATAATTTTGACTCATGGGGAATATCCTTTTACAAAAGAAAAAAAAACTACGTAATAACTATATTAAAAGAGTAATCTCCAAATTTCGGAACAAGAAATACGCGCGAAAATGTTGCTAATGTATTATTGTTTCACCTCTCGGGCACGCGTTCGCATCGCGAGGGATAGAGACAGCGACAACAGTGTAACATTGTTGCGTTCGCGAGTGACTTTCCTCTTAAATGAGAAAGAGAGGCGATTCGCACACTGCACCGAATTACATCCAATCCAATCGCGTAAGAAGAGTAATGTTACAAGATAGTGATAATGTTAGGCAATAGAAGCGGCGGTAGCCTACTGGCTAGGGCGTCGGACTTGCGATCATGTGGTTGCCGGTTCGAAACTCACCCATTGCACTACCGACGTGAACCCACTCGTAATACAAGCATTTAGCTTAGTACGAGGGGTTAACAAGATTACTAGTAATGTGCGACCCACATTGCTAGTAAGCTTTTTTTTTTAAATTGTAGGTTCTGGATGGAGCAGGGCGACCTGGCCGCGGCGACCCGCTACGTGAGCTCGCTGAAGGGCGCGTCCAAGGCGGCCGCGGCCAAGTGGTACGAGCAGGCGCGCGCGCACCTCGAGGTCCGCCAGGCCGCCGAGGCCGTGCTCGCACACGCCGCGGCCATGGGCCTGCAGTACATCTAAATTTAAATTACGTAAGCTACTACGTTTGTTTTTTACAATAAACTGCGGAAGACGAGTAAACGGCCTACGTGATGGTGAGTGGCAACCACACACAGACTGGGTATTATTTTAACATCGTCTAAACAATGCGAAGAAAACACGCCCAAGTAAAAATTAGAAGAAAGGAGTCTGAGGGAGGAATTGGACAACCGGCCCTCCTCGCACTTGCCGAACGAAACGCAACCGTAAACACTGTACCGTTACGTTGTGCTGACCAAGTAACCTTTAAAACATTAACATTGTAACAGTTTCATAATTTACCAATAATAAATTCCCCTTTACTATCCCCTATTCCCTTCTACGTGCGCTTTTCTATTCGGCACATACTATGCCTCCTTCTCGAGTGGCATACGATCCATGAAGGCAAAAGAAAATAATAACAGTTTATTAATTAATTTGTCTCGTTTTGCAGGTTTCGGTTTTTAAAGAAACGTGGATCTTGTGGTTAAGTGAAAAATTATTAATAAACGTAATAGAATATTCTGCGGTTATTTTTAACCTTATCAATTTTATTGCACATTGAAATTGGCTTTTTAAATTGAGGTTGTAATGGTAATTAAAAAAATTGTAAATAATCCCAGTTTTATTAATGCCTTTTCCAAAAATATACAAAAACAGTGAGAAGAATACACAATTTTTCGATCTTCTCACGACACAACCTTATGTAGTTTTGAAGTCTTGTCGCCTAAACGGACAGAATTATTATCGTACCGTAATTCCCTTTTCTATTTGTTTATTCTAATGTGACTGATATACTTAATTAAAAACTAAACACAACCATGATATACAGGGTAATTAATGTAAAATATTTACCATAAATAACAACTTTTCCAAAGACAATTTTTTTTAAATTCGATTTCAAAACTATTATCGCTCCTCATTATCTTAATATCATCAAGCTAAAGATCGGGCAGCAGCTGATAATGATGATGGAATCTTAATGTATTTTTTTTATAACAAATCAAATCAAATGTTTTTATTTTATTTTATTTTATTTTATTATTTAAGCACTAACAACCTCTCAGGACCGTGTTTCCACTGACTTCTATACTACTGTCTACCTATTTCTATCTAAATCGCGAAGAGTGAGTATGATAGGTAGCTGTTTGCAACATGTTTTGTCGACAGTGGGAGCGCGGGGTTAGGGTAACAATGTCTAGTAAAAAAGGAAGGCGCGGGGTTTCAACGATTCAACGAAATCTTTTAAAGTTTGTTTTTGGGAAAACATTCATTTCATTTCATTTTACCATTTAAAATACTACATCTGCTAGAAGACATTATTTGTAAGGTTTTGTCATAGAACAAAAGTTGTTGTTTATGATGATAGTAAATAGTCCTGAGAAGTTGTTAGTGTTATAATACGATGACCCTGTATACGCAAGTATAAGTCCCGCATTTCCCAAAAAAATTAAGGATTAGACGCTACATTCAATCAACTTCTAGTTTTCTGAAGGATCCGGCCAGAAATTGTTCCGAGTTTTTATCACACGGTCTTGCGCTCTCATCAGACACCATTTTGCTTGCATCCAGTAAGTACGATATTGTTTCCGGTTTTCTATATTCATTCTCTATAAATTCTGAAACAAATAATATTTGCTCCTCGTTAGAAGGTTTTTTATGTCACAGACAAACCTATACAACCTTAGTTTTTGTTTACCCGAAAGCTGAAAGTAGTTTGTTTAGAACAGTAACAGAATCGATTGCAATGGTTTTTAACCTATGTTATATTTTTGTCCCAGCACATGTTAAAAATTATTCAATCTGGACACCTATTTTTATTAGGAAAATGGGCGCAAAATCACCGAACGGTGCCGGTGCCCGGCGCCCTTAGCCACTATAGGCCGACCGTTTAACTATCGCCTGCGCGGTAAGAAGGGAGCGGGGCGGGTAACGCTAACGAGTCAATAATCCAAAGATTTATCTCGAGATAGACATTGTTGGTAAAGAATAAAATAGTAAGTATCTTTTTTAACCTTTTGAACGCCATTGTCACATATATGTGACAAACGAAATCTTACCCTGAACGCCAACGTCACAAATATATGACAAAATATACGTCGCACCATATTATGAAATAAACAATTTAATCATTACTTTAGTGTGTTTTCACTACCTTGTGTAATTTGACAGAAAAAGTGGCCTGGCGTCAGGGGTACGGCGATACGTTTATACTCTGGCGTTCAAAAGGTTAAGTATTTACTTCCTACCGCTCCCTTCTTACCGCGCAGGCGATACGCGAGTTAAACGGTCGGCCTATAGAGCTACTAAGTACCCACCCGCGGGCGCACAAACCGCTCCCTTGCACGGTGCGCCCGGCGCCCGCGCGCCTCACAAGTCGCATCGCATGACATTTATTAGTGATCCCGGAAGTTTACACCTTTGCGCACGTGCCGACGCGTGACGGGTACTTACCCGCGCAGCGCGATCGCGATGGAAATAGTGTGAGGTCTTCCCATTTGAGATGATAATTTGTCTGCGGCAGTAATCTATTATCCTGAACGTTTTGGTAAACTATGGGAAACCATGCTTAGTGCAACACAACGTCTTAAGGACTACCAGTTTTTGGTGTTGCTCGTATTCCAACAACCGTACAACAGGGAATCTCGGGGACATCTGTAATCAACCAGTAACCAAATAGGTAAGTAACTATCTACTCATTTATTATATACAATTATGCCGTTTTGACAGTCTAAAGCCTGTTAAGTGTGATGGAGATTACATACATTGATATTGCTAGAGATAGGCGAAGCGCGCCAAGCGTGGTGGTTGGGCGCGGGAGCCACGCTGATTGCTTTGTGTTGTTACCATGATTTATTGGTAAATTAAGACGAACTTTTGAGCTCATCACCACGTGAGTTTTCAATAAAAAAAAAAATATTTTTATTTTTTCTAACTTTTCAAATCAAATAGAAGTTAGCGTGTTTCAGCTTTAGGGTAAACAAGAATTAACGTTGTATAAGTTAAGATATAAATAAAAAAATATTTGGTGGATTAAAAATATTTGAATTTCGCGCTCAAGCAGAGTCTATATTATATATGTTGTTCAGCCTAGGGCGCCAAATTCTAGGGTATTAAAAATGTTGCTCAAAAAACGTTATCGTAGAAGATTATTTATTTACACCTAAATTTTCTACTATAACGATTTTGAAACAAAAGTTTTAATCTCTCAATCGTGAATAATGTCGCAATTTCGACTGCTATGAACTTATTGCGAGAAACTAAACAAAAAAGAATTTGGCGCTAGTAAGAAGCTGTTATTTTGACATTACAAAGAAACACTAAAATTTTACTAATAATTAGTATAGATAATCAAACCAGTTAGTTTCTGTATACTCGGCGCGTTGCCACCGTAATCTTCAGGAAGGCACTCCTTCGGCACGTGTTGGTACAAGTCTTCCAAATTTTCGTGGACGACGATTCTACTCATGATGATCGAGGTGACGAACTGATTGAAGAAATCCAACAACCGTTGAACGATAGCTGCAGAAACTGCCAAGTTTATCACGTGTATGCCGTATATTCTCCAGTTGAGACTTTTCTGCAATATAAAGCATAAAGCATCATCAATATAAGTGGTGATCCTCAAGGATGTTTTGACTTCACGTCTGGCGAAACGTTTAGTCGCCGCTACCTTTTTACCACGTGTGTTCCATGGATATTTGTTTAGCGTCTAAATGTATTTCATCAGCATCATCATCTACCCACATCTTGTGCCACTGCTGGGCACAGGTTTCCTCTCAGAACGAGAGAGATTAGTCTATAATCCACCACGCTAGCCTACTGCGGGTTGGCAGACTTCACACGCTGACGGGAAAATCTCTTAGGCATACAGGTTTCCTCACGATGTTTTCCTTCACCGTTTAAGTGCGTGATGATTACGTATTAACCTTTTGAACGCCATTGTCACATATAAGTATGTGACAAACGAAATCTTACCCTGAACGCCAACGTCACAAATATATGACAAAATATATGTCGCACCATATTATGAAATAAACAATTTAATCATTACTTTAGTGTGTTTTCACTACCTTGTGTAATTTGACAAAAAAAGTGGCCTGGCGTCAGGGGTACGGCGATACGTTTATACTCTGGCGTTCAAAAGGTTAACACGCACATGACTTTCAAAAGTCAGTGTCACGCGCCTTGGTTTCGAGCTCGAGACCTTTGACACACAACTTTGTCACATCCCTAGGCTACTGCACTTACTGCTACTTACAACCCAGTGTGTACTTGTATTTCCGTTAATTGTACGTTTGTGAAATCATTAGAAAATAATGCGGGAGACACCACTAGCACTACGTAAAAGCCGTATCGCTCTTAAAATATGTGCTCTAATAAGGCGTTGCATAGTGAGCTTCTGGGGTGGTCTTTTAAGAGGCTAGTGCCCCCATGTGTTGAAAGCCACCGTGGTACTGTAACTGGGTTAGCGACCAGTAGGAAGCTTGGAAGTTTGTAAGGTTTTACCAGCACAAACGTACACGGTCTATATACCTATATAAAGTTGTAAACATCATATAAAACAAATTGCTTTACCGTAAACATATCTGCCATCTTCTTGAAAACTAATGGATTCTGGGTGAGGATTTGGGTCCAGCTAACATGTTCCATATCTAGGATCCATATATCACCCAACATATAGTCGTATTTGATTCGCAAATCCATATGCTGTAAAATATATGTATTATATAACGTATAATTTTGTCTTAGTATAGATACGGCTAACTGGGAACCGAAGTGCGTATTAGCTAGGTACCGTGTAAAATGGAAATTGACACACTCTTAGGCTCAACTCACACCAAAAGAGTGGCGAAGGGCAGCGAAACGCAGTGACCCGCTCGGTAGAGAAGGCGCGGGACTCCGAACTTCGCCTTCTCGAACCCGCCCGCGATGAATTCACGGGTCGATCTCCTATGCGCAGTTCACATTCAACAAAATTCGAGGAAATTTGTGTTTAAGCAGTAAAAATGGGTATAGGCAGTCGTACATTTGCACCAAATAAATAAGCTTTTCTTTCATTTCCATCACTTCTGTATTCGTTGCACTGCAAGGAATGAATGCGAATGCTCGCGCGCAACCGACGCGCGTCGGGAGCGGGCGCGAGGGGCGGGATATTGCCAGCGGCCGCTCGCGACTGCTCGAGTATTCTCGGGACTTCCCGCGACTTATGGAATTCGCCGGAATTCCCGCGGCGCCGCGGGCATCCGCGCGACTCGTTCGAGTTTCTCATGCGATAATAAGTATTATAGTAATGAAAATAAAGTTAAAATTAATATGACACTGAAACTGCGCTCCGCTTCGCTGCGCTTCGACGCTCTTTCGGTGTGAATTGGGCCTTATAGTCATAGTATACACATATGTATTTCCATGATTTTCGTCATTTATGGACTTATCAAAGAGCTGATTGCAAAAAAAGACCTGCCATTGCAAAAAAGAGACCAGATGGTAAGTAACTTTTTCCGTGATAGTTGGATAGGCCTTTGGTGTGGGATGCAACTTGCGATCATAGATACCCTTGATCCATCTTATTTTCCAAGCTCGGCAGGTTGTGCTGGCACTACCTCCGGTGCGGGTATAATATACTCTTAAGCAGCTAAAATATAGTACTTAGCCGTTTGGAGTCGAAACGCTCGAGCCATGGGTTCCGAGTGCGCGCCTTCTTTACAGGAAATCTACAGAAGGTCTACTTATCGCGTGAACAGAGGGCTGGCTTACTCTTAGGTCAAAGAATATTGCCTTTCAATGTGGCAATGCTGCCAGTCTTCTGGGCACTACTAGACACTTGGGCGTGACAATTATTTTTTGTATATGAATAATTTGAATATTTCAATTTTTTTTATTAATTTGAGTAATTTAGAAACGTACTTACCATACATAATTTTCTATACATGTCTACGAGGTCAAACTTGGTCGGATCTTGTCCAAATTGTAAGAATGTAATAATTCTATTTTCTTGAAGTCTGGGTAGGGGTGCAAGGAAACTGAAAAAAATAAAAATAATATAAATGTTTTTATAATTTTAAGGACGAAATAAGTAGACGACGTAAGAAAAGTCCTGCCCGATAAGTCCGAGAACTTTTTTTTTTCTTGGTTCTTAGGTGTTAAGTTCATAGGTGCGGTCACCAGCACATCAGGTTACTACAAAATGTCAAATTTCTCAGTCGATTTTGAACTTAATCATCAACATTTTAAGGATTAAAATCATTTTGAGAAATTTTACAGTTTTGTGTAACTTGATGTACCGGCCACTGTGCCTAATTACCAATATTAAAGACGGAGTAAATTAAATGTACTTACAATGAATCATATATTTTAGTCGGGTTGTGTAGGATTTCTTCTCTATTTTGTATGTAATCTGGCAATAGGCTTCGGTACTTGTAGAATGCATCGATCTTTTCTTTCGCTCTCTCTAGCGATCCCTTAGCTATGATGATAATTCTCTCCGCAATTGCCCTGTCTGATGAAAATTAACCATTATCGACCCATATTCTATCCCACTACGGGCTCCCAGAATGAGAGCACCACGCTAGCTTGTCGATAAAATCATTCAGGCATCTAAGTTTCCTCACGTTTTCCTTAAACTTTAAAGTGACTCACTCTTAACCCATATATTGTCCCACTGCTGTGCACGGGTCTCCTCTCAGAACAAAAAGGATTAGGCTTTAGTAGGCTAGCGTTGTGGACACCACGCTAGCCTACTGTGAGTTGGCAGACTTCACACGCCGTTAAAAAAAAACCTCAGACATGCTGGTTTCCCCACGATGATTTCCTTCATCGTTTTAAACGAATAATAGTAATTAATATGCATATAATTACCAAAATACAATAAGTGCCTTGCATTTGACCTCAGGACCTTTGAGTTGGCAATCCAATGGCCATAGCACTAGGCTATCACTGCCTTTACTACCTACTATCATTTCAGTAAATTGTAGAGCGGCGGTACCCTAATGACTAGGGCGTCGGACTTGCGATCATGTGGTGATGTCAATGTGTGAGTTTCGAACCGGCGAAACTCACACATTGCACTACCGACGTTGACCCACTCATAACACAAGCATTTAGCTTATTACGAGGGGCTAACAAGAATACTAGTAATGTGCAACCCCCTTTGCTAGTCAGCTTTTATAAACAAAAAAAAAATAAACCACCCCATGCGACCCGTTTTGAAATTACAGCTCTTAATCGTTATTTACCAAGTCCAGCTTGAACTAAATGAGGTTGTTTGTTGAACCATTCCATAAAAGAGTCCACTGCTTCGATGACAGTTTTTTCATTCAATCCAAATGCTTGCCTTATCTCTGCTATTTCGCTTTCCGTCCGCACGAATAAGGAACATTGGTCGAATTGACTCATGGTTTCTCTAATAGGAAAAATTAAGAAATTAAAAAAAAAAGATACGTTCACAGTAGTCTAGAGGAATTATGCTAGGCCATCGAGACAGGTCATCCAATGGTATTGTCAATCCCAAAATGGTTGGCAATCTTTGGGGGAGACCTACGTTCAGCAGCAGAATTCATAAAAGGTAGGTAAGTGGGTAGGTACGTATCATAGTCGTAAAACTGTTAAAAATAGTAACGTAAGGAACCTAAATAATTTGACATTTAAAATCAATGACATAAGTTTAAAAAAATATAACATTGTTTTTAATGTTAAGTATATCAGGTCTAAATTTAGAACATGTTTTTTTTACGGTGGCTTTAATTACCCTGTCTGGCTTCTTTGAGTACCTATTATAAGTGACCTACAGTAATGTCCAGATGATCTAGTATCTATAGGTACCTAATCTTCCGAAAGGTCGTTGAGCTCAAAATTATTGTGTGTTACCCTAATTTGAGTGGTTCTTTTGTTTTCGCCACGAATGTCCGAAACTGTTTTAGAAATACATTTTATTTTATTATTTTTTAAAGGCGTTTTTTTTGTTTTTTAAGTGGAAAGTTTTGTTTATATACTTATGATACTTGCAGGCCAACTAAACGCACTGCTCCAATGAGACAGTGAACTTACGGAGTAAACGATAATATATCATCGATGTACTTTAGGTACTTTAAACAATTTTTAGATAAGTACCTATTAGTTGATTTTTTTTAATCGACTGAAGTCGATAAAATTTGAATGGTACCATCTCTGAAGTGTGACCTACGAGACTAATGAAGCCTCAGACTATTTCCTTAAATCTGTGAATGAAGTCAGTCTAGCCACCTAGCAGAGGTACCTACTTAGAATTTTTATAAAATAACATTACAAAAAATATATAAAAAAAATCCGTCCAACCCATTTCATATTCTATACCAGACATGATCTACGAGTATAAACATGATCTACTAAACGACTTATAATGAGTATGAGAACCTGTGATGAGAACGATAAGAGATTGTGAGTATTGTCATCGCATAAAAGCAGCAAGAACAAGATTTATGATGGAAAATATTTTTTTCGTACTACTTGCTCAAAAAATTGACATTCTATGCCACAAAAAGCGAACATAGCAAAAGTCATTTTTAATCTGTTAAAAACAGGGAACGAAAATTGTATGTACTGAATTTAATTCATCCTCTAGGGGGAGAATGTGATTTAAATTTGGAATACTTACCGAAATTTATACTGAACTACATCTGTGTTTACACCATTGAGTTTGTATATAAAGCATTATACATCTTTTTGAAAAAGGAATACGCATTTATTATGCAGTTATGATTATTAAATAAAATAATGAAAACCGACGAGGCCGTATGAGCTTGATGCCTTTGCTTTTCCGACAAAAGAATATTATAGGAATTTGCCGCGTTTTTGTTTTCTTTAAATACAAAACGTTAAGTTTATTTTAATTAATTTTTATAAATAAGTTAATGTTCTAAAAAGGCTTATCTCATATTATTATTGTGTTATTTTTTTCGCAAATGGTACGTAAAGTAGAGTATTTTCCTCGGTGATAAAGGTGTCTTAGTCTTGGGTGATCTTAAATCCCTCGCTACACTCAGGTCTTAAGGCGCTGACAACACCCAAATAGGCATATTTTAAACAAGTTTTTAGCCAAATCCATAAAGTTTGTGACAGCGAAAAAAATATATGTTAATCTTGAACATATTCCGGAGAAAACTGTTGCTTTGAAAACACGTTTTTGAAAAGTTTTCTCGATCCAAAAAAATTGTAAACTAACCTCTTAAAACGAATTCTAAACAAAAATATCTGTATGACTAAGCAATGCACGTTGGTAAAATTAATAACAATAACGTATCATATTTAAATACAGAACTTGGTTGCTTTATATTTTCGATAACTTAACTTATTTTTTAGTAATTAATTGTTTTATGGTTTTGTAAAAAGCTGCGAGTGGCTGCGAGGGTCGCATCACCGCGCTTCTCTTTCTTTTCTATGCAATCCGACAGTGATCGCATAGACGTGCTGCTAGACGGACCTATGTCGCTTCGCTCCGCGCGCTATCCGTTCATTACGTATTTTGTTGTTTGACAATTTCAAACAGAAACATACCTCAAAACATATTACATATGTCTTTTTGTATTTTTTAGGTATTTTTTAGGCATTTTTCATTATTAATTTATTTTAGTGGAGGAAAAATACGACATGCGGGCAGGATTCGAACGTGCATCTTCTGGTTACGTACACCAGACGCTAAGACCGCACATGTATTTTGTTCCCAAATAAGATTGAAAGACGTAACTAAAGACATTGGTAAAGGATATGATTGAACTATAACTATAGTTCAAATATAAATAAAGTTCTAAGTAGTAAAAATATTTGCCGTAGAAATGGAAAACGTACAAAAATGCCAGCCCAAAAAGCCCTTTTATACTAACAAACAAAAACATGTCATGAAAGTAATAAAAAACAACAATTTTTATAGTGTCATATATGTCATATTGGCAAAACAGATACACGAACAGTAATGAAAGTATACTCTATTTGCTACAAAGGATACCGTAATTCGTCTAAATTGGTAGTGTTCGGTTGGCCTAGTGGTAAATGCCATGATTGAGAATTCGGAGTCTCAAGTTCGATACCTGTTGGTGACAAGTGCAGTTTATTATTGTTGTGATCTTTTTTATTTTATTTTTAGTTTTTATAATAATTATTAATATATTTCCTAGAATTATTTCATTTTCATTACAGTAAAAAGAGACGTTTACTTTTACTTACTTAATATGGCAAAAAGCTATTAAGTGTAGAAAATATTGTACTATTTTTTGTTGCTTGTATTCTTCAATAGCATCCAGAGATAAAAAAATATAGTACCCGGAAACTCCGAAAGTCAAGAAAAATATTTTTAAAGCCACGGGAAATCATGAGAAATAGATTTTTATTTATTTATTTCAGGCAACAGAGCCCATGTATATATAATACTATAATACAATACAATAAATCTTAAACTAATAACAAATAAAATATCAAACATTGTACCTACATAATATAAAATAAGAATAAACACTATTTCTCACGAACAGTTGGCGTCGTGTGTAGCGCGGTGTCCGGTAGCCGGCCTCGCACAGTGGAACGAATGTATGGGAGAGGTCGGACATTCGCACCTCAAACATTTTTTTTTTAATTTAAAAAACTAATTATGTACGTACTTGACTATCTCATGCCTTCAGAATTTGTTCTGACAAATTTTCTCCTATCTCTCGTATTTAAGGAGTTATTTAAAACATTTATGGAATTTCACCAAGAAAATGACCTTATTGATCACTCTAATTTCTGATTCCGGCCTTGTTGTGGTCTTCGCTAATATACTACACATATCAAGGAGCTGCATTTAGTTTTAAGACACACGGTGCGCCAAACGTGCACTTTAAGAGATATAGGATAATGAAATATATATATTTTTAAATTTTCTTATAATTATGTTTACTTCGATTTATTTAACCGTAAATAGGCATATTGCCTATTTACAGTCAGAGGATATATACATATGTGTATTTAGATTTAAACGAACATAGCGTTTCAAAACACAAAATATGTATTGTAACGGTTTTCACTATCATACTACGCATATCAAGAGCTTTATTTAGTTCTAAGACATATGGTGCGCCAAACGGGCACTTTGTGAGTTATAAGGTAGTTTAAATTTATTACAAGAAAAAAAATATTTTAGTTAACCCGTCAAGCGGCATATTGTAGACACAATGCAAAATCTTTTGTTATGTCCTCATGAGGAAACTGTATGCATTGACGGGTCATATTGATTTCTTATTAGACGTACTCGTCAAAAACTTCGAGTTCCCAATAGATATAGAAATGGGCGCGACATGGGCATTCGACATGATGTTTGTCTTGGCCATGTTCATCGTAAGACCCACTTGTTGGGAAACTCGGTCGAGGTCATTGAGCATTGTGCTGAGCTCTTGCAGCGATTCTGCGATGACTAAAATATCGTCGGCAAATCGAAGGTGAGTGATATACTCGCCATTTATGTTAATGCCAAAAGCCTTTCCATTTTAGAAGCTTGAAGACATCTTCCATTGCAGAGGTAACCAATTTCGGGGAATAACATCTCCCTGTCTAACACCTCTCTGCAACGGAATTGCCTCCGTACACTGTTCCTGTACTCGGACCGACATGGTGGCGTTTTTATATAAGCACTTCAGCACTTTGATATACCGATAGTCAATGTGGCACCGCTGCAGAGATTGCAGCACCGGCCAAGTTTCAATCGAATCAAAGGCTTTCGCATAGTCCACAAACGCTAAGCATAGTGGCAGATTAAATTCCTCGGTCTTCTGTATAATCTGCCGCAGCGTAGTATGTGGACTATGGTACTAAAACCTTTTCGGAATCAGGCTTGTTCGGGAGGCTGAAAGTCATCAAACCTGCGCTCGAGACGATTCGTGATAACCCTGGAAAACAACTTATAGACATGGCTTAGAAGCCAGATTTGTCTATAATTCTTTAATAAGATGTTATCACCTTTTTTAAAGAAAAGCACCACCTGGCTTCTGTTCCATCTGGGACAAACTGTCCAGTTAAGTAGGTCCAACTCCGAAAAGGAGGTCACTCATCGAATCCGACTCGGCTGGGCAGCGTTCGGGAAACTTCGCAACGTCTTTTCGTCGGGATTACCACAGTGTTTTAAGACAAAAGTCTTTTACCAGTGTGTGTCACCAGTGATGACCTATGGCACACAAACGTGGTCTCTCACTATGGGCCTCATAAGAAAGCTCAAGGTCGCTCAGCGAGCTATAGAGAGAGCTATGCTTGGCATTTCTCTACGCAACCAAATCAGGAATGAGAAGAACTAAAGTTTTCGACACAGCTCAAAGGATAAGCAAGCTGAAGTGGCAGTGGGCAGGGCAGTCTATGGGGGACCTACCCTAGTTACTACATGCTGGTCAAAGAAAAAAATCAGTGCTATCCAGCCAAAGAAGATGTTACAATAACAGAAAGCTCTGCAAAAATCAAATTGTATACCCTGATGGAACACACTACGATAAGACTATAAGTTTTTAGAAACCCCTGTTTCGGAGTTTTTATAGAACATCTGGCCAAAATATTTATAGTGCAGTTTCCGTTGAAAATGACGGATCCAATCTGTCTAGTAACTTTTAAGAGTTAATTAGAAGGAAACCAAAAATATAAAGATATTTACAAATATGGATTGAGTTCCCTACACGCTCGGATTCGTTCAATGGAATTAAAGCATCGAGCCGGCCCTATTTAAGGAACCGGTTCTTTCGGTTCCGAAGTCAAGCCGGAACCGGGTACCTGGTTTTTTCGGATCTTTAGGTTTTTTGATAAATTCAAGTGAAAAAAGTTGATAAGCTGTGTTATTTTTCTTTTATATAGATTTTCTACTATCAAAACGAACAATGTCCTAAGTAGGAAGCTTTTCTCTGTTTGAAGGTTTTCAAAATATCATTTATTTTATTATTATTATTTTCAAAGTCTCTGCTTTACTCGTCGGAGAACTTCCTCATTCGTAACATTTCAAACGCCTCTATACGTTTCCTGAGGTCTTCTTTAACCGTCAAAGCCTCCCATCCGTATAGAAGGATGGGCCAGATAGAACAGCGAAGCATTCTAATACGCAAAAGAAGATTGAGGTTACGGTTGCAGAGAACACGCTTCATCCTGTTAAAAGATCTGCTAGCGATTTCGATACGGGTTTTTATTTCCTGCTCACTCTCCCTAGATGCATTTAACCGCGTACCAAGGTATTTGTACTTTTTTACCTCCTCAAATTTGTGTCCATTAACAGAAATACACGTATTGCGGTTTGGCTGAACCGACCATGACCAAGTAGGTTTGAGTTTGGCCTATCTCCTTTACATTCTTGGATTTGCTTTTTCGAATATTTTGTTCATCTTTCTTACAGGATGGATGTTAAGAAGTGGCAGGTTAGGTCGGATGATGAGAAGAGACAAGTAGCAGATAGGAAATCGTATGTTCAGAATGAGTTTAGACGTAGATTAGGTTTAATAGTAAACTAGTAGTTTAGTAGTAGTAGAAAATTATTGTTCTCTGATTCTGCAGTTTCAGTTGAAATTACTGGCTTAAATAAAGATTTGATTGAACGTTGTTCCACAATTTTACAAGCCTTATCCTCGGGTTTTAATATTGATTCGGATAAATTTAATGAATATCCTTTGGAAACCGCGTGACTTTTAATTCAAGAATATCCGTGGTTTATTCTCCCAGCTTCCGTTCACAAAGTCCTCATCCATGGTGCTGAAGTAGCACAGTATGCTTTACTATCTATCGGGGAATTATCCGAAGAGGCAACAGAATCTAACAACAAAAATTATAAGACCTTCAGACGGGATCACACGAGAAAAATGTCGCGAGTACTTACGAATACGGACTTACTTAACAGGCTTCCTCTTACTTACTTAAGAGACTCAGCTCAGACCCATTCATTACTGGTCTTCGGAAACTTCCCCATAAGAAAAAGAGCTTTATGTCGAGGCAGGTTTTAGATTTATTAAAAACTAGCTTTCCGCCCACAGCTTCGCCCGCGTGGACAACACGATTTTGACTGGTCCTTTCTCAAAGTCTAATCTATTTTTGTACCAAATTTCGTCAAAATCCAAACGGACTTTCATCCCCTATTTCATCCCCACACAGTTTGAAATTTCAAAAACCCCATATCAAATAATTTTTTTTCTTATGCCTAAGTGCCTAATCACAAAGTTTCAGCGTTTATCTTCAACAATGACAAACTCCTATACAATTTTTCATCCCTTATTACAACCCCTTTTTTACGACAAAACGTAGCTTATATCCTTTTCAAAGGTCTTATCTATTTTTTACCAAATTTCATCAAAATCGGTTCCGAGGTCCTAAACGAACTTTCATCCCCTATTTCATCCCCACACAGGTCGAAATTTCAAAAACGGTAAAACTAATATTTATTTATTTCTTATTAAGTGCCTTAATATAAAGTTTCATGGTTTTATCTTGAAAAATGACGAGCTTCCATACAAACTTTCACCCCCTATTTCAACCCCATCAAGACTATTTTTTGTAATAAAAGGTAGCCTATGTCCTTTCTCAAGCTTTAGTCTATCCCAGTACCAAATTTCATCAAAATCGGTTGAGTGTTTTAGGCGTGACAGACAGACAGACAGAGTTATTTTCACATTTATAATATTAGTAGAGATTTAGTATAATTTAAATTAGGTTGATTGTTGTAGTTAGTTGTGGTTATGTTGACGTTTGAAAACAAGATGTTAGTTTTAGTTTTCTTGTCTTTTGTTGTACATAATATGTATAATATATAAAAGAATACATATTTAATGATAACCCTTTCATGAATAGCTTTAATATCATAATCACATTTGTGTTTCCGAACGAGGGAGAATAAATCTCAAATATTGATAATAATAATCCCTCGCTTCGTTTTTAACACCCTCGCTACGCTCGGGAGTAAACCTCGAGTCGTTCGTTACGCTCGCGATTTAAATCGTCACCCGCGACAGAAGACACTGCTTTATCCCCTTGGTTAATAATCTAAGTACTATATTTTGTCATTATATTATTACCTACTTATTATATTATACAGGTAGGAACAAACATTGATGCACAAACGCCTACCATGAATTCAGTACATGATTCTGGACCCCCTTGCGTTGATATTTTTTTTCCTACAAAAATGCAATACCTACACGGTACATGGTCAAAATGTATGGAAGACCTGAAAAAAAAGCCTTTCTGGTCCAGTATCATGTACACACGGCTACACACCAAGCTATTCAAAACCAGTTTACGCTGGCCTCTTAGGTATTGTTTGGGAAACCTATTCAATGCGAGATCAGATTAAACTGGATTAGTATAGATTGACCTGTAGCCGTATGTAGGTACTCGATTCATAGTAAGCGGTTGTGGGTCTCAAATGTCAATACTCAATATCTTTATTGCACTCCATAATATATGAGAGACCTTCTATTATAAATACCAGATCTAATTTAATTCATTTTTTTATTTTAATTCCTTTCTTCTTTAGCGAACTCTGAATTACATTTTAGTGTTTGAATGTAATCTAAATTATATAAATTACTAGAATCTTCTATATGAGTCTTGTGCACGTCATTAAATGACTAACTTACCATATCTAATATAAGTCTAGTTTTAATAAGATATAATTATCTTTGTAATAGTAAGTAAGTCGTTGAAGTGCCATAAATAAATTTAAAAAAAAACTTGTTAGATGGTACATTATCACAAAAGGTATATTAAGGGCCCTGCAGGGTAGATGCACCGTCCACCATGTATATAAAGAGGGTTCATCGTACCTACACATAATTATTTATGCACAACATTTATTCTGGGACCAACTCAAATATCGTCGAAAATAAAACCGGCCAAGTGCGAGTCAGACTCGCGCACGGAGCGTTCCGTATCATTACAATTTATGACGTATTAAAAAATAACTATTTACTAGATCTCGTCCAAACCAATTTTCGGTGGGAGTTTACATGGTTATCTACATCATATATTTTTTTTAGTTTTATCGTCCTCTTATTTTAGAAGTTACAGGGGGGGGGGGGAAACACACATTTTACCACTTTGGAAGTGTCTCTCGCGCAAAATATTCAGTTTATGACGTATTAAAAAAAACTATTTACTAGATCTCGTTCAAACCCATTTTCGGTGGAAGTTTACATGGTAATGTACATCATATATTTTTTTTAATTTTATCGTTCTCTTATTTTAGAAGTTACAGGGGGGGGGGACAACTGTTCGCGAAAACTGTTTAGTTTAGAAAAAAAAATTAGAAACCTCAATATCATTTTTGAAGACCTATCCATAGATATCCCACACGTATGGGTTGGATGAAAAAAAAAAAATGAGTTTCAGTTCCAAGTATGGGGAACCCCCAAAATTTATTGCATTTTTTTGTTTTTTGTGTGAAAATCTTAATGCGGTTCATAGAATACATCTGCTTACCAAGTTTCAACAGCATAGTTCTTATAGTTTCGAAAAAAAAGGCTGTGACACGATCGGACAGACAGACAGACAGACGGACATGACGAATCTATAAGGGTTCCGTTTTTTGCCATTTGGCTACGGAACCCTAAAAAAGCTGCTCACATTATACATTTTGTTGAGTTGCGTCAAAATTATACATACTTAATTAATTAATAATTATGAAACAGTTGTTTTTTTCGTTTCGCCTCGGGCGATAAATTCAATTACTTTTTGTTTTTCGCAGTAAGAATGCGAGTTCTAACGACGCAATTTCTACTGCGATGAACCTAGTATGATATATAGACTTACAATTTAAGAAAAAACAAAAAAATTGAATTCAGTTGCCTTATACTATGGCTACTTATATTTTTATGGTACAGTAGTCAGCACATCAAGTTATACAAAACTGTCAAATTTCTCCAAATGATTTTAAACCTTAAACTTTTGATAATGTAGTTCAAAATCAATTGAGAAAATTTTACATTTTCTGGTAACTAACATCAAGTTACCACAAAATTTAAAGTTTAAACAGAAAGATATATTATTGTGTGTGTTATATTATTTTACTTCAGTAAATAGGTATAGTTACTCGTATATAATAATATTTTAATTTGTTTTAACAAGTTTGCGCTGGCATTTCCTTAATGACGATCTTGACATAGTTATAGCCAAATACAAGATGTTACAATCCCAGCTGATGGCACGCTGCACAACGGTTTGAATTTGTTGCGTATTTGAGGAGAGAGCGGGACACGTACAATCAAACCGCGAGTCAGTTGCATACTAAATTTTATTGCGAAATTAGGGAATAACAATCGACATGCATTTCCTGGAATTGTTACGCACACATAGGAAAGTATCGCGGCGCGCGCGGAACTTGCGCGGCTTTCTACCTAATCTATGCTCTATTGACAATAGGTACAATAATAATATCTAACAATCATATTTGGAACATTTTATGAACGCTAGAATACCCTACAGATCAGCGGAATATTAACTTAGGCCACATACAGTTCTCCAAGCCGCCTAACTTTTCGAATCTGTGTATGTATGTCACCCGTCAAAGTTTGTAATTTGTACATACCTCGCACAATAATATAAAAACAGCTACAAATTGAATCTAATTAATTCTTGAGTTATATTGTTGGTAAAACAAAACGCACTTATATGAATTAAAACAATGGTATTTTTTAAACGACTATCTCACACGGTTGTCGCGGATCGTGTGATTATGATACTCCAATTAAGTCGGTATCTAATACCTACCTACCCTTGTATGGCAGCCTTCAGTTAGGGTTCCCTATAAAATGATAAAATCTCTTTTGTAAAATTTAATAAAATTTCTTTAAAGGCCTTTTACTCATAGTTGTAGGCAGAAACTACAGAATGCCACTTGCAACGATTTACTTTTATAACTTTTTCTTAATTCACACATATTGTCATACACACGCGCCGGTTGCGAGTACTAAGTAAAGATTACACATTATAATAGTTAACAACACAAACTTGCCTAACTTGTTTACTTAAATCTCAATAACACTTTGCTCGACATGGTAATCGAACCCACAATCTCTAGCGAAGCAGTCGCGCTTGGGACCACAAGACTAATGAGGCAGTAGGTTATATATAATTGATACTCACCGAAATATGGTTTACCATCTATTTTGTACACATTATGGAAAGCAAATAAATGAATATGTCTCGTTCCAAATAATATGACTTTTAGCTATAATCGAATTCGATTAAGCGAACTATAATAATGTGCTTGATGTACAGGCCCCTGTCTGAAAATCCACTCGCACTTGACACGTGCATAATAAAATTTTTAATATCGGTTAAAACTAGTTTCGTTTTCAACCAGTATGTACGTGCTTACTATATTTACCTAGTAAGCATATAAATTTGCACACAGAAATAAAACATTACATTAAAATTCGAGACTGTAATTAGACCAATCCCAGCCACGCATGCGTCAATCATTGTGTAGCTTAGCCATAATTTAGAGAGCATTGTATAGTCTTCCCATACAGTAAGAGGCAAGCGTAAATTGGATTTGTATAGCTTAATGTGTAGTGTGTGTGTGTTTGTTGGCCGAGATAAAAAAATAAAATCACCAAATAGTTATAAACAGCTTTATGTGGCAGTGCTACAGATGTCACAGAATCAGCAATACCATACAAGGAGGCAGTGCAGCCAGCCTTCTGGGTATCCTCCGGGCTGATAGCGATGCGGAAGAGTAAGCTTGTAATTAAGTAAACACTTGTAGTAAACAGGTCGTTGCTTTGATGCTTTTTAAAAAAAATCTTATTAGTTTACTTCTTTTGTTATTAAATCACGTTAGTTATATATATTATTAATAGGAAGTCATAATTTTATTTATTTAAAGTAATTAGCAAGTATATGTTAATTAAAAATTAAAATAATCTTTAACAAAAAATAGATTAGATTTGTGATCTACACAATGTATCTACTGCAAAGTAGTTCATGACCAACCACTTGACATTTACTATTGGTTGAGCTGACAGGTTTTGCTTGGTATCCTACGTCAGTGCAAAACACTTTAGTTCGTTTTAAAATCATTTTACTCCTAGCCTTCCCCTCTACCAGATGCGACTGAGTTAATATTACACGAAGCCACTGCTATTTGACCTCCGCAACGCAATTTCTGGGCCATACATATAAACATAACATACCATCACGCCTGTATTCCCCGGAGGGTTAGGCAGAGGTGTACTTAATGTACACCCACAGTTCGCCGGTATGTTTAGGTCCCATGTAATAGGGGGCGAGCCTATTGCCATTCACCGGGCACAAATCCAGACTCCGGGCTGCTACTGAGAATTTCATAGAAAAACCCAAATAACACTGCTCGACCTGGGGATCCGACCAAGACCTCTAGCGTAGCAGTCGCGGTTGGGACCACTAGACTAACAAGGCATACATAATATATTCGAAGGATCATCATCAACCCATTACATTGTCCCACTGCTGGGCACGGGTCTCCTCTCAGTATGAGAGGGATTAGGCTTTAGCCCGCCACGCTAGCCTACTGCGGGTTGGCAGACTTCACATGCCGTCAAGAAAATCTCTCAGGCATGCAGGTTTCCTCACGATGTTTTCCTTCACCGTTTAAGCGCGTGATAATTAATTATTAATACGCACATGACTTCGAAAAGTCAGAGGTGCGTGCCTTGGATTCGAACTCGAGACCTTTGACTTGGCAGTCCAATGGTCGTATCACTAGGCTATCACTGCACTTCGAATTCGAAGGATAAACTGGATTTATCCGGCGTTTTGGGTTTCTAACTACCACTAACGATAGTCCTACTCCTATTCTTTTTACTGCATCTACCGTGATCGTCTCAGCACCACCCAAAGGTTGTCTGGTAGAAAATGCCTAAGGCGTTAAGTAAGACCGCCTTGTACAGTTTTTTGTACTTAAGTATACATAAATAAACAACAAGTGAAAAAAACCCTGTGTTGTGAATAATAAATTTTTTGCAGTAGTTTTGTATTTATTTACCAAAGTATGTAGGTTTTGAGACCGAAAAAAACGTTATAATAAAAAAAAAAAAAATACGAAAAGTTAGAGATTGTGTACTCTATCAAAAATCTTTTCGTTTACAGGTTTCAGCTGATTTTATAATACTTAACATTTATTATGCGAGATTATGGTGATAATACTTACTCACAACTTTAAGCAGATATACTTAATATAGGACAACTATAAACGGAGCGGAAAAATGGTGTTTTGGGCTTCAACCCAATTTGTAAACAATTGAGACTTAAAATTATTATTATTTAAGCAGGTCCTGAATTACTTCTAAATATTAGATGCTTATTAGCATATTCTGATCTTTGCTCTTTAACAAACAATTCCGGTCTACAATTAGTTCCACCAAATATATATTAATGAGCTACGGATAACGTCATATGAATGATAATGAAGTAGGTACTTAGGTACTTTTTTTAGATAACGGGGGGGGGGGAGGAATATGCCTGAAGCGGCGGTAACCTAATGGCTAGCGCATCGGACTTGCAATCAAAGTATGTACGGTTCGCACACTTGAAAGGGTTTTAGTTGTTGTTGTTGTTGGAGTGTGGAGAGAAAGAAGAATGTTAGTTAGGTAAGTATAGTTAGTTAGTTATTAGGTAAGTTTAGTAAGATTGTTTGTTAGTTAAGTTGGCACTTAGCTGACAGACTGATGACCGTAGCGTTGGCTGCAAGCGACGTGGAAAATTACAGAAGTTCTTCCACGAATCACTTCTGGATATTCCGTATTCGTATCATATTAACGATATGTGAGTCTTCTCAATCCAACCGGGGCGATCCGCTTCTGGGAGATCAGCTGAACCGATTCACTACCGTTTACAGAAACACTACACACAGTATCCGGCTCGAAGGACCATTAAATGTACGGTTCGCACACTTGAAAGGGTTTTAGTTGTTGTTGTTGGAGTGTGGAGAGAAAAGATCACAAGTTGTTATAGCCACAAGTTAAGTTTATTGTATATAAGATAATACAAAATAATCACAATATTAACGATTCCTTCCTCTATTTTGTTTTCTGAGTTAGAGTTAAACGCACACTGAGGATATTGCAAAACATATGACGCGCGTTCGTGCCAAACGCAGCGTCAGCAAATGATGTACAGTTGAAGACTGTACAAAGTACTTCATAATTGAGTTTTATGTGTTTTAATAAAAACTAGCTTTCCGCCCATGGCTTCGCCCGCGTGTTTTTCGGCTTTCCTGAACTATAATTATGTATGTATTATACATATAAATCTTCCTCTTGAATGACTATATCTATTAAAATCCGTTGCGTAGGATAAAAGATATCCGAAGATCCGAAGAGAAAGAATGACAGCGGGTGCGACTTTGTTTTATACTACTTAGGTATGTAAAGACTGTATTAAGTACCTTCATATTGAATTGTATAAATCAGTGTTCCGGTGATTCAGGACTACCCTCAAATAAATTTAATCAGGTATAAAAAACGTATCTGTAATTTGCTTCATTGTTTTGGCGGGGTTGTTCTTTCTATTTTCTGAGCTCAATGGTAATGTCGTGACCGGTATGCGGCCGCAGGAGGGAATCCATCTTCAATGTTAGCTTACTTATATCTGCCGTCACTTTGTATCTTCTCAGCAGATATACTAGGGTTACTTTCATTGACATCATCGCGTAGAGCTTGCCTGTTAGATGTTAATATTATTATTTTTTAAAAAGACAAACCGACCAATTCCTCCCTAAGTCCCCGTCCTTGTCCTTTTCTCCTTCCCCTCCCTTTTCCTTGGCTCGGCAACGCATCTGCAACTCCTTTGGTATTGCAGATGTCCATGGGCGGCGATGACTACTTACCATCAGGTTGCTTGCGAACTCGTTTGCCGAGATATCCCATAAAATGCTGCTATAGTGATTATTTCAGCAATTATTAACTGCCGTGGGTTCAAACGAGTATACAAATGAAAATACCCACAAAGAAGTGAATTTCTGATTTTTTTTAGGTGTTAAGTAGATACTTAAGTCTGCCCGTCTGTACCTATTTGTATCCTTACCAATACAAGTTCGTCTCCCTACGCCGAAAGCACCGAATGCTTTGTGGACATCGGGCAAGCTTTCCGGCTCCTGCCATCTCTCAGGCCTGAACTCTTCGGCGTCAGGACCCCATATCGGATGCCTATGGACACCCCAGGCGTCTATCAGGCATGTACTCCCATTTGGTAGAGTGTAGTGCTCTAAAATGTACCCAAACATTGGTGTTGAGTTCATTTACAAAGAGCAGAAGTTGGATGGCTTGTAATCATATAAGAAAATTACCTAAAGACAAATAATCTTATGCACGTTAGTAGGTACCATTATAAGGTACAAATAGATTCCTGAATAGTGTGATAATAAATAGAAATCATCTAGAATGTTGGCTTTACGTTCGCGTTAGCTGAAGAGCTCGGAGCAGGTCAATCGCTACGTCCCGTCATGGTCGTCCTGTCGGCGAATTTCATGAATCCCATTGCCGTAACTATAGGCCAAAAGAAGGCAATCGGTACGAGGTCCGATGATACATTACGATTACGACGCAACACATGATATAGGTACTTCAGAGAAATTTAGGGAACACGTGATGGTATGTATACAGGGTGGAAGGGACATCGACGCACAGTATCCGCTTACCTCGAATTCAATACATTATTCTAGCCCCCCTTGCGTTGATATTTTTCGTCGGTTATGAAAAAAGAACTGCTTTTTCATACAAAAGTGCAATACCTATGTCAAAATGTATGGACACAGCTGATTTTTTAAAACATAGCCGACAAAAAATATCAACGCAAGAGGATCCAGAATCATGTACTGGATTCGTGGTAAGCAGATGTGCGTAGATGTCCGTTCCACCCTGTATACAAATGTTTTTTATAAAAGATTTTAGCATACTTAGTTTCAAATTTGTCGACGTGACTCTAGGAAAGAGAAGCGCGATGGGGTACAACCGCAAACTCTCTTTTATTACGCACTCTAAGTACATCAGCTTCGGAAGGTCTTCTTTCTCCACGTCCCTGAGGGAATCACCCATCACTTGGGATATTCTGGAAATAAATAGATACGTCAACATATACGTGACGTGAACGTGAGCTCGTCTGTTCGTTTGCCGAGTTATCCCATAAAAAAAGAAATATTTATTATTTTTAGGAATCACCTGCACTTTTTTTAAATTATTATTATTAGGTAACAACGTTTATGGTATCAAAACTAGAAAAATGGGACATAGACAAGACAGAGGGCATAGCCAGTCATAGCCTGATGTCTACCCAACTAGATAAAAAAAATATTAAAAGGTAAGGTTTATTGCAGAAACTTGTACAACTTTTACATTAATTTTAATCTTACATAGAGACCTCCTTTTAAGTAAAAGATATACCTGTACTAGGAGACCCCGCTCTACAATGACAATTGAAACTTATCTTGGGAGACAGTAGTTTTAGTTCATTTTTCTATGCACAAGGCGTGTAAATTTCATTGGTCGGTGCATAGCTCCACCAATCGGAATAAGTAGGTACTTAGATGGAGAAAAGCAATCAATAAATAGGTGAGGAACTCTACTCACTCTTGAAATACTTTTTCTTGTCTCTTGTGGTCGGAGCCAAGTAACACTAAAGTATACGTCAATGACGTCACCGAAGTGTCATGGCCGCCAAAAATGATGGTGTCTAAATGCTCTCTCACTTGTTTGTCGGTTAACAAACTCTTTTCCATGGATATTTCTAGAATTGTATCCATAAGTGGTCTGAAATTTTCTGTAAGATAATAAGTTTATTTATTTTGGTATAGGCCAGCCTGTCCCATTAGGGTTTACTTCAATTTGTTATATTTTATACCTCTTAAGGGATTTATTTCTTTTAATGCAAATATTTCCGATTTCCTTGTTTGTAGAATCTGGAAATAATATTTTTTTAAAATTAATTCGTCAAACGAATAAAGTAACAGTTAGGTACTTACATTGACAGACCGGTAAACAGACTGGTAGGTCTCGAACATGAATTATAATTTAGTAGCAGTTGTTGCTGTTATTTATACCAAAATTATTTACTTAAAACTGCTTCCAATTTCGTGCAGTATTTTCTACGTGATACAAAAACATACAGTTCAGACAGACTGAAATACCTACTAATTGTTTTGGAGTCTATTGCTCTTATAAAGACCTCTCATAATATATTTTATTTCTAAGCATATTGATAGCCTTGTAATTTGACCATACGACTGCCAAGTCAAAGATCTCGAGTTAAAATCCAAGGCACACATCTCTGACTTTTCGAAGTCATGTGCGTACCTATTACTAATTAATTTGAAATTGAACTCATATTTTTCGATCTTGGGTACATCAATTTATTTACGTTACTTTCCTTCATTGCTTTAAAGTAGTCTCATAGCCATTTTAGATATAATTACCGTATCAGAGAGTCTGTGCAATCCTTTAACGATTTTATCTTGTTTTCGCTTGATATCAGAAAAGTAAAATAAGTAGTCCCAATGAAGCCAGTACTTAATGAACCTTTGAAAGAAAAGGTTGAATATTTCTCTTAAAGACTTCACGTATTCTTCAAATATTTCCTTATGCTCAGTCGCATCTACAGCCAGTGATGTTTCTGAAATAGATTTTTTATTTGAACAGAATCTTACTCCAAAAGAATCATTAACGTACCTAATATTGAGAACCCTTGCAATTTATTATTTATTTATAAACGAATGTACCTACAGGTAAATGAATTAAATTACAAGTACAATCCTTTACCCTATACCTAATGAATTAAATTGACATAATGATACAGTAGGGACAACCCATGGGTTTTCAGAACTAAAAACATTCGTTTTTTTTAAATATGGCATGACCCTCACGATAAGTAGGTTGTATTAAAAATTCATCCAAATAAGAGTGTGACCGCACTTTTCGATGTGGAATCGGCTTGAGCCGGTAATAAAATCTAAAATGACGTCGTTCGCTCAAATAAGCTTAGTTTCTTACTATTATCTACGTATTCTGTGGTTTCGGCTCGGACGACGCGACGCGACCGATTCCACGTCGATTTATGTAGTCACTCATTAAGGGAAATATTTAAAGGTTGACTAAAAACTATCTACTTACTGCAAATCGTCTGCAAATGTATATCTAAAAGCAGTGGCAGAGGATCAAAAGTTTCTCCAATGTTTTTGTCGAAACCCTTAAGTAACAGATGCGACTGGCTGTTGAATACACAGAGCAGTCCATTAAGCACTTGTTGTGTGAACGCCAAGTTAATAATCTTCCGATGACCTTTCCATGTTGGCACTGAAAGAGGTTTGTTTTTTACATACATACATACATACCATCACGCCTGTATTCCCCAAAGGGTTAGGCAGAGGTCTACTAATGTACACCCACACTTCGCCGGTATGTTTAGGTCCCATGTAATAGGGGGCGAGCCTATTGTCATTAACCGGGCACAAATCCAGACTCCGAGCTGCTACTAAGAAAAACCCAATAACACTGATCGACCTGAGGATCGAACTCAGGACCTCCTGCGTAGCAGTCTCAATTAGGACCACTAGACTGATGAGGCAGTCTTGTCAGGTTTGATTTTTTAAAATCCATATTATTATTATTTTGTATTAAATTCCATTTTTAAATTTTACGAGAGTAAAAAAAGTTGTAGGTATATGCCGTTATAAGTATTTGTTGAGTTGGGCTAGATACCTGTATGTTTATATCTGTAGTATCTACATCATTAGTGTTGTTGGGTTTTTCCATTGAATTTTCAGTAGCAGTTCGAGGTCTGGCTCGCCGATATGGCAGTCCTATGGTCATATCACAAGGCTATGACTGCACTTATCACATCACATATATATATATATATATATATATATATATATATATATATATATATATTTTAGCCCTCCATATTGCAATACTTGTAAAGGACCGCTAAGTAATAAGAACCTAACAACATTTCTGTAACACCTATATTTTGTACACTTCATCATCAACCCATTACATTGTCCCACTGCTGGGCTCGGCTCTCTTCTCAGTACGAGAGGGATTAGGTTATAAGTCCGCCACGCTAGCCTACTGCGGGATGGCAGACTTCACACGCCGTCAAGAAAATCTCAGGCATGCAGGTTTCCTCACGATGTTTTCCTTCACCGTTTAAGCGCGTGATAATTAATTATTAAAACGCACATAACTTCGAAAAGTCGGAGGAATGAGCGTTGGATTTGAACTCGAGACCTTTGACTTGGCAGTCCAATGGTCATATCCTTGAATCAAAGACTATTAAACCACATAATTCTCTTTGCCTTGAATAAATGCCGTACCAAGTATACGCACCATCTGCTGTAAGTAAACCGTCTCCCAGCCAAGGTCTTGCAAAATTGTAAGTGTAATGTTTTTCCAAGCAGGCGTGAGAAGCTGTGAATGCGTCTTCAGGGTCGGTTATCACTGAAAATAATTATATGAAAAACTGCCCCACTTCTTGTTGTAAAGTTTGCCAAATGTTTTGGCAAAGAAAGTAATGAGACACGAGTTGGTTCTATAATCTCTTCTAATATAATGATTTATGTACAATTGGTGCTTGTATATAAGCACCAAACCTACTAATATATATATATATATATTATTATATATCCTACTAATCCTACTAATATAATATTATAAATGTGAAAGTTTGTGAGGATGGATGAATGGATGTTTGTTACTCTTTCGTTTCTTTCTTCGTTGTTATGTTAAACATTAGTATTGTTTAGACATCAGAATAACATATAGGCTTTAATTTATAACGATATTTTGGGAAATTCCCACAGGATTGGGGAAAATCTATTCCACGCGGACGAAGTCGCGGGCAAAAGCTAGTTGTACAATAATACGAAAATGTATTGTAATGTAGTACGAGCGTATAATTATCTTATCTTATTTATTAAGGTCATCGCTGAAAACCAGCGCTGTTGGTGTTGTAATGATACTACATCTCCGCAGCAATATGCTGAGCTTTGACCGTTTTTCGCTGATACGACGCACATCCCTCTTTTTGTTTGATAGGACTATTAATGGACTTAATTTAATTTAAGTTTTCCACTTGATATTATTTTATTTGTTGATGTTTACTTTTATCCTATTATGTTGGCACTTTCTTTTGTCAATGTTGCCAGTTGCTTAATTAATTTGATGTATTTTATTTTTTTGTTGTAATTGTAGTACCTGGTATTTTTGACCTATGGTTAATTGTGCGTCGTTTGGGCGAAAATAAATGTTTTTTCTTTGTTTCTTTCTTTCTTATTAAATCACTAAACACTTATCTACAAATGTGATCTATCTAGGTACAATGGGTAATAGCTGTTACCTGACCCACCCTGGGTGGGACGGTGGAGTCTCGGTGGGTCAGGTAACAGCTATAACCCACTGTACGTGCAATTATGTGGCGATGCTGTCGCTACATGAAGCTTTATTTTAATTCATGATAGGCCTACGCTTTCTTGTTTTAAGCGACAATACCATAGTGTAATGATATATGACACTACGATCTACGACGGACCTTGCTTACGTTGTCCCATAAAAAAAAAACTCACGGTATCTATCACTAAGCCCCATCGAGAATGTGATCACTCCGCCCATTTTCACACTCTCCCGTGACAATTTCTGGTAAAATCGCCATATACCTGCAATAAAATTATGGTACTAAGTTCTAATTCTGTCAGAGTGAGAGGGCTTAGGATAAAAGTAAGTACCTACGCCACGCTAGCCTACTGCGTGTTGGCAGACTTCACAGGCCCGTCAAGCAATTTTCTTTTCAAGTTATTTAAGGTAATTTTTTCAAATTATTTATTTCGTAATTGTAATTTATCTGAGTTCTAAAGTACTTTTTAGGATAATAGGTAAGCTATACCCTTTTCCAGCGTCGAATCCATCTCTACATTCTAAATTTGTGAAGGCTTAAAAAACTATCAATTATATAAAATTCTTTCACAAGTCGTGTTTAGCTTTTTATTTAAGTATTTGCTCAGTTTCATATTACCTATTACCTAAAAAGAACATACAAGAACTCTTAGTATCAGGTTAGTTAGTATTTAGTTTTAGTGCAAAAAAGTAAATAATAAACATACCAGCAGGATTGTATCCGAAAATCAAATGCAGGTGGCCAATAACCGGTAGCCAGCCGCGATACCTGGGCGGTGATTTCAACGAATCGGTGTACCCCACTCGATGAACCACCCACCCTAAGACACATAGGATACATAAAAATAAAAGATACATTATTCTTAAATTTAAAACAGATACGAAACAAGTTCTCTGACTGAATAACGATGTCACTAACCACCATTTTATAGTCATAACAAATTGATTTATACTAGATGCGCTCCCGTCTTCGCCTACTGCTAAAAAACTCATATTTATCAAGCGCTTGTAGCCCAGTGGTATCGGCGACTTACGAGGTGCAGGTTGTAGGTTCAAACCCAGACAGACGCTTTACTAATCATAGTTTAATCTACTGCTCCCAAAACGGTGAAGGAAAACATCGTGAGGAAACCGGCATGTCCTAGAAGGAACCTAAAATTCAAAGTCATGTTACATCTACCAACCCGCACTGAGCCTGCGTGGTGGATTACGGCCCACTCCCTCTCACCGAAAGAAGGCTCGTGTCCCAGCGCCGGGAACATTACCTCTAGGCCAATTATGCTATATTTTATTATATTTTAGCATTAAATAATGCGAAATGTTCACAAAGATATAAATTTTCTAGTGAAATAAAAATTCGGTTTGAACTGCGTCCCTCTGGTTAAATACACCAGCCGCTATACCAACTAAGCTACCGAGACCACCGCCTGTGATGTCGAATTTCTCTTCCACATTTGGACATATTATAATCAGTTTTTCTCGCCACCTATTATTTATGGGACCTAAGCGTACTGTGGGTGTACATTAGTACACCTCTGCTTAACCCTTCCGGAAAAACAGGCGTGATGGTATGTATGACATGTTAACGCGATCAATTTTAGGTTGTGAGAAAGCGATGGCGCCATGTAATATGTAAAGCGGCGTCCCTCAATTCAATTCAATTCAATTCATTTATTCACTTAAAACAGAGTACATTTAGATGTTACACATAACTTAGCTCGTCTATTTTGCCCATATTAGAGCATGTGAATATACATGGTTATAACACTACTCATTATTATTATTTCACAACTAAAATATAAAAATAAAATAAAAATAAAAAACGCATTTCAAAATTAATTCATTCCCAATGTCAATTTCATTTATAATAGAAGGTATGTCATGGTTATTCTTTAAGTTATTTGATAAATGTCAATGAAATTGTCAGAAAGCCAGTCGTTAACTGAATAAATCATTTTATCCAATAACCACAGTTTTAATTTTCTTCTAAACGCCATAAGAGGGAGCTCCTTCATTGATGACGGCAATTTGTTATAGATTTGTACACACATACTGTAACAATTTTTCTTAAATAATGCCGATCTGGGTATGTAATCAAGTACAAGTCTGTTTCCTTGTCTTGTGTTACGAGGATATATATCTTTGGCCGTCTTAAATATTTCAGGATGCGTTTTGACAAATACACTTGACTCAAAAATGTACATACAGGGCAGAGGTAAAATTTTAAATTTTTTGAAATGATCTTTGCACGACTCATAAGGAGGTATGCCCGCTATAGCTCGCACACATTTTTTTTGTGATAAAAATCCTCCTCTCTCTCAATTGCAAAATTGTCGCAATAACGCGTCATGGTAGGTACACCAGCCTCTGATTATACATAATTATATGATCCAAATTGCAATTGAAATAATATTCAACCTGGGCATACTATTAAAACTCAACCAAACATACTTACATCTAAACTTTTGTTTTAATAATAAATAAAATAATAATGACAATATCGCGTGCTATGGACAAGATTTTTCAATTGTGATTTACCTACGTCTTCAGATTATGCTTAGGCATTTTGGCATGATCATGCAATTTGTTCGCAGGATTAGTGGTGGGCCAGTGATCACCTGCAACTTACGATTTGTAGGTCGTAGGTTCAAACCCAGACACGCGCTTTACTTTGTTTAAACTATTTCAATACCACTGCTGCTCATCATCATCATCATCAACCTATTACATTGTCCGACTGCTGGGCACGGATCTCCTCTCAGTACGAGAGGGATTAGGCTGTAGTCCACCACGCTAGCCTACTACGGGTTGGCAGACTTTACACGCCGTTAAGAAAATCTCTCAGGCATGCAGGTTACCTCACGATGTATGCCTTCACCGTTTAAAGCGCATGATAACTAAATTATTAAGACATATACGCACATAACTTCGAAATGTCAGAGGTGCGAGCCTTGGATTCGGACTCGAGACCTTTGACTTGACAGTACAATGGTCATATCACTAGGCTATCACTGCACTTGCTCCCAAAACGGTGAAGGAAAACATCGTGACGTAACCAAGTTGTCCTAGAGCCAAAACTTCGAAGACATGGTGATATCTGCCAACCTGCATTGGGCCCGCGTGGTGGATTACAGCCTACTCCCTCTCACCGAGAGGAGGCCTATATCTCAGCAGTAGGCACATTATACTTTGATTATGTATGTATGCATGTATGCAATTTGTTTCATTTGCATCAGTTTAAAAACGGGCTCACGGAAAGAGGCTTATGTCCAGAAGTAGATGAGAAGTTCTGGCTGACGTTGATGGAAGATGGCCTACGAGTTAGTGTCGGTCTCGAACAGAGTCTTACATCTTCAAAATTAACACTGAAAATACATACATACATTCACGCCTTATTCCCACAGGGGTAGGCAAAAACTAAAGACTGCCACTTGCTAAGACTCTTGCATATCTCTTTCGTTTCCACATTCATATATATTTTCATACACACGCGCCGGTTGCGAATACTACGCACCTAAACTTTTTGGAGGATCTCACCGATAAGGTCGGTATACGTCCTCCTAGGGCGACCTCTCCAGACGCTGCTGACATTTGCCTTATAAATTCCATTTGTTAATCGTCTTTCATTAATTTTCTCAACATGTCCAAACCACCACACTGAAAATCTCCTACGATTTTCTGTTTACAAATGTTGTTAATGTATCATCATCATACCAGCACCACGCACCACTAGTGACAATGCACCAGAGAAGTGTGTGACGACCTCCAACAAGATGGACTGACGACCTGGTAAAGGTCGCTGGGAGTCGTTGGATGCAGACGGAATAAAACCGGTCGTTTTGGAAGTCTTAGGGGAGGCCTTAGTTTTTGTTCAGCAGTGGACTTAATTTGGCTGATTTGATCATACTAGCCTTTTTGCCAACTATTTAACAGGAGTTTACTCTGATCATCAGACAAAAGTCACATTTAACGAACAGATGATTTTAATAAAAAGTATGGCGGACCAATGAAGTATATATAGGTGGCGGACGGCAAAGTTCTATGCACATTTCAAAAGGCGGCATATCGCTTTTTCCTTACGTGACGATTTATTTATACCAGGTAACTTCTACGATAAACCGCGTTAAGAAATACGTTCCCAATCCAAATAAATAATGAAAATTCATAGTCTTTTTCATAATCAGGAAATCCTTGAGAAACCTTGTTATTAATACCCACATCATTTTATATTCAAAAAGAATGTCTGCCATCTTGGATTTCAACATTAATGTAATTTTGTTATTTTAGTGAAGGAAAAATACGACCGCGGGCAGGTTACGAACCTGCGTCTTCTGGTTAAGTACACCAGACGCTATGACCGCTAAGCCACCGCGACTCCCACCCACCATGTCGAAGTCAGATTAATGTAATTATTGTAATCAGCACCCTAGTTTATTTATAAAACACGACAGTAGACAATTGTGGCGTTTAGCGCTTGATGCTAATAAGTATACGAACTACGCCGCACGACCTAACATAACGCTATTTTGTTAGCTAACTAGGTATGTATTTAGCTACCTATCAGGCAAATCCCACTCGCAAGCCAATTGTTCCAAAAAATCATTCCGGCAAGAAGCTATTAGGTATAGTAGGTTCTATACACTCAATAGTAATTTAGAGTCCAGCAAGCGCTAGTATGTTCTACTACCTATTGGCTAGTTGTCTTACATTGTTACTCTTGCGCCAAAATTTGACGAGATTTGCTAAGCATAATGCATTTTATGAATTACGAGTACGTCACTGTTTTACTTTTTTGACCAATTTTAAGAACTCGAGGTAGGTACCACATAAAAAGAATACCTTGTTGTCACAAATGGTATTTTAATCGTTATCAACAATACAAGTGTCAACTATTTAAATCCATCTATCATACAACGATGTTAAATAAACAAGTGCGAGTCGGATTACCAAGGGTTTCGTACAAATTTGTCGGTACGTATTATAAATAGTTTAGGAATTCAATCTCGCAGTTTTGTGTATAGTTTTCCGATTATTCCCTAAACTTATAGTACAAGGCGGTATTCCTTTCCAATTTTCATAGTTATATGTCAACGGGAACTTGGAATTTTATTTCAACTCTTTACCTCCATGCGTTCCCGATATAAAGGGTTTGACAGACAGACGGACGGGCAACAAAGTGTTCCTAGGGTTCTGTTTTTTCCTTGTGAGGTACCCTAAAAATATATTTTTTGTTGAATGTGTGAAAATTATAAATTCAGTGCCTCGGACAACAAATTTGATACCTACCTACCTAGTGTCAACGTGAACAAAAATTATCTTCTTTCAGATAGAAAACTGAGATTAAGAATATACTTACATAAATTAGTAGAAATTTGCATTGAAAATTTTTTTATTTGTCTCCAGTTACGTTTCATAGGTTCCAAATACCAGTAAAATCTTCTTTCTCTTACGCCAACGCCTTCCAGCATCCTAGGTACACATGGTTACGGGTCAACCTATACAAATCTAGTTTTAAGCTGATCTCGCATTGTATTAGCTTCCCATACAATAAGAGGCCAGCGTAAGCTGGTTTTGTATAGCTTGATATGTAGCCGTGTGTACGAGGTTTGTTTATGTGTTTTTCCAGCAATCGAAACGTGCATTTTCGAAATGAAATAAACAATAAACATTTCTATTATCGGGATAAGCAATATCAAGCAAATGAAAATGGTGTTGCCATTGGGAATTTTAAAATTTCCCTTCAAAAACAAACCAATTTCGTATTTTTAGCCCCCGACGGAAAAAGAGGAGTGATATTAGTTTGATTGTATGTAAGACCGATCGATTTTATCGGTCCCCCGTTGCAATGACGCTCTGATTCTAATATTCTTAACTTTGTACTTTTTTGATACAAGGTTTATTATAAATATTAGTTGGATGCACAAACTACACACGCCCCGATTGTGGCGTAATGTAAAATATGCATAGGTACGCGTACCTACCGTGGTACGCAAAGCTGTAAGTTTTGTTTAGGTAAGTACCTGTGACGCTTATAAGTACATTTCGACCATAATTTGAAGTTAATAACACACAAAAACACACTACACACACACACATACACACATGACGAGTACCGCATCCACTATTTGACATCCGTGGAGCATTTGCACAGGTCTCAGATGAAAACCAGCGTCAAGTAGGTAGGTTATCCTCTTGACATTAAGCTGATCTGGGCACCTTTTTGGCCCAGCCGTGAGACATTCAAACATTGCCTTTTCGTACGACTATTATAAATCTGTAATCTGTATATCTGTAACTGATATATTAATTAAAAACGTATGTAATGTACAAACTGTATGTACTGTCTCCTGTGCTGTTGGCTAAATAAACCTTTCTTTCTTTCTTCTTTCTTCTATTTCCTAGTATAACCAGTCTTCGCCATTTTTCTAGCACTGTGTTAAATAAGTTAATCGGAACGCCTGATAGCTGTCTTAACATAAAAAAATTACTTACTTAATGTTTTAAGAGATTACCTTGGCAACATTGTTTGTTTCATAATACACTTTTAAGCGATTGCAGTATCATCATCTCAGTTTAGTAGCACTTTCTAGTGTGACATTGTGGTCCGTGGTGTGATGGTTTCACACGTTATAAATGTAATATTTTACCAATATAGTAAAGAAACAATTTAAACGGTACTCCCTCTCAAGATGCGACTAATATGGTAAGTTATGTTAAAAATACATACTTAACTATTATTATTTGAAAGTGCCTAGCTAGGAAGTAGTAGATTCAGTTAGTAGTTGCTACATGTAATATGTAAGAACTAACAGCTATTAAACCGTATTTTTCCGACACATCCACCATTATAGAGAATGCATACGAATATTTATCTGTATTCTTAGTACCTACGAGATGAAGTATGAATGTGGAAGAATCGAAAGAGGTACCCAATGCAAGATTTGTTGCCAGTAGTTTTGGTATACCCCTGTGGGAAAAAGCGTGATAATATGTAAGTACTTTTAGATGTATTCTTGGTATCTAATCATATTAATCTTAATTCACGTTGTATCGCTTCTAAGTATCTTGATAATATAATATTATTATTTAAAATAAAAGTAAAAATATTATAAAATATACCTACCTACAAGATATAAATTGAATGAAAAAACCGGCCAAGTGCGAGTCGGACTCGCGCACGGAGTTCTAAGTATGGGAAACCCCCAAATTTATTGTTTTTTTTTCTATTTTTGTGTGAAAATCTTAATGCGGTTCACAGAATACATCTACTTACCAAGTTTTAACAGCATAGGTCTTATAGTTTCGGAAAAACGTGGCTGTGACATACGGACGGACAGACAGACAGAGAAGACGAATCTATAAGGGTTCCGGTTTTTGCCATTTGGCTACGGAATCCTAAAAAGGGCCATTCGTGCAATCTAAAATATGGGCCCTAAAGCTCTAAGAGGAGTCTTCAAGATCATCAATATACTTACTAATGCTGCCCTGACTTTATATTTTTGGAAACATTATGTTTGTCCGTAAAGACCTACAAAATGATATGTTCGGTATCAATAGCAACTTTCACAACCATAATACTAGAAATAAACATTAAAATAGTGGTACTCGTACAGTCACAGGTACATCAGGTTATATAAACTTGTCAAATATTTCCAAATAAAATGAGGTTCAAAATCAACTGAGATTAGATTTACTAAAACAAATAAATAATTTCTAGGAAAGGAGAAATTACTGAGGTATGTGCGTTTTTACAATCTCCCAGAATCTGTCACGTAACTCACAGGCAAGAAATTAAAAAAATATTTTATGGCTAAACGTACGATTCGGGCTCTATTATTATCGACGACTGTTTCTTTATCAGATATGTCTGAATCACGGAAGAGATAAATAAGATTGGAATGGCCATGTGGGCGGGGCAGGCGCGCCACAGTCATGTTTAGACAATCATAACTCGCCCGAATCATACATTCGCCGCGTTTAGTGTGCTTAGGACTACTTCAGCGAACAGAGCTCCGCTTTAAAATGCCGTGTTGTGTTATTCTTACGTGATAGACAAATTGTCAGACCTCCAGTATATAGGGAGAAGGTATATCTTTCCGTCTGTAAGTCAAAAATAGCATTTATTTACAGAATAATTAGTAAAAATATAAAAATATACTGATCAATATGAAATTCCAAACATCAATCATATTATTGCAACAACTTACAAATAAAATGCATTGCCCGATGTGTTCGCGCTTAATCAACGCGATGTCGTAGTCCGCTTGCAATGTACTGCATGCATTGCGTTCTCTACACTTCAACCATGGCCGTTGTTCGTCGTTTACCGGGGTTGGCCGTGAGTGATGCCCGGCGTACATCTATCGATATCGAGGTGACCGTGTAATTAAATAAAAGCATCGATAGAATTCTCAACTATATTTACGTTTGACAAAGATTATTTTTTGAAATATTAAGTAATCAATACACAACATACTCTCATCAATTAAATACATTATATTTAATTGATGAGAGTATGTTTTTAGTTAGATGTATTTTATATTATATGAATCATTGAATGAATGAAGATGAAGCGGCATGTAGACCATTTGATTTTACTTAGATTTTAATACTGAATAGATACAATATAGTCTAGTCAAATACTATACCTACTATTTTATATATGTTTTAATATTTGATTCTATTCGATATATTATTTATGCAATTAATTATAATAATGTTATGTAACTTTTTGTATTATTTAGGCATTTTCCATGCATAGATTATTAAGTTATTTTAGTGAAGGAAAAATACGACCTCGGGCAGGATTCGAACCTGCGTCTTCTGGTTAAGTACACCAGACGCTAGGAGTTAGGACCGAATCCTGCCCGCGGTCCAATTTTCCCTTCACTAAAATAGCTTAATAATGTTATGTTTTAATTCTGTTATGTTATGTTAGGTTTCCCCCAATTGCTTAATGATTACGTTTTGTTCCAAGGACATAGTTTCTTTTAAATTAATTAATATTAAATAAAAATAGTTCTTGATTTTTATGTTTCCCTTTTTCCCATTCAATATAAAAATACATAACAGACAGATTTATCGATAAAAAATATCGGCTTTTCAAGCACTAGCGTAAGCTTGTTGCGTGTGTGTGTCTTATGCCTACGGGTGCTTGGTGCTAGTGTGTGAACAAATTGCTGCCCACAGATTTATGTGTGTGTGATTTGATTGTGTGCGAAAAGCTTGTAAAGATAATGTTGCGTATGTTTGAGAATTGAAATAGTGGGAGTAAAGCGGCGACACTGGTCCTAGTACAAAATAGCAGCTAGGGCCATTCCAATCTTATTTATCTCTTCCGTGGTCTGAATAGAGCCTAGTGGCTCCATTTTTTCTATTAGAAGTATTATAAAAAATGGAGGCACTAGGCTCTATACAGGCGCTATTGTTATCGGCTACTGTTTTGGTATGGATTAGTCGGCTGATGCTTGAAAGTAGTAATTATTAAGCATATACTATTGCTCTGCTTTCTATTACCTAAATAGTAAAATTATCAAAAAAATACGTGCGGTCAAACATCGACTGTCTTTTGTTTTTTTTTGCCGGTAGAACTACAAAAATACTAATAAATAAGTAGAGTTCTAATATCTAGTGGTATGTTATAAAAAAATACCAAAATTGGATCGGTCACATTTGGAACCAAGGACTATCTCTAAGTTCACAGACCCTCCTTCTGGCGTAGTCGGTCAAAAACTACCGCGGCATTAGTCTTTTGAGTGTTATCGGCAAACTATATGCAAAAGTGTTGATTAATAGGGTGATAAGAATAATAGATGAGAAAATAATATATGGGATGTTCAGGCAGGATTTAGATTTAGAGTGATAATGGGATGTATGGATCAGATTTTCTCCCTAAGGTGAGTAGCTGAAAAACACTTTGCACAAGCAAAGCACAAGAAAGTCTTTTGCGCTTTTTTTGACTTGGAGAAAGCGTTGATAGTGTCTTTCAACCAACACCTAGTAATGTCTTCAATAGATGGTGCTGACGTCGCCTGAAGACGTAAAATGTAGAAGATAAATTCGACATCACAGGCAGTGGTCTCGGTAGCTCAGTTTGCTAAGCGTCTGGTGTACTTAACCAGAGAAACTTGTTAATTATTTTAACCTTGATTCCAGGTTTTCAATGATTATTCTGATTTGTGTTAGACCTTCGTACGAAGCTATAAGACATTGGTTTAAAAGTTTTATCACACCATGGATAGAAAAATATCACTATCCTGGTTATTATACCACTCCTCTTACCACATATATAAACGGAACAGATGTACAAATTCAGAGTACCAAATTTACACCTGATTATCGCGTAGAAGAAAAAATGTATGTTAAATACGGAGATAAAATTATGAGGGAACGAGAAAGGCCTATTAGGTTGTCGCCACTCTACAAGCAAGTTACAGAGAGATGGGATAAACTTGTAAGTGTTTTATTATATATTATATATGTTATCGTATCAACAACTGAGGTTGTAAACTAAAGTAAAATTGTGAACAAGCACATCGGTGCATACATTTCTGATAGTTTACCACTCAGATTCTGTGGTTTACCAATAAACTTTAAATAATCTTAAGTTTACAATCAAACAGTGTTCAATACTCAATACTCAATGTTTATTGCATTCCACAATGTAGTTTACATGGATGGTAAGTTTTACAATTTTGTTCATTATGGACCCTGTTGGGCACAGCAATGTAGGAGAGAGGAAGCAATGTAATGTAATGAATTATCTTAATAAAATAAAATCAAAACCTTTATTTGTTAAGTATATTGTAATGTAATTGCGTATTTTTATTAGCCGTGGGAATCATAACTTCTATTATTTATTCTAAGTTTAACTATTATTTATTTTTTCTTATTATTATTCTATTGGAGCATTTGTAATAACGTTATTTATATAATTATTGCTTTAGTTTATAATTAAATATTCTAAGTAAAGTAAATTGCAATTTATGGCAATGTTTTTATTTAATTATGTTTCATTTTATTTATTATATATTTGTATTTATTTATAGTATATATTATTATAATTATGTGTGTATTATTCAATTAATTTAATTTATTTTAGTTATATCTTTATCATTTATATATTCATTGATTGAATAGTATGCTTTTTTAATAAGTATTTGCTTTATTTTAGTAGTAAATATTGTCTCACTGGTTTCTGTTTTTATAGATTCCGGTATTTTATTATATATTTTTATACACATAACGTACGGGCTGCTAGAGTGTAGCGTTATGCGGGAAGATGGGAGCATTAGCATGTTCTTGTGTCTTAGTGACCGACCAGTATGCTTATCTTCGCGACGTGTGAAAAATAATATATATTTTCTAACAAATTTGCAAATTTCGAAGATGTAGATGCAAGGAAGGGGAAGTAAATTAAGTTTTGTGAAGAAGGGTTTTCAGCTTTCGGTTTGATCTGTGTTTGCGAGAATACGGATTAATTTCTTTTGTAGGATAAATAACGTAGGTGCATCGGTGCTGTTTCCCCACATGATTATGCCGTAGCTCAGCCACGCATGAGCGTAGGCATAGTAGGTGTCTTCAGTATTACGACTTTACTGATATTCTGAGATTTCATGGACCGTCAAGTTGTGAAATTTTATCTGAATGGAATGTAATATGTAAGGTCACGTGATTGTATCCCATACAGAGAACATCTGTATGGGATACAATCACGTGACCTTATCGAACGACTTCTGCCGCTTCGTGCTTCACCAAAAAATGCACAAATGTGCGAAAAGTCGACCCACCCCCTTTAATTTATCAAAAATCGGTTTGCCTTGTTTGCAAGCTTGCCGCCGAGGCAAAGAGGAGGTAGACGGTGAAGCGAGCAAAAGATGCCTGTTCACCCCACTTTTTCAGATATTTGTGGTGCATATACTCGGAAATACAAACTTAGGGAGGGAGTTCCTTCTCCGATGGTAGAAGGGGGAGGGCGGGATGAGCTCATAGAGTTCTTGTACTTATAACTCTCCTAAGTACAATCTATAAATTTGCTCTTCCATTTGAAACAAGATACTTAACTCAAAAAAACAGATACCTAATAAAAAATAACTTTTAATACCGTGTGGTAGATGAAAAGGTAAGGTAACAATAACCATAGTAGCTTAAATTGATTTCTAAATACGCCGATTAAAAAAAATGAAAGAGAAAACACATACTTTATCAATAGGTAGTGAGTTCCCGGAGGGTCTCTGCAGCATGAGTTCTAGCCCCTTCTTTTAAGCTCATCCCATACTAATTGTTCAGGGGATTCCTTGCTGGCCACTTTATTAGAGCAATTTTGACCTAAGATAGTAAGAGAGTAGTAGTTACTGGCGAACTGATGCGGTAACATGTGGTCGGGCATTATCCTGCATGAGCATGAATCCTGCGACTTCAATATCAGCGCATGGCATAACATGTCATTTCAGCACCTCCTGTATGTAGCGATGGGCAGCTAAAGTGCCTAGACGAGGCCAGGTTACGAACTAAGATTATTTTTTCCCATCCAAAGAGATATCGCCCCAAACAATCCATGGACCTCCTCCAAATGCTACTCTTTCCTCAATGCAAGCTCACGCAAATCACTCTTTCTACGGTCCACTTTTCTGCGTCAATCAATTTCATGAATGTTGACTTTGCATTAATCTGTGAACAGTATGAGCCACCATTGTTCATGAGACCAATCAACGTGACCACGAGCAACTAAAGCCGCGCTTGGCGATGGGCAGACGTTAATTCCTATTTGGCACGCTGCCGGACAACAGCGATGCCAAGGAATACTTCAACGTATTTTTTTTCTAGTCTTTTTTTTGTTTTGTGCTAAACTAGGTTTCCGCCCCACGGCTTCGCCCGCGTGGTTTATCGGCTTTTCTGCATTTAATTTTTTCCCGTTTTTGCAACATTTTTCATTTATGCTCCGCTCCTATTGGTCTCAGCGTGATGATATATAGCCTATAGCCTTTCTCGATAAATGGGCTACCTAGCTCTGAAAGAATTATTCAAATCGGACTCATACATCCTGAGATTAGCGCGTTCAAGCAAACAAACAAACAAACTCTTCCGCTTTATAATATACTAGCTTTCCGCCCACGGCTTCGCCCGCGTGGTTTATTCGCGTGGCTTTTCTATACTAAAATATGTATGTATTATACATATAAACCTTCCTCTTGAATCACTCTATCTATTAAAAAACCGCATCAAAATCCGTTGCGTAGTTTCAAAGATTTAAGCATACAAAGGGACATAGGGACAGAGAAAGCGACTTTGTTTTATACTATGTAGTTATAATATAAGTATAGATTAGTATATTAGTATAGATATGCAAATAGTTAAGTTGTTTAGTAGTATATAAATTCATCGAATTTCGTATACCTACTCAACATGCAAGGAATAAACTGGCAATTAAATTTAAATCACTGTATTCCACAGGACAATGCCATGAATTTGGGGTGTTACTGTTGTACAACATATCGAAGGCATATCTTGCTTGCTGGCTGCGCTATAATAACTACTCGGCACATTCTAACGACGGCGAACCCCACTGTCTTAATTCTAAGGTCATACGGACATCAAAAAAAATTAGAAGGCATTCTCGGTGGCTGGTACGAGGTTGATGCAAACGTTTGGAACAGTTCTATGTATTTTACGCCTTCGAGAATACATATCCACCCAATGGTAAGAACAAACTTCGTTATTTTACATTTTTACGTCTTTACTTTTTTATTATGGGCGGCAATCACACCAATTTTGATAGATATTTCGACAGTAATCGAGACATTTGGCCAAGGCTAGAAATTCAGGTTTAAGAAACACACGATGGATGGCGAAATCAGGCAAGGAAATACACCAAGACGACGAGCACTCACCAAGTTTAAAGACGTTTTCAAGTCCGAGATCCCGTTTATATTAAAGACTTCAATAATATCTTCACATCATCACTTATGCTCCGGGAACATGGACACTTACAGTAGGAGAAAGCCGTGCTCACTATTTCTCTGCGACACTGGGTCCGAAATTAGACTTAAGTACGCCGTTTCGCCGCACAATTTAGTTACCGACATCGGCAAGAGAGTTAAAATAGCAATGGACTGATCAAATCCACCGTAAGAACGATGACAGGTGAACCATACTATCCGGTACCTGGCCAGGGGCCGTATTACCACGTAATAATGCCATCATTTTTAGGTTGTGAGAGAGGGATGCCGCTCTACAGGTTAAATAGTGGCGTCCCTCTTTCACAACGTAAAAATGATGGCATTAATTCGTTCCAACCACACGTACTGACTCTTGTGCCCAAGAGTCAGTACGTGTGGTTGGAACGATAGATTTTGACCAATGATTTTGCTAACATATTTAATATTTTCTGCCCTTTCAAGAACGGGGCATGAATAACTGATATTTGCATAGTCACAAGTATGTGCAGTAATAGAAAGAGTGGATGGTGGCTGCAAGTCGGGTCTAATTGCAAAGGCTGTGTATTTCGTTTTAGTCATATTTAGCGTTAGGATGATACTTTGCAACCAGTCACCAACCTGTTGGCCCATTTGTCCAGTGTCAAAACCCTTCTCCCAACTGTCACCACAGAGCGGAATCGTCGGCAAAGGTGATGGTTATCCCCTAGTGCAGAGGAAGTTGTCAGAGGTCGATTTCTTGGTGATATACACCAAGAAGAGAGTTCGACCAATTTTAATTGCTTGAGGTACATCATAGTTAACAGTCAACTCGTCACTTATTGTATTGTTGAACTCTTTGTTTTCTGCCAGTAAGATAATCCTCCATCAACATAAGAGGTGTTCCCCTGATACCAAGTCCATTTAACTTTTTTAAAAGCTGCGGAAAAGAGACTGTGTCGAATGGTTTCGCAAGGTCAAGGTACACTGTTATGCACTTTTTCTTGACATTCAGATTGAAAACGACAGGTTTCACCAGCTTATGTACTGCGTTATTAGTACTCCTGCCAGTCCGAAATCCAAATTGAGCCGGAGACAGAAGGGCATTTGACCTTAGGAATTTGGTGAGACACCGATTTAAGAGGCGCTCCAAAACCTTGGAGAGAGCTGGTAGTTAAAAGATGGGGCGGTAGTTAGCGGTGTTTAGGTACACAGTCTTTTCCACCGCTCTTACGAATGGGTTTTATGACAGCAGTTTTAAATGCCATTGGAAACACCCCTGTTGATATTGGTTGAATATGTGTAATTGGATTGGATTGATCAGAATTAATCGACAAATTTGGTTTGTTAGGTATGTATTTCGGGCCCTAATAGCCTTAAAACAAATAATTTCTTTTTTCAGTATCAACACGATTATGAAGTAAATGTGTCCCACCCACTACCTGTTATGTACGACCTTTCGGTTTGGGCTGCCACATATCGTTTTTATGGTCATGCGCTCTCTTGGTCCGGAGCTGTTTTGTGCTTTCGGGCAGTATCTGGATGGTAAGCTAATTTATGTTTTTTTAAATATAAGTATATAATTATTATTTCTTCATTAATAAAATGACCTAACCTAGCCAAACCCATCAACTAATTTTAATATTTGCGAATGATAGTACTGCTGATGGTGACCCGTACGACCGAGCCCGCTAAATATTTTCAAAAACTGTGCCAACTACCGAAACGACAAAAACAAGTTTTTTAGTTCCTTTTTTTAAAAAAAAACTTACTAGCAATGTGGGTCACACATTACTAGTATTCTTATTAACCCCTCGTGCTAAGCTAAATGCTTGTGTTACGGGTGTATTCACGTCGGTACCTAATGCAATGGGTGGGGTTCGAACCGGCAACCTCATGATCGCAAGTCCGACGCCCTTGCCATTCGACTACCACCAGTAGTTACTGTCAAAATTACTTTCATCCTGAATGTGTGAGAGACCTACAATTAGCGAAAAACAAAAACTAAGTAATAATTTGGATTTCGAACAATACACCTTAATCAATTTGTCCTATTTTTTTTAAGGTTCGAATATTCCTCTAGTATTCCTCGAATATATGATCTTGGCGTAGTTGTTGGATATCAATTTATGAAATCATATAAACGCCGACCACTGCCCTGGTATAAGTATGGAGTAAAAACAAAAGAATATGTATTTCCTTGCCCCAAGGTACTAATACGAAGCACTTTTTCTAATTTTAGAAATACCTAGTAACTGTGTTGTAAGACGATTTTCAAATAATCAAGAAATACCTACCTAAATTCTACGCGGAGTTTCAAGTGACATGTCTATTTAATAATATTGTTTCAAACAAAGTTTGGGCCCCCCATTTTACGCCTTTGCGTGTTGAATATCCTTCCGACCAAGGTTTTGGGCTGGGCTGAGCTTTGATAAGTCAGTGAGTCAGGTTATTTTTTTTTACATTATTTATCTATATTATGTAATGCCATTACTGTCTCACTGCTGGGTAAAGCCCTTTCCCCAATTCCTTCTAGGTACGATTTGGAGCGCAGCGTGGTGTTTTGTATTCGTATTCTGTCAGTTATTTTAAAGCAAACTTATGGAGCGCAGCGCTCTACGCTGCGCTCCATAAGTCTTTGGTAATCTCCAAGGCGGAACTTTTGCGATTAGGTGAGTGACCAGGGCCCCTAGACAATGTCACATCTTCATTATCGATGACGAAGTCATACCAGGGGGCCTAGATAATGTTACATTTCTATATCGAAAACGAAGTTAGATTAATCTGAAATGTATGGAAATGGCATAATCTTTCGATATGTCACGTGATGAAATTATGTCAAATCCATACATTTCGGATTACTAACTTCGTCATCGATAATGAAGATGTGACAATGTCTAGGGGCCCTGAAATGTATGGATTTGACATAATTTCATCACGTGACATATCGAAAGATGCCAAATCCATACATTTCGGATATCTAACTTCGTCATCGATAATGAAGATGTGACATTGTCTAGGGGCCCAGGTGGCCTAGACAATATTACATTTCCATATCGAAAACGAAGTAAGATTAATCTGAAATGAATGGAATTGTCATAACCTTTCGATATGTCACGTAATGAAATTATGTCTAGGCCCAGGGCCCCTAGACAATATCACATCTTCATTATCGATGACGAAGTTAGATATCCGAAATGTATGGATTTGGCATAATTTCATCACGTGACATATCGAAAGATTATGGCAATTCCGTACATTTCTGATTAATCTAACTTCGTTTTCGATATGGAAATGTAACATTGTCTAGGCCCCCAGGTCTGAGCACCGTAGTTTAGGACTGTACAAAAAAACATTATCTAATAAATAGAATCATCTTTTTCGGTTCTCTTAACATAATATTTTATAATGTAATTACGAATACAGAATACTTACCTATGTATATTAATTATATGTTTAATATGGAATATATCCGCCTATAAAACATAATATTAAGACCTAATGATAAAATCAAATACTTACTTGTGTAGTCAGAATGTTTTATTAGTTTCTTAGGCTTGGTAACTTATTAACAAGAGCTTTTTATTTTCAGGCCGACTGGCATTGGTACCATTGTGTGAAGGGAGAATATTGGGGCAGATTCGGCTTCGACTCTGGTGGATCGCTTCATTTAATGATGGAAAAGAAGTCTTATCGTGTAGATGGCTTTGTTGGCATGTGTTCATTCTCTATGAAGCTCAGATCATATCAAACAACTCATTATTTTACGGTCGTGGATACATGGCCAGTGCTGGATTTCCTATATGACGCTTATTTAGGACTGCAACCAAATGTTTGGTTAGACGATAGATTCCAAGATACAAAGTGGGCAGCTCCGATGCCTTGGTGGGGGGAATATATCCCACACACTTACCATTTTGGTTGGGAATATCCTAATTTCGATCCATTACCAGTCTATCGCCGCTGATCGATGTATGGTAAATGTGATGTCTTAATGATGTACTATGATAAGATATGTTTATATTTAATTATGCTCATGGATAAACATTTTCTGTTCCGGTGGTAGGTACTCTACATACACGCATAGACGCGTGGTGGTATGTACAGATGTTTCTTGTGAGGACAAAAATCAAGTACCTAGGTAGTAATGCTTACCTAACTAAACCCAGTAAAAATGGATGGTCACGCGATAAGTCAAGAAGTCTCTTGAAGATTTCTTAAATAATTAATTAACTTATACGCAACAGATGTACGATAAACTATTAGTATTCATTGAAACCAATAGTGCAGTGATAGCCTAATGATGACTTCCAAATCAAAGGTTTCGAGTTCGTAACCAAAGTATTATCTAATACGCGTTTAAACTGTGAAGGAAAACATCGTGAGGAAACTTGCATGATTGAGAGATTTTCTGACACCCACATTTTTTTTCTGGCACCCATGGAAAGCTTCTACATGATCCAGACAAGTCATCTGGATCAGTAATGTCGCGTACATTCACTTTGCAATCATTTATCACGTCAGGTTTTCCAATATTTTCGGATGTGGCAACCTTAGCTGCTGGCCCAAGGCGGTCTTGAAAAATACTGTCCAATACTTTATTATGGTTGACGAGGAAAGTGCAAAATCACTTTACACCTCAGCTTTATTTAGTTTCACTTGTCCCGTTGTCCATCTAATCTTGCAAGTTAAAGACACACTTTCCGGTTTCCGATTGAGGGGATTTTTCGAGTGACAATGTATTATTATGATAACATGGAGCTGATCTGATGATGGAGTTGGAAGGTGGCCATTGGAACTCCGTAATAAAACGATGTAACCTCCACATGCTTGGGTTCGTTTGATTCGTCTTGATGATTTTTTTGGTCCTAGATCTTAAACTACAACCCCATTCGTTTTAGGAAAATCCAATCGTTATGTATGTGAATTCTATTTGATTAGGTACATGGAAGACCCAATGCCAAGATGAGCTCGTGCTGGTATGAGGGTGTAAAAACATGTCATATCGCTAACGTTGCGCCTCAGGGTACCAGGGCGAACCCTGTTGTACCTACTGAAGCCCATATCCCCCTTCAATGGACCTCTGAACTCATAATTATTAGTTATTAGGTTGTTCCTACCAGTATATGACATAAACGGTCCATCCCCCAGAGATCAATCCAATGACAAAATACCATGTGAAAAGGAGCACAAAAACATGGTTACTAACACTAGATTACACGCAGACAGAAAACCTGTTACAATGAGTAGATAATCATGTTATTACCTAATATTTTTCTTTGGGTTACATTACATCAGTTAAACATACGCTATTATATACAGTAGGTATATAGTATGTACTCTGGCGATACGTCGTACCTACAAGGGTTACGTTACATACATACACGCATCCCTTTTCCACTAACTAAATAACTAAAAAGTAAAAATTTAATGTAATAAACTTTTTTTTAAATAAGTTTTTATTTATAAGTTTGCGCTTAAAACAATAAAATAAGTTTTTCCTGAAAAACTATTACGTCAACTTATAACGTCATTACACAATTTATATGATATAAAAGCTTGTCGCGAGATTTACCTGTGTCGATAAACAAGTACATGAAATAACTTAGGTAGGGACCTACTAACAAATATTAGCAGCGCAATATTTGACCTAGGCCAGTTACTTTATTTCCTTTGAAAGTTCATTTCATTTCAGACTTTCTCCAGGGACATGTAAGAATAGTTACCTACCGATCGGACGTATTTTCTCTAAATGAATTTTTATTATGCCTAATCTCACACTGCTTTTTGCGCGAAATGTGCTTAAGAAGTAACCCCTAGAAACTAAGTACGTAGTTTTTTTTTCACGAACCTATAATATACATATAGATCCACTAATATTACCTACCCACCAATACAGGCTTAAATTAGGAACCTATAAAGAAATACTTATTATCTACGCGCAAAAATAAATTACTTATATAAAAAACCCGTTTGCGATTTTAATCTAGTTAGTTGTGTGCCTAGTTATTAAAGGTTACCCATATTTAAATATATATATTTTTTCTTACACAATCAGCACAGTCACAGACTTAAATAATATTTGTTTACGTAGATAGTAATGTTACCCACGAAAATATAAATTTAAAAGTTGGCTAAAATGTCAATTATGTTACCCTAATAAATATGAAACAATCATCTCGTGATTTTATTTAAGTACCTATTCTCCTTTATTATTACCTATATTGACTTATGTACTTAAATGATATTTTGTAATACTTATGTTATGCTCTTATCAGACAACATTTTGCTTGCATCGGTTTTCTATATCCATTTATGTCAATATAATGTCATTGTAGGTGCCAGGATAAGGGAATCGGAAATAAGGAACACAGGGAGCGAGCCAAAACCGACGAGAGAGCGCGAGCCGTGACCGGCCGTTCTCTGAGGAGCGTTGTGAAGCACTGAAAGGCTCTGGATCGTTCGGAAACAAGTGGCCTTTCAAATTTATTCTAGAACGATTCTAGAATTATTCTGACATAATGTGGCTGTGTGCCAGGCTCTCGCTCCCTAATGCTTTATTTATTTTTAATAAAACACTAAAACCTTCGTCTTTATTTACATAAAACCTTTATAAAAACTATAATTAGTTCCGCGCGTCGCCACTACTCTGTAGCGGTGCCACGCGTCGCCAACAGTCATTCTGGACCAAAAATATTTTCTCCTCGACAGATCGACATACCTAATTTGTCTCGAGTTATTTGCCTCGCCAACTATTTAATACACTAATACAACCACCATGATATACATCGAGGAAACTTACCTCTTCTTTTTTTTAATGGCATAACTCGGCAAACGATCAGGCGAGCTACCTGATGGTAAGCAGTCATCGCCGCCCAGGGACATCTGCAAAACCAATGGAGTTGTAGATGCGTTACCGAGCCTATTTAAGGAAAAGGGAAGGGAAGGAAAAAAATAAAAGGAAGGGGACTGAGGAAGAAATTGTACGAAACGCAACAGTAGGTATGCATACTGCTACTTGACGTCGATATTTTGTAGGGTAGTACAGTAGGTTATAGCTGTTACCTGACCCACCGAGACTCCGCCGTCCTACCTAGGGTGGGTCAGGTAACAGCTATTTTACATGCCACATGTTACATTCACTACTAAGTACTACTACTACAGATAAGCACAACATGCATTATTACATTGTTGAGAGATACTGAAGTTGAGAATTAAAAGAATTATTAACAATATCAACCAAATCTTACTGACTGACTGGCTCATTAGTCTGGTGGTCCTAAGCGCAACTGCTACGCTAGAGGTCCTGGGTTCCTCTCCAGTTTCAGCAAAGCAGTTTTAGGTGCCCCACCTGGAACCTCCCTCACACTGGAACACACTACGTCAGGATCTAACAAACTATGCCTCAGCACGTCTTAAAAACAAAAATCTGTTTCCTGATTCTTGATGTAAGCAAGTCTATGTGCGGTGTTAAGCTCAGACTGTAATCGAGAGTAAGACCGAGCTATTTAATTGAGTGTGTGCGTTCTAGTATGTGGGATGAGCATGTCACGGTCCCAGGAGAAGACACGAGTGTCTGATTATCGTGAACTCTGGTGGCTGGGTGAAATGGCGTAAGGTAAAGGTGAGGGTCTTGGTTTTATCAATGTTGAGGGTAAGAAGGTGCATAATGAGCCAATTTATCAATCTATTCAGGCCTCTCTGAGCTGAATCATAAACAGCATGCCAGGAGTCACCTGAGAATGTGAGGACTGTGTCATCGGCAAAGGCCGTAATTTTACAATTCTCAAGATCAAGATTACACAGCTAATTTACGTAAATCAGGAAAAAAAGTAGGGCCAACCACACTCCCCTGGGGCACACCAAGAGTGACAGGAAGTTCGTTACTTAAATAAACCAATAAAAAGAATTTGTTTCGAATAAATTTACCTAAGTTACAATAACCTAATGTCAACTGCTCATCACCTATTCAATATATTGCTTTTCCCAATGCAGGAACGAGCATAAATTTTTATTAGCAACCATAATAATGTATTTAATCGAATCGCAACCCTTGATATACCTACTTATTATAAAGTAGTTCCGGTGCAGAGGTGTCTTCATCATAAGTAACGTCAAACAAATCTTTTCTAGAGTTACCTAATGTACGAAGTTCCTAGAGCAAATGCAAATACAATATTTGAAGAGTTCCCGCTATTTCTTAAGGATCTCATCATTAGATCTTGACCTAATGATTATGGGGCAACCTGGGATGTACATACCTACCCTTTCAAAAAAAAAAGTAATTTTCAACATCGGTTCGCAACTGACCTACATAGAAAAAAAATACATACCTATAGTCGTCATTTTGTTGTTAATTTGTTTCCATGTACCGTGTTCAACAGCTAGATAAATAATTTAATATTATAACTGGTCTACAAATTGTATTGTTTGTGTAAACGTCATCATCATCATCGAGTCTAGTGGTCCTAAGCGCGACTGCTACGCTGGAGGTCCTGGGTTCGATCCCCAGGTCGAGCAGTGTTATTGGGTTTTTCTATGAAATTCCCAGTAGTAGCTCGGAGTCTGGATTTGTATGCCCGGTTAATGGCAATAGGCTCGCCCCCTATTACATAGGACCTAAACATACCGGCGAAATGTGGTTGTACATCAGTACACCTCTGCCTAACCCTTCGGGGAATACAGGCGTGATGGTATGTTATGTTATGTTTTTACCATCTTTGACGGAATTTAAAGCCTTTAGCATTTCTTTCTCAGGCCGGTTTTAGTGAGCGATTTTACAATTATAATTTCTCGGCATGATCTGTAAAAAAATAGAGTATAATGATTCTAGGGATCGTTTTATACACACGAAGAGGGATCATTTCACCTCAAACACCATACTTCAAGACATCTACCTTCAAATGCAACGTGCGGTTTTCAAAATGGCTTAAATACATTAGTATATGGAATCCAACAATAAAACTACATTCCAATAAATCTTAGCATAAAGAAAGTAATGAAAGTAGAAAAATAGGCTTACCGTAGGATTGGAGCACATATTATTTTTTTCTTATGAAACCACGCTGAGCGGTCACAGCGCCATGACACTTGGAAGGGCAACTGGCAGTTTGTTACATCTATGGGTGGATGTCGCTAGTAGTCATTTGTATAGGGTGGGAATCATTTTACATTTTACCTCGAGCGGTCGTATTACACGCATCTCCCTTACTGTTAAGGGTATTACATCGCTCAAATCCCAAAAACACCCTAAGTTTAAAGAAGTTTCTAGATGAATCCTTATGTGCCTTTGCCATATAAAAAATATATGTTATACTTAAGGTCATCACAAATAAATTGTATTGTTTAATTTTTTCATAATATTGCCCCATTTTCTTAAAATAAATCGAAGAAAATAGTCCTTTTTCAAACTAAATTGCATTTTGTCTCTTTAACCGCTTAATAGTTTGTCGTAAATTTTATACCAAAAAAATTGTAATGACACACTTAACAACTTGTATTGTTTAATTTTTCCTATTTCTTTGAATATTTTTACATAATAAAGAAAAACCCGAAACTTCACTAGCGCCCCCCGAGAAGCACCCCCGCAATGCCCGTGATGCATACTCAGGACGCGAATATCAGTGTCTCGACGACTCTTGCGACGGGTGGGCTGTACGTGCGTTATTGTTTGCAAATAAATTACAAAAGTGATGATTTTTGAATGATTTTTGAATTAAGCTATATCGTAAATAGTACAAATATAAATATTACGTAGAAATTAAGTTTTTAAATATATTTAAAGTAGTTTATAATTTTGTTTTTGTTCTTGATCATTATCATAGACTAACCATATTGTAATGAAATCTACGGGCGCACTCCTTTGTCTGGCTCTAAATGCCGACAATCTTTTTTAATCATTTTAATTCGGAATATAGATAATAATCATGTTATCCAAAGTTTGAATGAACCTCAGAGTACCTAAGTAGGTACCGACTGAGATACTAGTTTATCTGACCTCGTAAGTAAGCTGACCTTTTATTGTACGAAAGTCTATACAATGCGAGCGCAGCTTATACTGGATTTGTATAACAAGCTATACCTACATCACCAGTACAAACTGACCGCTTATTGTACGGACAGTCTATACAATGCGAGGTCAGCTTATACTGGAAACCTAGGTTTAACAAGCTATACATAATCACCAGTACAAGCTGACCGTTTATTGTACGGAAAGTCTTTACAATGCGAGATCAGGTCAATTGGAGTTGCGTATTTTCATGTCACCAAAAGTCGTTATTCCCCTCTTTATCGAAACGTATTTTAAAATCCAAGATGGCGCACATCATTTAAATAAATTGATACGGGTGTCCATTTCGAGGTATCTTGGGGTACTGATGATGAAAATGGCATTAATTTTTTAATCCAAGATGGCGGACATTATTTATATAAAGAAATTGATATGGGTGTCAATTTCAAGGTTTCCCGGAGTGATGATTACGAAAATGACATTAATTTTGGAATCCAATATGGCGGACATGATTTTTCTTTATAAATTGATATGGATGTCAATTTCAAGGTTTATCTGGATGCTAATTACGAAAATGACAATAATTTTGAAATCCAAGATGGCGGACATTATTTTTCTTTATAAATTGATATGGGTGTCAATTTCAAGGTTTATCGGGATGCTAATTACGAAAATGACATTAATTTTGAAATCCAAGATGGCGGACATTATTTTTCTTTATAAATTGATATGGGTGTCAATTTCAAGGTTTATCAGGATGCTAATTACGAAAATGACAATAATTTTAAAATCCAAGATAGCGGACATTATTTTACTAAATATTGATATGGGTTTCAATTTCAAGGATTATCGGGATGCTAATTACGAAAATGATATTAATTTTGGAATCCAAGATGGTGGACATTATTTTTCTAAATAGGTACATAAATTGATATGGTTGTCAATTTCAAGGTTTATCGCGATGCTAATTACGAAAATGACAGTTATTTTAAAATCCAAGATGACGGACATTATTTTCCTAAATAAATTGATATGGGTGTCAATTTCAAGGTTATATTTCAAGGCGGACATTATCGTAATTAGCATCCTGATAAACCTTGAAATTAACACCCATATCAATTTATTTAGAAAAAGAATGTCCGCCATCTTGGATTTCAAAATTAATGTCATTTTCGTAATTAGCATCCCGATAAACCTTGAAATTGACACCCATATCAATTTATAAAGAAAATAATGTCCGCCATCTTGGATTTCAAAATTAATGTCATTTTCGTAATTAGCATCCCGATAAACTTTGAAATTGACACCCATATCAACTTCGACTTCGACTTTCGACTTCGACTTCGACTTTCGAAACTTTCTGCATTTCATGCACGTTTGTTTGCATGTTTTTTTCTCTGTAACGAGAAACAAACATGCATGTCGTTTTTTCCCGTCTAGCCCCCTTTCGCAACGCGCGATAAGGAACTTCGTTCCAAAAAGTAAAGTGAATAATGTATCATGTAGTAGCACCCATACTCAATTTAATGAATGTTGAAAGCCAGCTCATCTTAGCTATCTCCGTTTCTGAGAACCTATAAGCACTTACTTGATCATCATCAGACCCTCAGAATATATCATAATTATAGTGGCACCCGTATTCAATTATATGTAAATATAAATAAATGTTTAAAGCCAGTTCACCTTAGTTATTTTCATTAGGTACTAAAGTAATATGTAGAAAGGTGTACGTATCCCTTATTTCAAAATAATCAAGAATTACCTATAATAATTATAGATGTAAGTAACTCGTACAAGACTTTTATCTAGAGGAACAAAATGTCTTAAATCTTTCAGAGAACGAATAAAATAGGTAAATACGATGACGACACTGCGACCTATCTGTATTCTTGCTTAATCTTCAGTTCCTTTTATTGAGTACGATCAAATGTCGATAGATGGCGCTGAACTAACAAATACTAGCACAAAAACCCGAATCCTCAAGGTCATTCGGCAATGTAATACCCTTAAATAACATACTTGTTTACAGAATTCAAAACAGAATAAAGATACGTAAATAAATAGGAATTGGAACAAAGCTTGTGATTTTTGTTTGCAGTTACGTTTCATAGGTTCCTAAGAGGATAGTATCCGCTCCACGCTTCCTACAAAAGGATTTTGGTCCTATCTTGAATTTTAACCAATGAAAATCTTTGAAATTTTGCAGTAACAATCTTATCATTAAAAACCGTGTTCCTTGAACGTAAAACTTCATTTCAATACACAGTCAAAAAGTCAAAGATTGGTAAATTTCGATAAAAACGATCCAACTTTATGCTAGTATTTCAAGAAAATGTATCAACATGAGTCAAAATGGTTCTGGTTTTGACTCATGGGGAACCAAAATAATATAATAAATATCCTTTTACAAAAAAAAATCTACGTAAGTAATAACTATATTAAAAGAGTACCTAATCTACAAATTTCGGAACAAGAAATACGCGCGAAAATGTTGCAAATGTATTCGCATCGTGACGGATAGAGATAGTGACAACAGTGCAACACTGTTGCGTTCGCGAGGGACACTCCTCTTAACGTCATAGCCCCTACAGTATCTGTAGGTAAGAAAATCTGGGATATAAGATTTGTTTGTGACATTTTTCCAGCAATTACAGTCCATTCGTATTTTCGAGATAAAAATAAACAATAAACATTTCTTGTAGGTACCGGAATAAGAAATGTCAAGCAAATGACAACAAGGTTGCCAGTGGTGATATTCAAAATTCGCTAGAAAACAGACCAACTTTGTAGGTACGTACTTTTTAGATATAAGTTGGAGGCACAAACTACACAAAACAATTTAAGAATGCATAGAGGAGTGGGTGCAGATTTATGTAGGTGACGGGTAGATACGCGTACCTACCGTGTTACGCAAAGCTGTAGGTTTTGTTTAGGTAAGAAAACGCTGTGACGCTTATACTTACATCTGGAGCACTTCGTCATTATAACCCGTGTTCGCCATTTTTCTAGCATTAAATACGTTAATCGGACCGCCTGATAGCTGTCCCAACATAAAAAAATAAGTACTTAATGTTTTAAGAGATTACGTTGGCAACACTGTTTGTTACGTATTACTCATTTAAGCGATTGCAGCATCATCCTCTCAGTTTAGTAGCACGTTCTAATATGTCACTGAGGTTCTTCGTGTGATGGTTTCACACGTTATAAATGTAATAATTTTACAAATATAGTAAAAAAAAAACAATTTAAACGACCCTCTCAAGATGCGACTAATATGGTAAGTTAAGATAAAAATACATACTTAATTATTATTATTTGAAAGTAGCTAGGAAGTAGTCGATTCAGTTAGTATTTGCATGTAACATGTAAGAACTAACAGCTAACTTACCATATTTTTCCGAAGCATGCAAGAATAATAAGCCCAATGCAACATTTGTGGACCACCACTTGCAACAAATCTTCCATTAGGTACCCATGTAGTTTCGGTATACCCCTGTAGAAAAAAACGTAAGAATATGTACATATACCAGGCCACTCAGAAAGTTTTACGACAAAAAGTTTTTATGTATAAGACACTGGCCACTTGTTATTATTTTGAAAACTTCGATTATTTAAAAGTAAAAATACCACTGTTCGATTTTCAAATTTCCCTCCGCATTTTTTTGAGAGCCAATTAAAATTTTTGTCTTGTCTCAGTAGGGGAGCCCAAGGTGCTAAATCGGTAGTTACTCGAGCGCCATAGAGACCTATAGGGTTGCGAACCTTAGATGATAAAAAGAAAAAAATGTCATATAATAATACCTTTACATCGGTGGGGGAGCGGCTATAGATTTTCAAAAATGTAAAAAAAAACTGTGGCCTGGACATACTCGAGCGCGTCAGATATTTATAGCATCCATGTCCTACGTATTTTAAAAAATGTACGTATGTTAATCTGATTGTTTCCATGATGGGGGTTGTCGTACGTAAGGGTTGAAAATGAAAAAAAAAAACATTTAATCGAGCGCGTCAGATTTTCTCAGGGGACGTTAAGTAAACCTAAAAAAAAGCTCTTATATAATAATCTGACGATTTGGATGTGACGCAAACTCGCAGGCATTATTAGAATGTGTAAAAAAAATACGCCATTTTGAAATACTCAAGCGCGTCAGATTAAGATATATATGGTTTATCTGTATGCCCTAGACGTGCTGTTTCATAATCTGACGATTACTTGGAGGGATTCGCCTAATCTGACAATTAAATTTTTTTATTTTTTATTTTCTTAAATCATTGAACTTAAGGACGCTATCACATTTTTCTACAAATATCAGTGCTTTTCCGGTACCATTTTAACGAATTAGGAGCACAACTCCGAGGATATCTTGGTTTCAAATTAAAGATAATATATTCATCTCCACAATGATTCCATAAAAAATGTATAACCCTATACAACATTTTCACACTAATACGATTTTACCATCACACTAATCGCAAAAAAATGAAAAAAATGGGGTCTGAATAGGTACCAGTATAGCTAAATTCCACTGCAAATTTAAACATAACAATAATAGAAAAATGTTGCTTATATAGTCCTCTATACGAATAGCTAAAAATTTTGTATCCAAATTAATAAATTTTTAATTAATGAGAATATTATGAAACGCTCCCAAATTTCTCCATACAATTTCTACTCGTCGTTCGTCATTCCGCGCTCAAACGCGCTCACGGAAGCACGGGTGTATCGCATGCTGTCGAAAAAAATATTACGTAAAAGGTGAGTGCCCTGTTGTATACTCTGGTTGGACTCGGTCTCGAAAAAGTTGATACTTTTTCGTTCCGTAATAAAAGTAAGTACAAGTATTGAAATTTGTTTTAGAAATAAATACATAGTTGTAATTTTTTGTATAATAGATGTACATACCATTACGCCTGTATTCCCCGAAAGGTAAGGCAGAGGTGTACCAATATACACCCACATTTCGCCGGTATGTTTAGGTCCCATGTAGACTCCGAGCTGCTACTGGGAATTTCATAGAAAAACCCAATAACACTTTGCTCGACCCGGGGATCGAACCCAGGACCTCTAGCGTAGCAGTCGCGCTTAGGACCACTAGACTAATTAGGCAATAATGGATGTAGATTACGGATAAAGATTTATATAAATAATTATATTATTATCATAGGTTGACCTGTAGCCTTGTGTACGTCATTTATGTTTTAATTCAAAATGGCGGGTTTATTTTTTTTATAAAAAATCTATATTTTTATTGATTGTGGAGGTGATGTTTATGAATATACCATCCAATTTTTGATTCAAGATGACAGATGTAATGTTTTTGTGATAAATCGACTTAGTTGGTACGGTCACACAAGCACATCAGGTTACCACAAACTGACAATTTTTTTCACTCGATATTGAACTTAATCACCAACTCTTAAGGTTTAAAATAATTTGGAAAAATTTTACAGTTTTGTATATCCTGATGTGCTGGCGTTTGTAAATCAAACAGGCGCATGGCTGTAACTTTTGACACCAAGTATGCTTTTCTTTTGTTGTGCATTGGCATTGCTAAAATATTGATATTTGATATTATAGATGTGACTTCGGAAATTTGGACAAAGAGCAAAAAAACTGCACACGTAGCAATAAAAAAAAGTAATGAGACTTTGTTAGTAGTCAGAAATCAGAAATCTACTCTGGAGTTTTGTTATGCCATACCTATTAGAAAATATAGTAGGTTTTTTTATGGAGTGGGGAGTGCAGCTTAGATGTCTCCGTAGGTGATGATGACCAAAATGATATTTCACTTGTAAGTTTATTTGATTTTCCTTGGGTACCTACTAATGTTGCCTTTTTGTTTTCAGGAGCAGGGATTGTTCATGGAGATATAGCGTAACAAACATAGAAAAAAAACAGACGAATTGAGAACCTTCTCCTTTTTTGAGTTCGGTTGAAAAGCCGAACCGGCCTTCATTTTAATTTTGAACTTCTTTGCAAAAACTTCTTTGCCGTCTGTTAGGACAGATCAATTCAAAGCTGCTATGGCTTTTTCTTCAAAAGGCTTATTCTGATTTTGCCCTAAATTGTAAAATTCACATATCTATGATAATACTATTGTCTGGACTTTAAAGCAGACCATGGTTCTCTGAGTTTGTTTCGACATTTCTTCGCAGACGTCGTCGGTATTATTCAAAAAACGATTCTTATTTATAAAAAATCGATTATTTGTTAATCTTATTAAAAAAAACGATTTTTTTAATCGATTATTATCTTATGAAAAATCAATTTTTATAAAATCGATTTTTTGAGAGAAATAAAAATAGATTTTCAAATAATCGATATTTTTACCGTAAAGTCACATCCCTAGTCGTAGGGAAGAAAATATCGGCGCCACCTAGTTTTAAAAAAAAGTAAAAAATCGACTTGTAAAAGTGTCTTTAAAAGATCTATTTACAGAAATAAATATCATTTCATTTCGGTACAGTACTGTATACATTTTGCGACTTTTATCCTGCGTATTTACAATACATTATACTGTTTACTACCTACTTTTGTTTTAATTTTTATCAAAAATAGTGATCTCAGTAAATAAGATACTTACAGTTTCCATAAGGGAATTATTATTTTTAAATATCAAAACGAAAGTATGCTAGGTATAAACTCCCAGGCTAATATTTGAAAATATATTGATCCAACAATTGTCAGCAGATAAGTAGTTACATCTTTTCAAAATGGGGATCGTAGGTTTTCCTTGTAATAGTAAAATGGTCGTTAGTTTCGTATGAATATGGTAATTAATGCATTTATTTTGGGTACCTACATTATGTACGTAATGAGTATTGATAAACTATAAAAATAACTGAAAACATGATTATCACGCAGATGGTACCTACCAGGGATAATCATGTTTACATGGTTACCAAAATCGATTGCAAACTTATTACTAATTTGACTCAATTAATACCAGTAAAATAAATTGAAAAATAATACCTTCAAGTATCAAGATTAGTTAAGTTACGTATAAAATCGTCCAGACAGCGGGTTCCTAAGATACCTAAACTTGAGCAAGTTCAAAATGTGATAGCGTCCTTAATTGAAAAGACTGCCTTGCCTTGACTGCCTCGTTGATCTAGTGGTCCCAATCGCAACTGCTACGCTAGAGGTCTTGGGTTCGATCCCCAGGTCGAGCAAAGTGTTATTGAGTATTTCTATGAAATTCTCAGTAGCAGCTCGGAGTCTGAATGTATATGGGATCCAAACATACCGGCGAACTGTTGGTGTAGATTAAGTACACCTATACCTAACCCTTCGGGGAATACAGGCGTGATGGTATGTTATGTTTTAATTGAAAAGCTCAGGAAATAGCATGCAAATAAAAAACTGTAGGTTTTTTTTCAGTAAAATACTTGCATTTATAAGAAAATAATTATAAATTACTTTTAACAAAAAAGTTAAACCGCCTTCAAAAAATAATAAAATAATTTTGTCTAAAACAGTTTGGGAAGTCGGTGACTTCTATTTGAGTGGGTCTTTTATTTTCGCCACCGACTTCCCAAACTGTTTTAGACAAAATTATTTTATTATTTTTTGAAGGCGGTTTAACTTTTTTGTTAAAAGTAATTTTATTTCTTAATTTTTAGTGGAAAGTTTGTTTAGAAGTACTTGTTAGCCAACTAAACGCACTGCTCCAATAAGACAGCGATGTTTCGGAGTAAACGATAATATCATCGATGGAAACAAATTTTAGATTTTTGTTGATATTTTCAAAACTGCTTAACCGATTTCGATAAAATTTGAACGGGACCACCTCTGAAGTATGACCTACCAAACAATCATTAAAATCGGTCCACAACTGGCGGAGATATCGCGTAACAAACATACCAAAAAAAAAAAAAAACATCAGACGAATTGAGAACCTCCTCCTTTTTGAAGTCGGTTGAAAAAATATTTCTTTTGTGTTTTTTTTAATAATCATCTTCAAAGTGGGGACGGAATGAGAGAGTAATATATAGAGAAAGAGTGAGAGAGGAATAGAAACGCGGAGAGGGGAATACAGGCATAACGTAGGTTTATGCACGCATTTAACTTTATCGATGATTTTTTGTTACTTCGGCTTGTGGAAATCGTCAGATTATATATTTTTCGTAATCCTTAAGTTATTCCCTACAAAATAAAAAAAAAAATTGCCACGCTCGAGAATATCAAGATGAAGTTTTTTTTACAACTTTGTAGCCCTCCCGTTTCTTTACGTCACCCTTAAATTGTCAGATTAGAGGAATATACATGTTTTATCATGTAACTAACTCACCCTACCTTAATCTGCCCGCTCGAGAATGTCAGATGAAAATTTTTTTTTTACTAATCTGATCCTTTATCCTTGACGGGCGGCCATATATATGAGGCTCATATTTGGTGGAAGTACTTAACCGGGTACAAGGTATCCCCCTATATATTAATCTGCCGCGCTCGAGTAAATCCCGAAATCCCCTCATGGGCTCGATCTACATCGAGAACATTTTCGTGCAATGATTTATTTAATGATTTCATCTACCGCTGGTATAGCGAGTTCAAACGCGGTCGTCTTACTTTGGCGGATGAACAAAGGAGTGGTCGTCCTACGACGGCTTTCACTGAAGAAAGTGTGTTGGCAGTAAAAAAAATTATTCAAGAAAACAGACGAATTACGTACGAAGAGATACTCTGCTGATTGGTTCAGGAATTATTCACAAGATTTTGCACGAGCACCTTCGCGTAAGGAGGATAGTTTCCCGCTGGGTACCGCACAACCTCACCGAAGCTGTGCAGGCCTGTGTGGATTGGTGCCGTGATATGATACAAAAATTGGGTGCAGGCTCGTCACGGCGCGTTTACGACATTGTGACAGGTGACGAATCCTGGATTTATCAATACGATCCAGAAACAAAGCGTCACTCGACAGTTTGGCTGTTTCAAAATGAACCAACGCCTACGAAAGTGAAGCAATCGAGGAGCGCAGGAAAAATTTTGATCGCTAGTTTCTTCAGTTTGATGGGGTACCTAATTTCAATTCCACTTCGAAACCAAAGCAGCATCAACGCCAAATGGTATAGCACATAATGCCTACCAGAAGTTTTTTCTGCAATGAGCAACAAGCGACCAAACACCGAGCTCCGCGGGGTCCTTCTTCACCACGACAACGCGCCCGCGCACTCTGCGATCAAAACGAGGGACTTCCTGGACTTCACACCGGTCAGGGTCTTGGGACACCCTCCTTACAGTCCTGATTTGGCTCCATCTGACTTCATTTTATTCCCTAAAATTAAAAATCTCAAAAGCAGCTTTAAAGGATACAGTTTTCATCGCCGGAAGACGCGCTAGCAGTGTTTGAGAAGGCCGTGGAAGAGGTGTCTGCGGAGGACTGGAAAAAATGTTTTGAAAATTGATTCAGACGCAGGAAACTTTGTATAGGGGCTGGTGGAGAGTTCTTTGAAAAGATTTAATAAAAATATTTTTTTCATAGAAGTTAGTTTTTTAGTTTCTCAAAACTTTCTGAGTGTCCCACCTATGTATTTTTGGTATTTGTTTTTATTGCTATATTGTGGCTGTAATGTCACTGTGACCGCAGTCGGTCTATTGTGATCACCACTTTTTAATTTAGAGTTCACCGCTAAGCCCTGCGGCTGCTATAAACTGCAGGATTTTCTTAGGGGTAAGCTCCCTTATTTCATCTGGGGTTAAGACGTGTTTCCCCAGATGTGCATTGCGCTTGTGTATCAGCGGTCCGCATTCCCCCAGAACGTGAAGTGGCGTTTCATCACCCTCTTCACAGTATCTTCAGGTTCGCGTGTCGCTTAGCCATAGGTTGAACATGTGCTTGTTTAAGCAGCAGTGTCCTGTTAAGGCTCTCGTGACAATGCGCAGCTTATTCCTACTCAGTGATAGGAGAAGGTTTGTTTGCCTTTTGCTATAGGCTTTTATCAAAGCTTTAGAGTGGGCCATACCCGCCGATTCCGTCCAGTGCTTGAAGGCAGTCTCAAAACTAGAATCAGTGAGGGTTTTTTGAGCCAGGACTTTTAGTATTCCACAGAAGGGTTCAGGGCCGTGCTGCGTACCATTGGCCCCTGCTCTTGCGAGTTCATCGGCACGTTCATTGCCAATGTATTTTTGGTATCTAATCATATTAATCTTAATTCACGTTATATCACTGTAAAATTATTGTTTTTGTCAACCTATACTGTCCCACTGCTGAGCAAAGGTCTCCCAAATAATTCCGTCTCCCTGGTATCCCTACTTCCCTACTAATATTGTCCAAAATTATGCAAAATGGAACCACACGACAAATTTCGTTTTTTACTTCTATTGAAGAAAACTAAAGTGGTCTAAATTCTTATACATAAAAAAAATCCACAATGCTGTGATATCTACACTTATGTATGGAAGTGAATGCTGGGTGTCGCAGAAGAGACATGAAAGTAGTTTAAAATTGTTGATTAAATTTTATATTTAATTTAATTGGAATAACTTAGCTATTGCTTAATATTGTACACCATCAAGTATGGTATATCACAGAGATCTATATTCTAGAATTAAGACCTTCTATTGTAACCCATGTAGGTACTTACCTGTGATAACAATACATAAATTCTATTCTATTCTATTCAATTGTAAATGTGTCGAATGATAGTGTCATTGTTGCTATCACCTATACTTGTTAATTTTTTTAAACTTGATTCCAGGTTTTCAATGATTGTTCTGATTTGTGTTAGACCTTCGTACGAAGCTATGAGACATTGGTTTAAAAGTTTTATCACACCATGGATAGAAAAATATCACTATCCTGGTTATTATACCACTCCTATTACCACATATATCAACGGTACAGATACACAAATTCAGAGTACCAAATTTACACCTGATTATCGCGTAGAAGAAAAGATGTATGTTAAATACGGAATAAAAAATATGAAGGAACGAGAAAGGCCTTATAGGTTGTCGCCACTCTACAAGCAAGTTAAAGAAAAGTGGGAAACAATTGTAAGTGTTTTATTATATATTATATATGTTAACGTATCATCATATCAGGCACAACAGCGCATACATTTCTGATAGTTTATCAATACACTTTAATCTTAAGTTTACAATCAAACAGTGTTCAGTATTACGACTTTACTGATATTCTGAGATTTCTTGGTTCGTCAAATTGTGAACTTTTATCTAAATACAATGTAATATGTAATGTTCTCTGTATGGGATACAATCACGTGACCTTATCCAACCACTTCTTCCGCTTCGTTCTTCACCAATTAATAATTTGACGGTCGACCACCGTTAGATAGTAAACAATCGAAAATTTTATGCGTCACATTGTAATTTCATTCTGTTCACAATATTCCGCCAGCTTACAATCTCACTGGACTTTAAAATTATAAGACACTAATTGACCCGGCAAACTTCGTTCTGCCTTAGATTGGGTTACACTCTGGTAGATTCCCATTATTGAAGCACCTTGAGATATACTTACTACACTTTTTCATGTTGCTGTATGGTGCTAGAACAAAGAACGCCGATGGTTTGCCGACTCGACAACGTTATTTATACTCCAGTATGGTATCTTTTTTACGTTTCATCATCATTATCACCATCTTCAGCCAATATTCGTCCACTGCTGGACGTGGGCCTCTTTTCATCCAGTATGCGACTTCCGAAATTGTTTGAGTTAAAATTATTTTTATCTAGGCGGTTTTTTTTTTGTTATTTTATTTCAATATTTTCAGTGATTACATCTTACTACATTTGAATGAGACCACCGCAGGAGCCATACACTTTCAAATAAATAACTTTGATCGAAATTGTGTTTCTACCTGATATACTGAATACATCTGCGTAACCCTTTTGAGCATAGGTACAGGCGTGATGTTATGTTGTGTAATTGCGTAAACAATGCATATTTATGCGATAGCAGCAATTGCTGTTCATTTGCTGTCATTATTTGAAGAGTTCCGTTGTCTGTATTCGAAACTCATCATCAGATTTGTATGAAATTTAAATGGGACGGATGGATGGATTTCCGAATAAAACCCATTTGAACAAAAAGAAATTGCAAATCCGTCTACTTATATATGACGGAGTTATGGTCAAAGATACATTTTTTAAAAATTAACAATCGATTATATAAACTCCTCCTCTCCCATAGTCGTATGAATATCGTTGTCAAGTCGGCAAACCGTTCTTTTTAGAACCTTACAACAAAACGAAAAAGTTTAGTACCTATATTTCTATGTACTTCAATGAAGAGAATCGATCAGAGTGTAATCCCATCTTACGCGTAACTTAATTTGCCGAGCTAGCTAGTATACCTATGAAAAATAATAGATGTATAATAAGTCCTGTATGTGACTGCCTCATTAGTCTAGTGGTCCTAAGCGCGACTGCTACGCTAGAGTAATCTTACGCTAGAGTATCATTAAAATTCACCTATATACTCTGCCTGTATGGAGAGAACTGTTTTTACCGCAAAGTTCAATCAGCATTATTCAGTACACCATCAGTATTGCTCCGGTACTCGAAAAAACGCCAAACTAATCCCTTTTCTCCTTTAAAAAAGTACGGTAATTTGTAGTTGTTTGTATAGTGTCAAGTTCTAATAAACGTGACACCATTAATTTAATTACTTTATTAATTACAAAGAATAAACGGTGTTGAAGATGATAAATATAAAACACATCCTTAACTAAATTAAAAATTTTAAAAACCCCCGACAGTTGCATAGTTATTATATCTCGACCGATTTACATCAAACATAGCTAAGAACACTTCCGACTAATTCATTCATTTCCGGTTCATCCGTTCGGGAGCAAAGATGCCACAGGCAGACACACACACACAGAGACACGTCAAACTTATAACACCCCGTCGTTTTTGCGTCGGGGGTTAAAAATAATATGTTTCAAATAAAATAGTATACCTATCTATAGGCCGACCGTTTAACTCGCGTATCGCCTGCGCGGTAAGAAGGGAGCGGGGGGACATGTTAGCGGATAGGTGAAAGAGGTGCGCGGAGCAGAGAGCTTACGTCAAGTGCGGCAGTGCGCTGGCAGTGCTCGCAGCGCGCGGTTGGTATTTTTGTTACGGACGCTTGGACATTAACGCACAAGGTATACGACTGCCAAGATAAATCTCAAGATGAATCGCTCTTCCAGTTTTGCGAACAAAATTAACAAGCAAGCTAAACAAATAGCATACAATGTATATTCCTTTTTTAAAGCCAGAAAACAACATCATAATTCTGCAGAGTATCTTGAAGACGTAAACCTAAACAAACTTGTTGCTAAAGCTACAGGACTTTCGGTAACTACCATATGTAAAATAATAAAAGAAGGAAATGAACTGAAAGATGAACAAAATAATGTAAATTTTAAATCACCAAAAAAATTAAACAAATCCGAAAGAAAAAAATTGAAGTTGACAGTTTTACAGAGGGCGTTGTTAGAAGAAAAATAACTCAATTTTATACGGTTTTTAAGAAGGTTCCTACGTTAAAAATTTTGAATGCGAAACTCAGAGAAGAAGGAATTTTAAATAGTGGCCGAGAATATTTGAGAACATTGATTCATAAACTTGGCTTTCGATTTAAGAAATGTCAATCAAAAAGAAAATTACTGATTGAACAACCAAACATCGTATCGTGGCGGTGGCATTATCTTAATGCGATAAAGAAGCACAGAAGAGATCAAAGAAACATTGGTTACCTCGATGAAACATATGTCAATTCGTCATTAAATGTACCAGCGTGTTGGCAATCCAATGAAGAACGAGGGGTGCTGTCGCATATTGGCAAAGGGCCACGTTTAATTATTGTACATGCTGGTGGACAAGCCGGATTTATCGATGGAGCTCTTTTAATTTTTAAATTCAAAAGCAAAACCGGATGTTTATCATAGCGATATGAATTTTGTAAACTTCAGCAAATGGACTAGAGAAAAGCTATTGCCAAATTTACCGCCAAGCTCAGTTATTACTATGGATATACGCCGCATACCACTCGGTACAAGAGGACAAAAAGCCTACACTGACATCCACAAAAGCCACCATGCAGACCTGGCTGCAAAGACACAATGTTGAATTTGATACGTCTTTAGGAAAATGTGATTTATTGAATTTAATTAAACAACACGCGACAGAAAATACTTACAAAATAGATGAAATTTTAAAGGCATAGATGAAATGAAGTCTTACGACTGCCTCCATATCATCCAGACTTGAACCCAATCGAATTGGTTTGGGGGGATATCAAAGGACAGCTCGCAAAAATTGAAATTGATTCTAATTTAGACAAAAAGAAAAATACTTAAATATATTTAAATAAATTCGGCAAATAACTGTTCCAGTACAGTTATTTGCCGAATTCTCTGTAGAAAAATGGGTTAACTGCGATAAACATGTACAAACTATTGAAGATGAATATTGTCTGCACGATATCATCGTTGATGAAGAGGTGGACCGATTTATTATTAATTTGCAAGATTCTGACTCCTCAAGCTACTCAGATAGTGATGATGATTCAAGCGATATGGATATAAGTGACGAATAGTCCTATATTTTTTTTATCTGTGGTTAAATATTTCTTAAACGGAGTTAATTATTATTTTATGATTTTGTACCTATGAAGCTATTATAAAATATTTGTAAAACTTAAAAATAAATACTTAAAAAAGATACTTATTATTTTATTCTTTACCAACAATGTCTATCTCGAGATAAATCTTTGGATTATTGACTCCGTGTGTAGCGTTACCCGCCCCGCTCCCTTCTTACCACGCAGGCGATACGCGAGTTAAACGGTCGGCCTATATGCTTTGATTGTTTTGAAATTTCTAGTCAGTAAAAAACCGATACTTGATTTTATTAATAAAAGTTAATTTACGATAGTAGTACATCACTATTTAAGAATTGCAAAAAACTGGCAACCCACGTAATGTCAATTTAGTCTCAGAGATTAAAAAACGGACTATAGAAGAAAATGAGGACAGATAAATAATAAACTGCCCCACTTCCTAGAAACTGCCCCTACAATAACCAAAAAGTAATAATTTAAAACTGCCCCTAAATTCACCAAAAGGTATTCATTTAAAACTGCCTCTAAATTCACTAAAAATATAATTTAAACACTAAGTACTCATTTATTTCGTCAACGCATTTTAACCGTGCCATTTCTGGGCAACGGTCTCCTCTACGTTGGCCCACAACATAGGTCTTATAGTTTCGGAAAAAAGTGGCTGTGACATACGGACGGGCAGACAGACATGACGAATCTGTAAGGGTTCCGTTTTTTGCCATTTGGCTACGGAACCCTAAAAATGGCGATAAAAAAATCGATCACACCGTGCCCTTTTATTTATTAAAAATCGGTTTGCTCTCGTTTACTGATGTACGGTGGCCAGCACATCAAGTAGGTAACCACAAAATGTCAAATTTTGTCAGTTGATTTTGAACTTTATCTTCTCTTCAGCAATTTAAGGTTTAAAATCCTACTGGCGACTGTACTTTTATCACTGCAACAAAATTCCTCTTGTAAGTAGGTAATTATCTCTTAAGTTATAAGTACCTAAAACTAGTAAGTTTTATTTGTTTTCACTGTATTCCACAGGACAATGCCATGAATTTGGGGTGTTACTGTTGTACAACATATAGAAGGCATATCTTGCTTGCTGGCTGCGCTGTTATAACTACTCGGCACATTCTAACGACAGCGAACCCCACTGTCTTAATTCTAAGGTCATACGGACAAAAAAAAACTTTAGAAGGCATTCTCGGTGGCTGGTACGACGTTGATGCAAACGTTTGGAACAGTTCTATGTATTTCTCGCCTTCAAGAATACATATCCACCCAATGGTAAGATCTAACTCAAATCTAGATTAAATTATTGTGAACATTTAAGTGTAATGCAGATACTAGTGACCTCGGTCATCAGTTCAACATGTTTCTGTAACATGATTTACACCTGGCTGCAATGTCGTCATGCTCCCTTAGATGTCACTGCTTGCGGTAGCGTCATTGGTCGGGTCACCCCCTTCCCGCTAAAATGGGTGATGGCTGATCCGTGGTGATTGGTCAACTTGCTAGCTATAGTGTCTTTATATATGTATATGTCGGAACAGAAAGCCGATCAGAGTGGTTGTCTGCTCCAGAGAACATAATGTGTGGGCGAAGTGTAGGGTAACGAACACAGATATATCTTATTTATATTTCTATGGTAACGAGCAACAAAAGAAAGCACCTGAAGTCGTATGGCAGTTCCTAGACTAGTTGTCCGCGCGGCTGCCCGCAGAGAAGTGTGTCCCAGCAATCGAACATGCTCGTGTTTGGCCCCCGCGTCCTTCAATCTAGACTCCGTCGAAGCGTGATATCACAGCGCTTGCGTCTCGTTGTGAAAATATAAACTTTCACCCCCTATTTCAACCCCTTCAAAACGATTTTTTGCAATAAAAGGTAGCCTATATCCTTGCTCCAGCTTTATTCTATCCCAGTACCAAATTTCATCAAATTCGGTTGAGTGGTTTAGGCGTGAAAGCGTAACAGACAGACAGAAAGACAGATAGACAGAGTTACTTTCGCATTTATATTAATATATTAAGTAGGGAAGTAGGGATATATATACATTTTTTTCTTTTATAACTCACAAGTTGACTGGGTCGCCTTGTAGGTCCTAGTTATCATGCATAATATTATTTTGTTTTCTAATGTTAATTGTACGATATTAAAATGTAAATGTTAGTACCTACTATGTAGGTTAGCTTTAACTCGTATCGGATTTATAATAAACTTCTCTGACAGTTTTGAATAAGTATTTCACATGACCTACACAAATGTCTCAGGTATCGTTGTGCGACGGGTCGTTGAGCTCCCTATGAAATGGTTGAGCTACACGATGACTGATGTACCTATGCGTGCCGTCAGTTAGGACAGGTCAACTCAAAGCTGCTATAAATGCTCTTTCTCCAAAAGGCCTGTTCAGATTTTGCCCTACATTGTTAAACTCGCATATCTAATAATATAACTATTGTCTGGACTTTAAAACAGACCATGTTTCTCTAAGTTTGTTTCGACGTTTCTTCTCAGAGTTCGTCAGAGAGGCAAAGTCGGCGCCATCTAGCTTAAAAAAATAAAAGTGTTTTTAAAACATCTCTTTACAGAAATAAATCATCATAACATTTTATTATTCTGTTGGTAGGTACTTATTTATACATACCAATTTCATTCAAAGAATTCTTAAACACTTACTCAAAAACACTCGATGGATGACGAAATTGAGAGGCAAATATAGCTGAGATGAAGAGCCTTCCGCAAATGTAAAGATGTGCTCAAGTCCCAGATCCCACTGACCCAAGACAAGGGTCTTAATGACTTGACTGAATGTCATGACTCATGTTTGGGAAACATGGACACTTACGCTTATTTGGCGGGAAGTTTTCCCTCCGTGGGACCGGGTCCGAAATGAGTAGTTTCCCCAACGCACAAAAATTACTGCATATTAAAATAGCACTGGGCTGGTCGGTCATATAGAATACAAAATATGACAGATTCTGATGGAATGTGCTGACAAAAATATCGTAAATCTGTTTCGTAAATTTTGATAACATTTTGAGGAATTTCGTTATATCGAATATTTTGTTTTGTACAGTGTGTGTATCAGGCCAAAGTAACCTGAAAAATAGTAATAACTAAGTACTTTTTCAGTATCAATACGACACTGAAGTAAATGTGTCCCACCCACTACCTGTTATGTACGACCTTTCGGTTTGGGCTGCCACATATCGTTTTTATGGTCATGCGCTCTCTTGGTCCGGAGCTATTTTGTGCTTTCGGGCAGTATCTGGATGGTAAGCTAATTTATGTTTTTTTAAATATATATAATTATTATTTCTTCTTTATTAAAATGACCTAACTTAACCAAACCCATCAACCAATTTTAATATTTGCGAATGATAGTACTGCGGATGGTGACCCGTACGACCGAGCCCGCTAAATATTGTCAAAAACTGTGCTAACTAGGTACTTACCAAAACGACAAAAACTAACGATTTTTACAGTTGTGAACGTAAGTAGTTAGTTAGTAGTTACTGTCAAAGTTACTTTCATCCTGAATCCTGAATGTGTGAGAGACCTACAATTAGCGAAAAACAAAAACTAAGTAGGTAATAATTTGGATTTCGAACAATACACATTAATCATTTTTCCTCACTTTTTTTAAGGTTCGAATATTCCTCTAGTATTCCTCGAATATATGATCTTGGCGTAGTCGTTGGATATCAATTTATGAAATCTTATAAACGCCGACCACTGCCCTGGTATAAGTATGGAGTAAAAACAAAAGAATATGTGTTTCCTTGCCCCAAGGTAGGTACCAATTTGAAGCATTTTCGAATTTAAAGGTAGGTACTAATTCTAACACTAAACTTACTTATAAACTGCAACTCAGTTTATAAGTTTAACGTTAGGCGACAGCCAGACAAAAATCACGTAAGACGAAGACTTGATTTATTTTCAATTTAGACATGCAGAGGAACAAAAAATCGCATAGAGCTAAAAATTGGTATTAATTTTCGGAACTACGTTCGTAAATGACTGCTGAAAGTCCCCCATCGATCCTGCACAATATTTTTCGAAATCAGATCCCGAATTTTTTTCGGGTTTTAAAAAAAGCGCGATTACTTGAAAATTATAAACATTTCTTAAATCTATACTGTCACAAATAAACTGCGTACATATACCTACCTAAAGGTTTTAGAGATCTACGATTCTGCAAAACGTTATCTACTCCAGCGGGAAACGCAATATCTCGAAAACCTCACGATGCACAAATTATAATTTCGACGCATATTTTTCACAAATATAAGCTCTCTGCCCATGCACAATATTTTTCTCTCCGATCATTAGTTTAGAAATTTCCTGCTGGAACAACGTTACGCACATAGGAATCGTTAATTCCGTTTATTTCTATCACATTTACAGCAGATTACGCACTAATAATACGTTCCACTCATATCACTCTTTATCTAGAGCTATGTTCCTGCTGGAGTACCTGACGTAGGTAGGTACACGACCGAATAATAATTATTCACAAAAATGTAGTGTGAAGTCGACCTAATAACAAAATTACCAACAGCTGGTCATGTAGATATTACGACGACCTCACACCTCACCTCAGTCCACCCGTGACCATGGATTCTGTAAGGGATCCGAAACGGATCGGGAATAAAATAATTATATCAATATAACGATAACGATAAAATCCGTAAAAAGCAGTTTTATTTCAAGATCTTTTTATTTTCAGTCCGACTGGCATTGGTACCATTGTGTGAAGGGAGAATATTGGGGCAGATTCGGCTTCGACTCTGGTGGATCACTTCATTTGATGATGGAAAAGAAGTCTTATCGTGTTGATGGCTTTGTTGGCATGTGTTCATTCTCTATGAAGCTCAGAGCATATCAAACAACTCATTATTTTACGGTCGTGGATACATGGCCAGTGCTGGATTTCCTATATGACGCTTATTTAGGACTGCAACCAAATGTTTGGTTAGACGATAGATTCCAAGACACAAAGTGGGCAGCTCCAATGCCTTGGTGGGGGGAATATATCCCACACACTTACCATTTTGGTTGGGAATATCCTAATTTCGATCCATTACCAGTCTATCGCCGCTGATCGATGCATGGCAAATGTGATGTCTTAATGATGTTCTTACTATGATAAGATATGTTTATAGGTAGTTATTCTTGCTCATAGATAAACATTTTCTTTACGACTAGTACATAGTGGTAGACAGCCATATAAAACAAAAAATATTGTACCTAAACGACCTTTTTTCATTTACCTATGTGATTTTAATATTGCATTTTTTTTATTATTACTTGTATCTCCACTTATGATATCACAGCATGCCTCCCGGCAGGCGGGCCGTGGGACACAGGTCCAACGCGCAGGGGCCCCATGGAAAACTTGCACTTGATAATAATTAGATCAAGTTTAAGTTCTTGTTTATCTAATATCCAAACAAGCAAAAAAGGTTGTCAGATCGCCGTCAGCGATAAGACCGCCCTTAGTCCAAATACCGGCACGTAAGTTGGACTAAAACTAATGTACTTAGAGGGGGAAAGTTTACGCAGTGCATTTGCGTGCAACATGTACTAAAAATCGACAAGTGTGCATCTGCCATTTTAGTTCAAGTTATTGGTACCTATTGTTCAAGTTTTTTTTTATGTCCAATAAAGAATATTATATTCTATCCAAGTATGGGATGGGGCACCAACCTACACCTAATAATGTTATTAGTCACTGACATAAATTAAATTCTATAGTAATATGTTTCATCAATAGATGTCGTTGTCACCTTAGGCTGATAGTCCCTGTTTGGGCGCCCAATCAAAATATGTTTTTGATTTTCGTACGTTGCACGTAAATTACTATTAATTGTACGTAAATTAGGTACACACATACCTAATTTGCGATAAACCTAAAAATATTTGAATTTGGCGCCCAATAACAGATGATACGCCTTAAGACGTAAGAATATGGAAGAGAAACTCGACATCATAGGCAATGGTCTCGGTAGCTTAGTTGGTAAAAGCCACCGGACCGACCTGGAGGGACGCAGCTTCGAACACTGCCCGCCGCCCAATTTTTCTTTCGCTTAAAATGTACATCTTTAAGACATTTAGCATTTATTTATCCTAAATACCTACAATAAAAAATTACTAATAATTTGAAAACCTTAGGTTAGTATCTAACTAACGTTACCCACGAACTTGGTGCCTATGACATCCTAATAAATATGAAACAATAATCTGGTGATTTTATTTAAGTACCTACATATTCTCTTTTATTATTATATTTACCTACATGTAATTGATCGAATTCTACAGGACTAAATTATCCCTGAGTAACATAGGCTACATATAAGTGATCCCTGCTAATACTTCAATAATGTAACCCACGTATGTAGACTGCCTCGTTGGTCTTGTGGTTCCAATCGCGACTGCTACGCTAGAGGTCTTGGGTTCGATCCCCAGGTCGAGCAAAGTGTTATTGAGTTTTTCTATGAAATTCTCAGTAGCAGCTCGGAGTCTGGATTTGTGCCCGGTGAATGGCAATAGGCTCGCCCCCTATTACATGGGACCCAAACATACCGGCGAACTGTGGGTGTACCTACATTAAGTACACCTCTGCCTAACCCATTGGGGAATACAGGCGTGATGGTATATTATGTTATGTAACCCAAGGTGTAAACAAATTATCCATGTCTGTAATTGCATGCACTGTGGAAACTATTATTTATCAAAAAAAAATGTCTACAATATTTAAAGAAAATATCTACAAAAAACTTAATTGTATATATTTATTTTATTTATTTAATAAGCACACCAACAATACAATCCTACAGCAAACCTGACCTATATGAAGTTATTACCATTATAACTTACTTAAAATGCATAAGTAAGCATAAATATAATGATTAAACAAAACTATAGACATTAGGTCTCAGATCAAATAAAAAGTTAAGATGGAACTTTGCGAACAAAGAAGTGAGGCCGGCTAAAACTACACCTAACGGTGTACAACACACAATTACACGCACACATGAATACCGAAACTACACTATATCTTGTCAGTCGAGCTATCGAGGTCGACCTACCAATGTTTCGAAAGCTCGTCTGACAAGATAAGGCGTACTTAACTATTACATACGTGCGTGTAATTGTTCGTTGTACACCATTAGGCGTAGTTTTAGTCGGCCTCACTTCTTTGTGCGAACAAAGTTCCATCTTAACTTTTTATTTGATCTGAGCATTAGGTAAACAATGAAAAATTACTGTCCACAAGATAGGGAGTGCGATAGTATGGAATATTATTATGTTAATTTTCATTATGTTACTTGATATTATTGTCTAAAATATAAATAGGTACATAATGTATATTATACATTACATACATTTGTTTACTTATCTGATTGCTGAATAATTGTACATGTATCTATAATTGGCCATGCATTAAGGTCATATTATGGTTCACATCAGTCTTTGAGGTCATCTGTGCATAATGTGCATATATTTTAACATGATTAGCCTGCTTTATCCCAGATAGGAAATTCATACAATGTTTAAACTTAATATAAAGTTTATTAGAGGTAAATGCTGAAACGCTCAAGTTAAATTGTCTTTCAATAACAAACTATTGATAATTATAGTCTGGCTTGTGAAACCCTTCCCTTGATTTACTGGCATGCAATTCCATGAAATGGAAAATACACTATGGACACTGTACAACAAAAAGTTGCTTATCTTCCACTGTCAATCAACACAACAGATCATTCACAAGCCTTTGCTCATTAACTCCTAAGAGCTATGGAGCTGTCATGATGGATCATCATCAGAGTCGAGCTCATCTGAAGAGTCATTTGAAGAATCACTGCTATCTGATGAATCAGTTTCATCATCACTTTTCTCATCAATGTAGACTGGATTTTTTCTATGTAAGCCTGTTAGTAATGACATTGAAGCCATTCGAACGGCTACTTCATTCTCCATTATAGTATCCACCTCCTCTTGCTTAACTAATTCTGCAGCTGCCTCTAATTCTTCAATATCTAAGCCTAAATCTTTCTTTGTTATTTCAATATTTGCTATATTATTGCAGAGCTCATCCAGTTCCTCATTTCTACATTTCTGTAGAAAAACTAAATAGTCCTTAATGTATAGTTGGTTAAGTATGTACCGAGCATCATTACTGGCATTGAACATCTGATGAATTTCAATCATACATTTTATTACAAACTTTTTGCCTTTTCTTAAAAGACATACAAGATCATTTTTTACTTTTTTGCATAATTCAAAGTTTCTAAATATTGGATATATTAATGCTCGCCTGTAACAAGCACTGAGAACTTGTCTCATGTCCTGAAATGTACAGAACCAACTTAATGTTGATGACAACTTGTTTATAGTCCAGCCTGATTCAACAGTGCTTTCATTCAAAGTTGATCGCTTATCATAACAATATGCATAAAGTATATCAACTAATCCATATAGAACCTGTTTGTACTCATTCTGGTTAAGCAAATAGTGTTTGTTTGGTAATTCTTTCAGTACCCCAACTTCTTCATCTGAAAATTCTCCATCATTATTAAAATTTGGATCACCCCAGGTTGATACAGCTGATATGAATGGTTCAAGGAGTTCATCATCATAAAAATCTGCTAGGTAATGGTCTGATGAAAATTTATCATTTTCATGCTGTATTCTCTTAACTTGGCGGTCTTCAACAGACACATTCTCAGGAACTCTCAATTCAAAGATTTGAGGAAATTCTATTCCAATATTGCTAAATTCAGTTGTTATTTTATTAGCAAATCCATATGAATATTGGTTACTGTAATCTTCTGTCACATTATTCTCATTTTCTAAAGTGATTCCATCTTCTTCCAACATTTCTACTAGATTTGGATTTACGTCGGGTATGTCCCTTGGTGCCAACAAACTTGTGATCATATCGAGATTCTCAAAATGTTCACCTGAAACTTCTTTATCAAAGGTTAAATTGAAGTCTCCCAAGTCACATAGGTACGAACCCTTAGAGCTATCATTATCGACGATTCTGCCTGGCAGGCGCAGTCGAAGGAAATACGGACTGGACACAAATAGAAAATTTTCACCATCTACGTCTATTTCAGTATCACCAATGTTTGTGTATGGTGCGTGCACGTTTATAAAGACATGATTATTATCTTGAGTTATCTTGAAACGCGGAGTCAACATTTTGCTTTAACAATGGTATTATATTCTGCACAAAGTCCACAATAATAATATTATCATATAAACATCACTTTTAATTGATTCTTACTGATATTGTTAAAAAAAGAATTAGTTTTTGATTAGAGACTGACAGCTTGAATGCTTGCTGCTTGTTTGCTTCTTCATTTGATTGATTGAAGTCACACACACACACACACACACCTGAAGAATTACTAGGGATGTAAAGTAAAAAATAGACGATTTAAAAAATCGATAAAAATCCATTTTCTATTAGTAATTATTATTGTTATTAAATTGATTATTTATTAATCGATTTTTTTATTTTAAACGTCACTCATCGATTTTTATTACTGGTGCATACAGTCCGTTTCAAATCTCGGTGACTGAATATAAACATGCTAAATATCAAATTTACAATAATGTCATTTTTGTAAATTGGACATTTAGCATGTGTCAATTCGGTCTCAGAGATTTTGAAACGGACTTATACATACTAAAAATAACAAGGCAACACCGCTACCTAGTTCATTCGATCGGGGAATCTCTGTTTCTTTCTGATAAAGGCGGATCGTTTTTTTTTCTTTGTTCATCTTCATTATTTGCCAACTTCGAGCAACACGGTATTTGCCATGCAATATGTGGCAATTAATTACAAAACAATAGCTTTAACCTTTAGATATGGAGGGTAGAAAGTAAGGAAGACCATCTTGTACGGGGGATTAGTCGAAAAAGTGTCCACTTTTATACAGCAAATTATTGTTCGAACACTCAGCGAACTAGCGCTAGTGTAGCAAGTGGAAATGATATGAATGTAGCAGTTATAAGCAGAGTGAAGTGTGCTGAGTTGAAAAAATTAACATTTCTCTTGACTTCTGTAGTTAAGAAATATGCAGTATTTAAAATCTCAAACTAAACTGTAATTTAGTAAATAATAACCTATGAAACTCCTGAAATAAAAATAATTAAATTTTTAAAATTCTTCCACTTGCTACTATAGCGCCACCTTAATTTGCTTCCTTTCAATGGACACTTTTTAATACACTGAGATGGTCCTCCTTACTTTCTACCCTCCATACCTTTAGCACTGGCTCCAAAGAAATAAGTACGTACCTACTGTAAATAAAGTTGATTAGAACTGCGAACTTAATCGCATTTCTGAAAAAACTATAACCCATACAAACATAGTTTTTTTTCAAAAATGTGATTACACATCGATTCATGTGTCACATCAATCAACATTCACAATTCTGTGAAAAGTCAAGAATTAAGGAGTGTAGAAAGAAAGGAGGACCATCTTGTATGGGGGATTAGTCGAAAAAGTGTCCACTTGTATACAGCAAATTATGGTTCGAAAACTCACCGAACTAGCGCTAGTGTAGCAAGTGGAAATGACATGAATGTAGCAGCATAGTGAAGTGTGCTGAGTTGAAAAATTTAACATTTCTCTTGACTTCTGTAGTTAAGAAATATGAAGTATTTAAAATCTCAACTATTTACGTAGTCAACTGTAATTTAGTAAATAATAACATATGAAACTCCTGAAATAACGTGCATAGTGATTTGTTTTTTATGCAATTTCTTTGATACATTTTTGTTATTTTAATGATTTTATTGTTGTTAATACAAAAAGAACAAATATAGACGCAATGGGAAAACTTTGTTCAGTGAAAAGTTGTCCAAGTGGACGAAAATTGAAAAGTAAAAGAATTGATACGTCTCAACCTAGATCTTTTTTTCGACCAACAGTATGTACTCGTATAATCAATATTTATTAACTATTTAAAGATACAGAAGTTAAATGAAAACGACTGACTATATTACTACTCTAATAATTTGTGGCGCTCTTTTTAAAATTCTTCCACTTGCTACTACAGCACCACCTTAATTTGCTCCCTTTCAATGGACACTTTTTAATACACTGAGATGGTCCTCCTTTCTTTCTACACTCCATATCAAGAAATGAAGAAAAAGCGGTGCTGACATTTTAACGTCTGTAAGCGTTTTGTTTTATCGTCGTGTTTAAAAATACTTGAACAGTTTCATTCTTAGTTTGGATTGGAGTGGGTATTTTTTTCAGTATCGCTGTTTATCCTCCCAAAATTTCATTTCAATGTTTGGGAATAATTATCAAAATCTTTCGTGCAAAGGAAGTCTATTTTAGGACATTGAAAGCGTACCTATTATTAGTGGGGCTTGTGGGCGGAACATGTAGGTGGAGAGGACATGTAGCATACTCATCGACTTTCTTTTTATTTAAGTTTGTCTAGCGACTCTGACCGAGTGATATAAATTATTTCTCGTCTAACTTAATTTAAAACCCTTACCTTGTAAACATTCTTATAAAGCTTTATTATTATTTCATCTTTTCCTAGATTTTCTACTTTTGTGGTATTGGCTACGAACTAGAATTGACGTTTTGATATTGTTTATTTAATCTGCGATTTGCAAAATAGGTTCAAATAAGTTGTCACATTCATGACATTGACATATTGACAAATTAATAATCGGATTCAGATGAAAAAAATCGCGAATCGTCTGTGTAAATAATCAAAACAAAAAGTCGACTGAATTTGATTGTAATTATAATTATTTTCTTGTCTTTTTACTGTGTATTGAAAATTCTATTTTATGAACGGACATCAGTTTAAATTGTGTAAGTTATGCCAGTCGGTCGAAAACGTTGGAATCTACATGGTAAGTATAAATGAAGTGTATATTAAACATACACATGAAATATTATAATTCAATGCCCTCATTTCATACATTAATTTTGTTCTTAAAGGATGTTCAATTTTGTCACAAGTTAGATTACCACTTATGGTTTTAACAGTTTAAACAATCAATTTATGTTTGTTTATCAGATAGATTTGGTATTAGATAAGTAGGTATTGATATAACAAATGGGATTTAATCACAAATCAAAGCGAAAATAAGGGGATGCTATAGGAATTTTAATATTTTAACTTTTTCAAATTAGGTTTAAGAATACTGTCTGTATCATCAAATTATTGAGCAAGTAGTGTTTGCCTGTAATTGGTTATGCAGTAATGCAAAATTTGTAATTAATCATAAGGCAACCATATAATTCACAACTGTAATAACTGTTGGCAGACCACAACAGAATGCAACTAGCTATGATTCTTATTTTACTTATAAACAATATATAAACATATAGCAACATTTAAACTACAGAATGCAACTAGCTATTGTTGCATTCTGTAGTTTTTGCCCTACCCGTCTAGGAAAAATAAATCATCGGTCATAAATACTCAGAAAATGTATCATTAATAATGTATTTAGATTATTATTTTACTTAAATGAAGTTGTTGCTGTAGTAAGTATACTTTCTAAGGTTTCTCTTGCTCCAGATGGACCACAAGGCTCTCTAAGGAGGTTGCGCAACCAGTTAGCAGAGGATGGCTGTGCTGAGTCACAAGTGGTTCTTGCTAAACAACTTTTGGAAGAAAAATGTGGTAAGTTATTTTTTTTTAAATAGTTTACGCATAATAACTGTTTGAAATATTTATTGCTTCATTACCAGCCATTAAAGTTAAAGATCTCTGTAATATTGCTGTCAGTGAAATGAAAATATATATCTACATCACTGTGTTAAGGGCTGGCTGTTGATTTATTAAAAATAACAGGGTTAGTGAAATATTTAAACTAAGTTTTTGAAATCAGAGAAGATTCTCTGATCTTTTTCTGCAAAACAATTGAATATAGAATTTGTATGGCACAATGAATTGTGACATTACAACTATTTACTATTATTATTATTATGAGCCTGTAGTGTCCCACTGCAGGGCAAAGGCCTCTCCACTCTTCTTCCACTTCTCTCTGTTTGTTGCCGTACAGGACCAATCTTTTTTATAAAGTCCAGCTCATCCCGCCATCTCCGCCTGGGCCTGCCTACTATCTCTTTTTACTAGCATATTTGATAACCCCTCATACTAAGCTAAATGCTTGTATAATGAGTGGGTTTACATCCATAGTGCAATGGGTGAGTTTCGAACTGACGAGCACATGTACGCAAGTCCGACGACCTAGCCATAAGGCACTACCGCATCTCTATCTAGTATAAAAGTAAATTGCTTATAACTTCATTATTTGTGAACCAATTTTATGGTAACAATTTAACACAGCCACAAAAAATGATCAATTAACTAGCCCATTACAAAATTGATGCATAAAATTTATTTAATTGAATATAATTATAATTTGAATGCCCTTTCTAACTTAATTTAGTGAGAGAGTGGGCCATAATCCACCATGTGGGTCTAATCTTTCGTTCTAGGACATGCCGGTTTACTCACAATGTTTTCCTTCGCCATAGAAATACATATGCACCAAAATTTTTAGAAATTTCCATGAGATTGGGAAAAACGAGATAAACGAGTAGAGAAGAAAGAAATGAAAAGCGATTAGGTGTAACTTGCGTTACATCTACCACCTACTTATTTTATGAATAATGTCATTGCAGAAATTGAAAAAAATACCTATTTATTGTCTGGGTACATAAGTATGCACAAGTGTTTAGTGTGCACATAAATGAAAATTTCATACCTTATAGCTAATTAAAAATGGTTTCAATAGTATTGCATTTGCATAATAAACATTACTTTAAAATTTAAAATGATTGTAAGATATACGGTATATCTGACAAAATAAAGTATGGTAACCTAGGTATAACTTATACCCAGGTTATCTTACTCATGTATTGACTGCAATAAAATCACACTTCACATTTGCAATGCCGACAATGTTGTAAATTTTAACATATTGTTGCAGTATTAGAGGCTGATAAAATATCTAACTTCAAACAAGCCTTGGAATGGTTGATCTGTGCTACTGAACAGGCACATCCAGAAGCCAGAAGAATGTTGAGAAGGTATGTCTTATTGTGTATCGATTTGTTTTTTTTTTTAGCACATCATCATTTAACAACATTCTTTTATTATATAATTGCGCGAAGTGGCGGTGCATGTCTTAGTTTCGAATTCGGGAGCATGCGATGATTTGGCAATTTAACTGTCATATAACTAGGATAACCCGTAGTAGACTAGCGTGGTGAACTTACAGCCTAATCCCTCTCATTCTGAGGGGAGACCCGTGCCCAACAGTGGCATATTGTAATGGGTTGATAATGATCATAAAGCGCAATACACACTAAAGTCGCTAACTCGCCGACACAACTGGTTTGTGGGCCTATATGAAAAGAATTATGCCGACAACGTATGCCCGCGCGTATTTTAACCAGACACATTTTGATTTTACGAGCGATGGACAACCTACCTACTTCATAAAATGTCACTGGAAACTTGAAAATATCGTTACTGTATAAGTAATCACATAATTAAATTAATTAGGTACACTATGACTTACGATAGTTTACGAACTAACGATGGCCGTCCGTCAAATTGTGAGTAGAACGAAATGAAACGAGGGCTCTAATTGGTTGAAAAGTGTCACGTGATTGTATTCTCCCGCCCATCGCTGCATTCATTTGTAACCGATTGGAACGTAAAATAAAATAATAGGACAAACAAAAAACAACACCGACTAATCAGAGTATAGTTCACAATTTAACTGTCAATAGAATACCGGTTAAATTGTAATACTGAGCACTGGTTGGTCCGTAGTTTTTGTTGTATCTTGGCTCACAATCTGACGGCCACCGCTAGAATATGAACTACTTATTGAAAAGTTGGACTGCCTCATTAGTCTAGTGGTCCTAAGCGCGACTGCACCGCTAGAGGTCCTGGGTTCGATCCCCAGGTCGAGCAAAGTGTTATTGGGTTTTTCTATGAATTTCCCAGTAGCAGCTCGGAGTCTGGATTTGTGCCCGGTTAATGGCAATAGGCTCGCCCCCTATTACATGGGACCTAAACATACCGGCGAAGTGTGGGTGTACATTAGTACACCTCTGCCTAACCCTTCGGGGAATACAGGCGTGATGGTATGGTATTTCATTGAAAAGTACGCGTCATATTGTAATTTTAATTGGCCTGTTTACAATACTGCTTGATTATAAGATTACGTGAGTACCCATAGATTATAGTCACTGTCATACGTCGCCGTCCTGACACAAAAAAACAATCGGGATCAAAGTTTTGGTACGAACACTGAACACGTTCACAACTGTACAACCCTTTTTAAAGTTTTTGCTTTACTAAAACTTTACTATTTGTAAAAATTCTTGTGGCACAAATATCCAGACCCGGAATGAAAGGTCAACAGGGATGTCAAAACTAATCTCTAACATCCGGGATAAACCTCCATGCTTGTTTAAAAAGGAAACAGTATAGATATCGTTAAACGTCATTTTGACATAGAATAATAAAACGTATGTAATAGAAACGTCCCGGCATCTAAATAAACAATTGTTCCATTATACCAATATTCCGCGAACGGCAATAGCATCAGATTCCCGATAATGATATGAGGTAATACACTATTGTGATGAATTACTGACATACCGTATCAACGTAAACATAAACATGCGGCTAATCTGACCAGCATTATGTCGGAGGACGCGCAAAGCGACAGTTTTTTGCGATTTGCGATTTTTTTAAACAAATTTAAATGTGAACGTTTATCAATGAATGGGAATTTAAATGATTTCGCGCTCTGGAAGATCAAATGGGATAGAGTACGCGATGAGTTGCGCCATTCAATGTGAGACAGTTTTTTAACCTTATTGTAAAGTTACTCGTTCATATCTTCTGTATTGTGCAGAAAAAAATCGTTTACCGTGGTAAGTTGCAGAGAGACACCAAATTGCGTGTAGATACTTTTATAAAATTACCTTTTCTGAGTCTAATCTGACCAGCATTGAGGATTTGATCTCATAACAGGGCCAAGACATGTGACGGAGAATAATGTCTCCTGGATTCGCTACTATATTATATAGTAGTAGATGGAGGAAGACTGGTGATTTGTTACCATATAATCATGCGTTGATTATTATAGTACATTAGAACAGCTTTTTCGTTCTGAGAAAGTTGAGGTTATTTACTATAGTGTATCCCGCATTGTCATCGTGGTAGTGAATCTTTCGACCAGTGGTGGCGACTACCACGAGTGGTGAACTCTGGTAGGCACGCAATGCTATCATTAGACGTATTTATAACGGGCAGCAGTGAAAACAAAACATATTTGGTTTTCGAGACGTGAGAATGTCGAGACTGACATTGTCGCGCTGACGTGTAAATCCAATACACTGTAACTCGAGTTACAGTGTTTTGCCTTAAGAGGAGTGTCCCTCGCGAACGCAACAATGTTGCACAGTTGTCGCTGTCTCTATCCCTCGCGATGCGAACGCGTGCCCGAGAGGAGAAACAACAACATTTTCACGCGTATTTCGTATGTTCCGAATTTTGGAGATTACTCCTATAATATTGCTAATATGTAAAAAAAAAATCTTGTAAAAAAATATTCACTATATTATCTGGGTTTCCTTCGAATCAGAATGTTTCTGTATTGATACATTGTCGAGAAATACTAGCATAAAGTTGGGCCGTTTTTCAACGAAAATTGCCAATCTTTGAGCTCGTGTAACTTTTTAACCGTAAATTGAAATAAAATTTTATAAATTATTACAGAAACACGTATATTAATGATAAGATTGTTACTGCAAAATTTCAATGACTTTCATTGTTTAAAATTCAAGCAAGGGCCAAAATGCGTTTGATGGGGCGCGAAGCGGATACTATCCTCTTAATAGCGCTCATTTGATTATTTCGAGGCCGTTACATATCCCTAAATTAATATTTTTTAATTTTATAGAACGTAGACGGAGATATGAGCACATACAAAACACTGTATTTTAGTTACATTTATAGTTTGTTATGGCATAACACTGTGATTGAAGATATAGTGTTTTGGTTGAATAAGTTTATGCGAGATTAGTTGAAATCCTGAGATACAGTGTTTTGGATAACCAAACACACTGGAGACGTCGCGCTCGGCGACATGTCCCTATGCGTGAGCTCCACGCTTAGTGGTCGTGAATCACTGCTCTTGCTTGGACGCGCGGACGGTGTTTTGAACGACAGCGCGTACGTTGCGTTCGTTTAGATAAGTTTGTTTGACTGTGTAACAACAATAACAATGAGTGAATACCGTTAAATTAGTTAAATTGTCACAAAGCAATATACAACATCACAACAACTATTAAGTCATAAAGAAATGAATTCAGTAATAATTCTAAAGCAGCATTCCCCTAAGGGTATAATACTCGTATTCACAACCTGAAAGTCATAGAATTCAGAAGAAATAAATTAACAATATTTATCAAGAATGATTATAACGCAGATTTTAAAGAGATATCGTTTTTGAAAAAGAATTGAATTTGAACTTGAATTGCAGAAAAAACTTACTAAGGGTGTAACTGATCTTTTGGAAGAGATATCTAAAGAGACTGAACCTAGAGGTATTAGCAAGACAAAAAAAAGAGAGTTATTAGCACTGTGCAAGTCAATGCCTCAAACAAGAACCGTTTTTTATGAAAATCTTATTGTTTCGAAATCACCCGAGATCTTGACGAACACACAGACACTGATTTATTATAGTAAGAAAACCCTAAGACTTCAAAGTAATTTATAGACTGATTATATATAAGAACGTTGATCTCATTGTCAAATTGTTCCATATTTTTTTACTATGTTAGTATTATAATAATTATGAATGTTAAGTAAATTTTTGTTTGTTTCGGTTGTTTTTATTTGAAATTGAATTAAAAATCATTCTTTCTTGAGTTGAGATTTTGTTAATTTTGTGTTTTTGTTCTTATTTCACTAAATATGTGATTTATATTTTATTTATCGTGTTATTGTAACTTGATTAATATTTTGAATTTTATGAATTTTTAAATTTGGTTCGGTGAGATAATTACTTGAAATGATTCTTTTGTTTTTATTTTAATAAACATTTTTAAAAATTAACCAAGTTCTATTTTTTAATACTTTTCTTATTTATGTTCTTTTTGACGCTTTATTATTGCCTATTATTGTTAAGGCAATACACTGTATTTAAAAATACAGTATATTGCCTTAACAATAAAAGCTCTGTTCCCATAAAACTAAAACACTGTAACTAAACATACAGTGTTTTGCTAAAACAATCGTTAACATTTTATTCAAGTTTTATGGAGACAATACACGTTTACTTAGATTATTCTAATAGTATGAATAGTATGGTTGTGAAATATATATGGCTCGATAAAACGTAAAAATACCTTTAATTTGGTATATAACACATAATATAATGTTATAATAACATTACCAAAACATACTAAAAACTAAAAAAAGTTTTAAAAGCCCTTTTCACGAAATAGATATTTCTGAGATACAGTGTTTTGGATTTACACGTCAGCGCGGTACAGTCACCATCGAATATATCGAAGCGAACAGACTGTTCTTAATTATCAGAGTAACTAGTGAAATTAACTGTATCTCAATGGGATATTATACATGTCAGAATGATAGCTGCCGTGTGTAGTGTTCATTCTAAAACATCCTTTGTGTCGGTGAGATATGGTTTAATTTCTCTAGTTGCTCGATAATTATGAACAGTCTGTTTGCTCGGATATATTTGATGGTGACTGTACCACCACGTACGTACGCACCACTATTTTGTCAGATGGTTCACGTTCTCCCATCACGCCAGAGCCAGAGCCACTAAATTGTGTAGTGATTATATTTTAAGGTCGGTATCCACTATGTTCGCGAATCTCCCCGCGCTCCTACAACTGCTTCAATGGGTTCGTAGACGTAACCACTATTTGGAGCAGTTACAGAACGCCAGGTGCTCTTGTGCTGGCATTTACAACATCTTAAGCTGACATCTAGAGACGATTTTAGGCGTAAATTTGTCATTTGACATATGGAAACATAAGTTAACACTTAGAATTATTCTGAATTTACTGTTTTACTTTTTCCCGTAAAAAGATTTGCTCCTATATCGAATTTGCTTTTCATACGAACGCTAATACAACTTCTACGAATTGAACAATCCTCCATACAATAATTTGTTCTGTGCAGGAATTTAATTCGCGACCGTAGTACAGAAGCCGTTCAGTCACTTTTGTGCAGCCAAAGTAGCCAGCCATGTACACGCACAGTTGGCCGGTATCTTTAGGTCCCATGTCATAGGGGATAGCCTATTGCCATTAATCGGCGTAAATCCAGGCTGCTACTGATAATTTCACAGAAAAATCCAATCTAATCGAACTCTAGAGTAGAAGTTGCGCTTAACACCACTAGATTAATGAGGCAGTCATATTATTAGTTTTTATGACGTAATTAATTTATGGTGACCCTATCGTTTTAAAATGTATCCTTTTACATTATATATTTGATACATATTATATTTCAAATTGACAACTGCGACACCTTGTATCTCAATTTGTTGAACAAATCCTAAGATTGGCCTTGACTTCTTTGTTCTATGTGGATCCATAGAAAGAAGAGATTATCACTGTTGGTTCCTGATCAATTTTTTTCTATTCGTTCACAGGAGCGTACGCGCGGGCGGTCTTGTACATATAAAAATAAACTTCTGACTAATGCTTAAATATGCGTAAATTCTTGCTGCTTCTAATATATAATTAGCTCAAAATTATTCCATGTTTTATGATGATGTTGTGATGATGAATCAATGTTTATGATATAAGTTCTAACAGAGTCATAATGGCGTAATACATACAGTATACAGTGACCAAAAAGATTGAAATATAAGAGGTATAGGGCGGGTGTTGGGAAAATATTTATACAAATGTTTTGAAGCTGATTTGATTTGTCTTTCTTTGGCTTACGCATGACATATTTACAGAGCGACCAGATTGGTAGATGTGAACCGCTCGAATTATTTAAACCTCTGTGGCAGACTTAAGTTTTCATTACTTTTCTCGCCTCTTCAACTAGAATGAATCTATGAAAGCTAGTCGATCTTTAGCCCTTATGCTCGCGTTGCTTTCACTTTGGGTGATCTCTACCCTGACGTGTAAATCCAAAACACTGTATCTCAGAAATATCTATTTCGTGAAAAGGGCTTTTAAAACTTTTTTTAGTTTTTGGTATGTTTTGGTAATGTTATTATAACATTATATTATGTGTTATATACCAAATTAAAGGTATTTTTACGTTTTATCGAGCCATATATATTTCACAACCATACTATTCAAACTATTAGAATAATCTAAGTAAACGTGTATTGCCTCTATAAAACTTGAAGAAAATGTTAACGATTGTTTTAGCAAAACTCTGTATGTTTAGTTACAGTGTTTTGGATTTACACGTCAGTACCGACCCAACTACCAATTTTAAACCGTTTTTCAATATAAAGATAACTTTCTTTCAGCTCGTGGTTTTAATCGGTTTTAATACCATTACTACCATATCATCACGTATGTATTCCCCGAAGGGTTAGGTAGAGGTGTATTAATGTACATCCACATTTCGCCGGTATGTTTAGGCCCCTATGTAATATGTAGGGGGCGAGCCTATTGCCGAGTGCAGTGATAACCTTGTGATATGACCGTTGGACTGCCAAGTTAAAGGTCTCGGGGTCGAATCCAAGGCACGCACCTCTGTCTTATCGAAGTCATGTGCGTATTAAGAATTAATTATCACGCGCTTAAACGGTGAAGGAAAACATCGTCAGGAAACCTGCAAGCCTGAGAAATTTTCTTGACGGCATTTGAAGTCTGCCAACCCGCAGTAGGCTAGCGTGGTGGACTATAGCCTAATCCCTCTCGTTCTGAGAGGAGACCCGTGCCCAGCAGTTGCACAATGTAATGGTTTGATGATGATGAGCCTATTGCCATTAACCACGGCACAAATACAGACTCCGAGCTGCTCCTGAGAATTTCATAGAAAAACCCAATAACACTTTGCTCGACCTGCGATCGAAACCAGGATCTCTAGCGTAGCAGTCGCGCTGACCCATAGACTTATGAGGCAGTCTATTATTACATTATTACCATATCTCCACAAATATGTTTTGTCCTTGTCAGGTGTATCCGCAGCGGTGTGATAGACGAGGACAGCGCAGCTATCGTTCGTGCTAAGTCGTGCCTCGCCGCAAGTCGTCAGGAGACTGTCGCCAGAAAAGCTGCCAGAGATTTATTTGCCAGGTGATTTTTAAAACTAAACTTTAGTTTGTTAATAATAGAGTAGGATTTTGATTGATGTATTTGTAGCAAGTAGAAAAATTTATATCGCGGTTACACGGCGAGTTATATAAATCCAGTTTACGCTGACCTCTTATTGACAGTCAACAAATCCGAGATCAGCTTAAAATGGAGATAGCTTGTCCTGTAGCCGAGTGTACAAAAATCTGTAAGACATAGGTTTTCGCCTATATCGTGTCTTTACCCACACAGCCACGATATAGGCGAAAACCTACGTAGGCCAAAGTTTTTTTTAAATAAAGTACTGTGTTGTCTTTTTCAGCTTATCAAACGGTGAACAGTACATTACTACAGCACAACTGGAGCGACGCATTCGCGAGATATGCAATACTACGCTCAGAAAGGAGCAAGAAGACAGCGACTCGCCCGACGATGATTGTCCAGGTTAGACCTCATAAACTACCAGCTTAAGTGGACCTCGAATTGTATATGCTTTCCGCACAATGAGAGCTCAACTTATACTCTGGTCGATTCCCTGAAGAACCTTAAGATATAGGTACTAACCTTTTTCGTTTTGTTTTATGGTGCTAGAACGAGCAACGCCGATGGTTTGCCGACTCGACAACGATATTTGTACCTCAGTATGGTATATTTTCTTGGTTCATCACCATACAAAAAAAAAAACCGAAAAAGTGTAGTATATCTCAAGGTGCTTCAATAATGGGAATCTATCAGGGTGTAACTCAATTAAAGGCAGAACGAAGTTTGCCGGGCCAACTAGTTTGAAATAAAAACATTAATTTGATTTGAGTTTGTGTTTGGTATAACATACTTAAAAAAGAAAATAAATAATAATCTTTGAATCGCCCCACTCCACATATTCATATTTTTATTTTTATTTTTTTTAATAAAAAAGTTTAGGTACTCGCAATGTGGGTCACAGATTACTAATATTCTTGTTAACCCCTCGTGCTAAGCTAAATGCTTGTGTTACGAGTGGGTTCACGTCGCTAGTGCAATGGGTGGGGTTCGAACCGGCAACCACATGATCGCAAGTCCGACGTCCTAGCCATTAGGCTACCGCCGCATATGGGACAATATTTTAAATGGCCTTTTAAAGAAAGTGTTGAAAGGATTTATTTTTGTCTCATTTTCAGAGGAAGCGCGTGCCCTAGATGACGGGCATGCCCTAGAACCGTCACAGCTTCAGGCAGGCGACCAGATACACAGCAATGGCACTATACGGACAGCCAACACGCCCGATGAAGGTAACAAATAAGTTCAACGCCTCATATTCACAACAAATTCAAAGTCTTTTTATTTGCATACATGGGTCTTACGTATATAGGATTATTGTCCAGCACATTTGTCATATAATTTTTATGACGTACAAATTTTACACAATTTCACAGCTTAATACTTATATTTTAGATATTCTTCTGTGGAGTAGAAACAACGTTCACATAACCACCTAAAAAGTTGTTTTATAAATTTATTTAAAGGCAGATTTCTAACGCCCTGCGGCAGATGATTATATAACTAAAACAATGATAACCTAGTGATATGACCATTACACTATCAAGTAAGGTGCGTTTAAACGTTGAAGGGAAACATCGTGAGGAAACCTGCATGCCTGAGAGATTTTCTCGTTGGTGCGGTATGAAGTCTGCCAACTCACATTAGAACAGCGTGGTAGACGATAGCCTAATGCCTTTTATCATGTCATTTCTCAGACACGACCCGTCCTAAGCAATGGAGCAATATAATGGATGGTGATGATAAGGCCGCGCTCACTTTGGATACGTTTTCGTACGAATTCCATTCGTGCAGAAACGTACGAACACGCACGAACATTCCCGACTTTCTGAGTACTATGAGAGCGTTCACACTGCGCGCGAGTTAGTCGTACGTATACGTACGTGCAAGTCCGACGTCCGAAATCAATCCGAACTTGTTGGGATTTTATTACACGTTCGTGCGTTCATCATCAATAATGGATGCGCTAACACCGGTACTCTGTCTATTTGATGGAGAAAAACGTATTCAGTGTGCGCACTCAATTCGTACGAACAGTGTTCATACGTTTACGTACGATATAATTCGCATCCAAAGTGAGCGCGGCCTAACAGACTGTCCTAATGGACATCTAATAATAATAAGGGTATCTGGTAATTTTTTTATACCATCACGCCTGTGTTCCCCGGAGGGTTAGGCAGAGGTGTACTAATGTTTATGCAGGCAGGTATGTTTTAGGTCCCATGTACTAGGGGGCGAGAACTGACACTTGCAATAAATTGCAAATTTTTTTTTAGTTTTTCCCAAATTTTAGTTCTATAACACATTCTGGATTCGCATAGAATCAGTCGGAACCTGTTAACTAAAGATTTCGATGGAATAACTATAAGGTTATTATTTAATGGTTAATAGAAAAATATCATGAAAAATACAAACACGTACATTCTTAAGTATATATAAGTGTCCCTTTTTTATGGATATAGATGTGTGTGATAGGCTAAATAAACTTTTAATACTTACAGAATTTGAAGAAAGATGTGGTCCAAGCGACGAAATACGGAATTTAACGGTTGACAATCTAGTGTCAGCTGCAGTCGATTATTGCCAAGGGGAGCTGCCTCTAGTCAGCTACGAACTGACCCTAACAGACCCTAGCGTTAAGGCCCTAGATCACATACCTTTACTGCACCAAGCCTTCCTACATCCTATCGTATTCTTACAAGTATTATATCTAAAACTACTATATTATTTTGGTAATTTTACTTTTAGGCTGTCAAATGTGGAACTCTCTTTGCTCCTAATAGCCTACTTATCAGTCAGCGCAGATAGTTTGTATCATTTAGTCCCTCTAGCGATGTATTATGCGAGTTTTGTCGCGATGGTTATTTGTACGTTCAAAATGTTGCACGCGAAGCGACAGTTTATAGACTTTAGGAAATGGTCCGGATTGTTTCTACGATATAGTGATGGGAATCTACAACCGGACGAGTCAGAGAATCTGTTTGTACGAAATAATCTCGGCCCTTTCGTCCAGTTTTTCTCAGGTCTCTTCATAAATCTATTTTTATATCCTTTCATTGCAACGCAATGGGTTCCCTTTTCCGAATTTTGTGTTTTATCATTCTTTTTAATGTTCTTAACATTGCTTTCTTTTGGGACAAATGGGAGCCTATATCCTGATCTCCTCGCTCTCTTGTCGTTTGCCATAAACGTGTTAGCTAAATACCCTTACGAGAAAGATACGGTAGTGCATCGAGGTTGGAGATTTCTTGACTTACAAGTGTCAAATTATCCGTCTTATATTCTGGGGAACAGCATCGAATTTTGCTTGAACGCCCGCGTGTTCTTCTCGTTGCTGATTCCTGTTATATTAGTGGTTATGGCTCGGCGGAGTAGTTGGCAGGGTTTCTTCAAGTTCGCGTTGCCTCACTGCGTGACGTTGAGTTGGCTGCAGATGTTCATTACCTGTTCTCATGGATGTACGACTTACGGGTTGATAAGAGGGACACTGGCTTTAGTTTGCTCGTTCCTCTTCTTACCTCTTATAGGCGTGGTGACGGTCACTCTCCCTATTTTTGCGTTCCTCCAGTACATTACCATGTCTCGGGTGTTTTACACAGTGTCTGTTGTGGTCGGTTTCGGGTTGAGTGTGGGCATGACCTGCCTCTTGGCGAAGACTGAGGCGACAAAGAAGTTTGTTACTCCATTCCAGGTTGGTGTTTGAGCATTCATAATACATCTTTTGCTTACGAAATCTAAAATAATTGTGTAACTTAATTAAATTATTATAAGAAAAAAATTAAATACGACAGACGGATAATACAGAATTTAAAATAAGCGAATTAGCTGAAATTTTAGTGGATTTTCTGAAAATCGTATTGGGATCCCGTGGTACCCCAGATACATAGCAAGTTCTCATTTTCCTCTGTAGTGTTTTTTCTTTCTACAATAATAAATATGCATTAATCTTCCCCACAGCTCACAGTCGGCTTCATAACGCTGGTCTACTTAGGCAACCAGTTCGTAGCAAATCTTCAAGACGACGGCCTCCCCAGCGGCCTTATCGAGCTGATAGGCGACGAGAAATCCAGCATTAAGAATTTGCTCAAAAACGAATTTCTAACCGACTATGATGACAATACTTACCATATCAACTGGGACGATTACTACAATCAATGTAACTCCCCATCTTGGTCGGATTATAATACGGCTGCCACACAAATAAAATGCTCCATACTAGATGGCGCCAACGTAAATTGGGAAGGTTATGTCAAAGATGTTCAATTGAAAAATGTCAGGAATCGATGGCGGGACTTTGTGACATGGCTGCCGGGCTTTCTGCAGGAATATTTCCGATGCTATTATGGTGAAGCATATTCGACTCTATGCCAAGGGGAGGAGAGTCTACAGTCGGTGAAAGAGTGTGAGTTTGTCAGGAGCGTTGCGCGACAGAGTGGAAAGAGCTGCCATTTAAATAATTTAAATGAGTAAGTGTTAATTTATTACAATTAATTTTAATTCTTGAATATATATTTTTTAAATTTCGCTATTCGAAGGAAGCTGATGGTTTTTTTGAGTTTATTTTGCAAGTTAGTGTTAAGTTTAGTGTGCGTGCTAAGTGTTTTTCATAGTGTGTTTTTATAGATCTGCGAGCGTTATGTGAATATAACATTATATACCATCACGCCTGTATTCCCCGAAGGGTAAGGTAGAGGTGTATTAATGTACCTACACCCACACTTCGCTTGTATGTTAAGGTGCCATGTAATACCGTGCGAGCCCATTGTCATTAACCGGGCACAAATCCAGACTCTGAGCTGCTACGGAGAACTTCATAGAAAAACCCAATAACACTGCTCGACCTGAGGATCGAACCCAGGACACCTAGCGTAGCAGCCGCGCTTAGGACCACTAGACTAATGATGCAGGCATGTGAATACAGCATCAATAAACAATTATTTTATTTTTTTCAGATACACATATGAAATAAAACTAATTATGGAGGCGAGCGGTGGACTACTGAAGCGTCACTCAGAGATATCCATAGTTTTTGATCACTGTTTTAGTAATTTTACGAGGTTGTTACGCGCCGATGACAAAATTCGATTCAAAGGCGTGCTTTCAAACGAAAATGTACCTTATAACATCGGGACTAGGAACCTAAATATAAAAGGATATGAAATAAACTGCCTCGAATGCAAGGAAGCTCGTGGCACGGTCAGATCAAAAGCGCCATCTGTATCGAAGTTCTCAGAACTATTTAAAACTATAGTCAATGATTGTGTTGTGTCTACAAAGTATATTTTAAATTTCCTGTTGAATCCAGTGGTTGTTTTTAAATAAATGATTTATTACAGTTTTAATGATCTTTATGTTTGTCGTTTAGATGATAGATTAAAATTTCCCAAATATCAGTGTTAGAAGATTGACATATATTTTTTCTACTACGTTTTTGGAGTTGTGAGCCCAGATTTGAAGGCTCTGTCACATGGAGCGAATACTTGCTAAGATTGTTACGTCGCGAGTGAACTCGCCTGGTGTGACGACCGCCTAATATTAATTTGCCGTGAGTTGCATTGTTGCAATTTGCAATAAATTGCAATAAATTGTCAGCCGATCTATGACGCAGCCTATACTCGCTGCAAGTGACAGGCAAGTAAACTCGCTACGAGTGACCGAGGCTTTATATTAAAGCTCAAACAGAGATTTATGCCTAATACGAGTATTACTTTGAGTGCTATAATAACGGGCTTAATTAAGGTAAATAATACTAAAGTGAAAAGACGTAGTTAGTTGGCTGCATCGATATTGATAACGGCATCAATTGTACTGATTTATTGAGACAAAATCGTCATTGAATTATCGGAATTGTTGATTTCTGACCGTTTTGTTAACAAAATCTGTCAATTCTTATGCCATTTAGACCCATCGGATGACCATTCTGATACAATTGAAAATCAGACTTGGGCCCTGACCTGCCGACAAACATATTATTATAGTCTTTGCGACAACTTGCCCTACAGTTTCGCAGATAATGCCAGCTTTATGGAACTCATTTTAAAGACAAGATCACACGCCTCGTGTCTATAAAATGATACTATTTAATAGAAAACGAGTATTAGCATAATTATTTATTTTTGAAATCATTTAAAGATATTCCCGAATGCTAACACTTTATAACGCATCTGTTACAATTACAAACCTGCGCGTCTGCAGAAAACGGCTAACTCCAGACTTGCTTAGTTATTTTGAATGAACTGTAAAATATTACTAGTCAGCTTTTATTATGGTATCTATTACTGAGGTCAAATGCCCATGTATTCATTATACACTTGCGTATTCTTTGTTCGTTAGGTACCTACTTTAAAAGATGTTGAAGAATGTGAAACAAAGAAACCTTGTCATACAATTATTACAATATGTAATAAGGTGCTGCTGAGGGACATATCTACTGATTTAAAATAATTCAGTAGTATATAAGGAATATTCAGGTCAATAATTCGTAAATTGTGATCATTATTTTTATTGGCACATTTGTTTTTTTCGCAAATCGTTCGTCTATAATCTTAATACATTCTAGGTACACACGGCTACACATCAAGCTATGCAAAACCAGTTCAGACTGAACGCCCGTTGTAAAGATTTTCCGTAAAAGACAAGGCCAGCCTATACTGGTTTGTATAGCTTGATGTGTAGCCATGTACATGGCAGTAGAAATGATAGACGTGATAGGTGTGATAGACGTTCAATTTTCGAAATCCAAAAAATAAAATAGTTTTCTCGTATCTATTTGGTGCCTAATTTCCTGAGGGATGGGTACATGTTCCGTATTTTTTTCACATTTCCCATCTACCCAGTGTCCGTTTTTAGCATATTTTATTTGCCCATTTCATTTTAGATTTTATGCATAATTTAAAAATAATATTTACGGACTGATTGTATTAAAAGATGAAATGTTGGTTATAATATAAGTATAAAAATAACTATAGATAATAATAATTGTCTATGATAGTTTTGTGTGAATATTGAATGTTTGTGTTGAGTACCTACGAAACTAAATAAAAAATGTGATACATACTTATTACCATATTTACTCATTTTATTTATTCAATAGTATATTAAAAGTACCTACCTAATATTATCTAGTTATGCAACATGGATAATATTATCATAATTTAATAGGCCAGTAGGTCCGATCTATAATTAAAAAAAAAAAAATTTGAAAAGGCAATCTGTAGATAATAGTAAATCTTCGCTTAAATGCAAAGAAAATTGGTTGTAGGCCCCAAAAATGAACAAAAGTAAATCCCAACAAAATAAGGTGCCTTCTCGTCCCAAGACATATTGGAAACGAATTCAGGGATTGACAAATAAGACAACGGGCGCTGATTTTCAGTCGCCCTTCGTTACCGGCTTTAGATAATTTGTTTCAATGTTTCAACTTTGATATCTTATATCATGAGCTATGTGCGGGGTCTGGATTTTTACCCGGTTAATGGAATTAGGCTCGCCCCCTATTACATGGGACTTAAACATACTGGCGAACTGTGGGTGTACTGGTACTACACCTCTGCCTAACCGTTCGGGGAGTAGAGGCGTGATAGTATGTTTATGTATATATCTTTTTTTTGGCAATCGAGCCGGCGAGCGACCTGATGGTAAGTAGTCATCGCCGCCCATAGACATCTGCAATACTAAAGGAGTTGCAGATCCGTTGTCGAGCCAAGGAAAAGGGAGGGTATAGAAATAAGAAGAAGGAAGGGGACTGAGGTAGGAATTGGGCGTCCGGCGCTCCACACGCACCGTACGAAACACAGCAGTATGCATACTGCTACTAGACGTCGATAATCTGTGGAAGGGTAGTAAGTACTTCCCTTCTATGATATATATAATATATAATATATCATTTCCCTTCCGAAGAGTTCCCAATAACTATTTATCGATTTTATTCTGAGGGGAAACCGATGCCCGCCTGAGAACGGCAATATGATGATGATGATAATGATAACGTAAATACCTACCGAAACAATACTATTACGTCAATACAATTTTAAAGCAACTGGACGTCAGTAGATAGATACTTAGTTACCTTGGTGGGTACTAGTATTTTCTCCCAAACACCTTTATTGCTAATCAGATTTATGTGAATCCAATGTAATGGACAACGTTTGTTTTGTGGTTTCAGACCACAAATAAAAGTCGATTAGCCATGACAGTTTTATTTATGGGTTTCTGAAAGTAGGATTGTGGTTTTTCCCGGCATTCTGGGTCTCTGGTCGCGGCATTGGCTGGAATATTGATGATAATTTTTAAGTGTAATAAACACAAGTCACACTAGAAACCTTTAAAAATTCTGGGATTTTTTTTCAAGACTGCATCATAAGTCTAGTGGTCCCAAGCGCGACTGCTACGCTAGAGGTCCCGGGTTCGATCCCCAGGTCGAGCAAAGTGTTATTGGGTTTTTCTATGAAATTTTCAGTAGCAGCTCGGAGTCTGGATTTGTGCCCGGTTGGCAATGGCAATAGACTCGCCCACTATTACATGGGACCTTAACATACCGGCGAAATGTGGGTGTAGTACATTAGTACACCTCTGCCTAACCCTTCAGGGAGTAGAGGCGTGATGGTATGTATTTATGTGAAAATATTTTTCAATTTCGTTTCAGCGGATGGGACGAAGCGGACTCAACTCGTGGTGAGATACCGTCAAGATAAACATTTAATACTGAATTTCGTGCTTTGAGTCCAATAAAAACATTTGAGTGTAAAACAAAACGCGACATTGCATTGACAAGACTTTGAATGGAATTGAAGACTAAAGAGTGTTTGCCATTATAAAGTACTTCCTGAAGGTATGTTAATGAAAAAAACATTGTATAGAACGGCAACTGTAGCTGTAGCCTTCGAGGCCTCCTCTCAGAATGAGAGGGATTAGGTTAATAATCCACCATGCTGATCTGGTGCGATTTGCCAGACTCCGTCAAGAAAATCACTCAGGCATGGAGGTGTTCGAACAAAGTTTCCTTCACTGTTTAAGCGCAAAATGTTTTTCTTTGGCTGTTTAAGCGTGTGCTTAATTATTAAAATAGCACATAAATCTGAAAAATTGTAGGTTTTTAGATTCTAACTGGAGATCTTTGAATTGTTAGTCAAACGATCATATAACTAGGCTATTACTGATGAGCGTACTTATTACCTAAGTTATGAGCCACATACGTCAACAAAAAAGTCGCATAACTACATTATAGTAAAAAAATATATTTAAAAAACCCCCGACAATTGCACTATAGCTCGACCGATTTTCATCAAACATCAGAACACTCCCGACTTATTCACCACTCAAACAAAAAACAAAATTAATTTCGGTTCATCTGTTCGGGAGTTACCATGCCACAGACAGACACACACACACACACACAGACACATCAAACTTATAACACCCCGTCGTTTTTGCGTCGGGGGTTAAAAATACAAGACAGATTGATCATAATGTTTTTGCTGACCGTCCATAACATATTACATGTGTGGAGCGTCCCAGAGGAACTAAGAAATATTTGCTGTTTAAGTGAACAAGTTATTGTGGCTAGAATATACGAGCTGGTATTAGTTAAGACGGCTAAGTACGAACAATTTTGGAGTAAAGGGATATTTTTTTTAGGTTTTTTTATTTATAAGTTTCATACGGAAGAAATTCTTATAAATAAATGATAACAGGCAACGATCAGGCACTCATTGAGCGAATACTCTCGCGTATAGCAATATTCAAACTCCAAGTTGTTACAGACAATTTGAAACAAACAATAACATTTCGCTCTGCCTGGGAATCGAACACTGGATCTCTGGGTTCGATTCCCAGCTCGTAATCTCAGAACTCCGTTATTTATGCACCGATTTGATAAAAAGCTTTGTGGAACGCAATAAATGAATAAATAGGTACTGAATACTGAAATTATTTTTTGGTTTGTTTTTTTTTTTTTTAAAAAGCTTACTAGCAATGTGGGCCACACATTACTAGTATTCTTGTTAACCCCTCGTGCTAAGCTAAAATGCTTGTGTTACGAGTGGGTTCACGTCGGTTGTGTAATGGGTGGGGTTCAAACCGGCAACCGTATGATCGCAAGTCCGACGCCCTAGCTATTAGGCTACCGCCGCTCAAAAATTTTATCTACTGACTTCCTGTTTGGTTAGGTATATTAAAATTTGGCAAAGATGTAATCACTTAAACTTTATAAAACATCAATTACATGTAGGTACCGTCCGGAAATGGATGATATCGTTAATTATAGGTACATTGTATGTACGTACTGGAACTACTTGCCACTCAAATATAAGAAATAAATTACCTTTAACAAAAGAGCTAAAACCGCGTTCAAATGTTATGTCCAAAATAGTTTCGGTGCTCGGCGGTCAAAACAAAAGATCCTACCAAACCAAATGCACCAACTTCCAAAACTGTCTTCCATTCAAAAGTGTTGTAATTGTTGATCCGCAAACTGAATAAAAACAGATGAAACATTTCAGTTACACAAATTCAGATTCCGTCCGAACAGTATTTTAATCAAATACAACCATCCCGTTGAAAAGAGCTATCTACAAAAATAATGGAAAAGTTTGAAAACAGTAAAAAAAAAGAAAAGCTGTGTAGTGCTTTTAGATTCTTTTCGAGTTTTTTTTTGCAAAACATTCAATGAATCGTTTCTAGACTCGCTTTAAAGTCCATTGTGGTTTTAGCGGTGGAGTTGATTGAGTTTTACTTTAAAATCGAGGGAATTTTGTTCGTAAACTCTTTTTTAAATTGTCTAAGTTGAATATTAACAGCGACTTTCATGTATCGTCATCAACTCATTACATTGTCCCACAGCTGGGCATCGGTCTGCTTCACATTCCGTCCAGAAAATCTCTCAGGCATATTGTAGGTTTTCTCACGATGTTTTCCTTAGCCGTTTAAGTGCGTGATAATTTATTATTTATACGCACATGGCTTCGAAAACTCAGAGGTGAATTCTTAGGATTTGAATTTAAAACCTTTGACATGGCACTCCAAGGGTTATATCACTGTACAAATTAATATCTCAACATTTAATAAAATTGTAACAGGCCGATGTCTGTACATTGAAGGTATTGAAAAAAAAATAACACAGGGGGACTTTATTGGAGCAAGAGAAGCCAAAACAATTTTTTTTAGAATTTTTGTCTGTCTGTCTGTCTGTCTGTATGTTTGTACCCGCATCACGCAAAAACCACCGCATGGAATTGAATGCAGTTTTCACCGATGTATTCCTTTAGGTCTAACTTAGAACAAAGGCTACATTTTACCCCAGAAAATAACTTATTCACAAAATTTAAAATTTAATATTTTCCGAAGCTCAGGTTGTTCTGGAATAAAATCATAGATGGCGCTGTTTAAAATTTTAAAGGTTAAATTTCAACCAAATACTATTTGGCTTGGTTCCATAGAAAGTAGAAATCGGAAAAAAATTGAGTAGAATATATTACAATTTATATACCTACTTTATTGCACACAAAAACACACAAAGCTAAACAGAAATTACAAAAAAGAACAGTGAACAGAAAAGGTGACCCCATTCCTCGATTTAAATTTTTCCCAAAACAGCAAAGAAGAGTAGGTAAAAGAGTTTTCGCCTGTAAAAGGGTAGCCAGCCAATAAAAGTCTGCTTATGACAAAATATTAGGAAGTGCCAATGAACAGGACACTGAAACATTTTCCTGGAAGCCCTTGGAAAAACCTTTTTGACACGACTACTACTAGCTGAAGGGCGAAGACAAGGGAAGATAGCACTAGGTTTCACCACTTTAATCCCTGGAGGTAAAACTGCCCACACTGTTTAAGATACTCTTCGACCTGGATATAGACGTGAAGTGCAGCCTAATCGTTTGGGAGGAGTGTACGCCGGCGCACAAAAAGGCCGTGGAAGACGTCAATTGGACTGCAAGACATCTGACGGAACGATCATCAACATCATGAGTAGAGTTTCTGTTTCATTTTGCGGGGATTTCTGTCAGACTCTATCCGTTATAACCCGAGGAACTAGAGTAGACGGCGCCGGGTACAGAAATTGAATCTGATGCGGAACATGGATACTAACTTAGGTGGCAACTCTCATGAACAAGTTTTTTAATCGTCGAAGATCCATTTCCCGAATTGAATGGGGTAGAAACCATACCGGAAAACCTTTGTAAGATTGTTGCTTCGGTCAAGGAACTCATAGAGATGTATTTCAAAGAATTTCATTTTTTCATTCCATCTTAATTTTTTTTACATTTTTATCCCAATTACATAAATTTGAACGTGTGCAGTATCTCCTGATCGTATGTTTCGCTATGACCATAAGCAAGTCGCAAGGGTAGACACTACAAGCCGCCGGTGTCATCCTCACGAAAAAATGTTTCTCAGGCGACAGCTATGTGTTTTGTGTGTATGTCACTAGCTCAGATAATTTGTTTATTATACAGTGGCTCCTATGGGTGGAATATGAAATGTTGTATATGTCACGGTAAAATTGCAAATACCGTAAGATTATCATCTATCTTGCAAGATTGTAAACTGTCCATAGATTCTGAACTCAACTGCTTACAATTAAACGCATTATTTTTCGGTAGATTATAATCTATCGAAGTGAAACAGCCAAATTGTGAAATGGCATGCGACGGAACGGAGCTTGCGCGCTGATTGGTTGAACGTTTTCTATTTGATTTTTTTATTTCGATTTGGTCCTGGCGATGTGTGATCAGAGTTCTAGCCTAACCGATATATGTATCTAAAATTTTACGGCGAACTTGAAATTTTTAATTATATGGTGGCGCGAGGCACGTGACGTTCAACCAATCTGCGCGTCAGGTGCGTTCCATCGCATGCCATTTCACAATTTGACGGTTTCGCTTTGATAGATTATGATCTAACGAAAAATAATGCGTTAAATTGTAAGCAGTACATTGGGGTTCACAATCTATCGACAGTTTACAATCTCGCAAGATAGATTATGATCTATTGATGTTAACAATTTTACGGTGACATATACAAAGAAATCCATTAGTTTTTGTTGCTTCATTTTGCAAAAAATTAACGCTGTTTATCTACCCATTCCAGTCCATTTCATTGGGTTTTAATTTTTCACTCTCTGAAAAAATATATGCCTACTAAATTCTAAATTCTACGAGTATGAAGTCGTGGTGAAAAACTTTTTATAAACAATCAATTTTTCAAACAATTATCGCTATCTTCTTCCAACAAAGGTCGCATTGATTAGCCTAAAATGGCGTACAGATGAAAATTATCTATCTAATATAAATAACGTTCAGTAGATTCGAAATGAGTTGATCGCCTATACGTTGTATGTAGCTTAATGAAATGAAATGAATGAAATGAAAATATTTATTTCAGACCAAGAACACAATAAATTGATACTAGTCCATATATTAATATATTTCTTTACTGTGTTTTGTGTAATTAGCAGTTCAATGGTAATCATTATTTTGGATGATTGTTCAAGAATAGTTTTTTCATAGTTAACAAATTGATAGAGGCAGTATGTTGAAAAAAATATGTTTACATAAAATAGCCTGTTTATTAAGGAACGCTATAAGTAATACTATACGTAATATAATAAATGGGAAAGTCTGGATGGATGTTTGTTGCTCAGTCACTCCAAAACTGCTGAACGGATTTGTATGAATATTGGTACATTATCTGTGCTAACACATGATATGAGACTTTCTGCCTTCCACGTGAACGAAGTCGCGGGCAGTAGCTAGTATAGAATAGAATATGTTATTTGATGATTTCACAATCTTCCCTTTTTTAGCCGGCTTAAATTTATGGTGTATTTTGGGGTACGTACCCGAGTTTAAAAGACATGACTATTTATATGTATGATGTACTGGAATTTTTGACTCTATAATAAACCTCTCAATGAAAACACATTAACCATTCTTAAAAGTTAATGTTAATGAAAAAAAAAATCTTATTCATGCCAAAACCTATCCTAAATATATTATATAAATATAATAATGTATAGGCTAGAAAAAAGCGTAGGTAAGCGTTAACTCAATTTGTATAGCTCAACGTGTAGCCTTGCGTACATAAAATTCTGTGCTACAAAAGATTTCCTGCGAATGTGATGAATGCGAAGCCTGTATTCAAGATAGCCACAAAACCAAGGTGATCCTAATACATTGCCACTACTTTAGAAATCTTTAGTTACGAGTATTCTTCAGGTAAGGGTCAAGTTTCCAAATTATCTTAAAGTTTATTCGCAAGGTTTTGGCGACCCGTTTCACTTTCTAATATTGTTAATGTTGACCACATTTTCTTGGAATATGGTCTAAATATATTTTATAGAAGTCATATTTTTATTAATGCTTATAATAGTTGTTCAAGATATACTAGTGGCGTTAATTTCTTTACGATCTACGCTATTGATTTATGTCTTCATAAAATATTATTTAAAGATGCATAAGAAAAAAACCATAAAAAACCTACTTAGCTACTAACTCTGACAAACAAACAAACAACACATAGCTTAAACCGGTAAATTCAGAGGTAAAAAAAATTGCAGTAGTCTCTCGTATAATGAAGGTGAGACGGGATTGTGGGTAATTCCCAAAGGATTGGGATAAACGAGATTGACGTTACTTGTTTAACGTGCTTTTCATCATCTACCCTGATGATGATACCCTACCCTATCTACCCATCCATAGAGTGACTGCATATTTTCAATTGCCGGGAATCTTCTGATAAGGCTGAAGGCAATGTTAACAAATCGTTTATAATAATCGCGTTTCCCTATGACTTGTACCATATAGGCTAAAAACAACTTGACGTGAAAAGTAGGGGCCACCATGAAAGGGTGTAAGGGAAAAGTTTAATGAAATAACCGTCAAAACTTGCCCGCAAATATATAATTATTACTTACATAAAGAAAATAATAGCAGTGATGTAATCATTGGCCTGAGTTTTAATGAATGGAGAAAGTTCTAGTATAAAAACTCAGCAAGTATAGAAGAGAATACAATAATCAGTTTTGGACACCATAATAAGAAGCTACACAGAAAGAGGTGGCAGGGTGATTTGGATGCGTACCGCGAGAGATGGTTCGAGGTGGCGCAAGAAAAGAGTACCTGGAAGGAATTGGGGGAGGTCTTTGCCCAGCAGTGGGGCAGTAACGGCTAGATAAAATAATGAAAATTAGGGTACAATGGCGGTGTTATCGTTATAAACGATATCTTCCAAGTAACACTGATCACTCTCTTAACCTTTGCCAATTATAATTTAGTCAGCTTCCAGGGTAATCAGATGCGGTTTTATATTAGTATTTTACTCGAAGCGAGTGCCATCAGACCTCCACAAACCAATTACAGGAAAACACTCATATTCTGAATATTCTGAACAGATAGGTTGCTAGGCGCCCTACTAACGATTGTCATAGGTTCTGACGGCTTTGGCTTAGTGCCCTCTTTTTTATTTAAAAAAAAAAGCTTACTAGCGATGTTGGTCACACATTACTAGTATCCTTGTTAACAGCTCGTGCTAAATGCTTGTGTTACGAGTGGGTTCACGTCGGTAGTGCAATGGGTTAGTTGCGAACCGGCAACCATATGATCGCAAGTCCGACGCCCTAGCCATTAGGCTACAACCACTTAACGCCGCTCTCCGAGGCACGAAAGGGATCAGAATGTGTTTCGAATGGTCACCCATCAACACACTGACCTCAGCGACAGCAGCTAAACCTTGCAAATCGATTGATCAATTTATAAAATAACACTAACAACATAAATTAACGAAATATTTTTAGTTACCAGTTATTGTTATAAAAATCTCTTTGTTTCTCGTTACGCATTTTGAACAGTATTTCCCCGTTTTACTTGGTGAGCGGAAAATCCAATTTCACGTTCACTGTTTTGTAGAACTATTTTTAGTTGCAACTTCGTGAGTTCGCGTGTCGCAACTTTTCGGAAATATCGACCTGGGAATTTTTGTTATTCACCTTGTAGTTGAAAGTGTTTGTTTAAGGGGATACAAACACACCCAAAATAAACACAAAAGAACTTACGTAAAAAAGTCGTGACTTTGAGTAAATAACATAGATAAACTGGCGGTTTCCCGTGGTTTCACTAGCATTCCGAAAGACTTTTTTATACAAAAGTTAGCCTATATCCTTTTTCCAGGGACAATCTATCTTTATACAAAAATCATTCAAGGTGGTTCAGTGGTTTAGGCGTGAAGAATTATAACAAACACAATACAAAAATTATCACAAAATTAAATTATCCTTTTCCTTTATTTGCTCTAGCATGAGGAATGTAAACGGAAACATTATTTAAAAACAATAAACACAACAAATACATATACATTTAAACGAGTACTTACGTAGGTATAATTATATATTTTCTTTCATAACAACTCTGTCTTTGCCGTTCCTGTTTGTAAGAGTATTTAGTTAAGTAATGCTATTGACACAGTTACCCTTAAATCTTCTTAGTGTTGTCCCTTTAAGGGGATCAGAGCTAAAGTTGAAGGTTGGTAGATAAAGTGGTAGGTTGTATTGCCTTGTCAGAATCCTTTAGTAAATCGGTATTGTTGCGCTTCAAATTACTTTGACCCGTCGCCCGAAATTGGAACGAACGTCACTAACGAACACCTGCATTTGTCACAATTAGATTTAAATAAGAGAGTTATTAGTCTATTGGCCCAACAAACTATTAAAAAAAAGTTGTCATAGACAAAAATTCAAACTAAACAGTTGGACCTTACTTCACCATTAATTAAATATGTGTTTTTTTTAACTTGCTAATGTGGCCAGTTTCTTTAAGAAACAAAAAAAACGTGGAGTAGAATAAGATAAAGCACGTTGTGAATTTTAATAAAACCCGTTTTTCTTAAGTGAAATGGCCAAAGGGGCCCAGAGAGATGGTCAATAAAATAATAAGGAGGTTTTGTCTATAATTATTGTTAAGCTAAAAAACAAGAAAACTTGGCTAACAGATGATTTTATAAAAAATCTCGCACATTTATACATATATTTATACAGAATTATATATTGAATATTAAACTTAAAACTTGTTGCGCCCTTAGATAAAATTTTGTCGACAGATATTATTGCCCAGACTAAATTTAATGATACCATGACCGCGAATTGACACGCACAAGCGAAGAACACAGGAGAATTTTGTTTTTATTAGAATCTAATAAAAAACAATTAGCTTCTCATTCCCTATTGATGTTAATTATACAAAATCTTAGTAATCCTTATGTCCATTTAAATTAAACGACTCGTCAGTCAATATTTTTAGTGAAATTGTCACAATATAGGTCATTATATTATTGTAAAGCTGTTGATAGGTAAATTTTCAATGAATAAAAATGGTCCTTTATGTAACAGTCGATTGGCCTCTTTAACTAGTTACTATAATTGGACAAGCAATAAATCAAAAGTCCCTTGTCACCTGACGGCAGTATTCGAAAAACATTTGAAAGCCGTTGATAATGTGGAAGGAATTTGGGCCACGTTAAGTGCCTTTGAACCTTACAACCTTTTTACACCCGCAAAGAATTTAACCTAGTAATTTTAGTGTAAATGGAATGTGTATTTTTTTGTGAACTTACGTATTTAAAGTAAATAATCGCAGCGTTTGCGGCCATGATTTTTGCGATTGTTACGAACGCTTTTGTGCAGCGAATTTGGGTTCAATTTTATCTGGCTTGAAGGAACAAAATATTAAGTCTTGGTTTATGTAGTATAAATAAAAGGCGCTAATATGATAGTCAAATAAATAATAATTATTCAATGTGCAGTATTACAGACTGGAGATGGCTCAAAGATCGATACCTCCAATGAAAGTTTTTTATTACTTTTTTTTTTCAATAAATTTGTTGTGCGTAATATTATTACTTTAATGAGCAATTTTACATAAACAACCGAAAATTAGTAAAAATTGAGTTGGCGTAGTGTTCATTGGGGGTATCGAGATGATCTCTATCCGCGTTCGTTGAAGCATGTCAATTATTGTAACGGCGTGCGGGCGAGGCGGTAACAAAGCAGCAGGATAATCGTAGCAGAAGAAATAATTCGGAGACTTTAGGATCAGCGTTTATTGCTAGTCAACTGACGACAAGAAAGTGAACCCGTGCTACGGGTTACCACCCTTTTTATACAATCATAACAGTATTGAAGTTGACACATTTGATACTAAAATTATATAATCAAAATAATTCCTAATTATCGGTTAGTCGTGAATACAACCTTAATTCGAATAAATTAGCTACCTGTATTATAAATAAATCATGTATTATTATTATTTATTATAAATTAAATATAATTGTAAGTCTTGTGAATAATAATTGGTACATTAATTGTACGTAGTGTTGGCGGAGGGTGCGGGTAGTTGTAACACTCGGCCATCCTGCATCGTCCGTGTCCCACGGCGATCTTGGACGTTCTCAGAATTCTGCTGAACCTGTAAATAAAAGAGAAGCCAGGAAATGTTCTTTGTTTATAAGAGTTAGTGGTATAATAACAGCAGCCATGCCACAAATATTATACTTCGATGTTCGATGAATATATTTTCGTCTCATTCCTCGGATCCAACAATAATTTTCATTAATATTTGGAAGTATCGATTAATTTATCAAGTAACTTTCCACACAGCTTTTGATGACTAGAGGTTATACTTTGAATCTTTATCACACAGATCTAGTGTAGTTGACTAGATATTTTATATCCTAAAATCAATAACTGGCCACACACAGATCTAGTTTGATTGACTAGATTTTATTATAGTTGAAATATATTTACAACCAACTCATTCAATTCTCACACAGATCTAGTTTGATTTTCTAGATATTTTATTTTTGTTTTTATATAATAAATAACTTATTCAATAATTATCACACAGATCTAGTACGATTGACTAGATATTATATTTACAACAAATAACTCGTTCAAGGGTCACACAGATCTAGTACGATTGACTAGATATTTTTCTTTTATATAGTTAAAACGGTTAATTATTCATTGTCACACAGATCTAGTTCTAATGACTAGATATTTTATGATATTCAATTCATATCAAGATTCATGTGGTGTTTTGTAATTAATAAAATACTGCGTTATAATAATAATAAAGACAATCAAATACATTTATTTATTATTTTAAAATATGTAAATTTACCTATGTTAACATCAATTATTATATTATACTAATACTAATTACCCGTTTAAGTTATAACATGCAAAATGGCATTTCTATCTGTACTTTATGTTGTCTGTATGTACTTATTAACTTTCAAGTAAATCTACGAGATCGTCTCTATCAACTTCTCTGTCGGATTCAGTAGAGCTATCAGAAATAGATGGTTTATATGGGCGCAGGGCATCGCCAGGTACGACGGCACAAAACTTTTTATACCCCTTTATACCTTTTATGCTATTAATCGTATAGCGGTCAATAGAATGGTCAGTTTCCGATATCTTATATGGTCCCGTATAACAGCTACCTAATTTTTTGGTGACGCCCGTGGTATGATCACGGGATAAACCTCCTTTCCAGAGTACTAAATCTCCTACCTTATATTTCCTACAACTTTTATGCTTTCTATCGTAGCGATTTTTCATAACCGTCATGTACCTATCCAGGTGTAATTTAGCCTCCTGTCTACGTTCTCCTAACTGTTTTATCGAATCTGTGTGGTCACTATAAGTCGTGGGGTAAGCTGGCAACAGTGAATTAGTGTGGGCAAACATTAGATTAAATGGGGCATATCCTGTTATAGCATGCGGGGTATTGTTTATACCCCACACAACGTCAGCTAATTTTTCGTCCCAAGTGCATTCACTCTCCGTTGTAGTATTAAGCCCATTAATAATAGTCAGGACTATATTAATGGCAGGATATATTTACTCGCTCAACCTGACCATTTGAGCGCGGAGAGGCAATTGCATTAAGGACGTGTTTAATTTGCTTTTCGATTATGAATTCTTTAAAATATCTACTTGTAAATGCTACTCCACGATCGGTTATTATTCTGCAAGGGTTACCAAATACCGATAGTATTTCTTTCAAGTGTTTAATGGTTTCTATAGAGCTTACGTTTCGAACGGGTCTAGCGAACACAAATTTTGTAAACGAGTCGATAACAACGAGTATGTAAGAATTACCGCTGCGTGTTTTTAGGAATGGCCCTAAATGATCGGCATGGATGGTGTGCATGGGGATTTGTGGCTTTTCTATAGGGTGTAGTTCGCCTTCAGGTTTACCGTAGTTACCCTTGGCATACGCACATCGCAAGCAAGCGTTTATATATTTACGGATAAATCTAGTCATCCCCATGAACCAAAATTGAGACTTAATGGCCTTTTCACACTTATCAAATCCTAAATGACCAACTTGATCGTGATACTTTTGTAATAGACTCCACTTCGACAGTTTGGGTATAACGAATCTATTGCCGTAAATTGTCTTGCGAAATAGGCAATCATCTACTACTTCATAGTTATTTAAAATGTCTCTATTTAGTGTACCTTCTTTTAACTGTTTCATAATATTTTGAATATGTTCATCTTGGAGTTGTAGAGTCACACGCCAATCATCGTTATTAATATGAAGCACGGTTGTCGAATTGATTGGGTTACGACTTAGGGCGTCTACATGTCGCATGCGATCACCAGGGCGATATTCGATTTCAAGGTCGAAGTCTTGGATGGTGAGCCACCAGCGGGCGATACGCGGTATCAAGTCCCTTTTAGTGAGAGTGCTTCGTAAAGCTGCACAGTCAGTGATGACCTTGACTGGAATACCAGTAAGATATATACGAAACCTTTTCAAGGATTCTACTACAGCCAAGGTTTCCAATTCATAGCTATGATAACATTGCTCTTCTTTGGTTGTTATTCGACTAAAGTAAGCTATCGGTTTTAAATTGCTATCCTCTTGGTACTGGAGTAGAATCCCTCCTAAACCTAGTCTACTAGCGTCGGTATGGACTTCAGTTTTAGAACGGGGGTTATAAATAGCTAACACGGGCCTTACAGTTAATGCGGTTTTAAGAGATTCAAAGGCTTTATCTTGTTCTAAACCCCATACCCATTCTACCCCCTTCTTTGTCAAATAAGTTAGAGGGCGTGCTATTTCTGCAAAACTGCGAACAAACTTACGAAAATAGGATGCAAGTCCGATAAATTGCCTGACCTCATGTACATTTCGGGGGCGTCTAAATTGTGATACGCTATCAATTTTCGCCTGCCCCGGACGGATAGAACCTGCAGTTATCTCATGCCCTAAATAAGTTACACTGGTTTGAAGGAAAGAACATTTCTGTAGGTTAAGTTTCAAGTTGGCTTTTTGGAGGAGTTTGAGAACTTCCTCGAGTAAGTAAATGCCTTCTTCTACAGTGGCTGTAGGGATAGTGACGTCATCAAGATATACGGCTAGTTTGTTATTGAGTGGCCCTAAAGCTTTTCGTATAAGACGACAAAAAACCGCAGGGGCATTGGCCAGACCAAACGGCATTTTAAGAAATTCGTATTGCCCAGAAGGTGTAATAAAAGCTGTTTTATGAATCGAATCCTCTGCTATTTTAACTTGATAATAACTCTGTGCCATATCTAAAGCTGTGAAATACAATTTTCCTGAAAGCCGACTGATCTGGTCATCGATATGTGGAAGTGGATATCGATCCTTAACTGTTCGGGCATTTAGTGCGCGATAGTCTATGCACAAACGATAGTCACCTCCCTTTTTCTTTACCAATATAACCGGACTAGCATATTCTGAATTCGACTCCCTTACTATACCTGCTGAGATAAGTTCATCTACCTTTTGCTCAACTATTTCAGTTTCCTTAAAAGGCAGCCTATATGGTTTACAATACAACGGTACATCAGTGGTAGTTGCGATATGCATCTCTACTAAGTTAGTACACCCAAGATCCCTACTACACTCGGCAAAAGACTCACTATACTCATTTAACAAATTTAATAAACGTTTGCAATAATATTCCCCAATGTCACCTATTTTGACTTCTGAATCAGAAATTATCTTCCTTTGCATCGGGTCTATATTCAAAACATGGGAACTTCGTTCACTTGAAGCAACAAAAAGGTCAGTTTTATCGTAAACATCAGCTCGTGTAAGTAATCTACCTCTACGCCAGCGTATACATGTCTCACCTAAATTTGTTATTTGTAAACGATAATTTCCATGCTTCAAAACCGATTGAGGCATAAAGAAGGACTCATTGGCGAAATCAAAAATAATGGGCCGTGTAATAAGTATACTATTTTCGTTTAAATAGTCCGGAACATACGCATAAATATCACTAGTACATCCTGGTTGTAATTCTAAATCATTGGACAAGAATAGAGGTACCTTTACTATGAAATCATTTCTAGATAATTTTATTTTCGACAAATTGTGGGTAGGTGCTTGCTCGTATGCTATAAACCTGGCTACTTTAGAATTGGCAATAAGTGTTACGTTCTGCTCATTAATAATAGGTTGGCCTATTATCATATTTAAATCTTTCAAGTCTGTATCAGTTACCTCAGCATCACTGTTAATAGACAAATCATCAATATCCAAACGAAATTGAACTTTACCTAGTGAGGAGATTCGTGAACCGCCAAAACCATTCATAATCACGTTCGAATGTAAAATATCTAGTTTTAAACTTTCAACAGTTTTTAACGTCATAATATTAACTTTGCTGCCAGTGTCAATGTAAGCAAGTATCACTATTCCATTAATAGTGACAAGTTTTTTATAGACATCTGATAAAATATCAAAAGTGGTAAACGTAACTTTTCGTACCTGTGAAACGCTGCGTTGAGCTTGCGATGGGTGTCCATCCCGGAGGCCTGCACCACCGGAGGCAGCGTACCAGCAGGCGGTTGAGGCGTGGCCCAAGCGTTGGCAGATTTGACAGCGTGTAAGGCGGCAGTCCCGTGCTTCATGTCCAGTCTTGCGGCAGTTGAAGCATGTTTTCGGCATGCTCGAACCCCGTTGCCAGGTGGACCTACGTTCCGTACTCCTTACTTCGACTCTTTTGTAGTTTTCGAGAGATGATAGAAAGCCGTAATACAATTCTTCTGGAGACTCACAGTTGTATGCTTTTGCATTTGCCCGCAACTCAATTGGTAAACCACGAATCAGACAGGAAGTGGCAGCGTCACCTTCCAACCCACATTTCTTGAGAAGAGACATTTTGTCATGAAAGTACCTTGTCATGGTTTCTCCATTTTCTTTGGTGCGAGCCAGCATCTCTTCTAAACGGTCCACGTAGTCTGTAGAACGGGGAAAAGCACGTGTTAAATTTTCTTTCCACTGTGTCCACGTCACTGCATAATCCTCCAAGTCGTCATACCAATCCCGGGCGGCACCACGTAAACGAATTTGCATGACAAAAATACGATCTCTTTCATCCCACATATACATATCTCCGAGCTGGTCAATTTTATTAAGCCAGCCTTTCACGTTCGTAGTTTTCTTTCCTGGGTAAAATTTTGGTATAATTTCAGCTTCCAAGTGATTCACCCTACGTTTTTTAGGTAATAATTCTTCTTGAGATGAAAAAAAATCTGATTCATTTTGAATGCTCTTCTTCCTTTTTCCGAGTCCGTGAAGGTATGGTCCGAGCATCATCTTCTTCTGATCCCACTTCTGAGATGTAACGGCGTGCGGGCGAGGCGGTAACAAAGCAGCAGGATAATCGTAGCAGAAGAAATAATTCGGAGACTTTAGGATCAGCGTTTATTGCTAGTCAACTGACGACAAGAAAGTGAACCCGTGCTACGGGTTACCACCCTTTTTATACAATCATAACAGTATTGAAGTTGACACATTTGATACTAAAATTATATAATCAAAATAATTCCTAATTATCGGTTAGTCGTGAATACAACCTTAATTCGAATAAATTAGCTACCTGTATTATAAATAAATCATGTATTATTATTATTTATTATAAATTAAATATAATTGTAAGTCTTGTGAATAATAATTGGTACATTAATTGTACGTAGTGTTGGCGGAGGGTGCGGGTAGTTGTAACATTATAAGTTATAGGCCGACCGTTTAACTCGCGTATCGCCTGCGCGGTAAGAAGGGAGCGGTAGGAAGTAAATAAATACTTAAAAAAGATACTTATTATTTTATTCTTTACCATCAATGTCTATCTCGAGATAAATCTTTGGATTATTGACTCCGTGTGTAAGGTTACCTGCCCCCGCTCCCTTCTTACCGCGCAGGCGATACGCGAGTTAAACGGTCGGCCTATAGGTTGAGATTGGATTTTATAGTTAAGGAATGCTTGTTACGGATGCATTGTAGTTGGGATAGATTGGGTTATTTGACAATACCATATTTGTTCTTATTAATAAGAGCTAGCTTTAGACGGCCGAAAATTTTGTTCTTAACAATTTTTATTTATATTTAACGCATCTTAATTTTTCTCTTCCGCAGCCTGGAGAAGGCGACAGGGCGTTCGGACTCCATCCATGGCGGGTGACCTACCAACAAAAACCACACGGATGTTTCACCTCACCACTTTTCTCTGGGGCCACTGGAGCGAGTTGAATACATCTTACCTATCCCCGATTATCGGCAATCATAATTAGGAAATTGTAAATAAGTGCGTAGGCACTCAGACTTCTATTGTTAAACATCGGATGTGTATCTTTTTTCTACGTCTACAGATCCTTCCAATTTTCCTTAATAAAGTTGTGGTCAGTTTTCTGGCAAAGAATTCCATTTATATCAGATAGTAGACCGTGGGCATCCGGCGGTGATTTATCAAATTTTCTGTCCCAAAATCTGTGTGTATTCTGGTAAATGTAATTGCTTAAGATACAATTTAATACCCCTTTTACTTGGGTATACTTAAAAACGTAATGTATTTTAGGAATTACACATTGAATACTTTTGTTAATCATACATCGTTTCTTGAGGTATTCGTAGTCTACTACGAACGACTACGACGCCGACATTTAACTTTTCCGAGATGACTCGTAGCACAAGTCTCGTAGCATGCTACGAATCGTAGCCGTAGTCACAATTAAATTGTTCACAGGGTGAGTTCAAACTAAGTGACATAACGTGGTTATTTGACATGTAAATTGCAATGTTAAACAACGTCGTCATAATTATGTTTTTATTATATTTGTATTATTTTATTGTATTTTATATTCATCAACTCATTATTGTCCCATTGCTGAGCCCAGATCTCATCTCCGAGGGTTTAGGCTATAGTCCACCACACTAGCCAAATTTTCACTTCTATCTAATGCGATTGTTGCCCGTTTTGGGTTCGGTTCTCAGGTTGAGTAGTGTTATTTTTTTCGAAAATCCATCAAATTAGTACTGAATTAATTAACGAATAATTGATAAAAAGATTCGGCATTTAAAAACATATTAGAAATCTGAGTTGATTGCAAATTTTAGGCAATGATTGCTTAAAATCGTGAGTAAAAAAAAATATACACAAAATGTACAGAAAATTCATAACCTGAATGAATATTCATTGGATTTAAAAGTAAGTCTACTGAATTTCAAGTTAATTGAAGGACTCGAGACCCAAATACTTTGAATCATTCTAACCAATTCCCTTACCTTTGACCAATCGAACAGATCATTACTTATAACGAGATGAAATTGATAAAATTCGTAATTGAAACCAATTTGTCGGTTCACTGTAGGATGTCAGTTTTATAAAATTACTTTTTTACCTACATATACAAATATTTATTCATAAACTTAAATAATAATTATTTGAACAAACATTCCTAAAAAGTAATAATAAAATATACATATTTAAATTTAGAATAATATACTAGAATAAATAATTAAAGTAACAACTTTGACTTATCAAATATATTTGTGCCCTATTTACTTTAAATAAAGTTCAATGCCTTATAATGTTGCCATATCTTTTTACAAATAACCCGATGTCCATTGATGTTAAAATAATATGTTGTGGTAGAGCTGAGCTGCGTGCTGCTAAATATAGTGGCGATGGGTCGGTGTGGCTTAGTCGGCTGACTGAACAACCAGGTCGGGGGCTCTCTGCCCGCGCGAGGTTTAAGAGCATAACTGTATAGGGACACCATACAACGCGCTCCATAATACTTAGACTGGTTCTATATTAAATATTAACCAATGCAAATCTATAAAAAAATGCAGTCAGTATCTAGACACTTCTATACGTGTCTATTGGTATGTAAAACTTAATTTAAATATAAGCTAAAAAAGTAACACGTGCTCAAAAACTCGTTATTAAAAAACACACAGAGTATATAATTATCTGCGAATATGTACATAACAATTTCCAGCTGGTACTGATTTTGACGTAGTATTTATGTGTCGATAGTTCGCTAGTCTAGTGGTCTAGGCCTTTTATAAACACAACGTCATAGCTACCCTAAATGACTTAGTATACGGCCATAAATAGAGCCAAACAATAAAAAAAAGTTGGTTAAGAAATTGCCGGCATTTTGATTTTGTACACACGGCTACACATCAAGCTATACAAATCCAGTTTTGACTGACCTCCCATTGTAAAGGTTTGTGTACAATTCAGGGCCAGTCTAAAGTGGATTTGTAAAGCTTGATGTGTAGCCGTGCGTACTAGGTGGGTAGTATACTATTACACGTTGTATCGTCATATAATATGTGCGCCATACAAGTTCTATAAATACCTGCACTCGTTTGCAGCAAAGGGACAAAATATCCCCTTTCTTTTCCCACTAAAAACTTTAAACGCTTTTTTATGTAAATTTATGACTTCGAATCCAACCCATTCGTCTCCCTGCTGGGTATGGATTAGAATGAGAGGGATTAAGCTATATAATCGATCAAGGTAGCCTTAGTGGGTTGGTAGACTTAGCACGCCGTTAAGAAAATGTTTCAGGCTTGCAGGTTTCCTCAGAATGTCAGAGGTGCGTGCCTTAGACACGAACTCGAGCCCTGTGACGTGGTAGTCTAACGTTCATATCACTAGGCTATTACTGCTTTAATTCCCTTGTTACTCTATAAAAAAGTAGATTAAGTTAGATGAAGTACCTACTTCTCCCAAATCCGAAGGGAGTTAATGAATTTTCAGCAGATTATTTACCAAAGTAACTCTGGGGAAATGAAAAACGATTTTATCGTTCAACAGATCCTTTTCCCTTTACAATGAAGATTAATCCTTTTAAACGAAGCCTATAAAATTATAATACCTTGAAATGTTATGTTTGTGTATCACCATTATATCAGCCTATTGCTGTCCACTGCTGAACGTAGACCTCCCCCAAAGAGTGCCAACCATCCGAGTCTTGGGCAACTCGCATCCAAAATCCATATAAAAGTTATAAAATAAATAAAAACCCAATGTTTTTTGACCAGCAGGTATTTATTTATAATATTAAACACAGTCTTACAATTTTATTAAAATACGCGAACTGTAGTGTTTTAGTTTATTAAATGAAATTAATTTGGTTCTGGCCACGGAGGAGAGAAAAAAGCGGAGATGCCGCAAGGCAAAATTTCTTTAGAAAGCAGCGTCGCCTAAATGCGGGTGACAGGGGGACGAGGTACGGCGATGGCTCCACCCCACGATAGAAAACCCGCCCTTTATTTGTAAATCCATCTAGTGGTGAATGGAATTATTACAGTCAAATTGAACTAGTTATTTTCATTTTAGTTCGTCTATTTGCCACTATGGCGAAACAAAGCATGATACTTTGATCCAGAACATTCCATGTGCGTTAGAATTAGGGATGTTAAAAAATAATCGATTATTAAAAAAACGATTATTATTTCATAAAAATCGATTTTTTATGAGCAATAATTATTAAAAAAAAATCGATTATTTATTCATCGATTTTTTTATTTTAAGCGTCCCCTTTTTCGGTTTTTTTTCTACTGGCATCTATTAAAATTACAAGAAACACCGCTACCCGCTATCCATTTGAGGGCAGGGGAGGTTCGTTATTATTTTGCAAATTGTTCGTAGATAACCTTTGAGCAACAGGGAGTAGCCTTAGCGATTTATTACCAACCAAATAGTTCTGCCATTTTTTTGCGGGGGGAAATGTGCCCACAAGCGTCGTTCCGAATTACTACAAACAAAACTAAAACTGTAATGACGACACTAACACATACAAAATTAAACAATACCAACAAGCATTGCACAGCGCTGAAACAGCAAATAGCCGTCTAACCAGACGAAAAAACATGCAGCACTAAAACGCTTTTTAAGTTAAGGCTCTCTCGCTAATAAGAAAGGTCGAAAGCACAGTAAAATTCATGGCGCTTTGGCGCATAGGCGTTTGGTTCAACGTTAAAAGTAACATCACTAAATTATTCATCGGCAAGAATTCGGATTTATCGCTCGACCGATACGTATTTTGGAGGGGCTAGCGGACTCAATGTTGGTACACAAATCTGATAATAATTTAAAATAGAATACACGAATTTGATGTCTAAATGTAATTAAATAGAAAAATACGGTAAAGATTTATTTACTTGTGAAATGTCATACCATGTTTTAGTAGATTTGATGTTCCAGAAAATAAAAATCGATTTTTAAATAATCGATTTTTTTACCGCAAAGTCACATCCCTAGTTAGAATGGTTCATCAATTAAAACCGACTACCTACCAACAGATGGCGCATTTTTCTTATATTCAATTCTTGTTCTTGTTTTATGCATAAGGTATATAATTTATCTATAAAGTAACTTTTAGTAAGCAAAATAAACATAAGCAAGTAATTTGAGCAGAAAATTGGCTACGAATAACATGCATTGATAGTATAAAAACACGTAATCTATAAGAAGTTGTTAGAAATCTTAGAATTCATCTCTTCAACGGTAGATGTCTCTATCTTCAATCTGGCGATCAAGCTAGAAAATTTGTGTTTATAAAATGAAAATATTAATTTTAGGGACTTGCACCTGAAATATTATGCCATCAACATGTTTCAGTTTTGATCCGGAACAATTGTTGCATCCAACAACAGCGCACTTCATTATTAAAACAATGTAACAATATTAAAAACCTATTAAAATACGACGGATCCACGGATTCGAACGCGATCAAAATTCATTCGAAACTAAGGTTTTCGGCCCCGCCCACTGTGACGTCATGACCTAGTTGGAGGCGCATGACCTACTTGCCTTGTGGCATCTCCGCTTTTTTCTCTCCTCAGTGGTTCTGGCACTCGCCGGCCGCTCCCGCGGCACCGCCCGCTCGCTTCGCTCGCTCGGCTCCTGCGTTGTGTGGTCACAGTTCTAACCTAACCTAACCGATATCTGTATTTAGAATTTAGCGGCGAACTTTAAATTTTGAAATATGGCGGCTCAATTATTTATTTTATAACTTTTACCAATATGTGTCGTGAATTATTAATAATTACTACTAAAAGTAATAAATTTCGATCGTTTATTCACATTTACCTAAACATGTGGTTATTATTAATAATTTTGTAAAAATATTAATAATTATCAATTAATCAGATTTACCGTGACATATACATATTGGTGCTGATGACTATAGCCTATGTTTGTATACAAAGAAGTAATTGGACTAATAAGGGATTTCGATTTAATTATCGCAACGGCCTGACAAAGCGGATCCCAAGGAGATTATCTCCTGTCGAAGAGATCCTTACAATTACGCCCTCTATCGCATCTAGATGAATTAATTGTTTGTTAAGAAAATGACGTTGATGTCCTGAGGGAGATAACATGAATTGGAAGCACAAATAAAAGTGTTTGTAATGGATTGAGGTATAACACACTGTAAAATGAGATAATGCTGCCCAAGTTGCAGAGTAAGAGCCTCAACTCAACTTTCAATTGAATCGCAAGCTATGCACATGTCAAAATATTAACTATATTTAACACTAGAAGACTCATCAAATGTTGTTCTGATCGCAGTGCTACCTGCAGGGTAAGCCAATTGTGAACATGCACGGCATTCAAACACACAAAACAAGTTGGTCAAGCCGTTTAGGAGTTAAATGACGTACACACACACGTACAGAAGAATTATACATTAAAGACCAAAAATTAAAGTAGTACCAAGTGACGATGCTAATAAAGTTTATTAACGTTCAAATAATTATAAATTTATTCATTGGTATGTAGCAGAATTTCTGGGTGACCTTACGAGCTATTTTAGTTCATCCCTAAACAACATGTAGGTATTTATTTTATATGCCTCTGGAAAGACCTCAATGGCGAATTGGTAGACATTGAATTCGGGTGTAATTCCTAAGAGGATGTGATAAGAAAGGTACTTATCGGGAGTTCTAACGATATTCCCAATGTACTCTTCAACTAAGAAAACCTTCTCTTCCATAATCCCATGAAAATAATACTCTGTTTGCCATACAAATAAATGAAAGCCGATTTTCTGTATATTCATTAATTATTATTTTTTTGCTATAAATATTTTGGCTTTGTAGTTGGCTGTTGCCCAAGTTCGAAAAAATTTAAAGTAAAACTAGGTATGATTGTCAATGTCAATAAAAAAAGCGGGAAGATTGACAGCTGTCATATGTGACTTTAGTGTTTGTGTTGCTGGACGTGAAATTTAAAATCTGACGCATCTAGGACGCATCGAGTCTTCATAAATCTTTTAGAGATAGTAAACCGTGGGTGACAGATAACGAAGTATAAAATAATATCTTTGAATGAAACTATTATGACTGGTTATGCAATCTTTTCCAATAAAGCAAGGATTTGCTCTTGCATCTTTCAGATGTAATCCACTCATTTGCATGCTCTAGTTTATCTCGGTAGACTTTGAATTTTCCGAGAAAATCAGCATTGAAATCCCCAATATCATCAATTAAATAAGGTTTTCAACCGACTTCAAAAGGAGGTTCTCAATTTGACTGTATATTTTTTTTGTATGTTTGTTCCACGAACATTCCGCCAATTATGAATTGATTTCGACGATTTTTTTTTGTTTGGTAGGTCACACTTCAGCGGTGTATCAATTCAAATTTTATTAAATTCGATCGAGCGTTCTTAAAAAAAATAATACATCGACCAACTGTGGTTGTGCAAAAGTATACCTCAACCTAATCCATCGGGGAATACGAGCGTCATGGAATGATAAGTACCACTCACGACGAAACTCTTTACAACCCAGGTCAATGTGCCATCGTTTTACGCCTCACCTGACTAATAAGTTCGAGCCTTTTTCAATATCGATATTAACCGAGATGAAAATTTCTTCGAAGTTTGTAAAATATTTTTTTCTAAAAAAAGATAAGACTGAAAACTTTATTGAAAACAGATACCGCTTATCGTTTTTAATATAGTGAAATATTTACAGTTTTATATTTTGTTAAGGCGAAGTGTGATATCACATTTTCGACATGACAATTAAGGGGAATGTTAATGAGTTTATCGCGTTCGGGTTGTGTTCGAAAGCGCACGTTTCTGGAGAAAAAGAAGTAGGTATAAAAATTTTTTTAATGATTGCAGGAAGTGATGTTTAGCTTAATTATTTCTTATTAAATGTTAAAATCATGTATCATGGCTTACTTAATGGAAAACGGCTACAGTTTTTACTCTTAATAAAATATAAAATAAACTTTTTTTAAATTAAATTATGAATATGAAAAATTCATTGCAAAGTTACCATTCCCTAGAAAAGTTAGAACGAAGCTTTTAAAGAAAACAAATTTCGTAAACCGAATGGAAAGAGAATTTTATTTTTTTAGGATACAGTTCTATAACCTCTTGGGTAGTTTTATAGAAGCACGAACAACATTTAAGGGCTTTAAAGGTGCAGCCAAGTGCGTTAGCGGTTGATCACTTTTCAACTTTATTCTCTCAAAGTTAAGGTTCAATACAGGTCGACTTAATCTTGGCAGTCTATACGTGATCACGGGCTATGTCATAATGTAGGGTTTTGGGATCTTGGTGCTTCACGAGAGAATGTAACCTTAATTTTATACTGTAAGGTCGAAAAAGCTCTGTGAAATAAATAAAATTATAAAGTATGGTTTGTTACGTACGTAGGGTACCTACGTGCCTAAATCGAGTTTTTTTTTCAAATAGATCATCATCATCGTCATATTAATGAAAACAGGTCCATTTTTGAACGAAGTCCTCCCGCATAGACTTCCACAACGACCGGTTATATGCCATGAATTAAAAGTCATATTCGACAGAGAAGTTTTTTGTAGACAGATCATCACCATGGCAACCATGATTTCTTTTTCTATTCAATTAAAAAAAATATTTAACATCATCTCAGTTTGACCACAGACCACAGACTTTAACAATAAACAAAAGAGTGTATATATTTATGTGTGCGCGTGTGTGTCAAACGCATGGTAATGTGTACGTATCTAATGGTTGTTTTGTTAATTTAATGTATTTTTAAGCATTAAAATATATAAATATAGCAAAAAAATATTCATTCTGCACTTTAACTATGTACAATATCACATTCCGCCATGCGCAAAATGTGCTTGAAAAGAGGAATATACAAAGTATTCTCTTCACGAATTAATATATTAATACCTTAGATTTGTATAAGCTCCTATATGACTGCCTCGTTGGTCTAATGGTCCCAATCGCGACTCCTACGCTAGAGGTCTTGGGTTCGATCCCCAGGTCGAGCAAAGTGATATTGTGTTTTTCTATGAAATTCTCAGTAGCAGCTCGGAGTCAGGATTTGTACCCGGTGAATGGCGATAGGCTCGCCCCCTATTACATGGGACCTAAACATACCGGCAAACTGTGGGTGTACATTAAGAACACCTCTGCCTAACCTTTCGGGGAATACAGGCGTGATGGTATGTATGTATGTATTTCTATAAGCTTATAATATATAAAAAATATAATTTACCTATTATTTTTTCTAATTTGACATGCTAATTCAAACGAAACAAAGGACTCTTAATAACCCCAATACAATGTTATATTATTACCTGCAGGTTAACTCACCGTCTGGTCATATTTGTCTGACATCCAATTAGCATGAAAATAAAAATGGTTCTCAACCCCAGATGCATTGTGTAAATCCCTAGGAACTTTTCCACAAATCTGCAAGCCATCGGACTGCAAATCCTCTGGTCCAGGGTTTGTAAACACTTGGCTAATATACACATCGGTATAAAATCGACAGACTGCAATATGTTAGAAATAATGACGGGGCGTGGTTCTCTTAAGTAGATTTAAGTAACAATTTACGGAGTCCGGATTACATCAAGGCAAACACAATAATTTCACGCAATTATCGGACAGAGATTCGACATCACTATCACAATTACTAGTGGTCAAGTGTCTGATATATCGTGCATCACTCAATATGTCAGTCGCCTCCGAGCTCCCAAGCGAAAAGTGAGCGAGTTGACATATCGGCTTCTCTTTTATACAAAACCGACGCATGTCACTTTAAGAATAGGCGGGTACATTTTATTGCATTGTATGTTTTATTATATTGTGTTATATTTTGCCTATCAAAAATGAATTCTAAAACAGGCAAAAACGGGAATACCTGTCCTTAAAAACTTCAACAATCTCCTATACTTATGTTTTCTGATTATATGAGGCCAAATAAATCGTCAATATACTCAGTATACACAACTGTGTAATAACTATAAAACAGGTACAAAAATAAATATGATACAAGTATCATCTTTAAAAGGCGCCAAATATTTTTTTATACATACCATCACGCCTGTATTACCCGAAGGGCTAGGCCGAGGTGTATTTGCTGTACACCTAGAGTTCGGCGGCATGTTTTAGGCCCCATGTAACAGGGGGGAGCCTATTGCTATTCACTGGGCCCATGTTCGAGCTGAGAATTTCATTTCATACTAGTGCGCATTCGCCACAAAGGTTTATAGCCCCTGTCAATGCTACCTGTCTGTTGTACATAGATATAGTTTTATGGCATTGTTCTATACATTAATTAACGGCGGACAGTTCGTAGTGCTTGCACCACGATCTGAGCTTCAAAATGTAAAACAAACTTTAACAAATAATGAAGAGGATTATCTCTTGTTTTGTTTTACTCTGAGCAAATAAGGATTTAAAAGGTTTTAAACGAGGTTTAAACTTGAATATCGATTAAATTAATTTTTGCACGCGAAATGTATCATCACGCTTGCTTCTCTGAAGGGCTAGGCAAATTGTACTAAATTTAGATGCATTGGCACTAGAACGATTTAAATATTACCCAAATCCAAACTAGAACTTAATCGAATGCAAGACTTCGGGCACAGCAGCCAACGTTATGATAGCCCAACGAGGTAGTTAAACCAAAAATATAACATACTAGCTTTCCGCCCGCAGCTTTGCCTGCGTTTTCACACCGCGTTTTGGGTTATATTATTGCATTTTTATTGGGAATCCCTATTTTTTTTAACATGTTATATAGCCTATGTCACTCAGTGTAAATGCAGCTTTCTAATGGTGAAAGAATTTTTGAAATCGGTCCAGTAGTTTTTGTGTGAAAACATTACAAACAAACATACAAAAACACAAATGTTTCCTCTTTATGATATTAGTTTAGATTTTTACTATTTTGCCTACATTATTATTAATAACAAGTGCATTATGCATACAAAATTTGTATTTCAATGCTTAGTCAGAGTATTAAACAACGTTGAAACTGTGCCAATAACAGACGATGAAAAAATCCAGGCAGCAAAAGCCGAAATACGTGACCCTGCATTTCCTAGTATTTATCTTCGTGGAATGGCGTAGAATTTTCAACTTATACGTATCAATAATAAAGCTCAAATTAAGTAATATGCGACTTAACAATAGCCAAAGTACGCACCAAGAGTACACCACTTATAAAATTCCATATTAGTGTAATTTAATTCGTTGGTGTTAAGGTTGAGATTTCCCTAGCGTTAGATGAAAATTTACTTAAAAATTTCGATTAATACTCCAGTGCAACGAGGTCGGAAAACAAATTCGATGTTAAAATTCCTAAGGAAGGAGCTCGATAATCGATTGTTTGAAGAGGATTTTTCCTCTTTCCTTCTTTGTTAAAACTTTGGAAATCCACTTTGGATGTAGGTATATACTTACTTTATTTTTAAGAAGACCTTTATATGAAGGTGAAGCGGAGTCAGGGCGAAGGAAAACCATAATAGATATAGATACATAGGCACACACATGCGTTTGAAAAGCGAAATTTTAATTATGCTGTCCTTTTTGTTGAAAGGTGTAATACGTATCTAATATATTTTTTTAAAAACGGGAGAGGAATCCGCCTGTTTTCCCTGAAGGGTTAGACAGAGTTGTACTAATGTACATTCTCATTCACCAGTATGTTTAGGTCCCATGTAATGGGGGGCAAGCTTATTGCCATTAACCGGACACAAATCCAGACTCCGAGCTGTTACTGAGAATTTCCCAATACCTACCACTTTTCTCGACCTAGGAATCGAACCCAGGACCTCTAGCGTAGCAGTCGCACTTATGGCTACTAGGGCAGTCAAAAAAAGTCAAGAGAACAGTAATAGTCCTTAAGATTTGCTAGTTGTTGATACTAGAGTTTCATTTGATAGTACCTAAAAAGATCTACTAGTCTACTTATTATACTTTTATCCGTTACAAATAGGTACACGACATTAACCTCACTTAGCTTGTACACTGAAAGCCATGATTTTCGTCCACACTGCTATATTATGCGTCGCAAACAACGGTGTATCGACGCCTGGTCCTTGGAGATAGTCGCACAATGACGCATTGTTCGCGTCGCGTCTATTGTGATGGGAAAATAACTTCGGACGGGTGAGCGTTTGCGATTAGTTGAAGCGATTTGTCGCGCGTTTGGAAGTGTCAGCGGAAATTATTAATGATAGTTTTGTTGGTGTTTGATATGCTACTTCAACTACACTACAGGTGTTTAATGTACGGTCACCAACAAATCAAGTAACCACAATAAGTCAAAATTTTTCATTTGATTTTGATCTTAATTATCAACGTATTAAGGTTTAAAATATATTGGGGAAATTTGACAGTTTGTATAACTTGATATGCTTGCGACTGTACAAAATATTATTTTTATTTGACTAGAATAAAATAAAAATCATACAGCACATTTGGTGTACTTTGGTGGCTTTTACGTCACGGTTTGTGTGTTTGATTACCGCACGTGGTAATTGGTCTGTCCATGTAATTCAGATTTCCCGGGTCTAGTAGTATTCGTATTTGTGTCAGTGAAAATTTATCTTAAAGGTAAGTAAAAGGATAACATCCTAGTGTAGAGCAACCTTTTTTAAAAATAAAATATTATAACTGATGTCTTAAGACAACGCCCGAGTTATAGCAATGATGTTGCTTGTACAAAATTATAGCCGTAAATACAATTTAGTCGGTAGCGTGTTAACTCTTAAAACAGTAATAGGTATCTTTTAATAAATATTTTGGGGATGAATAACTTATTTTTTTCTTGTCGCTAGCCCAAGAAAAGGAACTTTGTTGTAAGAAATAAGAACTTTTATTCGCGATACAATATATACGAGATACAGAGCTTAGAACATACCATCACGCATGCACGGTGAAAGGTAACGTAGTGGTTTGCTTGAAAGGTTAATAAGCCTATTACAACAGGGATTTCTGGGTGGCTACTGGGAATTTTAAATATAACTCCACAACTCTTTGCACGGTTTGGGATCCGAACCAAATTTAAAGGGATTCTCCGAAAACAGAAATGCTGACGGAACGTAGATTTTCTTACCACGAAAGATTTTTTTTAATATCCACGTTAAGTAGCTATATGCATACTGATGTGTTTCGTTTGGTGTTTGAACCCCCCTCATGCCTCTTCCTTCTTCTTTCACCCTTAACGGCTTGCTTGAGTTTTTTGAGTTTTTACTAACTTTACTAAAAGCAAGCAAGCAACATATCATTTACCATCAGGTGCTCCGCTTGCTCGTTTCTCACAATGATTGTAAAAATAAAAATAATATTATTTGCTTGATATACTTATAGGTATTTACATTAAAATTGCAGTAGATAATCGTGCATCGTTTGTTTTGTTTCCCTCTTCGTAGTATAGTATTATACTGCTATCATTGGTAGGATACCATTATTTCAGGTATTCGGTAAATTTGAACACAATACGAATCACAATATGCTTCCCAGTGTTTTGACTCAGGCAAAAACCTCAATAATAATAAAAGGCACACATACCTAACATAATAAAAAAGCTTGTTAGGAAAATGTGGATTTGTCGTAAATTACCACAATAAAAGAGAGAGGGCCTCGCTTAAAGTTAAATTGGCTCTGATGTGATTTTCCAACATTCGTTATTTTGATTTAGAAGTTCCGAAAGATTTTGGTCCTTTTTCGTGAAGCCCCTCGTAATTGATCCGGAAAGGATGGTAGCAACGACGTCTAGTAATTTATTATGGACCTACTTTCATCTTGAATTTATTCGGATGTCACGTTTGTATATAATTCTTGAGAAAATATTAATTTCTATATAAGGACCGACGGATTGAGGGATAGAATCCGTAATTAAATCAACCATCAGAGAGCCAAAGTTACCGACACGGCTCAAAGGATTACCATACTGTAGTGGCAATAGGCCGGTCACGTCTCTCAGAGAACCGACAACCGTCGGAGCAAACAAGTTTCGAGTGGAGACCGCGTCTAGGCGTCGTAGGTTGTTGTTGTAGGGCCACGCTGTTCGCAGCATGAATGGGCCGGCTCGACCGGGGAAGTACCACACTCTCGCAGAAGAACGACGTCCGAGTAGTAGCGTTTCGTTACTGCGCTTCGTTCGGTGAGCGAGAGGGCCGGAGGCCCAATTCCTCCCCCAATCCCCTTCCTTCTCCTTTTCTCCTTCCCCTCCCTTTCCCTAAATAGGCTCGGCAACGCATCTGCAACTCCTTTGGTTTTGCAGATGTCCATGGGCGGCGATGACTACTTACCATCAGGTAGCTCGCCTGCTCGTTTGCCGAGTTATACCATAAAAAAAAAAAAAAAAGTGTAGGACGCCCGCTGGCCAGGTGGTGTGACGATTTGCGGAAGGCGGCTGGCAGCAACTGGGTGGAGTAAGTTAAAGATCGGGCTCCGTGGCATGGGCTTAAAGAGGTCTACGTCCAGCAGACGTAGACAGCAGACAGCAGACAGTGCAGTGATAGCCTAGTGATATGACCATTGGACTGCCAAGTCAAAGCTCTCGAGTTCGAATCCAAGGCACGCATCTCTAACTTTTCGAAGTTATGTGCGTACTAGCTTTTGCCCGCGACTTCGTCCGCGTGGAATAGTTTTTTCCCAATCCCGTGGGAATTTCCCAAAATATCGTTATAATTTAAAGCCTATATGTTATTCTGATGTATAAACAATAATACTGTAAAGTTTCATCAAAATCCGTTCAGTAGTTTTTGCGTGAAAGAGTAACAAACATCCATCCATCCATCCATCCATCCTCACAAACTTTCACATTTATAATAATAATATAATATAATATAATATTAGTAGGATTAATAATTAATTATCACGCGCTTAAACGGTGAAGGAAAACTGCGTGAGGAAACCTGCATGCCTGAGAGATTTTCTTGACGACATGTGAAGTCTGCCAACCCGCAGTAGGCTAGCGTGGCGGACCATAGCCTAATTCCCTCTCGTATTGAGAGGAGACCCGTGCCCAGCAGTGGGACAATGTAATGGGATGATGATGATGATGACTTCCAGCAGTGGATGAATACGGGCTGACGAAGATGATGATGATGAAAAAATAAGTACCGATAAAGTGTTTTAAAAACCCTTCTACGGGCCTTAAACAGTAGGTTATTATTTAGTGGTTGGATAACACTATTAAACTATCACTAATTCCTACAAAAAAGAAAAATGCTCCTGTGAAGAGCGATGTCGAGAAAAGTGTGATGTCTACATCACACTGGGCTGTTTATCCCTTCTGTCCAACTTATCTTATCTATCCTGGAGGAAGTATTATTAATTGTTTACGAAAAAAGACAGTTGTTTAGAAACGTGGAGGACAGACGGAGAAAGATAATTGGCACCTTCATACGACATTGTTTTTAAATAAAGCTTAGAAGGTAAAATTTTGGAAAACGAGAAAAGAGAAGACCTTGAAAAAGTTTAATTGAACAAGAATAGGAAAAAGTTGGAGTTGTGTTATATGAGGAGGTAAAACAGAAGGCAGAGTATAGAGAACAGTGGAGATTGTTCCAACAACAAGAACTGAATTTATTAAATTGCCAAAAAATGACTTTTGTGTTTGTATAGCGAGTTCAAAGTGAGTAGAACCACGGAGTGATGCTAGTATCCAATATCCATTAAAGGTACTCGGAAATAATCGGATCTTTCCTCGGAAATCGAGTTTTTATGTTCTAAGTTCAAAGGTCAAACTATACCTTAGTTCGGTTCGGTTGACACGATTTAGTGGGATCGTAAATCACGTTGTAAAAGATTTCCTATTTAACGAGGATAGAAGATCATAAATAGAGTCCAGTAAGCCTTCGAATGTCAATTTTTAATGTTTTATTTCAGTTAGATCAAATACACTTGGCCATTGTAGAATGGCCAAGAAAGGTATTTTCAACTGTCAAACGTTTTCTCAAACGGTGGTAAATAGTGAGTATGGAATAGAAACGCCAAGACACCTACTCTTCTAAATAATAACTAATGATTTTCATTCTTAAATTATTTCATTACGAATATGTCAGCTAGATTTAAAAGATTCATTAGACAGATCCTCTGTCTTAAAAAAAAAAACAAACGTGATTGCCAAAGCATGTACACATATTTAACATGCAAAAGAGAAAAAGAAAGAAGATAGACTAAAAAATTTGGCGTCAAAGTATTCCTTGACATCGCTGTCGTCCGGCAAGGTACCAGGAAGACTGGCAGCATTGCCTCGCTGAAATGTAAATAGTGTTAATATTTAAAATAATTAGTTTAGTATATAATAAAGAAATGAATTTTCTAATTAAAGAAAATTTCTAGTGAAAGAAATATTCGATCTCAGGCAGGGTACACCAGGTCTCGGTAGCTTAGTTGGCAAAGCGTCTGGTGTACTTAACCAGAGAGACGCAGGTTCAAACCCTGCCTGAGATCGATTTTTTCTTTCACTAGAAATTTTCTTTAATTAGAAAATTCATTTTTTTGTGAACATTTCGCAATATTTAATGCTAAAAAATAATAAAAAATCAGCTTAGTATATAATATATTTTTTTTCAAATACCTTTAATTGTAATAAATATCACCAAAAATAATTAATATTGATTACCTGTGATACCGCTTTTATTCAGATATTTCGTTAAGCAGATAATAATAATAATTATCTATTTTTTTTAAAAAGCTTACTAGCAATGCGGGTCACACATTACTAGTATTCTTGTTAACCCCTCGTGCTAAGCTAAATGCTTGTGTAACGAGTGGGTTCACGTCGGTAGTGCAATGGGTGGGGTTCGAACCGGCAACCACATGATCGCAAGTCCGACGCCCTAGCCATTAGGCTACCGCCGCTTTATTGTTGGTACCATGGGTTATATTCGAAAAAATATTTTTTCCAACATATCTCATTAAAAAGACTTATATAAACTTATGTTTCGCACCACAAGCAGGCTCATAACAAGGCTAACTAAGGACTTTTCTTATAAAAACAAAAACAAGACTGCCCTAAGTTTTAATTAACTTGAAATAACTGTTTTGATACAGCCACGGTCTGCCAGTTAACGATCTTAGTTGTAATTGCACGTATATTTCACTCTCTGCTCCAATTTCAAGCTGATCTAGAACACAACATAATTAGGATAATTACTTGCAGTGCTCTCTAATAATACTAGATGTCTTCATACCATCACGCCTGTATTCTCCGAAGGGTTTAGGCAGAGGTGTACTAATGTACACCCACATTTCGCCGGTATGTTTAGGTCCCATGTAATAGAGGGCGAGCCTATTGCCATTAACCAGGCACAAATCCAGACTCCGAGCTGCTACTGGGAATTTCATAGAAAAACTCAATAACACTTTGCTCGACCTGGGAATCGAACCCAGGACCTCTTGCGTAGCAGTCGCGCTTGGGACCACTAGACTAACGAGGCAGTCTAGATGTCTTGTCTAGATATAATTCACTAGGGAATACTTTAGCGACTAAATGTAATGTTGGGCTATTTCATCATCATCATCAGCCCATACTCGTCCACTGTTGGACGTTGGCCTCTCTTTTGAACGCCACAGAGACAGTTGAGCTATTTACAAGACGCAAATCCATGATCATCATCATTATCTCTTCCTAGCCTTTTTTCAATTTTGTTAGGGTCAACTTTTAGTCAAATCAGATCTCGGAACTTATTCACTTCAGCACTTATATTACTAATTACATTATTGAATGTGTTCTTGCAAATACACGATTGATCGACATTATAATTTAACATTTTTTTAAAGGATTTTGTATTGTATCATTTGGAAGGTTTTTAGTGGCTTAGCTGATAAATAGTTTGCAGTTCTTTGATATTGTGTTTATAGGCATAAATACACAAAGAAGACAAGAGTTTTAGAAAAAAAACTGTAATCTGAAGTCCGATTTGACGAACGGATAAAAACAAAATACATATATAAGCGACAATTTGATAAAATGACAGATACATTTTGTTTAGATTTCTTCGTCAATTTCAACGCAACTTGTCTAGGCCCCGTAAACATTGTCACAAAACATACATAAATTCCCATAAAATAACGATATGCCATTCGGTATTCGCGACAGATTCCTATGATGAACGCAGATGCTACTAAGGGGACTATCTCTTTTGTTTACTTTGTATATCCTATTGTTCTTCGCTTGCTTTCATAAGTTAATAAAATTTATCAGTGGTTGAAGAAAAGTGAACTATAATAATATTATTCACTAAAATAACTTAATAATCTTTGCATGGAAATGCCTAAAAAAATACAAAAAGATAATAATAATAATATTTAGAGGGGATTTTTTTAACCAATTAACGATAGAGACAAAAAATACTGTTGTACAGATTAAGTGCACAAAATTGCCAAAAACCGTACATTTTATCGAACAATTTAAACAATACAATTTGCTGCCATTTTTAAAAAATGTCTAAAAAAACGTAAAACAAACCGCTAGCAGGGCAAATGAGGCGGTAAATTCAATTCAAATATCGAACTCTTGGCGCTCGGAATATTTCCGCGACATAACTTAAGCAAATGAGTCGGAACGCTCGAACGAAAATTGTTTCAGCAATCAAAAGCCGTTTAGGAGTTCTCCAAAGGAATTAGAAATTACTTGCAAGTTTGTTCCCGTTACGTGGATCAATTAGAACGAGGTACCAGTTACTTGGAAGTCACTGAATTAGGTTAAAGTGTCACACATTTAGGGCTACGTTTTCTTGGAAAATATTGTATTAATATTTTGCTTTTGTAGTACCTATGTTAATTATGACAGATGAAGCATAAGTATGAACTGTCAAGTGAAGTATGGATTGCCAAGTGCAGTCTGGACTGCCAGACCCTATGTCAAAGGTACGCACCTCTGACTCGGAAAGGGAAATGCCCATTTGATAAAGAGGTTTTGGCCAAATGCCGCCCATGAATGAAACAAATTATAGGCATTAGGGTTGACATTATAGATAAAGAAACAACCACTATTTTTTACACAAAACTCGGTTGGAGTTATAAAAATCATATTAAATAATTCACGGTTTACAAAAAAACATACTTGTAGTTTTATGATTTTTGGTCGTGGGAAGCGGGTACAGAATCCAATGTAAAGCCAAGGTCGTCATCAGGAGCGGTAACAGGGTCCATAATCGTAATCAAAGTCGTCGAAAAATCAACCAGAAAACGCAATTCAAAAAATTACTAGTCGCAATTTCGCATTTTGTCAACAAACTAAATGTGAAATGTCAATGTCAATCAGTCAGTTGTCAATTATGATTTACGATTATTATTGATGTAGGGATGACGATAAGATATCTATTTATCGAAAAATCTGTATTAAAAAAAACCAAAAACACGGAATCGGTTCAATAGTTTGTATTTGAAGCCCAAAAATGGACAAACACTTCTTTTATTCACTTTTTTTTCTGTAAAAAGACAATAAAAAAAGCAGAAAAAATCGCACAAACAAAAAGATTTCCCAAAAATCAGTTTTTACCGATTTTAGTGTATCGATTTTTTTAGTCAAAGTCACTATCCCTCCCTACTTTGACGGATTGACCAAAGCCCGGAAGTTGTAAAATAAAGCAATCCGGTTGAGTGTCTTAATTAAATCGGCATTTAATTCCGGAGTTTTGCTACAAATAAGTTTATAGCAATATTCTAGTTACTAAATGCGTATTTTTTTTGTATTTACCACATTGATGTGCAAAGCATGGCCAAAAATGGGCGTTTCCCAAATGTGTTTATAAGGCCAAAAGAGAGAGCTATGCTAGGTAAGCTTCTACGTGACGGAATCTGTAGATGATCAATCCGTATCTGAGAACCGTATGTATGCGGGGCACATAGCTCATAGAATTGATGATTGCTGGGGCAAAAATGTTCTCGAGTGGAATCCACGAATCGTAATTAGGAAGTCGCTGAGAAGCAGGCATATAACCGCTCCGTGTCGAAATCTACGTTAAGGCCTTTGCTCAGCAGTGGTTATCCTTTGGCTGATATGATAATGACTAGTAACTATACCTACCCTTGTTGGTACATCGTACAAGTTACGTCATAATAAACACTAATGCTACCTTTCTGTAATTATAAGAGCGTGACTGGTTTACTTATAGTTTGAAGCATACATTTCTTCTGGCCGACACCGACACCTTGATTAATGGCTGATTCACGCGTTGTACTCTTGAGATCGAGGTGTGGTGCGCATAACAGCGGATTTGCGATAGAAAAGCGCCTATAGTATACCTTACTTTTTGAGCGATTTTAAAAGTAGGTAAAAACTTAGCCTTTTGGTAAGCCAATCAATCTATCTGCCTCATTTATCTAGTAGTTCTAAGCGCAACAGCTACGCTTGTTTAGTTTCGATTCCCAGGTCGAGCAGTGTAATAGCGTTTTCTATGAAAATCACATTAGTAGCTTGTAGTTTGGACACCCATAACATCGACACTCATAAGACCGACAACTAGACACCGAAGTTAATGACATTGATTAGGATCAATTAACACTGACGACTAAAGTACCAAAGCCCGTAATACCGACGTGCATAAGATAGATGCCTATAATATCGACGCTCCTAAGACCGATGCCCATAAGACAGACACCCTTAAGACGGACGCCCACAACCCTGACTCCCATTACACTGACCCTCATAACACCGACTTCTATAAGACGGACGCACATAAGACCGAGCCCATAAGACCGAAGCTCATAAGACGGATGCATATTACACAGATATTCATAAGAAAGACACCATAATACTGACGCTCATAAGACCGAAACCCATAAGACCGACGCCTATAAGACCGACGCCTATAAAACCGACGCTCATAAGACTGACGCCCATAAGACCGAGCGACGTCCTTATACCGACGCTCATAAGACCCACGTCCATAAGACCGACGCCTATAAGACCGACGCTCATAAGACCGACGCCCATAAGACTGACCTATGACACTGCCAATAATAATGACTCCAGTAAAAGCTACGCTTATGAGAGCTATAGTAGATATTCAATAACACCTAATATATTTTTATTTGACTCAATGGCAATTTTATATAAATTTAAAATTTATTATATTTTTATATTTATTTAGTCGGTTTATGACTACATTACTGTGAAATATATTATAATACCGCGTTTCAATATTCGCTTTCACTAAGACCTTACAACTTTAACGATTAATAACGCGTTTTCTGAATGTTCATTTTGTGAATGTGCGCGTTTTAAATGTAGTACGAGCCTATTATCTGGGGTTAAGTTCAGAAAACACAGTGAGAAGTAGGTAGCACTTTGCCTTGAAAGCTCTTTTCGACTTAGCGAAGGATTAGTAGGTAAATCTAGGCGAAAGTTTGCAAGATGTATTTTATTTAGGTTTTATTGCCTATCTTGTATTTTATGCTATGGTTGGTACGAATTTCTTGTGTTTATATTTTTTCATGAATTTTATTTTGTTTTGTTAGCCATATTATAAAGGGTTTCATCATCAAGGTTTCGATTCTAAAGTAAGAGAAAAAAGATCTTAAGTGATCATCATTGAAGCTCTTCAAAAAGGTCTTGCGAGTAGAACTCGCTACTAGCGCTTTGTATATGACATGATGTACGAAGACGTGGCAGCAGAAGTATGAAAGAATTGTAGCACGTAGCGTTCAGTAGTATTATACCTGCTCCTGTGGGAAAAATGCGTGATGGAGTAATACAAATTACTTATTTGAAATGCGCTCCAAAAATTTGAATAATCAACAAAAAATATTTAATTTCGTTAGTTTTTAGAATTACAACAATAAGCCGAAAATCATTTTGAGGATTTTCACGGAAACATTTTTAATTTGAATAAAAAAAAATATTCTCCGTCAATTATTTACATTTAAAATAAAATTATTTGGTCTGTACTTTCTTTCTGTCAACATAAATATAAACAAAGGTTCTTTAAATACATTTCATGTATTAAATATCTTTTGTGCTTTCATAGCCACATGATTAAATGTACGGAGACAACAGTCTTAAGGTTTCTTTCATCCAGTGCAGGGATCAGTGCACTGTGGTGAGGATCCTGGGTGCACTGACTATAAAGACAGAAGGACAATAAAATAGGTTTTCAGGACAATAAAAGCTCCATAGGTTTTCATTACTGAAAGATAAATCATCGAATGACTATGCCTTAACCCATAATTATTATGTTTTGATTAATTTTCCTACAAGTTCCAAAATCCGAACCCTGGAAAGTCATAATCTAAACAATTCTATGGCCCCATTGTAGATCCATGCTTACAGCTGATGATAACATAACATACTATCTACTACCATACTAATTGATGGATAACATAACATACCATCACTCCTGTATTCCCAAAACGGTTAGGCAGAGGTGTACTAATGTACACTCATATTTCGCCGGTATGATTAGGTCCCATGTAATAGGGGGCCTATTGCCATTAACTGGGCACAAATCCAGACTCCGAACTGCTACTGTGAATTTCATAGAAAAACCCAGCACCTTGCTCTACCTGGGGATCGAACCCAGGACCTCTAGCGTAGCAGTCGCGCTTAGGACCACTAGACTTATGAGGCAGTATTTTGATGGATAAATGAGCAAACGTCAAAAGCACTCACAGATTCATGCTTTGTTTTAAAGTCCAGATAGTATCTATAGTGGTTCAACCATAATAAAAAATTGACTAAATAAATACATATTGTCACGCCTGTCTCCTATCGGGATAGGTAGAGACGATAGATTTCCACTTTCGTTCTATCTACGTTCTCTATAATCCTTAAATAATATAATTGGTTGAATTAAGATTCAACCAATTATATTAGTAAATCTGTAATGTTCACGATGATTCAAAAATTACTTTCACACTTGAAGTGAGTTGTATAATAACCATTTTGTTCGGAGTGACTCTTCTGAACTACATAAGAGTGGTTACCTTTACAAATTTATTATTTCACTGCCTTTATTCTACTTTGTGCTTCAATGTGTGGCGGACTGAACCGATTTATGTGGAGGTGGATTATAAAGTATAAGATCAAACGACAATACTGTTTGTGATGTTTTGTATAATAATATCATCGGAAAATTGTAAGGACGTTTAGTTTATATCAGGTAAATTGACATAAGATTGTGAACAGGCCCGTAAAGTTTACAATCTAGAACATTCATGCTCGATAATTTGGATTATTATTAAAAAAATCCATGTTAAACATACGGTTTGGTTTCATTTTTTTTTTTTTTTTTTAGTAGCCCGTAGGGATCCCACTGCTGGGCAAGGGCCTCTCCCAAACATTTGGGAGAGGCCCAAACATTTGGTTTGGTTTCATACATCAAGTATTTTAAATGTGTACTTTGTCGCCATGAAAAATTTGCAGGAAATGTCGCCTGACGATATCGGGTAAAAAATTGCTCATGCATGTTTGGGTATGTGTTACGTTGCGTTTAGAGATAAATCGCATGCGATTAATCGTAGCGTGTAAGCTATACGTCGTGTCGTGAAACTTTGAATATTTTTCACGTCGGTTTGTTTTCATTTATTAACGTGTTCCAAAACTAATAGCAGGTATGGCAGAGTTGTTATATTTAGAAGGTTTTCGTCGCTTTTGATAGTCTATGCATGTACATTTTTTTTTTTTTTTACTATCTTTGACGCGCAACTTTGTTCATTTTTGACGAACGACGACGACGATGCTTTTGATCAGTGCCTTAAAACGTAGAGATCAGAGATAGCCAAGTGATAAGATTGTCTCACGGCCAAGTCAAAGGTCTCGAGTTCGAATCCAGGGCACGCACCTCTGACTTTTCGAATCATCTCGCCCCCTATTACATGGGATCTTAACATATAGATAAACTGTGGGTGGACATTAAGTACACCTCTGCGTTACCCTTCGAGGAATAAAAGCATGTTGGTATGTTATGTACAATCAAATGAATAGGCAGATTTAATTTGGCGGTATTCATTAATTACCGTTTAATAAATATAACATTATGTATTAAACATTGATCATGAAATGAAATGATGATAACATGTTGTGGTTTAACGTATGAAGATATAATTACACTGAATTAACACGTGAATGTAATAGTGTATCTACATAGAACGTTAACGCGGCATCACGCGGCATGTTGCGGTTTGTGGTCGCTCGCTGTCGGCTTGCGGATTGTGGTCGAACCTTTATGTTTATGACAGCTATCGTTTTGACAGGTCTTTGGTTATGTTGTGCTGTCATCTGGCAGAACAACTATTGATGTCTGTTGCGGCTTGCACTAGCTTGCTGACGGTGGCTCTAATGATTGCCTACAGAAAAGAGTAAGAGAGGAACGTTATGGTTACAAAAGTAAAAAAAAACATACGAAATGAATCCACTAATTCTAGCCCTAGTATGAAATAAGTGTCACACTAGTATCACTAGTACGATATCTCGAAAACAATATAATTTAAAAAATTCAATTATAAACTTGACAGGTTAATATAAAGCATTAGGTATTATTGCAACTTTAGTAAAATTAAAGTTGCAATAATGATTATATTTACCTATTTATTTTAACAATATTAATTATTGCAATTTACTTTAATATTCTAGTCTATTTGACAGTTTACGTCACACTCAACGTCTACGAAACGTTAAGTTATGGTGGCTTGAAATAAGAAAACAACTGATTTTCGCTTAAACACGGTTTAAACGAAGATGGAAGCTGATTCGTAATATGCACACACAAAGTGAAAATAGAATATTTATTGCGCGGAGCTTCTTGTTAAATTGGATTCAATACAAATCACGTTTTGTGGTACAAAATACAATAACATATTTGCGAGGCGCGCGTTGCGGTCGGCGCGTTGCTGACAGGTTGACAGCGACATTTCTGGGTGCACCTTTACTTTATTGTTTTAATACCAGACGTTATCATGACGCAAACACTATTATTTCTACTACTCCCTAAAAAGTTTTACCACAATACTATATACCTACAGTGGACAAAACAGTTAAGTATACAAATGACAAACGTTATCCTAATTTTTAGCCCCCGACGCAACGACGTTGTGGTAGGGCCACGCTGTTCGCAGCATGAATGGGCCGGCTTGACCGGGGAAGTACCACACTTTCGCAGAAGACCGACGTCCGAGTAGTAGCGTTTCGTTACTGCGCTTCGTTCAGTGAGCGAGAGGGCTGGAGGCCCAGTTCCTCCCCCAATCCCCTTCCTTCTCCTTTTCTCCTTCCCCTCCCTTTCCCTAAATAGGCTCGGCAATGCATCTGCAACTCCTTTGGTATTGCAGATGTCCATGGGCGGCGATGACTACTTACCATCAGGTAGATCGACTGCTAGTTTGCCGAGTTATCCGCAAAAAAAAAGACTACGGGGTGTTATAAGTTTGACGTGTCTGTGTGTGTGTGTCTGTCTATGGCATCGTGGCTCCCGAACGGATGAACCTATTTGGATTAAGTTTTTTTTTTGTTTGAAAGGTGAATTAGTTACATAGATTTTGTTATACATGTACCAATGTTTTAATTAGCTAGCTGCGGTTTTACTAACATCCCAAAGGACTTATTAAGTCTAACGGTAGCTATGCAAAACAACAAAATCAGTAAAGCGGTTTAGGCGTGATAATGTAACAAACAGACAGATCAGGCGGCGTTACTTTCGCATTTATAATATTAATATTAAGTACTTAAGTACGGGTGGTAAAAGTCCACAGTTTTTGGTATTATCATCAACCCCATAAATTATCCGACTGCTGAGCTCTTTTGAGCAGAGGGACCAGGCTATAGTCAACCACGCTTACCTACTGCGCTGGTATAAAGACACTCGCAACACGTTTTGACACATATTGATTGAAACATTATTAGGCAGTCTTTGTCAAAACCTCAGATCAAATAAAAAGTTAAGATGGAACTTTGCGAACAAAGAAGTGAGGCCGGCTAAAACTACGCCTTATCTTGTCAGTCGAGTCATAAGGCGTGGTTTCGGTATACGTGTGTGCGTGTAATTGTGTTTGTACACGGCAAGGCGTAGTTTTAGCCGGCCTCACTTCTTTGTTCGCAAAGTTCCATCTTAACTTTTTATTTGATCTGAGTTTTTGACAAAGATTGCCTAATAATGTTTCAATCAATATGTGTCAAAACGCAAGTGTTGCGAGTTTATTTGATCTGAGGTCAAAACATATACATATATCGTTCGCTGTTAGTTATACCTAATTATGGTATACCGACTCTACCTACCTCGAGTTAATCGCGACAATCTTGTTTTTCCCGATGCTCTGAGAATTTTACAAAATAATTTCCTTTCCTGGTTAAATATTTTGTATGAAAAGAAAGTATCCATAGCGAATATTGTTTATTAAACTCTGCTACTGCGATGTATTGATCTATAAACATAAGTCTAGGTTGATATACCTATGTATATACCAGCATCCAAACCCTAAACAAGCCTCTATAAGCCGAACAAATATTTGTGTTGTGCGAACTCAAACTCGGCACCCAAATAATTGATCGAATACCCGCCACGTCTCTTTCAAACAAAACTGTTTTATTTTAACCGTTACACGTCCCATCAAGTCTATAATCTTAGAAGAGTTGGTTTATAACACCCCGACGCAAAAACGACGGGGTGTTAAAAGTTTGACGTGTCTGCGTGTGTGTGTGTGTGTGTGTGTGTGTCTGTCTGTGGCATCGTAGCTCCCGAACGGATGAACCGATTTTGTTTTTTTTGTTTGAAAGGTGAATTAGTCGGTAGTGTTCTTAGCTGTTTTTTTTTTCTTTTTTAAAAAAAGCTTACTAGCAATGTGGGTCACACATTACAAGTATTCTTGTTAACCCCTCGTGCTAAGCTAATTGCTTGTGTTACGAGTGGGTTCACGTCGGTAGTGCAATGGGTGGGGTTCGAACCGGCAACCACATGATCGCAAGTTCGACGCCCTAGCCATTAGGCTACCGCCGCTTGAAAATTCTGTTTGTTAGTAGTAGTTTAATTTAATTTCACAATAGTCTAATAAATGTAACACCAGTCAACTATCCTATTGTAGTGTACACTCACCAGAGACTACTCTAGCCATTTCTGTCTCTGAACTTACGACACCTGTCTATGACAATGTTTATCCAATATTCTATCTTCATTTTCAATATATCGATCAACATCGCCGACAGGGAATTAATTGCTTGCGAATCACGTAACTGCAGGGGACGAGTGTTCATTAAGCGACTTAATTGAGTCTGATACACCTCGGAGACAGAGCTATCAGAAGTGAAGAGCAATCGCTGTATCGAGTACCTCTGAGGGAAATTAGTAGTAGTAGTGTCTCACTAGCATGTCTACATGCTAGCTGAATGGGTTGTACGACCGGGATAGTACTACCCTCCCACAGAATATCGATGTCAAGTAGCAGTATGCATACTGTTGCGTTTATTACGGTGAGAATGTAGCGCCGGAGGCCTAATTCCTCCCTCAGTCCACTTCCTTCTCCTTTTGCCCTTCCCCTCCCTTCATTAAATAGGTTCGGCAATGCATCTGCAACTCCTTTGGTATTGCAGATGTCCATGGGCGGCGATGACTACTTACCATCAGGTAGCTCGCCTGCTCGTTTGCCTAATTATCCCATAAAAAAAGAATGTATATCTATGCATCGGGAAGTCAGGGATAGCAAACATTTAGGTGACAAATTTATGCTAACGAAAAAAAGATCGGCAGAAGCAGCTGAAGACAAAAAGATACTCTAGTGGTCCCAAGCGCGACTGCTACGCTAGAGGTCCTGGATTCGAATCCCAGGTCGAGCAAAGTGCTGTTGAATTTTTATGAAGTTCTCAGTAGCAGCACGGAATCTTGATTTGTGCCAGGTTAATGGCAATAGGCTCGCCCCCTTTTACATGGGACCTAAACATACCGGCAAAATGTGGGTGGACATAACTCTGCCTAAAACTTTTTTCTCAACTAAACAAAAATGCTTATTAACCACGGGAGCGAAGCCATGGGCAAAAGCTAGTAATTAAATATTATTTAAACGAGCCTGCACTGTTGTTCTACAAATTCATTTATCTTAGAACCGTTTTGAACGGAATCCCATTAATATTGATTTGACGCTTCCTTCGTAGCGTGGTCTTAAAAATGTGATTATAATGGATGGCCGTGTTCGGATGCGGCATAGCGATGAGTTGACAATTTGTATTGATCCTCCTATAAAACAAGAAGGACACAGTTTTTATTCTAAAGTAAAGTATAAATGTCGACCTTATGTACGGTGGGCAGCACATCAAGTTACCACGAAATGTCAAATGTCTCAGTTGAGTTTGAACTTAACTATCAACTTTTTAAGGTTTAAAATCATTTGAAGAAATTTGACTGTTTTGTATGACTTGATGTTTTGGCGACTGTACAAACGTATCTACTGTTCTGCCTTTTATGCGATTGAGTACTAATCCAAGATACAGGCTACTGGTCTTGTTCAGGAATTAGTAACAGCACATCTATACATATAAATAAATTGTAACAAGCCTATGTCTGTGCTAGAGATTGCAACCCGGTATGTTTCTCAACCCGGCCCGGCCCGGTGCCATTCGTCGCCAACCAGCCTGACCGGGTTGAGTGTTAGTGATGAAACCTTGAAAATGTTCTATATATGAATGGAAAAAGACAATGATTCAAGGTTAATATTTATTTCAAACTGGGTTATGAACAATTATCACAATAATCAGTCTCACTCAAGTCTCAAAATCACACTTAATGCAGAATTGATTACTTTTACTTAGGGACGAAAAAGTAAAATTAGTATTAGTTTTAGTTTTATTTTTATCACAGATAGTCTTGCGCTTGACCACAACTTGCCTGATGTTAAGCAACGAAGTGGTCTACGGTGGAGCGCACTTATCTAAAAGTACGTATTCACTCTCGTCTTGAAGACACCTAAATTGTAGGTCTCGGGGAAAAAAGATTCCGGCAGCGAGTTCCACAATAGAGCAGTACGCACTATAAATATAGAGGCAAAACGCTTTGTGCGAGATTTAGGCACTTCCACCATGCAGCGGCGATGCCTTGCCGTAGCTCTGTTCGTCCGATAGTGGATCGGGGATGGTGGAACTATTTCATGTAGTTCCGAAGCACACTCCGAAATGTAACCGGTAAAAGACAGAAACACATGCAACTTTGCACCGATGCTCAAGGCTTTGCAGTTGCAATGCAAAGGGCGTCATTGCTGATTAACTTCTTAGCTCTCTTCTCAATGAACTCCAACGCCTGAAGCTGGTATTTAGCTAATCCGTCCCAAAGGTGCGAACAGTACTCCATGCATGACCGAACCTGTGCTTGGTATAGTGACAGCAACTGTTCCGGCGTGAAGTATTTGTAATTATTCATTTTTAATAAGTTTAAACAAGCAGGTCTTTCTCTTTGCTCCTGATAGTGTCTATTTGATAACATAGTATTAAAATAAGAAACTAATAACGCAGTTTAAAGTACTAATCGTGTCATAACAACTTAGATTAGATAGATAGATAAACTTTGGTAGCTTTGCTATAAACAAAACAAATTCTTGTATGCTAAAAGTAAAGTATTACGTTTTTTCTTAAACTTTGGCTATTAAGATTAGTGAGTGTTACTTTTACTAATTGAGCTAATAGCGAAATCTTATAGGCTAGGCTGTACTGTAACTGTAAACAACCAAATTTGTATAGTCTTAACTAACAAAATGTAACGTAAAATTGGTTACCGGGCCCGGTAAGAATGGCCGGGCCGGGTGCCTAAAAGGGGTGCCCGGTTTGCAATCTCTAGTTTGTACATTTCAATTGAATTCAATTTAAAATATTTGTTTCAGATACAAATCCGTATAATGTTATTACACACAGTAGTATATTATAGGTATTGAAGTTAAACTAACACGGGCGAGGGTCTTTATTAGACCAACATATTCAAATTATAATAAATATACAAAGACTTAAATATTTATTTATGTCTTTAATAGATGACGCTGAGGTCACATTAAGATGTAATTTTTTTTTATATTGAACAGGCTTGCTCTTAACCACGCAGAGCCCAAATAAATTGGGAAAAGTGTAGGAACATAGAAAGAAAGAAAGAAAGAAAAAATGTTTATTTACTACGTACACACTAAAATTCGATAGATTAGAGAAAATTAGAGAACCACATAATTTTTCCATTCCACAAATACTCTCAAGGACGAAATAGGTTCAGAGTTTCAACGCGCGGAGTGTGTCCCGGCTGTAGCAAAAAGGTATTCAGCTCAGCATGTGTCAGGCTGTAACACCTGACGCTGGTATTCTGCTGAAACCTGTTTGTGACATACGGATGTCAAGAGCAAAGCGGATGCCCGTCGCACTTATGTAAGTGTGTGCGTGTGTGTGTGTATGTGTGTATGTTACGTGTGTGTGTGTGTGTGTGTGTGTGTGTGAAGTGTATTTAAAAATGAAATACCTATAAAACAGATGAAGAAGAAGGTGATGAAGATTGTATGAACTTAAGTTAAAGGTGAGTAAAATCCATGAAGCATTTTCCTGGAAAATTATTTTCCATACCACAAAATCTAAACTTTCACTTCCGCTAATTGAATCCTTCGTGAAATCCCTCTAAAGGATTCGAGGATAACGACATTAAGACTACGTAGATCCCCTTTTAATTTTCCTAACTCCGTGTGTAGAAAGTATGTGTTTGATGAAAATTGAATTATCTGTTAGGGAAGGGAGTATGGTGCCAGTACAATACAGGGTGTATGAATTTAAATTAGGAACCGGTACAAACAGTACCACGGGTGTTCCTACGTTTTCGTACCATAATAATGGTGTTAATTTTCGCATGGCGCAGGGTTGTCAAGCGTTGATAAAATTAAAAATATATTTATGTGGGATAAAAGAGGTATCAATTAGTATGAATGCAGCTTAACTTTGAAATATGATTAACGCAGCGAACGAATGAAAGTGAGGTATGTGTCCCATACACATACCTCTCTTTCATTCGTTCGATTAAATAATATGTATTAGTTAACTACGCCTTATCTTGTCAGTCGAGCATTCGATAGCTCGATAGCTCGACTGACAAGATAAGGCGTAGTTTCGGTATACGTGTGTGCGTGAATTATGTGTTGTAGACGGCATGGCGTAGTTTTAACCGGCCTCACTTCTTTGTTCGCAAAGTTCCATCTTTACTTTTTATTTGATCTGAGGTACCTATATCAACAGATTTTCGCAACCCTCATCTTTTGTCTGCATCTGCTCCACTCCTGAATGCATACATAGGTCCAATTAACAATCGTGTTGATTAAACAAATTTCATCACTATTATTAAGGTTATAAGGTCTAAAAACGGTCAACCACTATAGTACCTACTTCACTACATAGTCTGATTGTGCAGTATCAGTGAGACAGAAAAACATTAACCTGTATCTATGACTCGATATTTATTTGTCTACGTCATGGCGAACGTTAATATTCTACTAAATGACCAGCCATATTGAGGTATATGTGTATTCCCTATGAAGGCTTCAAGGCAGGGTTGAGTAAGTAATTACCAATTTATTGGTAAAAATACTGGACACTAGTGGAATTTTACATAATAAGATTAAAGATTTTGACATTACTTGTATAAATAGTTCTTATGTCAAAATCTATAATTAGAAAATCTTCCGACTGTTTTGTTTTTGGGACCAGTCGTTAGATTGGCAGCAGCGAAATATGGAACGCGAATACAAAACAATTGACCATCATGTATCTAAAAAGGTTTGTATTTTATTTACAATAGCTTTCCGTCCGCGGCTTCGCCCGCGTGGACTATACGCTTCTTTTCATTTTATGGAATAATAGATAGCCTATATCGCTCAGTAATAACGTAGCTTTCTATTGGTGAAAGCATTTTAAAAATCGGTTCAGTACATCCAGAAATTACCCCCTACAACCTAACAAATTCACAAATTTTAGCTGTCAATCTATTCGGCCAATAAATGTTTTCTTCAAAGAGGTACATGAAGGCCTACTGATGGACAGCAGATCGCATGTAATACAAGGGAAGGCCATGCGATACTCATGGCTAATCAGGGAAAAATCCAATGAAAAAAAAAAACAAATTGCCATGAAGAATTTAAAAGGAAAATCTAATAACATTTCTCCACTTGAGAACCGAACCACGAATGCGACCACTACACCCATGAGTGTATGATGATGACTAGAAAAAAAAGAAGGACTCCGCGCCACGCGTATCGAAAGTGAAGCACCGTACCGATCTATGTGTGCGTGAGGCGAGGGATACCAGGGGAATGAGAATTTCCCCATTTTTTGTAATATATTGACAGTTTATTTATTTATTTCAATAAAGACATATGAAGTGGACCGTATATGAATGTGGACCTCTCCATAATTGTCATCAAGCAAGTTAAATTTGGTACCTACGCTACAACATTCCTTATTCTCTACCAATGCACTTAGTTGAAAAAGATTCCTTATTATCTTACTCTTTTTGGAACTGCATAGGTTACGACTCGACGTAGTCCATTTTTCGTGGTATACAAATCGTGTGCATCAAAATGTATACCTACTACATATTATCACGCTTGTTTTCGACGGAATCCAAATCAAATCATTTATTCTTGTTAAACATAGGTAAAAATACAGTTCTTAAATATTATGTTTATAGCTATATTTTACCATTACAGCGTACAAGTTAAAGTATATAAAAATAGTCATTAAGAGTTCATCATCTCTGCAGTTTCTTATTGTTTTAATCCAATCATTATTCCATGGTTGATTCGCTGTAGGAAATCTATAAACATAATCATATTCAATAGTTGCAAAAAAAAATATACAAAGAACACATAAAAATTAATTACCCAATCTCTCGGGAAAATTACCCATTTATTTTGCGACAACACTCATACGTGTTTTGAGGTTTTGTGTTCCCATAGTAATGATTTTAAAATGTACAAAAACACAATAAATCAACAATAAATAAGTGTCTTACTTGTGATATGTTATTCCTTGACTCTTTTTCTGGGATGTAGAATTATTTTTACACCATTTCACAACACAAGAAGGCATTATTTTATTTTATTACTTGACGTAAACAGTACCTACAATGACGCCGTAGTGCCGCGTAATGGCGGCCGATCGGCACCCTATGATGTAAATGTGTGCGTGAGGCATGTTTGTACAATTGGTCCGGCATACTTATAGTGCTTCACTTTTGATACGCGTGCCGCGGAGTCCTTCTTTTCTTTCTCGTCCGTGGTTACATCATTCAATTTTGCTTTAAAACGATGCTTATAAGTAATTTAAACTATTGCAGTGTCGTTTAACATCAGGTGCACTCGCAGTCAAGCGGAGGCTTATCAAGAATAAAAAAGAAAAATGCTAAAGCTTTCCACGGTTTTTGGTAAATAAGCATTGTGCCACTATGACCAACAGTGACCTGATTTGTGCGCGTATAATTGCGGATAGGTACTTAGTATAGGTACTTAAAATTTTGGGGACAAAATATGACAGGCTGTAAAAATTGGAATCGAATCAGTTACTTATTCTGAACAAACTATATTCTGGTTTCGCATATACTAAAAATAATGTTGTATATCACCCACCATGTTAAAAGAAAATATTCTTGCAAATAAATTATTTTTTAGTTGGTAGTAAAAGCATGTTTTTTAGTGTTTTAAGCTACATATTATTTTTATTTATTAATACAATACTATTGTCCGTGACAACCCTATTCATGCGGCCGCATGGTCTGTTGTACCTGCCTCTAATCGTATTTATCGTGGTGAATTTCGGTTCTTCCTGAAATATTCGTATAATGATGGATAGTAGGAAAATGAATTATTTATGAGGTATATAAGAGTTATAATTATAACTGGTGCGGGTGGAATTTTATACAGAAATATAACAAAACATATCTAGAATTAGAAATAAACTTATTAAATATTAGTATAAGCATATTATTTAATATACAGTCTAACAGAAAATTTACTACTTTTATATAACGATGAATATCGTTATATAAAAGTAGAAAATTAAAAAAAAACTGGCCAAGTGCAAGTCGGACTCGTGCACGGAGGGTTCCGTACCATTACGATTTAAGACGTATTAAAAAAAAACTATTTACTAGATCTCGTCCAAACCAATTTTCGGTGGAAGTTTACATGGTAATCTACATCATATATTTTTTTAAGTTTTATCGTTCTCTTATTTTAGAAGTTACAGGGGGGGGGGGACACACATTTTACCACTTTGGAAGTGTTTCTTGCGCAAACTATTCAGTTTAGAGAAAAATGATATTAGAAACCTCGATATCATTTTTGAAGACCTATTCATAGATACCCCACACGTATGGGTTTGATGAAAAAAAAATTTTGATTTTCAGTTCCAAGTATGGGGAACCCCCAAAATTTATTGTTTTTTTTTCTACTTTTGTGTGAAAATCTTAATGCGGTTCATAGAATACATCTACTTACCAAGTGTCAACAGCATAGTTCTTATATTTTCGAAAAAAAAGGCTGTGACACGATCGGACAGACAGACAGACAGACATGATGAATCTACAAGGGTTCCGTTTTTGCCATTTGGCTACGGAACCCTAAAAATTAATATTGGCCTTAAGTCTACTGTGAACTGCCATCTATTCTTTGCTTTTACCTGTAAGTTTTCCTATTACAAATTTAATTAAAAAAAAACAATTTTCTATTACTATTACTTAATGGATTCGAATGAGGCGGTACCATCACCACGACAGTCAGCTGAAGGTGAAGGGCGATCCTCGATAACATTTGGTGAACTGATCACTATCTGGTGATTGATGGGGATTTTGTGTTTACCCGCTTATACACGACGGGGATTCAATTTTTATTACTGTTCCGCTGATAAGGCAAAGTGATGAATTTTTCGTAAGTAGGTAAATATCTTGACGTAGTATTGTAGAAGTATAAATTTTACATTCTATTAGATTACTATGAATGTACTTTACAGGAGAGTTTAATGGTTACTTTTGATGAATCATAATATGATTAATATTATTACAAATGGTAAGGAATTCTACGGGTCCTAATCCTATGGAGAAGAATTCGGCCAGAAACTCCATGGACACTCTTTTAAAATAAAAGGTTATTACATACACGCATAAATATATACATTATTTACTGGTACCTTATGCTGGCAGCATTGGAGGACATTGGAGGTTAATATCATAGTTAGCCTTAAGTCGAAATTAAAATTAAAAGGAGCTTCCTTTTTTCAAAAAGTAACAACGTACCACCAGGCTTTTGTACCCTTGAAAGGTTTGGCAAAGGATGATTGATTTACTTTCCTCGTATTTTTAGGTAATAGGGGACGAACGTTTTGCCATTATAAGTAGGTACCCGAGAAAGGCAAAGATCAGACTTACAAAGAAAAAGTCCAATGAACTCATATTTCATCGTACTTTAGTAAACTAAGAACGACTATCGGAAAACAAAAGAGTTTCGTAAGAAGATAAATAAATCTAAAGATTCGAATTTCGAATGTCGTCAATGAAGTAACAAAAGAAACATTTATTTTTTCAAGAAATTTCAACACGAGTAATGACGATTAAAGCGTTTGAACTTGAAAGAAAATACCCAAAAAAGTCAATTAAATGTTAGCATATTCCAATTCGAGGGGAAAGAGAAATTGGATTTTTATTTGACGTTATCGGTCGTCCAGATGTTAAAGAAATATTGAACTTTAATATGCATTAGAGTGATGTTCCAGAAACGACGGTTATTTTCGTAAAATGTAGACTAAACAGACTGCCTCATTAGTCTATAGGTCCAAGTGTGACTGCTACGCTAGGTGTCCTGAGTTCGGTTCCCAGGTCGAGCAAAGGGTTGATAAAGGGTTCTTCTTTAGAAAATTTTTAGTAATCGTTCGGATTTTACATAAGTATCATCATAGAATATTTAAAGAATATTTATTTATTCATCAACAAATCCATACATTTGTGTCGAACAATTACATTACGTTTACAATATCACATTTTAAAAAGTTAATTTACAATATCAGCTTATCACATTAAAATTTAATTAATAATCGTCTTTCTACACAATCATAATCATACCAATTTAAAAAACATAATAATTAAAAATACATTTGCTTATAAATACTCACAGTAATTGATCTTTAAAAAAATCTTCTATACTATAATAACATTTCCTCAACAATAATATTTTTAATTCTTTCTTAAAATCATAAGCATTTTTGATATTTTTAAATTGCACCATGCGTGTATTGCATGCGTGTACATTATGCGTGTATTCCCAGAAGGGTTAGGCAGAGGTGTACTAATGTACACCCACACTTTGCCGCGATGTTTAGGTCCCATGTAAGGGGCGAGCCCATTGCTATTAACCGGGCACAAATGAAAGACTTCGAGCTGCTACTGAGATGTATGTAGCTCGGAGTTTTGATTTGTGCCCGGGTAATAGCAATAGGTAGATCGTGGTGGATGTCAAAAATCCCATGGCTATGGTTATAACCATATACCTACCTACCATTCCCTACAGGGAACTCAGATCAAATAAAAAGTAGTAGGTAAGTAAGTAAGTAGTAAGGCGTAGTTTTAGCCGGCCTCACTTCTTAGTTTGCAAAGTTCCATCTTAACTTTTTATTTGATCTGAGATAGTGAAAGGGAAGGTAAGCGCCGTTTTGAGTTGGTATGAGTCCAACATACCCTGCCGCATTCGAAGACGACCTATGAAGAATTTCCTACTGAAAAAAAGTAAGTAATATTGCTACGTTTTATAATTTCAGTTCTAAAACCTCATAACAGACACAACATATTTACGTAAGCCGCGTTTACATAACCAATGACATGCAAAATATTACTCGAAGCCATATTTACAAGTAAAGATTAAAGACTTATACAAAGAAGGGGAAAATCTTCTTTAAGTAAGCTAAAGGTACGGTTCGCATCAAAAGTTTATTATAAAATGGGTTGAAAATTTAATAGGAGCATTATTTGATCACATTGTATAACTTGTTTTAAGAAAATGCGTGTGGATGTACGTATTAAGATATTGTGAAATTTATGTTAACATATTTTTTCCTGTCTGTACTTTATTTACTACATGTATATGCGTGTAAACTGCTTTATACATTTCATGAGGGTAAACAAACTCACGTCATCAACTCTTTGTTACAAGACTGCTTGAGACAGGCTTAGGGTTATAAATGTACCTCATATAAATTCATCGTGTATATTTGAATTTCTGTATGTCGAATTCGCTAGAGGTAGGTTATTTAAAGTATTTGTTTAGGAATTATTTACTTTTATTTTGTCTAGGTACTGTTATATTATACCTAAGAAATTTAAGTAAGAACTGTGGGAATGCCTTTAGTCTTGTGATCCCAAACGCAACTGCAACGCTAGAGATCCTGAGTTCGATTCCCAGGTCGAGTAAAGTGTTATAGAGTTTTACTATGAAATTATCAGTAGCAGCTCGTAGTTTGCCCGGTTAATGGCAATAGGCTTGCCGCTCGTTAATTGGGGTATTACATGGGACCTAAACACATATCGGTAAACTGTTGGTGTACATTAGTATTCCTCTGTCTATCCCTTCAGGGAAAACAGGCGTGATTGTGTGTTATTATTCATCAAAACTAGCTATTTCAGCTCCCAATGAGGATAATTTATTTACTATAGTCTATACTAAAGGCTTTCTCGCTTCTCAGATGTTTAGTAGGTTCGATTGTCTTACTTGAAATCGATTTGGTGGTGACCTAGTTTCCCATCGATGAATAGGAAACAGTAGCTTTATATCTGGGATCATTAATCTATCGCTAATACCGCATAAGTACCGAAGGTATTAACTGGAGACTTTACCCGCATATTACAGGGTCCTAAAGACAGGGTTATTCAGCAGTGTTATAGGTTCCCATAAGTATTATGTAGGTACCACATAATATATGTAAATAATTTATAGCATATGTGAAGTGGGTTTTTATGCGACTAAGAAAGACGTTACTTTGGACATAGAAAAGCAAAGTTATGATAGTCCGAAGTTTTATTACTTTGAAGTGATAAAAGGGCGATGTGTCTCACGTTATGACGAATTTTTTTAAAAAAGCAACACCGCCTAATACTGCAATATAACTACTTTAAAAAGATTTTATCGATATATTTAATTCCCAACGTTTCGGACCCTTTACAGCATCCATGGTCACGGGATGACTGAGTTGTTGGACGACATACTGTTAAAATTACTAACAGTTCTACATTTTTGTGCATTATTATTCGATCCGGTCACGCAGAACGAGCTCACTGTATCTATCGGTCTTGCAGTATTGTGATTGGATTTAAAAGGATTCGAAATGTCGGAAATTAAATAATATCAATATAACTCGATATAATTCGTAATATTCGCCTAATTGTCAGAAACCAGTATACTGTTCTGAATACTTGCGTCAGAGCTAGCTACCTAGCAAAATGCGTATTCTCCAATGTATTGAACTGTCACTGTTCAGGTTACTGGTTCGCCCTAACGCTATATCATACGAGTTGGAGTTTTTTTTTAAAAGCTTACTAGCAATGTGGGTTACATTACTAGTAATCTTGTTAACCCCTCGTGCTAAGCTACATGCTTGTGTTACGAGTGGGTTCACGTCGGTAGTGCAATCAAATGGGTGGGTTTCTAACCAGCAACCACATGACCGCAAGTCCGACACCCTAGCCATTGGGCTACTGTCGCTTACTACTTACGAAGTGCACTATTTTAAATTCAATATATTTTCGAACTAATGAGATCCAAAGTAACGTGTTTCGTACTGACATAGGGATCCCGAGTGAAGAACCCCGAAAATTTACGACGCAAATAAAATTCTTGTGGAGGTGGCTTCTACATCGTGGTGACATGTGTAAGAATTGCCACAGCGGCGGTAAAAGGAACAGTATTTTGTCGAAGATGCACCTCATTTATCTCTGGAACATTAGGAAAATCTTCGAGCGTAACTCAGTCATATTCTCTACTTGAGTTTTCAGCGTACTTTTTGCTTAATTCTGTTTTTTTTATACTGACTAGTCATATAAGTACATAATATTAAATACTTATGTACCATCACGCCTGTTTCTCTGACGGGTTAAGCAGAGGTGTACTAAATTGTTCATGTTTAGGTTCCATGTCCAAGGGGCCGGGGCAATTGCCATTAACCGGGCGTAAATCAAGACTCCAAGCTGCTAATTAGAATTTCATAAAAAAAAAACAATAGGTAACACTGGTCGACCTTGGAATCAAATCCAAGACCTCAAGTATGCCAGTCGCGCCTAGGACTAATAGACTAATGAGACAGGTTTAACAAACTTAGTACAACCCTTTCATTAATCTTATTATTATTTTATTTATCAAAACATCTAAAACTAGCTCTGCTGACAAAACCGAACCAGACACTTATAGCGAAACATTAATTGCTCGACTACAGTATCAATTACGCCATTATTTAGTATGAAAATTTAGCTTATTAAAGAAAGCTTAAACAAATACTTAAATGAGTTCGGAACACAAGTATTATTACTAGTATTAATTAATAATAACGTGGCAACCCTTCGCATAACTTGGATATTATTATGAACCTATTCGTAGCATACACTCATACAAAGCAATGTAGGTAAGGGTTCCCACACACGGAACATTTTGCGGCCAGAACGATTTTATGGGCCATTTTGCCGCGAATTTCTCCGGTCCTACATTGTAGGTTTATGTATGCTAAGGTTGGGGAGATTTCATTGAATATAACACTAAAAGCTATGATATTCTATCTTGTAGGGTGAATTTTTATACATGGCAAGAACTGAAACCAATGTACTTACATAGCTATTCGAAAAGGCAACATTGGTACATTCGAACAGATTTTCACATCTTCCTAAAATATAATGAACTGTCTCAATCTTTGGTCGTATTGGTCATCATGCCTGTATTCCCCAAAGGGTAAGGCAGACGCATTCTTTATTGTACACACACATTTCGCAAATTTTTAAGGGAATGTTTAATCCAAACTTAAAATTGTATAGAAAAACCCACTCTAATACACATAACAATATAAAAAACAATAACAATTCTAATAGAAGATCACTAACATGGCTTTTGAAAACATAACATACCATCACGCCTGTATTTCCCGAAGGGTAACACAGAGGTGTAGGTACTAATGGACACCCACATTTTGCCGGTATGTTTAGGTCAATGTCCAATGGGGCGAGCCTATTGGCATGGCTTTTGGCGTCCATGGGTTGCAATGACTGCTTACAATCAGGTGGATCGTTTGCCGACTTAACCAACAAAAAAATATAGTTTATTATGTTACCTAGGTACCCGAAAACACATCAAATTTGACCCATCAACACTCATACAGTTCGTGGTGTTATATAACCATTTCAAGAGACTAGTTCCTCCAACATGTCGCGTCTGAAGTCATAAAATGCTCCTGTTCAAGTAACCCTAAACTGGTTTTTATTGCTATCGATGTAAGTGTACTATTTCGTGGAGCACACTGTTGAGAAAATTCCACCCTTAAGATGCTTGGTTGGTTGGTTATTGATTTCGGAATATTATCCCATAAGGATATGAATTTTCTATTGAAAGAAAATTTCCCAGTGAAAGGTTTGAAGCTGCGTCCCTCTGGTTAAGTAAACCAGACGCTTTGCCAACCAAGCTACCGAGATCACTGCCTGTGATGTCGAATTTCTCTTCCACATTTAACGTCATCAGGTGACGTCAGCAACATCTAATGAAGACATTACTATGTCTTTCAACCAACACGACTTCCTTTACAGGTAGTTCAATGTCGAACGATGTTGCCTTACCGTATTGTAGGTACTGCTTATTTCTTCTTATGCTTTAGCATTAAATAATGCGAAATGTTCACAAACATATGAATTTTCTATTGAAAGAAAATTTCCTAATGAAAGGAAATAAATTCGGCCTCAGGCAGGGTTTGAATCTGCGTCCCTCTGGTTAAGTACACCAGACGCTTTGCCAACTAAGCTACATACCTCTGCCTGTGACATTAGTCAATGTTATTAGTTTAACGAATATTATATTATCACAGTTTTTATTAGTACAGGAAAAGGTATTGAAAAAATACCTTATACCCAATTTAAGTTAAAAACGAGTAGGTTAGAATAATAAATGTTGCAAAACCCGAACATGTGTTTTTAAATATTTCGTCAGACGACATATTTATTTTGTTAGGGGTTGGCGCAAAAAATACATTTGATTTACTTGAACAGATCCTAAGGTAGAGCTTGATCTTTATGCATATCCATTGAAAAAACAGATCATTACTCTGGGTTTCTGATTAATTTATTTCTATTTGTCAATGGGAACGAAGCTACGAGGATCTAAACATACTGGCGAAATGTGGGTGTACATAAGTACACCTCTGCCTTACCCTTCGGGAATACAGACGTGATGAACCAAAGTTTTGAAAATTATATTTTTTTATATAGGTTTCGAATTGGTACACATTTTTTCAATACATATTTTCTAAAATATTTTAAAATAACGTAACACAAACTCATTACTATGATAAAACTATGAAAAAAGGCAGTAGGTATGATCAGATATACTAAACAGGAAAATAAATGTTCCAATGAATGAATAAATCAATAAATGAATGAATTGTTCATTATTAATTGTTACATTTTGTAAATCTATGCTCAGGAGATTTGCACTCTATCCATAATCCTTTTAGTATTAGAATTTAGTAAATTAATTATAGCTAGTCTCATAGGGATTAACTGAAACTGGGTTAGTAAGTACGTTTTTTTATAATCCAAGTTATCATGAAACTGTTGAAACACAGTAAAATTTACAAAGGTCGTTAAGGTATTATGGTGTGCAAAAATTAAGTCAAAGAATGTTTAAAATATAATCGATTTAACAAAAGATCGAATGCTAAAATTACCATCATAATGATCGAATGTTAATGAAATCTACTGTCGCCATTAAAATTACTTTAACATCCATTTATACTTTAATTACTAAAACCAAAAACTAGGTCCAGTTGAAGAGTTAGCTCGTTACAAGCTAACTTAAAGTACTTAAACATAATGAAAACTTTAATTCATAGATTGATTAATTACTGTGACTTAGTGAAAATAATTTCAAGAAATTTAAAAGCCACAGGGTATCAAACCATTGTTTTTAGATTCTATAATGTGATTTTCTCGCAGTGTGAATATGATGAGTGACTCCAAGATTCTGCATATGCAAAATGTGTGGAGAATGGAAAATAATTTAAGGTCGTAGCAATAAATGTCTCCCAATTTTCACATTTTTAATATCATCATCATCAAGTCATTACATTGTCCCACAGCTGGGCACGAACCTCCTCTCAGAACGAGAGATATTAGGCTGTAGTCCACTATGCCTACTGCGAGTTGGCAGACTTCACAAGTTGTCAAGGAAATCCATCTGGCGTGCAGGTTTCCTCACGATGTTTTCCTTCACCGTTTAAGCGCGTGATAATTTATGATTAAAACGATCATGACTTCGGCAAGACAGAGTGGCGTTCCTTGGATCCGAATTCGAGACCTTTGAATTGGCAGTCTTATGCTCTATCACTGCAATATATTTAATAATCAGTCTATGAGTCAGTAAAACAATCTCAATAAAGCATTGTTCGAAATGCGTTTTATATTGGCGTTGACAGCATAGTTTGTAAAATTCACAAATTAAGAAGTTTCTAAGTTACAATATTACTCGGGCCTTCTGATTTTTTATTATACTTACATTGAATATAAAACTAAATTAAAGTGTAATTTTATCGAGGTATATTGATAATATTGTTTGTCAACGTAATTACTACCTACTCGTGCATACCTGCCATAAAAATTATCAAGATTTAATAATTAATTGGAAGCGACGGTAGCCTAATGGCTAGGGCGTCGGACTTGCGATCATGTCGTTGCCAGTTCGAAACCCACAAGTAAAAGCTTGTCTAACTACTTAGTTCACGACTGTACTTAGAATTTATAATTCTCGTTGAGTTTAGTAGTAACATTGATGGCTAACCAATCTTCGACTTTCTGAATGAGTGATCAACTTCCAAAATTGTTTTTACCTTATGTTTAGTAATTTGAAGCGGCGGTAGCCTAATGGCTAGGGCGTCGGACTTGCGATCATGTGGTTGCCGGTTTGAAACCCACCCATTGCACTACCGACGTGAATCCACTCGTAACACAAGCATTTAGCTTAGCACGAGGGGTTAACAAGATTACTAGTAATGTGCGATCCACATTGCTAGTAAGTATTAAAAAAAAAAGATTTTATCAAACTATATTGCTAACATAATTCAAATTCTAGCCACAGTTTTGCTAAAACAAGCAGTCTTGAAGATTACCTAACATCTTGATGAAAACGTTAAACAGGTATCTTATTTAAAAAAATACTTCCTTTTTTCAAATAGTTCTGGGGGCGTATTATGAGCTCTTATTGCCAGGCAGTTTACGCCGTGAATTGAACTGCCTTGCAAATTCGTATTATGAACACAATATCCAGCCAGTCAGAGGTCACGTGACACTTCAAGCCGACTTCTGCCCGACTTTGCTGACTGGCTGGCAATAGTCGTATTACGAGCGCTTATTTGACATTCAATTTTCCGTTTCAAATGTCAAGAACTGACAAATAAAATCATTCAGTTTAAGCTGCTTCATTGATACGTAAACTGAATTGTTTAAGGTTTATTGCGAATTTAAAGTAAATATATTAATCATGAGTGACGAATTCGAAGTGTCTGAATGTCTAGAGAGCGAAATACATTCACATTCTAAGTCTAGACCATTCCCTGCAACTCTTCACAGCACCTTGTCCTTGAGAATTCAAGGAATCATTGTAGCGGTTTTATTAAAACCGATACCAATTTCCTCATGGGCATTGTAGCGGACAATGAGTGGTGAAGACTTGAAGAACGAACAACGCTACGGAGTGATTCGCTAATGATCTAGTGTTTTAAGTGTTTTTATCTGAATAAATACGGCAAGTGCCTTTCAACGTTCAATGTGGTTTTCATCAGTCTCCACTGTAGGGGTGTAGGGATCTTAAAAAAAACTCTCACAATTGTGTTAAAGTTACTCGCCGCCAACGATTTGTAGTAGTTTCACTCTCCAAACTAAATAACGTGAAATGAAAAGTAAATGACTCACATACCTATAACAAACGCACAAAACATCTAAAAAATACTTACGCCATGAGTAATATAATTAATTTACTTTAAAATTGCGTAAATGTTTTACGAAATTGTGTACCTACGTATTCAATTCCCGCCATATCAGCCAAGGTAAATGTACCAGTAATCGATAGTATCCCAGAAGTTGATAATTTTGTCCTTAAATAAAAATACCTATACACTGATTTGCCCCACGACTACTTAAAATAATAGTAGAGACATCTACGAATGTAATCTATGAAACTATGAGCCTATGAGAACACTCGTATTTAGTATTCACAATTATGTATGTTTTTACCTTATGTTATTACGAAATCCTACTGTCAAATTATTGGGAACCAAATTTAAAAAAAATCATTGTCAGCTATTCGAGCGAATGAAAAATTTGTCGATCAATAAAACGTACAATTTAAGACTATTGGAAAGATAAGTAGGTATAAGTATTAACAATAACACTTTATACTTTTCTGTTTTTTTTAAAGTTATATGAAAGATCAATTAATTATTATCGGTACCGACTCAAAAGGTACTACAATAAAAATAATATTTTTTCTATGAAAAGCCGTTTTTCTCACCACTTTGTCTGTACATCATTACTGGTACATTTACCTTAAACTTATGGGTGTCATTCGAAAACTTCAATTCTCACTACTTATGTAGATGAAATATAAAACGTCAAAATAATGTAAATATAGGCTAGCTAAAGGAATATTATTTGATTTTTATTCATAAATATTATGTTTTAAGTAAATGTGTTTAGGAACTATCTTTATGATAGATTTTTAATACAAAGGATATTGAAAAAATAACCGTAATTTACCGATAAAAACAATAATCAAGCTTTTGAACGGCGCTGTCAAAAATTACACGCCAGCCATAGACAAGTAATCCATTCAAAAGTCGGCCGGTTATATTTGTGTCATAATACGAAATTTAGCGAGACAGTTTACGGCCGTAAATTGAATTGCCTGGAACTTGCATGGTTTTTTAAAACTTCATAATACGGGCCCTGACCCATTAAAGTAAAGGAGCGAAATCGTTACAACTTGAACCATTAACATTCTTCGTAAAGATTTGTAAAACAGTTCAACAAAGTGTTTCTCCCGTCGCACGCAGAAGAATGCGGAACAACAGCATAGTTCACTCGAATGTTTAGGCCTGGCGCACACTGGTGGGACGCCACGGATCTTAGGAGATGAATAGTATAAACCTTAATACATGACATTATTTATATTTGAATGATAATTGGTTAAAGCTACAAAAATAAAAACAACCAGCGCTACGGCCTGTATTGCATTAGTTGAAATTACACAGGCAGTTAAATTGTCTTTCGAAATTCATATTTAGTTCTCATTTTATAAAAAAAATATTCAATTTTCGTTACAAATTTTAACTAAACGAATATTCTTTCTTGTCAACCAAAAATGAATGTTAAGTACAAGTTATAAATCATAAAGTGGTTTAATGTTATAATATAAGACTTTCTCACTTTACCTGCCGTTCCGCAGGCTCGCGGCTTGAGCCTAGTTCAAGTCATCACGTTACTCGATATTGCAAAGGCGAACCGCCGTATTGCTGTGAAACAATATCGTATCGTGTCGCGTCGAGCCGACTTGAGCCGAGAGAGTGATGTTATTTACACTCTTATGTCGTGAAGACCTAAGATTCCACAACAATAGGTTTAGGGAGCGTTTTAAAAAACCTTGCCGTGCCATACCGCAAGTGGGTACTGGGTCTTACTCGTAAAAAAACAAGCCACTATTCATTCAAGAATTCTTTCACGCTGTTCCATAGCAGTTGTTTTAACCCTTTTGCTATTTTCCATAAAGATTGCAAGACTTAAATATAAAAAAAATCTGAAATATGACAGCATTATTGTGGGAATTTCCATCAAGACTTATCTATTTGAACTATATCACGCTTGTATTCCCCGAAGGGTAGGGTAGAGGTGTACTGATGGTTACGTGGTTCGATTAGAATCTACGCGTAGTACGCAACACCCAACAACCTCTCACTGAAGCTTTGAGTCAGTGGCTGATTTGTGGCAAAATTAGTTCACTCGATGACATTATGTTTCAAAGTTAGCTTGCAGATAGTGAGCCGCTTACCGATTCTTAACTTCGTTCTTGTAAATTGAGTGAGTGAGTTCTCCTATCTTAGTAATGCATTAGAGAATTCCGATCACATTCCACAATTGGTATTCCACAAGTTATTATTGTTAAGGCGAGGCATAGAGCCTTTGGGGTATGTAGATAGCTTGGGTATACGACAATGATATTATCCGGTGGGCCTAAGGGAGTTATCCGAAGCTTGTACACCAGTTATTAAGGAATTCTCTATGTACCGAAGGTTTAAATGTTTAGTTAGAACTTGGTATCGTTATTAAATTTTAGTTGTTTTAGTATGAGTTTGTAACCATACAAGGTAGAGTTAACATAACATACCATAACGCCTGTATTCCCCGAAGGGTTAGGCGGAGCTGTACCATGTTTCGCCATGTAACCATGTTTGTAACCATGGTTCGCCGGTATGTTAAGGCTCCATGTAATATGGGCACAAATCCAAATGCCAGATGCTACTGGGAATTTCATAGAAAAACCCGATCATAGTACACATTTATATAAACGAGAAATAAAAACTATTTATCACGATATAATTAGTGGTTAAACAAACTTACCTGAAGTGAAGTTTGACCACAGTTACACGAGTCGCTGCATCCGAAGAGATTTACATAATTCACTAGGTAGTACACTCCTCAATGTACTAGGCATCGAACACAATTTTTAGAGAAAGACTAAAAATAAAATAAAATAAAATAAATCAGACGGTAAACGACTTCGGTGGTACGTGGAGGGGGAACCCCTCCCACAGTACTCGGCTCGGTACGCCGCTAGGCTCGTCATTTTTTTTTAGAGAGCTATTTATCTAAAAAAGAAAATATAAAATTATATATACATACGTAGGTAGGTATAATTGTTTCGGGTTGCTTTACAAAGCAGGGTTGGGCGGGACTGTAAATCTCTTCGGATGCAGCGACTCGTGTAACTGTGGTCAAACTTCACTTCAGGTAAGTTTGTTTAACCACTAATTACACTTCGTCGCTGCATCCTCAAGATTTACATAATTCACTAGGTAGATGTTTGGAGCACATTTTTTTTTTTGATAAATAGAAAGTTAGGTTTTGCAGACTCAAAAAATAAATATCAAATTTATAGTAAATAATATTTATTTAAACATTAATTTATAATATAAAATCAACAAAATCAACATAGCGATATTACAAAACATTAATTTTAATTCGCTATTTCTATTGTTATGTGGGTTCTTCATAAATAGCCCTAGCAAAATCACTGTTTTCCTCTGAGTGTAAAGGTCTATTATAGAATTTACCAAACACTAAAGAATTACCAGACCAGCCAGCAGCCTTCTTAATTATTTCAATGGAGACTCCTCTACGACCAGCCGCTGAAGTAGCCGCATGGCGCGTACTATGGGATTTAAATATTGTGGTGTCTATGCCACTTTCTGCAAGTGTTTGTTTAATCCAGCGGCTAATTGTAGAGGAGCTAGCATTGTGGACTGGTCTCTTAGTAGTCAACAATAACCTTTCAGTGTGTTGGTCAGTCCTAAAGATATCTGTAGCGTTAATATATGCACAGAGCGTCCTCCCGGGACATATCTCAATTTTATTAGGAAAAAAAGGAATAATTAACCGAGGCGCCTGTCTACCAGGACCTGAGGTTTTTAGTAAATCATCAATTGTTATTATGATATTTGAATCACAAATATTTATATTCGAGAGCCGAATTAGAGATAACGTTTGCACGCGTTGTGCAGTGGACAACGCGAGCAGAGTTACGAGCTTTTTTGTTAATCGGTCTAATGGTAGATTTTCATTAGGAAAAAAAATTGACAACAAGTCTAGAACCACGTTGGTATCCCAAGTAGTCTGGTATCTAGGGAAAACTGGTTTCAATCTGAAGACACCTTTAAGAAACCTGTTAACATTATCATTCGAACTGAATTGTCTGCCCAGAATCAGACCAAGTGCAGACCGATAAGTGTTTATCGTAGAATACCCTACCCCTGATTCAAATTCTTTTAAAAGAAATTGTAATGCGAGTTGTGTAGATGCAACGTAACAGTCTACCTTATGGCTTTGACAAAATTGCCACCATTTTTTATAAGCAATGTTGTATTGCTTTAGTGTGTTATTGGACAGGGAAGCAGTGATAATTCGAATAATTTCAGGAGTCAATAACTGTCTGAAAAATGCTTCCCTGACAACAGACATGATACCAGGGTAAGTTTTCTCCAAAGAGGGTGTTGCGTCCTGAAAGGAGATTGGAGAAGGTTAGTACATGGTCCGTGATAAACATGGTCTGCTATTTGTAAAGAAGTAAACAGTGGATACCAAGGCTGGCTAGGCCAATATGGAACAACCATAATTCCTGTGGCTTTGTCATCTATAATCTTTCGTAAGCACTTGAGAATCAAGGAAAATGGCGGAAATGCATAAAAAAATAAATTGTTCCAATTTAAGGTGAAGGCATCAATATTGATAGCGTGTGGGTCTCGTTTCCAAGACACGTATTTATGACATTTTGCGTTCAAATAAGATGCGAATAGGTCAACCTCCGGAGTTCCGAAATGAAGAACTACTTCGTTGTATGCTGGACGAGATAATTCCCACTCGGTATCTATATTGGTGCGCCTCGACTCTTGATCAGCCTCAACATTGTCTTTCGACTTAATATATGAAGCAAATATGAATAGATGACGCTCTTCACACCACTGCCATATATCACGTGTTATGTCATTAAGATGTGTATATTGAACACCACCCATCCGATTAATATAAGAGATTGCGGTGGTGTTATCTATTCTCATAAGGATCTCTTTGCCAACAAGTGTGCGGGCAAAACATTTTAAAGCAATATAAGCTGCTTTTAGTTCCAATAAATTTATATGGTTTTGGACGTCAACTTCGCTCCAAAACCCACTGCTTGTTTCCCCGTTACAAGCGATACCCCAACCTGTAAGAGACGCGTCAGAAAAAAATTCTAATTCGTATGTGTGTTGACGAATCGGACAAAATGCACTCATGATGTTCACCCTCCACCACGAGAAATCAGGTTTTAAATCATTAGGTATAATCATATCAACGTCATAATCCTCATTTGATCTCAGTAGAGCAAGATATTTGATTCTCTCAAACCGTTTCGTGTAAATCCAACCATAGTTAACGGCAGGACAAGAGGAAGTAAGTACACCAAGAAATTTTGCGAAATCTCTAATAGATATTAGGTGTTCGTTAGAAAATCTATCAACCATGTCAAGAACCCTTAATCGTTTTTTGAGAGGCAATTTCAGGGCCATGTCTATTGAGTTTAACTCAAAGCCTAAAAATGTTTTAACTTGACTAGGCACTAGGTCACTTTTATTAAAATTAATCACAAACCCGAGCTTTTCTAACAGGTTGGTAATTACTTTAACATCGTGAGAACACCCTTCAAATGTTTTATTAATACACAAAAGATCGTCTAAGTAGATAACTAACATAATCCCTTTTTCTCTGAGATATGTAACTAGAGGTTTCATTACTTTAGTGAATATCATCGGAGCCGAACATAGGCCAAAAGGTAAACACTGAAACTCGTAAGTCTGATTCAAAAACTTGAATCGCAAGTACTTTTTGCACTTTTGATGAATTGGAATCACAAAATAGGCTTCTTTGAGATCAATATTAGCCATTTATACGATTTTGATAGTAATTTGGAAGCCGTTCTAATATCTTCCATCTTGAAATGATGAGAATCGATAAAAGTATTTAATTTTTTGAGGTTGAGAATAAATCTGTGAGTACCGTCACTTTTAGATACAAGGAAAATATTTGAGATAAACTGACCCGGAATGTCATCACATTTAACTATTGCACCTGATAATAAAAGCTTTGAGATTTCCATGCTGAGATTTTTAATCTCCTGGAGGGAGAAAGATTTATTCGCTGGTTCCACATGCTGCACGACTAGTCGATTAAAACTTATTTTGTAACCAGAGATATACTGTAAGATCACAGGATCTTTAGTAATGCTTTTCCAAGCTGGTACAAAATGTCGTAACCGGCCAGCGTGTTGAATTACCTTTATTCGGGCTTCGGAGGTGCCTTGGAGGCAGTCTTCGTGGGGTTGTAACGTTCCGATGGTGCTGGATGTCTCCCCGTGGCTGGCTTGGAGGCCTGATTCCTGAGCCCACTCGACCTGCCTCTCTGATTCTGATGCCGAAGTGGGCGTTTCGAGTTTCCCTGGCGATTATTAGTGAATCGTGTCGAACGGTTAGAAGTGGACGGCTGCGGTTCCGTTCTTTTAATTTGTAATCCAGACTTTTCAGCTGTCTTAAAAGCCTTGATTTTTTCTCCAAAATTTTCTCCGAAAAGGAAGGCGTCTCTCCTAACCTCTTGAACCATATTCAAAACTTTTTTATCTAAGCTGTATGCAATCAGCTTACGTCTGTTAGCAGTATCTTGAAAATGTAAATCTAATAATATCTGAGCTGTCTCTGAGAGTTTTTTGATAACCTCAGTCTTTTCAAGATTTCCATCAATCGCAGATGAAAGCAAGTTAGTGACAGCTGCTATACCAATACCCAGATGGTTTTGCGCCCTTTGAAGTTTTCCGGGATCAAAGTATTATCGAACAGTTTTTGTCTCTGTTCTTTACCTAAACCTTCCATAATAATCTTTCCCCAACGTTTAGAGATCTCTTCTCTTATTTTGGGCCCGAAAACCTCGTCTTTTTCTTTGGATTCACCAAGAATCTCTAATATATCAGCCGGAAGAGGCTCAACAGTCTCTGTTGTGGTACTGATATTTACACCACCGGCAACAGTATTCATAATAGTGTTGTCGACTTGTGGAACTGTTACCACTTCTTGAAAATTTGTATAAGAACAATCTGACAGGTCATGCTCGGAGGCTTCCATGTTGGAGAGTACAGAGGCAGGTTGCGAGTAATCAGAATCAATATCTGAAACGATTGTTTAGTTTGCTATAGCAGTTGGTTAAGCTTAACCAAAATACTAAAAGGATTTGATCGCATCAAATCACTAAGTAACATTGGTACCTTTTACTTCAGGTCGTAATCGTATCACGACACACACGTTTACAATGTAGGTAGGCGTGACCGCGATCGCATCGGGGTACTCGCCATGAGTTATGAATATTATAAAAATATTATAAAAATATTCTTCAAAACATGGAACGACTGTAATCGCGTCACAGTACCATTATCCAATGAATAACTCATCTACTGGTCGTATTAGATAATATAAACAACCAAACACAGTATTAACAACGTTAATTTAAAATATGTATATAAGTAAGTGACATAAGGCAACATTGCAATAAATTAGTCATACCGTATTCTGAAAGTAATTGAATTAATAATATATGATTATTCGAATAAACTCACCGTCATCGCTAGTGGAGTATTTGCGTTGCCGTCTGCGTAACCGCTTCTCCAATCGCCTTATTTTCCGTTTTATGGCGCGTGGATCATCTTCGTTTCGACGTTTTCGTCCCATGTTACTTACGCCAACACAGATATACACACAATATTAATATTAAAAAATTAGCAATAGATGTTGCGATGCCTGCACAAAAGAAGCGAATGACGAGCCAAGCGGCGTACCGAGCCGAGTACTGTGGGAGGGGTTCCCCCTCCACGTACCACCGAAGTCGTTTACCGTCTGATTTATTTTATTTTATTTTATTTTTAGTCTTTCTCTAAAAATTGTGTTCGATGCCTAGTATATTGAGGAGTGTACTACCTAGTGAATTATGTAAATCTTGAGGATGCAGCGACGAAGTGTAAATTATATTAAAGCGAGCGAACAGCATGCAAAAACCAGTCCACACTATTCAAAATAGTATAAAAACCTTTTGTTTGTTGTAAAGCGATTGGACCTTTTAAGGAACGCTAAGTAACGCTCGTTAAGAAAGAAAGAAGAAAGATAATCTTACCCTAATGAACGCACGACAAATTATGTATTTATTAACGGAATGGCAAGAACTGGTGTAAAGATGTGTTAAACACAACTTCTATAATATTTAATAAATCTTTAGACAGTGTCTGTTGGGACAACTCATACTACTGCTACGCCATAAAGGTCTACATAAAGGTCTTGGATTCAAATCCCAGATCAAGCAGTCTTATTGGGTTTTTCTAGGAAATTCTAGGTATTGGATTGGATTACATGGGACCAAAAAATAACGGCGAACTGTGGGTGTACATTACTAGACCTCTGCCTAACCGTTCGGGGAATACAGTCGTGATGATGGTGTTTTTAAGGCCACGCAATATATTAATTTCCTTTCGACCTTTTTGTTAAGTTTGCGTGTTACCGTCATCTAAGCCGTAAGTAAACAACAAAGAAAGTTTAAAGGCTCACTAAGCAAACTGGGGGTAATGTCCGTAGCTCAGATCAAATAAAAAGTTAAGATGGAACTTTGCGAACGAAGAAGTGAAGCCGGCTAAAACTACGCCTTGCCTTGTACAAACACAATTACACGCACACACGTATACCGAAACTACGCTTTATCTTGTCAGTCGAGCTTTCTATAGCTCGATAGCTCTGTAAGGATATGCCTTTGCCGATCCTCATTAAGACAACGTCGGTATAATAATGAGTCATGTAATGCTAACTAAGCGTTTATATTCTTGTACCTTAAGTTAACAGTTATAATGTATGTGTTAAGTTCACTAATAAATCTGACTTCAAATAGAACAGTTGTTTGACATCCCTACTTGCAAGCCTACACATATATATATACAACAAGATATTACATGGCGACCTTGCCACCTCGAACATTATTTAAAGAAATTGAAGATAATTAAGAAAAAAAAAATACCTTCAAGAAAGAAAAACATCAAAAAAGAAACATCAAGAAAGAAAATAAAATAAGAAGATATCAAGAAAGAAAAATAAATAAGAAGACATAAAAAAAAAAGAAGATGGGAAAAACAATTTCAAAAGAACAAGTGGTGATAGCTCAAAACGCAAACGGGGAAGCCAATGCTACAACTAGACAAGCCTTTGAACCATCCATCAGTATTGAGAAAATACTTTTGACAACAATACTTATCATCTGACTGACAAGATAAGGCGTTGTTTCGGTATTGTTATATAGTGTAAAATTGTGTTTGTACACGGCAAGGCGTAGTTTTAACCGGCCTCACTTCTTTGTTCGCAAAGTTCCATCTTAACTTTTTATTTGATTTGAGGTTCGTAGATGTTATGAAGTTGACCTACTGATTAGTATTTATCTAGACTTTTAATTAAAATGTAGGCAAGTGTTATTATTATTCAGGGTAATGGGTTTGCGTGTTGTTTTACTGGATTTCTATTGACCTATTTTGATTAAGCAATACAATTGGGGCGGCGGTAGCCTAATGGCTAGAGCGTCGGACTTGCGATCATGTGGTTGCCGGTTCGAAACTCACCCATTGCACTACCGACGTGAACCCACTCGTAATACAAGCATTTAGCTTAGTATGAGGGGTTAACAAGATTACTAGTAATGTGCAAACCACATTGCTAGTAAGCTTTTCTAAAAAAAAAACAAAAAGAAAACCGGGGACCGGTGATGGCCCAGTTGCCAGTTTTAACGGCCGCGACTTATGCATTGTAGGTCGTAGGTTCAAACGCAGACAGGCGCTTTACTTTGTGTTAATTATTTCATCACCACTACTCAAATAGTGTGAAGGCAAACGATGTGAGGAAACCGGCATACAATAAAAAAAATTGGAGACATGTGACATCTACCAACCTGCACTGGGCCCATGTGGTAGATCCACTCCCTCTCACTGAGACGACGCCTGTGTCTCAACAGTGCAAATATTATAGGTTGATTATACTTATACTCAGTACATCTCTGCCTAACCCTTCGGGGAATACAGGCGTGATACCATTTTGGTAATTTATTTCATTCTTTGTTGTGGTAGGGCCACGCTGTTAGCAGCATGAATGGGCCGGCTTGACCGGGGAAGTACCACACTCTCGCAGATGACCGACGTCCGAGTAGTAGCGTTTCGTTACTGCGCTTTGTCCGGTGAGCGAGAGGGCCGGAGGCCCAATTCCTCCCCCAATCCCCTTCCTTCTCCTTTTCTCCTTCCCCTCCCTTTCTCTAAATAGGCTCGGCAACGCATCTGCAACTCCTTTGGTTTTGCAGATGTCTATGGGCGGCGATGACTACTTACCATCAGGTAGCTCGCATGCTCGTTTGCCGAGTAATGGCATAAAAAAAAAAAAATCTTTCTTAAGTTAATTACTTAACATATGGTAAAAACAATCTTGGAAGTTGATCACCTATTCAGAAATTCGAAGATTGGTTAGCCATCAATGTTACTACTAAACTCAACGAGAATTATAAATTCTAAGTACAGTCGTGAACTAAATAGTAAGACAAGCTTTTACTTTTCACTAAGTGTTATTTAAAGTTGGTAATTCATTTAAAAGCAACTTTAATCAACCATTTGAAGGATTAAGTGAGTAAATTGATTCTTTGAATTTTGATATTTGACTTTATTAGTTACAGTATTAAGTGTATAGTCAAATAGCAAGTAATTATCGCTTTATTATTTTTCTAATGCTGAAACTATGAAAGCTTATTGATTAAAGCATGCTTCGTCTACCACGCCGGATAATTCAAATTTATTTAAGATATTTATGTCTGCAAATAGATTTTCTTTATATCTTTATCTATTAACTGCTATTATTTTTTATTATATTTGGCATTAATTTATGCTACATATTTTTCAAGATATAAGTATAAGGAAAAGTACAATTCGTACCTGCGTCTCTCCGGTTAAATACAGCGGACGCTTAAACCAACTAGCACTACTGAACTTAGCAGGTTCGACCCTTAAAATAAATTAAATGTATATATTAATTATAATATTTATAAGTTACATTGTACATTGTACAGATATGTCTTTAAAATTATATAAGTACGTTGTAATGTCTTCGTGTCAAACCCGAATGAATGAATGACCTTAAATTCCGGTCATCGTTCATCAATCATATTTTTTCTTACACTGAATGATTACCAAACAATCAATTAGGTAGATGTTATGTAAGATTTTCCTATTAGGTAGTATATAATGGATCGCTAAGGTATAAAAAGCACGGAAGTATTTTTCCCAGAAATATAAAAAAAACCATAGTCATCATCGTGATTACCTTTATTCAACCTGGGGGTGTCCATAAATTCTTCCTTTCTAACACATTCATAATTCTATTCGTTCTAGCACGTTTTAAAAGTATGCTTACAAATTGTCGATAAATTAAAAAATGGTGACAGTAAAATGTGCAAATTAATGCGGACATTTATCATTCTCACGAAAAGCCTTCGCGTTTTATTGCATAAAATAAGGGTTGCCACTTAAAAAAAATAAAAAAAATGGTATTGTATAGAAAAAAATAATCGAGTGATTTAATGCTTTGAGTAATAAGTCTATACTTATTAAATATTCATTATTAAAAGACTTAAAGTATTAAAATAAAACTAATCAGGCCTGACCAACATGAATCATCAGAAGAAGTAGGAATTTTGTAATTTTTTTAGGTTAAAAAGATGTTTGTATTTGACTGCCTCGTTGGTCTAGTGGTCCCAATCGCGACTTCTACGCTAGAGGTCTTGGGTTCGATCCCCAGGTCGAGCAAAGTGTTATTTGGTTTTTCTATAAAATTCTCAGTAGCAGCTCGGAGTCTGGATTTGTGCCCGGTGAATGGCAATAGGCTCGCCCCCTATTACATGGGACCTAAACATACCGGCGAACTGTGGGTGTACATTAAGTACACCTCTGCCTAACCCTTCGGGGAATACAGGCGTGATGGTATGTTATGTTAAAAAGATGAATTCATTTATGCAAATAAACATATAAATAATAAAATTTCAATGAAACTAGGTAAGTAATTTTAATATAATTTATTTTCTGACTAGAAATCCTTAATTATACCAAATACCAGCTTTGGGCCTTTGGCTCGTATCCCTTGAAGGACGCACAACAAGCTGTCCGAAACATTGAGATCATAGAAAATATTATTTACAATAATGGATGAAAATTAACATCGCTTCTCCTATCTTACGTAATAACTATCTGAATTTATATTACAAAGATTATTTTGATAAGCTCTTATATTGCATCGAAGTTGACTTTGAATATTTTCATGAGATTTTTACAAACATTGGTGCACGTTAGCTTTAAATCATTTGCCTCTAAATATCTATTTGTACCTAATTAAATACATACTTTTATATTTTAATATTTTTTATCCCTATTTATGTTTACTTGTTTTCTGAAATGATATCTGTTAATCAGTTGTCAGATAATACATTTATATTGTCAAATATGATTGGTTGTTGACATTTTGAATGGATTCTGATGATCTTCAACCAATCACAGCATGGTATTTGACAACGGATTTACGAATCAAACTTCAATGAGGTTCTAGAAACTAGGTGTAGCTTAGCGAACGCTTGGATTTAACATTTTGATTCTTAATTTAAATACACTTTTGTTTTCGACAGACTTTGAGTAACATCTTTGACAATTTAACAATAATTCTTAATGGTACTTAATAATTACGCTATCAAAAAAATATAAAGTGTTTTTTACATAGTTTTTTCTTTGATTATTATTATATCTACATAACTTTAATTTTGCGGCAAAATGATTGAACTTTATAGATGTAACATTGATCGTTATGCATTTCTATACACTGCTATTTAACTAATAGCAATAGATTTCTGTTTAATAAATATAATATTATATCTTCTAAAGACATACATTCCAAATTATTTCAGAATTCCATTTTCACTCTTATGAATAAAATAATTTATATTTTTCGATACAAATCTGCTACCAGTTATCTATACAATAAATTACTTAACAATGAGTATCAGAGATGTGAAATATATTAATTGTGGAAACCAGTAGGTGGGGTAAATTGTAGGGGTAAAAAAATTTCGACCCTTTTTTTCAATCGAAGGATTAAAATTATCCATTTGGTGCCTCAGAAATATATTGATATTGTAACACTTGTAGCCAATGCCAGATGAGATGAAATACATTAACTTTATAATTAAGTATTCCTATAGTTTTTATATTGGACATTTTAGTAGCACTTGACTATTTTTAAATAAATGGAGAATTCGCATCTCGAATTTACGGAATATCATCGCCTCTGAAAATATTTTTTATTTTTCAGAAGACACAGATTTAGACTTCCTGAAATAAGATCATTGGTATTATACATAGATACGCTCAAGTGTACTTCCAACTTATTTTTTTTTCATGTTGAACTTAAAGTGAATTATATTACCTTTGTGTAGGTAATCATTAAATGATTACTGTTAACTTTACAATTACTAAGTTTATTACGAACTCAATTAAATTTAAAATTTGCTTTCTATTAAAAAAATATAAGGATTTGTACGTAAAGATTTTAAACAAAGAAAGTAGAATTATTGTAAACAATAATTCATAAAATAGGACGAAGTTTAAATATTAATAACAAAAAGTTACATCGAGTAACAATATCGAATTGTTTCGAAATATTATAATCTTTTTTATTATATATTTTTAAAATAATATTATGTACACTTATACAACAATTAATTCATTTTATGTGATATGTTCTAAGATATTAATACTGCCATTCACGACTATAATTCACAGTAACCTATACCTAATTAATAAAATTCATTAGCGCTTTTCCCCATTGATATAGTCTTACTATACTATAACACGGTGCCTACATAATATAATTTCAGTGGAAGGAAAAGTACTAAATAGGTCGGTTTTGAGTGGCGTTTTTTTAATTATTGGAGTATTAGCAGTGGAGTAGCTACCGGTGGGCTAGATGGGGCAGTGTCCCGGGGCCCCCAAGCTCAGGGGGCCCCTCGGACTCTCCCCGCAACGAACGAACGAATCTGGATAACGACAAATCTGGAGTACGTCGAATTTGGAAAACGACAAATACGGAACAAACGATTTTAAATAGTTTATGTGGGGCCCTAGTTGATTTTTGCCCCAGGGCCTAAGGTTACCTAGCTACGCCACTGAGTACTAGTATTGCTTCCAGAACCTAACTAAAGGCCTCTGGCCTTAGCTATTGCAGTGAACTGAATGCTGTCTGATGACAGTAATGATACGGTAAAGGAACAATATAGCTTGAGGAAAAATTACTCAAAGCTAAAGCCCACCCGGATTCCAAGCGATATCGACATAAAACGTTTCGGTTCAAGTAATGCATAACAACAAGGTGCCCTAATTCCGTCTTTTTACTGAGCTCGTTTTGTCCCAAAAACACGTTATCTCAAAACCGGCCGATAGGTGTATATTAAAAAATATTACAATGAGACCAGCATCTTTTGATTACGTTCGCAATGTGGCACAAAGGGCTCTTTATAGGGGATTGTCAGATTCAGAATTTAAATTAAATATTTCGCGGTAATTTTATCCGGACGTTTATTTAGATTGCGATGCTGTTGATTGTTGTTATTTGTATCTGAAGAGGAAAATATTTTTAATCAATATTTCAATTATTTGTGGTAGAATTTAGATGAAATTAGGTATAAAAATTTTGACATATAAATTCAGTGTCATTTATTCAGTTAATTTTTGTACATAAGATAAAAAAATATAACATGTTAATAAATCAAAAGATTTGAGTCATTTAGAAATCGAAACAAATCTATATATAACAGTAATTATACATACTATACACATATGTACGTCTCCAAACGAATCACGGCAGAGCAATCACGTCACATTCGCTGAAATTAATATCCGGGATTCAAGCAATTCCAACGATGTGCGAGAAATAATCCAATTTGAATTTGTAAAACGAATAAGCGAAAACAATGATTTTATACGTTAACAATTTTGAAACAAATGAATAGCTTCAATTCAAAACACGCGTCTCGTTCATTTAATATAAAATGAATTTTATAATTTATATTTAAATGTAAATTTAGAATTTAATTTATAAATTATAGTGCGTCATTGCAATATTTTTTATTACCTATTTATTTCAAAATAGAAATGGTTTGTATTTTGAGTGCCTATAATTACAGTGACAGTGCAGTGAATATGAAACGTGAACAAGTGCTTAAAATAATAGTTCTTTAGGCAAATAAGCTAAGTTTATAATAGCAATTATTCTAACATGTTTATTAGATTATAATTAAATATTATCTCCATGTTTTTATCTATAAACTTATTTTTACTAAACTATACTTCTACGGTTAAATAAATAATTTATATCTCTGTTATAATTTAAGTATGAACTATATATATATACATGATATACTATATCAATATCTAAATAACTAATCGCTATGAAAATTAAATAAGCTTGACCCTTCAGAGCCTCCGACGATCCAATAACAATTTATTCTTTAAGTATTGTGACTAGATAAAACAAAGATACAAAATATAATTTGCATCTAGGCTAAATGACGAAGATGGTGAACAAACATACCGCCTATGTAGAATGCGCCTAGTGGTCACTATAGCATCGCCTATATGGATGCAGTATGACACGTCACATGACAGTTTCACTGTATACCCTTCAAACCGGAACACAAATATACACCTTCAGATATAGGTAATTAGGTTTAAGATGTAGTGAATTGTTAAGAATTTCTTATGTAACGTACGCTTGTATAAATGGAAATGAATATACGTATGAGGCAATTGGTGAGCAATTGCCTAAACAGACACCATAGATCGTAAAAAGTTGATCAGGCCGTTCTTTTGTCATTCATTCATTTCTATAATTACGTATTAAAGAAATGAATGATATCCTTACTACAGTAGGTATTTGTACGTCACCGAAACAGAAGAATGAAATAATGTTGGTCTGCAGGACCAAAAATGCCATTCACCATTGATATGACTATGTCAATCAATTCTAAAAATGATCCTTAGGTTATTTTTAGGTTCGAATAGTACCTGGAACGCCCGACTGGAAGTTTTCTGTTCAACGTGCCAGGTACGCTTCTTATGCAGTAAGCTTCTTCTTACATCTTCTCTTTGTGCCAAGCCAACGTCCGACCAGACATCACTGGTTTTAGCACATAGAGAATATTTAAGATAAAAGTTTTCGCTATTATAATGACGTTATAACAAAAAATGTTTTCTATCTCCAAATCCTTTGCAAGTTATACTAAGATTCATCGGAAATGGACTTTTCAACTCATGAGACTGAACGATACTGACAAGACAAATTAAAAGTTATAAATGGAATAAAAGTTTTTCTCAGTAGTAATAATAAAGCAATCAATTGGAAAGATGCCAACTCAGCGGTAAAATTCAAATTCAATTTAAAAGCAATTTAAGAGTAAAAAAGGAATAATTATTTTGAAACTCTTCAATAAAAATGTAAAAACTAAAAACAATTTTACACGAAGACACTTAAAGTACCTAAAGGTTACTAATTTTTTCAAGATGGTTTGATAATTTTAAATTGGATTCGTGCCTATGAATTCTTTAGATTTTTAATTAATGTTCGTTAGGTAAATTAGTATTTTGTAATCTTAACTATATTTACAAAGTGTTTTTATATTACATTTTATTTACAGAAGTATCACAGGAATTTTAAATAAATAATTTTAGGGATCAGTGGATAACCTAATATAATAAAAATATTTGGAATATGTTATAACGTAAAGATAAAATGAAAATACTTATAATTTTAAATTATAATATCTAATCAGTCATTAATTGCTGTCACTTAATTAATGGTCATATTTTTATACAAGTCATGTTAAAAAATATTTTTTTATAATCAATTAGTTCGGTATGATTTAGGGAAACCATCCCAACATGTTTTAAACTTAGAACTGTGGTTCGATTATGATCTGTGCCAGATTTAAAAAAAAACAAATTCATTCAAAATAATCCACCAAAATAACATCAGTGAAGAATATTAATCTTTTTGATTTCATTATTTAAATGTATCTTTAGATTACAAAAGATAATTAATTTGTATCAAGACTAAATAGCGACTGTATCTCTATCGTTTAAAATAATAGGTACTTGCAAACGAATTAAGAAAACAAAGATAAATTTCTTTGTAAGAAAATCTTAGTTATTTTGAAATGTAGGTACATAAATTATGTTTTAATTATGGAAAATCTACAAAGGACTTGAATAATTACGTTCACAACATTCATCTAGTAGACGTATTTAATTATTGCTATTGTTTGTTATTTTTTTCTATTAATAGAAATTTAATTTTAATTGCTATATAAGTTTTAATGACAATGATATGAAGTTATTTGAACAAGAATCGTATCGATGATATCATATGATTGAAAAATAATTGCTACGACACGTAGTAATGTAATTCCTTGGCATTAAGCACAAGCGCTATAAAAGCCTTTGTAAGGCTTATTTATGTTTATCTAATTTATTTCTAATATCACAATTCACACAAAAGACGGCGCATCTTTCCGAAACTTACTAAAAATAAAATTGCGTAAAAAAATTTGATAGTTTTTATCTTTTTTTTATATAACAATGAATCGCTATTTGTGTTTGTTACGCCATAACTTGAGAAAGACTTAACCGATATAATTCATATTTAGTTTAAGTTTTCTAATACTTTGCAGAAGGCTCTTACGTAAAATAATATTAAGAAAATAATGCAGATAATTGGTAAGCCAGGGCAACGTGTATTGAGTCAGCTAGTTACCAATATGGTATCGCTCGCTTGCTTATATATTTTGATCAGAGGAATTAGGATCATTATTTTATTGCATCGTCTTAAGAAATATAGGGGCCTGCCCCTATATTTCTTAAGACGACAAGTTCAAGTTCAAGACAAAATCTGACAGTTGTCTGAAAGTCTGACATAGAGTGACCACATCTAAGTATTTTTTAAACGAATCGCTTCGTTTCTGCTGACCCTACTGTCTTTTGTATGCATTGTGTATATACACTTTATTCCATACCAGTCTTCGGGCGTTCAAACCACGTCACTTTTGTCAAGTAGCCCGTTACTGTTCCCGTCTTCTTGTCAAATGTGATACTCTCGAAGTGGCCGCACTGACTCGGCAGATGACCTTGGAGTGGGGTCTACCCCTGATAAGCCAAGGGACCCGCTTCGACGCACGACCAATGTTTTAGTTCCGTAGTCAGTGACGAAATTGTCATTGCGTGTTGGAGTATTAGCTCTGACGCTCTGGTACCCACAGCATGGAGGGTACCTCGATGTCAATATCTTTTTGAATGCTTCACGAAATTCTGTGTTAAATATTGAGTATATTATTGGATTGAATGCTGAATTTGAGTATCCAAGCCACGTCAGGATCTTGAAGGCCAAATCTGCAACAAAACATTACTATAATTATGTAATTAAGTACATCTATTTTGGTTAAGAGCTAGTCAGAATTCACACCCATAGTTGGCCGGTATGTTTTAAGGTCTTACGTCATGGAGGGTGAGCCTATTGCCATTCACCGGGCACAAACCATACTGCAAGGTGCTACTTAGAGTTTCATAGAAAAATATTATGGCCTGCACTACTTGATATTACAATGTTTTTTTTTAAGATAATGTTAAATTCATTACCTGTTCAAAAGATTAAAGTGATATTTCGATGCATATTTAATATGTTTTGAAAAGTCTATCAAAGTTTCGTGTATATTTTTTTTAATGTCTTTAATATTGTTATCGAAAAAGGTGAAGAACATAAAGCCGCAATGAAACTTTTAAAAGGATCTAGAATTTTCGACGTAACTTCGTAAAGCGCTACAAATAATTGATTTCGAAACTTTGATTCAGAATATTTTGGATAACATGATTTGCGAATACACAGAATACAGGTACACAGAACACAGAATACAGGTATTAGTTTCTAACGTATAATTTAATTTAAAGGTAGTTCAGACTATTAATTTTGATTTACAGTAAGACTAATGTCATTATTAATGATTTCAAATTATTAAGAAGTTTCAATAGGTAGGTATGTGTGGAAGATTTCAATGATAAATTATTTGATGACTAATACTGATGAATTATTTATCATGAGTAATGTATAGCATAATCGGCCTATAATGTTCCCACTGCGGGACACAGGCCTCCTCTCGGTGAGAGGAAGTGGGCCATTATCTACTAAGCGGGCCCAGTGCGGGTTGGTAGTGTCACATGTCTTCGCATTTTTAGTTTTGGACATTTTTTTTTTTATGGTATAACTCGGCAAACGAGCAGGCGAGCTACCTGATGGTAAGTAGTCATCGCCGCCCATGGACATCTGCAAAACCAAAGGAGTTTACAGATGCGTTGCCGAGCCTATTTAGGGAAAGGGAGGGGATGGAGAAAAGGAGAAGGAAGGGGATTGGGGGAGGAATTGGGCCTCCGGCCCTCTCGCTCACCGAACGAACCGCAGTAACTAAACGCTACTACTCGGACGTCGGTCTTCTGCGAGAGTGTGGTACTTCCCCGGTCAAGCACCCATTCATGCTGCGAACAGCGTGGCCCTACCACAACAACATGTTGGACATGTTGGAAAAAGGCTATGTTAGGAGGATGATTGTTTATTTTTGCTAAGAGTTGATACGCCATAGCTCGGTCTACTATGTAACCAAATTTGGATGTCAGATCTGCTATTTTATGGTAGGTACTCCAATGACTCAACGATTTGTCTTCTACGGCATGTTAAAGGCCGTTATAATTGTATATTGTTTTTAAATGTCCATACCTACAACCTATTTAACTATATAAAACTAAAATAAGTACATTAATTAAGTGCTCTATTAATACAGTAATGAGTTAAGTGAAGTTTTAACTAGATATAAACAGTGTTGGAGGATAATAAACAGAATTAGTACAAGCTCTTTAAAGTTTTTATTTATATAATAAGAAGCCATTAATTTTTATTTTATACTAGTTTTGTTTTATGAACAGAGGCAGTTATTATTGTTGTCGAAGTTTAGAATTACAAAAGTTAGACGAAGTTAGTTTATAATTATATAAAAATATAAAATAATCAATTAACTACGGTCGTGTTTGTTTTTTGAATAGAGGCAATTAGTTATTGGTCCTTAACTCTATAAAAAGTTCGTCGGGGCCAACTTGAAGCTGATAAAATGTCAATTTCTCTTTGATTAGCCTTTCTGCCATTATCTCTCTCACTCATGCATCTCACTCTCTATCAACCTAATGAAACTTGAGCCTGAGTTTTTGTCTTCAGAATGCACTATTATTGCTTGCTCATTTACTTTAGAACGCGACGCAGTCATAATTTGTTTTGAATTTTCATATTCTATGCACATAGATAAAGGCAGGGTTAAATAAAGAAAAAAATCTCAGAACTTGCTTTAATAACCTCTACTCCGCTTAATAGAGGCGTTATGAGATTAATATTTAAATTGAGTCGGGAAGGTTTATTCTCCGTTCAGGGAATTAACATAAAAATGCAAAAAAAAATGCCAGTGCTCCAGCTATCCCCGTTCATATTTTTATAAGTAGTAAGACTAAAGAATTTTTGCCGTCGTTTCAAAAATTATTTTTGTGTTTCATTTTGTGCTTGTTATTTTTGTAATAGATAGGTATTTCTAAACTAATAATAAAAAGAGGAAACATTTGTGTTTTTGTATGTATGTTTGTAATGTTTTCACACAAAAACTACTGGACCGATTTCAAAAATTCTTTCACTATTCGATAGCTATGCAACATCACTAAGTGACATAGGCTATATTACATTAAAAAAATTGGGATCCCTAATAAAAATGCAATAATATAACCCAAGGTGTGAAAACGCGGGCCAAGCTGCGGGCGGAAAGCTAGTTAAGAATATATTGACTATGAACCACCGTGTAATAAGTCTCGAGTTCAAATCCAAGACTCTGAGTTTTCAATATCTTGTTATCAACTTCAATCCACTTTGAGATTCGGTCGAAAACCTGTATTTTACACGAAACCGTTTTACCATCGTGGTGGTGACGATGGTAAAACGGTATTGCCTAATGGTATATCGGTATTGCCCAGAAATAAAGTATCAGAGGTCCCTCTGATACTTTATTTCTGGGCAATACCAATGTTTGATGATTATCTGGTATCGGGCTATTACGACTTGTGATCACTACTAACGATTGTCATAGATGTTCGTATGAAAATCGGCTTTACGTGCTATACCTAAGCCTTCCTTGTGAATCACTCTGTATATTGATAAAAACCGCATGAAAATCTGTTCAGTAGTTTCTGAGTTTATCGCGAACAAACAGTCGCGGCGGGGAACTTTGTTTCATAATATGTAGTGATGATCAGACATCTATAAACTGATCGCTACAAGCTCAGCTAAACCTTCTTTACAAAGGTACTCACCAGGTATGCACGTTTTGCAAAATGCTGCGACGATGTTCACACAGAAGAATGGCACCCAACATAGAAGGAACACGCCCATGATGATGCCAACGGTGATGGCCGCTTTGTGATCGGAAACGTGATACGGCGACGAGTGCACGTGCGTGTGCACCCGTGTCCGGACGGACTTCGTCCGGTTGTCCGGCATCTGCACTGTCCGGGTGACGGCGCGGATCGACTTCACGTGTTTTTGTGCGTAGCAGTATAGTCTGTGGAAGAAAGTAATTGATATAGTTGTTGCTATATAGCTAGCTATGCCTATGGTTTCACTTGTATCCCGACTAATTTTGAAACGATAGTCTCATGATCCAATGTGTCTACATGGAATTTTTTTTTCGAAATCTGTTCAGCGGTTTAGGCATGAAAACAACAAACACAGTAGCTTTCGAATTTTTAATATTAACTCTTCTGCGGTTTTACCGGCTTGCTCGGCAAATAAGATTTGTAGCAAGATTTTTGTTGATTAATTGGGCTATCAATGAATGCGCTTATTTAAATAAGCGCGATCAAACAAACTTTAAAAATTATTATATTAGTAAAGATAGTATGGGTAAAAACCATAGGATAATATAGTGTAGGTACTACCTACGTATATGTAAGACGATCACTCTCCATTCCCTCCTTAAATATATAAGGATAAGTACCCAACTGTTACCCATTCTTGTTGTCCCCTCTCCCTCAAACAAGAGGCTGACCCTTGCTCGGGCCAACTATGAGCAAAACTAGATAGTATCGTATGTACTGAAAACTGTTCAAAATGATCTCAACAATAGGATAGAATACTAAGGAAGACTGGTGTTTATTTTTTTAATTTATTGAAAACAGAGATTCCCGTGTTTCTGTCCGCATAGTATTCCGGTTATCGAGTGGGATCGGTTTCAGAGTTTATCGATAACCAAATCTTTCCTCTTTGAAATACTAGTAAAGGTGACAGGGTTAGTAGCAAAATAATATTTATTATAATTTCAAACAAACGTCCCAACTCCGAGCTGTTTCTGAAAATTTTATAGAATAGCCCAATCTTTGCTTGACCTGGGAATCGATCTAAAAACTTCTAGCGTAATAGTCGCGTTATGGACCACTACACAATAAAGCAGTTATTTTTGTTAACGTGTAAGCGGTATAATTTTATTAATTCATTTATTGTCCCGATGGCTGTAATATATAATACGAGTACTCGTCTAAGTTTATAATGTACTTAATAATTTAATTTAATAACTGTGACAAGACACCTTCGTAATTCACTAGACGACTATCAAATTGGTATAAGTAAGCAAGAAAATAAATAAATAACATAACTTTAAGAGCAATATGAGATGTCTATTAATTTTGCTATGAATAAAATAAATTTAAAATTAAAGTAGTAAAACGTCAAGACGAGTATGAATAAATAAGTATGCAATAACTTTGTTAGCAGCAGAATTATAAAGCACCAGTATTAAATCTATGAAACGATATAAAATAAATTACATACATACACTCACGCCTTTTTCCCACAGGGATAGGCAGAAACAATAGACCGCCACTTGCTACGGCTCTTGCATATGCTCTTTCGCTTCTTCCAGATTCATACATCTTTTCATACACACGCGCCGGTTGCGAGTACTACGCACTTCACCTTTTTGGAGGATCTCACCGATAAGATCGGTGTACGTCCTTCTAGGGTGACCTCTCCCGACGCTGCCTCTGACATTCGCCTTATAAATTCAATTTGTTAATTGACTTTCATCCACTGCATATTCCATTCAATTTGTGTCACTAATTATCATCTTCCAGTCCGCAACGTTGTCTAATCACACTATTTTCTCAGTCTATCATTCCGAGAGTTTCATGGCTCTTCTGCCACACCCAACATGAAAAAAATTACGTGCCTGCTACGCCAGAGGTCTTGTGTTCGATTCCCAGGTCGAGCAACGTGTTATTGGGTATTTCTCTGAAATTCTCAGTAGCAGAGTTTTGATTTGTGACCGGTTAAGTTTTTTGTTTGCGGCGGTAGCTTAATGGCTAGGGCGTCGGACTTGCGATTATGTGGTTGCCGGTTCGAATCCCACCCATTGCACTACCGACGTGGACCCACTCGTAACACAAGCATCTAGCTTAGCACGAGGGGTTAACAAGATTACTAGTAATGTGTGTAAAATGTAGACGTGCCCTGTATCACATGGGACCTAAGCATATGCGCGAACTGTGGATGTTCATAGTACCTACACCTCTACCTAATCCTTCGGGGAATACAGGCGTGATGGTATGTAATCCTCCTTTTTCCAACTATGTTGGGGTCTGCTTCCAGTCTAACCAGATGTGGCTGAATATCAGTATTTTACACGAACGGACCGCCATCAGATCTCCGCAACCCAATTTCTGATATTCAAAGGATAGACTGGTTGGTTTTTGAACTCTTGACTACCACTAACGATTGTCATAGGTGTGCATATGACAACCGTCACCGACGTCTTTAGGTGTTCTCCGACGCACGTTGGGGAAGTGAAAAGAATGGTCACCCATCCACGGACTGTAAGCGATAGGTGCAGCTTAACTTTGCTTTTTTTTTTTTTTTATGGGATAACTCGGCAAACGAGCAGGCGAGCTACCTGATGGTAAGTAGTCATCGCCGCCCATGGACATCTGCAAAACCAAAGGACTTGCAGATGCGTTGCCGAGCCTATTTAGGGAAAGGGAGGGGAATAGAGAAAAGGAGAAGGAAGGGGATTGGGGGAGGAATTGGGCCTCCGGCCCTGTCGCTCACCGAACGAAGCGCAGTAACGAAACGCTACTACTCGGACGTCGGTCTTCTGCGAGAGTGTGGTACTTCCCCGGTCAAGCCGGCCCATTCATGCTGCGAACAGCGTGGCCCTACAACAAAATTGCTGATCTGTTGACCAGCGTAAGCCTCCCTAGATTAAGATATTTTCTTTCTATGTCACTATCACTACATATTATAAAACCAAGTCCTCCGTCGCGTCTGTCTGTGTGTCTGTTAGCGATAATTTCAAAAACTACTGCACCGTTTTTCATGTTGTTTTCACCAATTTATAGCGTGGTTCTCGAGGAAGGTTTATATGTATAATTCATAGTGAGAAACTACGCGGGCGAGCCTAACTAGCCGTGGGTAGAAAGTTAGTATACAAAAAAAAAAGATAACTTCGGTCATTACCCAAAAACCTATTTTCTACGAATTTTCTTCTAACAAGTTTTGCATTTATATTCACAAAGAAGAAGTTTGGATTAATTCCACTAGAATTTGCGAGCGTGTACGTAATCCATCTCTAAGATTTGTATAGACTACATGAATGCCTCTAGGCACAGTCGGGAACATGCCACAATTAATCTAGTAGTAATGGAATTGAGCCGTTAATAATAATAGTAGTTTCAATCCTAGGTTAAATTTATTTGGGCATAAGGCGAAGGCGCTATGCTAGCCTATGGTCATGCTATAGCATTTTCCCAAATTAATAACCAAATTTGTTTATCATAAATAAGCTTGCAGCAACGATGTGGTCTAAGATGAAGCACGCTTGCCTAGAAAAAAAAAACCGATTCACTCTCGTCTTCAAGACTCCCTAATTGTAAGTCTCGAGGAACAAAGATGTACAAAGGCGTACAATAACGTAGTACAATATCAGTATCGTTTATGAATATTAATATATTATTAAATACCTGCGGTTTCACTCGGTTTTTTTATATGAGACGAAAGGTAGCCTATGTAATTTCCAATGGTCTAGTCCAGTGATTCCCAAAGGTAACCGGACTACGACCAACTCCATAAAACTTCTAAATCGGAACTCTTATATTAGCTACCTTTAAGGAAATATTTCATCCATATAGTTATGCCCCATAACTATATGAATGAAAGACTATAAAAAAAGAGGAAAAAACTGTATTCGCTCTTGGCCCACCAGAGGCTCGCGACGCATAGTTTGGGAAATGCTCGTCTCATCTATCTTTATACCAAAATTTATCTAATTTGGCTAAGCAGTTTAGGCGTGAAAACGTTACAAACAGACAGACAGGCAAGAGTTATTAAAATTATTAGTAGGGATGTATATGAGTCAGTTTATTAAAAGGCTTCATGCCATAATCTTATAGGAGTAGGTACGTAGAAATTATTGAGCGTACACGCAATAAAGATGTTGAAATTGTAAATTATATGTTGATTGTGTCGTCGCGATGAATTTTTACAACTATTATATTTTTACTTAGCACTCTTTACAAGTGTCTTACCCTTAAGAATGATGCTTTTGTATTTAAGCGGACTAACATGGGCCCTATTTTGGTTTGAGTGCTTGAAGACAGTTGTAGACTGGTTGAAATGTTTTACCTCACCTATCTTATACCTATTTTAATCTCCACTCAAAACAAGACATGTTTAAGAATAACAGGTTAAGCCGACCGTTTGCGTGTTTCAGTTGTTTTTAGGGTTCCGTAGCCAAATGGCAAAAACGGCACCCTTATAGATTCGTCATGTCTGTCTGTCTGTCTGTCCGATCGTGTCACAGCCTTTTATTCGAAACTATAAGAACTATGCTGTTCAAACTTGGTGAGTTGATGTATTTTATAAACAGCATTAAGATTTTCACACAAAAATAGAAAAACAAACAATAAATATTTTTTTCATCAAACCCATACACGTGGGGTATCTATGGATAGGTCTTCAAAAATGATATTGAGGTTTCTAATATCATTTTTCTCTAAACTGAATAGTTTGCGCAAGAAACACTTCCAAAGTGGCAAAATGTGTCCCCCCCTGTAACTTCTAAAATAAGAGAACAATAAGACTAAAAAAAATATATGATGTAGATTACCATCTAAACTTCCACCGAAAATTGGTTTGGACGAGATCTAGTAAACACTTTTTTTTAATGCAGACACGGTTTGTGGCCCTAGACTACTGGCAAGAACTGACCGTCTAATCCAGAGAGTTCAAAATGCTTGCGCTAGATTCTGTTTCTCAATTCCACCAAGGAGTCACATCACACCTTATTTAAATAAACACTCCATTCTTAAAATGAAATCCCGCCGTAAGTTGCATTTGGCGTGCTTACTTTTCGGTGTCATTAAATTCCACCAGCCAACTTATCTCTACAACAAACTAACGTGGGTGACGAGTAGAAGAGAGTGTTCAAGTAGACTTTGCTCACAGCAATTATCTATCGAACCACATAGGACGTCAGCATTTAGGGGGAGTTTCCGGTACGCGGCATCCAAATGTTGGAACAATATTCCACCTCCAATTCGAAATCTCCAGACGTTAAGCCTTTTTCGAAAACGACTTCGGGAATACCTCATCGAATCACAAAAAAAACTGGGTATGACGATTACCAACGCGTCCATTATATAAATATACTGATGTCGCTTACGCCTTCATGTGCCTCTTGCTGCGTCCTATTGGAGAACCGTTATTTATTTATTTATTTATATTTTTCTTATTATTATCTAATATATTAATTTATCACAATAATTTTATCAATAATTCTATTATTTAATTCAATTTATTAATAATTTACACAAAAATAGCTGTATGCGATGTATTACTATACATGGTACATAAGTATTACATAAATAATAATTACACTTGTTTTCTGTTGACTCAAACACGACATAAATTAATGAAAATTGTTCCTGAACTGCCTTGCTCGACATCCGTATGTCACAACCGGGATCCAGCAGAATACCAGCGTCAGATGTTAGTCTGGCACGTGCTGAGCTGGATACCTATTTTGCTGCAGCGGGACACACACCTCATTTTAAAATAACAAATGAACTTACTACCTACTTCTACTACTTTTTTGTTATTTTTCTTTATAATTTTATGTATCGCGCCGTACTGTAGTGTGTCTTATTGACGGCAAATAAACGTTTTTTCTTTCTTTCTAATACGTCATAAACTGAATATTTTGCGCGAGAGACACTTCCAAAGTGGTAAAATGTGTCCCCCCCCCTGTAACTTCTAAAATAAGAGAACGATAAAACTAAAAAATATATATAATGTAGATTACCATGTAAACTTCCACCGAAAATTAATTTGGACGAGATCTAGTAAATAGTTTTTTTTCAATACGTCATAAATCGTAATGGTACGGAACCCTCCGTGCACGAGTCCGACCCGCACTTGGCCGGTTTTTTTAGAGCTACCTAGTAAACTCAAGCGGCTAGGTTTGTATATACGATTGATAGATTGATTGATTTACGCACAGATAATGACAATAAGTACGCCTTAGAACCTAAATCACCACTACACCTCTGCTTACGATTCGGGGAATACAGGCATGATGGTAAGATTTTGAAGGCGTGGAATATTAAAGAAACATTCGACATCATAGTTCTCCGGTGGCCAGAGGGTCGCAGGTTCGAACCCAGCCTAAGGCCGAAATTAACCAATTGTATCCTTAAAACGAAAACTTGATTACTGACGGTTCTAATTTATGTTTATATTTTGTCATAATTCTTATATCCAATCTTCTTCCCCGAGATAATTTTTACAAATTGTTTGCAATCTTAAGCAAAGCCAGCAATTTGTTATGCTAATTAAGGGATAAGGCTTTGAGCAAGAATAACTGTAGTGAATTATGGTTTAGTACCCACCTATAATTTACCATCACACCTATACCTTTTCCCCGAAGGGTTAGGCAGCGATGTACTAATTGAAACCCACAGCGCGCCGGTATGCCTAATTCCTATGTAATAAGGGGCAAACTTATTGTCATTAACCGGGTGAAAATCCAGACTCCGAGCTGCTACAGAGAATTTAATAGAAAAACTCAATAACATGTTGCCCGACCTAGGAATCGAACCGAGGATTTCTAATTATTCTAAATTTTTTCTTCTTAACTAACGTAGCAGTCGTGTTTAGGAACAAAATATATTCGTATGACTATAGTTTTTTGCAAAAGGCCTGCCTCATAGGTCTAGTGATCCTCAGTGTGACTGCTACGCTAGAGGTCTTGGGTTCGATCGCCAGGTCGAGCAAAGTGTTATTGGGTTTTTCTATGAAATTCAGTAGCAGTAGCAGCTCGGAATCTGGATTTGTGTCCAGTTAAGGAGGAAATATAGGCGTTTTCCAAATCTGGGTGATCGTGTGTAAAAACGCAAGTCGTTGTAATTCAAATCTCCACTGAAAATATTGAAAAGTCACTTCGTTGAAGTAAAGCAGACGCTAATAAGAGTGACAATAAAAGCCTTTCTAAAGCCTGTGAATACAAGAGAATGTGCAAATAAGTGGAAGACCTCACTTGTAAGCGGCTGATAGATTGTGTAGACTTGTTACACTCCGCTGGCCCTGTGCCTATAGACTAGAGTACTACTATGATTGATGAGTCCTCCATTTCAATAGCTTTGGAAGAAGTGGATACAGATATTCGAGTACAAAATTTTCCTTTTATACTTTGAGCTGACAGCTGTTTTTGTGGCCTTTTCTTGACATAATTTTTAGGCATCCTTCTCTTAAGTGTTTATATTTCTAAACGTTTGGTTTTGAAACTTATCTTATCTAGCACACCACCACGCCGGTATTCCCTGAGGTGAGGCAGAGGTGCACCTACTAATTTATACGAAAAGTACGCCGTATGATTAGGTCCCATGTAATAGGAGGCGAGCTACGACCTAGCGAACCGAGCAAATATCGAGACCCCAAACTGCTACTGACAATTTTATAGAAAAACCCAATAGCACAGCAAAAGTTTGGCTACATCTAAATTTGTTAGTTTTGGTAAACTCACAGGGATTTTACGCTAGAAATTTCTCCTGTAAGATTCAGGAGAATGACTCTTCAATAGACTGACCACTTAACGCTGCTTATTGTGATGACCTACGCCACTACAGGGGCCCGTGGCTAAGTGATAGCTACTTATTATTTAGCCACGCGCTCCTTTGATCAGAGGGGCAAATCTGCTACTCGAAATTCGTTTAAAATATTATTCCAATAATAACAAATGTTTATATTTTTTGATTACCAATGAAGTGATACCACAAAAACGAACCACTGAAAATTCACAGAGATGATGAGATCCATTCGAGATAAAATTTGAATTATAATTTGATTTTTTTAAATGTAATAATAACCCTTCTGATTCTATCGTATGTCTTCATAACCTAATGTGCGCAGGTGCTATTTCACAATATTTTCTAAAATTAATTATTGATTTAAACATAGCAGACGGTTTCCAATTTAGGTCTAACTATTGTAGTGATATTGCAATGCTCTATAAATCTATGTCTGCCTTGACAATTGAGTTATGCGTCCCAAGATATTATATTGTTTCTAGAATTGTATATTTAAATAAATAATAGTAGTCAGTATTAATATCATGAAAACGTTAGCTCAAGTACTTTGTAAAAGAAAACTGTCCATGACCACCCTCTTTAGTGTTTATTTAATTATTATTTTTCATAAAAAATATATAATTATAGGAAATTATGAAATGTTAAATGATGATTTATGAATGTCTCCTCATTTCGGATTTGTATACCTCGACTCTATCATAACATTAATGAACAGTCTTTCCAAACTCTTTCTTTAAAAAGTGTTACAACTTTGTTAAGTGTGCCAATTTAGTCAACATACATACTGTTTACATACCGACTAACATATCCCTATGAAACCTATATAACTGATACCTCTATGTGAAAAGACGACTTGTAAAAACCTTTACAATGCGATTTTACCCGACAACTTTTCCTATGAAATCTATTCCGTCATCATCATCATCAACCCATTACATTGTCCCACTGCTGGGCACGGGTCTCCTCTCAAAACGAAAGGGATTAGGCTATAGTCCACCACGCTAGCCTACTGCGGGTTGGCAGACTTCACATGCCGTCAAGAAAATCTCTCAGGCATGCAGGTTTCCTCACGATGTTTTTCCTTCACCGTTTAAGCGCGTGATAATTAATTATTAATACGCATTTAAATCTATTTAAATCTATTCCGCAATTCGTGAAAAAGAAACCCATTTTGATATACAAAAATAGACACACCACAGTAAATTTTGTATTAAAGTCTTATTTTCTCACCTTCTCTCAAGTGACTAAATCAGCAACCTATATTAGGTATTGTTAAGTATAAAAAAAAGTTTTCGTAATTGCATTTACTTTACTTTTAATATAACGGTCGCTGACCAATTACATTAATTAAAGACAGTATTAAAAAACATAGCAAACGTATTGACTCATCAATGGTTGTGAGAATCTAAGCGAGACCCGTATCACTTCAATTACTTTGAAGTTAATTAAATAACTACATACCCCTACTGCAAATACCTAGATATCTATAAATTGTCAAAGAGAAGTGAGATTTGTAAAGAAATATTCGTTCATTTAGATGAAAATATAATATAACAACGTTTCTGCGCTGCTCTGACTCGAGAAAATATTTCATTTCCTGTCTATTATTTATTTGAACAAAAGGCGCTTCGAATTTATTATGATAAATAAATATGAGTTCATTTGGAATTGTACCTAGTAATAATATTTACAGCAAATGAAATTCTTCATGTGTATTTGATTTGATTACATACATACATACATACGACCGGGATGGTTGGCGCTCTTTGGGGGAGGTCTACGTTCAACAGTGGACGGCGATAGGCTGATATGATGATAATACATACATATTGTCACGCCTGTCTCCCATGGGGGTAGGCAGAGACTATAGATTTCCACTTGCTACGATCCTGGCACGCTACTTTCGCTTCATCTACATTCATTAATGTCTTCATGCATGACCGTTTGTTTAGGGTGCTCAGAACCTGGCCTTTTTTAAGAACATCCGCAATTTGGTTGATTGTTTGTAGGTATTTGATTAAAAGAAAAGTATTATTATACCTACATACCGTTACGCCTATATTCCCCGAAGGGAGAGGCAGAGGTGTAGGTACTAATGTATACCCGCAGTTCGCCGGTATCTTCAGGTTCCATGTAGGACTCGCCTATTGCCATTAACTGGGTACAAATCAGAACTTAAAGCTGTTACTAAAATTTTTATAAAAAAAACTCAATAACATTTTGCTTGACCAGGGATTTGGAGCCGTAATTTCAAACGTAACACTATTAGGACCACGAGACTGATAAGTAAGTTGGATTGGCAAAATAATATTGCATTATCTTGTCAGTCGAGCTTTCGATACCTCGATAGCTCAACTGACTAGGCGTAGTTTTAGCCGGCCTCACTTCTTTGTTCGCAAAGTTCCATCTTAACTTTTTATTTGATCTGAGGTCTGTATCAACTCACCTGCAGTATATACTAATCATCACAATACATGGTAGTATGAAGGATATACAACTGGAGACGACGGCATACGTCGGCGTGAGGACCAGCGCGCACGTGGGGTATCTCGGCGGCTTCTGAGTAGCGAGGGCCTCTTCATCAGGCCTGTGAAGACCCAGTGATATCGGCAGGAAGCTCACCAGCCCAGCTAGTAACCAGATCGTGGCAATTGTCACAACTGCGACGCGGCGGGTCACCCACCGACCGTATCTGGGAAGAAAGTAGCTATTATTTATTTATACCTATAAATATGCTTTTAAAATATCGTATACTCCATTATTTTATTAGACAGCGTTATAATGCCCTCGTTATTTCTATAAAATCTTCTTTTAAGCTCCATTCTCAGATCAAATAAAAAAATTAAGATGTAACTTTGCGAACAAAGAAGTGAGACCGGCTAAAATTACGCCTTGCCGTGTACAAACACAATTACACGCACACACGTATACCGAAACTACGCCTTATCGTGTCAGATGAGCACAGTCGAGCTTTCGCTGCACGTCTATCAAAACGTCATTATTGTATCAAGTGCATGTGTGCGTGTAATTGTGTTTGTATACGGCAAGGCGTAGTTTTAACCGGCCTCACTTCTTTGTTCGCAAAGTTCCATCTTAATTTTTCATTTGATCTGAGGCTCCATTATTTCATGGTATAAATTGTATCTTACAAACATGAATGTGTCTAATGCTTTAGTTAATGGAGTAAGTATAGTTGAAGCATTAGTTCTTCTTAGATTTAGGTGTAAATATCTACAGTCAATTAAACAGTGATAGCCTAGTGTTATCGCCGTGGAGTATGAGGCCTTGAGTTCAAGTCCAACTAGTCTAAGACCAGCACTTCACTTCGAATTCGTGTAAAAAAACACTAGCTTAAATAGCGAAGAATAACATTTTGCGTGCTGAGAGATTTTCTCGACAGAGTGATTTTTTCTCGTTCTGGGAGGAGAAATTACGTATAAGCTCAATTAGCTTTTATCTTAGTAATTAAGTATGTTTTCATAAAAATATTATTGTAATAACATCCGTGGATTTAGGAATACCTGTAATAACTTCAGTTTCAGATATTGTTTTTGTTCGTAATTACTTTTTGTTTGAGGTTATGTTAAACATGGATTATAATAATTAGCTGAATTGTTACTTTTCATTGTTTTAATAAGTATAAATCAAAATAATATAATGAGGTTTTTGTACCAAAATTAATAATGTGCTATTCATATTTTCATTGTTATCGTAGGTCCCCGATGAATAAGATGATACAAAATAATAGCTGACATAAAAATAATATACTGAGACAGTCGGTTCTCATAATGTTACGATGTGAAAACATTCCTACAATGACAATATTTGAATTGTGTACATGAGAAACAAAAGAATTTGATATCACGAAATAAGTTCACTTGATGATATATCTTGATCCCTTGTAACAAAGACCAAAGTAGCGCGAGAGTATTAGAAGAAGGAAAAGCGTTGTAAGCTTCGGGAAACCGGAGTTCATAGATAAGAAATGATAAAAGTACTTTTGTATCACTTTCGCGCTGTACTAAGTTTTATGAAGCTTAAAGGATGCCGTCCAGCACATACCGATGCCGAGACCGTAATAGGACATTTTAAACACGAAATTACGCTCCGAACATTAAAACAATGGTATTTGTATATTTGCCTATCTATGTAGGTATACAGTTTGAATACGATAATGAATAAACCACATTCTCTATAAGATGATACTAGTCGAAAAGGTCATTTTAAAATAGGACATGGTAATTATAACAAAAAAAAAACACTTCCATCAAATATTTATACAAAGTTGATTTTATTTCTATTGGGGGTTAAAAATATTTATTTTTAGTTATAAGACCAAAATTTGTTTTTATGTACTAGTGGATAAATTTACGATTGTAGAATGATACGGTATATTGGGCATAGTCCTTAAATAGAGAGTATTTTTTTAGGCCCAAATGTGATTCTTAATTATTTTTCGTGAACGTGATATTTATTTTATTAACATTGCTCCTTAATATAGAAAAAATAGGCCTCTATTAGACAGTGAATAGTCCTTGAGATATCTAGTTTCAGAAGGCAGTACTTATCTTTGAGAAAATATCCTATTACTGAGAACTTAGAAGTCCAATATTGTTGAAACGTGAAAAATAATTGTTAGAGGAAGGAAAGCTCTTGATAGGTCAAGGAACTATTGGTGCAAAATTTAAAAACACGTGTAAGGAATATCTGGTATTAGGAGATTTATGAAGATTTGAAAAATACCCGCCTATTCTTTAAGTGACATGCGTCGGTTTGTATAAAAGGCAAGCCGATACGTCAGCTGGCTCACTTTTGTTTGAGAGCTCGGAGGTGACATGGACGTCATGTCAGACACTTGTCCGCTAGTAATTGTGATAGTGACGTCGAATCTCTGTCCGATCATTACGTGTAATTATTGTTTGTTTGCTTGACTCTGTAAATTGTTAATTTGGTCTAGAGTCGTTATAATCTTTTTAGAAACAAGTCCCGTCATAATTTCTTTCACTTGTTTTTTTATTTAGAATTCGTACGGCTGTTATATTTAGTATTATGAGGGCACCATTCGGCTCGCTCAGGTTGGGGTTGCAACAGTCGTAGCAATTCGCGGGCTAGGTTTGGAAATAACACCCTATAAAACCGAGGCGTTGTTCACGAACTACCACGAGGTAGGGAACCACGCCGTTTAGTGAAGGTGCTAATATTAACGTCACCCCATCTTGTAAAAAGCCGGGCAACGATCTTACATTGATACTACCTTTAAAACAATAACATCGATATTGGGTTTTTAAAAGCCTAAGGTCACAGAATATCCTAATAAAAATATACTATACACAGCGTTAACCTGAACTGATTTGACGCTATAAAAACTATATGAGCGTTTCTTATTGGTGCAAATTTATTGCCATTTCTTTCTTGACCTTATACCAATTTTATAACCAGAATAGCTCTGTCAGGCCATATAACCATAGCTTCGGTCAGTTTTATGTAGCGTGATTATCTTTTAGTTTTTATAGCTAAAAGTCTTTATGCTATCTTGTATAATTCTTTAGCTTACATCGAATCACTATAGTGTGTTGAAGGCTTTGCTGTAACTTACGCGAAGAAAAAATGATTTGTAAAATTATATAAAAATTAATACGTACATTTTGAAACGATTAATAAAATACAAAAAGAAAAAAAAATGCAAAAGAAATATGTGAGAATCGTAAAAAGTAGCAGTCTGTTGTTTTTGCCTAATCTTATGGGAAAAAAGCGTGAATGTGATAGTATACAACACTCACCATAGTTTTTAAATTGTTTGTGGACAACTTCAGACGTGTAGAATTATTTCTTACGAGCTGTATCAACTTCAGTTTCTAATGAGCGCGCGTAGAAAACTCGCACTCTACTTACTCTATCATCATCGTCAACATTGTCCCACTGCTGGGCTCGGGTCTCTCTTCATGCCGGGAAGGGTTAGGATATAGTCCACCACGCTAGGCTACTACAAATTGGCTCTTTTGGTAGTAGTGTAATGCGGGTAGTGCAATAGGTGAGTTTCGAACCGGCAACCACACGATCGCAAGTTCGACGCCCTAGCCATTAGGCTACCGCCGCGTCATTCACACTACGTCATACTCGTAGTCTCCTGTCAGTTATTAGCAACTAGAGTATCGAGTACCTCAACAGCATTCGAGTATCGTAAATTTTAGTAAAAATATTAGTTCTCGTGTAAAAAACATATATCGTCGTCTGTTCGTGAAATATATTGTGTCATCATATTCGTACCCAGTTATCAATCACCGTTAACCCGATTTGCAAGAAAGTACTGAGTAAACGAACTTTGATAACGTTATTAAAACTTTTATCTTCTATAAGGGATTTATCAAGTTTCATTCAACTATTTCTAGACTTGGTTAAAAGTTCAGCACAGAATTGGTACGCTACATATACATTATGAAGTTTTGGTTTGACATTTCATTGTATGTTGAGCATCTCTGATATAAACAAATTATAGTTACATAATTATTATTTATTAACCTATACTAGACTACTACTAGAATATTATGGGGGAGACCTTTGCCCAGCAGAGGTGTTCCAGGGCTGGGCAAAGGTCTCCCCCATAATATTCCACGCATTCCTGTTTGTCGTTTTCTCATCTCAGTTAGCCATAAACGCATCTAGATCGTCTCGCCAGCGCTTACTCGGTCTGTCCCGGCATAGACGACTTACATAATAAATGTTTAATATATATTAAACATTTAGAATCTTCGTTTTATTAGTTTATAATGATAGCTTTTTAAAGTTAGGTATTAAAAAACCTATCAATCCTATGAATAATAACTTTTTTGAAAATGAAAGCCATCCTTATATGAATAGAGAAATGTGTTCGGAATCGTTCATCATCAACCCATATATATTGTCCCACTAGGCAGGATTAGGCTTTAGTCCACCACGCTAGCCTACTGCGGGTTGACAGACTTTACACGCCATCGAGAAAATCTCTCAAGCATGCAGGATTCTTCATGATGTTTTCCTTCACCGTTTAAGCACGTAATAATTAAATATTAATAGGCACATGACTTCGAAAAGTTAGAGGTGCGTGCCTTGTATTCGAACTCGAGACCTTTGACATGGAAGTCCAAAGGTTATATCACAAGGCTATCACTGCACTTCGATCGATCATAGAATACTAAAATATGCTAAAAACTAGCCCATAAACAATGACGTTATACGCAAACGCCTTGTTTGCGTTACCTGTTAAATTAAAAAAATATATTGATAAATGATGATTTTTATAAATGATGTATAAAACATTGTTTAGTTTTAATACCGTTTACTGACGGATATGCAGTATTTCTTTTAAATTAGTACACTTTCCTAAATTCTGTTTACAGTATGTTTCTTACCTCAGTGGATCTTTGATGTGTATGTATCTGTCGAGCGAGATGGCACATAGATTGAGTATGGATGCGGTGGAACACATGACGTCACACGCCACCCAAGTGTCGCAGAACTGCTCACCGAATACCCAATACCTACGGAAAATAAATTGGTGTAAACAATGGAAAAAATTACACAACCTGTATCTAATTTCTTTAAAAATACCAACGCTAATAAAGTATTCTATTTATACATAGTATATCAATCAAAACCCTGACTTACTCACAGACTGACAAACAACGTACATTCTTTACCTTTTTTTATTATCTTAATTGGTAAAGATGTACTTGCTATGAAAATATTTTTTGAAATTAAACCTCTAAAGTGGTAAAAGTCGGTGAATAAATTTGTATGAAAATCTTTATTCTTTGTTGTGAGAAACATTGGAATTGTAAGTTTTCAACACATTTAAATAATGATTATTCAGGGTTTTTGATGTTCGAACTTAAAGGGCGGGAAGGAGAAATGGGATTTGGACATTTTACGGGGCATTGGTTTTTTAGAGAAGGAACTTAAAACTGGAAGTGTTGCTACTGATCATTAAATAAAAAAGAAATTCGAAGTGAAACCACGGGAAATTGCTAGTATAACATAAACAGATCCTAAGAAAATGGGGACTTTTCTTAGCAAAAACATACTTACTTATCGCTTAGTAGGCAGGTAAGAAAAAGTTATAACGAAATTGCTTAGTAATCGGGGCTCGATAAAGGTGCGGTTGTTGTGTTGAGCGTAACTAAACCCAATTATCTTTATTGTGATTACCTTTCTGCTTAACGAAAGCTGAACTAAAGACAGAGCTATCAAATAATAATGATTCGTGGAACAATTATTGTTTATAAAATATCAAAGGGTGATTTCTGAAACAGTTGTTTGGAAAATACCACGTCGTTAAGAGACTTGCAAACTAACAATATCTCTAGCAATAACTGCGGTCATGAAAACATTCATATTGGACTTCGGTGACAAACAAACGTAAATTGGAAACATGCAAAACTGAGAATCGTTTATTGGAAAAATATGAAATAACTGAATTCTAGCAAAATTGAGGTGTCAACAAAGTCAAACATCGTTGTGGCTAAGCTGTTAAGGGTTGCCACACATCTGACGGAAAATGCGCGGTGCATCAACTGTCACCGGACAAGCACATAGTAAAAACTTTCCACCTTACATACATAACCGATATTGCATTAGTACGTCGATTATACTGACTGACTACGATAACAATACGCCTGACGTATCTTCGGTCTGATCTGTGATGACTCACAATGGAGACAAGATGACTATAAGGTTCAATTTCGCTCACGGCTAGTAGCGATACTAGATGCACCTTGAGAGCCATAATTGACGTAGCATTTTAAACTTTATCTGCATTATTAAAGTACACAAAATCGCTTAATCGGAATCGAAAGGGTAGCATGTTATTGAGACTGTTGCGATCAGTCGAATCGAAGTTTCGCGCATCGTCACTGTTCGCTGTTGCTCCTCTCAGTGTGTATGGAAGCTCAAGCTGACTATTCAATAATCTTTGTTTTATTTCCGTTTTTAATTAAAACGTTGATCTTACTGGAATGTCCTTCTTCATGAAGGTTCCATTTACAAACACAAATTCTAACAAACGTCCGGAATCAGAATAAGGCCTATCTTTAGGCTATACAAATAATCATTCCATGATAGTGCAAAAGCCGATAGCGCAAATTTGTCTTGGAATGGGCACGTGATGAGGCGGGATGAAACGCATATAACGGAATGAGTTATGAGTATGAATGTGGAAGTATGGAGGGGTAGAGGGAGATCGAAGAAAAGATAGATGGATTGTGTGAAGGCAGATATGATGGAAAAGGGATTGAATGATGAGATGACAACTAAGAAAGAACAGACTAAGGAAGAAAAGAACAGGCTGTGCCGACCCCAAATAAATTCGGAAAAGGGCAGGAAGAAGAAGTAGATAGTGCAAAAGCCGATTACTCACCCAAGCAAGTCATTGACCCCAGCAAAGGTCATGACGGCAGCGGCTACCAGCATGTCAGCGATTGCCAACGATGCTAGGAACAGGTTGCCAATGCGTCGCAAACCGCGGTCCGTGTATATTGCAATGCACACCAGTATGTTCCCCGCCACGCTCAGAAAGATCAGCAGCGATAGGAATATGCCTGAGGACAATGGATTGTATTATTATTTTATTGGCTCATTAGTCTAGTGGTCCTAACTGCCTTATTAGTGTAGAAGTCCTGGATCGACCTCGACTCTCAGCTCGAGCAGTGTTATTGAGGTCTTTGCATCGTTAAAACGGGTGTATGTTTTCAAGTCTCCTTTCATAACATAACATAACATAACATACCATCAAGCCTGTATTCCCCGAAGGGTTAGGCAGAGGTGCACTTAATATACACCCACAGTTTGCCGGTATGTTTGGGTCCCATGTAATAGGGGGCGAGCCTATTGCCATTCACCGGGCACAAATCCAGACTCCGAGCTGCTACTGAGAATTTCATAGAAAAACTCAATAACACTTTGCTCGACCTGGGGATCGAACCCAAGACCTCTAGCGTAGCAGTCGCGATTGGGACCACTAGACCAACGAGGCAGTCTCCTTTCATTTCTTCAACAAAAGCAATTTCTCAAATCCTTTTAACGCATAGTTAGAACTAACTCTAGTTTCTAGCATTTGGAAATTGCAAACCATAAGAGGATTACTTTTTCTCTCTGTTTGATAACAGGGCAAGAATTTCTGCGAATAGAAAAATGCATAAACACGTCGACAAAAATTCATACATATTATCACGCTTGTATGCTCTGAAGGCGATGACTAATATCTGTAAATTAGACTAACCGTGCTTTTCCTAATAACGAGACATTTAAAGCTAACCACTACAAAAAAATGTTCATAACATTATGCCTTTTTATGAAATATTGTTTAAAAATAATAATAGTTTTATTTGCAGTACTTAAATACTTATTTTCGTTTAAATACAACAATTAGTTAAAAATTCAATAAATTACATTTCATTAAAAGACATAATTTTCTTTTTGCAAAATTTCTTTAGTCAGTACGAAATTCCGAAGGTGTTTGTCTTTGAGGTCAAATTCAAAATCGGAACTTCGAAAGGGCTGGTCTGTGCCACATTACAAAAAAAAATGGGCTGGTCTTTGCCTCTCTCTCTTTCTAATGGCGGGAAAGAGATAGTCTGAATGTTTCGAATTGTATAATGATTAACCCAAGGCTGAATAAGATATTCGCGGCTTTCTGAGAAACAAATTAAAAAGTTACTTTGTCTCAAAGAGTCAGAGTCAGAAATCAGTGAGCAAAATCGCATTTTGCTCACTGATTTCAGGCAGCAAAACCTACATGTTTGAGCTACTGAAGTGAAAAATAAATTATAATATTAAAAGCTTGAGTATGCATGTTTTTTTTAGTTAGGTATATTAGAAACTAGTTGCAAGACTTGCAGTTAGCAGTTCCAATGTATTCGATCACCACTTCTTGCTCATCGTATTCATCTGGTTCTACAACTTATTATTATCGATGACACGTTGTCACACTTACGAAGATCAGGCGATACGTACTTACATCAGTCTGTTAGTTTCAGGAAATTGAAACGCTTAGCGGCGCACGAGGCGCGAAATAGACTGGAAGTATTTGCTCGAGCTGCCAGATAGAGTATGTATGTTATGTTATTTCCTACATTTTGTAGTGGGAGAAAATTTTAAGTTAAGTTTATGCTAGCGTTGGAGTGTTTTTTTAGAGGAAGTCAGAGGAATGTCCGTGTATAGTATTAACAATTATGATATTTATTTCTGTAAATCGATCTTTAAAAGATACTTTTACAGGTTAATTCAATGTTATAGGTACTTTTAAAATCAGTACAAATTAAAGTCAATTTTCAATTTTCATATTTTTTTAACTAAATGACTATATGAGAAGAAATGTCGAAACAAACTTAAATAATCATGGTCTCTTTTAAAGTCCAAGTAACAGTAAAAAAAAGTAAAAGTAAAGTTAAGTATTATTTAATGTGTGAGGTTAACAATATAGGGCAATGTACATAGCAGCTTTGTTCTAACTAACGGCACGCACACATCAGTCATCGTGTAACTCAACCATTATTTAGGGAACATTATCAGCCAGCATGCCAGCATGAATCGGTCCGCTCGACTCTGAAAGTACGGGTAGTACTTTCCCACAGAATATCGACGTCAAGTAGCAGTATGCATACTGTTGCGTTTCGTAAGGTGAGTGTAGAGCGCCGGAGGCCCAATTCTTCCCTCAGTCTCCTTTTCTCCTTCCTCTCCCTTTTCCTTAAATAGGCTAAGCAACGTATCTGAAACTCCTTCGGTATTGCAAATGTCCATAGGTGGCGATGACTGCTTACCATCCGGTAGCTCGTCTCTTCTTTTGCCGAGTATCCCATAATAAAAGGTGAATAAAAAACATCGGATCTAAATATTGTGACCTAAAATTACGATGTGAGCGATATTAGGAAGTAAAATATATGAAGTTTCGCGGTTAGCGTAGAGACCAATAGATTTGAACAATAGAAATACTGCATCATCGGTATTCGCTACCCACACTGGAATTTATCTATTTATTTTTTATAAAAAATGAATCTTGTAATACCTACCGATAACATTCATCATTTTTTTTTAAGTTTATTTAATTTTTTGTAGAAGTTTCTTATGGAAACTTAAATAAAGAAAATTGGCGATAGCGGCAGTCGAGGCTAAATAAATAATAAAATAAATAAATAAACTTGAAAGGAATTATATATATTTTAACTAAAAAATAATACTATTTAATACTAATAGAACTTATACAGACTTCTTGTGTAAATTAAATATCACAATAGGTTAAAACGCCTCTGATATCGAACTCCACAGCGCGATTTCCTCTTTCTTAACTTTCACAATATCCGTGAAATGATAACCGACCGGTAAACTACGTTTAACCCAACCTCGGTATGGAAATAAGCTTCCTACGCGATATCCTTAGCTCTAATAAAGGTCGTTGACCTGATTAGGTGTTTATGTAATGTTCATAATATGATACTTTGGTTTAATTTTCAGTTAGTCCTTTGAGGAGAATGGTGGATAGCTATACTAAGCAAAAATAAAAAGTATGTATATTAGAGAATCGCCAACCGTATTTTATTTCAGTACCTCAGGATCAGCATCCGCACATTCGACCACTAGACCGAAGAGGGAGGATATGTCAATTTTCGCAATCCCATCCTTAGGGGATGTCTAAACTTTTTACAGATTTCATTCACTTCAACGTATGGTTTTTTGTTCCTGATGTAAAGCAATGGAGTGGTCTACGATGGAGCGCGCTTACCTAGAAGATACCAATTCACTCTCGTCCTGAAGACACCCAAATTGTCGAGTTGATACGACCGGGGAAGTACTACATTCGTACAATATCGAAGTTAATTAGCAGTACGTATACTTTTGCGTTTCGTTCGAAGAGTGTTGAACGCCGGAGGCCTTATCCACCCTCAGTTCCCTTCTTTCTCCTTTCTCTGCCTCTATCCTTACGGTAAGCATTGGTTTGGTTGTTTTATTCGCAATGCTAATTTATCACTTACCAGGTGGGCTATTAGGTGGGCTGTTTGTTTGTCTGCCACAGTTGTCATAAAAATCTTAGGTACTTCTTTAATTTCCTAAAGATTTTCTAAAGTTTATCCTTTTTGTTAGACAACAATATCAGTATTGTCAAACAAAGTAAATGAGTACGACATTAGTGTATCTTCCATTACATGAAAGGGTTCATTTTTCAAAGGTTTACAGCTCGTGTGATCTACAAGACTTTCTGCTCAGTGAACTGTGCAGAACATGTCTCGCTAAGTATTTACGTAGTGATCAAAACATGTTAAATGTACGTATAATATTTTTTAAGTTATATTCTTTCAAAAATCAATGTAATAAGGAGAGAGCTGAAACCCGATACAAACCAAAAGTCAGGATAAAAGAGTGTGTTACAAAAACCAAATAACATCCGCTCGAATAAATCGAAATTTGAGAATCGAACTCGGGATCCTTACGCTGACTTCAGTCGAAAATATATTTTTGCAGTTAATGTTTAGTGGGGCTTCACTACATAGTATAAAACAAAGTCGCTTTCTCTGTCCCTATGTCCCTTTGTATGCTTAAATCTTTGAAACTACGCAACGGATTTTGATGCGGTTTTTTTTAATAGATAGAGTGATTCAAGAGGAAGGTTTATATGTATAATATATATATTTTATAGTATAGAAAAGCCGAGAAACCACGCGGGCGAAGCCGTGGGCGGGAAGCTAGTACATATATAATCACATAATATCGTCTCCAGGTATAGTTTTAGCAAGAGGTACACGTATCACAACGTGTTATGTGATCATTTTGCAATTGAGTGCGAGAAGGATGCTTCTTTACAATTTAAATAGTGCCATCCCATTCTCACAACCTCAAAATTATTGCGTTGACACGTTTGTGGTACGCCCTATAGGTACGAGACGAAATGTGAACAATTTCTTTATCTGACAAAATTTAATCGTCAAATAATAATAATAAAGGTAAATTTTTTTTTATGGCGTAAACGGCATTTTTTTAAATTATTACTATACCATCGCGCCTGTATACCTCAAAGGGTTAGGCAGAGGTTAACCTGTATGTTAAGTTCCCATGGGGTCACGCCTATTGCCATTCACCGGGCACATATCCAAATTCGGAGCTGCTACTGAGAATGTCATAGAAATCTCGTACCTAATAACACTTTACTCGACCTTGGGAATCGAACACAAGACCTTTATCGTAGCAGTCGCGCTGAGGACCACTAGACTAATGAGGCAGCTTATTAACTATTTATTATTGTTTCTATTTTTTTTATTCTTGATAGGCCTACACTCGACCGCCAGTTCGCCTGATGTTAAGCGATACTGCGATCTGCGATGGAGCGCGCTTGCCTAGGAGAAACCGATTCACTCGTGATTTAACTACTATTAAGTTTTGTACTAACCGACGAGTAGTATGGAGAGCAACGTGACGGCATCCGGGTCATCTCCCTCGTCGTATTCCACCGTCGTCTCATTGAACTGAAGCGCCACCTGTGGACACACAATATGAATTATTCAACTGGCAACATTCCGTAGACACGGCGTGATATTTATTCATGTGGCAACATTCTTGTAAGATTATGGTATGATGGATATAACCGTCACACACACAGGTACATGTAGGATGTAAGAGAACGGAATGTATAAGAACTGTGTAGAAAGGAATGTAAATAATCGAGTGAGACAAATTAATGCAAAAAAAGGGAAGACAGAGGATTATGGAAGATGGGGGATTGAATAGATTGGAAGAAAGACGTAAGACGTGAGAAGAGGGTGTTTTAAAAGGAAATTTTTAAAGATATTTTAATAGAAGAAGAAGAAGAATTGGTACAGTTAATTAAACAAGTAACTGTTTACGTATACAATTTTTATTAACGCGGCCCTATCCTACATATATGAAAGCGAAATAACATTTACTATTATAGTATTAATTGAATAATTGGAACCGAGATGGGAATGGCAAAACCGACGGATTATCTTTAGATTTGTAATTATATGAATAGTTTACAAAAACGTAGTCTTTTATTCAACGGCCTCCCAAAATATTTAATTAATTTAACTATTTAATCTTTCATGTAAAAAAAAGATGAATTTTGAGCTTGTGAGGCGAATTGTTTTTGACAATTCAAAAGTATCTGTAACATCGTCAACCTATTTGCCGTCACACTGCTGGGCAGGAGTCTTCTCTCGGAGTGAAAGGGGTTAGGCTATAGTCTACCTACACTAGCCTACTGCCGGGTGGTAGACTTCACATTCTGTCAAGAAAATCTCCAAGCGTGCAGGTTTCCTCACGATGTTTTTTGAATCCGTTTTAAGCGAATGAGATTTGTGAGATTATTGATGATAAGTAAGGTGCGTCTTGGAATCAAACTCGCGACCTATACCTGGTAGTCCAATGGTCATATGTATTTCAAGAATATCATAGCTCCTATAATATTGGTCTAATTGAAGTAAAACAGACTTAAAAACGGGACAAATGACTTAACTGGTTCTCCGAGGCGCGGTATCTAAGTATGTTACATGAACACAATAAAAACAAATATTAATACTCATGGGTCTCGTAATGAGCAAAGTTTGGTTGTTAGGAGTTTTGCCTGAGGACTATGTTTCGGGCTTTGGTATATAAGCACGTCTTGAGGTTTCTAATACCGCGGAACGGAAAACCTTTGCCTGAAATTGTAAGATCACGCGGCAAATCTTGTTATAGATTCTGTTTAGAAAATTTGTGAAGTATGGGAATGTTATATTTTGTTCTCACACTTTTTTAAGTAGTTGAGTGACTGGCTGTCTATGTGGTTACGATTATCGTCCTTATCCTTATATTATAAAATTGGCACATTTAGAGAGGAGATATTTAACAAAAACAATACCAGGGATTTTTATAAGAGCAATAAAAGCCCAAACAAGAAGTCCTTAGAATTTTTGTTTGGATAGAAGAAATTTTCTACTAAGATAATTCAAATGCCGAAGTAGTGATAATGATAGTGATTGATACTATTTATTCTTCTCATTACACTTTCTGTGAATATTGATTAGGAGCTGCTAAAGATTGTTTTCGCATCTAATCACACAGCTAAAGCAATTTACCACATGTTACGCAAGTTAATATCAAATGTTATTAAACTTAAATAAGTTAAGTTTCGGTTAGATGATTTCAGTTTCAGTTAACTAACTCGTAACAGGGTTAGGGAAGCGATACTTATGTGGCGAAGGCCGAAGTTAATAGGTAACTGTCTCATGTCTTATATGTGTATAACAGAATTTATTACATAGTTTTGACAGTTACTTATAACTGTCAAAACTATGTAATAAATTCTGTTACTTATAACTTAAAATTTGACGGAGACATTCACATTAAGGTATTATGTCTCAGTTACAGATCCTAAGAGTTTGTAAAGTTATAATTATGTTATGATGAGCAAAAGTTTAAATCGTATCTAACGCTACGTTGCTGGCTACGTCGTAGATGTTGGCTACGTCGTAGATGATGGCTACGTCGTAGATGATGGCTACGTCGTAGTTGGTGGCTACAGTTGGTGGCTACGTCGTAGTTAGTGACTACGTCGTAGATTGACGCTACTTTGTAGTTGGTGATTACGTCGTAGTTGGTGGCTACGACATAGACTGACGCTACTTCGTAGTTGGTGGCTACGCCGTAGTTGGTGACTACAGTTTGGAGCTACTTCGTAGTTGGTTATTACGTCGTAGTTGGTGGCTACGACATAGACTGACGCTACTTCGTAGTTGGTGGCTACGCCGTAGTTGGTGACTACAGTTTGGAGCTACTTCGTAGTTGGTTATTACGTCGTAGTTGGTGGCTACGACATAGACTGACGCTACTTCGTAGTTGGTGGCTACGCCGTAGTTGGTGACTACAGTTTGGAGCTACTTCGTAGTTGGTTATTACGTCGTAGTTGGTGGCTACGACATAGACTGACGCTACTTCGTAGTTGGTGGCTACGACATAGTTGGTGACTAGAGTTTGGAGCTACTTCGTAGTTGGTGATTACGTCGTAGTTGGTGGCTACGACATAGACTGACGCTACTTCGTAGTTGGTGGCTACGACATAGTTGGTGACTAGAGTTTGGAGCTACTTCGTAGTTGGTGATTACGTCGTAGTTGGTGGCTACGACATAGACTGACGCTACTTCGTAGTTGGTGGCTACGACATAGTTGGTGACTAGAGTTTGGAGCTACCTCGTAGTTGTTGATTACGTCGTAGTTGGTGGCTACGACATAGACTGACGCTACTTCGTAGTTGGTGGCTACGCCGTAGTTAGTGACTACAGTTTGGAGCTACTTCGTAGTTGGTGAGTACGTCGTAGTTGGTGGCTACGTCGTATTTTGGGACTACGTCGTAATTTGTTGTTGCATTGTAGTTTGGGATTGTGTCGTAGTTGTAGTATGTGAACATTTTTATTTGTAAACAGACACTGGTATGGCTTGTAGTAAACGGTTCTTATGGGAATCTATGAGAGTCATTTTTGTATAGCAGTGGAAGTCCTTTTGCTGATATGATCATGTTGATTACTAGTAAAACTCACATTAGTAGGTAAAACAGAGGCGAACTCCATTTTATAGAAGTTGGTTCCCCCGGTACTTGTTCATCCTCAGGTCTTGGTGTCGACCTTCATCAGGAAGCTGTCCAACTGGCTGTGTTCCCGTCGCGCTACTTGCAGGGATTCCATTGTGTTCTGGACTCACATATCTGAAACAAACAGTATTTAAAATTAAATTTCAGTATTTCGCAGTTATATTTAGCTTATTAACATCCTTGTTCATCGGTCTAGGATGCTCTTAACCTGGCCCGTTTTGAAAACGCCCGCAATTTAATTGTGGTATGTTCGCCAAGGTCTGCCCCTTCCAAATCGACCAATCGTAAAATCAGATACCTATAATACTCATATATTTATAATGTTAAAATAACACAACAACACGTCATCATATTCCCTGCAAGGTAAGGCAGAGTATGCCGGTTTTTTTTAGGTACCAAGTATAAGGGGGCGAGCCAATTGCCATTCAGCAAGCACATAATCCCAACTTAAAGCTACTACAAAATAAAAACAAATAATACTGCGCGACCTGAGAATTTGACCGAAGACCTCTAGCATAGCAGTCGCGCTTAGGACCACTAAACTGATCAGGCTGTTAAAATATAAAGTAGGTACATAAAATCTGTTTCAGAAAACAGACTTTGCCAATAACACTCGGTCGTGTCAGTAAGTTCGTTACAATTCTGGAGTGTTTCTCTCAACTTCGCGTGTCTGTACATTGGAATAGATGGCGGGTCACGTCCAATTTTTTCAACTTTATTAATTTGTCCAACTTTTCTGCTTGTGCTTGTGGAGTGTGCCAAATTATCCCGCGAGGCGAAATTGATTTCTTTGTTAATTGTTCAAACAAGATTTAGGTGGGAGAATTAGGTAAATTAAAAAAAAGTGGGAGTTCTTTAAATGTGGTAAGTATGGTAAGTTTTTTTTTAATAAAAGATACTGGAGTTTAAATTGTTATACTTTTAGACATGTCCACGAATATTCAAACCTATACAAAAATTTGCGGTAAACGAAACCTGTCACATTTTTTTTAATGGCTCTGTTATCCGTAATTACGACCATTATGCTTATAGCAAAAAATGTTTACATTACAGAAATAAAATAGAATTTATTAATTGCTTATAAAATACCTTTTGTTTAGCAACGATAACATTGTTCGTATTAGTTATAATCTGAATGTGATTTTACTTTATATTTCATAATAGTGAAGGATACCTCTACCCTACCCTTTGAAGCCTTCTTATCAATAAAGATATAATAGGATTCAAGACAATAAAACAAGCACATCATAAAATATTAGGCATCAATTTAATTAGGCATGTAATATTATTCAAATATTTATTTAGTTTTAAATGTCAAATACTATTTGCACGGTTCGAAATGATGAATCTTAAAGAAAATGGCTGGCTTGAAACTCCACAGATACTCTTTAAAAAAATAGCCTTACTCTATAATCAAACCCAAGACCTCACGCTCAGCGACAGTGCTTGCGACCTCATGACTAATGAGGTAAATTTCACCTTCCTTATAACAAACTATTAAGCTATCCTATCAATGTAAAAGCCCGAATCCTTTGTATTAATTACTGGTAAAGTTGCGTCACGGAACAGTCCTCATTAATTTATCTTAGCAAAGAAAATATCGAACAATCGGCAGTATTGTTTACATTATTGTAATGTAAAATATACGCCTATAGCAATTAGTACAGCAAAGTCGTTAGTGCGGCAATAATTTTAGTAATTGTTCACTGGAATGGCTTTTATTGTGTTAGTATTAATTATTAAATTCCGCACAGTCAACAACTGTGTTCGTGTTTTCGATATATTGCTGATGCAGTTACCAGCTTTTGACGGTTATCAAATATTTGATAAACTTCAATTTTACTAATTAATAGATATCAATTCATACGACAGATCCTTGTATAATCAAGTTTTAGATCTTTACACGTCTATCTAGATTTATTTTGTAAGAAAGTCAAGACTGCCTCATTAGATTAGTAGTCCTATTCCCAGGTCATACAAAATGTTATTGAGTTTTTCTATGAAATTCTTAGTAGCAGCTCGGGGTTTGGGTTTGAGCTCGGTTAATAGCAATAGGCTCGCCCCCTATTGCATAGGACCGAAACACTTCAACTAAGTGTGGGTGTACTTTAGCACACCTCTACCTTACTCTTCGGGGGATACAGGCTTGATATATTATAAACAAGTATACGGGCCGATTGATTGCAAACGGTCGCTGAAGCTCAAATCGTATTACTCCCACTATATTATCTAGAGACCTCAGTTTTTATAGATTGTTTGTCAAATAATTTAACTGGCTACATTTACCCTTTAAACCGATATAGAATATCGTTAGCACATAAAAAAATATCTTCTTGTTTTTAAAAGGTAGGTATTGGAAAAAGCGGTGATTAGGACTCCAAAGAGTTTATAAAGTTTACCTTTTCAAAATGCGTGTTGCGTCAGGGTACCGTTTCTTGTAATAAGATACTAATCTAGTCGACTAGAACTATATTCGATTGAAAGATAATAAGACACTTATCTAGTAAACTAGAACTGTGCTTCGATATACTCGATTGAAGAAGAAGAAGAAAAAGAAAGAAAATTCTTTTATTCCGTTAACGTACAGAACACTTAATTCATTAAGTACAAATTAGAAAACCACAAATTGGACTTGGGACTCACGATGACATTCACCACAACCTCGACAAAGCTACCAATACCTGAACATTTTTGAAATTGATTTACATGTATATGTCAGTCACACTGTTAGTTAACATACATCGTTGACAAAACAAAGCAACCGCTTCCAAAGGGGCGCTCCATTTGTCAAAACCGCAGTACATTTCCATATTGGAGAACTATTACTACCTTTGACCATTGACATAGAAGGTGTGTTTTGACTTTCCTTTACCACCTGTAGCTTCTAGAGTTGCTTACGTCATTCACGGTTGTTGCTCAAAATAGGTTATATCTCATTCTACTTAGCATTTAAGGCCACCTCTTGGTTATGTCTCACCGAAATATGGGCCTCTGTCTAGTGGCCCATATTTTAGGCCGGGTCCAGTGCCGTTTGGTAGATATCACATGTCTCAGAATTTTCTGTTCTAGGACATGCCGGTTCCCTCACGATGTTTTCCTTCACGGTTTTTTGAGCAGTGGTGATGAAATAAATTACACAAAGTAAAGCGCCTGTCTAGGTTCGAACCTATTACCTAAAACTCGTAAGTCGCGGCCGTAACCACCGCTCCAGGGGCCCTAGACAATGTTACATTTCCATCTCCATAACGAAGTTCGGTATTTCTGAAATGTATTGAACTGGCATAATGTTTCGATATGTCACATGATGAAATTATGTCAAATCGTATGGATTTGACATAATTTCGGATATCTAACTTCGCTATCGATAATGAAGATGTGACATTGGCTAGACCCCCAGATTCATTCTCCTCATTCTACTTATCCTCACATAATATATTGTCGTATCAATATGTCGTATTATGTCAATTATTTGCTGCCTCGCTAACAAGGACCAATGGTTGGCATGCTTTTCGAGGCGTATACACCAATTATTGTCAAATTACTGGCATAACGAGCCGTGCAAAGCCACAAACTGTCTCATTAGGAACTGATCGACACATATATACAATCGAAAATCTTGGCGAATGATAACTTTCATCTTTATCATCAAATACATAAGGTTAAAAAATTGACAACTGCCAAATTTCTGCATTTTACCCGCCTAAAATATCCTACAGATAACTTAAAAATAACATACCATCACACCTGTATTCCCTGTGTTAAGCCACAACGGTGTAAAAAGTTGTGACCCTAATGTGAACCGGGCACAGATTCAAACCCCGAGCTGTGTAAAAAACCTCAACCAACAAGATTAAAATAAAATCAAAGTAAGGAAGCGGTTCGCATCCCTACCAGATTTGAGAAGTTCTTTGCGTTGAAGTGTCGAAGCAATTTGATTCGAGTACGAACGATAATACCATCGAGTGCTGTTATTGGGCGATCACAAATTGCATGAGCCTTGAAATCGCTGCCTAAATATTTTACGAACAATCTATTTTTTTTTGGTTGTTAGTGTGGAATCGAGTAATGAAGTACACTTTGATTTAAAATATTGATGGTTTAGATTCACAGTTGGAACCAGTATGTGGTGCTGCGTTTAAAGTTTATAATAAAACCATAAAAAGTATTGATAATAATTATTTTTTTTAGTTTATAAATACTGTTCCACTGCTGGGCAAAAGTTTCCCGCATACCATTCCACGTGCTCCTATCTATCTATTGACTTCTACGACTTATATGAATAGAAAGTCTCGATATTAATCTTGATATAATCTGTGTTATAAATTTGAAGTGGTAGGTATTCACATAAATAACTAAACAACGTCAAAACGTGAACAAGTGATTTGTATTGTGATGGCGAGGGTGAATTGATTCCCAGATTTAATCTTCAGCAGGTTACCCGAACCGAAGAACGCAGTGTGGGACGACCTCCAACAAGATGGACAGACGACCAGGTGAAGGTCGCTGGTAGTCGTCGGATGCAGGCGGCATATAGCCGGTCAGTGTGGAAGTCAATGGGAGAGGCCTTCGTTGAGCAGTGGAATCATATCATATCAGCCAAATAAAGTTATTTGGCTGATATGATATGATGATGATGATAGGTTGCCAGCATTCAATTCAGGGAATATTTCCGGAATATAGACCATACATGACTCAAGAACCTTTTTACTCCAACGGCCATCAGTTTTACGAGCTATGCGCCCCGCCCACTGCCACTTAAGCACACTAATCCTTTGACCTATGCCCCATTTCTGGATCGGTAGAGAAATGCCCAGCATAGCAAAAGTACTACATAATCTTACATTCGATTCCTTTACAATATTGCCCCTTAAGGACAATAAATAGGTACGACAATTTGTGAAGTTTTGGTCAGTATTTTATCACCTGGGAATCGTGTATAAGTAAACAGGATATCAATAACTGGTCGAAACCAGATATTCATTTCCCTAAGGTCGTTCTAATCATTTTAAAGATTCATCGAAAACGGATACTTTATATCTGGACGTCATTCGGTCGCATCTCGTGGGATACAGAAATTCTGTCTCGCCTGGTTACAAAAAGTAACCAAATTTGGCAAAATATTTTATTTAATATATTAGTAGCTTTTATTGCAAGTCTAGGCTTTTGGATTCTCTAATCTTCAAATTGCACTAAGTAAAATCAAAAAGTTATCTCAATTTCATATATATAGTATGCCCGCACAAAATTTGCTAGTAACGGCCGGCTTATAAAGTTTATGAGACTGTGTTGCGAAGACACATATCATAAAATTCAAATTCCAGGCAATCCCTTGATATTTTGAAAATCATGTGCGTATTTACAATAAGATAAGGTGCCTAATTATCACTTTTGCAACCCGTCCCGTAACAAATTACAGACATCATTCAAAATATAGTGTTCTTGGGCTTAAGGCCCTTTTACCAAGGACAAAAATAGCAAAGCCATAGCCGGAGTAAAGTCTCAGCTAACAGCACACATACGCCATTGTGTAGCTCAACAATAATCAAACTTAAAGTTACTATACTTAAAGTTGTATAAAAATTTATCAGAACATAAAGCGCTAAGTGTGCTACAACCCTAAAACACGAATGTAAACTTTATCTTTATTAGTAACCCATAACTAAAACAAAAGATTTGAGATTTATATCAAGCTTTAAGACCACTTAATTGAAACGATTACAGAGTAGAATCACATTAATTTTATCGCATCTCAGCTCGTTTATCGGTTGTTAAATTTTACTTTTAGAATAGCAACCTAATGGCTATATCGGGGACTTGGTAATTGCTGTAATGTAAGATCACATAATGGAAGATGAGGTTGCAGATAATGTTGACATAATTGCCTTTTGTAAGTAGTGTCAGATATTCTTCTTAAGTATTATGTTTATTTTATTATGTTTAATTTTCTTCCAAGAGGTCATAATGATTCTCAGGTCGAGACAAGTGTTATTAGTAGCAGCTTGGAGTTTGGAGTTATACCTGGTGAATGGAAATAGACTCGCCCCCTATATGGGAGCTAAATGCTGGCGAACTGTGGGTGTACACTAATATTATTATTACTTCTGCTTGATGGTAAGTATGTATTTTCTTTTTACAAAAACAGTTATATATACAGTTCGGTTCCGGAGCCTGGTTTCTTCGTGGAAATAGAAACTACGGGCCCAGGCAAAAGCGGATTGTGAATAGTGTTTTTTTTTTAATATTTCCCCGATTTCACTTTACTTTTTTCCATTTCCTGACGATATGTATGTATTTATTTATAATTAAGTTTTCTGTTGCTCTCATGTACTTATCTACCATTTTTGGTTTCAAATCTTTCAATTCAACCCAAAGTGCAAAGGTAAGTTGGCAGAGAATATGATGTATATAATTATAAGTCCATAATTTTTTTAATAAAATGTAGAAATTAGCAGTTCTTGGATTGGTATCTGTATTTTGTCGAAAAATAAGAATGGTATAATGGTGTATTAAAGAATCTCAACATATAATAAAATTGTAACAGGCCGATGTCTGTACATTGAAGGTATTGAAAAAAAAATAACACGTGGGGTCTTTATTGGAGCAAGAGAAGCCAAAACGATTTTTTTTAGAATTTTTGTCTGTCTGTCTGTCTGTCTGTATGTTTGTACCCGCATCACGCAAAAACCACCGCATGGAATTGAATGCAGTTTTCACCGATGTATTCCTTTAGGTCTAACTTAGAACATAGGCTACATTTTACCCCAGAAAATAACTTATTCACAAAATTTAAAATTTAATATTTTCCGAAGCTCAGGTTGTTCTGGAATAAAATCATAGATGGCGCTGTTTAAAATTTTAAAGGTTAAATTTCAACCAAATACTATTTGGCTTGGTTCCATAGAAAGTAGAAATCGGAAAAAAATTGAGTAGAATATATTATAATTTATATACCTACTTTACTGAACACAAAAACACACAAAGCTAAACAGAAATTACAAAAAAGAACAGAGAACAAAAAGGTGACCCCATTCCTCGATTTAAATTTTTCCCAAAACAGCAAAGAAGAGTAGGTAAAAGAGTTTTCGCCTGTAAAAGGGTAGCCAGCCAATAAAAGTCTGCTTATGACAAAATATTAGGAAGTGCCAATGAACAGGACACTGAAACATTTTCCTGGAAGCCCTTGGTGGTACAGGCAAAACCTTTTTGACACGACTACTACTAGCTGAAGGGCGAAGACAAGGGAAGATAGCACTAGGTTTCACCACTTTAATCCCTGGAGGTAAAACTGCCCACACTGTTTAAGATACTCTTCGACCTGGATATAGACGTGAAGTGCAGCCTAATCGTTTGGGAGGAGTGTACGCCGGCGCACAAGAAGGCCGTGGAAGACGTCAATTGGACTGTAAGACATCTGACGGAACGATCACATCATGAGTAGAGTTTCTGTTTCATTTTGCGGGGATTTCTGTCAGACTCTATCCGTTATAACCCGAGGAACTAGAGTAGACGGCACCGGGTACAGAAATTGAATCTGATGCGGAACATGGATACTAACTTAGGTGGCAACTCTCATGAACAAGTTTTTTAATCGTCGAAGATCCATTTCCCGAATTGAATGGGGTAGTAACCATACCGGAAAACCTTTGTAAGATTGTTGCTTCGGTCAAGGAACTCATAGAGATGTATTTCAAAGAATTTCATTTTTTCATTCCATCTTATTTTTTTTTACATTTTTATCCCAATTACATAAATTTGAACGCGTGCAGTATCTCCTGATCGTATGTTTCGCTATGACCATAAGCAAGTCGCAAGGGTAGACACTACAAGCCGCCGGTGTCGTCCTCAGGAAAAAATGTTTCTCAGGCGACAGCTATGTGTTTTGTGTGTATGTCACTAGCTCAGATTATTTTGTTTATTATACAGTGGCTCCTATGGGTGGAATATGAAATGTTGTATATGTCACGGTAAAATTGCAAATACCGTAAGATTATCATCTATCTTGCAAGATTGTAAACTGTCCATAGATTCTGAACTCAACTGCTTACAATTAAACGCATTATTTTTCGGTAGATTATAATCTATCGAAGTGAAACAGCCAAATTGTGAAATGGCATGCGACGGAACGGAGCTCGCGCGCTGATTGGTTGAACGTTTTCTATTTGGTTTTTTTTATTTCGATTTGGTCCTGGCGATGTGTGATCAGAGTTCTAGCCTAACCGATATATGTATCTAAAATTTTACGGCGAACTTGAAATTTTTAATTATATGGTGGCGCGAGGCACATGACGTTCAACCGAAAAATAATGCGTTAAATTGTAAGCAGTACATTGGGGTTCACAATCTATCGACAGTTTACAATCTCGCAAGATAGATTATGATCAAATCAAATCAAATGTATTTATTTGCTAAAATATGGTATGCGTAAAAATACAGGTGTTGGTCTTAATTTTAAAGTGCGACATATTCTGCCTCATGCCTCTCATCATCTATTGATGTTAACAATTTTACGGTGACATATACAAAGAAATCCATTAGTTTTTGTTGCTTCATTTTGCAAAAAATTAACGCTGTTTATCTACCTATTCCAGTCCATTTTATTGAGTTTTAATTTTTCACTCTCTGAAAAAATATATGCCTACTAAATTCTAAATTCTACGTGTATGAAGTCGTGGTGAAAAACTTTTTATAAACAATCAATTTTTCAAACAATTATCGCTATCTTCTTCCAACAAAGGTCGCATTGATTAGCCTAAAATGGCGTACAGATGAAAATTATCTATCTAATATATAACGTTCAGTAGATTCGAAATGAGTTGATCGCCTATACGTTGTATGTAGCTTTACTGTGTTTTGTGTAATTAGCAGTTCAATGGTAATCATTATTTTGGATGATTGTTCAAGAATAGTTTTTTCATAGTTAACAAATTGATAGAGGCAGTATGTTGAAAAAAAATATGTTTACATAAAATAGCCTGTTTATTAAGGAACGCTATAAGTAATACTATACGTAATATAATAAATGGGAAAGTCTGGATGGATGTTTTTTGCTCAGTCACTCCAAAACTGCTGAACGGATTTGTATGAATATTGGTACATAGTTTATTATCTGTGCTAACACATGAGATGAGACTTTCTGCCTTCCACGTGGACGAAGTCGCGGGCAGTAGCTAGTATATAAATAAATAAAATGTGGAAGTTAGCAATTCTAGGATTGCTTGCTTATTTTATCGAAAAATGTGTATAATGGTTTAACCAAATATTTATTCATATTTTATAAAAATGCGTTGCCAACATTAAAAATACAAATGAAATTGTTTCGAAAGTTCTAAAAAGGCTACATAACTTTTATTATTCAAAGAGACGGCGGAGGTTTGTTACTTAAAAAAAAATACTGTCAACTTTGCGTCATAAAGCTAGGCTTAATTAAAACTACAGCAAAGGCTACAACTTGATACGAAAAGTTGAAAAGTTTCCCTGTTTGTATTTTACGTGTACGCACGGCTACACATCAAGATATACAAAACCAGTTTACGCTGGCCTTCTATTGTTTGGGAATCCAAAACAATGCGAGATCAGCTTAAACTGGATTTGTATAGGTTGACCTGTAGCCGTGTGTACTTGTGTACTTTATTATGACCAACTCGTTTAGGACTCCTCTTAATTGCCACTCTGAAGTTTTCTTTTCCAAGGTACTTAATTTTTTTTGGTCGAATACCAGTTGTTTTTGTGTGTTTCTTCAAAACAGGAAAACTTTTTGGTCGAAAAATATTCTAACTTACACGAAATGCTCAACTTAAAAACGTTAATGATTTAAAGTTATTTGTTTTCAGTATTGAAAAAGTAAGGTAGTGATGATTGTAAATTTTTTAAAGTATCTTTCATCACACCTGAATTCCCCGAAGGGTAAGGCAGAGGTGTACCTACTAATATTAAACCACACTTCGCCGGTATATTTTAGGTCCCATGTAATAGGGGGCGAGCCTCTTGCCATTATCGGGCACAAATCTAGACTCCGAGCCGCCACTGAGAATTTCATAAAAAAACCCAAGAACACTTTGTGCGACCTGGGAATCGATCCCAGGACCTCTCGTATAGCAGTAGCGTCTAGAGCCTCAAGACTAATGGAGGCAATCCAGTGTTAGCTATTCTCTAGCACAAATATCATTAGTCGCAAGATAGCCTAGTTATTTGTAAACATCCTATCCTACTTCCTACTATCCTACTATCCTACTTCCTACTTCCTACTTCCTACTATCCTACTAATCCTACTAATATTATAAATGTGAAAGTTTGTGAGGATGGATGGATGGATGGTTAGATGGATGTTTGTTACTCTTTCACGCAAAAACTACTGAACGGATTTTGATGAAACTTTACAGTATTATTTTTTATACGTCAGAATAACATATAGGCTTTAATTTATAACGATATTTTGGGAAATTCCCACTGGATTGGAAAAAATCTATTCCATGCGGACGAAGTCGCGGGCAAAAGCTAGTAGTGCATATTTATACCTACTAATATTATAAAGAGGTAAAGTTTGTGAGGTTGTGAGGTTGTAGGGTTGTGTAAACCTTTGCATCTACAAGTCAGTTATAAATAATAATATAAGCACAGTCGCCCGCAGGTCAAGGTATACAAAACTGTCAAATTTCTCCAAATCATTTTAAATCTTGACTTGACTGCCTCATTAGTCTAGTGGTCCTAATCGCGACTGCTACGCTAGAGGTCCTGGGTTCCATCCCCAGGTCGAGCGAAGTGTTATTGGGTTTTTCTATGAAATTCCCAGTAGCAGCTCGGAGTCTGGATTTGTGCCCGGTTAATGGCAATAGGCTCGCCCCCTATTACATGGGACCTAAACATACCGGCGAAATGTGGGTGTACATTAGTACACCTCTGCCTAACCCTTCGGAGAATACAGGCGTGATGGTGTTATTATAAAGCTTAAATTGTCAAAGATAAAGTTCAAAATCAACTGAGAAAATTTGTCATTTTGTCTACCTATAGTTATTGCAAGATCCTGGGCTTAACTGTCCGATTGAAGAAAATTCGGTATTAATTTCCTGTTAGTAACTTAATTTATTGTAATAAAATAATACACTTTAAGTTTACAGAAAGGTCTGGTTCAGTGGATAATGCTTACAAAAAAGGTAAAAGTACAAAGAGCTAATTTTTTTGCATCGGCCTCTATAAAGACTTCTTTAATCTAGGGATTGTCGGAAGCCGAGTAATTGCTTTGAGCTAGCGTCGAGATGTCCCAAGAGACTCAAATTTTACACCAAGTCTATAAAATTCTGTAAATATTTTTACTTAGCCGTGTCTATTTTAAGAATGACCCTTCCGATAATTCTCGTAATTATTTGAGGTAGTTTTTTTAAGTGCCTCATTATTCTAGTGGTTCTAGGCACTATTGCTGCTCTAGAGGTCTTGGTTTCGATTCCCGGTCTAGGTCCTAGGTCCCGGTCGGATTCGGTCGAACAAAGTGTTATTGGAATTTTCTTTGGAATTCTCAATAGCAGCTCGGAGTTTGGGTATGTGCCCGGTTAATGGGAATAAGCTCGCCCCCTTTTAAATGGGACCTAAACATACAGGCGAACTGTTGGTGTACATGTACACCTATGCCTAATCCTTTGGGGTTTAAAGGCATGATGGTATGTTATGTTATCAAGTTTTTTTTTTTACAATTTGTTGTTGCAACTTTAATGGAATTTATTGTTATACATTCGAATTTGAATCATATGATAATGATAAGGCATATTGAGGATTGCCTAATGGAGAGTCCATAAGATAAAAAAAACTACTAATTTCGAGAACATTCCATCCAACACAGCAACCCAGGAGTTAATAAACGACCCACTGGGGTTGAAAATAAACCCAGCGAGTGGATAAAACCTCTTCCATTTAACGAGAATCCGGTTAAAATTGCCAATAATTGAAATTTGTATGAAACCTTAAAGTTATTCGTTATCAATTTTGTAAAATAAATTATATCACGATTCAAACCCCACAGGTATTCACAACACTAGCTCCATTCCTTAATCATCAAGGACCACCTTAGAACAACACCACGAATTCATGGTTATTGTTATACCGCTTCGTGGATCAGCTGGAAATCCCCATATGGCGTTGCGCCAAAATCAGACTTGAGGATTGGTCAACTCTTGGCTGCTGTATCACGGCACTTGGCATATGAAGTGGCCGTGAATATAAATAACGGCTTTAGTCAAAGACAGTCAATAAAGCGAAAAACCACTTAATAAAACATTTCCTAAGAGTCAGAGACTACCTTATTAGTCTAGTGGTCATATGCGACTGCTACGCTAGAGGTCCTGGGTTCGATCCCCAAGTCGAGCAAAGTGGTATTGAGTTCTATGAAAATCTAAGTAGCAGCTCGGAGTCTGGATTTTTGCCCGGTTAATGGCAATAGGCTTGCCCCCTATTAAATAGGATCTAAAAATACCGGCGAAATGTGGGTGTACATAAGGACACCTCTGCCTAATCCTTTGGGGAATATAGGCGTGATGGTATGTTATGTTCCTAAGAGTTAGTTAAATAGCAAGTTACTTCTTATATCATCAGGTATTTTCCAATCAATCAAAAACTTCTTAAGAGTCGTAGCATGATGTTAAATATCTTAAGTTACTCCTTATAGCATCAGTCAGCTATATGCCAGTGAAAGTCTTATTCCGTCCAAATTGGTCCAGCTTTTTCGCAGATCAGCCGAAACCCAACAATGGTTGCTAATTCTTGACGCCGATTTCAACTGGATTTTTGCAAGGTGTAAAGTATGTATAGGACGTTTGTTGCTTCGGAGTTTCATATATAGCGTAGAGGGACTCTAAGAAGGATTTTTGGGAAACCCCCTAGTTTGAGAAAATCGACTTTCGTTCATACATGTTAAATGAAGACTGCATACGTAACTGACTAGCTGCATTTAAAAAAATACTCCATAGTTTTTTTCTGAAATTCAGAAGCCATACCAATATATTAACAAGATAATGTTTGATTGTGATTGAGGGATGGCGCTCTACAGTTTAAATAGTGCCATTCCTCTTTTGCAACCTAAAAAAAAGATCGCTTTAACAAAATTTGATACGGCCGCACTACAAAAAGAACAAAAAATACAATTCAGCTAACAAAACACAAATATTGATGCTCATGTCGACCTAAATAAAAAAGCCTGCCTATTTCCATTCACAATATGGGACGGTTGGCTGACCGTAGCCCACATTTCTAAAAATAGCACCATGAATATGTAGAGGCAAATGGAACTAAATAAATAGATATATCTTAAAAAATACAGACAATATTTTCCTAGAATAGCGACCCAGGATTTCTTTATTAATAAATAAAATTGAAGTATTTGTCTGTGATTTCAAAATGCTTACATTTTAGTGTCAAAACTGCAATTTAACTAAAAATTAACGTTTTTTTCTCTTGTATTTCCATTAGGATATTAAGATTTTTTCGGAAGATATACGAATTGGTATAATTGAAATAAACGCGGGACACAGCTAGTTTATATACGTATTTTAAAACATAGCTTACGAACCCAAACCATCACGCCTGTGCACGTCGAGGGGTTAGCACACAAAACAGAATTTCAAGTATTAGAACAGTTACAGTAGTAGCTAGTTTCATTAGGTTATTGCAGCTGCGATAATTAGATTAAAACATTTTAATTCAATTTATCTGTTACCTTTTCACGCCAAAACTGCTGAACAAATTTCGATGAAATTTGGCAAGGATATAGATTGCATCTTGACCAAGAACAAAAGCAACCTAAAAATAAGAAATCCTCCTGGAACACGAGGCAAACCATGTGCAACAGCTAGTACATACAAAATTTATGAATGTTCATACTTATATACCGTTAAAAATTATGTTTGAAATTACTCCAATTCAGTTCTAGTTACGACTTCAAGTAAGAGTAAGGTTACGCAATTACTTTGATTGAACATTAAAACTGTGCTCAAAGTTTACAACTCTGCGTTTAACTTTTATGTCTAGATCAACCCGGAAATTAACTCCTGTAGAACTTAAATAACAGGACTACTAGCTTAAGTCAAAAGAAAATGTGATCCTTTTACAGAGGATCCGCTACGCTAGATGTCCTGGGCTCGATCCCCAGGTCAAGCAAAGTGTTATTGATTTTCCTATGAAATTCTCAGTAGCAGCTCGGAGTCTGGATTTGTGCACGGTTAATGGCAATAGGCTCGCCCCCTATTACATAGGACCTAAACAAACCGGCGAAATGTGGGTGTACACATCTGCCTAACCCTTCGAAGAATATTTGCGTGATGGTATGTTATGTAATGTTTTACAGACTGACTGGTGAGACACTAATGACACGTGATATTTATTTATTTTAAATTAAGAAAAAATAATAACCTTAAAAAATAAATATTAACTCACTACCGACAGTTAAGGAGTTAATTACGTAACGTGTGGACACCGCGCGGACACACCGTGCACGTGGTGCCCTATCAACACACAATAGGTACCTACATTTTCTTATTCTAAATCAACGTTATTAGCTTCGCACGTCGGGACTGTAACCACACTATTTATTTATAGCGAAATTTGTTCAAAAATTATGTACATATTTTTAACCCACAACGCAAAAACGACTTGTCTGTTTGTGTGTCTGTCTGTGGCATCGTAGCTCCCGAACGGATGAACCGATTCTGATTTTTTTTTGTTTGAAAGGGGAATTAGTCAGGAGCGTTCTCAGCTATGTTTGATGACAATCGGTCGAGATATAATCCTATTGTCGGGGTTTTTTAAATTTTTACATACATACATATTGTCACGTCTGTCCTCCATGGGGGTAGGCAGCAACTATAGATTTCCACTTGCTACGATCCTGGCACACTACTTTCGCTTCATCTACATTAATCATGCATGACCGTCGGTTTAGGGTGCTCGGAACCTGGCCTTTTATAAGAACATCCGCAATTTTAATTTTTAATATATATTTATTACATAATTAGAACAAGAATCGAATACCGAGTACTCTCCTAAGTATTTTGAGTGTTTCACCAGTCACCCTGTATAGTAAGTTATCTTATCATTTTTCTTTTGCTGTAATGTTTTGCAAAAATCCCCACCATTTCATCAGACCTTATGAATCCCCGATAATAAGATTACACCTCTCACCGTGTTCACGGCGCTAGCACTAAAGTGATTGCTCTCATTATTTATGATCAAAATTGAGCTGCAGTTCCAGTAAAGCTCACGATTTTAAACAAAGTAAAGTAGTATTTATCAGAAATTGGATGGCCATTGGAAATTCAAGATTAGGAGAGGTATTCAGATAGGTAAGAAAAACATACAGATAAGCTTTATGTTTTGTGGAATCTATATGAGAATAGATTTTAGATGACCATTGGACTGCCAAGTCAAAGGTCTTGAGTTAGAATCTACTTATACTTTAATCACTTTTGAAGTCATGTGTGTATTAATAATTAACACGCGCTAAAGTATTGTGCGGAAACCTGCATGTCTGAGAGATTTTCTTGACGGCGTGTGAAGTCTGCCAACACGCAGTAAGTAGGTAAGCGTAGTGGCCTATAGCTTAATCCCTTTCATTCTGTAAGTAGAATCATATCTAGCAGTGAGACAAAGTAATGGGTTGATGATGATGATACTTTGTATAAACTTAGATGGCATTCTTATCTAGTGACGTTTGTGTTTACAAAATTCTAAAATTAGAAATTGGTAGATACATATTACAGATGGTCATGAATATTAGCTGTCCCGCCCTTTGGATTTAAAATAATTACAAAATGCATTGACTTGAAACGTTACACATACCTAGGAGTATATAAGAAGTGTTTTTATATTACTTAATATCCCGAAGTTTTTCCGAGAACGGTAAATCCCAAGCGTATATTACTTTTATTTACTTCCCTAATACTGAGCTATATCGAAGCGTGTTTCTGTTTAGTTAGTTAATCATAGTAATTCAGCCCACACTGTGTGGATCTTTTCTCAAATTGGAAGGTTTTTAATTAATTATTTTTTAAAATTAATATTATAAAGCTGAAGAGTTTGTTTGAACCTCTGGAACTACCTGTCAAATTTGAAAAAAACCTTTTTTGTATAACGTTGCCACATTTATGAGCAAGGCTACAGGCTAGCATCACGCTAGGATCTTAGGAGTGTGGGAAAGCGGATGACACCGTGAGGCTAGTGTTATTACAATAAGATGGCAAACAAGCATACAGAAATTCCCAATTCCGACGGTCATGCATGAAGAGATTGATGAATGTAGATGAAGCGAAAGTAGTGTGCCAGGATCGTGGCAAGTGGAAATCCATAGTCTCTGCCTACCCCCATGGGAGACAGGCGTGACAATATGTATGTATGTATGCACGGAAGAGATAAAGAAGATTGGAATGGCCATGTGGGCGGGGCAGGCGCGCCACAGTCTTGATTAGAAAATCATAACTCGCCCGAATCATACATTCGCCGCGTTTAGTGTGCTTATGACTACTTCAGAGAACAGAGCTCCGCTTTAAACTGCCGTGTTGTGTTATTCTTACGTAAAAGACAAAATGTCAGACCACCAGTATATAGCGAGGAGGTATATCTTTCCATCTGTAAGTCAAAAATAGCATTTAATTGCAAAATAATTGGTAAAAACATAAAAATATACTGATCACTATGAAATTCCAAACATCAATCATATTATTGCAACAAGTTACAAATAAAATACATTGCCCGATGTGTTCTCGCTTAATCAACACGATGTCGTGGTCCGCTTGCAATGTACTCCATGCATTGCGTTCTCTACTCTTCAACCATAGCCGTTGTTCGTCGTTTGCCGGGGTTGGCCGTGAGTGATGCACGGCGTACATCTATCGATATCGAGGTGACCGTGCAGTTAAATAAAAACATCGATAGAATTCTCAACTATATTTACGTTTGACAAAGATTATTTTTGAAATATTAAATATTTAATTGATGAGAGTATATTTTTAGTTAGATGTATTTTATATTATATGAATCATTGAATGAATGAAGATGAAGCGGCATAGACCATTTTATTTTACTTCGATTTTAATACTGAATAGATACAATATAGCCGGTGCCAGCTATCAGACTGAACAATGTACCCTTAGCTAGGGTACACAGTTTCAAGTACCTAGGGCACGTATTGACCACGGGCCTTAAGGATGATGACGATATTGAAAGGGAACGGAGGGCGCTGTCGGTGAGGGCGAATATGATTGCCCGCAGGTTCGCGCGAGCTTCTGAAGATGTAAAAAGAACACTCTTCAGAGCCTACTGTACGTCATTTTACACCTGTAGCATGTGGGTGAATTTTACGCAGAAATCTTATAGCGCCCTCCGTGTCCAGTACAATAATGCTTTCAGGGTGCTGATGGGGCTGCCTCGTTTTTGTAGCGCATCGGGGATGTTTGCAGATATGAAAGTTGATTGCTTTTTTGCAATAATGCGAAAAAGATGTGCATCCTTGGTGCGTCGTGTGCGGGCCAGCTCCAACAGCGTCCTGAGCATGATGGCCGATAGGCTGGACTGTTGTATTATGAATCGTTGCTCCAGAATTTCAGCTGGAATTCTGAGGCAATGATTCATAATTATATTTAATAGAATGTAAAAAAAAAAAAAAAAAAACTGTATTACTAACATAGACTTTAAGTAAACATTGTTACTAACACTATGAGTCTTAGTCACTTGAAATAAAAGTTATTTATTTATTTATTATTATAGTCTAGTCAAATCTAAGTCAAATACTATACCTACTATTTTATTTAAGTTTTAATATTTGATTCTATTCGACATATTATTCATGCAATTAATTATAATAATGTTATGTTATAACTCTATTATGTTATGTTACATTTCCCCCAATTGCTTAATGATTACGTTATGTTCCAAGGACATAGTTTCTTTTAAATTAATTAATATCAAATAAAAATAGTTCTTGATTTTTATAAAAAAATAACGGACAGTATTTATCGATAAAAAATATCAGCTTTTCAAGCACTAGCGTATGCTTGTTGCGAGTGTGTGTCTTATGCCTACGGGAGCTTGGTGCTAGTGTGTGAACAAATTGCTGCCCACCGCTTTATGTGTGTTTGATTTGATTGTGTGCGAAAAACTTGTAAAGATAATGTTGCGTATGTTTGAGAATTGAAGTAGTGGGAGTAAAGCGGCGACACTGGTCCTAGAACAAAATAGCAGCTAGGGCCTTTCCAACCTTATTTATCTCTTCCGTGTATGTATGTAATGGCAATAGGCTCGCCCCCTATTACATGGGACCTAAACATACCAGCGAAGCGTAGTTGTACATTTAGTAAGCCTCTGCCTAAGCCTTCAGGGAATACAGGCGTGATGGTATCGAGTGTAATTTCACTGGCTACATTTGCCATCATTGCTTCTAAAGCGGCGTACAGACATCGCGAGGCGTGCGACGATAATGGTTCGTCTCGCATGCCTCGGACTGTGAGAGTGAGCATTCGCGTCATACGATCATTGCGAATGCCTCAGTACGAGCCGTGCGGCGTTTTTTTAGGGCCTCACCTGCAATCTGCATGTCTCGCCTTGTCGGAGCCATTTTTCTACTGACGAACACCGTGCGTGGTTGTTTGCGTGGCATACATGACACGCACGCGATGTCTGTACGCGACTAATTAAATACTTTTTTCAAATTTTCTCGAGTAATGTTTTCTAGATAGGAAGATTACACAGTTCATGCCAATCTCAATCTCACAACAATTTACCTTCAATTTCGGCTCCGTATTTTTTCCTACATACTTGATTTAACAGCAATTTTCTCCCCCTTCACTTATCACGTTTGATCACACAGAGTCCTATATCACGAGATCCCAGCACATTATTATATTCAACTTTACCCACCCCTTGTACACACGGCTACACATCAAGCTATACAAAACCAGTTTACGCTGGCCTCTTATTGTATGGGAAGCCTATACAACGCGAGATCAGCTTAAACTGGATTTGTGTAGGTTGACGAGTAGCCGACTGTACATCGAATGAGGTTCTACGTAGAAAAAGGTAATTTTGAGTGTCTGATGGAAGATAAATGAATATATATACCTAGTACCTGTAAACGGAAGACCGAAGAGTGTTGTGATAATTAGGAACACAATTTAATAAATACATACATATCATTACGTGACTGCCTCGTTAGTTTAGTGGTCCCAGCGTGACTGCTACGCTAGAGTTCCTGGGTTCGATTCCCAGTTCCAGCAAAATGTTATTGAGATCATCTATGAAATTCTCTGTAGCAGCTTGGAGTCTGTATTTGTGCCAGTTTTATGGCAATAGGCTCCACCCCCTATTACATGGGACCTAAACATACCGGCGAAGCGTGGGTGTAGGTACATTAGTACACCTCTGCCTTATCCTTCGGGGAATACAGGCGTGATGGTATGTTATAACATCACGTCTGTATCCCTGAAAGTGTGTGAACTGTGTAACGATGTACACCGATAGATGACCTGATCTTAAACGAAACCTTTTTTTATAGAACGAAAAATACTCATTGACTGTCTGGGGAGGAGGTAGGGTATGTCAGACTTGTATCGACTAAAAATCGCATTTGTCTTCCTTTGCCCTATACTCATCGTCATGGTCCTTGGACGTGACATCACCACGATCATTAGCCAAGACTCAGATCAAATAAAAAGTTAAGATGGAACTTTGCGAACAAAGACGTAAGGCCGGCTAAAACTACGCCTTGCCGTGTACAAACACAATTACACGCACACACGCATTCCAAACTATCGAGCTATCGAAAGCTCGACTGACAAGATAAGGCGTAGTAAACTAATACATATGTGCGTGTAATTGTGTGTTGTATACGGCAAGGCGTAGTTTTATCTTAACTTTTTATTTGATCTGAGAGCCAAGATAGGCTACTGGCCTAGCCATCCACGATTTCTATGCTCATTTAAGTCATGTTCAGACGACACGCGTTTTGGCGTATCCCATTTTCTTCTTCAGTTGAGTGTGGGAGTTTTGAGGTAATCGTTTCCCTCGAGAGTCTTTTGAAATCGGCTTTGTAAAATGAGTTTGTAAGCCAATAGATCTTGTTGTTTCGCCGATTTCCTGTTTCCTTAGTCTTTGCCAACATAAATGTGGTGTTTTACACGTGTGTAAGCAAGATTGTAGATAAGAATAGATTGTATCGGTTTTGTTTCGTATGTTTCGAATATTGTTGTTATTTTGAATTGCGTGCTCTATATTGTATTTAAAAAGATATATTTTCTTGTGAAAGGAATATACGATATCAGGCGGGATGTGAATCTGCATCCTTCCGGCTAAGTACATAAAGCTACTAAGCTACCGAAACCACTGCCTGTGATATCGATTTTTATTCCATCTTCTACAACTTAAGGTGACGTCCTTTCACTAAAAAAATAGATCTATTCTGGATAATTAGTATTCATTAATACGATGTCGATGATGATGATGATATTTTGTCATCATCATCATCGACATCAACCCATTACACTGTCCCACTGCTGGGCACGAGTCTCCCGCGGGTTAGATGCCAAAATGTAATAGAAAATATTTTTTTGTAGTTATCTTTGTTTTGCGTGTAGGTACTTATTTTATTTTGAGTAGTGTACGTATTGGTATATAAACTTTAGTTGCATGTTTATGCTTGTAAATAAATTAATTAGACCCTGTTTGTACTTTCTAACACGCAACAATGTGCTCAAATCCTTTGAAGTAAAAAAAAAGAAATGTTATCCCGAATGAGGTCTATATCTATTATCTATATCTATAATATGGTAGATAATCTTAATCATGCCAAATCTTCCATGCCGGATGGCATCATTCTTCAGTTAACTTTAAATGTTCCCTGTCATAGTCACCCTTTACAATGACACAAACTTATCGGATTCTGTGACAGTCACCATCGCTACGGCAGTATTATCATCAAAAGAAGTTTACTAGAAGAAGGTTTGGAATCTTGTTAGTGTTTCATGGAGATTTGACTACACATTTGATGAAGCAATAAAGCTGGATTACCTTGCGTGTTCTACAAGTAGCGACATCTAACAGGCTATAAGGACATTACGTCAAAACAAATCCTAAATCGCGCAATCAAAATTTACCGTGTAACTTGCATATAAACAGATGCCTCGTATCAACCCATCCATGCAACAGTCACTTGGTCAGAGCATCATCTCTTTTGGATGGAGAGGCATCATACGTCATCCATCCACATTACGGATACTTGTTTCGTGTCTAGGAGTACTTTGTGTCCATTAATTATATGTTTGTTAAGTCCCGGGCAACACAGGGTTTGTTCCCCTATCTATAAATTAATTACTTAGGTATAAAAAATATATAAATATCTACGACTTTAGTACTTTATTGTAAAAATTCTTATTGTAAAAATCTTAATTAAATAAGTTTCTTTATAAGTACGCCAGACTACCTAGGTACCATGTTTCCTTTCCTCAGAAGTCCATTCAAAGGTTGTCTGTAAGAGATTGCTGTCAACGATAAGACCGCCCATTGTACCACTCGTTGATTGATTTATTTATTAGATAATTTTTTATTTATTTTTACATACAAGGAGTATTTACTTAAAAGAGAACTAAACAATACACAATATACAAAAACAAATTGTCACGCCCAGGCGTCGAAGTATTCCTCCGCATCACTATCGTCTGATAACGTGCCCAGAAGACTGGCAGCATTGCCACGTTGAATGGCAATACTTTGTCCTAAGAATAACCCAGCCCTCTGGTCACGTGAAGAGTCGACAAGTCTCTTGGAGATAGATAGATACAATAGACAATATACTTTATTAGATACAATCCTACAAAGTCGTTAATTTTAAAAAATCTTTTTCCGTAACATTGGTTTATTTGGCATTACTCTCACATAATTTAATTCCCTTCATAAAAGGCAAACTCAAACTAAATTGATTAGTGGTTCACTAGAATTGATATCAGTAAGGTGTTGGACTAAGTGAACAGAGCTAATCTTACTGCAGTTTTCTCGACCCAAAACAGACAGAAATCAATTATGAACTACTAAAATGTGATAACAATATACTGTAACACCTGTGACGCTTTTGACCTTTGAGGTAATAATCTAATATTACTTGTAATATATACAATGATACCGGCTTTTATTACGGTAACTGTGGTCCCTGGTTTCACCCGCTTTGCCTTACTTTTAAGGGTTGTAATGTGATGTTTTGTCAAGATTGGGGCTTTCAAATATTTTCAGTATCAAGTATTTTCCTGCCATGAGGAATTCCATAAAAGAAAGTGGCGTTGGGCTGAACAAACCGATTGGACTAGAATTATGGATAAATAGTTCATACTTAAACTTAAGGTATATTAAATTTATTAGATTGTGGGTTACGCACTAGTCCAAAATCACCCAAAAGAACAAAACTACGACTTGTCAAAATTTAGAAATGAATAATACTTGTCTTACTACCTAATAGCTAAAGTATTGTCTTCTATATAAAGTATTGTCGTGTGTGTACTATGCAACTCAAATCGTGAAATAACTCAGTCGAGGAGACGTTGACGAGATGATTTCGGTCACTTTTCGGCAATAGTAATATGGCATGTGAAATATTGAAATCATTATTTAACACCTGTGGCAGAAAGTGAAGGATATAACTGAATTACAAATTTGTTGATACAGTCGTCAAATTTTTCCAAATGATTTTAAACCTAAAAAGTGTTGATGTTTATAGTTTATAATATACTGAGAAAAATTGACATTTTGTGGTAACCTGATGACCTGGCGACCTTACTGAAACATCTTCACTTTTTAAAGATACATTAGGGATTAATTAAAGCTTTACATCATAGTTCAAGAGATGGCAACTAATGATTTGCCATCTTGTACTAATGCAGGTAATTAAGCCAAATGTTTTACAAATCTATTTTGGACAAGCAATTTGGATTGCGAAAATCACCTTTTGACCTTTAATTACTTACTTCAAACATCTATTAAGGGCAAGACGAAATTAAGGTTTTTGTTAATGATTCGTGTTTCTTGAGATTTGATTGCCTAGTTTTGTATGATAGGTTGTAGCTTTTTTTTATTGTGGTCATTAAATTATTGTCACAAAATGGACATCTGATAAATGGATAAAGCCATAGTTGTAATATTTAGCTAAATAGCAGTATTTTACACGAAGCGAATGCCATCAGATCTCCGCAATCAAATTTCTGGGCAATACCGATATTTGAAGGATAAACTGGTTGTCCGGCTTTTTGGTCTATTGACTACTATGACTACTGAGAAGGGGAAGACATAAAAGAAGTTTTATTGAACAAGTGAAGGAAAAAGTGGGAGTAGAGTCGTATCAAGCGGACAGAAGGCAGAGAATAGAGAAGAGTGGCGATTGCGCCACCGACAAGAGCTGAGCTCTTAAATGAGAGAGAGAGAGAGAGACACTACTATGGACGGTAGTCACAGGTGTTCGTATTGCAACTAGGACCTATCGGCTTTATGTGCTCGCTAAGGCATGCATGGGTTTCAATAAGCTAAGAATGGTCACTCATCCACAGATTTTCTGCGGCAAGCGTAGCTTAACATTGCTGATCGGTTGTATTTATTACTAAGCCAAAAGCCAAAAAAGTTGTATGATTAAATTTTTATGAAGCTATTTTTACGCCCTTTTCCCATAGGGGAAAAGGACGTAAATAGATGGACAAAGAATACTGAACAAATCGTGAACCAAGTTTACACAAACCTTGTCTAAATGAAAAAAAAAACTGTTGTTATAATACTGATGTTGCTTCGTCTATTTACTGCAGTTGGCGATTACCATCAGGTGAACCGTAGGCTTGTCATCTAACTACAATATAAAAAAATCAGGTAACCTTATGATATAAAATGGAAATAAAATGAGAAGTGATATGAAATGTTTTCACGTTTATACAACCAATATAATTTTATCTCACTTGATATTTATTTATGCGAAGAAAATGTTTATCCAATTCACAAATATACAGCGAATAGGTAACTTCACACGGCGACACAAACTGCAATAGCTTTATTAAACCAGACACGAACTCTGGCGGGAATACCCGATCGTGTACGAACGCAAATGCTTTGAAAAGTATCTCGCATTCTTTTGTCCGTGGATATGGTCGGAATCCAACGAACATAATACGTATATAGGTACATATTTTGCCAATAGGCCCGAAGCTCTTAAAGAATTTGAGAGTTTTAGAGTTGTTAAGTTGAACAAGTATATGAAATAATTAAAGACTTAAACTAATCATTTTACTTTTACATTTTACAAACTAAGCTTTAATAGAATTTTATATTTTTTATACCTATTTTATACCTATATATTTTTTTTAAAGATAAAACTATGTAGGGGGCATAACTATGTAGGGGGGTCGTTTTTGATGAATCGAGATTATGATTCATAATAGCTGTCATATTAATTATGAATTCTGTTATATTATAAAACTCATCAATACATCAAAATATATTCATTTAAGTAGAACCTATAGACTGTTATTACGTTTTACTTAAGTACACATCCTCAACAATTATCAATATAGCGTAACTGAACTTTGCTATAAGGCAAACTTTGAATTAAAAATTATTGAATAATATGCCTTACAGCAAATTGTTAGATACGCGGTATTGCAGTATTCCTGACGATATACAGTTTGTTCGAAATAACTGCGCTCGTCTTAAGTTAACCGTTCCAAACTGCCAGACAAGTAAATGTTTTTATACATAAAAATCGAAATTAAGTATGTAGTAAAGAAAATAATCAATCACATATGGGAAACATATACGACCCCAATTAACTGTTAAATTTTACCACTGCTGAATCACTTCAGAGTGCTTAGTTATTTCGAAAAAACTGTACCCAAATTTTGAACAAATATCTGCAGGCTATAATATAGATTATAATTTAATTAATATAATATAGACTATAATTATAATATAGATTCCAGATAAAATAAAAAACATAGAAAGCGAAAATAAATTCAAAAACGAACTACAAAAATATTTAACATTAAAATGCTACTATAGCCTAGAAGAATTTGTAATAGATAAAAATGAAAAATAATATAAAATTATAATATACATACATATATTAGACAAAAAATAGTAAATATAATAATAATTAACAGTAAATACTCGTATAATATAACACAGACATAAATATAATATAATAAATAGAAATAATATATTAACTTATCGTTACGGCATTTAGAATTTATTGTAAATTAAGCTAAGGACATTTGGAATTTTATAGTACCCATAAATGTCAAAACATAGAATTAGCGATGTTATGTTGTAACATTTTCAATTAGATTGAAAACTTTTAGAGAATGTAATTAATATAACTATTAAGGACCATAATGTATAATTTTAAAAATGTTTGCTGTGCCCTAACAGGGTTCATGTTTGATACCACCACTATTATATACCTACACCAATATGTAAACAACATGAGTGCAAAATAAATGAATATGAATATAAAATTTCCGTAACCACAAAAACCCCAGCCACTCGAACGTCGAATATTAATCCTATATAGATTATGATGTATTGGTTTTTGCAAACATCGCCCACTATCTGACATCCTTTAGGAGTGAGGTTCAGATGAATGACAGAAGTGTCATACAAACTGTTAACAATGATGACTATTCACAAGGGTGGAATTATAATTTATGACAGTTTTTTTTCATTTTGGATAAAAGTTTTGTTTTCTGTTGGTGAGAGCCTCACTTGAGAACAGCTGGACTGATTTGGCAAATCTAGGTAGAATCTTGGTAAAATTGTGAGTTAATGACATTATAGGGGGTAGGTATTCTCTGGATCTACGGAACCGAATTTGAAAACCCGTAAAATGAAAAGAAACAGAAAAAGTATTCTAGAAAACGAAAAAATTAAAAGTTGCCCTAAAAATAGAAAAGTATTATTGGATTTTTGTGATTGTGACTTTTGAAATTTTTGAGAATACAAGCGTAATGGTATTTCAATGACTGAGTAATATTTGGTTTTAATGACGAATCGAATACAGTATTTGGATTACATTCGAACCGGAGAGTATCTGAATATCAGTATATTAATCCAAGCAACGATCATAAGTCTCTGCAAGCCAATATCTTGAGATATCGATATCCTAAAGGTTAACTTGATTTCAGGCTATTTGGGCTGCTGTCTTCGGCTAACGACCGTCATAGTTATTCATTTGACAACCCGAACCGACAGCTTAAAGTCCTTTCCGAGGCATGGAGGCATATCCGCCCTCAATCCCCTTCCTTCTCCTTTTCTCCTTCCGCTCCCTTCCCCTAAATAGGCTCGGCAACGCATATGTAACACCTTTGGTTTTGCAAATGTCCATGGGCGGCGATGGCTACTTACCATCAGGTAGCTCGCCTGCTCGTTTGCCGTATTATCCCATAAAAAAAATGGATGGATCTTAATTAGTAATAATGGTCACCCATCCATAGTTTGACCGCGGTGAATACAGCTTAACCTTGCAGATCGATTGATAAGCGAATCTAGGAGTCCTGTACAAGGAGCGTAGTAATACTAACGTAAACAAACGATGATGACCTTTAATGTTTCACCTATTTATTCTATTGGCCGAGGCATTCGCAAGACGATAGCGATATGAAATACTATTTCGTTTGCCAAACAGAATTTCTAAGCTTATGGATGAATTATCGACAGAGACTACCGTGGAAACTCGATAGTCTATCGAAACAAAATTTAAATGTGCATATTCAACAACACAACAACATACCATCACGCCTGTATTCCCCGAAGGCAGAGGTGTAGTTATGTACACCCACATTTCGCCGGTATGTTTAGGTCCCATTTAATAAGGGGCGAGCCTGTTGCCGTTAACAGGGCACAAATCTAGACTCTGAGCTGCTACTGAGAATTCCATAGAAGATCCCAGGAGCTCTAGCATAGCAGTCGCGTTTAGGACCACTAGACTAATGAGGCAGTCATTAATCGAGTACATGTATTAATATCATCATAAATGGTTTTTATACACCATCCATCATGCTTGTACCAATCTCAGAAGGGTTAGAAGTGTAGGTCCTGTTGTAAGTATGTACATGCAGCGTTCATCGATGTCACATTTAATATAATGCGAGTCTATTGTCCATTGACCATAAATCGAACTTTTAATGAGAATTACATGAATAACCTTTATACAGGACTACTAAGTTTTATCATTTTTTTATTTTGCACACTGTTCAAATGAGTATTAAAAGCCCTATGTCATTAAAATAGAGTTTAAAATAGGTCACGGTGGACAAAAAAACTTTTAATGATAAAAATCGCCCAGGTGCGAACACGCGCAGAACTCTGGTCTGTTCAAAGTGTTAAAAATAACGCCAGTTTAATTTAAAAAAACGCTAGTATGTAGGTACTTACTTAAAAAAAATACCGGTTGAATGTAGGTTAATGACGAGTGTATGGACTAATCCTTTAGGAAAAAAGAAAGTATATTTTTTTTTACGTTACAGAGGAACTTTAAAAGCGTAAATATTGTGAAAAAGTTGTGTTAAAATGCGAACAAAACGGATTCCCCGAGCTTATGACACTTTCTCAGTTTGCCTCGTTGATTAAATTGTACTTTCTTTTTTAAATAATATTTTTTAGCTGACAAGTGAGTGACAGCTTATAAGTTTATACAATCTATGTGACTCATACGACACCTAAACTATTTAACATAAACTCTATTCCAGAGACCAATGACTTAAGACACAATAATTATTGGGGACATAAGTCAAATACTAGAGGTACCTACCCAATTATCCCATACTGCATAATACACACTGTATAAAACATTACTCTCCTTTTAGACTCTGCCACAGTCGGGCGATAAGAAATAGCAGCTGGTAATTTCGATTTACGAGTAGGTACATTTGCGTACGACCTTTCATATGTAAAAAATTAATACGCTTGCATTGCCTGGTATTATGAATGAGATCCCCTAGTAAACCTTCCACGACCCCTTCAGCCACTCTTGTGGAAACTGTTTCCATTCCACTGGATTTTCTCACCCAAGCACACGGGACTTGCTTTGAACTTATTTTCCAGTTTAAGCATTTGTTTTCTTTCTCTGTCACCGTGTTTCGTCCGCATTCAAATGATTGGATTGATGGTTATTTTAAGTTTAAGAATATTAATTAAGCCCTCTCTTGAATTTTAACCAATGAAAGTCATTGAAATTTTGTAGTAACAATATGATCATTAAAATACGTGTTCCTTGAATACAAAATTTCATTTCAATATACGGTTAAAAAGTTACACGAGCTCAGAGATTGGCAATTTTCGATGAAAACGATCCAAATATATGCTAGTATTTCAAGATAATGTATATTGATACATTATCTTGAAATCAGAACAATTTTGACACATGGGGAACCCAGATAATATAATGAATATCCTTTTACAAAAAAAAAAACTACGTAATAACTATTTTGAAAGAGTAATCTCCAAAATTCGGAACAAGAACGCGATACGCGCGAAAATATTGCAAATGTATTGCTGTTGCACCTCTCGGGCATAAGTTCGCATCGTGAGGGATAGAGACAGCGACAACAGTGCAACATTGTTGCGTTCGCGAAGGACACTCCTCTCCTCTTTAGTCTTTAAAATGCTCACAATATCTAATAATTGTTGTGAAATGCATGCGTAATTGAATGGCCCCTCATTTTCTTCCTTTTTATTTTGTTCTTTAATCATAAACCTTCGGGGATGCATACAACATCTAACATTTTTTGGTCGTAATACACGAATGATATGAAAATGTTATGGGTGAATATCAACGACGTCCATTTTTTGTCAATTTTGGTGGCGTTTATTTTTCTTCAGTTTTCGTGCAAAATAAGGTCCTGGTATAAGAATAGAAAGTACAAAGCTAGAAGCTTCTAAAAAATGGACGTCGCTGATATTCACCCTTATACAGAACGAACCAAATAAAAAATAAATAAAAAGTTTTTCTTCTAAAAATAATACTCAAATTAAACTTAAAAACATAATTCCGATATTTATTTGTGGGAGATTTGCTTTAAATATATAGAAGATTAATTAAAGTTAAATCAAAATTCTATAACACAAGAACAGATAACAAAATCCTATTAGCAGGAAAAGCAAAAGGAGGTTTTTCCTAAGCAAAGCCGACAAATTCTATAATCATTGTTAACACACAACACACTCACATTTTGTGTGAACTTCTCATGACTTCAATGCATTACTTCGTAGAAATGCACTATTCAAACCCTAAAATCCATTGCATTATCGGTACATGCGTGGATTTTACTGATGCCGACGTAATTCACATTGCTTCGAGATGAGCTTACTCGAGGGGAAATACGCGAACATGCATGCCGAAAATTTCATTATGTACGTACCTATGTACATCGGTCTGGTTTTACTGTAATAGGTAAGTATGTGTGCAAGTATGCAGTCTATACTATACTGCATTGTAGAGGCTTAGTTATTCGCGTAGTACATTGACCCTTGTAGGACTGGGATGAAAATTAATGAATGGCGTTTCTTTGCCAATTTCATTTGTACATAGATACTTCATCAGCCTATAAAGTTCCTACAGCTGGGACACAGGCCTCCTCTCGGTGAGAGGAGTGGGTTGAAAAACATTTTGCGGGCTCAGTTGCTTAATTTGTGATACTCTTCTAAACTATATTTTCCCCCGTCAATGTCCCAAAAAACGGTACATCCCTAGAGCTGTCCCAAACAAACAGCACATCTAGAGCTGTCAGCTGTCAGCTGTCATTCTGTCAGCTGTCACAATGTGCATGCGATTTGTTTGCAAATTCCTTACTAGTGTTGCGTTGTGTTACGAGCGTGAAACGTTAAAAAATAACAATATAAACGAACCTCCGGGAATATATTAGCGCGGTATTCAGCGAGTCGGCGAGATTAAAATCTGTTTTACACCACTACGTTTCCCATTTTGTTGAATGTATTGTTTGTGTGAATGCTCTTTACTATCTTTGCTAGGGTAGTAGTGTTATGGAATTTTGTTTACTTTAATTGAAATTAATTGAATTGCAAAGGGCTTTAATATGAGTGACGTAAATTTGACGGTTCCAATGGTGGAATAAATATTTGAATCGCATAAAAATCTATGAATGGAGATTGATAACGTATACGTGGCGAGTAAGGATAGACGAATTAGGAGGGGCTAACCTCGGCGTACGTGCCAACACCAAATTGTGGATGTACCTACCTTAAATAAGGACAGGTACCCTAAATCAATGATCATGCATGAGGTTAAAAAACGTGAAAATGGTGTGGCAGATCCGTAGCAAGTGGAAAAGTATAGTCTCTACGTAACCCCATGGGAGACAGGCGTGAAAATAATTGTTTAACTAAGTATTTTATTATAGATATAGTTGATGAATATGATGCAGTAATCATGACTATTGGATTTCAGTCATTATGTCTACATTTCGAATAGTGGTTTTCTAATGTGCGTATGTATTGTAAAAGGAAAATATCGTAAGGAAACCTACAAATTCCAGGTCATCTCCATCTTATAACGTTTTTGCCGCAGAACCTCAAGCAATAAATTTTACCTTTTCCTCGATTACTCTATTCCTTGCTAAGGAATTACTGATCGTCTGAAATATTAGTAGGTGGCACGTGAAATATTATTTGCTCATGTTTCATATGTTAAAGCTTTATTATTTCTTTAATAACAGAATAGGTATACCATCACGCTTCATCGCGAAACCCCAAAGGGTTGGTTAGAGATGTGCATAGACCTACAGTTCTTAGACCCCATGTTAGAAGAATAATCCTATTTCTATTAACCGTGCAGAAATTCACACTGAGCTTTCATAGAAAATCTCAATTATATTTTGCTCGACTAGCGATCAAACTCAGAACTCAGTAGCCGCCTATGCTTACATTCTATTTAATAAATAAGAAACAATGTAATTGTTTCAGACCCGACACAATTTCCTAGTTGTTTTCCTTTGTGTTTTGTTTATAAAATATTCGTACCTTCTCCAATAATTAATTCAAAACAAAACCAGAGGGCTTATACAAAAAAGCGACATTTAAAAAGACAGTATTTCCCTATTGTGATTCATCAGGCCGTGTTCTGTAATACCATCAAAAATTTAGAAACAGCCTTGGAACCAAGAAATTTAATTACAGAATAGTAGATTTAATTGTAAAACGAACGCTTTAAAATACAATGGATAGAATCAAAGCCATATTTTTTTTTTTAAAAAAAAGCTTACTAGCAATGTGGGTCACATATTACTAGTATTCTTGTTAACCCCTCGTGCTAAGCTAAAATGCTTGTGTTACGAGTGGGTTCACGTCGGTAGTGCAATGGGTGGGGTTCGAACCGGCAACCATATGATCGCAAGTCCGACGCCCTAGCCATTAGGCTACCGACGCTTATATTTAATATTAATGAGATACACACGGCTACACAAGTCTGACCTCGCATTGTAAGGCTTTCCATACAATTAATGGCCAGTGTATACTGGATTTGTATAGCTTAATGCGTAGCCGTACGTACCTCCATTTATTTATTAGGTACAAATATAAATTATGCTTAAGAAATTTGCCAAAAGTTAGGGCGCTTCTGAAAAACCCCAGTAAAAAGAAAATCCAAACAAAGCCATGTTCAAATATTTACCACGAGTGCATACTCTGTTAATTTATATATACAGGAAAGTTTGACAGAATTTGAGTAAGATTTTAAGCAATTCTGCTCCAGTTTTAGTCTCCTTAATTAGATAAACTCATCACACTTGGCCGTGTTTTGCCCTACATGTGTAACCTCTACATTTGTTAATTTATTTTGGAATGAGAATTCATCAGACATGTATCGGCCTTTCAGTTGGTATATGGGTTAATGTGATTTGCGTTGCGCGCACACAGATATAAAAATATATATTTCATTTCTGATTATTTATCTGTGTCACTATTTTTATTTGCGCATAGATTTTTCTTTTTTTTTTTAAAGCGCTCTAGCTATGTGGGTCGGATATTTCGAGTATTCTTGTTGACCCCTAGTGCTAAGTGTCGATAGTGTAATGGCCACCCATTGCACTATCGACGTACGTTCGATCGTTTTGACCCACTCCGAACCGGCAACCACAAGATCGTACAAGATAGCTTATTAGGAGTTTTTATGGATGTATTCTCACACTGGGGGACCCCACACCACCTAAACACTTTCGAATTCATATTTAATCACACAAAATAACTAAAGTCTTGCACAAGCGCAGCGCGTTTACGTTTTGATTACTCAAATGTGACGTCACAAGCGACGCCATGACACTAACAAGCGTTTTAGGGGGAAATTTAAATCATTATTTTGAAATTGCATTGTTTTCCTACTAAACTTTTAATTTCTGCAGAAATATCTTATTCATTGAAAATAGTATATATTTCTGGACATTATAGGTCCATTTTTCAATTATTGTCATCATGCCTATTAGCTCTATTTGATATCTCAAAGTTTAACCAGTAAAAGGGTTGAGTCTTGACAACATTTTTACATTAAGAGTTTTGGAGGGATATTTTCTTTGATAGTTTCAATTGTCAAAAAAGCGGTTTCTTATGTTAATCTTGTTGACTTTGATATGTGATGAAACGACGCGCGACGTGTAGTAAGTATCATATATTGATTTCAATATTGCTGCCACTCTCATTGGTCGGTAACAATACTGAACATTTCATTAAAAAAAATGCGCTAAAAAACTGCATTTATGGAAGGAAGAAAATTCTTATTTCAAAATAAATGCTGACGCCATTAACGACTTAGCCTGACGTTTTAATTTTCCAGTCTCCAAGCTAATTAGAATTTTAATTACGTCGCCTGATGACGTGATTAGTGCTTTCTATATCATTTTCAAGGAGGCCTGATCTGGTTATTGGAGAAAATATAGCTTATTATACTAATTAGCGAAGGAGTTTAGCTTCGGATAATGTTGCATGCTTGGGTGTGTTGTCCGAGAGTGTAATCATGTTAGTCTCTAAATTTGTATGACAAGATGGCTGAGGTAATATTATAAAAGTGAACATAGCTCTGTCTGACTGTCTATTTGTTAAGTTTTCACGCCTTAATGGATGTGCCAAATTTTATGGATTCAAGAATACAGATAGATCGGACCTTGGAAAAGGTATTAGCTACCTTTGATCTCGAATTATACCTAATTTAAAATTTATTTTATATAAAAAATCTCATATAATTTGTCTTGATCTGAGGATTTGATCCTCTCACTTAGCAGGCACGCTTGTGATTTTTTTGTGGCATTAGTCATTATAATTACCTAACATCTTAACGTAAGACATTATTCGGTAAAAACAAAGTATTAAACTAATCGAACTTCATTATTAATAACATTATATTAAAATTGACTTATCATGGTTTATGACGGGCAACACTTATTGAGAATAGGGCAAATGAAGAAAAATGCTATCATACTTTCAAAGCAGGTATAATTACAAGAACTACGTGATAAAGGGCAATTATTTTTCCTCAATGATGAATGTGTAGGCATATGAACTTGATTTAGTAACAGCCGAGATAGTAATAAATAAGCTAAACACTACCCGTAAGTTCGTTCGTATAACTAACTCGTGTTTGTATTATGGGCCAAATGATTAAGAGGAGTGTCCCTCGCGAACGCAACAATGTTGCACAGTTGTCGCTGTCTCTATCCCTCGCGATGCGAACGCGTGCCCGAGAGGAGAAACAACAATACATTTGCAACATTTTCACGCGTATTTCTTATGTTCCGAATATTGGAGATTACTCCTATAATATTGTTAATACGTAAAAAAAATTCTTTCGAATCAGAATGTTTCTGTATTGATACATTGTCGAGAAATACTAGCATAAAGTTGGGCCGTTTTTCAACGAAAATTGCCAATCTTTGAGCTCGTGTAACTTTTTAACCGTATATTGAAATGAAATTGTATACTACAGGAACACGTATTTTAATGATAGGATTGTTACTGCAAAATTCCAAAGACTTTTATTTGTTAATATTCAAGATAAGACCAAACTACGTTTGTATGGAGCGCGAAGCGGATACTATCCTCTTAATAATAGGTAGGTACGTCATGCGAGGTGTCATTTTTAAAAGCTTACTAGTAATGTGGGTCGCACATTACTAGTATTCTTGTTAACCCCTCGTACTAAGCTAAATGCTTGTGTTATGAGTGGGTCCACGTCGGTAGTGCAATGGTTGGGTTTCAAACCCAAGCCATTGGGCTACCGCCACCCGCTTCAAACGAAATAAGCCTAGTACGGTACCATCAAAACATAATAAAATTGAATATAATAATCATGAGGTTCGGTCCTTCAAAGAGGTCAGGTACGTAATGCTCGCAACCGGTGCGTGTGTATGAAAAGATGTATGAATGTGGAAGATGCGATATTCAAGAGTCGCAGCAAGTTGCGGTCCTTAGTTTTTGTCTACCTCTGTGGTGAAAAGGCGCGAATATATCTATGTATAATAATCTTCTTTCATATAAATACAAAAATAAGAAGCTATGGAAAACAAAACAAATACGGGTGTATGTTTTACACAACTACTGCGCAAAGTGGCCATTAGCTGCACGATGAGCTATAAAATTGCGTGCGATAAAACATGTTATTGCTGTGGAGTAATTACTTTACAGTACGTGTGTTCTTTATAGGTTTCGGAGTGTCTTTGTTTATATTTGTAGTATTAAATACTAGAACTGGATATATAATAATCACATGACCTAAAAATCACCTTGGCAAACTAAAATCTACATACAAACATTCTCTAAATAAGTAACGTAGGCACGTTTACTAATATTATAGTAAACTAGCTGACTTTTAAAATAAAAATGTCAAAAAAAAATACATAGAAGCCGATTCTCAGACCTTCTGAATATGCATCTAAAATTTCATAAAATTCATAAATCAAACATTCATAAATTGTTTCGGATGAGTATGGTAACTAATATTGTGACACGAGAATTTGATTTAAAAGATAAAATACATATACATAAATTTTAAAAGTCATTTTATCCGACTTTTCTCCTAGTTTAGGAGTCGGAGGCTTCATTATATTATCATGTCAATAATTTGTTAATGTACACACAGCTACACATCAAGCTATACCAAACCAGTATAGGCTGGTCTTGAATCGTGCGGAAAACCTTTACAATGGGAGGTCAGTCTAAACTGGTTTTGTATAGCTTAATGTGTAGCCGTGTGTACATAAATTGTTATTAATAAAAATTAAGCGAAAATTAAACCAAGCGACTTACTGCTAAAAAGGTCGATTGGTGTTAAGTATGTAACTGAAAATGAAATGAAATGCATATGAATTAATACCTACATACCTAAATAACATCAATACAATCGTAAAATAGTCTTCTATAAAGATATAAATGTTTTTGTGAAAGAAAAATTCGACGCAGGATTTGAAACTGCATCCTAATAGTCCCGCGTCCAAATAGTATCAAAATATTATTTTAAAAGTCTACGAATGTTTTTTAGACTTTATAACATAATAAGGAACTGTTAGCAGTTTTAAAATAATTAAATTGGCATTTCCATCCAAAGCAGGCGAACGTGACATTATTTCATTATCCCTGCAAAGTAAGCAAAAGCTTCATAAAATATCGGCCAACCTGTTTAACGCCTGTCACTCAACTCGGTTTTGACGGGTTGAGATAAATGACGTCATGGAGCCATCTATCATGGTTCGTAACACTCTAGGTACATAGCTTATTTATTTTAGGTATTTGATAAAAAAGGCCTTCGATTTGAAATTAGCACTATTGTTACAGTTTGCGTTTTTTTTCCTTATTTATAAATGGTAGACTGCCTCATTAGTCTAGTGATCCTAAGCGACTGCTACGCTAGAGGTCCTGGGTTCGATCCCCAGGTCGAGCAAAATGATATTGGGTTTTTCTATGAAATTTTTTATTTTTATTAGGATTTGTGCCCTATGGGACCTAAACATTCTGGCGAAATGTGGGTGTACTTTAGTACACCTCTGTCTAACCCTTCGGGGAATACAGGCGTGATGGTATGTACGTTATTTAAAAATGGTGATAGCCTGGTCATATGACCATTGGATTGCTAAATCGTATATGTCGAGTTCGAATCCGAGCCACGTATCTTAAAATTTTCGTAATCATTCAGGTATTAATAAATTAATGAAACAAAACCTGCTTATACCTATACCTGTATATGCATATGTGAGAAATATTCTCTACACCGTGTGCAATTTGCCAACTTAGTTGTAGGTGAGCGGAGTGGACTATAGCCTAACATTTCTCATATTGAGAGGAGACCTGCGCCCAGCAGTGGGATTGTAAAGGGGTTGATGAGGATGATATAGCGTAAATGAAAACTAAGGCACACTTGCGGGCACACAGAAAGTATGTAATAAAACATGAATGCTATAAAATATTCATAGGTGAAACTACAAAAGTAGTACAAACTGTGTTTGTGAAATTGCCTTTGTAAATTTATCTTTCAGTGTAATAATATCTCATCATTATCCTAGCCTTTTTCGTAGACTTAGCCGCGATCAGATGTGACTAAATCTTGGTATTTTACAAGAAGCGTCTACCATCAGACGCTTGAGAGAGAAGTATGTGTGGTGTTACGCTAAAAGATAGAGTGAGAAACAGTGTGATAAGGGAGCGTTGTGGAGTGAAAGAACATGTAGTAACAAGGATTGAGAAAGGTATGTTAAGATGGTTTGGTCATGTAGAGAGAATGGATGAACGGAGATTGACGAAACAAGTATATAAGTATGGTGAGTATGGATGGACGAGTTGGAAGGGGAAGACCTCGGCGAACGTACCGCAACCAAATTGCGGATGTTCTTAAAAAAGGCCAGGTTCCGAGCACCCTAAACGGACGGTCATGCATGAAGAGATTAATCAATGTAGATGAAGCGAAAGTAGTGTGCCAGGATCGTAGCAAGTGGAAATCTATAGTCTCTGCCTACCCCCATGGGAGACAGGCGTGACAATATGTATGTATGTATGTATGTCTACCATCAGACATTAGGAAACAATTAACACAATTACTTGGCAACACAAATATCCTGGTTATCAAGACTGATCAAGGCACATAGAGCACTCGATGTGTTTAAAATGGTCACCCATCCACAAACTGACTGCGGCAAGTGTAGCTTGACTTTGCAGATCGATTGATCAGTAAAGACATTACTTAGCTACGAGCGCCTTTAGTGCAATAATAATATATCTTTCGCATGATATTGTACCTCAACTTAGGTGTGATATCAACGTCGAACTTACTCGTATGAGTTTATGTAATACTACAATACATAGTTTCTCGTGTACTACAAATAGAGTGTGATCAAACCATATACGTATACTAAGACGTTTCGATTTACCTAACGTGCTAACAACAAGTATTGTATAGAGTTATTATTCACATACCATCACGCCTGTATTCTCTGGAGCCTTTGGCAGAGGTGTACATCCACACTTCGCCGGTATTTTTAGGTTCTATGTTATAGGGGGCGAGCCTATTGCCATTAACTGGTCACAAATCCAGACTTCGAACTGCTACTAGGAATTTCATATACAAGACCCAATAACACTTTGTTCGACCTGGGAATCGAACCTTAGACAAATGAGGCAGTCGCAAAGTAGAGTTATTATAAAATCATAATATTCTCATTCTTAGCTCTAAAAATTTCATTGAACCGTTTATAGCTTATTCGAGACAAACTTTCAAACAAACAGCAATTCTAAAACCAGTAATTTATGGTACCTAAGGTATTTATTGTACTTATACATAGCTGTTTTTAAATTTTTGGCATTTATTTTATAATCACACATAGCCACTCCAATTTATTTATTGGTTTAGATGACTGAATCATCTAAAGTGAAATAGCAATGTTTAAAAAAAAACGTAGGCATGTTTTTCTCAGAATTTTCAGATGATGAGATTTGTCGATAGTAAATGAACCAATGTGTGTTAGCTACGAGGTTAACTTCTGGACACTGTCTTAAATACAGAAATTATCCTTGCACTAGCTCGCTGTGACATAGTTAAAAAATAATGCCAAATTATCCCCCAGAGCAACGTACATGGCAGCGTCATGTTAGCTCGGTAATAATATATGTTGTTGTTGTCGAAATAACACGACACGCGTAGAATTGCAAGGCTGCCTCCTGGGACGCCTTTCAGCGATGCGTTGCAGAGCATAACTACGCCACAATGAGATTCATGCAGTTTATAGGGATTATATATTGTGTGTTTTCTTTGTCGTTTAAATAGTTATCCTTGTCTGATGGAAAGTACAAACAGACCTACGCAAATGTAGTGCATTTGTTTATTTAAAGGCTCACAAACTAAATACTTACACAGTGTTACGTAATTATCTGATAACATCTTGATCTCCAGTGTATTTGAATTAAAGATAAACGCAGCATTATTAATAATTATCTAATTCACGTGGGACAGACAGACATAATTATAGAAAAAAATACATATTATTGTAAATAGCATTTTTAAACCGAATTTATCAATAAAAAATCATAATAATATCACTAAAAGTAACAATGCACAAGGTATTGGCATCTTAACCATTACCTCTACATATTTAGAAAACATAAAAATAACTAATGGGGTATCTTTATGCGATTAAAAAAAAAAACTCAAAATCAATTCATAAAAAAACAAAGACAAAAATATTTTAAAAGCCTGCATGGAAAATGTCATTTGGACGATCTTTTGATGATGTTGAAGTACTAATATTTATTAGTAGTAGAAGTTGTAAATATCTTTCTTTCTATTTAAAATGAGATAGGTCATTCATCAATAACAACTCCAGTGTTGATTACAACTCTGATATAAATCCAGATTTTTATAGCGGCAGTAAATCCAACGTGTCGAGTAAGGTTTCCACTAGTGGATTACATTTCTATTGTATGATATTAACCAGACGGATATAAAGGCACCATACAAACGAAATCGTAAAACAAATTCATAACACATTGTTTACACACATACAATAGATATGTAAGGGTAATAAAATATGTTAGTAGGTATTAAGTTATTTTAGTGAAGGAAAAATACGACCGCGGGCAGGATTCGAACCTGCGTCTTCTGGTTAAGTACACCAGACGCTATGACCGCTAAGCCACCGTGACTTCCACCCGCCATGTCGAAATTTACCTTCACATTTTTAATTTAAGTCTTTGAGGCGACGTCAATCCTGCCCGCGGTCGTATTTTTCCTTCACTAAAATAACTTAATAATGTTTGCATGGAAAATGCCTAAAAAATACAAAGAGTTAGTAGGTATTGTTTAATAATGAATGATATTTACTTAAAAATGAAAATAGATGCTACTTTTTTATTATATTTTAGCACTATATATGCGAAATGTTCACAAAGATTTTCTAACGTCGCCTGAAGACGTAAATTAATGTGGAAGAGAAATTCGACATCATAGGCAGTGGTCTCGGTAGCTTAGTTGGTAAAGCGTCTCGCGTACTTAACCAGAGAGACGCAACTTCAAACCCTGCCTGAGATCGATTTTTCCTTTCACTAGAAATTTTCTTTCATTAGAAAATTCAGATCTTAATGAAAATTGATCTTTTAAAGACGCCTTTACAAGTGATAATTTTTAAGTAGGTAGGTACCTCCCAGATGTTGCCGACAATTCCTACCTTCGAGAAATAGGCTGAACAAACTCAGAAAATCATAGTCTTGTTTGAAGTCTAGACATAATAATTATTTTTCGGATAAGTACATATAACTTTTTCTTTTATTTCTTCTAAATTCTTCCAGAAGATGGCGAGCTCTATTAGCGCGGTTACAAATTCAAATTATCTCATACAAAAACACCTAAACCCGGGTCAATTACCAGACAGAACTTAAATACATTACTTTTTATTTCATCCACCTTAATACATAATACACACATACACACCCACCAGTTGTACAGTTTGTTCGAAATAAGTAAGCCGATCGGAAGTTAGCCGTTCCGAACTACCGCGGTGATAAAATCGTTTAATTTAAGTGTTATAACACATAACTATCGAAATTAGTAAACAAAATAATTAGAAATGTGAAACATAAACGACTCTAATTATCTTTACACCGACTCTTTCTATTCAAATTTACCACTTCTAAACCACTTGCAGACAACTTCCAATCGGCTTACTTATTTCGAACAAACTGTACTCGTAATAATGTACCGGACCTTGAAATTGGCTGTATGGAAATTGGACAATTTCTAGATATTTCAAGACAAGTACCTATTTATAATTACTAGTTGTGCTTTTATTTTTTTATCTGATCGCAACTAAACGTCATAGACTAGGTTAATCTTAAAATTACCGGAAAAAATTGGAGTCTATAGAGCACAAATTATTACGAGTATATACACAAATCGATCATTTATAGATTTAACTGATTTAAATCCCGGATTTTTTTTCAAGTTATTTTTCCACAAAACTTATAAGTTCATTACTAAGTACTTTTATTCTGCCATTCGGTCGAGTGTACTTAGCAAATCGTAAAGTAGCCGTTAAAGGGAAGCTAGGAGCATAAATTGTGATAGTTGGACTCGGGGAAAACTTCTTGGTTTTAAACGAGCATAATTTAGTACCCGTAATTGCCCGTACACACAGATTTAGCACTTGATTTGAATTTATGAAACCTTTTGCCATTATAAGATATTGTAAGCACACACGGAAACTGTTCTTAGGCACTTTGTTTCGTTATCTAAGTAGGTAAATAGTAAATTAAGTAGCCTATTTTTAGCTTCGTGCAACTGTTGATTTAGATAACTTTAGAAAAAGTACTACCCTCCCACAGAATATCGACGTCAAGTGGCAGTATGCATACTGTTTCGTACGGTAAGTGTGGAGTGCCTGCGTCCCAATTTCTCCCTCAGTCCGCTTCCTTCTCCTTTTCCCCGTCCCCTTGCTTCTTCGTTTATCCGTTCCTTTCCTTCTCCTTTTCTCCGTCCCGTTCCTTCTCCTATTCTCCGTCCCCTTCCTTAATAGGCTCGGCAACGCATCTGCAACTCCTTTAGTATTGCATCTGCAATACTACAACGCATCTGCAACTCCTTTAGTATTGGTGACTGGTCGACTTGCTGGCTATCGTGTCTTAAATATGTTTTTTTTTTTTCCCTTTTTTAATTCACAAGTTGACTGGGTGGCCTTGTAGGTCCTAGTAATCATGCATAATATTATTTTGTTTCCAAATGTTAATTGTACGATATTAAAATGTAAATGTGAGTACTATGTAGGTTAGCTTTAACACGTATCAGATGACATAATAAACTTCTCTGACAGTTTTGAGTATTTCACATGACCTACACAAATGTCCTGCTGATCTGGTATCGTTGTGCGACGGGTCGTTGAGCTCCCTATAAAATGGTTGAGCTACACGATGACTGATGTATGCGTGCCGTCAGTTAGGACAGGTCAACTCAAAGCTGCTATGGCTCTTTCTTCAAAAGGCCTGTTCAGATTTTGCCCTACATTGTTAAACTCGCATATCTAACAACAACTATTGTCTGGACTTTAAAAGAGACCATGATTCTCTGAGTTTGTTTCGACGTTTCTTCTCAGAGGTCGTCAGATAGGAAACGTCGGCGCCATCTAGTTAAAAAAAAAAGTAAAAAATCGACTTGTAAAAGTGTCCTGAAAAGATCTATTTACAGAAATAAATATCATTTCATTTCATTTCATTTCATTGCATCTGCAATACTAAAGGAGTTGCAGATGCGTTGCCATCGTCCATGGGCGGCGATGACTACTTACCATCAGGTAGCTCGCCTGCTCGTTTGCCATAAAAAAAGAGAAATGAAATATTATCTACGTTTAAACTAGATGTGCCCCACGCTATGACTCGTGTTGATAATAGTTATTCTCAATTACACAAATATGAATACAAGTAGGTATATTCATCCATATCTGCTTAATTTTTGTATTAATCCCTAAAATATTTTGTTTCCAAAACCTATTCGAGATATACTTCCAGTTGCACAGACATTTTATTTATTTGTATAAAATTGAAATGATCTTGTTTTTAGCTTCCCTTAAAGTTTACCGATTACGAATCAATCGGTATTTCGATAAGATAGCAGTAAACGCATGGCTATCAATTAAATATGACAAAAAATACAAATATAGCTAATTTTCTAGCAATAATTATTTAGTAGAATACGCCTATACGGGTATTATTTATATTTTCTGCATTACAAGATGGAGTACATTTAGTTACAAGTCCTTGAACATCCTTTTAACAGGTTCATCTTATACGTGACAATAAGTAGGTATTTACCACTTCCCCGAAGTTAGGTATATACATTTTATTTCATCAATCGTCATGGATATCATTATTTTTATTGGTAGGTATATAGCTAACACTTACGAAAATAGGCTCGGGTAATATCCTAATGGAAAATGGCGCATACCTATCTATAGTTGGCCTGTCACTACGAGAGATCACTCAGTCATGTCACCAAGCAATCAAGCTGTTACGATAAAATTATTTGCTTATATTGCTGTGTTAGGATATAATTCTTAGTACTATACCTAGTGGAGTCATTACATGACGTCGTAGGTTTAATAGGCACGTGCCGTTAAAGTGAAATAAAAGCTATTCGCCGGACATAAAATTTGAATAATTCACAAAGCTGATTTTGTTTTCAATGTTGCTTTTAAGGTCAAATGACACTCAAATCAAACTTGGAAAGAAAATTGTTTTAATTCCGCTTATTTGGGACCTAAGAGGCCTATGAATAAAGACTTAAAATAATTGGAGACGTCTAACACAAACGAGGTATGAGACCTTTATGAGATGTTTGCAATTCTATAATTAAATAACATTCAAGTATTTATTTTTATTTTTACGTATTGGCGTCGGTCGGAGAGCAGAAGAGCGATCTGATGGTATATAGTCGTAACTGGTTATGGAAAACCATAATTAAATACGGGAGGAGCTATGCGTAAGTCGACTTTACCATATCTTAGAGGTTCGCGGGAGATTTCTCCTTGGAGATTCAAGTCTCAAAAATGTGAGGATGATAGAAAAGTGATAAAATACTAACAGAACGAACGAACAGACGAACAGATAGACAGACAGACAGACGGACAGCGGAGTCTTAGTAATAGGATCCCGTGTTTACCATTTGGGTACGGAACCCTAAAAGTACTATCGAAACCCGACTATAATTTCAGCCGCCCAAAAAATATTCTAAACGCCTATTTGCATACTGTTACCCGAATGACTGGTATTAAGTAGCATCGGTCATATTAAACCTTTTTGACCCTTCAAATGACTTGCATACTTTACCTAATGGGTTTTATTTACTATTGTCATGAGGACAAAGAGTCGAGCAAAATGGGCTGTCATTTATATATAATAGAAATGTTTGGATAAATGTTACCAGTGGGCTAATGCCCGTAATTTTGTTAGAATGAAAGTTGGCTTATATTTTATATGTTAATTTGACAGATAAAAATTTATGTTTATGTTAAGGATAATTATTTTAAGGAAGGTAATAAGGTTCTGTAAATAGATCTCTTAAAGACACTTGTACAAGTCAATTTTACATTTTTTTAGCTAGATGTTACCTATTTTTACCTAGCTGCCTCATTAGTCTAGTGGTTCCAAGTGTGACTGCTACGCTAGAGGTCTTGGGTTCGATCCCCAGGTCGAGCAAAGTGTTATTGAGTTTTTCTATGAAATTCTCAGTAGCAGCTCGGAGTCTGGATTTGTGCCCGGTTAATGGCAATAGGCTCGCCCCCTATTACATGGGACCTAAACATACCGGCGAAGCGTGGGTGTACATTAGTAGGTACACCTCTGCCTAACCCTTCGGCGTACAGGCGTGATGGTATGTTAATGTTAATGTGTGTATGTTACCTATTTTCTGTCTAACGAGAAACGAAGTGCCGAAACAAACTTAGAGAATTATGGTCTCTTAAAGTCCAGATAGTAGTACTATTATCAGATAACAGAGTTTTACAATGTAGGCCAATATAAAATCTTACAGGCCATTCATTACACCAATTACAAACTGCCTCCTTGGTCTAGTGTTCGTAAGAGTTATTGCTAAGTCCATGCTGGTCCTAGGTTTAATAATCTGGCATCCTAATATAGTTCCACAACAGCTCAGCCTAACCTTTGTTAATATATATATATATATATATATACATATTTATATATATATATTACGTATCAAATTGTAGGTACTGTGGTGACCCAAGTATCGCACCTCTTTGATATAACAATGAGATTGGCTTAAACATATGACATAAACAATCACCAATTTAAATGTAGAAGTGTGTTACAGACGTCCGTCAGAAGACGAACGTGACATACGTTTTTTCCTAGGGCTTCGCCCCAATAAGAGAATAGGCAAGACTGCCTCGTTAGTCTAGTGGTCCCAATCGCGACTGCTACGCTAGAGGTCTTGGGTTCGATCCCCAGGTTGAGCAAAGTGTTATTGGGTTTTTCTATGAAATTCTCAGTAGCAGCTCGGTGTCTGGATTTGTGCCCGGTGAATGGCAATGGGCTCGCCACCTATTACATGGCACCTAAACATACCGGCGAAATGTGGGTGTACTTACATTAGTACACCTCTGCCTAACCCTTTGGGGAATACAGGCGTGATGGTATGTTATGATCGCCCCAATAATAATTGAATATACCGAGAGTTTAACGGGTCTAAATCATATTTTATTTATATTTACTTGGCGCCCTGCTACGATCCCCTACAGTACCATCTTATTCGATCCATATTTGATTCAGTTTCTTATGAGTAGCAGACATCGTGTTGGCACTATACCAAGCTACGAACAATAGTGAGTACGGTTTAAAGATCACAAGCAGAGCTCAGGTCGTGACAGATTGAAGAGTTATTGCCTCGAATACAATGATAAACCACTCTGGTTTGTCGGGACTTACCTTTAAGAGATCGAAGAATTTATTTAGATATTGCGAGCAAATGTATTCATATATTCTTATGAATGTAGTTCTTCTTAGTACATATATTATATATATATATATATATCTTTGGAAGGTTTTATATATTTTTTACGTTAAGGTAAAATAATAATCAGTTTCTTTTTATATAAATATTTAGAGTAGTTTATACCTATATACCTATGAGTCAAACAGCATGTTATCAAAAACAAAAAAAAACATCTCTCTCTCAGGTTATAAAAATCTCTTTTACGATAAACATATGAATGAATAAAACGTTACCCAGTATTAATCTACTTTACCATTTTTACATAAACATACATAACATACCATCACGGCTGTATTCCCCGCAGGGTTAGGCAGAGGTATACTAATGTAAACCAACATTTCGCCGGTATGTTTAGGTCCCATGTAATAAGGGAGAGCCTATTGCCATTAACCGGACCCAAATCCAGACTTCAAGTTGCTACTGGGAATTTTATAGAAAAACCCAATAACACTGCTCGACCTGGGGATCGAACTCAGGACTTCTAGCGTAGCAGTTGCGCTTAGGACCACTAGACTAATGAAGCAGTCTAATACGTAATATGAGAGTCAAATAGTATGTTATCAAAAACAAAAAAAAATAATGCCTCTCTTCTAAAATTACGAAAGTCTAGCCTTTTTTTAGGAACTATTAAACAGGAAAAGTTATAAAAATCTCTTTAAAGATTAACATACGAATGAATAAAACGTTACCTGGTATTAATCTACCGATTTTATCTTCCATAATTTTAGTTCATAAAATATATTTGCAATTACCGATCACCACAACCGCATACTCGACAGCTTAAACCGCATAAATTTTACCGCTTTAGCACCCAATATGATCATTATTATCGACACGTAACATATTTCGTAAATAGGATGATTGAAATATTAGAGAATTTGGTCGTAAACCAGCCATTATGGAAATCTATTGAGCTGGTTATACCCGGCCTGGTAGTGATACGTTGGGAAATCAGAATTTATGGCACGAAATAGACGTGCAAAATATACGTATAACATCTTCCGTTACTCCATTTCTACTATTTAGAGAGACAGAGTTGATAGAATAATTATTTTTTATTGCACAGTTGCACAACAAAGCAATTGCATTTTAATTACTCAACATATTTATAATATACAATTTTATTAATCCATACCCTTATTTATCTACATCTACATAATGTAATACATGTATTAAAATGTACATAAAATATAATGAACATACATCATCGTCTTTTCTTTTTATTTATTTATAATTTATAAATAACAATAACAATAATAACAATAAATAAATAAAACTTACATCAATTACAGGCACCTCGTAGTTGTTATCTCCACGGAAACTCATGTAAGACTGACCCGCAATTATGTTGGCATCCCCGTTTTATATAATAAATGGAGATAGTGGGGATGGCGCCATACTTTACAACTTTATTAACTACCCACATTTTTAACAGGTTTGGTGTGAACTTCTCAGTAGCAGCTCGGATTTTAAAACTGTCTGATAATTTAGCCTTACTGGCAAGTAAGTAAATGGTAGTAGTATTCGGGTTTTCGGTATTTCATTCGGGAAATACAGACGTGATAATTATTTTATGTTCTTTTACATAAAATAAATAAATTGCACTATTCCTCGAAATATCAAATACAATTAATAAGCGGCGGTAGCCTAATGGCTAGGGCATCGGACTTGCGATCATGTAGTTGCCGGTTCGAACCCCACTGCACCCCATTGCACTACTGACGTGAACCCACTCGTAACACAAGCATTTAGCTTAGCACGAGGGGTTAACAAGAATACTAGTAATGTGTGACCCACATTGCTAGTAAGCTTCTTTTTTTAAAAAAAAAAAAACAACTATTTGCCTTTATAATAAAATTAGTATCAGTTTTAAAAATTAAAGCAATCAAATTCGTAATGACGTATAAAATAATTAAAACAGCCTACCTTTTTGCCTTATAACTTTGACATTTAATTCCCTTACCCGTTCAATCTTTTAGCTTACCTCAGGGACTTTTCAGTTGTTTCATACATGCGGGTACATTCAGCAAAACAGTAGGGTAGATGAGTCCTAAATGTATTGTCGCCCTGTAATTTTAATGCTGACTTAAATGTTTTCAACCTTAGTCATAAGGTAAGCACTAATAGGGTCTAAAATGGAACACACAATTCCAGTAGGTACCTACATATAATTTTTAGTTTAGGTATTAGATTCAACTTTTAAAAGTTAAAATGGGTAATTTGGGCTAGTTATTGCATGTGTGTTTGAAAAAAATATAAAAAAAATAAAATAATTGAAGGTGCAACAAAAAAAAAATATTTTCTGGCTTTGGTTCGCAGATACAGATGACTGAACACAGAAAGCTATTTGGAGATCAAACCTACTTATTCTGTTCACCTAGTTTTTGACAATCAAAAATAGTTGTCGTAAAAAAACATGTTTTGTTTAAAAACGTTAAATCGTCTATCCCTGTATCAGTACCTTCACTGGAAATTTAATTGTGGCAAGTAAGTAATAGAGACATCGATATTGCTGCATAATAGTCATAAATAAAAAGGAAAAAGAAACTAAAACCGTAACGATATAGTTACATGGATGACTTAATCGTTGTACATACTATTGTGAAAATGAAGAACCCTTATTGTTAAGGATATAAAGTCTAAAATGGCCAACCATAATATACTGTTTGTATATAATATAGCAAGCGTCGATGTTCGTTTTCTACATTGTCGTGTCATTTGCCACCTCGCTGCTCAGACTAATTAGTATAATGTTCTTGTGTTGTTTCTTGTTGTCTGATGATAATCGTGGTTGTTTTTTTTTCTCTTTACATTCATGTTTTTTTTTCCATTTTAATTGTAAATAATATGTATAGAAATTATTCTGTAAAATAAAATTTCGATATTTATTCTCGTTCAGCTCGGAAGTCGTAATCGGTTGAACTAGGAATAGGTACTAACAGAATGATTATAGAGTTGAAAATTAGTTGGGAAAAAGAACTGTGTGAGATGTAAAGTCATCGTATGAATTGAATACCTCATCACGGAATCAGAGGAAAAGCTAAATGCTTGTGTAACGAGTGGGTTCGCGTCGGTAGTGCAATGGGTAAGTTTCGAACCGGCAACCACATGATCGCAAGTCCGACGCCCTAGTTATTAGGATAGGCGCTTTAAACCGCTTGTTTGTATTGTGTGCGTTTGCATCTGGTTCAAAATAAAATTATTTAAACTTTTAAAAATTTTAAATAATTACTTTATAAAATTTATCAACACGCATAACGTTCAATTCAATTCAATTCAATTTCAATTCAATTCAATTCAATTCAATTCAATTCATTTATTTCACCAAAAATAGAGTAAATTAGATGTTAACATAAATTAAAATAAGTTCTCCTATTTTACCACTGAATGGTATGTGAAAAGTTACAATTTTAAAAATAACATGCAATTATTAATTATACATTATTTATATTGGTATTATACATTATTTTCTTAAAGCTAATGTCTCATCATAAGGCGCAAACATATTATCAGCTGTTAATATTATTTTATTACAATAGTTCATGTGTGGAATAGTAAGATTTGTCAATCAGCCATGCTTTTAATTGTTTTTTGAAGCGTAACAATGGTAATTCCTTAATATTGTCTGGTATTTTATTAAATATTTGAATGCACATGGCGTAACAACTTTTCATAAATAGAGTGGTATTTGGAGCATAATCTAAAACAAGCCTGTTAGAATTTCTTGTATTTCTAGGATATTTATCTTTTGCCTTAATAAATAACTGTGGGTGAGATTTTACAAATAGACCTATCTCAAAGATGTACATCGAAGGTAGTGTCAGGATATGGAGTTTTTTAAAGAAATGTTTGCAAGATTCTTCAGGTGGAATACCAGTAATGGCTCGAATGCATCGCTTCTGAGAGAGAAAACATCTATTAACATCAGTCGCATTACCCCATAGAATTAGACCATATCTCAGTACAGAACTTACGTAGCCATGGTAGGCTAATAAAGTAGTCTCCAATGATGAGGTTTTCTTTAGTCTTCGTAGGACATATACATATTTGTTAATTACATACACTATCAATGTGTGGTTTCCAATCGGTATGTTTGTCTAAAGTAATTCCTAAAAATGTTATATTGTCCGCTTCATTTATTTTGATATCTTTACGAATTATGATTTTTCGGTTGATTTTAGATCTTTTGTGTTGAAATATAATATAGTTAGTTTTATTTAGATTTACATTAAGATTATTATTGTCTAGCCATTGTGTCACCGTAAGGATCGTCTTATCTATTTCAGTATTATAATTAGTCAAGTCATTACAAGTTAATATTATAGAAATGTCATCTGCAAAAAGTATACATTTATTATTAGTAATGTCAGGAAGATCATTGATATATAGTAGGAAGAACGTTGCAATTTTTGCAAAAATTATCAGGAGGAAAAATAACACATTAAAAAAATAACAGTTTTGTGTAAAAAAAGATATCTACTTAGTTAATTATCCTATATTCTCGAGCTCAAAAGAAATAGCTTGCACTTTCGAACAAAACAGTTTATTTTAGGAAAAGCTTGACTTAAGTCTTTCAGAACAAATGCATGAAAAGAAAACTATGTAAGGTATGAATTATTCGCCATTCATTTTTCATAAAGAACACTTTTAAAAGGAAAATAAAGTATAAAAATTACAGTAAATATGAAACGATGTCGAACTTAAATGAGAACTTGCCAACTTTAATTGCAATTTAACAAGCTACGCTCTGAAAACTCCAGCTGGGTTTAGTGGAAATCTATTACTCGCGTTACCATGGTAACCGGCAGGTAATCCGGATTTAATTGGCTGGTACAGGCGGTCGCAAGTCACGTAGAGCGGTGTTTAACGCGGTTTGTGGCGCTGTCGTATCTAGAATTATGATTTGCGAGTGACAATGAATTATTGTAAATTGTTAGATTGGTACAATTTAGAATAGAATAGAATAATCTTTATTGTACACCATAATATGACTTCATTTTAAGGATATAATTAAACTAAGGGAACAATGGCGGTCTTATCGCTATAAGCGATATCTTTCAGACAACCTTTACAAATTTACCTTTTACAAATTTATTCATAGACACTGCTGTTACTAGATGAAAACACATTGTTCTCAAAATAATTTGTTCTATATTTTTTACCGGTTTCTAAATGAAATACTCAGAGGTAGACTTTTTGACAATATGATTTGTAACACACAAATCAATTATAACTGCACTGATCAACAGATCTGCAAGTTAAGCTGTGTCTACCGCGGTCAGTCTGTAGATGGGTGGGCATTCTTAACACATCGAGGCCCCTCCGAGCCTCCAAGAGCAGGTAAAGACGACGTCCAGAAACCTTAAAATTCTAACAACATCCTTCACATATCGGTGTAGCCCAGATATTGGGTTGCGCAGGTCAGATGGCTATCACTTCGTGTAAAATACTGATATTCATCTACATTTGGTTAGACTGGAAAATAAAGAATACATTGACCTGTTATAGTTGTCCTCCTTTTAGTTTTAAAGGACTTCTTGTCTTAAGGCTCAACCCAACAGACAAAACTAGATACTTCTTAAAAATTTCATAAATATTTGAGTGTTTTCGGCAGCCCTACGACGCAGTAAAATTTGCGCCATTACAAGACTTCTTTAAAATGAATAAATGATTGTATGAAATTCTTTATAAGGTGAAAGTTAAAAAAGTAAGTTACTAAGATAAAGTTCTAGCTAGTAGATCATGTGGTTGATTAAAGTGCCAACTTCCGGGGAAGTACTACCCTCCCACAGAATATCGACGTGTGTATCGACATGTAGCAGTATGCATACTGTTGCGTTTTGTATGATGAGTGTGGAGCGCCGGAGGCCCAATTCCTCCCTCAGTCCCCTTCCTTCTTCTTTCCCCCTTCCTAAAATTATCTATGCAATGTAATGTCTATTTCTAATGTTGAAAAAAATCCTATTTATTATATGGATATGGACGTATATGGTACGTATATAAGTATTTTTTTATTTTATCTGTCTGTTTGTTCCGGTCAGTTTTCGAAACAGCTATACCGAGATATGAGACGGATTTTATATTAGGAAAATCCTATTTGAAAATCGCGATCAATAGTTACTTATTTCCTACTTAAAATAATTCTTTAGGCTACTAGTTTAAGCTGTTGTTTAATTTTATGCCGAAATTGTACTCTCAACATTATTATGATTGTGGTTTATTAACCGCTATAAGCGGTATCAAATTCAAGAATATTTAATTAATAGCCACAAGGAATGCTGACTTCTAACAAAGAAAAACCTTAGATACAAAAGAAAGATAGGATTTAAATAACATTTCTAGCTACAGGTTGCAAGCCTCGGCAAGTACTTTAACCCATCCTTTCTGTTAAATGTCACGTTAATACTGTTAGAAGCCACGCCAAGTTGAGAATAAGATTTACTGAAGAACTCGTGGAAACTAGGCGTTGTTAGGAAGCATTTAAAAAAGGAATAAAAGACTTTTATTTTTAGCCGCGTTTGTGGTATACTTGTACAGCCTCAATATTTCATTAGGTATGTTTGGAACCCATGTACACATGGCTACACATCAAGCTATACAAAACCAGTTTAGACTGACATCCCATTGTAGAGGTTTTCCGTAGAAGTCAAGGCTAGCCTATACTGGATTTGTATAGCTTGATATGTAGCTGCATACCATGGGGGCGAGTTAGTGTAATTGTTTGGCCAAAAATCCAAACTTCGAGCTGCTATTAAAAATTTCACGGAAATACCCAATAATACATTTGTTGGACCTAGGTATCGAACCCAGGACTACTAAACTAATGAGGTAGTTACAGCAAACATAACCTTTGCTAAAATCGGGAGTCAATGGCGAACCGCCTGTGGTCTATTATTATACAAAAATTAAAGTTTTCGTGGATATGGCTGCCAAAAATAAGACACAATGGATAAAATGATAATGAACAGTGGAGTGCCCAGGATGCTTATAAATTCCAGACGTTAGTTAAACTCTCACCGAACTAGAAGATGTTTTCTTTGACCTCTGTCAGTACCTGCAAATAAAAAAGAATATTTAATAAACTTCGAAAACTAACTTCAATATTAGTTAAATGCATATGTAGTATGTACGGAGTTGATGAATATATACATAACTACTTATGTTCCAAATTTTAAATCGGCTGAAAAATTGCATTCATCTTTCATCATTTCATCGGTACTTATCAGCTAACAGGGCTAAAATATTAAGGTTACTTTCTTTTACCAGGCCTAACAAATAAATACATAGTAACAAAATTATAAACGACTTTCATACAATCAAGTATCTATATAATAAAAAAACACGGTCGGTAAAAAAAAACTAATTCGAATACGTTGAGTATTTCATTTAAATGATAGTATTTCCAGTAATTGGTTAGTTTTTAGTTTTTTTATAAAGTAGTTATTTTATTTCTCTCCCATAAATAAAGTCGTAAAGCTAAAGAGTAGCTACAAATATTTTTGTTTACAACCATTGTATCTTTAAAAGTTTTAAGGTGGGTAGGTCCTGTTTAACTTTTCCAATAGACAATAGAAAGGTAGAAAGTAAACAAGACAATCTTGTTTACATATCATATTTCTGTTTACAACCTTCGTGGAGGTCGGTAATGCCAATCAACCGTTCACTGTTTTGGCCACGTCTATTTTGGATAGAATCGATATTGGAGCTGAGCTTAAATACATTTCAAGGCCTACGGTTAGTTAATTAGTATTGCTAAACCAAAGTGTAGTGATAGCCTAGTGATAGGACCATTGGACTGCCAAGTCAAAGGTCTCGATTTCGAATCCAAGGCACGCACCACTGACTTTTCGAAGTCATGTGCGTATTAATAATTAATTATCACGCGCTTAAACGGTTAAGGAAAACATCGTGAGGAAACCTGCATGCCTGAGAGATTTTCTTGACGGCATGTGAAGTCTGCCAACCCACAGTAGGCTCGCGTGGCGGACTATAGCCTTATCCCTCTCGTACTGAGAGGAGACCCGTGCCCAGCAGTGGGACAATGTAATGGGTTGATGAAGCTAAACCAAATATCTATCTTTATTTAAAGGAGGGACCTTCAAAGCAGACAGGAGAGTGTGGGGTCAATGCCCAATAGACACCTGCACCTCATCAGAGGAACCTTGTTCTCTTAAAAGACCACCCTGGAATCCATATCGTACCTTTGATCGTCATTCCTCATGGATCGTCTGTCCAGAAGGAGCAGGGTATGTCTGACTCATACCGACTAAAAACAGCACTCATCTTAGGTACCTTCATATCAGCCTTTCGCCGTCCACTGCTGAACATAGGCCTCCCCCAAAGAGCGCCAACCATCCCGGTCTCGGGCAGCTCGCATCCATCCGCTACCAGCCACCTTCTTCAAGGGTACCTTGCTCTATAGTAACGGCGATAGGATAAAAATTTAACCCAGAACTAAATTTTGTGGATAACTCGTCCTTATTGTTTACGACTGAGGTTTTTTATCTAGGGTTTTCCGCACTGAAAAGCATTTATTTAGTAGCTAATTAATTATATAACAAATTAAAATCTTTTCAATAGGCCCCTTTGCGCTGGATTACTCTTTCAAAGGCTAAGATTTGAGTACAAACAAGACAGGTATTCTGTTATCTAAAATATTCAGTTGAAAAAATACTGTAATGATTAATTTTGATGTTTTTTTTTTATATCCAAAATATGTAACCTTCACATTTTTATTTTCTAAGATAATATCTAGATGCAATTACCTTACCGTATAGCTACTCTACCTATAGTAAAAGTAGATTAGCTACATCAAAGTAGGTAAACAAAGAGAAAAACCGTATTAACACAGGGTAATGCAGGCGCCACTTAAGCCACTTACTGCTAACCTAACTGTAATGGAGTTAGGCTACAAAGATTACTTTGGTAACGGAAACTATTACGTTAGCTTATTTCCGTGTAATAAATAGTTAATGTTTTTTTTGGATTTTAAGACAATTCGCATTAGGGGGCAGCTTGTTTATGGTAGGCCTAATATATGACTGCAGCCACAAAATTAGAACTTAATTAGACTCCATTGTTACCACCTAAAAATACCTGTGGAGTCATTCTAAGAAGACTTCTGTTTTTGTAACGTAAGAAGCAAAGGCATTATTTCTAGAGAAACAGTAAGATTTTATTCAATTAAAAGTGCTGTTGTATGACAAGGCGAGCTCAGTTCAAATATTTAATAATTCGTATTCCCTAACGAGCTCTCTCGCTTATCAGATCAACTTGTTTGTTTTAAATGTCTGTTTATATAGGGGTATTTTCACTGATCTGAGGAAAAAAGCAAGTAATATTGACAACGTTAAAATACAAGCACTTACGAATCAGTCAATAAATTTACTTATTACAGACAGAATTTTAGTTAACAATAGCTGTGCCCCGCGGTTTCACTCGCCTTTAAGGGACGTAGCGTGACGTTAAATAACCTTGTTCAAGAATTTGGCTATATAGTGCAAAATAATTTTTCAATTCCGACTAGTTCCAGATCCAGAGATTAACGCTCAAAGTGTTATCGAGTTTTTTTCTATGACATTCTCAGTAGGAGCTATTACTGAAAAATTGATAGAAAACTCAGGGCTCTGAGTTTTAATTTTGTATCCTGTTAATAGCAATAGACTCGCCCCCTATTACAAGGGACCTAAATATACCAGCAAACACTGTAGGTGTATACAATGGTACGCCTATGTGTAACCTCAGATCAAATAAAAAGTTAAGATGGAACTTTGCGAACAAAGAAGTGAGGACGGCTAAAACTAAGCCTTGCCGTGTACGACACACAATTACACGCACACATGTATTAGTTAACTATGCCTTATCTTGTCAGTCGAGCTTTCGATAGCTCGATAGCTCGACTGACAAGATAAGGCGTGGTTTCGGTATATGTGTGTGCGTGTAATTGTGTGTTGTAAACGCCAAGGCGTAGTTTTAGCCGGCTTCACTTCTTTGTTCGCAAAGTTCCATCTTAACTTTTTATTTGACCAGAGTGTATAACCAATCGGGAAATAATATAAATTGCTATGATGGGATAGCTTATATAAATATGAGTAAAGAGAAAATATTTTCACGAGAAGTGTGCGTCCGATATAAATTATAAGTAGATAAGTACTAGAACGGAGCGGTTAATTACAGTTAGCACTAAGCGAGTTAGCATTTGGTTAACATGCTATTAATTATTCTCAGCTGTAGTGTTTAAACAAACATTAGCGCGTGGTTTCTAGCAATAATCCATTTGTTTATACTCCTTGGAATTGTAGCTATGATCATCCATGTTTTTAACATTTTTGGGTATAATCCACCTTAATTGCTTTTTTTATGGGAAAATTTGGTAAACGAGCAGTACGAGCCACCTGATGGTAAGTAGTCATCGCCGCCCATGGACATCTGAAATACGAATGTAGTCGCAAACGCGTTGCCGAGCCAAGGAAAAGGGACGGAAAAGAGAAAGGGTACTGCACCTTTCGAAACGCAACAGTATACATACTGCTACTAAATAATAAATAATAAATAAATAATCTTTATTGTCGCAAAAATATACAGATAACAAGTTGACTTAAAACTAGACACAATTAAATGTATTTCACTTTAGGTACTGATCCTGTCTCCTAAACTAAGCGAGTGCTTGTATTTTGGGTGGCAGTGTTCAGTCGTGTAAGATGACTAATTATAATTTACAATTTTGTACGTGTAAGAGAAGTTGTCGCTGTATACAAGGGATAAATGGGAATTTTTAATTATTACAGGTGGACCATGATTGTATGTTTGAGTGGTTATATGTAAACGTGAGAGAGTGTGTGTGTGTGTGTGTGTGTGTGTGTGTGTGTGTGTGTGTGTGTGTATATATGTGTGGATATGTGTGTGCTACTTGACGACGATATTGTATTGTGGGAGGGTAGGACTTCCCCGGACGTGCCAAACCTATTCATGCTGGCATGTAGACATGCTAGCGAGACATTACTACTACCGCCACACAAAACCATCCAGTTAAAAATTAAATATTAATAACATATCTACGTTACATACGAGGTATATTGAACACACTTCTGTTGAAGGATCATCTAAATTCTGAGCTGCTGGTGAGAATTTACTAGAAAATTCCTTTTGCTCGACCTCGCAATGAAATTAAAGACCTAAGGCTCGCTCGCAATCACTTAGCCAATGAAGCAAAGTATAATATTGCATAAATAAATTCATCCCTAAACTCCTTTCATATGTACTAAATACTCACTTATCTTGATTCATACCGAAAGCTAAAAGGCAGGTGGTCTAAAAACTTTTGCCGTATAATGAATCGTCTGTCAGTCGAGCCACTAAAAGTTTCCCCCGCCACGTCGTTCGTATGCACCTTTTGTTGCACGCCAGTGTTCAACCCGACATCTCGACGTGTACAAAACATTACCTGCATCCGAAATTTATTTATTTAATGAGCAACCGAGAACATTCATTTTGATAATAATGAGCTAGGGCTGTACGTAATAAAATGTTGGAAAGGGATTGTATGTAAAATAGCATACCTTCATATTTTCATACTTGTAACAGAGGCGTAGACAGAAACTATAGATGTCCGCTTGTTACAAACCAGGCACACCAAATTCGCTTCATCTACATTCATTGACCTCCTCATGCATGATCATCAACTTAGCGTGCTCTAAAACTGGCCTTTTTTGAAAACAGGGCATGAAAATACCTTAATGTTTTTACCTTAAATTTATTAAATATATTTTTTCATCGATTAATAGCAATCGTCTCACCCCTCTTATTGCATAGGGCACATAGTCCACCTCTGCCTAAACCTTCGGGGAATACAGGCATTTGGTACTGTCATGAAGTGTATTGGAATATAATAGATCAATTTTATTAAACAAAACATTTAAATATATTTTTATTACTTAAAAATCAATTCAAAATCTGTGTATCATATGGTTCAGAATTTTAAAATCATGCTCTCAAATTTCAAATAAACTATCTTTATAGTCGTAGAAATGGCCAGCTATAAAATAGTGCAATTTTATTATTGGAGACCCGATTATTGTTATATTCTCACAAGTTTTCTCTGCAGTCACATAAAACCGACAAATTCGTACTTCACGACATAAAGATTGACCTAGAACTCTTGTTATTTTATTTTTATCCTTGGAAAATAAGCTAAGAGTAACTAGGTATGGAAGCGGCGTTAGCCTAATGGCTAGGGCGACGGACTTGAGAACGTGTACTTGAACTTGAACCCACTCGTAACGTAACCATTATTGAGTTTAGCACTAGGGGTAAAAAAAAATACTAGTAATTTGCGATCCACATTGCTTGTAAGTTTTTTAGTATTAAATAAGGTATTTTTTTTGTTTTTACAACCACAATATAATATTATGTTTTTTTCTCAGTCTGCCTATTTATGCTTCTCTACACTTACAAACATTTGTTTTCGTAAACATAAACAAACAAATCTGTAACAAGTACCTGTTCGAGTATGTCATACATGACCTATAAGTAAATGACCTATAAGTAAGTGTCAAACCCAAAACCCATGGCTCAGAAGCCCATAGCCAAGCTATTGCGACAAAAAAACAGTCAAATCACTCAACTGTGTATTTGTACTTAATAGAAATCCAATACTATTAAGAGTGAACAACGTCTTCATCTGGAATATTTAAACCTTTGTGAGAAGATAGATATAAGGTTAAATAAATAGTTTATTTTGTTTTGTATTATTCTTTTGTTTTGCGTGTTCCTATTGTATTTTGTGTATTCATTGTTATTCTGAATAATGCAAAGTATTGATTCATAAACTGTAAAGATATCTGTATATTCTTTTGAATAAAATGAATAAAAGTCACATTGTCAGATGTCATAATTCGAAAGTACTTACATGTGTCTTAAATTTTCAAATAAGACTTTATTACTTTCAAAATGAACGAACAAGAATAAGTTATATTCTCTTTAATGCATATATTTCGTAATACTAACGTTTTATTACTAAAGTTTCTCTGTGAGCTACCTAATAGTGTCTCGACAGATATGTGATAAAAATATAATATTTTATGGGGCAGTGTACCATATAATAGCGGTTTTATTTTATACCTAGTGAGTTGTTTTATGGAACTTACATCTAAAGCTGCGTATACACTTCATACAAATTTATATTGAAGGTAAACACAGCCTTATTAACGTAACATAACATCACGCCTGTATTCCCCGAAATTTCGCTGGTATGTTTAGGTCCCATGTAATAGTCGGCGAGCCTATTGCCATTAATCAGGCACAAATCCAGACTCCGAGCTGTTACGGAGAACTTCATGGAAGAACTCAATAATACTACTACTAAGCTGCTCCACCTGTGGATCGAATCCAGGACCTCTAGCGTAGCAGTCGCGCTTCATACCTATGACTAATGAGGCAGTCTTATACAGCATTATTAATCTGGGCAATTCGATTTTCAATTTTATAACTAAGAATACAAGAATTGTTGACGTGATGCAACATTGAAAACAATTAATCCAAAAGAGTAAATAAGAAGGAAGGGAAAGGAGCCCCAAGGACTCAAACTTAAAAAAAAACCTGAAAATATTACAATAAATGCAGACAGAAAGAAGTATTATTGTTACTACGAACTTATTCAAAGGCGTTATTTCCATAGTACAAGGCAAAGGCACATAGCTATAATGCCACGATACAACCTTTTCTCACAAGTTATTAAGACGGTACATTAACTTCTTGGTTCAAGTTAAAGACGACATCCTTAGACTTACATCGACTTTGAAACAATGAAGGACTTAACCAAGTTAATACGAAGACAATGTTAATTCTGCATTCGCGTAGTTTAAATTATGTGGGAACGTGAGAATCTTGATAACTTTTAGAATATGCAAGTAGTTATGAAAATAATGCAATGCAGTTGCAGAAAATTTGGAACGATAGTAGTATTATCTTTTTGTATTTTTTAGGAATTTTCTATGCAAAGGTTATTAAGTTGTTTTAGTGAAGGAAAAATACGACTGCAGGCAGGATTCGAACCTGTGTCTTTTGGTTTTTATTTTTTTATTTGCGACTTGTGGCTATAATATCACTACGACCGCAGTCGGTCTATTCTGATCGCCACTTAATGATTGATTCAGAGTTCACCGCTAAACCCTGCAGCTACTATAAACTGCAGGATTTTCTTAGGGGTGAACTCCCTTATTTCATCTGGGGTCAAGACATGTTTCCCCAGATGTGCATTGCGCTTGTGTATTAGCGGTCCGCATTCCCCCAGAAGGTGAAGTGGTGTTTCATTAGCCTCTTCACAATATCTGCAGGTTCGCGTATCGCACAGCCTTAGATTGAACATGTGCTTGTTTAAGCAGCAGTGTCCTGTTAAGGCTCTCGTGACAATGCGCAGATTGCTCCTAGTTAGTGCTAGGAGAAGGTTTATTTGCCTTTTACTGTGTACTTTTTTTGTGTCTTTTGGTTAGATACACCAGACGCTATGACCGCTATACCGTCGCGAGTACGACATACCCACTCGCCACGTCGAAATTTGCCATCACATTTTTTAATTTACGTCAGTGACATCTGTTAAAATACAAGGTTTTTGCTTTTCAACCGACATGACTTTCTTTACAGCAAGTACGATTTCGTACGATGCCACCTTACCGCAGTCGTATTTTTCCTTCACTAAAATAACTGGATAGCAAAATTGTTAAAAGTAAAAAAAAATCTAAATTTTGTGTCAAATGCAATGTTGCAAAAAAAAATGCAATGTTTATGTTTCAATAAAGAATATTTTTTTCTTAATTTTTTTTTATGTATTTATGCACGCCTGTAGTTATGCATGTACAAAAATAAAGTCGCATGACAATTTTAATGTACAAAGGCCTTTCATTTCGTAGTAACGAGTGGATCAATTTTGTTAAGAAACGAATGATGACATGTCATGTGACGTCATATATCATATAATATGCTATGTAATAAATTACATTCTTAGTACCGTAATCGGGTCAATATATAAACATCATTCTCCATAACGATCTATGGGGTTCGAATCCATTTTGAAGTTTGAAGTTTGAAGTTGAATTACATGATGGTTACAGATAGTTTTTAGTTCTAAGTGCGACTGCTACGCTACAGGTCTTGGGTCCGATCCCCAGGTCGAGCAGTGTTATTGGGTTTTTCTATGAAATTCTCAGTAGCAGCTTGGAGTCTGGATTTGTGCCCTGTTACTGGCAATAGGCTCGCCCCCTATAAAATGGGACCTAAACATACCTACCGGCGATGTGTGGGTCTACATAAGTACACCTCTGCCTAACCCTTCGGGGAATACAGACGTGATGGTATGATGATTCATCACAAAGTTGAACTAGCTTACTGTATTCGATTTCCAAATTGATAAACCTAATAACACTGCTCGACCTGGGAATTGATCCCAGAACTCCCTATTACATGGGACCGAAACTACAGTGGTGATCTGTTAATGTATATCTGAAAAATACTGTCTAACATTTCGTGGATACAGGTGTCATAATAATGATGGATGGCATTAGGTACGTATTAGGTTATATTGCAGGTAAAAAGTTTGTAAGTAAAAATTCGAAGTCAGGCTTTTTCTTTGAACTGAATAAAAATAGGTTTTCATATAGTTCCATTATTCCATAAAATGTACAATGAATAAAAAAAGTAATATAACTCAAGAACATAAAAGTGTTTGAATCCTTTTTTCTACCCACGTAGCAGACCGACCATAACCCTCAAATGCGTAAATATATTGTAATAGCATGTAATGTGTTGTTTGTCGCCCAATTCTTAGGCGCCTTGAAGTTGTTTCTGGATTTGATAAAATCGATTCTGTGTTGTTATGAATAAGGCTCAGAATGCTTTATAACATAAATTACATGCGGAATTTATAATAATTACGTTTCTTTGAACAGTGTGAAATATGATATGGTTAGAAGGGAAGTAACTGATGAGATGATGGTTAATAGATCCGACGTATGGAAGGAAAAGACGTTATGTTTTGACGAGTATAAATTGCGATATGGATAAATGAAAATGATGAATGAAAGCTTTTTTAAGAAGACATATCCAGGACTGGAAGGTAAGAAGCCCTTTTAGACCTTCGGTCTTCATGGCCTGTGGCCTGCAATGACATTGGCCTCGGTAAGCAGCTTCGAGTATGATGCGAGACAAGGCCTGGCCCTTTTGACGTGGTCTAGCGAGAAAACACTATAGGCCATGGAAAAAGCGGTTTTTAGTCGGTACGATTCCGACATACCGTCCGATCCATGAGGAAACAAGCCTTGTGTCTTTAGAAACATACAATTCACACGAGTCCGACAGGTAAAAATTTGCCTTCACATTTTAAATTTACGTCTTTGAGGTGACGTCATTCAAATTAAAAAACGACAATACAATAAAATGTGGAATAAAATTTCGGCCTAGGAGGTGGGACTTGCGGTGTCTTGGTGGTGATAGCGTCTAGTGCATCTTAACAGAAGACGCAGTTTCGAATCCTGCCAGCACTCAAAATTTTCCTTTATTAAAATAACTTTGTAATCTTACTATGGAAAATGCATAAAAAATACATATATAAGTATTATAAATACAATTTTACAGAATCGAAACAAATATTTTATTTCAAGTGAAAATCAAATCTTAACACTAGTTAAAACTGTATTTGCATTTTATTCACGAGATACAATAGAAAATTATAAACGTTATTTTCTATCGGCGGTACATTACCCCCTTTACGTTTGCATACGTCATCTACGACGAAATATTGACATAAGCTCAACCTAACTATACCCAGTGAAACGATCCATTTCTCTTTGAAAACCTTGATAATGTGTTATAATATTTTATAGCTATGTATGTAGGTGTAAGGTGGGGGATTTGTGTGATGCTATTTATACGAAGCGAGATGAGTCGATCGATGAGAGATAGAATAACGTCGTGAATATTTTATCCCTCTATTAAAATACATGGACAATGGGCAGTTTGCGTTCCATTAGTTCGCAGTTTTGATGGATTAGATTATTGTTCTATGAAAGAGAATTATAATAACTAGCCAAGAATTCATTTCTGTAAAAGAACCACATTTATTGAGAAGGTGAATGAGATGAATGTCAATTTATGTAATCCATCTCAATACTGGGCCATCCATAACAATTCCCGATCCTATACCATCCATCCATACCCATTTCCGATGGTATGGGATACCATACATATACCGATTCTTGATCCTATGTCAACTAGAGGACAGATATTATATACTTACATGAATTCATTATAAATTATAGTTCTTAAAATATGTTCAGTTCACTCGGGTCCCAAAATTATTAACAAAAAAAATTGATGACGCAAAGTAGCCTATGGCTTTTCTCAGAATGCAATCTATCTCCTTACCAAATTGTAATGAAATCTGTTCAGCGGTTTAGGTGTCAAAAAGTAATAGATAAACAAAATAAGTCTCAAATATATAGCAGGGATATTTACTTTCATGCTGTTGTAAGCCAAACAAGATTTTATCAGAACGATGCGATGCACGGCTCTATCTCGCGTTGTGAATGAAGTTTGCGATTAGCAAATTTAATATTAATTACTTTTGTAAAAGTATTGTGAGTTAATTTGCATTACACTAAGCATGAAGTTGCTTCAATTAAATTAAGGTAAATTTCCTGCTTACTGAAATTTTAGTTAGGGATGTATATAATTTTAAGTCAAATGGGAGTTTGAGTAAACTTTGCTTTATACAAAAAAAGTCTTAAATACATGTGTAGTAGGAAGATTAAGAATTATTCATATTCATGTGGATTCTGACAACCCAAGACCTCTAGCATAGCAGTCACATTTAGGACCACTAGTCTAATGAGGCATTAATTTAGGAAATTCCCAGGAGGCAAATGTTATATTGCGGGAAACACACTAGTACTACATAATAATTCGCAGATTCTCGCTCAACATCTTCCAAGATAAGTAATAAAATTATTTTAAGCTCTAAAAGGAATGTTTTAAGCTCAACTAACATTCCAAGAAGTCTCTGATTTTCTACATTAGTTAATAAGGCAGTCTTCTGTGGCGACCGCGTTTCACTTTGTTGTTAGAGTGGCGTTAATATCATAATTAAATTTTAAATTGTTAGTGTAAGTAAGTATATAAGTTGGGTTTGAAGTAAATTTCTGCCTAACCCTTCGGGGAATACAGGCGTGATGGTAAGTCAGAAGACCAAAAATCGTAAAAGCCAACTTATCCTAAGGATATTATTTGATAGTACCCTGAAATTGGGTTGCGGAGGTCTGATGGCAGTTGCATCGCATAAAATACCGTTACGATATATTCGTTGGACAGAAAGTTAACCATACCAAAGTTGGGAAATGTCTAGGGTCATTCGATTGGGAATGATAGGGTCTCATCACAAACGAGTAGAGAAGTTATGTTTTTCTATATAATTTTTTGAACAGTTGATTATGTCCACCAAATAGTTTTTTTCTTATTCTGCATTTTGTAATTTTTAAGTAATTGGTAAAACTTCAAAAATCAAAGATGTCGATATAAAATTACAACAAATTCATAAACAAAAAAAAAACTAAATTGTTTCTAGAGTCAACTTAATAAATACAATTTTTAAGTTTTCAATGAAAATCATAAATAATGACATACAAATACAAATTCAGTAGCACTAAAGCTGAATTTAACTAAACATATCGGCGAACTGTGAGTGTACATTAAGTACACCTCTGCCTAACCCTTTGGGGAATACAGGCGTGATGGTATGTTACGTTATGTTAAAGCTGAATTTGGCGTCAATATCCTAGGTAATTTTTTATGTACTTCATAATTTAAAGGCTATGCCAATAAAATGTTAACTTGCAAGTGTAGACATTACATTTTTTTTTCAAAGAAACCTCAAGCAGCATTTAACCCACTCGCGTCCTCCAATCTACAAAGAATTCAACATGAAAGACGGAACTTTGAAAAGGTTTTATTTTCTAAGTGGAATAAAGACTTGAAGAATTTGGTCACTTTGCTATAACTGCATCGTTTTTCACACTCTATCCTAGATATCAACCGATTTTAGCACCCAACTACTAACAAAGCCTTCAAATATATCCAATTGACGTTTAAATAAAAGTCTACCATTATGTTTTATCGGCCAAGGAAGCTTTCAACTGGTAATAACTCTTTTTATTGACTGAAAGCAAAGAATAAAGGACAATTTCTTCATTTTGAATGTCATTGATTATTTTCTCTGTGGTTCGTTAAGAGATTTCCCTTGTTCCTTATATTGTCTGCCTTTTATTGAGAGGTAGAAAAATATATCTTTGTTTTTGTTGTGTTTAGGCGGAGACAATATTCATTAATATAATGTTTAGATTAGAGGTATGTTTTTTTTTTTTTTTTTTTATGGGATAACTCGGCAAACGAGCAGGCGAGCTACCTGATGGTAAGTAGTCATCGCCGCCCATGGACATCTGCAAAACCAAAGGAGTTGCAGATGCGTTGCCGAGCCTATTTAGGGAAAGGGAGGGGAAGGGAAAAAGGAGAAGGAAGGGGATTGGGGGAGGAATTGGGCCATTGAATTTATTTATTAATTTTTTTTTTTTTATTTTTTTTTTTTGATTCCATTGAACGTTAGGTTAGAGGGGTAGAGGGAGTGGTTAAAAAATGCAAATCCGAATCCTCAAGTAGCGCCGGGTGTTTATGTATATATCCGCAAACTATTAAGTTTATTAGCGGCGGTAGCCTAATGGCTAGGGCGTTGGACTTGTGATCATGTGGTTGCCGGTTCGAAACCCACCCATTGCACTACCGACTTGAAACCACACGTAACGCACGCATTTAGCTTAGTACGAGGAGTTAACAAGAATACTAGTAATGTGCGACCCACATTGCTAGTAAGCATTATTTAAAAAAAAAAAAATTTATGATAGTTTATTGTGGCGGCACTTTAATTTGATAACATAATATTCCATTAATGTAATCCTCATGAGTTAGGCAGAGGTGTACTGATGTACACCGACAGTTTCTAGTATGTTTTAAGGTCCCATATAACAGGGGGAGTGGCTATTGTCCTTACAGCCAAACTCAAAACTGCCACTGAAAATTAATAGAAACCTCGACCTGGGAATCGAATCCTGGACCTCACACCGAGAAACTGTGCTAGCTAGACATGGTATTACTGGAATTCCAGAAGCACTTTGGAAGTGAGATTACTATCACTTATTTATAGATGCAAGTGCAATGCAATAACTTATAGAGTACACGTTAGGAAGACGTGACGTACGAGGTATAGCATTGCACCTCGCGTACTGCATTTATAATAGGCAGAGTATATCGCTTAGTATTACACATACGCTGAGCATGCTATTACGCTTGTATTCCTCGAAGGGTTAGGCAGAGGTGTACTTATTTACAGTTCACCGGTATGTTTTAGGGGCGCACTATTATGAGTAAGAAAGTAGGTAAAAGACTAGGGGGTTAAATTTGGTAATTCTTCTCTCATGTATTGTTTTTGTGTCTAATATTTAAGTATTATTATTTATAACAATTTTAAAATATGTTGGAGAAAATGCAGCGAGATGCTGAAAGTTGGTAAGCAATTGTCTAAGTACGATCATCGAGATTCATAAAAAGCTTAACCCTACAAGTATTTAATTACCAACAAAATCTATTGTCTGTACACCGGGGATCCTTACGGGCTGGGATGCGGTCAAGGCACCCTCAAGTATAGCGGTCAGTGCTTGACAATGATATCCGAATTACGACGGAAAAACCCGAACGTCACATGAACGGCACATTATTAACTAGCGATTCATTTATACAAATAGTGCGGCCAGCACTTAACGATAACATCCAATCTGCGCCGGACTGAACCGAACGTCTCGAGAAGGGCATAACGGTTTGTCCTTATGTGACGATTTCTCCGCAAGCCGCGTTAAGGAACGTTGTTCTTAAACGTAATTTATTTAAATAAATTAAGTTATCGATGGCGTCAATAAATAGGTAAATATTCCTCAATGTGCGAATATAACCACGTTTCGTAACGATTAATACAAGGATGCGTGGAGTGAGCGTCTTGAGTGTTGATTTATGAACATTTCACTAACACGCCTGGAGGACTCAAGTGCCGCGATATGGCTGCGTGAATAATTACTGCAGAGATAGTGCTAACTACATACAATCAGAGTTAGGTAACAAGCATGACGTGTATTTATTAGGCAACCTACGCAACATCAGAAGGGTTATTATGCAAAATGGAACCACACGACAAATTTTGTTTTTTACTTCTATTGAAGAAAACTTAATTAAAAGTGGTCTAAATTCTTGTACAAAAAAGAACCACATGATTTTTTTTCTTGGCAACAAGGTTTACTAAAAGTAGAACAGAACTAACAGCAAAAACGAACATTACATATAATGCCAAATGATATCTCAAATTTGATATCTCGGAAAAGCGTATTTCTCGAGTGGTTCCTTTCTGCATAAATACGGACTGGTACTTAAAATGTTTTAAATATAAATATAATATAACCTCAATGTACAGCTACAGGTTATCCTGTATAACTTCACTTTAAGCTGATCTCGCGGAAAGCTGGTTCGATAACCGCACGGAACAAATTAATATTCGTATGGCCTCTATTTAATTGTTTCGTGTGTTATTTGTAATTGTGTGGATGTGAGAATTTGTGATTGTAAATATACCCTAAATCTCTATATAATAACCTATATATTGGAGAAAATTAACGTCCAATTCCAGTACGAAAAAGGTTTTTTAAGGTGATCAAAACATAGCGATTCGCAAAACAAACTTTTTTTTTATCAGCCCGGTTGATCCCACTGCTGGGCAAAGGCCTCCCTACCTTCCTGCCATTCCTCCTGCGTAAGACGACGCGGGAGGCCCAGGCGGAGATGGCGGGACGAACTGGACTCCTATTTAAGAGATTGGGCCGTAAAAGCCTTAAAACAAACATATTTTTGTTTAATTCTTTACTACAGTTCTTTAACAAAAAGTAATATAGAAAACAGAGTAATCAGAGTCAATTGTGAAAAACTTTAGAAAGGACTTTGTTCCCGGGGAAATATTGCCAACAATTGATGCTCAAAAAAGTTACGGTAAAAGGATTAAAAACTTCTCTGTCAGAACCCATTTGACATTGATTTATCCCTCAAAAGACTATCTCCCTTTTTATTTAACCTGACTACGGCTAGTAAAAGGAGGGTTATGATTTTTTTTTTTTTTTTTTTTATGGTATAACTCGGCAAACGAGCAGGCGAGCTAGCTGATGGTAAGTAGTCATCGCCGCCCATGGACATCTGCAAAACCAAAGGAGTTGCAGATGCGTTGCCGAGCCTATTTAGGGAAAGGGAGGGGAAGGAGAAAAGGAGAAGGAAGTGGATTGGGGGAGGAATTGGGCCTCGTGATTTTCGTGGTCATCAACCCATTACATTGTCCCACTGCTGGGCACGGGTCTCCTCTCAATACGATAGGGATTAGGCTAAAGTCCACCACGCTAGCCTACTGCGGGTTGGCAGACTTCACACGCCGTCAAGAAAATCTTTCAGGCATGCAGGTTTCCTCACGATATTTTCCTTCAACGTTTAAGCGCGTGATAATTAATTATGAATACGCACATGACTTCGAAAAGTCAGAGGTGCGTGCCTTGGATTCGAACTAGAGACCTTTGACTTGGCAGTCCAATGGTCGTATCACTAGGCTATCACTGCACTTCCATGATTTTAGCAAGGAATAATAATATGATTTAAAAAATGTCATCTCTCGTCAAAAAGCGGTAACATGTTTACTTATTTTAATACTTAGCATGTAGGTAATAGGATATATAAGAACCGCTTTAACAGTATTGCAGATTAAACGGGTACGGTACTTATTTCAGAATGATAGGGGTTGTCCATCACGCTGGTATGAATGTGAGTTAGCGGACTCCAGCCACCGAGAAATTTCTTAAAACAAGAATCTTCACGATACTTATTTGTGTGTCGATCTTTGCTTTATTAATGGTTTAATTAGATAAAGGTATATTAAATCACCTGGCCATGACATGTTGAAATGAAATATTTTGTCTCATAATAATTAATAAGATTATACGTACTACTATCGCAAAATTGAAATCATTAATCTAGTTTTTCAATTGTATTACGCGTATTGCGTAAATCCTTAAGAGGATAGTATCCGCTTCGCGCTCCATACAAACGTAGTTTGGTCTTATCTTGAATATTAACAAATGAAAGTCTTTGGAATTTTGCAGTAACAATCTTATCATTAAAATACGTGTTCCTGTAGTATACAATTTCATTTCAATATACGGTTAAAAAGTTACACGAGCTCAAAGATTGGCAATTTTCGTCTAAAAACGGCCCAACTTTATGCTAGTATTTCTCGACAATGTATCAATACTCAATACTCAATACTTTATTGCATTCCATAATGTAAATATTAACAGGTATTATAGTTTAAGAGAAGTGTAACAATTATGGACCCTGTCGGGCACAGCAAAACTTCAGTAATTTTGTAGAAGAGAGGAGGAGTGCGTCAAATTATAAATATAATTAATTATTAGAAACTTCTTAGTAGGTATTTTATAATATATAATTGAATCATTTAATTATATTGTGATATAGGATCAAAATTGGATATAATTTATTTACTCTTTATCATAGACTAAAATATATTGGTCTATGCTCTTTGTATATATAAGTAGATATTATTTCTTAGTTAATTATTATGTATTAATAATTTAATTATTTATTTTATGTATTATTTATTATTATTAATTGTATGTATTATTATTATTTGTATCTCCGCCTTGGTAATCACGGCATGCCTCCCGTGAGGAAGACATCCGGTCCTTTGGCAGGCGTGCGGGGGGACACAGGTCCAACGCGCAGAGGCCCTTTGGAGAACTTTAATCTAATATGGGATGGGGCATCAACCCGGGACACTCCGCAACTGCACTATAGTAGTAAAGTCATGGAGTATCCCGGGTGGGAGCAGGACTATTGTAAAATATGGAAAAGAAATAACTGGGATTATGGATGTGGGTGTTTGGTGGACCGATAACCTCTATTGCCGGAAGAAAACGGCGTCTGCCTATAACCTCGAACTTTCATCCTTAGGGAAGGCAGACGGTGACTTGCCACCTCACTAACTGGGCCCCCCAAAAAGCTGCCAGTACAGGCAGAAGGCGGCAACAGCGGCGTGAGGGGCTAAGGGTGTAGAGAGGTGCGGCCCCGGTTTCACCGTCGCGGGTCTGGAAGAGACCCGGAGTGGGTTTCCCCGCTATTATGCCATTAGACACTTCCACCCCCGAGCATATAGCTCTGGCAGCCCCCCTCTGACCGGCCAATTAAGGCAAGGCAGAGTCGAGAGTCCTGCGGGCGCTCTTGAATTCCACTCCTGCTACCCAATACGGGAAAACTGGAGACGAGGCCCTGACCGACTCTCTGGGGCAATAAGGACCGCAGTGTCACCACTCACCATCAGCTCGCCACAAGCTGCCCTGCGGTTTGTGCGCTTTCTTTAGACCTTGTGATACATTTTTTGTTTTATTATCATAGGTTAACAGAAAGCGGTTATAATCTACCCTCCAGTTTTACGTTAGTCTCATGGTGAGGTAACGTTTATCCCGGAGGTTATTATTATTAATCACTACAGAAACATTCTGATTCGACAGAAACCCAGATAATATAGTGAATATATTTTTACAAGATTTTTTTTTTACGTATTAACAATATTATAGGAGTAATCTCCAAAATTCGGAACATCGTGAAAATGTTGCAAATGTATTGTGGTTTCTCCTCTCGGGCACGCGTTCGCATCGCGAGGGATAGAGACAGCGACAACTGTGCAACATTGTTGCGTTCGCAAGGGACACTCCTCTTAACATTAGGAATTTTGTGAAAGATGCTTTTGCCAACTTATCTACAGAGGTTATAGTTTCAAATACTGCCCGAGGTTAATTTTTTCATAAGCTTTTTATTAGAACTCACAATTTTCTTCACTATTTTCTGCAAAATCTTCAACATTCTCGATTTCATTTTATGAGAGTCCGACCATAAAATCTTTTGCTATTAGAAAATAATGTATTGTAAAACAATATATTTTTCGCGCGACCTCCCAGCGGATTAGAGTGGCCTGGCCATGTTTTACTGTTTCAACTAATCGCGTGATTGGCCACTTCGGAGCGCCTCGGTAATCTCGTTGCATGCTGTGGTTGGTGCCAGCTTTGGCCATAAAGGACTCAACCCAATACACTGAAACATAAATCAATCTGTAGGTGTTATGAACCTGATTTAACTTACGTTCTACTTTATTGCTCGTTGTAGGCTTGAGAAATGGTTTTCGATTTTCCAAAGATTTTTGAGGGGACCATATTAACACCACCACGCTTGTATTCCTCGAAGGGTTAGGTAATTTGGTTCATTAATTAACTGCCTCATCAGTCTACTTGGCCTAAGCGGGGCTGATAGGCTAGAGAATCTAGGTTGAATTCTCAGATCGAGCAAAGAATGGGTGTTTTCTAGGAAATTCTCAGTAGCAGCTTGGATTCATGCCCAGTTAATAACAATAGGCTCACTTTCTACAACATGGTACCTGAATATACAACATACTGGCAAACTGTGAGTGTACATAACTGTTTTATGTATATACTTAGGTACTAGCAGTACATTTGCAGTATTAGCTACGATAATAATATATAATGGTACAATCACGTACAGCAAAAATATTTGTATAAACCATAGGTAACTTCGGCCGGGCGTTAGGACCTGATATAATGCTCTTGTTATGATGAGGTGCAGTCGCTAGTAAACGATTTTAAACCGTAAAATATTGATGATTAAGTTCAAAATCGACTGAGAAAATTTGTAATTTTTTGGTAAACTGATGTGCTGGCGACCGTACGTTGTACTGGGTGAAGACCTTTACTGAAAATACGTTGGTTGTTTCACAAAATGCATCAGTGGTTCCCGGTAAACATTGCCCGTTCCGCAAAACTGTAGGTGACTGAAAGCTTTCAAGTGAAATTGTGTTGTGTGCTGTACTATTGTTGCAATATTTTATGAGATTAAGGTTAAAGTTGCGGCTGACCAATCGATTTTCTACGCTGTTGAAGAAACCCGATGCACCAAAATTCATACGATACGAGCCACAATTTTTAATTTGGGCATAGATTTTTGTTCTAGTTTTAAAAAACTGCGGAATGAGAAACAATAATGGGATGGAAAAGACTTTCGAATGGATAGACATGCCACGTGGTAATCTGTATAGTGCATATACAGATCAGATACACAGACAGGGCTACGATACAATAAAATATTCAAATATCTGCCACATCAACTAGCTAAATTATTATGATGACAGATTTATTGTACACTCTTTAAAAAAAACGCTTAAGAAATGTGACTTTCGTACCATCATCATACCATCATATCTGAATTCACCGAAGGGCTCTTATGTGAACTAACCCACAGTTCTCTGATATGCTTAGATCCCATGTAATAAGGCTATTATATTGCCCCTATTGCCATTAACCGGGCATAAATCCAAACTCCGAGCTGCTACTGAAAATTCATAGAAAAACCCAATAATGCTTTTGCTCGGCCTGGAAATCGAACCTAGAATCAATAGCGTAGTGGTCGTGCTTAGAACTTCAAGACCAATGAGGAACATGGAACCATAAATGCGATCAAAAGTAAAAATAATAATTATGTAATTATCTACAAAAAAAAGCAAACACAGACCATGTCTTGATTCCCTACCAATTATTTCTTGTAACGCAAGACTCAACAAAAAGAAAAATAACTTTTATTTGGCAGACATCAATTAGATGATGTAATAAGGAAAATAAACAAAAGGATCGACTAAAAAAAATTTAAGATTAAATACTTCCTCAAATTATTTACTTATGGAGTACCACAATGGTTTAGGTGATTTTTATCTATACATACACTCACGCACTTTTCCCATAGGGGTAGGCAGAAACTGCAGAACGCCATCTGCTACGATTCTTGCATACTTCTTTTACTTCGTCCACATTCATACATCTTGTCATACACATGCGCCGGTTGTGGGTACTACGCACCTGACCTTTCTGAAGGATCTCACCAATAAGGTTGTGGTATGTCTTTCTAGGGCGTCCCCTCCCGGCGACTCCACTGACATTCGCTTTATAAATCCCTTTCGTTAATCGCCTTTCATCAATTTTTATCTATCACTAACATAATTATTACTACAATAACCTAGCAATCTTCAGCGACTGATCATAACTATTGTTTACGTTTAATTACTCGTACGTTACAACATTGTGTGGCACGCGTCTATATGTATATTTTTATTATTGTCTACGCGTCTATATGTATTTATGATTAGTCTGTGGTATTGTTGTATAATTTGTTTAGTCACTAGTAATTTATTATTCTGTGGCATGCGTGACTGCTTTGTTTGAATGAAGTGAGAGGTTAAATATCTAAGTAATATTTCAAACAGTCTAATTCTTCTCATTTATTTATAATGCAGATAAGAACTTCTAATGTTCATAAGTATTACAGAAGTCTAGATTTTAGTTTATTCACTTTTAAATACAAGCGGCTTTATCTAAGAAATTTTGATTCATTATACCGTGGCGTTAGTTATCAAATAAAAGTAGATAATTTATAATATTATAGGACATAAACAAACCGTCGCGCCTGTTTTCCCCGAAGGGTTAGGCAGAGGTGTACCTACTAATGAACACCCACATTTCACCGGTATTTTTTAAGTCCCATGTAATAGGGGCGAGCATATTGCCATGAACCGGGCAGAAATTCAGACTCCAAGCTGCTGCTGACAATTTCATAGAAATACCCAATAACACTTTGCTCGACCTGGGCATCTAACCCAAGACCTCTACCGTAGCAGTCGCACCACTAGACTAATGAGGCTGTCTACTTTTATAAGAGTAGATTAATATTATAGGAGTAGTATTATATTATAACTGCCTAATTAGAATAGCGGTCTCAATCGTTTGTATTTTCCGAAGGGTTAGGCAGAAGGTACAGTCAGCAATGAAAGTTGCTGAACACGATGAAATCTTCGAAACGCTTAAACATATTTAGTATCCAAAACTTACTGAGCCGAGTTTCTACATACTGGACCATCATTTTTTTCCGAAGTGAATCTATTGAAAAGTATTGGTGCTGTGTTGTTTTCAAAACTTGGCGGTGTTCAGCAACTTTTGTTGCTGACCGTACATACTTATGTAAACCCACATTTCGCCGGTAGGTATGTTTGCGGCTCATGAGGAGGTAGAGGTTAGAGGGCGAGCCTATTGCCATGAACCGGGCACAAATCCAAACTCCGAGCTGCTTGCGCTTAGAACTACTACAAGACTAATAAGGCAATAAAATTAATACAAAATTTACTATTAATTAAATATCTGACACCTTCATAACCATTTTCTGAACAATTGTATTCACATTCTGCTAATTAAAATTGAATTTAGTACAATTCGGGTGTGATTTCTTATATTGAGCAATTTATTATTAGTTTAGATTTTATTAAAACTGTGAGTTCAACAAAATTAAGTCTGTTTCTATGGATTTACGATGGCTAAATTCATAATTAATTTTACAGACTTAGCTATCAAGTGTTGTATTTACAAAGTTATTTAATAAATTTTGATTCGACGACTTTCAGATGTCACCAAAAGTTCTCTGTGATAATCGTTTGCTGAATGTTTCAATAACTAGTTAAGGCTTAGTATCAAAGTTGTGACCAGAATATTATTCTGAATATATTAATCTTTATGAAATATAAATATTTGTGGATTAAGTGCTTATGGGTTTAATAATTTTGACAGCAGTGTTAAATGATGTAAATACACATATAAAAGGGAAATATCCGTCTATTAAATTTATATTTACTTAATCATTATTATTATACTTAGCTTAACTTTGTACTAAAGCTAACAGAAATTTACTAGATTTTGTTATAACATCCGTCGGTTTACAAGCCTCTGTGCAAGCTCAAATTTTATCCGAATTAAAAAATCTCTATGATTATTTTTCCTTTTTTAATGCATTAGAGGTCCCTAATATATTATTTTAGAAGTTTCTCAATAATTGTATTTTTTCAATAATGTATTTTTAATGACAATGGTAAATCGTACCTATAATATAATTATGTATATTCGAGAATCACGTGAGCAAAGCTTCGGCCAGTCTGTAAATCAGAGTTAAAGCTTGTAGATTTCACACAAAATATACCTTTGTGTACCGAATAGAGACATAATTTGCGTTGCACGGTCGGATTCTATGTATATTTTTATCCGGACGAAAATAAAAATGTTGAGTGCCGGTATCAGTTTGTTACGCCTAAAAGCCACAGCTAGGTTGAGCAGGGTTACACTTACATTTGAGCAAGAGAGGTAAGGTTTAAAACCTTTTTTAACTTAACGCTGCTGTAACCTACAGTTTGTTCGAAATAAGTAAGCCGATAGTGTAGTGATAGCCTTGTGATATGGCTCTCGAGTCTCGAGTTCGAATCCAAGGCACGCACCTCTGACTTTTCGAAGTCATGTGCGTATTAATAATTAATTATCACGCGCTTAAACGGTGAAGGAAAACATCGTGAGGAAACCGGCATGACGGCATGTGAAGTCTGCCAACCCACAGTAGGCTAGCGTGGTGGACTATAGCCTAATCCCTCTCGTACTGAGAGGAGACCCGTGCCCAGCAGTGGGACAATGTAATGGGTTGATGATGATGATGAAGTAAGCCGATCGGAAGTTAGCCGTCCCGAACTACCGCGGTGATAAAATCGTTTAAATATGTGTTTTAATACATAAATAACGAAATTAGTTAACATCATCTTTACACCGACTATTTCCATTAAAATTTACCACTACTAAACCACTCGCAGACAACTTCCGATCGGCTTACTTATTTCGAACAAACTGTAATATTGTTAAAGTTTGTTTTTGCGTTACCGTGACAACGAATGAAGATCTTAATAATTTGAGCATAAATATACAGAGCAAAATTTCGATTCGACCTTTAGCAACCTCAATGGTATTTTCTTGAAGTACCAGAGTACGTATCGCATAATATACATTCGGGGTAGGACATCTACTTAAATATGTTATACATATAATAAATAATAACCATGACGAGAATACATATTATCATCTTAATTAAACTTGCCGTGACAAATTTACTTTTTCGACTCCTATTTCATCGCAAGAAAGGTAATTTTTGAACAATATCACAACGTTTTTATTTACTTAACAACTACTTAGTGGAAGCAAAAAAAAAAACAATTTAGTTCACGAAAAATTATTCTAGTTTATCGTCATTTATAAAAATGTGAAATGAGAACTAGTGCAGTAAACATTACGGATGCAGTCAATGTTATACCTAATTAATTCCTAAATCAAAGCACTTTGTGGACGAAGCAAAAGAAGTATGCAAGAATCGTGGCAGATGGCGTTCTGTAGTTTCTGCCTATCCCTATGGGAAAAAGGCGTGAGTGTATGTATGTATGTATCAAAGCACTCCTCGTCAGTTTACATTACTAAATCCAAACCGTGTTTTAATGTAATTACAACGTTAACAGTTTAACGTGAAGGTACCAAATTGAAATTAAACCATATTAGTTGTTTCTTAAACTTGCTCCTGAATGTGTAATCAACACCTGTGAAGCAAACACTGTACGTCAAGAATAGTTGATTAGTTCAAAGGGTACATTTTGATGCTTTGAAGAAATATTCTAACTCTACAGTTTGTAGTACTTAACTACCACATTTTTTTACAAGGCGAAAAGAAGACCCGGTTTTAACAGGCCAGAGTTATTTAAAAAATAATAAACAATTACCGAAAAGAAAACTTCAATTGCTGCAACATAAACATAAAATAAACGTGTTATAATTTATTTCATTATGGACGTATGAAAAGTAATCGGTTTGCCCCATGTTTTGTATGGGTCCTAAACATACCTACCTAACGCTGAACTGATGGTGTACATTAAGTACACCTCTGCTATTCCTTTTAAGGAATACAAGCGTGATAGTATGTTTTAATTTTATGTTAGAAGGATGAAAAAGATTTAAGAAGCGTGAACACTAACTACTTAAGACTGAAAAAGCTAAAGAGATAATTATGTGGAGAAATATGGCAGAAAGCAAGTTTAATTTGGTTATAATTATTTCTTTCAAAATATTTTATCAAAAAAGAACATAACATACCATCACACCTGTATTCCCCGAAGGTTTAGGTAGAGGTATACTAATGTAATCGAAAAAGAGCTGCCACATAATGTTTTATTTCGGTCTCCATAAATAAATATCACACCCACTACATCCGAATGTAGCTAAAACAAAGGAAGTTACCTCAATAAGACCCACCACTGCACTATATCACTAGGTGTATGTACAAACGTGGACGTTATTAACTGTGGCCGGTGACAGAACGGAATGAATGACCCACATTAATCTGAGTCCAGCAACGAGAAAAGGTATTGAAACAAATTTGTGGGTGATATGTTACACAAAGTGGTGATACGGACTTTATATCCCCAGAAATTACAAATGAGAACGAGATAGCAGAATTTGTGTTTACGGCTACAGAAAAAGCTTCCACAAGAGATAACATATAAAATAATCGATTGGAACCAGGCATATATTTAATTCATTACGTAAAATATAATACATGACCCTCCAGAGGGTTGTAACTATTTTTTTCTAGTGTGTCTGCTAATCGTTCCTTGATAGGTTAATTACCAAAATTGCCTTCAAGCACCTATAATAATTAGTGCTGCCTAGAACTTATTTGGCACTTTACCTAGGTATTGACTAGGGCAAGGGAACGAGGCCGACATGACCTGTCACCTCCCCAAACTTGGCAGATGATCAATGAGGGTTTCTGTACTACAAAAAAAGTTACAAGTCTCGTTAGAAGGGCGAATTTTCTCTTTACAAGTTGAGTAACGGTAGGCAGTTAACAGTTATAAGTTTTGTACCTAGTCGTACATTAAGGGTTTACTAAAAGAGTCACCATGCTAGTAAAATATTACGTTACATAAACAAATGATGTAGATTAGACTCATAAAAGTAATCCTATATTCCAGTCCGTATAATAATATGTAGATAGAGTGAGCCAATCTTCAGTCACGGTCGTAGAAATACCTGGATTTATAAGGGAGCTTTAACGATATAGACAGAACCAGAGTAGACATTATGAGGTCTCTATAATTTCTAGTTTGGTTAGATGTCTAGACTACTCGTAAAGGTATTCAACTAAGAAAGAAAATCAGAATTTATTGGAGTTAGTTTTTTTTATTTTACAAAGGCAAGTTAATCATTTATTTTGTTTAAAACAATGATACAACAAGGTCCTACAATCATCATCAAAATATTTGATCATTATTTCAGACTGGCACAATGAAGCGGTAGTATTTAACATAATATTAATTAAACACAACATCTTAAGGTCATTTAGGGGAAGGAGAGAAGGAAGGGATTGAGGGACGAATTGAGAATTGAGGAACTCTCGATCAACAAACGAAGCGCAGTAGCGAAACCCTACTACTCGGACGTCGGTCTTCTGCGAGAGTGTGGTACTTCCTCGGTCAAGCCAGCCCATTCATGCTGCGAACAGCGTGGCCCTACCACAACAGAAGAGGACACTGTACCAGAACAGTGTTTGTAAGATACCTAATTCTTCTCGTAGAACTATTTATTTACGGATCTCCAATTACTAACTATCCTATACATCAGTAACATATGTGACCACAATGCAACCGCAGTCGTTTGCAACAAGCGATGCGCCATGTTGGTTGGTCGCTTCCGGAAAACTTTACCAATAATGTTATTGAACACGTGTGAGTTGCGACACCCATTGTGTGCTTCAGTTGACCGTTTTGGAGGAAATGCAGGTATTTCTATTGCATATGTGGGTTTAAAAAGATTTTGACATTAGAAAACGTGCATTAGAGCTTTTTTTAGCTTTGCAAAATGACAGATAGAAGTCTCTGCAGTACTTTCTATTTGCTGACTTTTAATTTATAGTTGACATCTTCATACCATCACGCTTGTATTCCCCAAAGGGGTAGACAAAGGTGTACTAATGTACATCAGCATTTTGTCTAATCCTACGGGGAATGCAGTCGTGTTTGTAAGTTATCTTATATTTATAACAACAGAATTTACTTTTGTTTAAAAAATCTCAAATAACCTACTTAATCTGCAGGTAGCTTCTTTGTATACTATTTAAATTAAAAACCTAGAGAAGCCGTCCTTGTTTGAAATACAAGCCGTATACCTTGCGAAATAACATTTAATTAAATAAAATCATGTTTTCTAAGCCCTTACTTAGTACTTTACCGTATTTAACACAATTTTATCACAATGATAATCTTAATTTAGATTAAAATATATAAGTATATAAAAAAGAGACCGAACGTTAATGTACCTTTTATTGGGAAAATTAATCAATTTGTGTTACAAGTTGGTTGCTCAAAACACAATAATAATTTGAAAATAATAATAATTCAATCTACATAAATTATTATTATTCAATAATTGAAGCATTGCATTCAATCAAATTGAAGCAACGTTCGTAATTATAGTTTATTATCACGCGTTTAAACGGTGAAGGATAAAATTGTGAGGAAACCAGCATGACTGATAGATTTTCTTGACAGCCATGTGAAGTCTGCCAACCTGCATTAGGGTGGTATACGTGGTATAGCCTTTTCCCTCTCATTCTCAGAGAAACCTGCCTGTGCCCAGCAGTGGAAGGAAAGGCTTGAAGATGAAGTGTATTATTATTCATTAAGGTGTTTGACTGCCTCTGCTTGTGGTCCTTAGCACGACTGCTACGTGAGAGGTCCTGGGTTTGATCCCCAGGTCAAGCAAAATGTTATTGGGTTTTTCTATGAAATTCTCAGTAGCAGCTCGGAGTCTGGATTTGGGCCCGGTGAATGAACCCAAACATACCGGCGAACTGTGGGTGTACATTAAGTACACCTCTGCCTAACCCTTCGGGGAATACAGGCGTGATGGTATGTCTATGAAATTCTCAGTAGCAGCTCGGAGTCTGGATTTGTGCCCGGTTAATGGCAATAGGCTCGCCCCCTATTAAATGGGACATACGGTGAAATGTGGGTGTACATAAGTAACCTTCTGCCTGCCCCTTTGGAGAATACAGGCGTGATGGTGTGTTAAGATGTTTGACGTCTGTATCTATTTTCATCTCACTTTCTAAGAATACAGACATCTATTGTGTAGAAAATAGCTTTCATTTTCTTTCCAACTTCATAAAAATAGATAAGTACGTAAAGTTTTCCATACTAAGCCCTTTATTATTTAGAAAATAGCCAACTAAGGAGTGTGTTGCTTTTATAACAAGATAACATTTCTGCTGTAATGTTATGAATGCAACTTCAATTTATAACTTGAAACTAGTTTAAATTTTTAAATAAATGGTGATTAAAATGTATTAAAATAGTATTATGAAGCAAGCAAGTAAATATTATTTTTTTTTAAAAAAAAAAAGCTTACAAGCAATGTGGGTCACACATTACAAGTATTCTTGTTAACCCCTCGTGCTAAGCTAAATGCTTGTGTTACGAGTGGGTTCACGTCGGTAGTGCAATGGGTGGGGTTCGAACCGGCAACCATATGATCGCAAGTCCGACGCCCTAGGTATTAGGCTACCGACGCTTAAATCAAATTAAATCAAATAAATTGTAAACCTATTTTAATTTAATCTTTATGCCTGTGTCTATGAGTTACACCTTTTGCACCTTATACAATCTTTTTTATAATAAACTAGACTCGGAAACATAAACTTAGATGGTTGCTAAGTTTTGAAATAAAGAACTTAATAATGTCATAGATGTAAAGGGTTAACATTCCAATAATGCCAAATTAAATATTATCTTTAATTATTAAAAAATCAACCTATACACACTCACTAAACACGTCTGCAAAGTCGTAATTTTTCGCTGATTCTGGACATAAATATTAAACGTGCTCGAATCGCATTAATTATCAAGACACAGTCAACAATCTCGGTTTCTGCTCAGTTTTAAAACTGCTCAATTTTCACCCTTATTATTAAGATTATAATGATGAGAGACGTCAAAATACTTCAAAAGGTGAGGAAATCTTTCTAGCCTAAGCTTTTCCTAGGAATGTTGAGGTCGCTTGTCAGTATTACTAACGGAACGACTGCCATCAGATCTCTGCACCCAGTTTCTGGGAAATACCGATATTTTAAGGATAAACTAGTTACAGTTTGTTCGAAATAAGTAAGCCGATCAGAAGTTAGCCGTTTCGGACTACCGCGGTGATAAAATCGTTTAATTAAGTGTTTTTATACATAAATATCGAAATTAGTAAACAAAATAATTCGAAATTTGAAACATATACGACTCTAATTATCTTTACACCGACACTGTCTATTAAAATTTACCACTTCTAAACCACTTGCAGACAACTTGCGATCGGATTACTTATTTCGAACAAACTGTACTCGGTTTTCGGATTTCTGTCGACCACTAACAATTGAAAAACAAATTTCAATGACTATTATACGAGTAAATTTATTTACACATAACATAACATAACATACCATCACGCCTGTATTCCCCGAAGGGTTAGGCAGAGGTGTACTAATGTACACCCACATTTCGCCGGTATGTTTAGGTTCCATGTAATAGGGGGCGAGCCTATTGCCATTAACCGGGCACGAATCCAGACTCCGAGCTGCTACTGAGAATTTCATAGAAAAACTCAATAACACTGCTCGATCTGGGGATCGAACCCAGGACCTCTAGCGTGGCAGTCGCGCTTGGGACCACTAGACTAACGAGGCAGTCGTAAATTTATTTGCAATTGTATAAAAATAAAACGAAATACGTAAGTTCGTCATTAATATATATAGTAGCGAATTTTCCTCAATTTGCGTCACCAGAAGAATGCCAAATGATACTAACGACTTTTTATCAAATTTCGTGAGCTTGTAAACGGGCTCGTAAATTGAAAATCAATGTTTTCCGCAACGGTTCGGAGAGTCAAATGTACGAGTACACGTTGAGGGTACTTTATGTCCTTGGTAGGTTAATCATTACATTGTTTGTGGTAAAATTATTTTTGTTTTAAAAATAAAAACGATGATAAAGGCGGAATACGAACGTTGTTTTATTTGTTAAGCTGTTAATACGGAGTGTATTAACAGCTTAAGAAATAAAACAACGCTACTATCGCTACTATCAGATGGGATAGAAATATACCTTTCGACACGGTAGATATATAACAATAACGTATCTATTTTCAATCACTATTTTTATGATATATCCTTTTCTATTTATCATGCCTAGGCCGCTTTCACCATGTTACAATATGCGCTACTCCGAATAAATTAAAAATTAGAACTGAATTTGTATGGAATAAACTGCCAAGTAATTTAAGGGAACCCAAATAGATATCTAAACATACAATCTTTTCATTTTTATGATTTCTATATAATTATATATTCTAAACCATTTTAAAATTGAAATAGTTTTTTAAATTTAAATTTTTACTGTGTCTTGGCACATTAGCAAATACTAGTACCCAGCAGCAGCTAAACAGCTACGAGTAGGTACCTACTTTACAATAAAAAAGGGTATGTTGTTAAGGGTTAATAGTATTTTGTTTACATTTTGCTTCCAAGGAGTCCAACATTCATTCTCTAAAAAAAGTTGAATACCTCTGACACCCGTTACAGAAGCACGGATTTTCAACAATTTCGGTTAAACAAAAGTCCCGGCGGGAAAAACTTTAAGTAAAAAATAAAAGCGTGATAAATGAGCGTGTCTACACACTGTGAATGTCTCAAACGGGATAAAATGTCCCAAGTGAAGGCTAGTAATGATTATCGTTTCGCCGAAATTGTGCCACTTGTTACTTTGACACGGAATTAGATTCTGGATCTAGCTAAAAGTTGAAGCGCGTTTTCATGCTGATAATAATTCAAATTGAAATTCCGCGTCAGCCAATAGCAATGAATGCGGAATATGAATTACTGCTAAGTACTATGTTTTGGAGTCGATTGGCACTGTTATTGTTTTGCCTGAATTTTTTTTAATGAGTCTAAAAGGAGGTTTTGTAGATAGGTTTATATATCCTAAATCTATCTAACAAAAACTGTTAGCATTTAACATTTTTGTGTATGGTCTCGTATAAATTTTCAGTTTAACGTCATATTTACGTAGGCATGTCGTTTTTTTTGTTTTAATTTATTCTAAACTAGCTTCCCGCCCACGGCTTCGCCCGCGTAGTTTCTCGGCTTTTCTGTACTAAAATATGTATGTATTATACATATAAACCTTCCTCTTGAATCACTCTATCTATTAAAAAAAACCGCATCAAAATCCGTTGCGTAGTTTCAAAGATTTAAGCATACAAAGGGACATAGGGACAGAGAAAGCGACTTTGTTTTATACTATGTAGTGATGATGATGCGCTTGATTCCAATTATATTTGACATAAAGAAATAGGTATACTTGAAATTTAATAATTTTAGTCTCGACTTATAACATAAAAACAAATACTTGGTAACGATATGGTTGTTTTGTCACGAAAAATCTTTTGACAGGCTTGGAAAACTTAAAAGAATTGAAATTAATGACAAAAATGCGAGGAAGCTAAAATTAGAAACAGGGCTTTCAAAACTTTGGTATAATTATATTAGGCAAGCTTAAGGTGATTACGGAGATTATACCAACTTTACAGGCAAGTTGCGTTATTGTTTATGCGGGCACAGCCCTGATAAATGAAAAGGGTAGAAAGGCCCATGCGTGACCACAAACGAAATTAGAAAACACGTGAGCGAAATAATGCAATCACTGTATGGGAATTAAACTTTTAACACTCAATTCCATACAAAAAAATATGAGATTAATGATGAATTGAGGATTACAAATGCATAAATGAGGATTGAAAATGCAGAAATGAGAATTTGAAATGTAGAAATGGGAAATTGAAATGCAAAATTGAGGATTTGAAATGCAAAAATGAGGATTTGAAATACAATAAAGGAGTTTTATATGTAAAATTCAGTATTTCTAAAGTAGAAATAGGCACTTGATTTAATCAAAAGTAACTAAATAAAACGTTTTGTAAGTAGATATATATAGCTGATCAATTACTATAAAACTTAATCAAGTAAATTCCGAATAATTTAATAATTTCGTTTCATGTAAAAAAATATCTGTTCAAAGCCTAATAAAGCCTTTGTCATGTAAAATCACTATCATTTGGTTCAGGAATTAATAAAACAAGATAAGCCTGACACCCACGTCTCAACGCATTATGAATATAATTAACTTTACGTTGACAATGCCTATGCCTAACTCCCAGTGCTAATATTATTTCTCACTTTAATAAAGTCTTTGGGCATATTAATTAATGCCAAGACTTTTGGGTAGCCGCCAAGTTTATTTTTTTATATACCATCTTAATTTTTTTATGTAAACGGTGATATTCTAGTGATATAGGTAAGCAGTGGACTGCCAACTCGAATACCAGGCACGCACATCTAGACTAGTACCTAATAAAACAAAATATCACTCGTATTAAAGCGGTGAAGGAAAATAGCTTGAGGCCTGCCAACCCACAGTAGGCTAGCGTGGTGAATTACGGCCTAGCACTAGAAATTAGGTTGCAATTTATCTTATGACAGAATAGTGTATAATACTAAAAGTAAACGAGAAGGTAATGAATACGAGAATAATAATTAGAAAATTATACGAGGGAGTTTTGTTAATGATAACTTTGGAACAGCAATTATCTAAAAGATTAAACATTAATAACAATCTATTTGTTAAACAAAATAATTGTATGAAGATTCTTAAATCAAGAGAATATTACACTATTAATAATATTTTGCTGTGTAAATATACATTTTAATTTACTACTTAGCTCACTGGATCTGATAAGTTACGAAATATTAAATAATAATTTGAATTTATTAATGGACTTTACCTGAAATATAATTTGAATCCGTTTTATTTTAAAGGAGCTTAATTTTTTTTGGGTACTGGATTACGGAACAATTTTTATTTACGTTGTTTAACGTATTGAATATGTTCGTTTGAACATAAAAAATACATTTTATTTGCTGCAGCTTTCACTATTCACACCTTATTACAATTATTTTATTATGCTACATTTTGGAAGTAGGTACCTAAATGTGTATGTTTATTTATAATACTAGGCGCTGCCCGCGGTTTTTCTCACGCCCCAAAAGATTTACTTCTAGACGGTGTTTCAAGGTAAATCGCACCACCATATTTTAAGTTGGAGCTCCAAAAATACAACAGTGAAACCTCATTCAATTTCGTGCAGTAGTTCTTTCGAGATGCGTGTATAAACATACAGACCAACGAAAATTCTAAAAAAAAAGTTTTTGGCATCTGTTTCTCTAGTAAACTATTAGTTTTCTTCGGTATATGGGTCTGTAACAATTTTATTATATTATAGAAGATTTATTGTTGGCATTTTCTTATTATGTTCCTACAGATATATTTTACCCCACATTTTCTTCAACTGATATTTCATATTACACTAGAATCTAGGCAGTTTTAATCCCCTAGACAAGTGTCAGCTTTTGCTACTCGTGTAGCGTCTATAGGCTTTGACAGATACCAAGTGAGCTTCGTCTTCAAGATATTTAAGTGCTCACGCAAAATGCCACAAAATATTTAATTACAGTTACATTACATATATAATTATAAATAGCACGGTTAATTTTTTTACAGTATTTAATATTTTCTAGGTTTTGTGTTATTCATGATGTTCAAATATAAAATGGTTTGAAATATTATAAAGGTGTTAGAATTAACTTTTCGCAATATCAAGGGTTTTATTTTGGTAGATTTTATTGATAAAATTCATAAAAAGTCGTTTCGACTAAAAAGTCTACATAGAATGGAATCGTGCCAAAATCATATATCAAATGGTACCTACTTAAAGGGTACATGTATACATATAAGAATTTGTTATATTGGAAGGTAAGGTCAACTCCATTCCTTTTTTGTTGACAAAATATAATTGTACTTGAAACTCGACCGAATTTGTTAGAAATTATTTTCTTTTCCTACTTTACGAGATTGGAAGTGTACCTACTTGGCTTTTATATTTTTTGAGTACTGCATGCTTGCGAACGTCTGAATTCGGTCAATCACCAGAATTGGATTGGTAAAAATAAAATTAGGGATGTAAAAAGATTACATTTCTTTACTAATCATTCTTCATGGAGTATGATCTTGTGTGTTCCTAAAGTATGTAAGGTTTCGATCAGTTAAAAATGGTCAATAATCCATAAACGACCGCATTTGACCTATTTTGAATTAAGTAAGATAGACATTATACCTCATCATCAACCTATATATTGCCCACTGTTGGGCATGGGTCTCCTCTCGGAATCAAAGGGCTAATAGTCCACTACGCTAGCTTACTTCGACAAAATCTTATAGGCATGCAGGTTACCTCACGATGTTTTCCTTTACCGTTTATGATCGTGATAATTAATTATTAATTCACACATGACTTCGAAAAGTCATGTGTGAATTAATAATTAATTATGGAGGTGAGAAGAGGTGCGTGCCCTGGATTCGATCTCGAGACCTTTGACTTAGCAGTCCAATGGTCATATCACCAGTCTATCACTGCATTTTATACCTATTGTAGAGCTATGTTTTATTTGTCCCCGATTTTAATCGGAGCACTGTTTTTCTATAGTAAAAAAAAGTTCGCGGCCAAATCTCCATTGTGACGATAACAATAGTTTTCCGTAGTTCGAAGAAAATTATCGTTCAAACGGTCAGCTTTTGTGCTATATTTGACTTAATTTAAAGTTCATGTCGACTCACTGACACGATAATTGCAGGTCCGAACATTAGAAATTGACATGACTATACAACGTGTAACATAATAAACGCAACATCTGAAACTATCTTATTTAGAATCGACTATTGAATCGATTACAGTAGTGGCAGTTGTGGCCCCTGACTCATCATTTACTCGATTAATAAAAAAACTAAATGTTTTGTCAAAGGAGTAACACTTAATTCAAACGCAATATTAAATTTGCAGTCCGCAGACGCCAACAATAATAATCATCGATTTTAATTCGACCAATGATGAATCAGATCATAATTTTAGGCATTATAATCACTACATAGTACTCGTATAAAACAAAGTCGCTTCTCGCAGTCTGTCTGTTCCTATGTATGCTTAGATCTTTAAAACTACGCAACGGATTTTAATGCGGTTTTTTTAATAGATAGAGTGATTTAAGAGAAAGGTTTATATATATAATGCAGATTTTATACACATATCATAGTACAGAAAAGTCGAGAAAACACGCGGGCGAAGCCGTGGGTGGAAAGCTAATTATTGATAAAAACTACTGTATGTATTCAAGTATATTCTTCTAGCTTATAGGTCTCAAGTTCGAATAAAAGGCTAAACTAATGAATGAATTGAATTCCCAAAATAATGTGCGTATTTATGTGAAGGGAAACATCCATATGCCTGATAGACTTTCTTGACCTTAGGCTAGGGCGGGGGACTATAGTCTAATCCCTCTTACTCTGAGAGGAGACCTGTGCTCAGCAGTGTGATAGTGAATGGATTGACGATGTTGATGTTTAAAATGATTAACTATCTTAGAAATTAAACTACAATCATCTCAATGCGAAATTCAATGGTCTTCCCTAGACGAATATTGGAAATACCTACACCGAAGGATGTATTTCCACTTCCATGATTTTATAGTAAACTGTTCCAAGTACAGACTGAATATGTAATCACTTAGCTATATAACGGAGAATTTAATGCCCGATAAAAATTATTTCAGTAGCTCCGTTATACTACGAATCCAAATCAATCTATTGTATTATTCATGTTGTTCCAGGAATGGTTAAGTGTTTTGACGTATTTCTTTCTATATGTACCTGGTTCCTAGAAATACTTAATTATTCAGTTGCCGATACTTTCATCGACCTAGACTTTTCCCAACTATGTTACGTTTGGTTCATAGTCTACACAAATGCGGCAGAATATCAGCAGGTATTTTATATGAAACGACTGCCATCAGAGCTTCGACACCTAATTTCTGATTGTATCGATCATATTTTTTTAATTTATTTATTTCCAAACACTATCTTTACAGGATAACCCCAATACAATAGTGTTTTGCAAATCTACACTTTAAAAATAAAATAGAAAATAATACAAAGGAATAAGATAAATAATACTAATATTTAAATATAACTAACAAAATTCAGCTAAACTCTTGCGAATTCACTCAGATTGCATGAAAATATGTTAATTCTCTAATGCACTTCGTTTAATACGCATATTGTATGGGTGATAAGCAGCACATATTATATGCAGTGTAGGACCATTCGATTACCAAATCATGGGTCTCGAATTCGAATCTCTGACTCTCAAAAGCAAGCACCTCTGAGTTTTCATTATCATGTGTGTGTTAATATTAATAATCCCTTGCTTAAAACGGTAACGGAAAACATCAAGAGGAAACCTGTATTCCTGAGACATTTTCTCGACGGCGTGTGAAGGCTGTCAACCAGCAGTAGGCTAGCGTAGTGGACTATAGAAGGAGAGAGAACAGACCCGTGCCTAGCATTCGAACAGTAAATGGGTTGATAATTATCATTTTTTACAGGATAAACTTGCTGTCGGGTTTTTCGGGATTCCTACCAGCGACTAGCGATTTTTATATTTTCTTTAATTAATTTTTTCGGTATATTGCATTATTTTGCAAATGTATGAGGTAAAGAGGAGCTAGAAACTACAGAAAGTCACTTGCTTCAAAATATGCATACCTACTTCTTTTGTCCAACAGTGATAGGTACAGTGGCCAGCAAATCAAGTTACCACGAAGTGACAAATTTTAAACTTATACTTTGTCCATTATGAGAACCGTTTTTTGACAGATGGAACTAGTGATTGCAGGAACGTAACAATGCGATTATCGACCCGATTATTGACACTTTGATTACTGTCTAGTATTGATTATCGATTGTTAGGTTATCGAATTGAAAATGGTGCAACGACGACCAATAATAAATAAATAAGTATAATATTCATCTGATTGTATTAATTTTTGTATAATATTCATTTTCCATACATTTATTTTCAAAAAGATTGTTTAATTTATATTTTAGTGATATTAGAGTGGATGCCATTTTCCGATACTGATTTAATGTCATTGTTCAAAATGATTGCAGCGAATACATTCGATTGCATCACTAGACACGGTAGAATGTGGTAGAATGTAACCAAATTTAATACGCTTATCAATTATATTTTTTTTGGAAAATCCGTTACATTAATGTTATTATCATGTCTGCAAGGAATCATAATTAAGATAATTGAATAACTTATGGTAGATAATACATTTATTTTGTTACGCATTTCAAAGTTAACTTTTACGTAATCTGGAACAGCTACGTTTTAAGGCAGTCTAAGGCATCTGTCAAAAAACGGTTCACATAATGGACAAAGTATAATCATCAACATTTTTGTATAGCCTGATCTGCTGGCGACTGTACATCTTGTCATTGCCAGTTTCGAATATTACGCACCTAATATCTAAGAATTCACCAATAAGATTGTTTTGTGTCTTTATAGGCATAAGTTTACTCCTCCCGGTGTTGCTTTTGACATGCGCTTATTACATACATACATACACGCCTTTTTCCCAGAGGGGTAGGCAGAAACTATGGACTGCCACTTGCTACGACTCTCGCATATCTCTTTCGCTTCCTCCACATTAATATATCTTTTCATACACACGCGCCGGTTGCGAGTACTACGCACCTGACCTTTTTGGAGCTTTTTAAGAAAAAAGTTTTTTTTTAAAAAAGGCAGTAATTATCGCTTCATTGGTATTAGAATGGTTGAAATCCGTTGCTGAGTTGGTCTGAGTGGGTAAGCAATTTGGTGGCGTATTACCAAATATTCTGCGTTAAATTACATTGGCCATAAACTCGTGGTACTACTAATGCGTTATAATCTTAAGATCTAGTTGATAAGCCACATTTGCGCAGTAATTTCACTTGATATGTGTACATAAGTAATGTGTCTTGAAACCTAACGCAATAATATTAGCACATTATTGCTTAGCGACGAATCCAATCCTACAACTTCAACATCTTGTGATGTTGGTGGTATTGTATGTTAGATGTAAATCAGTTAACCCTGATTAGATAAAATATTAGTATCTACGAAATATCTTTCCGATAAACGTAATGCGAAAAAAAACACTAATTAATATATTAATAATTTATTAATTATACTGGTTTCTAACACTTACGCGAATATTAGACATTGAAATAAAACTACTTTTTACGGATTTTATCAATATAATGCGATAAAATCCGTAAAAAGTAGAAAATTTATATTATTCAAAGATTTTTAATATCAATTCAGTACGATAGATGTTTTGATGTCTTGCTAATGTTTTGATAATTTTAAAATAAATTTTGGACACTAATCTTTCCTACTGAATATTTCAATTTTTAATTTTCATTGCCGATGCAAAATTCAATTAATTTACGGATTAAAATATATTGTGCTAGACTAAAATAACAGTTTTGTGCGTTAGTCATTAAAATTCAGGTCCAACATCGGGTTAATTAAGTTAAATGCAAACGTGATATTGACAGCGTACATGTATTTGCATGGTTAAACTGCAGCATTTACTTTATCAGATAAACATAAATTTAAGATGTGGATTATTTTTTATTTGATCCTCCCTTAATTTTTTCTCACAGCCTTAAAAATAAATTTAAAAAATATTATATCGGAATAAGGTAAATATTATATATAGGTATATGTTATTTAGCTTGTAAATTTCTTAAGTGTGCGACCCATCTTTTGAAATAATATAATTTGTAAAGTAACCCTAACTTAAAGAAATAAAAACTTATTTTATAAAATATGTTATCATAATCAATCCAATTTAACTTTCAACAGCTACTTTTTCGTCATAAAAGACAGAAATTTTTCCCTCACACTCAATTCAATTTGTTAATAAATTAGATTTACCTGCAAACTGCTTAATTCGTCCAAGCTTCCAAAACTTCGCAGCGAACTGAAAGAAAGTTTTATCACACGAATTCCTTCTAAAACGTCACTTATACACTCACACAGAAATTCGCGAAAATAGAATAAATATTTATTCAATTATTTAGTTACATAAGTTCGTATTCTTTAAATTTTTCGGATAATGTTTATTCGAACTTGAACTTTGGTTCGCACTCAACTGGTGGGCAGTCTGTTCGGCGCCCTACTGTCTACTGACGCTACGGAGGGCGGGCGCGGACTTCGAATTGCCAAAGTTTCAGCTGCATCGTTCTACAATGACGTTGAGTTTAACTATTATTGCCGTGCCACTGATTGTGATGAGCAATTCTGACTACTTTGTATTGAGGTTCACGTGTATTCGACCCGTTAATGCGCTTCGCAAAAGGATTAATTAAACTGTCGTTTTCGCTATGATAGTGAGCAATTATTATATTCGTTCGTTAGCTTCGTCTGTCAGTTTGATAGTATTGAGAGCTTGGACGTTTTAATGGTGAGTTCGGTAACGAGTTTAATATCCTAGACTAAGCTTGTTAACGATTTGTTCCACAAATTATATTTCTAGTGATTCATTTTATATTACTATTCTTCCTGTTGCAGATATTTTTTTTTTAGCCTTAAATATGGGTGTATTAGAGATACCTAGGTATCTCTAATACACCCATATTTCTAATCTATGAGTATGTATTCTAATCTATGAGGTAAAATTAACTATATTATATAATAAAAGTAGTGCATAGTGCATGTTACTCAAAGAGTTGGGTAAGTAATTTTGAGGTCTACAATATGGTTAGTCTGAATTTGACAATTCGACTTTATCTGAGATTTATATTTACAAATAGTATAGGTTGATGCGTAAAAGCGTAATGAAGATATAAAATATAGTTTTGGCTCAGCGAATAATAATATTATAGCATTAATTGAAATTGATCAAATTAACCGTATCAGGCATACTTACTGATAAATTAAATATTTTGCAATTGACACTGACGGTTATGAAAATGAAGTCATGTCGAAAATAAAAGGAATTCACGTTCAAGTTTTTATATATTAATATACACGACACATAAAACTATAGAACAGAACGTTATCAAAATACCTGTCGCAATCTTTGTCGGAAGTGTGATATCTTTGTAAAAGCGTCTTCACAAACAATTAAAAAAAAAATCGAGAGATTATTTCAGCATCTGTCATATCCGACCTTTATTGTGACGGGCAAAGCAGCCGTGTCGATCCGAATAAGTTTAAATGAAAAGTTCACTTTATTTCAGAGTTGCAAAGTCGTCTTTTCAATGCTCGTTATTGCCACCAATAGAGACTCTGATACCCATTCTTGCTATACTAGAAAAATAATCGCCTATTATTTTGTACAAATGTTCCCGGGAACACCGGAACTGCTTACGTTGAGTATTCTTATCTAGCTCCGACGATACGAAAGTTTATATATGAACGTGAACGGAATTGTGAATAGGATATACCTACGACATATTATATAACACAGATGCAAAAGAATTTGCTATTAGTAAGCATGTTACATATATTTTGGACATTGAAACTGCTGACATCGATCACCTCACTTCCCACGGATTGCAACAGCGACCGACACGAGGCGCCGACTCAGCATAACGTGCGATTAACGTCATCGTTCATATTTCTATACCCATTTCCCACACTCATTGTTCTAACATCGAACAGTAGGCACTAACTCTAGAATTAGGAATTAATGTAATTATCTTTAATTCTAAAATATAGTTTTATTTTAATTAAATTTTGGTTTTTTTTCGATCCTCCGGCAGTAGCCTACGTAATTGGCGCAGTCGGTAGGATACTCGAGATAGATCGATTCGTGTCGCGTGAAGATTTCCCCTAAAATCGGACCGAAGTCCCGCGTGGCTGACCGATTTCGAGTATCCAGAATCTACGAGTGCTACGAGCAGGAGGTGTATCCAGCCATCGATACGCAGAAAGGACCAAAATGTATATGTGAGTACCTTAGAATCGTTCTGTGGTTGCTCTCCCTTAATTCCCTAAGTTTTCCTGGTAATTGTCCAAAATTTTCCATCCAAGGAAATCCAGTACCCCTAGGTTAGATAGCGTTAGTAGTAGAAATAGATCGCAAGACGCAAATAGAGATTTTAGTTCTTTAAAAATGTCGGAAGTAGAAATAGTGTACAAGGCCCTTCGTTTAGTTCCCGAATTTGACGGAAACCCAAATGTCTTGACACGTTTTATTAAATTGTGCGATCAGCTAGTTAGAGAATACGTCAGTAGAGAGCCGGGACATGAATTACGTAACCTTGCATTGTTAAATGGAATACTTAATAAAGTAACAGGACCCGCAGCTCGCTTAATTAATTCTAATGGGATACCCGAAAATTGGGAAGGTATTAAAAATGCTCTAATTAATAGTTTCGCTGACCAACGTGATGAAACCTCTTTATATAATGATTTAGCCCTTCTAACTCAAGGATCATCATCACCCCAAGAATTTTATGAAAAGTGCCAAAGCCTTTTTAGTACTATAATGACATATATAAGTTTGCACGAGACCTTGGAAAGTACAATAGAATCTAAACGTATGTTATATAAAAAGTTAACACTTCAGTCATTCCTACGCGGACTAAAAGAACCATTAGGGTCGCGCATAAGGTGTATGCGGCCGGAAACTATAGAGAAAGCACTTGAATTTGTTCACGAGGAAGTTAATACTTTATACTTACAACAACGCAATGAGAATTTTACAGATAAGAAAAATTATGTTCCTCATGCACAAATTAGTCATTCCTATAAATTCCCATCCATGCAGGTAAGTCCTTCACGCATGCCTATGCTTAACATGCCAGGTCCTTCACGTCAATTTGGACAATCGCAGTTACCTCAAAGGATGCCCCTTTGGAGGCCTTCACCAGCCCCACAATATAGAGGCCCTAGCCGTACCCAGCAAGTATTTGGCTCACCTTTGCCTAATTATAGACCTAATAGTAATGTGTTTAAATTACCGCAGCGAGATCCGCAGTTTAATGCGAATAACACCGTGAAGCCGATGAGCGGAGTAAGTCACTATGTGCCCAAGGCCATGCCAATTCGTGGCCATGATTGGTCAAAATCTGGTAACCCACCACCAAATAATTATTTTAAATCTAGAGAGTTACATTTTAATGAATTTTATGACGAACCAAATTTTGACAACCCTGAGTGTTACTACGATCCGTTCGACTCGGATTACACTGATTATCCATATGAGTACTACAATTGTGAACCGAATTATTATGAACCTTATTTAAATACCGTTGTAGAGGAATGTCCTGAAGAAGTCTCCACACCTTCATCTGATAAGGAAAATTTTCAGAAAAGCCCCAATTTAGAAAAGTTAAAATAGAAGTTAATTTACAGACACAACGTCAGTTGCCATATATTACTATTTCAGACCCACCTCTTAAATTTTTAATTGATACTGGTGCCAATACCTCAATTATTTGTCCTGATGCCGTTAGAGAATATTTTTCTCACATACAGTGTACTTATGACCCTTTCGAAATTAGCAATTATCATGGTACGAGTCGTCATGAGTATTCTATTACATTGCCGTGTTTCCGAGAATTCTGCGAGAACGATAACATAAAGTTATTCATTTATAAATTTCATAATTATTTTGACGGCCTTATAGGTAATGATTTATTAGAAAAATGGGAATCAAAAATAGATTTAAAGAATAAAATATTAATAACTAAATTTGCTAGGAATTCTATACATATGTTTAGCTCACAAAACTGTAACTACTACGAGGACATAATACCAGCTGAATCTTCCAAAATTATCAAGGTCCCTATCAATTTTCAGGACGGACAAGCATTTATTCCTGAACAAATAATTTCGAATTGTATTATAGGTGAATGTCTAACGCATATTAAAAATAGTCGAGGTTATTTGGAAGTTACTAATTCATCTCAGAACGACGTAGTGTTCTCGATGGATCGCCCTGTGAGCGCAGAATTATTTAACGTAGAGTGCACGCGCACTGAACAACGCATATCGCCGTCGCGTGTTAACGAAGTTTTATCGCGTTTACGGACCGATCATTTGAATCCTGAGGAACGCATTAACTTAGAGACGTTATGTGCTAGATACGCAGATGTATTTTATATAGAGGGAGAACCTCTAACTTTCACTAACAAGGTAAAGCATTGTATTCGAACTGTTGACGAAATTCCTATTTATACTAAGAGTTATCGATATCCCTACATACACAGACAAGAGGTTCAAGATCAGATTGCAAAAATGTTACAACAAGGCATAATTCGACCTTCGGAGTCTGCCTGGAGCTCGCCCATTTGGGTAGTTCCAAAGAAAAATGATGCCTCTGGAAAACAAAAGTGGCGTTTAGTTGTAGACTTTAGAAAACTTAATGAAAAGACAATCGATGATAAATATCCTATTCCCAATATCTCAGATATTTTAGATAAACTTGGAAACTGTAATTACTTCACGACCTTGGACCTTGCAAGTGGATTTTATCAGTGTCAAATGTCTGAAAATGATATTCCTAAGAGATGGCACAGCATTAAGTGTAGTACAAGCTTTATTACAGTTTTTCACGCATCACGGCGTACCGTTAACTATTGTTACAGACCAAGGTCCAGAATTTACTAATCAAGTATTTTTAGAGTTTACAAGGCTTCATAAAATTCAGCATCATAAAGTCCTTGCTCATTCCCCAAATGATAATGGAATAGTAGAACGATTTCACTCAACGATCCTTGAACACTTAAGAATATTAAAATTAGAACACCGCAGTGAGTCAGTTGTCAATCTTATGCCATACGCCGTATTAGGTTACAATAATTCTATTCATAGCTTCACAAAGTGCAGGCCCATTGAATTAATAACCGGTCACTTCGATCCAAGAGACCCGTTAGATATTAAATTAACAGAACATTTACTTCAACAATACGTACAGGATCATAGGAATAAATTAACTAAAGTATATGAAATTATTAATGAATCATCCCTTCATGAACGTACACAGCTTACTGAAAATAGAAATAAAGATCGCGAATCAGAACAGGAACTGTTACCTGACCAGCAAGTCTTCATACGGAACCCATTAGCTAGTCGTCAAAAATTAGCACCGCGCTATACGCAGGACACTGTCCTTGCCGACCTACCTATACACATTTATACTCGAAAGAAACGAGGCCCTGTAGCTAAGTCACGTTTAAAGAGAGCCCCTAAAAACCCTTTGTTGTTACAGGATACCTCCAATATTGCTACTACTTCAACTGACGAGCGCGCAAGATGTAACGATTGATTCGTTACAAGACGGTCCAGGCCTGCTACCTTTCAAACTAGGACAAGCTAAAATTGTATCTCACTACCACTCCTTTTTACAATATGTCCATCTCAAGGACATTAACTCTCAAATCCAATCAGTTAAATTGCAGTTATCAGACTTAAAACCTTTGTTAAATAATAAAACGTTATCTCTATATGACCCCCATATTGGTTACTTGAATTATAAAATTAATACTCTATCCGATAGATTAGAGACATTTGAACCGCACCGTAGTAAAAGAGGACTTATAGACGGTTTAGGTTCAGTGATTAAAAGTATATCAGGTAACTTAGATTACACGGACGCGTTAAAATACGATAACGCTATTCGAACATTACAAAGTAATGAAAATACATTAGAGTCCGAATTTAATAATCATGTTAGTTTGACAAAGGAATGGATGTCCCAACATTCCCATATTTTAGATAGTATATTAGATAATCAAAATAAAATTTCTACAGCATTAAATTCTATCATGGATAGCGAAGCTACCAGAGATATGGAGTTAGTTAAGTATGCCCATCTGGCCCAAAACTTGCTAATACTAGGTGATAACATAGATAGCCTTTCTGACGAAATATATAAGTTAGAAAACGCGCTCGCATTCATACGTGCATCGGGCACCTGTAATGCTATACTTAGTTTTATATTACTGTACAAACGACTACGAATGAAACGCCCTGCGAAACAGCAAAATCACGTTCCCGATTCTAATGAAACACAAGATGTGAATGCTGAAAAACCTGATGATACGAAGATACATCCCATGCAGATAAGGATTGATCCCAACAACATCTCAGCAACTCTTTCGAAGATTTCTCTCAAATAGTTGCTGATCTACGGGGGGAGGTGTTACATATATTTTGGACATTGAAACTGCTGACATCGATCAGCTCACTTCCCACGGATTGCAACAGCGACCGACACGAGGCGCCGACTCAGCATAACGTGCGATTAACGTCATCGTTCATATTTCTATACCCATTTCCCACACTCATTGTTCTAACATCGAACAGTAGGCACTAACTCTAGAATTAGGAATTAATGTAATTATCTTTAATTCTAAAATATAGTTTTATTTTAATTAAATTTTGGTTTTTTTTCGATCCTCCGGCAGTAGCCTACGTAATTAGCATGTAGCACGCGCTTGAGTACCTACATTAATGAATGTGTGCATGTGTGCGTATATATATGCGCGTGTGTGAGTGTAGGTATGTTCCTATGTGTAGCAGTATTTTAATTCTTTTGGGGGCCAATGTATGTTGTTTCGTTTCGTTCGTCGATTTGAATGTCGAAGCGTAAATTCTGTTAATACAAATAATTATGCCTACATATGATTCCGTTTCGTTGTAAATGTTAACATTCTGTGATTTTCTGATGAAATAATATTGTGATATTATCATAACAATATATCAGATTGTTCATTTAAGACGTTTATGAATTTAGGAGACTACCATTCGACATTTTGAGACTAGATTGGAAACGGCTATCATTTAAGGGATATTCAGTTGCTAGGGACCTATCATAATCATAATAGTTAATTATATAGCTATTTAGATAAAACCATACATTAAAATTATATTTGTCGTTACATTGCAATATAATTTATTTTAATAAACTTTTAATTATGATGTGAAATAAGGCACGTTTAAAAAATTCGCACTTAATTTGGCAACACTATTTTAAATTTATAAGACAGAATCGGATAAATAGATTTAAGACCTTAATTGTAAGTTTTCGATCAATTTGGAGCAATTAAAAAAAACACAAAATCATAGAACTTAAATATTATCTGCTCAAGCTATTGACAGAACTACAAACGAATAACTGTTACTCATAAATTATAAACATTTCTGAAACAACGTACATTCCACAATCAAGATATAAAGGCTGGTCGTAATTGTGTGTGAATTAACTTGTAAACCTTCCATACCATGGGCATAAGCTTTGTTAATTCTCTGTAGTCAATAAACTGTCGCTATCGGCTAATTATTCAATCCGATGTTAATATTATGCGCATACTCAATGTTCTAGCGTAAGTTGGCTTGACTGAACGTGTGCGTACGGTCAGAATTAATCGCAGGGGCAATTTTATAAATTGAACGTAATAAACGGCTACTTAGAAAGGTCTGTAAGAACATACATAGTATGTATGTATGTTCACGCCTGTATTCCCCGAAGGGTTAGGCAGAGGTGCACTTAATGAACACCCACAGTTCGCCGGTATGTTTAGGTCCCATGTAAAAGGGGGCGAAGGGCACCGGGCACAAATCCAGACTCCGAGCTGTTACCGAGAATTTCAAAGAAAAACCCAATAACACTTTGCTCGACCTGGGCATCGAACCCGAGACCTCTAGCGTAGCAGTCGTGATTGGGACCACTAGACTAACGAGGCAGTCTTAGTAGAAGTCGAGGTAGTATATAGATAGACACTCATTGTCTCATTAATCTAGTGGTTGCAAACCTGAATACTGCGCTGGAGGTCCTGGGTTCGATTCACAGATCGAGCAAAGTGTAATTGGATTTTTCCAAGCAACTCCCAGGTCGAACCTCGAGATTCGCAGCTCGGAGTTCGGATTTTAGCCAAGTTAATGGCAAAAGACTCGTCATCTATATTATGGGACCTCAACATACCAATGAACTGAGGTGGTATAATATTTAGGACGCCGCTACGTAAACCTTCGGGAAATACAAGCGTGTAACAACTTTTGTACACCACATTTAAACGAATAAAGAACTTGAACTTGAACTTGAACTTGATGTTGTTTTTCTTGGTAGGTATTTTATTTTTACCCAAAGGCTAAAAGTTTTTAAAGGGTACAATAAAACAGTCAATCCGACCTTTGACTGGTTTTATCTAATGAAATTTAAGTACTCGTATATAGTTTATCAACCTTTTGGATCAAAGTGTGTGTGTCTACCTAACTATATGATCTCAAAAAAAAAATAAGCCCAAAGTGAGTGAATTGATATTTCAAAAACAAAAAAGGACTAATAACGTTGATAACTATGCCTACTCAATTAAAAACAATAAAGTATTAACTTTAGAATAATACATAAAAAGCGAAATACTACTTTCATTGGCAAAATCACATAACAAGAGAGACAACAGAAAGTAAAAGTTTTTATGTTTTTTGCTTATGTAGAAACAGCACGCAATCCGAATTAAAATCTTCCGGGAGTAAACCCTCTATAATAATGATTACCCCGTAACCACACAATAATAGATAGATCGATAGATTATTCTTTATTGTACACCAAAAGAAAAATTAGAACGGAAACCAAGTTACATAATAACATACCATCACGCCTGTATTCCCCGAAGGGTTAGGCAGAGGTGTATTTAATGTACACCCACAGTTCGCGGCTATGTTTAGGTCTCATGTAATAGGGGGCCAGCCTATTGCCATTGACCGGGCACAAATCCAGACTCCGAGCTGCTACTGAGAATTTCATAGAAAAACTCAATAACACTTTGCTCGACCTGGGGATTGAACCCAAGACCTCTAGCGTAGCAGTCGCGGTTCGGACCACTAGACCAACGAGGCAGTCAAATAATATAGGTACAATAATGTTGACTTCTTCGCTAGAGGTCTTGGGTTCGATCCCCAGGTCGAGCAAAGTGTTATTGGGGTATTTTTGTGAAATTTTCAGTAGCAGCTCGAAATTTTCAGTAGCAGCTCGGACTCTGGATTTGTGCCCGGCTAATGGAAATAGGCTCGCCCCCTATTACATGGGACCTAAACATACCGGCGAAGTGTTGGTGTAAATTAGTACACCTCTGCCTAACTTTTCGGGGAATACAGGCGTGATGGTATGTTATGTTATGGTACAATAATGTTTACTTTTAAACTAACCATCTTACCTTACTAGTTCCTACATTTAAGACGATATGTTCAGGTGCAGAAATTATTCATGACTAAGCCCGAACGAGGAGAACTTCAGGCAAGAACAACACTAACAGTTACTATAGTAACAACTAGCCACTTTACGAAAACGCAGTTTGAAAATATTAGGTGCTTTTTTAGTTTTTTTATAGGTATGCAACATTAATATTATGTCAAATAAAGATTTTTTATAATAATATTTACCTATACGTTACATTTGCATAGCAAATTGTAATTTTTACGAGTAAGCATTGCGGGTTTAAAAAAACTCCACGGGAAACACAGTAGGTTTTTTTAAATATATATTGACTAAATATATAAAAAAATATAAATAAAACTCAGTTAAGACTATTAAAATATAAAAAATATATCCTTTACATCATTGATATAACATAACTGATAACGTACCTTTATCTCTATATCCCCGAAGGATTAAGTTCGAAATTTAATAAAACCTACTTTAACTAAAGTATTCTTCTGAACTCCTTCAAATAATATTAAAAGTAAATGATAAATTAAATTTATTTCTATAAATAGATCTTTTAAAGACACTTTTACAAGTCTATTTGACTTTAATTTTAATTCCAAAATAACTAGGAACATAATTATTATAATAATTCAGTAGTTAATTGAAGCTTGACATTTTCTTCCAGCAAACGTTTCAGGAGAATAGATATGCGCAGCTTTTAACAACATAATGTTTTGATTAAACAGCAGGACTGTTGGTAAGTTCTCTTCAAATATGCAACCTAGTTGGCGAATGTATGCTCCATTAACTCTTTGAAACTTTGTTATCATTTATGCACTAATGCACTCAGAAGGGTGACATACATTAAAATAGAAGGCACTGAATAATATAAATAGAGGGAATAAATTTATTGGCAAGGGATAAGTAAAAACTACGTTGATCGATACTTTCTAAAAGTTAAGCTGCATTTGCCGCGGGCAGCTTGTGGATGGGTGATCGAGATGCATCCACGCTTCGGAGAATATTAGGTTAAGCCATTGGCCTTAGTTGTCATTCAAACATTCATATTATATTAGGTATATTTACATAGGATAGGCAGAAACTAGAGAATGCCATGCTTTTGCTTTGTCCACATTCATACATACGAGTACATACACAATAACACACCTATCAGTTGCAAGTACGTAACATAACTATAGTTGAAGGATTTGAGTAAAAATAAACGGGACCTATGTTATTTTTACTTAAATACGCCTGTATTCTCCGAAGGATTAGGCAGAGGTGCACTAATGTACACCCACAAATCGCTGATATTCACGAATTCACACACCGAGTTGCTACTGAGAATTACATGGAAAAAAATAAGTAATAATATGTATATTATAATCAATAACGGTACAAACTTTGATAAGTATTGAATAGGTACCTAATCAATTATGCTAACTTTACCTTCTTAAAATCAATAAAAATACATAAAAAAAGATAATTATTATTGTTATTACTTCAAATACAAAATGGGTTTGCCAAGCAGCCACTTAAATTGTAAGTAAAATGATCACATAATGACTTGGCGTATTGACAATGGAACTTCAATCTTAATTTAGTTTTCTCCAACAGTCATAGACTTTCATTCTAAGTCACCCAAAGGGATTGAAGTAGCTCTTAGCCGTTACTTCAGTTGAAATATCATGTTCTTACTTAGCCTTAGAAATAACGAAAATTAATATAAAAATCGGCTGATAGGTCGGATTCCGTATATTTAGATCTTTAGATTATTGAAGATGAGTGCCTACGCACCAATTCTTCTTTTTGTGATAATTCAGCTTTGGTATTATTTATCATAATGCGTACAAGTGTATTTTTATGGTTGAAGATTTATAATTAAACGCGTAATTGAAAAAACGTTTACGCCTGTTTTTTTGGGGGGTTTTAATTTACCATTACCCAATATTAAAGATCTATTCTTTATTTTGTAACGTTATCGTTTATGAGTCTTTGGAGTACTATTATATCAATAAAAACCTTTTTGATTAGCTTATGTTTTTTTCTTCAATTAAGTATTAAGTTACAGTGTGTCCGCTTATTAAGTTGTGTAGTTCCCAGGATAAGTTTGAGCTACACGATAACTAATTCATGCGTACCGGCTGTTAGGACATGCCTATCTAAACCGGGATGACTGTGTTTTCAAATAAATTATTATTTGATACTACTATACTTATTCTTATTTTCAAAGTAAGCTCTAACAATTAATTTTATTTTCTAAAAAAAAGTGATGTTATGTAGGTATACTTTTTATTTGGATTGAGGGTATTGCGATTTTGACAAGGAACTCTATAATGGAACAAAAGCGTTGTATTCCCTAAAGGAGACCCTTTTTTCGGTCAACTATCCCCTCTAGTATCAAAGTTGACATCCAAACACACTTCCTGTAATTGTATCTGAGCTCTTTGTGATGTCAAATAAATCAAACGAGGCTAAAGGCTATTTAACATTCATTTTCTTTGAAATTTTATTGCTTTATTTTGGAAACTTTCGTATTTGAGTGAGATAAGGAAAATTTTGATGAATTCAACTTAATATTTCTCTAAGAATAAAGTTAGAACAAAAGTAAGAAGTACATTTATGTCAACTCAGTGATCATTATGAGAGTTCGAACAAGTTCTTAAGATGATAACGTGCGAGTGATATTGCTAAGATTGCCTCTTACAATCAGGTAGCACGATAATTAATCATCGTATAATTATAAAAAGAATGTAATCAATATATTTAAGGGTAAACTCATACTTTGTCGTGAGAAATTGGAAAAGGTATTATGTGAAATTTTATAGGTAAGTTAAAAAGTATGTCACGCAAGCTGCAGTTTCATTCATTTGTTTTACATAAACATTACCCAACTTTTTAACATTTTCTTTTTAACCCCCAACGCAAAAACGACGGGGTGTTATAAGTTTTTAACCCCCGACGCAAAAACGAGGAGTTGTTAGAAGTTTGACGTGTCTTTGTGTGTGTGTCTGTCTGTGGCATCGTAGCTCCCCAACGGATGGACCGATTTGGATTTAGTTTTTTCTGTTTGAAAGGTGAATTAGTCGGGAGTGTTTATAACTATGTTTGATGAAAATCGGTTGAGATAAAAAGCAATTGTCGGGGGTTTTTAAAATTTTAACTTTATATTTTAGTTAATAGCAAAAGTTTTAATGTTAGTTTCTTAAATTTTAAATATTTCTTACCCTCTTAGGCTGTTTTTTTGTCAGCGGAGAGCTAGAAGCTTCAATCTCTGAGTGCAACAGCTAGTATCACAGGAACGCCAATTAAGCTAATTTTACACAGTAGAAAAAGTATATAAATTAAAATTGATTCAAAAAGTTTTTACAACGAATCGCAGAACAAATCAGTATGGGTAAATTATACAACTTACTTTGGAAGATAAATAAGATTCTATTGAGTTTTATTTAACAAGCTTGATGCAGCGAACCGTTTACCTCGTCCACTCACTACCAAGTTCGATCTCTGCGTCAAGACAAATATTGGCATCGCTGATAGGTATTTGTTCCGATTCTAGTTTCCTATTTGTCCTGTATAATGACACTCCCAGGGATTTCAGTATGTTCTGAGCTTAAAGCATTTGTGGATTTTCTGCTGTTCAACTTTGACTTTTCAAAATCCTGGGTTGATCAGAAATTGTTTTACCTAATATTGTTGCTGCCAACAAGTTACGAAACTTCGATATGTACCTACGGAATTGGCAAATAAATATGTCAACCCTTTAATAATAGGTATATATTTGAAGTAGATTTCGCCCGCGGCTTTACTCGCCTTAGTATATACTTTGTCAATCAATTTTGGTTGAAGATCATCAATGTGAGGATTTCATCATGATGGAATCTGCACATCTGAGAACTCCATGGGCTTGGACCATGTTGAAGTAGCCAGTAAATCCTTCAAGTAAATTTTGTTTTTGTATGATGCCTCTGGAGGCATCATACAAAAACAAAATTTACACCCACAATTACTGCGGGAACCAACAATACCCAATTTTATCGAATGTCAAAAAATCACCTTGCAACCATAACAAAGCCTGTGTTAGCGCCATGGGAATACACTGAAATATCATAACTAGGTTTATAGAACAAACTCAGATCTAACGGACAGACAGAACTTTTAATTAGAATGAACACAAAATAACTAAAAAAAAACAGGTCAAATTGTTTGAGTTTCATTGATCACACTGTTTGAAAAATTGCAAAGCTTTTCGATATTTCTTAAATTTCATGCGACTGGAATATAACGTCAGGCAAGTTAACGTGAGTATTTTGTGGCAATAGACTCGCCCCCTATTCCATGACACCTAAATTAACCTATTTACTTGGACCTAATTACATTTATTAGTACATCTCTGCCTAACCCTTACGAAAATACAGTCGTGATGCTATAGTATATGAGATAATGTTCAAACACTAGCTTATACATCAATATAAATTGTACGCAATATTAATCGAGGCCCAGTTTCGATACTTGCACGGACACGCACATTAACAAATGTTAATGTAGCCTAGGTGCCAGAAATTGCAATATTGCGATCAAATCGACGAAAAAAAATGGAAATGACATTTACGAACGCTCGATTTGTCGAAAGCTAAAGTCATTTTCCACTCGGAAATCTCACTCGTTTTTCCCATCACGCAAAGCTATTCGTGAACAAAGTCTGCCGCGAACATATTGGCAAGATGATAATTTCGAGCGCTTTTTGCCAATAAGAACTTTTAAGGTTGAAAATCCTGAAGGCCTTCGTAAGACACCATAGAGGCTACATACATTTCATAATAAGCTTTTCTGCTACTTCCACGACAACTAAGAATGCTTTTATTTTCTGCTTGTCCATCTAGCTAGCTGACTGTGTGTCAGTTCTATTCTCAAATTTTTGTGCAAATCAAAAAGTTGTGACGTACTATACAATGCGACGGGGCGGCGGCGCGGGCGGTTCGGCTCACAGAACTCAACATGGCAAACTAACGAAGTGAAGGATGATAGAGGCTTAATTTTGTAACATGTTATGTTCGGGAAACATGGTTGTAGTACATACATGATACACTCACGTCTTTTGCCCATAGGGGTTGTAAAGTAATGTTACCTGTATTGCAGAAGATATACTTTTTTATTATAAATGTTTTAAACAGTGTTCCTAGAATCGATACCTAATGATACCCCACAGGGCCCATAATTTTTTAATTTTTAATTTATTTATTTAGGGATAATAAACAGCTACAACATAATACATAAAACAAATAGTAAGATTTAACACAAAAAAAAGTAAAGTTGCAGCCCACTACATTATCCACAGATTAGACATAAATTATAAATCTCAGGGTGCCACTAGATTAGCGATTACATTAATATTACACTGCATAATTAAATACTATAGAGCTAACCACAAAAATTCAGTCTATTGTAGAATAAGTTAATACAATTAAATGAAAAATAATATGCCTTTCGTGACTATGTAACATCTAACAAGATTATGGAGTGCAATAATGATATTGAGTATTGAGTATAATTTATACTTAGAATAATTATAAGATTATTTCAGCTCCATTTCGTTATGATTATGTGTATTTCCCTCACAAAGAATATTGTGTACTAATTGTTCTCATATTTTAAAATGCATGTGAGTTAACATTAGATATTATACTGCAACTTATAATTATTATACTTGATTAATGTCTTATTATTTAAACATGTTTGTGAAGAGATTTTTTTTTTTTTTGTATTTGTAGTTTTACTTTATTTTATATTATTATTTATTTATTTATTTATGGACTATTTTAAGAGAAGTTGGAGTTACTGGGACTGAAATGTGCCTTAGTAGGATTATCTACCTAAAATGATGGGCCTTTTTTTAAACGGATTCGTGGCGACTTATAACCAGGGCCATGGAACTCATGACCATATTCACTACATACTGACGATACAATCGAACCTACTTGAATTCGGCAAACCTTGAAGGACATCCTATTTACAATACAAGACAAAATACTACTTGAAGCAATAACAGGCTGAATTTACTGAAGGATTTTTGAAGTTCATCATATTTTTTTAAGCGTAATTGGATATACCACAGAATATCGTAACGAATCATCCAGTGATAATCTTTTTAACATATATGGCTATACTAAAAATATCTTCTAAATGTTCTTCAAATATTTTTCTAATACATTTGAATCGATTCGCTAATATTAAATTAAATTAACTATTCTATTCCAATAATAATTTGAATTTTCGAATCTGTTAATAATTGAGTTTCAATTAATTCACCATGTAAGCATCTACTCAATATATGTGATAGCGAGCATACAATGTTTTTATAAGTAGGATTAACAGCGCGCGTGACGATTAATTGGAATTCAACACAATACTTCAGACAGTGTGTAGGCGTAATGGTATATCAGAAAAACCAGAAGTATAGCTTCTTATGACATGATTTTTTTTGTAATTTTCATTCTGACCTCGTATTGAAAACTGCTTTAGTTTTTTTTTTATATTTTACTATTGGCCTTATATTCGAAGTTCCTTATAATATTCTTAACCGACTTAGAAATTTCGAAAAGGAGGAGGTTACTACGTTCGTCTGTATATTTTTTTTTGTATGTATGTTCACCGATTTCTCCGTCAATTGCGGAGCGCAAGCCGCCTTTAAAAAATAATAAAAATAATGTTAGGTATAAAACAGTTTCAGAAGTCGGTGGCTTTAATTTGAGTGGATCCTTTGTTTCCGCCACCGACTCGCCACTGATATCCGAAACTGTTTTACACATACCTTTACATTATTTTTATTATTTTTTAAAGGCGGTTTTACTTTTTTATTAAAAAATATTTTATATTTCAATTATATTTTAGTCAAAGTGAAACCTTGAATTTGAACAACAAAAGTTTCACATCGAAATTCACTTCACCTAGATCATGTCACCTTAATTTGTTTTTTTGTAGCATATTTGATGATCTACATAATAAAATGCAAAAAAATACTATATTTTTTATGGGATAACTCGGCTAACGAACAGGCGAACCACGTGATGGTAAGTGGTCGTCACCGCCTATAAACATCTGCAATACCACAGGAGTTGCAGATACGTTGCCGAGCCAAGGAAAACGGAGGGGAAGGTGAAAAGGAGAAGGAAAGGGACTGAGGGAGGAATTAGGCCTAGAGAGTTGGGTTTATTTAACGCAACAGTATGCATACTGCAACAGTATGCATACAGAGTGCAGTGATAGCCTAGTGATATGACCATTGGACTGCCAAGTCAAAGGTCTCGAGTTGGAATCCAAGGCACGCACCTCTGACTTTTCGAAGTTATGTGCGTATTAATTAATTAATTATCACGCGCTTAAACGGTGAAGGAAAACATCGTGAGGAAACCTGCATGCCTGAGAGATTTTCTTGAGGGCGTGTGAAGTCTGCCAACCCGCAGTAGGCTAGCGTGGCGGACTATAGCCTAATCCCTCTCGTAATGAGAGGAGACCCGTGCCCAGCAGTGGGACAATGTAATGGGTTGATGATGATGCATACTGCTACTTGGCGTCGATATTCTGTGGGAGGGCGGTACTTCCCCGGTCGTGCCGACAACTACTGCTATGTTCTAAATATAAATTGATTTTGAGGAACTGCAGACTGTGACCATTTTTGCTGCCATTGTTGAACTGATTTATTTATCCTTCTGACTTAACATATTTATTGTGAAGTATAACATTGTATCAGAAAGTAATATAGCCTTGGCTTTCACGGATTACTAAAGACACTTATGTGTTGCCTTACAATATTTTATAACACAAGTTACGATTTTCTTTTATGTACCAAATTGTCATTGTCTGGGTTCATTTTTATATACCATCATGCCTGTATTTTCCAAAGAGTTAGGCAGAGGTATACTAATAAACACCCACATTTTGTTCCATGTAATAGGGGTCGAGCCTATTGCCATTAACCGACCACAACTTTAAACGGCTGCTATTGGGAATTTAATGGAAGAACCCAATAACACTGCTCGATCTGAGAATCTTTAAGACCTCCAGCAGATTAGACTAATAATTTTTATATGAACAAAAATTTCAACAACTTGTGATAATTAGAATTTTGAGTATCAATTGAAAACTGTTACAAAACTCTAGTTTGAAAAATCTAGTTTGGAACATATTTTTTTTAAATTGAAGAAAGGCCTTTGATTGCACTGTTTGGTGTAATTTGAAATAATGTTGTGATCTATTCAGCTACAGAAGGTTCAGCTTATAGACACTAATAATTGTATAATACTTAATTATGATCATACACCAATAAGTTCATATCAACACCACTACTAAGCATACGCTTTAGAATCAAAAATTAATCATCAAAATTAGTCCATATACAACAAAGTTATGTGCGAAAATACAAACACAAAATCTTTTTTTATAAAAATCTAATAGACGCCTACGGACTACAACAATGCTACGACATTCGTAGCAGCTACAAAATTCGTAGTAGCTACGAAACTCGTAGCATTTTATATCTATCCTAATTAAAGAGGTAAAGTTTATTGTTGTTGTGAGTATGTAGGGGGTAATCTCTGGAACTACTGAACCAATTTTGAAAATTATTTTACCAATAGAGAGCCACGTTATTTGTGAGTGTCTTAGGCTATATCGCCTAACGAGTCAGCTAGGTGCTTATAATAGTATTCATGCAAAGTGGAATTTACTTTATTAGTGGTTTATTAAAAAAACAACAATAAATTCACTGACTCCCGTACCGGTCTCATGAGACCGAAGCAGTAGATTTTGCATTGTGTCTAAAATATGAGACCTGAAGAACCCTTGAAGATCGCGGGTTCGATCCAAATACTTTCTATTGTTTTGGGTGTTTCTGTTTTAAATACATTATACCTCTTCATAGAGGTGTCATACATATTTTTGTTATAACGTTCATGAAAAACTTCCGAGAACCTAAAAATGGGTTTATAACCTTCCGTTCTTCTACATACGCCTTTAAACTAGGTTGTAATAATAAAATGGCTATGAAAAGTTGTTTGCTATCGTCTTTTAATTAATTCCATGACAATAGGGCCGGAGGTTAATTCCGGCCAGTAGTGGAATGGTGATAAATTACTCTGAGGTCACGCGCCTTTCAATCAAAAGGTCACCCATGGAATTTGGTGGCCGCATTCTTGTGAGTAACTTCCGGAATATTACGCCTTTATCTAAGGCAATGTTTTCGTAAGTTTATGGGTAGACCTTATATTGCAGTATTGATGTAATTTAGTATTCTGCACCATGAGTTGTAGTGCACCATCATCGTACGGAAGAAATATTGATGTAATCTTTAAATATATCTGGAGAGATGACCGCGGCTTCACCGGCGTAATACATGATGCCGATCATCCCGCGGGAGGAAAAATAACCTATGTTCATCAAGAATAATGTAGCTTTTTAATGGTGAAAGAGTTATTGAAATTGGTTCAGTAGTTTCAAAGTTAATCGATTACAATCAAACGAATCTTTAGTCGCTATAATATCAGTAACTCCATTTTAACAGGTGGACCGATTTTGATGTTTTTTTTTGTGTACATATTCCTAGTGCCTCACTTTCTAATCTAGTGGTGATGACTGCTTGGCTAGAGAGGCTAGAGGTCTTGGCTTAGATTCCCAGGTCGGGTAAAGTATTCATCTTCATCATGATCATCAACTGTCACTGCCCATTTACGGTACCACTGATAGGTAGGTATTGCTCTCTTCTTAAAGTGAGACGAGTTAGTATACCACCTACCCTAGCCTACTGCAGTTGAAGGAGTAAAATGTTTTAGTTTTTTTAATGAAATGTTGAATAGCACCTGTAAGTTTGGGTTCGTGCCTGGTAAATGGAGAAAGGCTCCTTAAAACTTTGCATATACGCACAGCTACATATCAAGCTTAAGAAATCCGGTATACGCTGACCTCGCATTGCACAAACAGCCTTTATACTGAGAGGTCTGTCTATACTAGACATAGCTTGCTATACACACATCGATCTCAACCCAGACATCTCTTACGATCACTGTTATCTTATAAACCTATCTTATTTGTAGAAGCTAACTTCAAGTCACAGACTTTAATTTTACGGGTGAAAGAAAATTAAGGAACCTCGGTAGTTGACTTATTATCTAGGGTGAGATGCACAGTTGTCGGTACCGTCCTTATGCGTTTATTTTTCAGAAATAAATCATATTCAGTCTCAACGTACCAGTGAAATGTGGGTGTACTTTAATAAACCTCTGCCTAAGCTTTCGGGTAATACAGGCGTGATGCCTGCTACCAGTTAGCATCAGTGAAAAAAAACTAATTTATTAATTTGTAAAGGGTCAACACATATAAAGTTTAGACGTTGTAATTGTACGAAATTAATCAAAACAATTGAGTTCAAATTAAATTCTAGTTTCTAAAACAAAGTTTTGACAGACCATTAACCGTTTCACCCTGTAAAGACTGTTTATTATCAAACGTCGTAATCTCAACAATTTCTAGTCTGCGAGACTGAGTTGTCGGTTTTGTTCTAACTTCAGTTTGTTTTACTTGCCGCATCAAACCGCTGCTCAACAAAGTGCAGTGTGGATGAACTGAAGTTTAAGTTTGAATGAGAACGTGTGACGAGGTAATTGTTGGGGTACTTGTAATGAATAGGTTTAAGAGAAGTTTTAACCAAGAAGTTTAATCATCAGGGTACACTTTTAAAAAATAGGCACCTTCAAATGAATACTCTAGCAGTATTAATTAGTTGTCGTAATAATAATATTATAAAGTTGAAAGTCATATTTATATTTGTTGACTGCTTCATTAGTCTAGTGGTTTTAGAAAATAAAGAAAAAAAAGAAAGAAAAAATATTTATTCCCTCAACCAAGGACACACAGATTTATAAAGTATTACACAATAAAAATAAAAATAATAAAATAGAACTCAAACGAATTTTAATCGCGACTGTTATGTTCGAGGTCCTCCGTTTGATTCGCAGGTCAATTGTTATTGATTTTTGTATGAAATTCTCAGTAGCAGTAGTTCTTTTGGAGTTTAAATTTATTCCCGGTTAAGGGTAATAGCAGCAACGACGGCAATATTAATTTTAAAAATATCTTTCGGTCTGTCTTTCTTCTCCTTTGAACTTTTCTATATTTTCTTTATTATCTTTCATTAACACACGTTTCTTCCATTTCATTTTGTCGTTGATAGAATTTCCAACGGCGTAACATTTGCCATTTAGAAAAGAAATTACATCAGAAACCATAAAAAGTTATTTGTATAAAAAAAATTTACTCTCGTCATCATCAATTGTGTTGTCAATACTTTATAAAACAAATCAAAGGATTTTCAACTTTAAACTTTCGCTGTTAGACCGACTTTCAACTAATCCCAACGTTTACACCGAGACTAGTGGAATAAAGTTTTTAATTGGTTTTCAATTAAAAAGTTTGTACGGACGGCTCGCAGTGCATGGCACATACATTTTAACTACGGTTTAAACTCTTTAGACGATCGTTGGACGTTTGTTACATAACTCATTTAAACTTTTATTTCATTTACGCTGTATTAAAACATAGTTACTATACTACTGAAATTGATTGGGTTGATATATCTTCACACTTCAAATTCTACTATACAATCAAATGCTAAAATAATTGTTTTTAGTCTGAAGGATAATATACGATTAGTTTCGTGCCACTTACTATCATGCAACCCGTATGGTACTTTATCATTTTACTACAATCACAATAAATACACATACCATCTCACCTGTTTTGCCTAAAGGGTTAGGGTAGAGGTGTAAAGAAAAATGAAAGAAAGAAGAAAGAAAAATGATTTATTCAGCACAATCAGTTATGTAATTACATATATGTATAAAAGTTACTATATTATATGTCTGACAATTGCGCTGAAACGGTGCTGGTTCAGCATATGCCAGACGGAATGCCTGGCGCTGGTTTTCAACCAGACCCTAGTGGCTCACGGATGGTAAGCCAGTTCAAGAAAATAAATAAACAATAGTACTTAAATAAAAATCATAAGAAGTACATTATAAATATATAAAGAAAAATATAGTATAATATAATAAAATAATAAAAATGTAACAAAATAAATAAATACAAAACAATAATGAGTAAAACTTATTATTTAGTAGTGTGCGACGTGACGTAATGTGCGCAGCCGTGCGCTGGCTTTTTTTGTTGGAGTTCTTAGAAACTGATACTATGCAGATGACGAGGAGACGCGAGGCCGCGAGGCGACACCGACATGGTGGAATAAATGCCATAGCCAAACGCTGAGAGGCAGCGACCACAGCGCACGTCGCATCATAGATTCGTCGCATTATCTCGTTAATTATTCGTGTGTTTATAAACAGTGTACTAAAGTACTCTTATACTTCGCCGATATATAATAGTTCCATGTAATAGGAGACAAGCCTATTGCCATTAACCGGACCCAAATCTGGATTCCGAGCTGCTACTAAGAATCGACCCCGGACCTCTAACGTAGCAGTCGCACTTAGGACCACTAGACTAATGAGTCTGTCAATAAAAACATACGTTAATACTTTAATTGGATCATATGAATTCATACCATAGGACGAATAATATCGAATAGAAATTCAACATTGTTGGCAGTCCTCGGTAGTTGAGCTGGATTAATTAAATAAGCGGTATTTGGGCCCCACCGCACTATAACAATAGATTCCTATTGTCTCTGTAATATTTTGTCGTTTGCGTCTGGTATTTGAATCCTACCCCCGTAAGAATAAATATCTTCACAGACGTAATTACATTGTCATTATAGAAATTTACTAGGAGGGGAAGAAGGGGGTCGGTTGATTAGCGTAATTATAACTTGGCTACGATATCTGCGTTAATTCATCGATTTGCAAATTTAAGCTGCGCTTGTCGCAATAAAATTAATGATAATAATGAGTTTATTGACACGATATAGGAATACACAGTTGTATACATTGCCTTACATAACTATCAGTACAGTTTTTTGTTGGAAATACAATTAATATAGAATGATGGCTCCCGCACTAGGAAAATCCTGTGTTGCGGGGGAAATCCTTCCGTCTTAAAAATAATGACAAAAAATTATTGAAGATCTCTTTGCGCAATTTATATGACACGAAAAAGTATGGATGTGACAGTGAATGCAACGCCTCTATAGATGTGACCATTTTCAGCACATTCTTTTTTTTATAAAAGCTTACTAGCAATGTGGGTCGCACTTTACTAATATTCTTGGTGACCCCTCCCTTTACTAAATGCTGTATTACGAGTGGGTTAACGTCGGTGGGTTTCCTCGAGGAATACAGGCGTAATGGCATGTTTTTGTTGGTAAGGATGTTAGAGTTACCCACAGAAAAGGATTGCAAAGATCTGGGGGCTAAAATGGTCGATTTTAATGAATGAGTTACTACGCAAAGGTTCATAAGTTCTAGTATAAGCTGCTCTTGCTTAATGTAGGTTTTTCGTATACTTAGAGTTCAGATTATACTGAAAATTTTGACTGACTGACTTTCCAGTCTAAACAAATGCGAGTAAATGTCAGTATTTTTTACACAACTTCAATAAATTTACAGAAATAAACATCTCATAGGAGCTCGTGAGTCATTCTTCTCGTTAAGCCTTAATTATAACTTACGCCACAACTCACGATTGTGAAATTGATATTGATGGAAATATTCAGGTTATTACCCAATGTCGGACGTCATAGTCCAACTGGCGTCTAGCGAACGTTACTTGGCAATTTTATATTCAACGTTATGAGTAGGTGCAAGGGATAAACTTAAGCGCTTCGATTGAAAAATATACGTTTGATTTGTGTCTAGAAATTGGTAATGTAACGAAACGTATAGCTAACTGGCCGTTGTCCTCATTTTACTCATACCTCAAAGAATTTTTCACATAAAAGGACGATATCCTCTAAGCTGCAATCTATATCTGTATTTTTTACCAAATCAATATTTGTAAATTATTTATTTACGTTATAGTAGTGTCTCGTGATGTGCCGTACTGGCATGTAGACTTGCCAGCATGAATGGGTCTGCACGACCAGGGAAGTATTACCCTCCCACAAAATATCGACGTCAAGTACCAGTATGCATACTGTTGCGTTTCGTACGGTGAGTGTTTAGTTCCTTCTACTTTTCTCCTTCCCCTCCCTTTTCCTTGGCTCGGCAACGTATCTACAACTCCTTTGGGTTCATTACTGATGTCCATAGGCGGCTATGACTACTTACCATCAGTTGGCTCGCCTGTTCGTCTGGCGAGTTTACCAGTTGCTAAAATTCCTTACCTTTACCGCTTTTCCAACGTCTTAAACCTTTACCTTTGCGAATTACTACTAAGCAGAGCAATGCTCTATGGCTCTCTGTGCAACTCTCATTCTGTACATAGTTTACTAAGGAAGCGATCACGTCTCGGCGCAATCAATTCATAGTCTTGAAGAATAGGATAGGGAGAGTAGAAACACGCATTGTTACTTCTTCTTACACTCTTGCTAATTGAACCATGATGTATTTGACGCAATATTAGACGGTGACTTGTAAAAACGGACACATTAATCGCGATGTATTTGCACTGACCTTAACAGACACTAAGGTCGGTCGGTCGGCCTTATTGGCATAGTGGTCTAGTGAAGATAGAGGTTTTAGATTCGATTCCAAGGTCGAGTAAAATGTTATTTGGTTTTTCTATGGAATTCTCAGTAGCAGCTTGGAGTTTAAAAATCATGAGCATCATACGCAGCTTTTAACGGCCCACTGTAGGGCATAGACCTCCTCTCTTTTACGATATTTATCCCTGTCTTGTGCCACTCCCTTCCAGGTGTTTCCAGCACACTTTACTACGTCGTCAACCCACCTGGGCATCCGTCGCCCAACACTCCGTGTGGCCGCAATTTATTCAGGAATCTACTCCACCTGCCGTCACCACATCTAGCCAAGTATCCTGCCTAACGCCTGAATCTATGAATAAATTAATCTTTAGTTCCTCTTTGTATTGTGTGTATGCACTCGGAGGAAATTGTGAGAATATGCAACGCAGATAATCATTATTTAAGATAGAACTATGGGAAATTCCTACGGGATTAGGAAAAACGTGATAATCATGGCTACGCACTATTTATTATTGTCTTTCTTGTACAAGTAAAGTACCTAGATATTACCTTACAAAACCTATTATAATCTTTTAAAGGTTTTATACAGACATAACATTACATATACATACCGTCACGCCTGTATTCCCCGAACGGGTAGGCAGAGGTGTACTAATGTATACCCACATTTTGCCGGTATGTTTAGGTCCCATGTCCCAGAGGGCGAGCCTATTCGAGCTCGACCTGGGGATCGAACCCAGGACCTCAAGCGTAGCAGTCGCACTTAGGACCACTAGACTAATGACGCAGTCAGTTGTATACAGACATTCAAATATTAAGACTATTTATAGTTTATTATGTAACTACATAATATAAATAATGCCATAAATAAGTTTTTTAAAGAAAATGACAAAGCAATATTATAGTGACTTTTCTATTGGCCTTAGAGGTCGCACAAACGGCTCCGTAATAGTTAAATAAAAAACTCATTAACATTCGACCTGTTTTAATTTTAATAAAATGAAAACTTTCTTTTTGTATTTTTTAGGCATTTTCCATGCAAAGATTACTAAGTTATTTTAGTGAAGGAAAAATACGACCGCGGGCAGGATTCGAACCTGCGTCTTCTGGTTAAGTACACCAGACGCTATGACCGCTAAGCCACCGCGACTTGCTGTAAAGCATGTCATGTCGGTTGAGAATCACATTTTCAACAGATGTCACTGACGTCGCCCCAAAGACGTAAATCAAAAATGTGAAGGCAAATTTCGACATGGCGGGTGGGGGTCGCGGTGGCTTAGCGGTCATAGCGTCTGGTGTACTTAACCAGAAGACACAGGTTCGAATCCTGCCCGCGGTCGTATTTTTCATTTTAGTGAAGGAAAAATACGACCGCGGGCAGGATTCGAACCTGCGTCTTCTGGTTAAGTACACCAGACGCTATGACCGCTAAGCCACCGCGACTTGCTGTAAAGCATGTCATGTCGGTTGAGAATCACATTTTCAACAGATGTCACTGACGTCGCCTCAAAGACGTAAATCAAAAATGTGAAGGCAAATTTCGACATGGCGGGTGGGGGTCGCGGTGGCTTAGCGGTCATAGCGTCTGGTGTACTTAACCAGAAGACGCAGGTTCGAATCCTGCCCGCGGTCGTATTTTTCCTTCACTAAAATAACTTAGTAATCTTTGCATGGAAAATGCCTAAAAAATACAAAAAGATAGTTAAAAGGTAAGGTGGCATCGTACGACATCGTACTTGCTGTAAAGCATGTCATGTCAGTTGAGAATCACATTTTCAACAGATGTCACTGACGTCGCCCCAAAGACGTAAATCAAAAATGTGAAGGCAAATTTCGACATGGCGGGTGGGGGTCGCGGTGGCTTAGCGGTCATAGCGTCTGGTGTACTTAACCAGAAGACACAGGTTCGAATCCTGCCCGCGGTCGTATTTTTCCTTCACTAAAATAACTTAGTAATCTTTGCATGGAAAATGCCTAAAAAATACAAAAAGATAGTTAAAAGGTAAGGTGGCATCGTACGACATCGTACTTGCTGTAAAGCATGTCATGTCGGTTGAGAATCACATTTTCAACAGATGTCACTGACGTCGCCTCAAAGACGTAAATCAAAAATGTGAAGGCAAATTTCGACATGGCGGGTGGGGGTCGCGGTGGCTTAGCGGTCATAGCGTCTGGTGTACTTAACCAGAAGACGCAGGTTCGAATCCTGCCCGCGGTCGTATTTTTCCTTCACTAAAATAACTTAAAATGAAAACTTGTCAAAATCAAAATGAAATATTGCACATGAATTATTTAAATCAAATACAATACTGTCTTGCAAAATATTATCGAAGTAAGTATTTAAATAAAAGAAAATATACATTTTGTTGGCTTTAGTTAAATAAGGTGAATGTTTTGAAAGTTGAGGGATGGTGTAGAAAGCTTTTAAAGATTTATGTGCGAGAATATTCGTGCTTGTAAACTAATAAAGGATATAATCCTGAGCTAAAATGGTAATGGTCACATTGCGTCATTCCTAATCTAATCATTTTATATTTAGAACTTGGATCAATACTGATTTGCCATATCTTAAACTATTCCGTATCCTGTGGCGTCTTTCCAACTATGTGGAAAGATGCCCAAATCACTCCTCTACCCAAAAAGTCAAATCCTAAGTCTTTTTCCGAATATCGTCCTATTTCCATACTGCCTTTCCTGTCTAAAGTCCTGGAACGCCTGGTCCATAACCAGCTTAGCATTTTCCTTCGTAAAAATAACCTCCTGAATCCTCTCCAATCCGGGTTTCGTCCTGGACACAGTACTGTCACAGCCCTCATCAACATAACGGATGACATTAGAATGGGTATGGAAAATGGAAATCTGACGGTCCTCTCCCTGCTTGATTTTAGCAACGCATTTAACACCGTCGATTTCGATATATGAATTGGCATACTCAGCTCTCTTAACATATCTCCAACAGCAAATGATTGGTTTCGTAGTTACCTGTGTGGCCGCCGCCAACGTATTTGCATCGAGGGGTCTGTTTCCTCTTGGTGTGATACTTCGGCCGGTGTACCGCAGGGGGGCGTACTTTCTCCTCTTCTTTTTGCAATTTTTATTAATTCTATCTCTAATCAACTTCTTTCATCCTACCACCTTTATGCAGATGACTTGCAAATATATTCTCAGGCACCAATAGAAGAATTGTCGGAGGCGGTTAAAATGGTTAATACTGATTTAACACGGATATCTGAATGGAGTGCAGCTTATGGATTAAAAGTTAATCCCATAAAGACGCAAGTCATTGTTGTCGGCAGCCCCAGGATGACATCTAGGATAGATTTTTCAAGAGTTCCTCAGATTGTCTTCGATGGTACGTCGATTCCTTTTAGTAATTCCGTCAAGAATCTGGGGATTTTTATTGACATAAATCTCACATGGGGGCCGCAGCTAAAGGAATTAAGTCATAAACTGTTTGCTGCAGGTGGGTCCTTGAGAAGAATACGAAATTTCCTACCAACCTCCACCAAAACTGAGCTTGCTAATTCTCTTCTTCTTCCTATCCTCGACTATGCCGATGCCAGCTACCCTGACCTTACTGAAGCACAATTAGACAAACTTGAGCGACTTCAAAACTTTTGCATCAGATATATTTGGTTTACGCAAATATGATCACATCTCCGAATATCGCGCTAAACTCAAGTGGCTTCCAATTCGCCTTCGTCGGAATGCTCATATTCTATCTTTACTGTATAGTATTTTATTTAATCCCGCTACCCCCTCTTACCTCAAAGAACGTTTTAAGTTCCTTCATGACACACATACAAGATACTTGAGATCATCGGAAAATTTGAGGCTTGAAATGACAATGCATTCCACAATATTCTATGACAAATCCTTTACTGTACAGGCTGTGCGGCTGTGGAATGCATTGCCTGTGTCCATACGACGTGCCCAGACACTAGCTAATTTCAAAAAACTGTTTTACTAGTGTACATGACCATTTCCTGTCACTTTAACGTAACTTCATCCTCCTATAAATCCATCAAAAAAAAGGCAAACCTAAAATTTCTATTTCTTCCATAAGTAATCATTCTTGTGTCTGCACGGATGAATGAACATTGCTGCTTATGCTGTATTTCTGACTGCTATATTATTATTATCTTACCTGTACAATAATTTAAGATAATTTATTTATAATATTGCGTATATATTATACAAGTATTTTTATATATATATATAGATATAGTATATAAGTACGTTTACATAAATATCGTATTTATTTTGGTTATCTAAGTTAGTTTTTAAGTACACCACGGACTACCCCCTATTATTATTTATTTCATATTTTCTCTGTCCATCCAAAGGTTGTCTGGAAGATATCGCTTTTAGCGATAAGACCGCCATTGTACCCTTAGTTTAATTATGTCCTTATAAATGTAGTTATATTATGGTGTACAATAAAGATTATTCATTCATTCATTCATTCAATACTAAGCCTTAAAATGAGCAAATGCCTGTCTTATATGGCAACCTTATTCCACAGCTATTTTCTGATGTGAATCATATTAGTAGTAGTAGTGCCTGCTGGCATGTCTACATTCCAGCATGAATGGGTCGCACGACCGGGGAAGTACTACCCTCCCACAGAATATCGACGTCAAGTACCAGTATGCATACTGTTGCGTTTCGTACGGTGAGTGTGGAGCGCCGGAGGTCCAATTTCTCCCTGAGTCCCCTTCCTTCTCCTTTTCTCCTTCCCCTCCGTTTCCCTTAAATAGGTAACGCATCTGCACCTCCTTTGCTTTTGCAAATGTCCATGGGTGGCAATGACTACTTACCATCAGGTAGATCGCCTGCTCGTTAGCCGAGTTATGCCATAAAAAAAATATGATTCAGCAAAAGCAATCATTTAGGTATTTCCCAAAACTACTTTATCTATGGTGGAAATCATCATCAACAAAATTTTCTCCTCAATCTTTTTTCATAGGTATAGTGAAAAATAATGCACTTAATTGTTTTGACACAGACGAATCACCGAAGTCAAAGTTTATTACAACTGTGATAGGTGGTGCCATATTTTGGAGACCGTAATTTGATTTGGACGATGCCTATTTTCGGCTAAATAATAAATCACCAACCTGTCTTGATTATTATTGCGGTTATCATTTATTATGACTGGACGGGTTCGGTTGTGTCATTTGTTTTGATTAAGGACATACATTTATATGATTGAAAAATATCAACTGCCATTAGTCTAGTGGTTCCAAACGCAACTGCTACGCTAGAGGTCCTGGGTTCGATTCCTAGGTCGAGCAAAGTGCTGTTAGGGTTTTCAATTAAATTCTCAGTAGCAGCTCGGAGTCTGGATTTGTGTCCCTTCAATGGCAATAGGTTCGCCCCCTATTACTTGAGATTGAGATTACCTCTCTTCCCAAACTGTATGGATGCGAAATGATGGTATGTTCTGAATTCTGAAAGGTATATTTGCTAGTAATTAATGAAATATCATGTAATCAAACGGTCGTCCACGGCACAAAACATACATAAAATATAGTATAAAACCTTGCCATTATTTGTCGGTTACACAAAAAAGCATGTCTCTCCCCCTACGAATAAATAATAAGTCCAAATAAAACCTACTTCACAGTCGACATTTATTAAAATAATAAAAAGCTCCAACTAATTTCATTATTTGTATCAGATAGCGCTAGTTTGTAACAAAGCGCGGTAGTTTTAAAGCGATTATATTGTTTGCGCGGCATCCCCCAAGCGCTTTACTAAGCGTGAAATACTAAATTTTAGAACAGTTTTGTGCATTTCGAGTGCGGTGTGCAACGTTTCAGCAATACGGCTTTGACCGTAACTATTAATTTCAGTTTAGATAGGTAGAAATTATAACATTTATGCATTTAAGTACTTGTATTGTGAATTTAGTATTATACGATTCACTTTTTCTAAAGATAAAAGACTACCTGCTTTGATGATTTTCTTCTATACTGACGAAGCTTTTTATTATTCAGCTATACCGTTTCATTGCAGGGCAAAGGTCTCTTTAGCGTCTTTGTTCAGAGCTTTCAGCAGCCAATCCTTCTAATAAAAGTCTAGTTTTTCTGCCATCTCAAAATATAAATAATACACTAAACGCAGTTTCGGTCTTATATAACATTCAAAACGATTGAGAACTTTTAATTATGATATAGGTACATTTTTTTTTTTACTGGCCACTCAAAATTACCTCCTGTTTTAAGTTAAAAAATACTGAGGCAAGTATTCAATAGTTTAATCTCTAAAGCAACAATCGAACTATAGGTATGCATCAGTGCGCCAAGGTGAGGTTAGGGGACTTATTTACCATAACTTAATGATAATGTAAATTTTCTGACTGACAGTGACTCCAAAGTCGGAATAACTAGCATTTTAAACGTAGTTATTAAAATTAAAAATCTCATCTTCATTTAAAACGTTTGTGTTTTACGACAACACTTTTAAAGTTATGAGACGGTTTTCGTTTAGCGAAGAGTAAAAGGACCAAAGGAGCTTTGGTCTTCAAATCACGTAGAGCGACTTTATATCCCTCCCTAGAGTTTATGTAATTTGCGTATGCAAGCAAAATTATTTAGTTTGTAGTCAAAATATTTTTTAAAATAAAAATGCATGTTTTTGGAGTAAAATAATATTTGCACAGCAGCGATGGCAGTGATTTAAGTGAGATTTAGTCCTGAGAATGTAACTCTTTCATAAAAATGTTTTCTTTTTAGAATCATTATGAAACGATAGGGCTAGTATCAGTAAGCCTATATTACGTATTGCTTGCGCTATCGTTATGGAATAATGTCTTATCTAATCCTTGTTTATAGAAATTGTCTCAGGTGAAAACAGAAAAAGTCATGAAAGGGAATACCCTTGAGTAGGTACAGCTTTAAACGACCTTAAAGTATAGGACTTTTATGCATCTTTGAAGTTTCAACGTAATGATAATAAAAGGACACGAATACACTATTCAAATCACAATAAGTTAATTCAAAAATTATGTTTAATCAAAATACAAAAATTAATTAATTATGTTTGGATGAATTACTCTATGAATTAATTATAATTTATAGAATAATTCTTCCAAACTGAGTCTTTATTTGATGCAAATTGACATGAATCTTTGATAATAAATAGTTACGAAAGATGCGGCTGTAAAGACCATTTATCTTGAAATACGGGTATAGTTCAAACCACCAGCAGTTATTCAATTCCTGAGAACGAGAACCCCAATATATCCTCGACTTCAGGATTTAGTTGAGTATAAAGTAAATTCTCTTATCTGGAAGCGAGTTTTAATTCAGCAGTATGAGCTTGACGAATCTATTCGATAGCTAAGAACTAAGTTTGTGAGATAACACTTGGAAGTGAATGATTGTTTGTAACTTTGCTTCTTCAAAGTTAGGGTTAGATCTTCTACTTTACAGTACTGATTATATTTTCTGATATTTCCAAATTAATACATTGGGTTCTCACATTTTACACAGAAAACACTGCACATTGTATGAATGTGGTGTACTTTAAACTGTTGAGAAATTGCTTTAAATTTGCAATACTATCGTAGGTCCATAAATTTATACAGGATTATAGTTTCCGAAATGGAACGAAGTATTGTGTTGGTGAAGTTTTGGCCATGATATAATAAGATTCTTCGCTAGGTATTCTCTTCCCACAACGGCCCAAGTTTACGTGACTCACATGTATCAATAATCAGTCATTTTTTTTAATATAAGAAATCTTTATTGTTACTTGGTTTTTCTATGAAATTCTCAGTAGCAGTTCGGAGTATGGATTTGTGCCCGGTGAATGGCAATAGGCTCGCCCCCTATTACATGGGACCTAAACATACTGGTGAACTGTGGATGTACATTAAGTACACCTCCCTTCGGGGAATACAGGTGTGATGATGGTATCTTAATTTAGAGATGTAAGATGTAATCTTTATTTAGGAAAGTTTTATAAACTTTGTATTAGTAATTAAGCATTAATGTATTTGTTCCCTTATTTGCCTCCACAACAATGTATTTTAGTTTCTAAAAGCAAATTTTTAATTTACTGGTAAATAACTTTTTATTTATTTTGATAGATTCATCTACAGTTCGCTCGGATATTTTAAGGTTTTATTTAACCTGGCAAGCGGTACAGTTCCTCTTTTGAGCACATAACAATAGATTTTGCATTGTGTCTACAATCTGCCGCTTGACAGGTTAATAGGTAGTGAGGCTACTGGCAAAATCTAAAATTTTCAATCAAAAACTTTTCGTCTTCTTCAATAACTTTCATTCAAAAATATCCTGTTTAACGGACGCATTGTGATCGAAGACTAGATTATACGGCAGAATTGTCTCAATGAGTTTTATAATGGACGGATAAACTATTCACTTCACATTAATTTTTTTTTTTATAAAACTCATCCTTCGTTGCCGCTTTAATCACGTCGCAAATATCCAAGATACGACCGGTAAGCCACGCGTGCATTTTAAAAAAGAAGCGTGTTGCCTGCCTTTTTCAAATATTTGTCCCATTTACGTTCCATTACATGAGGCGCGGATGTTGGCATCGAGTAATTTCACTTACACACAGATCTACACACACCTTGACGTTATTTTTATGTTTCTATATTTGTTTATTGGCATTGGAAATGTTTTTGTGAGATTACAGATAAACATATAAACAATGTTTTATGATTTATATCAAATTTTGATATATGATATTTATTTCTTTAAATAAATCTTTTACAAGTCAATGTTTTCATTTTATTCAAACTTGGATATTGCGCCGGTATTACCGAAACATATTCAATAATTTCGAAATGTGCAATGTTTCACTTTGTTTCACAATGTTTGAACTACCAATATATAATAATTGTGCGTTAATTACATTTGAATATTACGTGGAAATTCCACGTAATATTTGACCGTAATAATTGTTACTAAATAAAGTTCGAAATAAGTTTTCAATATTCTTTCAGAGTCACGGGGCGTAAATACTGGTGAATAATTTGTTAAGAATAATTTCGAACAGTGAAAGCCGTTGTTGGTAAGGGAAGAAAATAATACATAAACACACACTCAATGGTCTTATTTCCATCAACCGGTTTTCAAAGTAAACGCTTTAATACCTTTTCCTATAATACCTCAAACGGTTTTGAAACATTCTAGGAGATATTAAACTCTAAAATTCCATTTCCCATCCCATCTCAGAGTATCATATGGCATTAAACATTTCTTCGTGTCCCACAAACCTACTATCCCGGAAGAATTTCAAAATGCTCCTTATGAAAAATATTAGATAAGTAGTTTAGCACGTGGATAGAATTGAACCTTATGTTTATGTATTTATGGGTCACATAATGTACATCAGTGACATGCCACAACCGTACGTGTTATGCATGAAGAAAAATTCTTAGATTAGTCTGTCTCCATAAAATACGAGTAGGTAAGTATTGACAGAGATATTTTAGATTAAACGTACTTTTTTTTGTTTACAATTTATAAGTTAAAAGCAATATTATTCCCGGTATTTTTATTTTTTTAAATCATTACTATATCAATATAGTATATTTATCATATCATATCGCGGGATAACAGGGATCCGATGCGAACGAAGCCGCAGGTAGTTGTCTAGTAGGTACTATGTAAATTATTACTAAAATAAGAAAAAAAGATGTATTTTTTTCCAATTCGCAAAAGCTTCCAAACTATTAATACAAAGCGTAATTAATTCATAAGACGTTGACGTTCATATTTAGGTAAACCATGTAAAGCTGAAGTAGTATTTTGAAATGTTAATCAATAATTTAGGTGAATGACGTCACGATTCCCGACCCGTGTAAGCAATAATAACGCTTGGGTGAGCAAGTATTGATTTTAAAGATAAATAAATTCACGTCCGGTCCTTTGTATGGTAAACACGAACACTTTGTCAACTAAACGTCTGTAGGGTGGCTCAAGTTTAACCAAGGAATTTTCATTCATATTTTCTATGTTCAACGTAAAATGGCTCATTAGCTAGTGGTCGAAAACGCAACTGCTACGCTAGATCCTGGGATTTCCAGGTCGAGAAGAGTAGTAATATTAGGTTTTTCTATGAAATTCTCAGAAGCAGCTGTGGGTTTGGATTTATACCCAAGCCAGTAGAAAAAGTGCATTAGTGAAAAAAACACGCGGGTGAAGCAAATATCATCATACCATCACGCCTGTATTCTCCGAACGGTTGGGCAGAGGTGTACTAATGTACACCCACACTTCGCTGGCATGTTAAGGTCCCATGTTATAGGGGCTGAGCCTATTGCCATTAACAGGGCAAATCCAAACTCCGAGCCATACAGAAAAAATCCAATTACATTTTGATCGACCGGGGAATCGAGGTTGCGCCTAAGACCACTAGACTTATAAGGTAGTTCTAAATTAATCTAATATGGCTATCCCCAACTTTTTTTTCTTATGCACATTTTGCTTCAATTTTCCAATTTACTTAGTTATTTGCATATGCATATGGTGTTTGGCGTGTTCTCTTTACGATCATCTTTCTCGCAAGTGTTCGGACCCAAGGGACAGACTACCGAGTGCGACATTATTTGCGTTGGGTCACCGCAGTCACATTAAACACATCTTGGGTCCCTGTGGACCTAAGGACCAACGTTGAGCTGACAGCAACTAACCTTAGTGTGAATTCGTTATTCTCTGTGATGGAAAAGCGATCTGAATTTAATGAATGAATCTGAATTTAAAATAAGCAGATTTGGATAGGTTTTTTAAAGTCTTCAGGAAATTATTTGTTGATTCTTTTTTTACAATACGTAATGATATGACAACTATTTTATTAAATTAAATCTTATGTTTGTGGTATTTGGTAGATTACCTTGTGACCACCAGGCTAATGAGGCAGAATGGTCAGTATGGTCACCCATCTATTTATTGACGGCAGAAAGTGTAGCTTTACGTCATTCAAGTAGAATGGTAATTATTAAACCTCGAAGAAAAAGAAAAGAGTAAGATGGATTACGCTTGTACAAAAATACCACATCTTCTAACATACATTTGTAGAAATGTTAGACCCGAATAGCTCTGGCAATTAAATAAATCTTCGCTGCTAGTGTGAGAGATAACCATTAGCGATGTCAAATAATATCCCAACCTTCTAGATTACTCATGTTTTAATTAATGAGGGTTAGTTAAGCAAACAACACGAAAAAATATTCATAAGTACATAATTATACCTATTTATATCTGTTTATAATAATCGAAAATATCTGAAATGCAGACGAAGTCGTTGGCAATAACTAGTAGAAAATACTCAACTACTAAACTCCTGTTAAGGTTTCTGCACTATAAGAAGCTGTTCTATTTACTTGGCGAGAACCACAGTATTATATTCTTGAAGATATTACGGTTGAAGTTCCAACAACAATAAACAGGATGCAATAAAAGCGATTAGGTTTACCTAGACCGAGCGCAATGGAATAATTTACGACACCAAATGGTGCAAAATGGTTATGTAAACATATATAATGTAATAAGGCCACTTAGGATTAAGGCGTTGGGTGAATTGTGAATATTGTATTTGTGTTTTCTTTGATATTTTATTGAATGCCATAGTTTTTTTTGACAATAGTCATCTAAAATTGGGCATTGGTGAAGGTCTACGAATGTTTGTTGAATGTGATCAGGGTAGGCAAGTAGGTAGGCAGGTAGGAATCCCATGGACGTAAATAGCTTAGGGCAAACGAAAGCCAATGCGGTTATATATGATTCCAAAATACCCTGTTACCTCTCCAGGTGGCGGACTATCCATGAAGACGTTCCGTATAAAAAAATGACAGTTGTAGCACCTCCAAAGGCACTCTGTCTCGAAAGACGACACCTATACAATTGCTTACAGCTACTTTCCGCGAAATAAGTTATTGTCCAACTGCCTCATTAGTCTAGTAGTCCTAAGCGCGACTACTATGCTAGAGGTCTTGACTTCAACTCCCAGGTTGAGCAAAGTATTATTGGCTTTTTCTATGTACTCTCAGTAGCCGCTTGGAGTTTCGATATGTGCCCGATGGATGGCAATAGGCTTGCCCCCTATTTCATGGGACCTAAACATACCGGCGAATACATCTCTGCTTAATTATTCAAGAATACAGGCGTGATGGTGTGTTAAGTTATTCTCCATAATTACAACGACATCAAATTTTGGTCTTTCAGTCCGACTTGAATGCATATCTCTCCTGTATCTTATAAGTACCTATCTTTTGATTTATGTAATTATAGGGTCTAACGTTAACCCACGCAGTCCACAGCTGGGCACAGGTTTTGTTGGGTTACAGCTTTAAAAATACCACAGATTACCTTTTGTAAAACAGTTTTATAATTGTTATTACCGAGCCCGAAACGTTTACAATAAAATTTTAAATGTTTTGCCTTATTTCCATAATGAAGCTTATGGCAACAAAAAATATTGTTACCAGCGTCGTTAGGCGTTATTGCGAATTTGCAATATTAAATCAAATTCACTACTTCCTGATATTAAATATAATTATTTCGTAAATTGTACAATTATTATTTTTCAGTCAAATCGCTCAGTAGGTATATATATTTAATAATGAATTTCCGGCATGTTTTTTATTGATTATCAAAAACCTTATACTTTATTATAATTTATAGTTACCAAGGAATTGAATATTGTTCGAATCAGTAATAATAACGTAAATATAACTTCTTCACCTTCACATTATTGCTTATTTGGATTTGGATGCTTAATTATTTGATTTTACACTTAAATTTAGAAAAAAGAACATTTAAAAAGGCATTAGTTTCGACTTTTTATAAGATCGTTTATCAAGATCTTTTATCAGTATAAACGAATCAATATTCGTTCGATTGGTTTTTAATGTTTGCATAATATTAGTATTTTAAACATAAAGTACAAATATTTTACCTTTAAAATACTACAAATTTTTACTTTACCCTTAAAATACAAATATTTTGCAAACATATTATGTCATTATCAACTCAATCAATTATACTTTTTTTTAAAGTAGTAATTCAAGAACAAGATAAAGTATAATATTTTGTAAGTTTTACTTTTTTGTAATTAGAACCTGCATAATAAGTCAACGAGAATTGTTTTTAAGAACTTTATTCAAATACAAAATCATTCGAACAGCTGGTTGTTTCTACTACTGGTAAAACTTCTCTAGATTCAATTGTAAGTTGCTCAAACTTCCGTCTCAAAGGTTCTTTCAGACTTTTCTGGAATATTCTCTTGGAACCGGGAACAAGTATGATAGTGGGTACTTCTAACTTTTATATCCATTGTTACCTAGTGAAATGAATGGACGTTGGCAGTCGGTTCCATCCGTATGAGTGACTTGCTCGAATGATATTTTAAACGAGAATTTTACTGAAATCGGAGTTATTCCTATTTGACTACTCGTAGGGACACATATTTTTTTTTAATTCTTCATACTTTTACTTGCATTCTAGAGATACGAGATACTAAATTTCAGGATATTGGTTTCAGGTGAAAATTGAGTAAATGAAAAAATAGTTTTTTTTTTTTTTGTATGTCAATATGATAATGTCAATTAGAAAATTTTCATCCTAAGGGTAGAATTTAGGGGTTTTTTTAGCCTTAGGGATGTTTTTTTTTACTTATATAGGACTAACAATCCAACGTTGGTTTAGGCTATCAAATAAAAAAAAACGCCAAAATTAGAAAACGCTAAAACGGTGTGATCATACATAAAAAAATGCGTAGTATTGAGAAACTCCTCCTTTTTTTTTTCGTTTAAAAAGGAGGGAAGTTAATTAATTAAGTGCTTTAAAGGTTATCGTTATGCAATCCCCCGGCATAAAGCCCCGTTGATAAGCCTTGAGACTGAAACCCCTCGTTTCAAAACGTTGAGCTGTTTACTTGCTCCGAAAACGTTTCACGTTGTATCAACAACAGCTTCATTTTAAAATATAGGGTTGTCACTTTTATTATGAAGGCGGTATAAAACTTTACAAGGTGGTAGAAATCCGCCGAGAGAGCTTGTCTAGGATGGATTCACAGCATTGCCAAATATTTTGACGTGGACCACCTGATGATAAGTGGTAACCGCTACCGATTGACTAGATGTGTTCTGTAGCAAAGTCTCAACAATGCGAAGAAACCTCAGCTAGAAAACTAAGGACTTGTCTACTACCGTTAGGAAAAAGGATACAAAGAGCAGGAAGCGGACTGAGGAAGGAATTGGGCCTACGTCACCGTACAAAACGCAGCAGTATGCGTATTCAACTTCACTTCGATATTTTGTGGAATGGTAGTAATGCAAGCTAGACACTAGTACCAGAAAGAATGTGACAACCCTATACTAAAGCCACGCGAAAATAGCACTTGAAGCTATGTAATATGAAACTACGACGTAATGTCCGGCTCTCATTCCGCTTTGATATTAAACTTGTATTTTGTCCACAATTTAAAACGACATGGTTTACAACAAGCCAATTTAAAATTAGAACGTCATTTTCGGCAATTAATTAATATTCAGTTAGGGAATAAATCAATAATTACAATGTTTCCATTCTCAATATACAATTTCCTAGTATTCCCCAAAAGGCTAAGCAGAGGTGTATTAATCACTCTTATTTCGCCGTTATGTTTAAATCCCATGTAATAAGGGGCGAACCTATTGCCATCATCCGGGCATACATCCAAACTCTAATTACTCTACTTATAAGTAATTATATAATTACTTATAAGTACATATTTACAATAATATTAAATAAAGTAAGCCTAATTATATGAAACAAAAATCTCTACAAATAAAATACATAAAAAATAAATAAAAAAATAAACTAACATAATTATCTGTATCGTAATATTCTAGTCATCACCACATAAATATATAAATCCATGCTATATATACTTAATAATTCAAATAAATAATGTAAGACAAAGCCTATAATTAATATACTTAATAACATACCTTTATTTTATAATACCCAATAATTGTAATTGGTAACTACCGTAGTTAGTAAAAATAAATCCTCCTCTCTTCTAAAATTGCTGTGCCCTACAGGGTCCATAATGATTCTTGTCTAATTACACCACCTTATTGTACATTATGGTATGCAATAAAGAATATGAATATGAATATGAACTCCGAGCCACTATTAAGAATGTCATTGAAAACCCAATAACACTTTGCGCGACTTGCGAATAGGACCTTGGATCTCTAGCTAAGTAGTCGCTCTTAGGACTACTAGACTAGTGAGACAGTCAATATATTGCTTTTTTTTAAGAAAATTTAGTGTAAACACTAGAATTTATATTGAGAAACACAAATCTCACATTGGTACACAAACACTCAGAACAATTGTCTATAGGCCATACAATTATTTGTTCCGTACGAGGATCGAACCAGCAACCCCTTACTGATTGCACGATCACTGCGCCGATGGAAGACCTAATTGTTAAAGAAATAACTGTAATGAAACAAACAAAAAGTGTCAGTGTCAAGTGTAGTTTTCACTGCTGGGATTTCGCTATAGTCCATAGTCCAGTCTTGGCTAGGGGCCAACACTTCATGCACCGTAGAAAAAATCTTCCAGGCATGCAGGTTCCCTCACGATGTTTTCCTTCACCATTTAAGCTAGTGATGATATTAATATGCACATGACTTCGAAAAGTTCGAAGTTAAAATTATTATTACTACATTTTTTACTTCTGTCACTGCTTACTTATTATAAAGAAATAATTAATATTCAGAAAAATTGTACAACTTTCAGAATAATCTGCAAAATTAAAATTGTTATACCCTAAGCTTACTTAGAGCATATTCCAAAACTGATTTGTAAATGATGAACGAATACCCTAAAGGTTTAACTTAGGACATTATTGTGGCTAGCAAGTTACCAAGTAAAATATCTAAATATAGCGTTGTTGGAGCTGCAATGACACCCGCGGGAGGGATTTATCAATTGAGAGTTAACCCTGAAGGGTATAGGGGATGAAACGAATGGGCGAGTGAGAAAAGTTCGATTATATTCACGTAAGTAACATAGATTTGGAATTTTGTTGTATATTGATGAATGCATCAACTTGATAAGCTTACAAGATGATTAGATTAAGCTTATATAAATTTTGTCTTATGTAAGCTTATGTAAGTTTGTATAAGCTTATCTTATTAAGTGCAGTGATAGCCTAGTGATACGACCATTGGACTGCCAAGTCAAAGGTCTCGAGTTCGAATGCAAGGCACGCACCTCTGACTTTTCGAAGTCATGTGTGTATTAATAATTAATTATCACGCGCTTAAACGGTGAAGGAAAACATCGTGAGGAAACCTGCACACCTGAGAGATTTTCTTGACGGTGTGTGAAGTCTGCTAACCCGCAGTAGGCTAGCGTGGTGGACTGTAGCCTAATTAATCCCTCTCGTTCTGAGAGGAGACCCGTTACCAGCAGTGGGACAATGTAATGGGTTGATGATGATGATGATGGCATAAGCAAATCAAATTTAGAAGAATTGATACCTGTAAGGAACGGCACAGCTGTAAATATAGCTGTCTCTTTTTCTACTTAATGGTTTTTCACTTTATATTATTTAATTAACGAAAACCTTCGAGGGTGCACGCATAACAACAGACCATAGTTTCATTGTGATCGGAACGATAGAAGATAGGCAACCAAAAGAAAATTCAAAATAGAAAATACATCATGCTTATATACATAGATAAACTTTTCCAATAAATTCCCTTCCATTTTATTGTATAACTCATTAGCGACCGTTTTATAACCGTCATATATATATATATATTATTCAGTATGTTTGGGCTAAAATCATTGTTGGTACATAAACTATTTCTGAAGAACTAAATTTTGTTTCACGTCAAAGAACCAATTTGTAACAACTAGTAAGTGCATAGAGACTGTTCTGTGCACATCTGTACCAAGTAATTACTGAACGTGACTGGCAGTTACAAGGTACCTTGAGCCACAAAGCGAAAATATAATAGAAGGTCAAATTCTATGAGATAATTTAATATTTTTATATTTTGGAGTGAAAGTCATTTCTTGGCGCGGCGGATACTCGACATCTACAGGACTTTCAGGAGACTAATGCAGCGAATATATAGAACCTAAAACGTTATGTGTTGTATCTATATGGTGCCCATAATATGCCCACGCTGGATCAGAATCAATCACCATCATCATCAGCATATACTAGTCCACAACTGGACTTAGGCCTCCCCTAGTGTGCGCCATTTCACCCTGTCTTCCTCTTTTCGCATCCAGCTTCTGCCAGCAAACTTTCGCAAATCATCTGGACCAGATAGAAAGTCTTTCTTTAAAGGTATTTCCAAAACTGGACCTTCTTTTCGATCACCTTATCTTTCTGTACTGTGTCTGTACAGTTTTTACAGATAAATTGAAAGTAGGATTCGTTGTAGTGATTAATTTGTCGCTGTACCTCACGTAAAACAATTTAGGCCGCTAAGGTTCGAACCGCAGTTTCAAAATGCTTACCTTACCACAGTAAGGGATAAATCTCTTTGCTGTTCATATTTAGAACCAAAAAGCATTTTGCATTGTAAATCATATTTTGCGGTGACAACATTTTAGAATAACAGATTTGAACCGTTTTAATCATTTATAATGTAAATAAAGTGGACAGTAAATAGTTATTTACTTACTTTAGGTGGCTCAACTCAAAGTATTGTAGTTTATAGAACATAGTCAATCAGCAGTAGGTACGAAATAGCTTAATACATTTATGAAATCGGGAGCCACTGTAATTGGTTCGCTTCGTTTTTTACAATCAATAAATTCCTCATGCATAATTGTCCACTTGCCCTCTCCTTACATACCATTACCTTACATAAATGTGTATGTATTTTTTATTCATTTTGTTATAAACTTTTGTTTTCATAAACTTGTCAGACGGTATATAGGTATATCTAGAAAACTGTTCTATAATATAGCCTTCGTGGAAGGTTTAACCAGTTACATACTAGAGACACAATGCAAAATCTATTGTTTCGGTTAACAGCGACCGATAGTAGCCTCAATGCATTAAAAGAGAAAGGATTTCGGAGCTTCTAGTAATGCCGCCCTCAGTACCCTTGCTTCTTCTTTTCTCTTCCCCATCCCTTTTCCTGAAATATGCTCGGCAATTTTTCGGTATTGCAGATGTCTATGGGCGGTGATGACTACTAACCATAACGCGTGGCGGGTGGCTCACCTACTCGTTCGCAAAGTTATCCCATAAAAAAAACATACGTAAAAAGCGTCTAATTCAGAACCTCCTTTAAAAAATAAATCTTACAAACCAGTATCATAGTATCAGAATGTATGTCTCTTATTTCGTTAAAAGGTGATTTCCTCAATTCGTAAAATAAAAACAAAAAAATATGCTAGTAGGCAGCGATACGGGTATTATACAACTGTTTCTCGACTTTCATTGGTCTCTTGGGATACAACTTTATTCTGTAACTTTTCTTCAAAATACATCATTTGGTCCAAGACTTTGTTTATTGCCTTCCGGCTTTCCGCAGTTTTATATTACTTTTTGATAGATAAAATGTTATACACTTATACAGCTTTGCATTAAATATGAATACTAAAGAAAACTAAATGGTGTTTTATAAAGGGTAACTCATTGAAGAGTATTCTAGGGTATAATTCCTATACTGTTTTTTATGGGATAACTCGAAAAAAGAGCAGGCGAGCTACCTGATGGTAAGTAGTCATCGCCGCCAATGGACATCTGTAAAACCAAATGATTTGCAGATGCGTTCCCAAACTTATTTAAGGAAAAAGGATGGGATGGAGAAAAGGAGAAGGAAGGGGACTGAGGGAGAAATGGGCCTCTGGCACTCCACACTCACCGTACGAAACGCAACAGTATACATACTGCTACTTGACATCGATATTCTGTGGGACGGTAGTACTTCCCTGGTCTTGCGGACCCATTCATGGTGGCATGCAGACATGCCAACCTGCAGGCACTACTACTGCTTCTTTAAATAACAACATTACATTACACAACGATAATTCTTTGTGTATAATGCTTTCTTAATTTGTCATTTTCCTTAACCTATAACTACTACCCCAGGCGTAAGATCCTTAAGAAAACATACCATCACGCCTGTAATCCCCGAAGGGTTAGGCAGAGGTGTACTTAATGTACACCCACAGTTCGCCGGTATGTTTAGGTCCCATGTAATAGGGGGCGAGCCTATTGCCTTCACCGGGCACAAATCCAGACTCCGAGCTGCTACTGAGAATTTCATAGAAAAACCCAATAACACTTTGCTCGACCTGGGGATCGAACCCAAGACCTCTAGCGTAGCAGTCGCGATTGGGACCACTAGACTAACGAGGCAGTCATGTTGCTCCTTAAGAAAAATCCATACAATTAAAGAAAAAAATATAATTAGGAGTTAAAATGCATGCGACCTTGTGGAAATCTAATGGAGAGCCATTTGTTCAGAGGTGGACGGCCTTTGACTCTCGCCATATCAGTTATGGCGATGATAAATTTATCCGTATTTGCTATTAATTTTCTAATTTAGAATTCTAGTTCACAGTCACAGCTTTCAAAGGGATTTACGAGTGTTTTGTCCCTTCTGTTATTTTAATAAGCTATGAAAATTTTATGTCTTCTGTTTTAATTAATTTCCATTTTGTTTTGATTTTCTTCGAATAAGCTCGTATAATTAATTGAATTTATTATTATGAATGTTGACTTTTGATTTATTTGCGATTCCTATGAATTTAAAATTTATGGATTAATAATTTAGTACTAAACAGATTGCTCGTATGTCTCGTCATCGTCATCTGCAGTTGCAGATGCGTTATTAGTTGCAGATTGCCTTTAGAATTGTCCATAGGCAGCGATGAGTACTTACCATCAGGTTGCTCGCCTAATCATTTCCTTATAAAAACATTACATATTTGTTTTTTTTTTATGTTTTTTTTTTACGTAAAAGCAAGCGCTCTAAAATAAATGCTTGCTAAAGTTCACTTTATTTTTTTCTCAATAAGTCACCTGTAAATCAAAACTTTCATTATTTCATATTCACGCGCGCTGTAATGTTAATATTTACAAAGTACTCGCGCGTCCATTAAATAACATAAATTAATAAATTTTAATGACGTAATGTGCTGTTAAATTTGTAATGGTCCACACACACGTTTCACTAAATTGCTCATAAACAAACAAAATGTTTGAACTTTATTTTAAAGCTTTTTATGTTAATTGCGTGAAGTATTCCGTAGTGTGCATTTTCGTTTAACGAGTATAACCAGCAGTTTCATATTTTCCAAATAACTACCTATATTTTGTATGGAAAACTAGGTTTTCCATCTATACTAATAATATAAAGAGGTAAAGTTTGTGAGTTTGCGAGGTTTTAGGGGTAATCTCTAGATCTACAGAACCGATTTTGGAAATTCTTTCAACAATAGAAAGCCACGTTAACGTTTAATTATAGCCACGTATAGTAGTCATAATGTCATAAATCACCCAACGAAGTGGGCACGGGTCAGGCAGAATTATACATATTAAAAAATAATATATCACTTTATTATAGGGTGTTTGGCCAATATCTAACACTAGCAAAACTAATAATATATAGAGCTCAAAATAGCTTGATGGTTAAGAAAAAAAATAACAATGCGCCCGCCGTATCACCGAGGCACGCTATAATGGACCGCCTCATGTTTCTGAAATGAGCTTACATTGTTCAACTTTTCTATTGTAATAAGGCTTGATATATATTTATGACATTTATGTGCTATATAATTAATAATAACTGCCTCATTAAACTAGTGGTCCTAAGCACGACCGCTACACTAGAGGTCCTGGGTTCGATCCCCAGGTCGAGCAAAGTGTTATTGGGTTTTTCTATGAAATCCCCAGTAGCCACTCGGAGTCTGGATTTGTGCCCGGTTAATGGCAATAGGCACGCCCTCTATTAGATGGGACCTAAACATACCGGCGAAATGTGGGTCTACATAAGTACACCTCTGCCTAACCCTTCGGGGAATACAGGCGTGATGTATGTTTTATTATGTATAATTAATAACCTGTATTGTAAAAATCTAGTTGTTTTAGTAAACAAAACATACATACATCTCCTTGGTGTGAGGTGTCTATGAATAACCACAGTTCGCCAGTATGTTTGAGTACTACGTAATAGGGGGCCAGCCTATTGCCATTATCCGGGACCACATCTAAACTCTTCTTATCTCTGTCAGTCGTATTCACGACCAAAATAATGACGCGGCAATTTAAATAAAAAATATTAAAAAAAAAACAAAGAAAATCCTAGGTCCATCAAAGTATTATTCTATAAAGGCATCTCAGAGTTCATTATAATGCCTTTGAAGGTTCCCCCCTTACCAAAAAATGGGTTCAACAAACTATTAAACTGTGGTGATCTTAAATAAAATAATAAAAAGTGTTGCAATATACCTCTCACACAACTAGTTTTCAATTTCAATATATATCGATAGCCCAACATAATTAAAACAAACACATTCTTATAACGAGACAGGTGCAATCATAATTTAAATTATATAGTAGCACGTGCAAAACATAGTCAACAAAAGATTAAAATAAAACCAACAAAGTTACCCTCAATCACAAACTCAAACATTGGTAGGTACGCCGACGAAGATAAACAGTTGTCCGAACATGCGAATCTCAAAGTTTCAGATCTTAATACCTTGTACAGTCGGCAAAATACTAAGGTATACGGCCAGGTAGCGACATCTGTTTTGATAAAGATTGTTGGTATTATAATGTATCACGCTATATGTATTATTATTGTGACGAATTAGCTGATATCGATATATTCTGTCGTTCACCTACAGCACTAAAGAAAGCTTTTAGTACTTAAAAAAATATAATAACATGTTAGGATTTTTTGTAAAAGCAAGTAAGTAATACCCATAATTAATATGGTATCTGCCTGCCACATTAGTCTAGAGGTCCTAAGCGCGACTGCTACGCTAGAGGTCCTGGGTTGGATCCCCAGGTCGAGCAAAGTGTTATTAGGTTTTTCTATGGAATTCCTAGTAGCAGCTCGAAGTCTGGATTTGTGGCTGGTTAGTGGCAATTGGCTCGCCCCCTATTACATGAGACCTAAACATACCGGCGAAATGTGGGTATACTTTAGTACACCTCCTCCTAACCCTTCGGGGAATACAGGCGTGGTGGTATGTTATGATGGTATGTTAATATGGTATGGTATAATTGTATCGGTGATGACTTTTAGGTTTTCTTTTATTTATAATGTACTTTTGTTATATTTAGGTAACTATACTCTTTTTGTGTTACTAGTGTTACTTGATTTGAGTTTATTATTTTATAGATGACTGTTTGTTTCTTTCCTAATTAAAATAGAAAATAAACACGCAGATGTTGTTAGCTGCTTACATATTATTTATTTATCCGATAATCCGTGTGATAGTAACTCTGTCTGTAACATTTAGCCATAAAATGCAGAACAGATTTCAATAAAGTTTGGCAAGGGGCTAGATTGCATCCCGAAAAAGCCCATTGGGAAGCGAGTGAAACTGTGAGCAACAACTACTTAATGTGTAAAGTAGTATATAATTCAAGACATATATAATACAGTTTAGTACCTGTTTACCTAATTATTTCGTCTACTGTACAGTTGCAACTCGTCAGTAAGAATGTTTCACATTAAACTAAATAATGTTTCAAAAGGAGTTGATGCAACTTGGATCCGGCGGAATTCATTTAATACTTCATCAGGGAACCGAGTTTGAAGCGGCAAGACTCCAGCTCTTCTATATTGCATTTTCCTTCGTAATTTCACTATATTTTTCGTCTGCGTAGCGTTTGGTGCAAGTGTCATTTATGTATATTTAAAATTTTCGCTTGACATCACTAATGCCTAATGAGGCATTTAATACGTAAACGTAAATTTGTGGCAAGACAGTGTCCCGAGGTAATTCGATGATTCTACCGTGCAGACGATATTTATGTATCTTTAGATAAAACACAAGCAATTCGTGTTCCCTAGACAAACAGCAAGACGCCTGTAAGACTAATAAAAAGTGTCACTAATGTGCAATAATTAATTGAAACCGAAAAAAAAAACATTATTTCACAACTTACAATATTTTACATAACATAGGTACTTTGGAATCTCCTTTTAAGAAAATATTTGTTTGTATTAGAAAGTTCCATATTTGTTGGTTTAGGGGGAAATTAACCATAAATAGTTAACTATGCAAGGTGGTGGCCTGCTTAAGGTTACTTAACCCTTCAAGCCCCATATTATAGTAGACCATTCGGTCTTATGAGCCCCTATCGTAATACTTAAGATTGGATTTTATTCCTAACTTTAATTTAAATATTTATATACTGTCTCTGAAGTCTCTATTACGAAGTAAAATATTCAATACAGGTTGTATTGAATATTTTACTTCGTAATATCAACATCTTCGAGTCATTTTCAAACTATGTTGGGGTCGCCTTCCAGTCCACCCGATTTGCCTAAATACAATATTTTACACGGAAGTAACTGCCAGGATTCAACTCGTACAATTCGTAATTATCTCCCCAATCCCTCAATTGCCAATGAAATTGAAGTACCATCCACCTCATTACCAGCGTTTTCCCATCAAACTTTGTAAACAGCGCACTCTATTGACGTAATCAAGTATTGGCTTTGACAAGCGAGCTATCTCGCTGATTGGTTGTATGGTATCCAGCACATAGTTACCGCAAAATGTCCATTGTTTTCAGTTGATTTTGAACTTAATAACATTTTAAGGTTTAAAATCATTTGGAGAAATTTGACAGTTTTGTATGTCCTGGCGACTGTACAAATGGCGCAATGCTATTTGTTGACAGAATAATATTTCAGTTGAGTTCGATATTCAAGCGCTGGCTGCAGTTATGACTTAAATTATTTAAGTCATAACTGCAGGATGTCTTGGAGACGAAAAAATTAAGAAAAATTTTTTTTAGTGTTATTGGGTTTTCTATGAATTTCTCAGTAGCAGCTCGGAATTTGGATATGTGCCCGGTGAATGGCAATAGGCTCGCCCCCTATTACATGGGACCTTAACATACCGGCGAACTGTTGGTGTACATTAAGTACACCTCTGCCAAACCATCCGGGGAATACAGGCGTATTTATTATTTTACATATTTATTTTTTTACATATTTATTATTTTACATATTTAGTATTTTAAGGACAATAAATCACAGATTATTCACAGGCCATTACGCGAATGTAATCGCTTCTCGGCTTTCACTCGGGCCACTCTTAAAAAACAACTCAGTAAAATTCGCTACTACAGATTTAAACAGATTATTTAATATAGCCAGGTGTTAAGCTCACTAGCGATTCCGAAAGAACTCGGAAATTATACGAGTAATTTTACTTTAGCTACATTTTATATCAATCTCATTTGCATTGGACATCGCATTATTCATCAAAATTGGAGTAATAAAGTGTATTAGAAGCTGTTTTGCTCCAGATTATACATTTGTTATTAAATTCAATGAGAATAATATTAATTTTGATATGCTTAGTACAATCGTAATACATGAGAGTAAGTAGATTACGAGCTAGCTACGCCGTAGCTCTCGCAATGACGTCACGGCTACACCAGCTACGGTTACAGCTACGCATTTTATTATACTCGTACCTAGATCCTACATAATGATTATATATATCATCTTAATATATGCTTTGACTTAAACATCACTTATAAAGATTTTTTTGTTCAAGCATGTAGATTTTTACGAACCAGTTTCTAAAGAAAGCTTTTAGTACTTAAAAAAATATAATAACATGTTAGGATTTTTTGTAAAAGCAAGTAAGTAATACCCATAATTAATATGGTATCTGCCTGCCACATTAGTCTAGAGGTCCTAAGCGCGACTGCTACGCTAGAGGTCCTGGGTTGGATCCCCAGGTCGAGCAAAGTGTTATTAGGTTTTTCTATGGAATTCCTAGTAGCAGCTCGAAGTCTGGATTTGTGGCTGGTTAGTGGCAATTGGCTCGCCCCCTATTACATGAGACCTAAACATACCGGCGAAATGTGGGTATACTTTAGTACACCTCCTCCTAACCCTTCGGGGAATACAGGCGTGGTGGTATGTTATGATGGTATGTTAATATGGTATGGTATAATTGTATCGGTGATGACTTTTAGGTTTTCTTTTATTTATAATGTACTTTTGTTATATTTAGGTAACTATACTCTTTTTGTGTTACTAGTGTTACTTGATTTGAGTTTATTATTTTATAGATGACTGTTTGTTTCTTTCCTAATTAAAATAGAAAATAAACACGCAGATGTTGTTAGCTGCTTACATATTATTTATTTATCCGATAATCCGTGTGATAGTAACTCTGTCTGTAACATTTAGCCATAAAATGCAGAACAGATTTCAATAAAGTTTGGCAAGGGGCTAGATTGCATCCCGAAAAAGCCCATTGGGAAGCGAGTGAAACTGTGAGCAACAACTACTTAATGTGTAAAGTAGTATATAATTCAAGACATATATAATACAGTTTAGTACCTGTTTACCTAATTATTTCGTCTACTGTACAGTTGCAACTCGTCAGTAAGAATGTTTCACATTAAACTAAATAATGTTTCAAAAGGAGTTGATGCAACTTGGATCCGGCGGAATTCATTTAATACTTCATCAGGGAACCGAGTTTGAAGCGGCAAGACTCCAGCTCTTCTATATTGCATTTTCCTTCGTAATTTCACTATATTTTTCGTCTGCGTAGCGTTTGGTGCAAGTGTCATTTATGTATATTTAAAATTTTCGCTTGACATCACTAATGCCTAATGAGGCATTTAATACGTAAACGTAAATTTGTGGCAAGACAGTGTCCCGAGGTAATTCGATGATTCTACCGTGCAGACGATATTTATGTATCTTTAGATAAAACACAAGCAATTCGTGTTCCCTAGACAAACAGCAAGACGCCTGTAAGACTAATAAAAAGTGTCACTAATGTGCAATAATTAATTGAAACCGAAAAAAAAAACATTATTTCACAACTTACAATATTTTACATAACATAGGTACTTTGGAATCTCCTTTTAAGAAAATATTTGTTTGTATTAGAAAGTTCCATATTTGTTGGTTTAGGGGGAAATTAACCATAAATAGTTAACTATGCAAGGTGGTGGCCTGCTTAAGGTTACTTAACCCTTCAAGCCCCATATTATAGTAGACCATTCGGTCTTATGAGCCCCTATCGTAATACTTAAGATTGGATTTTATTCCTAACTTTAATTTAAATATTTATATACTGTCTCTGAAGTCTCTATTACGAAGTAAAATATTCAATACAGGTTGTATTGAATATTTTACTTCGTAATATCAACATCTTCGAGTCATTTTCAAACTATGTTGGGGTCGCCTTCCAGTCCACCCGATTTGCCTAAATACAATATTTTACACGGAAGTAACTGCCAGGATTCAACTCGTACAATTCGTAATTATCTCCCCAATCCCTCAATTGCCAATGAAATTGAAGTACCATCCACCTCATTACCAGCGTTTTCCCATCAAACTTTGTAAACAGCGCACTCTATTGACGTAATCACGTATTGGCTTTGACAAGCGAGCTATCTCGCTGATTGGTTGTATGGTATCCAGCACATAGTTACCGCAAAATGTCCATTGTTTTCAGTTGATTTTGAACTTAATAACATTTTAAGGTTTAAAATCATTTGGAGAAATTTGACAGTTTTGTATGTCCTGGCGACTGTACAAATGGCGCAATGCTATTTGTTGACAGAATAATATTTCAGTTGAGTTCGATATTCAAGCGCTGGCTGCAGTTATGACTTAAATTATTTAAGTCATAACTGCAGGATGTCTTGGAGACGAAAAAATTAAGAAAAATTTTTTTTAGTGTTATTGGGTTTTCTATGAATTTCTCAGTAGCAGCTCGGAATTTGGATATGTGCCCGGTGAATGGCAATAGGCTCGCCCCCTATTACATGGGACCTTAACATACCGGCGAACTGTTGGTGTACATTAAGTACACCTCTGCCAAACCATCCGGGGAATACAGGCGTATTTATTATTTTACATATTTATTTTTTTACATATTTATTATTTTACATATTTAGTATTTTAAGGACAATAAATCACAGATTATTCACAGGCCATTACGCGAATGTAATCGCTTCTCGGCTTTCACTCGGGCCACTCTTAAAAAACAACTCAGTAAAATTCGCTACTACAGATTTAAACAGATTATTTAATATAGCCAGGTGTTAAGCTCACTAGCGATTCCGAAAGAACTCGGAAATTATACGAGTAATTTTACTTTAGCTACATTTTATATCAATCTCATTTGCATTGGACATCGCATTATTCATCAAAATTGGAGTAATAAAGTGTATTAGAAGCTGTTTTGCTCCAGATTATACATTTGTTATTAAATTCAATGAGAATAATATTAATTTTGATATGCTTAGTACAATCGTAATACATGAGAGTAAGTAGATTACGAGCTAGCTACGCCGTAGCTCTCGCAATGACGTCACGGCTACACCAGCTACGGTTACAGCTACGCATTTTATTATACTCGTACCTAGATCCTACATAATGATTATATATATCATCTTAATATATGCTTTGACTTAAACATCACTTATAAAGATTTTTTTGTTCAAGCATGTAGATTTTTACGAACCAGTTTCTATGTCTAAGAGACATAGTTTAGGGTTAATATCTAGGCTGACCTCGTTAGATAGCAGTCTTTATACGCCTTCGGGAAAACCTTTCTAATATGTTGGTTAAGTCACGGTAATTTTGTTATTTTCTTAAGTTACTGGATAAGGCCCGCATCATTAGTCTATTAGTCCTAAGTACAAATACTACGCTAGAGGTCCTGGGTTAAATTTCCAAGTTGAGCTGAGAGAGTTTTATTTTCTATATAATTTCTCAGTAGCAGCTTCGAGTTTTGATTTATTTGGTTTGGAGCCCGTTTAATGCCAATAGACTCACCTCCTATAACATGGAACCTTACCCGAGAACCGTGTGTGTAAATTAGTTCACCTACCGCCTAACCGATACCAAAATACAGACATGATATTAGGTATGTTGTTTCACTACATAGTATAAAACAAAGTCGCTTCCCACTGTCTGTCTGTTTCTATGAATGCTTTGATCTTTAAAACTACGCAACGAATTTTAATGCGGTTTTTTTAATAGATAGAGTGATTCAAGAGGAACGTACAATACATACATATTATAGTACATAAAAGCCGAGAAACCACGCGGGCGAAGCCGCGAGCAGAAAGCTTGTATGTTATAATTTAATTTCCCCAAGCTCATCTCTAAAAGAATCCCAATCTTATGTAATCTGTGAAAATATCAAATCGATACGTTGAATCTTTCATAAAAGAAAACTAATGCTTACAAAAGAACAATAAGATTAATGACACCTTTTGCACTGAATACTTTGAATAATGCATATTTTCTATTTAGACGCAGACGTGAACTTCGTTCAAAACAGTTCTTATCGCTTCTCTCTCGAAAGCAATTAGATCTTTTGTCCGTTGACAATTAGTGAAGAATAAAAGAAAAGGTGTTCATTCCTTTGAACTAGTCATTTGCATTCAAGTCTCGACAGTTTTGAATGTTGTACTGTTACAATTGAATTGAAAAATGGAGGGTTGAATGTCGTGGTGCAACATAGCTCTGCACTGTTTCTTTATCCACATGAGCTGCTGAAAAAATTTAGTTTACCTATACCCAAGCCTTTTTCTTACAGGGGTAAGTAGATACATCATTGTGGATGGCCAGTCATCCCTTTTTTGATACGGACTGGTTAGCCACAACTGCATACAAAGCACCATTTACGTTATTTACCGCATTCACTCTCCTTACTACATCCGCATCAATCTTACCATCTCTAGTAAACACAGTCCCTAATTAGACAAACTCACCCACTTGCTCTACACTCTTACCCCCTATCTTTACTTACTTTAACTCCAAAAAACTTATTTTGATTAATTCTGAATCAATAAAATAATATTTTTGTCGCAAATGAACTTCTAAAGACGGTAACATTTTAAGGAAAACGAGGAGGCGGAAGACCTAGACCAAGTTAAGGAAAAAGTAGGAGTAGAGTCGTATCAAGAGATCAAACAGAAGGCAGAGAACAGAGAAAAGTGGAGATTGCTCCACCAACAAGAGCTTAGCCCTTAAATGGAAAAGAAGAGCAAAACACCTAAAATTTTCTTGCAATAGTCAAACAACTCGGTAAAAAACATGAAAATGTATCGACGTCCAACTGGATAAAATTTTCTTTTGTTCGTCCTTCGTAAAATCGTCTTTTTTATATCTCCATCATATATTCCCCGTTAAGAGTATATTGCAGGAGTATCTAATTTGATTTGGACCGCGTCCAACTCGTGGCGTGAGGTCGCCAACAGCCGCCAGATGGTAGCACAACTCACGATATTGCATTATATTACTTGCAGATACAACACTTATGAGACTTGTACAAGTTTTTATAGAAAAATCGTTTTGCGTTCCAATAAAATCTAGTTCAATTTCATCCGACTGGAGAAAGTTAAAACAGGATTTTTGCTCTGATATGAAACACTACAATTTCTTGTAATGAATATATTGCTTACAGATTTTACCGCGGAAAAAGTTGATAGATATTATTAAATCTCAAACGTTTCGAATCCTTGCTCGTAGACTGGGATTTAAGGGTCTTGAAACACAAACAAAATAAAGTCACCCCGCCCTCTAGTCTTGCATACTTTTACTCAGATAATATATATTGGTAAAGGAATTTTATTTCCCATAAAAGAACATTAGGTACAATAGTTCACCTAAAAATGAGAAACTTAACTAATTAACATTAAAGTACAAAAATATTTATCGACCTACCATAGCGATATACAATAGACGAAAATAAGGAAACTGACAGTTATCAATGTGGTGTACCATTTGTCTTTTTTTTATGTGAACAGATTCAGACTCTTTTATAGTTTTCGGCAGTTTGGTATATAATTGAGCTCCCTCAAATTGTATTATCCTCTTTCCATACAAGGTTCTGATCTTAGGAAGTTCTATATTGCCTCTGGTTTTGGTAAAGTATATAACTTTTAATATCTCAGCCGAGTCCATTCGTATGCTAATACTGTCTGTCCACAAAGTTCATTTCCAACACTCAGTTCTCCAATTTTCACATTACCATTTACCTACGGGAAAGATTCAAATAGGCACAATTCCACGTACAAAAATACTTTTTCCTCCTGTTTTAGTGTAAAAAAATTCCTATTTGTGTGTTGGCGAGTCGCCAACATAAATACGAATAGTTCAATTAAATAAAGGCTTTGGATGGAATGGAAAACACATTTTTAGTATTATTTTTCTTTTTAACGGGGTTTTTAGTTGGTGATTGTCTCATTAGTCTAGTGGTCCTAAGCGCGACTGTTATGTTAGAGGGTTGGTTCGATTCCCAGAACGAGCCTTTATTGGATGAAATTCTTATTAGCAGCTCGGAGTTTGGATGACTGCCCGGTTAATGGAAATAGGCTTGCTCCCTATTATAACCTAAACGTACTGGTGAAATGTGGGTGTACATTAGTACACGTCTCCTCTGGGAAAACAGTCGTGATAGTTTGTTATGTTTTCAGTTGTTATAACTAGAACATATTTTATTTACACAGGTTTAATTAGGCAATGATATTTACATTATCCTTAAATTATTTCTAAGTTCATACATGTACTCCTACGTTTATTTCATGCCTCAAATCATATTATAATCTAACCCGGTCATGTTTTATTTTCATAATGTCTTAATTAATTTGAATAAATAAATAAGCGATAAATTTGAATAAATAAATAAGCGATCAATTTGAATAAATAAATAAGCGATAAATTTAAACCTATATATAAAGCAGCGCAACTTCATGTAGTAGCTATAAGCATAGATTAACATTACACTTGGGAAAAAAGACTTCAAAGTTGTAATTAATATTATAGTAGGTATATTTCTAAAATTCTTTATTCTATTTTTTTTTCTAGCAGTCTCACAAAGGCCTCCACCATTATTCCAATCCGCTTTGTCTGTTGTTTTAGTAACCCAATCTCGTTCTTAAGAATCGAGTTCATCGTGCCACCTCCTTCCGGAAACCTTTAAAAGGAAACAACCGAACACAGTTCTATTTTTAAAAGGATCATTTAAATTTAAAGTGCAGTGATAGCCTAGTGGTACGAACATTGGACTGCTAAGTCAAAGGTCTCGAGTTCGAATCTAAGGCCTCTGACTTTTTGAAGTCATGTGCGTATTAATAATTAATTATCACGCGCTTAATCGGTGAAGGAAAACATCGTGAGGAAACCTGCATGCCTGAGAGATTTTCTTGTCAGTGTGTGAAGTCTGCCAACCCGCAGTAGGCTAGCGTGGCGGACTATAGCCTAATCCCTCTCGTAATTAGAGGAGACCCGTGCCCAGCGATGGGCAAAATGGGAGAATGGAGTGGGACAATGTAATGGGTTGATGATGATGAAATCGGTTGAGAAATTAGAGAAGTAGGTACTGTTTGTTCGAAATAACTGTGCTTGTTTGAAGTTGTCAACAAGCGGTTAAGAAGTGGTAAATTTTAATAGGAAGAGTATCTGTGTAAAGACATTGGGGTCGTAAGCATAATAAGTTTCGCGTTTGTAATTATTTTCTTTACTAATTTAGATTTTATGAAGAAAAACACAATAAAGCGTTATAATTTTTGCTACAATTTTACCTGTGTGGCAGTTCGGAACAACTAAATTCAGAAAAGCTCAGAACAAACTGTAGCAAAAAATATTTCGGCTTTTTTTACATATCGAATTCTTCATTTGTTTTTGCTGTTACAAAATGTTTTAAAATGAAGTATAGCTCATATCTTTTTGAACATACATACATCATATTATAGTTCATATCTTGCGTATCTAAATAAGCATGTAGTACAGCTTTTAAGTAACCCATGACGCATAAAATTTTATTTAAAGTAAATTTTAGCAAATCAAACTAATTAGGAATTAAAGTTAAATTCAACAAAGATTTACTTCATGACTGAGTAATAACTGAGTCATGAAGTTATAAGTCAGAGATCTTAATCTCAAGTTCAAGAAAGATAATCATAAGAAATTATCTCGAACGTGAATCGCAATACCTAATCGTACTTAATTAATGTATCTTAACGGGTGTAATATCGAAGAGTTTAGCAGAGTTGTTATGTTATACACCTTCTTTTTTAACGCCCGACGCAAAAACGACGGGGTGTTATAAGTTTGACGTGCCTGTATGTGTGTGTCTGTCTGTGGCATCGTAGCTCCCGAACGGATGAACCGATTTTGATTTTTTTTGTTTGGAAGGTGAATTAGTCGGGAGTGTTCTTAGCTATGTTTGATGAAAATCGGTTGAGATATAATATAATTGTGGGGTGTTTTTTAAATTTTAAATTTTGTTAAATTAGTAAGTAAAACTCTTATACATTTTCTTTCTCCTTTGGAGGTGGCAGGGAATTTCGGACTCATACCGACTAAAAATCGTACTTGCTTTCCCCTGCCCTATAGGCTATAGGATTTGTAATATTCCCCTGCCCTATAGACCATGGGATTTGTAATATTTGCTAAGATCATGACAGGCTGTTTGAGACGTACGTAATAGGGTTAATGAAGCTAGCCAATGGTCAGGCACAAATTTATATTCTGGAGTGTTCATTTAACTAACATACAACATTCATCAAAAGCGGTAGATTTAAATTATTTTAAATCAAACATAAATTTGGGTACGTTTCATGAAACAGATTTCAGCAACGTTGGAAAGTAATTGGCTAAATAAATATTTCTTTCAAATATATCAACTTTTAAAGCCCAGTTAGGAAGTGTACGAATAATTTAGGAAACCTACTGTATGTATATGAAAACAAATTTAAACATAGAAGTGTTATTTGGATACATAACAAAGTTATTGAGCACTGATTTTTAGTTAGAGTTTTTTAATGTAGCTAAATTAAGAAATACATTTTGATACTAAATAAATAAGGGCCATATTACAATATGTTTAACATCTTTATCTCATTAACTATTTCGTTTTAATGTATTGTCAAAATATTTATTGCCATTGCATTGTCCCACTGCTGGGCATGGGCATCCTCACAGAATGAGTATTAGGCTATATAATAGTCCACCACGCTAGCCTAGCACGAGTTGACAGACTCCAGACAACGTGAAGAAAATACAAATACAGATTTCCTCATACCATCACGCCTGTATTCCCCGTAGGGTTAGGCAGAGGTGCACATGTGTGTTAATGTACAGTCACAGTTCGCCGGTATGTTTAGGTCCCATGTAATAGGTGGCGAGCCTATTGCCATTAACCGGGCACAAATCCAGACTCCGAGCTGCTACTGAGAATTTCATAGAAAAACCCAAATAACACTTTGCTCGACCTGGGGATCGAACCCAAGACCTCTAGCGTAGCAGTCGCGACTGGGACCACTAGACTAACGAGGCAATCTACAGATTTCCTCACTATATTTAATTAATAATAATACGCACATGGCTCCGAGAAGTCAGAAGTGCGAGTCTTGGATTCCAACTCGAGACTTTGACGTGAATCCAATGGTCATATTACTAGATTATCACTGCACTACCTGTAAATGTAATCTAAAAAGGCGTAAATAAACGTGTATTTAACTACTTGCTTCCTGTTTAAATTTTAATCCTAACCGAGAAAAGCACGTAGATACAAATCTTAACTAAGTATACGAATGATAATAGTAATCATTTAAACAAAAAAAAGAATAAAAGAATACTTATGTAGGTATGTATTTAGTATGGTAACATACATAATTATTCATTAAACTTAAGGCCGACAGAAACAAGGGATATCTTAGACAAATCCTGCTAAAGCGAGAAGGCATTTACCTATTTAGAAATTAAAATAACTTTGTAGGCCATATTTATTTCTATCAGCAAGACATTGCCAACAAAAATAAAAAAATATTATACCGAAACATGGAGCAAATAGCAAAAATTCATTTGATGTTCAAATATTTGTTGAGTTCCTTTTATAAATTGTTTGTATATTAAGCTTGCGGTGAACTGTCTTCGGAGTAAAATAAACTTTAAAATGTTTATGTAAAAGTACCTCTTTGCATATTTTCTTACATACCTTAATAGCAAGCACTTAAATTATTTTTAGGGTTTCATGCCTCAGAAAGAAAAAAATAACCTCACTTAATCCATCTGTCTATCAAGACTATTTTCTGAGGTACATATACTCGAGCCTATAGTTACTTGTAGCTGTAAAAAAGTACAGCATTAGGTCTGCCGACATTCAAAGCTAAGCTATTGTTAATGGATGGGTAAATAACTGGGTAAATATTTTCAACAAAAGATAGCTTTTAACTATGTCTTTCAGTGCTATGTAGTAAATAGGTTATGGAATTCAAATATTTTTATTAATATTTCAGCTTCCTGCAACTTATTGAGGAGACACAGCCAGCTCCTTCATGGAGTACTGGACAAAACCACATGTCAGACGTTCCTGATCCAATGTGTCCATTATTGTACCACATAATATTGTACAACACATTATTAAATTAATTCATTTAAAGGCGATTTATAAGTTTATTGTAGTGTAATTAGTCTAAAATAAATAATTTGAACTAGAAAAAAATAATAGTAACTCCATGTAAAATACCACTATTCAGTGTCACCTCTTTTACACTGACCTGACATTTTTTAAATTCATTTAATGGCGTAAATACTTAGTATAAACATATAAATGTGAATACCATGTCAGCTAGTTTATACGTACAATATTTTATAATAAAGTTTTATCGTCGTGCGACGGGTCGTACAACACTTTCCCCCGAAACAACTACAATGTATGTCAAACAAATACTGGTTCCGTACGATCGAACCCAAACCCAGTGTCTAAGCCAGCGGATGGCTCAGCCACTTGGCCAAATGACATTCGTTGTTTTTTTTTTCAGATATACTAATCGAATATTACAACAAAAAGCAGTGATAGCCTAGTGATATGACCATTAGTCTGCCAAGTCAAAGGTCTCGAGTTCGAATCCAGGGCACGCACCTCTGACTTTTCGAAGTCATGTGCGTATTAATAATTAATTATCACGCGCTTAAACGGTGAAGGAAAACATCGTTAGGAAACCTGCATGCCCGAAAGATTTCTTGACGGCGTGTGAAGTCTGCCAACCCGCAGTAGGCTAGCGTGGTGGACTATAGCCTAATCCCTCTCGTTCTGAGAGGAGACCCGTGCCCAGCAGTGGGACAATGTAATGGGTTGATGATGATGAATCCAATATTAGGATTAAATGATGCTAAGTCATCAGTGCAACCGCCTTAAACGAATATTTTCCTATGGAACAAATACGACTCCACATTTTCATTGTTCGAGAATATTCTGCAACTTTGCAGTAAGGTGGGTACAATCAAGTCGGGTGCTTTCAAATGAAGTGCTAAATAAACGGGAACACTTTTCATACCACGCAAAGTTAAGCCAAGTGTTCTGTGACGTCACCCATTTTGGGTGTACTCGAATGGCACACCTATGGTGGTCCAAAATAAATACTCTAGCGAGAATATAAGCGAGATAAAAATAAAAAACATGTGTGCCGTGTGGTCAAATGACTCCCGTCAGGAACGCCGTGCCTCATGTAAAAAAAAACAAGTTTAGAGGCAAGCGCTTGGCGATAATATCCGAACTACGCCGAAGGGAACCGAACGTCAAAATAATGACCGTCACAAATTTACTTACTAATTGTATTGTCTAGTGATTGCAACAGCGACCACGCTAGAGGTCCAAGATTTAATACTCATGTCGATTAAGTGTTATGGGGTTTAAAATGATATTAGGGTAGCAGCTCGGAGTTTGGAGTTGTGTATGGTTAATGGCAATAGGCTCACCCCCTATTACATGGGACCTAAACTTATAGTGAACTTTGGGTGTACATCTTTGCCTGACCCTTCGGAGAATATGAATATTTACGATCAGGAAGCTCATTTGCTCGTTTGCTTAGTTATTCCATAAAAAAAGATGCTTACGAAAGTAGTCACGTTGCCGTTTATGTCTTGTACCATACGACGAACGTCACGCGTTCGTTTAACCGTTCAATTTGGCGTCGAGTTGCGACAATTCTCAGACGTGATACACTAGCGTTATGACGAATTTAACTTACAACTTCTGTGAATATACTTCGGAAACACGTGCGCCCTTTTGTTGCAAACTTACTTAGTTTATCATCTGTAAGTTACAGATTTGTAAATTATCTATACTTATGTTATAAAGCTGAAGAGTTTCGTTTGTTTCCGCGCTAATGAACGCGCTTATCTCTAAACTACCAGTCGGATTTGAAAAAAACCTTTTTACATTTGATACCCAAATTCAAAACTAATTCAAACTTAATGTAAGTATTTCAAGATAATGTATCAATACAGAACCATTTTGACTCATGGTAATCTCAGATAATATAATGAATATCCTTTTAAAGAAAAAAAACCTACGTAATCTCCAAATTTCGGAACAAAAAATACGCACGGAAATGTTGCAAATGTATTGTTGTTTCACCTCTCGGGCACGCGTTCTCATCGAGAGCGACAAAGACGGCGACAACAATGCAACATTGTCGCGTTCGCGAGGGACACTCCTCTTAAACGAAGAATAAATATAAAAACCTTTCGTGGAACATCTACAGGCGTGATGGTATGGTATGATATGTACAGTCGCCAGCACATCAGGTTTATAAAAAACAGACAAATTTCTCCAAACGATTTTAAACCTTAAAATGTTTACAGTTGAGGTCAAAATAAACTGAGAAATTTGTCGTTTTGTGGTAACTTGATTTGCTGGCGAAAGTACATAATATATGTAATGTCAAGATAATATAAAAGATAAGATTCATATAAATTTTGCATGTATTTAGGTATAAATAATGTATACAACTATAGGTACATGGACAGGAGAATACCTCTCCTTAAAAGTAGATAGTCTTTATAATGTATAGAAAATGCCTAATCCCTTTGTGTTCAATGTTCATGTAAAATCTTTATCAATTTAACAACATAATAGGTACCTTAAAATATTCTGATCTTGATAAATCTTAAACTCGTTTTTTTTTTAAAAAAAAAAGCTTACTAGCAATGTTTGTTACACATTAGGTACTAGTATTCTTGGTAACCCCTCGTCGGTAGTGCAATGGGTTGGATTCGAACCGACAACCACATGATTGCAATTCGCAAGTCCGACGCCCTAGCCTAGGCTACCGCCGCTTCAAAATTATGTATTTGTAATTTTATTTGATATGAGTAAGTGTTATGAATAAAATAACAGTTATTATATAGATACGCAACTGCTACGCTTGAAGTTCTGGGTTCGATTTCCAGGGCGAGCGGTGTAATTGGGTTTTCTATGAAATTATCACATTTTGGATGTTTTTGAGCTCAGAGTTTGGGTTTGTGCTTTTTTTATAGTACGGAAAGTCTTCATGGATCGTCCACCACCTGGGGAAACGGCATAATAATTATCGGACTCGAACCGACTAAAACCGAACTTAACTTACCTTGCCCCATAGTCACGGCTAGGGTTACCAGGCCGCCAAACCTAATAACTGGACAGACGAGCCAGTTTGGCCGGACATTTGGCTAAAAAGGCCGGACACCCTACATTATTGAAGATTTTGGGTCTCAGTCTAATTAGACTGATTTGGCATTCGATTTTATATATTTGTTGCGACACACCATAACCCAGCGCGGACCGGTTCTGCGGAGCCACCCAAGTGCGTCCCCTCCAGTGCGGGCAGCGCCGGCGGACAGTAGTATAGCTGCGCGTGGCACTCGCCTTAGGATTCGATATCGGTCGGACGATCATTTCTCGTGAGAGTAATATACGGCGACTAAACTAGTACCTATGTAAAATTACAGTCCACTTTTATTTAATGTACACCAAGTAGCAAACATAATTTTTATTATATTAATCAGTCAAATAAAGTCATCAGTCAAAATTAAATTTTAACAATATTCAAGCCGGACACCATTTATTTTGGCCGGACACGTAATCAAAAAGCCTGTCTATGTCCGGCTTTATCCGGACGCCTAGCAACGCTAGTCACGGCCAGGGGATTCGTGCTCCATAACTAATATGGGCTTTTTGATTTGTGCCTGGTTAATGGCACTAGGCTCTCCCCTATGACATGGCTCTCACCACCGAACTGTGGGTGTAAATTAGTACACCTCTGCCTTACCATTTGCAGAAAACAGGCGTGATATTGATGGTACATAGATAAATATTTATTCATAAGTAAAACTCTAAATGTACATACAATAAAAAAACCCCTTGCTTTTAAGCAAATCTCTTGCCTTCTTGTCACCCGTCACTAGCTTTATTTCCTAGGAGTGAATCGTTAAAATATTAACTCAAATCCGAAAAAAATACGTAAAGCAAAAAATACAATGACAAGCATCCTTAAGCGAGAGACATTAAGGTCGGTATTTTGACACTCAGTAAGTACAGTCAGTCTACTCAGTCAGTAGGTATCTTTAAAAATATTGCTTATTTACTAAGGTTTATTTTACCCAAGTCCACGTAATTATTGCTCTTATCGCTTTTGTACTATGGTCGGGTATCTTGTACCCCGCCTCGCTTTGCTTAAATTCATAGTATAATGGTCCTTAATGTGATGAAGGTAAGGTCGGGTATTAGATACCCAGCGTAAGAAAAGATCGTTGTCATAGCGTGGGTCGGCGACCTTGGTGTGGTGTGACGTAAAGGCCCCTCGCGATGTTCCCCGCATCCCCTCAGTCCTCAGTGTCGCTGCGTACGCAGAGAAAGAAGGGCGTGCGTACTGCGGTGGGTGATTTACACCCAAGTGGATACTTGAAGTTTAATTATAGTTTCTCATACTAATAATAGTGTATCTTCAATAAGCGTCGTTTAAGTGCGCCTACTGAACTGTAATTAAGTGATTTGATTCAAAGTAGTGGTTTCATTCGTCGTGTGTCTGTTTACAATGATTACGCAGGCGCTCTGTTGACAACATCAGAGAAGTGTTTCCATGCGTGGCTTGTACGCGGTAGGTGCCTATAGCTATTATTATTTTTGTGTTTTGTTTTTTTATTGACGTAAAGTTATCTGAATTAGGTTAGTGGAATGCATGACTCGGTAACACTAGTAATTCTAGTGCTTTTAGTGAGTAACTACAATAATAATAAACGGCTGTTATTATGATTCCGTTCGCATCCCTTCTGTAGTATATGCGGTGTAACTAGGGATGATAGAGTAGAAATAGTGTGACAAGACAACGTTGCGGACTGAAAGATGATGTAGTGACATGAATTAAATGAATATGCTGAGATGGTTTGGGCATTTTGAGAGAATGAATAAAAAAGTCGGGAGAGCCGAGAGCCCGCTCTAGAACGACATTCATCATCATCATCATCATCAACCCATTACATTGTCCCACTGCTGGGCACGGGTCTCCTCTCAGTACGAGAGGGATTAGGCTTTAGTCCGCCACGCTAGCCTACTGCGGGTTGGCAGACTTCACATGCCGTCAAGAAAATCTCTCAGGCATGCAGGTTTCCTCACGATGTTTTCCTTCACCGTTTAAGCGCGTGATAATTAATTATTAATACGCACATGACTTCGAAAAGTCAGAGGTGCGTGCCTTGGATTCGAACTCGAGACCTTTGACTTGGCAGTCCAATGGTCGTATCACTAGGCTATCACTGCACGAACGCACGAACTGCAAGAACGACATTATTAGTGTGTTATTACTGTTATTAGTAAGATCCTTCAAAAAGGCGCGTGTAGGTAGGTATATGACAAGATGTATGAATGTGGAAGAACCCAAAAATGTAGGTATGCAAGTGGTGTTCTGTACTTTCTGCCTACCCCCGTGGGAAAAGGTGTGAGTGTATGTAAGAATATAGTAGTATTATGATTCAAGTTTTGATATAAGTGTGTTTTTATCAACGCGCGCTCGTGAAATCGAGCGAGCATGATAATTTTGTAAGCAGAGGGGTGATTCGGGCACTTACCTACGTATTTAAAATCTTCAAAATATGAATGAGTTCTTATATCAGTTTCGTTACTGTCAAATGGTCACGTAATTTCAGTGTCACTTATTCTAACCATATTACTTACAATATTACTTACATTAAATTTTAGCCGAAAACTTAACTTAAAGTGGCATGTACCTACAGGAAACCGAAACTGGACAAGTAGTTACCTATATATTTTGTACATTTTAAGTAGATTTGGGATACCTAGTGAAAGTTGCGGTATTTTTAACGACTTATTCGTTGAATTTAACGATTTATTTTGTTATACATAGGTATGCAAGCAATAAAGATTTGAATTTGAATTTGAAATTAATTATTTAACACTTATATTAATTAAGTCAGTTATTGTTGATGGTAATTTTTTTACTTTCAAGATCAGCCAGATCTATAAAGCTCGTTCGAGACCGACAATTAATAACTAAATAAATAAAAAATAGAAATCATTAATTTCAGACAAAAAAGTCCATAGGCAAGGCAAGGCTATTTTAGTAGGTATAGTAACAAGAACTTTACTTATAACTAATTAATGTATAATGTTTAATATTAAACATATTATTTGGGTCGTCCTGGTGGCAAAATCTTATAGGTACCACATGTCATGATAACTGTGGGTGGGACACAGCTATTATAATGGTACCTCATACCTAACTAATCAACCGACTTCAAAATGGAGGAGGTTCTCAATTCGTCTGTATGTTTTTTTTGGTATGTTTGTTACGCGATATCTCCGTCAATTATGGATCGATTTTGATGGTTTTTTTGTTAGTTAGGTCATACTGCAGAGGGAGTACCTCTGCGTTCAAATTTTCGAAATCGGTTCAGCGGTTTAAAAAAAATCAACAGAAATCTAAAATCTTGATTACATCGATGATAATATTATCGTTTACTCCGAAACATCGTTGTCTCATTGGAGCAGTGCGTTAAGTTGATTTACAAGTACTTATAAACAAAACTTTCCACTTAAAATTAAGAAATAAAATTAGTTTTAACAAAAAAGTAAAACCCGCTTTCAAAAAATAATAAATTAATTTTTCAAACAATTTGGGAAGTCGGTGGCGAAAACAAAAGAACCTCTCAAATTAAAGTCACCGACTTCCCAAACTGTTTTTTTGAATGGTCCAATCATTTTTGGTTCTTCCTAAGTTTTTTGTATGCAGTTATTTCTTTTTTTGTTCTTTTATTGCTTGGATGTCAGGCACAAATTAAGTGTCATGAATTTTACAAAAGCCGTATTTTCAGAATCTATTTTGACCAAATAACAATGGCAAGTTCCATACAACAAAATACCTGAAAACGATTTACAGCGTCTATGTATGAAAAAATTTTTAAACCATAGGGTTCCTATTCCTTAAACATAATCACCAAGATTTTTTATTTAAGGAGGTCACAAAAAAAAGATATTTGCATTTTTATATATATATATTTTTTTATTTTTTTTTAAATATTGGAGAGGTTAGTCCCTTAGAAAGCACAAGTCGTCGTGTGAGGCAGATAATCAAGTCCGGGGGCAATGCAAGGGTCAAAACTAAAGATAAAACAGAAAACTAGGGAAAAAACTGCGAAAACAACAACAAATAACATCCAACTAAACTGTAAAACAGCGGTAGAATGAATCAAATTGAAAAACGTCAAACTCATTGTCATTGTGACAAATGATAATGTCACTAAGTGTTGCCATTGCATTTTCTTTCTATTACAATTATTAATACTCGTGACTGTGTAATATAATAGTATTTACCGTGTCTTTTGGCTGTTGTCTACACACAAAAAAGCAAAGTTGCTTTCCAACAAGCCTAGGTAGAAACCATCATTTTGAATCGGGCGTTGTTAATGGACATTAAGATGAAGCCATGTTTATAATTACTACAAAAATAGGGTATTTTTCTATAGTGGCAACTCTGGTGGGTTTGGCTAACACTGGATATGGATTTAATCAAATAAAAATCTATTAATTGCAATATTTTAACCGAGGCCTTTACACATATAACTAAATATGTATAAAAAATCAACTAATTCAAATAACAAGTTTTGCATAGGTCACATTTCAAGATGCTTCGTAAAACACTCAGGTATAATCTTGCCATTGTTCTTTTCGGTATTCCTAATATTCGAGGTTGGTTTTGCGTTTTTTTTATGATAACTAATCAGTTACGAGTCGTCATAATAATGTTTAATTTATGACATATATTCGTAAAGAAGGCCTTTTACGAACGGATTACATTAATAAGTTAAATAAATTATTAACTACAGCCTTTTCATTTATTTGAAAATGAAAATTCTAAATCTATAATAACTTAATCGCGTAATCTTACAAAAGACGCGTTTCTCATCTTTATATAATTAATTGTCTATTCTTCTTTTACAGATGGAAATGTCTTACAATCAAACGATGATGTTTGAGTGTTGTGAGACGCTGATGAAAGGTGAATCCAGCGAGAAATATTTTGATAGTGATGGTGAAACTAATAACTTGGTTGTGGATAGCTCCGACAGTGACTCAGATCAGAGCGACGAAGACGTGCTTGTAACTTTTCAAGATAATGAGGAAAAAGATACTTGCTACACTGGTAAAGATGGTACTACTATTTGGTATTCTGATCCAAACCCAGCCCATGTAGCTCCAAGGTCTATCACAAAAATTAAATCCGGTGTGAAACCGTATGCACGTAACGCCAAAACTGAATTAGAGTGTTGGAAATTATTCTTTAGCAATGAAATTATAGAAGAAATACTTCAACATACAAACGTTGAAATAAACTCAAAGACGTTCTCTGAAAATCGTACCACAAGAGATCATATTGTCAAGGAGACCACCATGGATGAGCTGTTGGCTATATTTGGCCTGATGTACATTGCTGGACTAAATAACTCTACAGGTTACAATTTGACAGATTTATGGCGATCGGACGGAACTGGTGTGGACATCTTTAGGATGACCATGTCTTTGCAGCGCTTTAACTTCTTACAAGGCTGTTTGCGCTTTGATGACGCAACGACCAGAGTAGAAAGAAACGCAAAAGATAATATTGCCCCTGTAAGATCGATGTTTGATAAATTTGTTCAAAATTGTCACAAAGCGTATAGTCCTAGCCAATTTCTTACACTCGATGAAAAGTATATACCTTTCCGAGGCGATTGTCCATTCCGTCGTTTTATGCCAAACACATCTGCTTCCTATGGAATTAAAATGCATGCTCTAGTAGATGCTAAATTATATTATACAGTTAACCTTGAAATACATGCAGGAAAACAACCTGAAGGACCCTATTCCATAAGTTACCAACCTACGGAAATATTAGACAGGTTGGTGAAGCCGGTCTCTAAAACGAAAAGAAACGTGACCTTTAACAACCGGTTCATGAGTATTCCACTTGCCACACATTTAATCGATGAACACGGTCTTACATCTACCGGAGCTGTCAGGAAAAACAAAAAACAAATTCCGCATAGTTTTGTTACCCTACAAGGAAGAGGAGTTAGCAGCTCACGATTTGGATTTCAGAAAGATTTGACACTAGTATCTTACATGCCAAAGAAATCAAAACTCATCCTTCTGTTGTCTTCATTTCATCACGATCGAGGCTTTGACCTCAAAAGTAACGACAAGCTAAAGCCAGAAATAGTAACATTTTACAATTCCACAAGAACCGGTGTGGAATTTGTCGATAAACTCGGCAAAATGTATGATGTTCGGAATTATAGTAAGAGCTGGCCAATTCTGATACTGTACAACATGATGAATATTGCTGCTCTCAATAGCTTTATAGTATATCGAGAAAATAATAATAATTCAAAAGTAAGAAGGTGTGAGTTTATTAGAAAACTAGGTCTAGCGCTACTTGAAGAACACCTTAAAATAAGAAAAAATAAGGAAAATCTTCCTCGGGAATTACGGAAACGGATCTTTGAGCAAATGGGAGAATTACTCAATGACACCCCTGTTGGTGACACCAAACCATACAAGAGGTGCAGGGACTGCCCTTCTGCCAGAGATAGAAAGACAAAATATAGTTGCATTGAGTGCAAAAAACCTATTTGCTTACAACACGTGGTCGCTATGTGTCAGAATTGCAGTACACTTGCAATTGATTAGATCGTAGATCGAATGAACTGTTGATAATAGGTATCTTAATATAGTTGTTGATCTTGTTACGTATGTCATATTAAGTATAAGTACTTATTAATAAATACTTATTAAGTATGTCAAAAAAAAAACTTGTGTACTTAATACTATATACCACATATGTTATTTGAACAAATCAACACAACGTAATTAGATACATGAAATGTCTGAACCATTAAATAACAGGTTATATCATTTAATTGAAATTCCATCGCTTTTACTTTTCATTTGACGACATTTAACCATAGTTTGTACTTAATAGATCACTTATACATAAGAATTAATTATAACATTTTATGATTCCTAAAATTCTACTTTGCATTTGTTCTTGGTGTGCAATAAAGAATATTAAATTTGTGTGTAACTTATTTAAGAGTAATTTTTACTAACAATGAATGTTCTTTTTATAAGCTGTATGTTGTACTGCTCGATCTGGGAATCGAATCTAAGGCGTAACGAAGCTTCTTGGAAAATAGATAGGATTTAATAACAAAATGCTTATCAATTTTCTTTGTTGACAGTTTTATTCTTTCGTGACAATTTGAAATGGATAGAATAGTACTTAAATTGTTTCCTTCTATAAAACTGAAAATCAAATCATTGATTATAATTTTTAAAAAAAACCGACAATTGCATTATACCTATCTCGACTGATTTTCATCAAATATAGCTAAGAACAATCCCGAATAATTCAATTAAAAAAAACTAAATCTGAATCAGTTCATCCGTTCGGGAGCTACGATACCACAGACAGAAACAGACACAGACACGTCAAACTTATAACAACCTGTTGTTTTAGCATCGGGGGTTAAAAAAAATACAAAAAAGAATTGTCACGCAAGACGTGACAGCGCCGAAGTGCACATCAAGTTACCACAAAATATCAAATTTTCTCAGTTGATTTTGAACACATTTTAAGGTTTAAAATCATTTGGAGAAATTTGTCAGTTTTGTATAACCTGATGTGCTGGCGACATGTACAACTCCACGTCACTCATCTAGTAACATGCACGGGAGATTAGAAGAATTTTTGAAAATACCTGGCTATTAAAAACAAAACGATGACGTGACGTCGGTCGGGACATGTCAACTCAAAACTGCTACGGCTCTTCCTTAAAACCCTGTTCAGATATTGACCTACGTTGTAAATCTCGCATATATATATAATACTATTACTGTCTCGACTTTGTAAGTAACAACGAGTCTCCGGGTTTGTTTAAAAAAAAAGTTGTGAAAAGAGTTAAGAGTTGCGAGTTTGTGTTGTAAAAAAAGTAAAACATTGATTTGTAATTAAACATTGTGCGTTTAAAAGATCTTTTTATAGAAATTTATATCATTTATCATATATTTTTTTTTAGTGCAGTGTGAATGGACGCAAAATATATGGATAAACATACAAAAGCAACCCGAAATTTCTGAAATACTGAAGCATCGTGCGCCCACTTGAATTTGTATACATCTTAATGATTAATTAAATGGCATTATTGCATTATTCTAACAATAACCCCAGTCTAAACGACACCTTCAATAAATTTTAACCACTAGCTCCTCGTTAGTATAATTAAGGAACAATTTCAAACTAATTTGCATCTACAGTGGCAACAATTCAAAAAAATATGAATAATGCTTAAATATGTAGATACTCTGTCAAATTTATTATTTCAATTAGATACTTTCAGTTAAACACTTCATTACACATATTCATTGGCGTCTCACAGTGTCGCGACTTCATAGAAATTTTTATCATAAATCAAAGTTTAGGTAAATTACATGTTCAACGTGAAACATAGTAAAGTAAAGTAACGTACGTAAAGAATTGCATGTGGGTCGAACATTACTAGTATTCTTGTCAACCCCTCGTGCTAAGCAAAATGCTTGCATTACGATTTGGTTCATGTCAAGTGCAATGAGTGGCAACCAACAAGTGGTTCGAACCGGCAACCACATAGCCATTAGGCGAGGACCGCTTTTAATGATATTTTTTTTATAACGATGATATGAGAAGTACTACACCAATAAGGCAATCAGCAATACTAACAAACTGTATAATATAATAACTCCTAAAACACAATTCGTTAGTACAATCTAGAAACAGTTTCAGACTAATTTGCATCGAATGCGGCGACGTTACTACAAAGGTAGCGCTAGAGTCTGTAGTTATTTTGTGCCTTTGAGTTATCAGCTCCATCTGCAGACGTCGATGTTTGTATCCTAATGATGCTTGCTATTGTAAGTCAGGCCATTTGGGCCCCGAATAAAACACACAATTAAGTTATTCTGTTTTGTTCTGTTCTTGGGTATGATTCAATAGGAGGGGATTCATAGCTACAATGTTCAATCTGTGTGACCATTCTTCGGTTGTCATAATTATATCTACGACGATTGGTAGTCAGAAGATTAAAAAGTATTTTAGAGCTTAAATATACTCTTCTATACACGGGTAAGAAAGTACTTAAAATAGGAAAAGTTTTGTAATGAAACTTGTATAGGAGGTGTTTTTTAGACTGATACAGGCTGTGTAGCTGTTTCATTTAAGGTCGTAACGTCAGCATCGTTTCCACACTGTATATAAAATAGCACATTTATTTTAAGAACAACTATACCTTATAATAATATACGAACTTAATAGGGAGACAAAAACCTTGTGATAAGCCAACACCAAAGACTTTATGTTTCTGAAATCAGCCATCACAAAAGAGAAAGTAATTTGACAATAACCAAATATGAATGATAATGATCAATTTATACATTTATTTATTTAATTTATTTAAATACACCTCAGTCTAAAATTCCACTACCAACACTTGTTCGACCCGAGTTTCCATTTATATGACTTCTCGGGTAGAATACGTGAACAGGGAATTTACATACTTTAAGAATTTCATGTCCTGTTCTTCAAAATATCTACATTTGCAAGCTACTTCCTTCACACCTCTCTTGTATTGAAACTTGTTACATATTGCAAGTTTTGGATGACATAAGGCCGAAACTAAGCCAATTGCAACAGACAGAGAGGCGATTTAACTCAGTCCAGTCCTTTGAGCTTCAAATTAACGAGCTAACTTTCTCGTGAGAGATATAATTATAACCTGACAACTTTAATGAGAGCACTGCTGTAAGTTCTTTTATATAAAGAACAGGGTTGACAGTGATAGCATAAGTTATGGTGAGTAATCAACTAATTACGATAAATATTTCTGATGAATAGATAATTTACCCTGCCATTTATTTTGACCGATACGTCATATTTTTTACCTTTGTGTCCTCTAAAGAGCAAAAATCACAAATAAGCAAATTCGAGACTAAGTACCTAATCAATTAAATCTTTTTATCATTGAGGTGTTTTGATGAGATTATTTATAATTATTATAATTTTTGAGGCGTAAATTTAGATTGCGTGTTAAACAAAATTCCACGTTAAAAACAAAACATAGAAGATAAATGTTTCATTTATTTATTTATTAAATTAATTACAACGGTTGTTTAACTGATAACAGTAACTAATATATATAAACTGTACGAAATTAACAAAAAAGGCTAACAACACTTTCATAAATTCCTCTCACAGTAGGTACTTCTGACATACCAATAAAATCTTCGACCATCTATCCGCAAACTTCGGATCATGCTTCATTCGTAGAATTTAAAATGAAAATAACAGATGTACACACCTAAAACTACACAAATTGACAACCCTGCGAGACGATGAGCTCATAAAAAGGTAGTGTTCTCCACCTCAATAAACTGTGACGTCATCAACATTTCAACACTATCCAATTTACTTGGAACAAACTTAGGATTTACGTCCAGAATTTGAGACTGAATAGATTGTAAAACGAACCACACTGTATATTTTGCGTACTGAATAGTGTATTCAGTAAAATGTCTGCAATGACCCCGTGTGTTACGCCCCCCTCTAGAAGGGCAACCGTTTGGGTCACTAGGAGTTCTACATGAACCTCCGACTTTAGTGGCGAGAATCATTCAAAAAGCATGCCAAAAAAACAAAAATATGAATTTTCTAGTGAACGAAAAATTCGGCTTCAGACAGGGTTTAAACCTGCGCCCCTCTGGTTAAGTACACTAGACGCTTTACCAACTAGGCTACCGAGACCACTGCCTGTGATATCGAATTTACCTTCCACATTTTTACGTCTTCAGGTAATTTTTCTTTCACTAGAAAATGTATATCTTTGTGGACATTTTGCATTATTTAATGCTAAAATATATTATAAAATAAGCAGTATAAATTATCAAGTTCACAATAGGTTTATCTCACTAATTAATTAATTGCCTGATTGCGCTACTGGTTTTTCAAGAAGATGCTGAACATGAGTTCTTGGGTTCGATTTCCAAGTTCTTGTGATGAGTTATATTATTATTCGGCCCCTTTTATATGGGACGTAAAACAAACTTATGGACTCGTTGACATAGTACATCTGCCTAACCTTGCGTGATGGTATGCTGTTTATTAAATGTTCAAATATGGGTTTTCAATGTAGTATATAGTTAATCTTTTTATATATATATATATATATATAAAGATTAACTATATATAAAGGCATTACTACCTATTATTATCACATCATAAATCTTTTTAACACAGTTAATGCCCGTGCTGACATTAATTTTGACTGACAAGATAAATTATTATTTATTATCGAATGCCATGCATTGCCGTCATATATCATTTAATATAATTTTTATTATAATTTGTCAATTACAGCTGATATTATGTAGGTACTGTGTGAGCTAAAAAGTAAAAGTAGACCGCGCAATAGTGGTCTTGTATTTCGCTACATTTTGCCGGTATGTACAACCACCTTTTGCTGGTATTTTTAGGTCCCATATAATATGGGGCGACCCTATTGCCATTAACCGGGCACAAATCCAGACTCCAAGCTGCTACAGAGAATTTAATGGAAAAAATCAATAACACTTTGCTCGACCTGGGAATCGAACCCTAGCGTAGCATTCGCGCTTGGGACCACTAGACTAACGCGACAGTAACAGAATTGCTTAACGATGATATAAAAAAAAGTTTAACAGAATATCTGTCACTACCTACTTAGTAAGTACTTTCCAAAATTCACAGGAGCGCCGACATTAATGTCGTCGACTTACAACATAAAGCCATTATAGAGTTTACAAACGATTTATCAAAATTTCAAGCAACCGTTGTTCAACTGATTTACTGGATAATTAAGTATGTCACATAAAAGTTATTTTGCCATAGGCGCAAAAGTCTTTAAAAAACTTGAAATTACGACAAGTATTGAAATTATAAAATCTATTAAGTTTTTATTTATTTTTCAGTTTGGGTTTGACGTTTATTGCTCTTCATCAGAAACTTGGAACTCGAGGGTAATACACATCTTGGCGCATTCGAGCGGATTCATAAAAGTATTTTTTTTTATAAGTGAGCAAAAAATTTGAGCAAAAAGTGAAAACATTATTTAAATTTTTGTGGTGATATACAAAATGTGGTGGTACTACGAGTACAATAATACAAAATAATAACGTAACCTTACCTGAAGTTCCGGAATACCGACGTTTTTTTTATTTTTCTACAGGGTCTTCGTCACAGCATGAATACAGTTTATACCGTCTTTAAAAGAGTTATCTAGTCAGCATGGTAAAGAGGGGTTGGACGTTTATTAGAACCACTAATCATGGAAACCCTGTTAAATACCTAACTAATATTACATATCATCACGCCTGTATTCCCCGTAGGGTTAGGTAGAGGTTTACTAATGTAACACCCACATTTCGCCGATATGTTTAATAACCACGTAATAGGGGGCAAGCCTATTGCCATTTACCGGGCACAAGTCCGGACTCCGAGCTACTACTGGGAATTTCATTAAAAATCCAATAACACTTTGCTCGACCTGGGGATGGCCCAGGACCTCTAGCGTAGCAGTCGCGCTTACTAGACTAATGAGGCAGTCATTACTAATATTATACAGTCAATATGTAAAAAATAATTTCCAAATCTTCAAAGATTTTTTTCGTATTCTAGGTAGGTAATCAGGTTCCTATATTTCCACAAATGAATTGATTAGAAATCAGAATAATTATTAATATAATCCAGAGGAAATCCTATAATCTTAATTAAATTAAATTCTAGCTATACCAGAAATTTCTATAAATCCTATTCTATACGATACATTCAATCGACATGCTTTTATACCGAAGATTAAATGTCAATTGCGGGCTCGAGAAAGTTTGGGTAAAGTCGAGAACTCGGGCTAAGAACACTCGAGCGATTGCGAGCGACAATCTAATACCAACAGTCGTTGTGGAGTTGGGTCTATTCAAATAGTTGACACTTGACGTCAGGCGCAGCTTGGAAATGAAATAAACAACGATGGCTAGTTTGATTAATTTCAATGTTCGAGAATTGGGATCACAATAAATTTCGCCGACGAAACCGCTTTGTGGGGATTTAAACAAAATACATTTACATCAATATTACTCAGATATATCTGTGATTTTTTTTACTTATATTAATGGCTTAATTTTTATTTATAGAGGCATAATCTTAAATTCTGAAGAGAAAGAAAAATGAAGTGGTTGACTCGAGATCACATTGGTGCATCAGAAAAGATATTACTGAATTAGACAAAATACAAGAGTTTAAAGAGAAAAGCTGAAAATGGGCGTGGTTATTATTAATATAAATCACGATAGATAAAAAACTTTAAAACTAATACTAGTTAAAATAGCCTCGACAGTAGATGACCTGATGATCCTAAAGATGAGAGACGAGTTCCAGTAAAAAGCTGATTAATGACCACTATGGAAAGGTTGAAAGAAGCTAATGTTCAAAAACGAGAATATAAGTCTGCAATTGCTAGATCAATTTCAGCTTCTACTTCAAAAATAAATAATCCCAATGATATTAATATGAATGACAATATTGAGGTTAAACTAATTAATTAGATTCAAAGGTTTTGGTTAGTCTAAAAGATACCTTTCATCAAAATGTTCTAAAAGTAATAGTTACAGACTGATTAAATCCTGAGGTGAGATTCAAGCAGACAATAGTGAAAATGGACTGTAACCACAAACTGGGGTCTCATTTGGCTACTCAAAAATTCTTTGAACAATTGTAAATACCCATTTCAGACTCGAAATTCAATTATCTACACAAATAATTTCTTTGGTGCTCTCAAATTGTTTGAATCAATCAAAATGTTCAAATAAAGGTAGAAAAAAGGTCATGAAAAGAATCTGCAGGGAAATCAAATTGTCAGGAAAGTAACATCTTGATAGAAAAGTTTTTATTTATAAAAAAAAAAACAGTTTTATAATGGTTTGAACAAGGATATTAACTGAGCCCGGAGTTAAAATTTAAAAGACGTCATCATTAAACGTCACAATCACTCAAATGGGTCTAGTAAGCGTGAAGTCCTATATTCGTCTTCCAGGACCGGCAAACTGTCTGCCGGTCCTGGGAGACGAATATTAAATATACCTATTTAAAGTTAATATTGGTTTATTGTAAGGTTGATGGTTGTGTCATTATTATTGAACTAAATACTTGGTTATCCAAGTACATACTGGCGTAAATCTTAAGTTTAAATCTCACTACTATTTAATTTAATTTTACTTTATAATAAGGGGCAAATAATTTTAAGCACGCAAAACTCATAGCAATATTATTCGCAATTGCAGCAACAGTTGCATAGTCATGCTTCATTTTAATATCAATTTAGAATTAGAGAAGCAGCATTTGCATTTCGGACGGCGAATGGAAATTTTGCTCTAGGCGTGAACACGCGCGGGTTAGCGCTCTGTTCATATTTCAATAGCAAATCAGAGTTTTGTTTTTTTATTATTAAATCTTATTCAAAATGACTAACACCTTAAATCATTATTAATATCAACACTTTACTATCATGTTGAAGTAGTAGAAGTTAGTATTTTTACATGTTACAATACCTGCTTGACAAAAATATTGGATTAATTTAAATCTAATTGTCTTAGTGCGATTAACATCAATAGCTACCCAATGTTTTTAATAAGAGAAAATAAGAAGTTACTTCTTTAGATATTTTTAGTTTTACTGTAGCATGTCAAATTAATGAATTTATATACCTAATAATAAATTTATTGTAAAAGTATTTCCAAGGATGTAGAGCATGGATGGCAGAGTTTGAAGGGGCTGACCTCAGCGAACGTACCACTTTTAATTGCGAATAACCCTAAACCGATGATCATACAGAGCAGATGAAGCGAAATTGGTCAAAAGTTAAAATCGATTTGAATGAAATGAAGATGTTTTTTTATTGGAAGCCAGAAAGTTACACTTAAAATATTAGAATTATATATATTTGGCCGCGATTATAATTCCCTTACTAAAATAAAAGTTTTTCAATATTCTTCATAAAAATAATGTATTTCATTTTACATTAAAATTTATAACACCTCTTCGCAGAGCTGTCTTGTCTACGATTGTAGTACTATTATAACAATCGTAGACGAGTAAAAATGTTGTTTTTTCAGTTGACATAACCATTTTTAAGGACGTCAAAGTTTCGAAAAGATGTAAAAAAATTCGTTTTTTACAACTTCTCGTCGACGTAGCCTTGTCAACGGGGATCTTGCAACAATAACAAATGTTGAAACCTGTCAAAACATTACATTATGTATTACCCGAAGGGTTAGACAGAGTTAGATTAATGTCCTTATAATTTAGGTCGACTGTATATTTCATCGATTCTATGTAACGGAGAATGAGCCTTTTTCCAGCTAGTAAGCTAGAATAGGCTGATTGGCAAACAGAATGGCTATAGATTCCTGTAAGGACAATATTCCTTACAGGAAACCTATAGCCATATAGGCATTAACTGTCTAAAAATGCAACAATTCGATCTGCAGCCAAGAATGTCATAGTAAAATAATCTAATAACACTGCTCTACCTGGCAATCGAACTAAAAACCTTATGCTCATCGGCTATAAGCTCATCGCTATTGACCACATAACCTTCAGAGCAATATGATGTGAGAATATTTTTTCAAACGAAATGAAGAAGTTGGATATTTGCGATTCATATTTACAAAAAAGGTTTCGGTCGCGATAACGATATATCGCAAAAACTGCAAAAGCACATTCAGAAAGGGATAAGGCTTATTTGTATTCAATTTGGTATTGACAAATAAATATTATGTATTCGGTATGATAGTAAAATATGCCTTTCCTTTAGATATTGAAGGAATGTTCTCTGTTATTTCTTTGTGAACTTGTAAAATATTTTTTATCCTGTAAGACAAAAGCAGAATAAGTTTGGTTTAGTCGAATAATTTTATGACCAAATTTGACCAATTTCTTTTATTGATATATTTTAAATTTCATTGTGTTTTTTATATAAAATTGGTCTCTAATATTTAAACATCAACAAAGTTAGCATGGTATACAAATACCGTTAAAATGCCATTCTTTTTCTCCTTCCCTCTACCTTCCTTATCGCCTCTGACGTAAAGCCATCGGTCCAGGTTGTCTGAAGAAAACCTGACAACTAATCTATCCTTCGAATATCGGTATTACGGAGGTGTAATGGCAGTCGGTTCATTTTAAATACTGATATTCAGTCACATCTGCTAAGACTGGGAGCCAAACCCAACATAATCTATTTGATTGTGATAATAATGTATTACAGTCGTGACATAAAAAAAAAAACTATGGAATTTATATCAGTCTGAAATAAAGTATTGCTATATAGCTTTCCGCCCACGGCTTCGCCCGCGTGGTTTCTCGGCTTTTCTGCATTTATTTTTTCCCGTTTTTACAACATTTTTCATTTATGCTCCGCTCCTATTGGTCTTAGCGTGATGATATAGCCTATAGCCTTCCTCGATAAATGGGCTATCTAACACTGAAAGAATTTTTCAAATCGGACCCGTAGTTTCTGAGATTAACGCGTTCAAGCAAACAAACAAACAAACTCTTCAGCTTTATAATATAAAAAGTATAGATGTTAGGGAAAAGGCAAGTTGGATGAATTATGTAGGAAAATATTCAACAGGTAGAGCGCTTTTTTGCAAAAGAAGCAGCTATTCTATCTACAGTTTCCGTGTTCTCAGATCGGATCGGATCATTTCGTCTAAAGATCGTCTTACTGCCAGTCCACAAAGGCAGTTTATTTACCGAAACAATTATTTCCCCCTCGTTCCACTCTTAGGTTACCCGTGGATCTCAATAATGGGCGCTGTAAGTTCCCCGAATCTCTCTTGGGTTATCTGATCGTCGTACTTCCGACGTGCCTTCCTGTAATGATTTTTTGGAGAGGCCCACAATCGTTTTCCTGTCAAGCTTGTTTTGTTCCGACAAGCATTTTTTAATTCACAACATTTTTGTAGATATAAATTTAAGCAAGCAAAAGTTCAAATTTTTGAGAGAATTCGGTGTCCCTTCAGTTAAATACACAGGACACCAATTTTTTTACATTCAAGAAAATGTCCTGCTTTTTTTCTTGTAAAATTGTAACTAAAGCAAAGACTGCCAATACTTTGTTATTTAAAGCAGTTATACGTGTCAAATTGGAATAGAAAACACAACTTATGAATTTTGAAATCATGTTTAATAGTTACACTCGTCTAAATGGTAAAAAAAATCATCACGTGGCAATAAATCATCATATGAAAGTTCCAAAAAACAATTACGAGTAGCGCTCATCACAAATATCGTTTTGGTCAATCTTAGAATACAAGTCTGAGATAGAACAGATGTTATCCACTCACAATGGAATTTTAATTGAATGCCAGATACTCGTATAAGCCAATCGAAGCAACATAACACCACCAGAGCTTCGACTTTGTAGCGGCTAGCCCAGCCTTAAGTTAAGGATGCCACACGGCCAGATTAATTTGTATCCCACCCACCAAGTCGAAAGGTCACCTCAAAGAAAAGTGGAAATAATTATATTATGTAAATGGATTTGATTGTTATGATATGTAGTTAATTGATGTAACCGATTAAGTTAAAATTAATGAAACCTTTTTATTTGCTACACCCTACCAGGGTTATATAATCATTGGTATTTAATATTATATGTTTCATAATGCAATAAATAAATAAATAGATGTAAATTCTAAATATGAAGGCAAATTTGAGTGCAGTGATAGCCTAGTGATATGACCATTTGACTGCCAAGTCAAAGGTCTTGAGTTTGAATCCAAGGCGCGCACCTCTGACTTTTCGAAGTTATGTGCGTATTAATAAGTAATTATCACGCGCTTAAACAGTGAAGGAAAACATCGTGAGGAAACCTGCATGCCTGAGAGATTTTCTTGACGGACTATAGCCTTATCCCTCTCGTAATGAGAGGAGACCCCTGCCCAGCAGTGGGACAATGTAATGGGTTGATGATGATGATGAAGGCAAATTTATATATTTTTATTTCTCTAGTTGCTCAAATAATTATGAACAGTGTGTTTGCTCCGATATATTTGATGGTCACTTTACCTAACTGGGTATTTATATTATTAGTTTTAGGTAAATATAAAGTTTAAGGTATTCATAAGGTTTTTGTGCAAATAAATATATTTTCCTTCTTCCCTCCTTTCTTTTAAACTATATCTTTATTATTAGTTGTATTAGGATACTAATGAATTAGTAGACTGCCTCGTTGGTCCCAATCGCGATTGCTACGCTAGAGGTTTTGGGTTCAATCCCCACGTCGAGCAGTGTTATTGGGTTTTTCTTTTTAATTCTCAGTACCAGCTCAGAGTCTGGATTTGTGCCCGGTGAATGGCAATAGGCTCGCCCCCTATTACGTGGGACCTAAAACATACGGCCAACTGTGGGTGTACATTAAGTACACCTCTGCCTTACCCTTCGGGGAAAACAGGCGTGATGGTATGTTATATGTTATGTTAATGAATTAGACTTGCTTGCAGTGGAACCACTCTTCACTTGGCTGAATTACTCTTGTTACCAGAACAATCTGGTGTAGTAGCTCTCCAATCTAGATCGCAAATGCACTAAGGTTGCATGTACGTTATGTGTGCTGAGCATCGGCTAATGCATGTGTGTATTGAATTTACATGAATAGATTGCAATTTGGACATGCTGGTACTAACTATATACACGAGTTTATAGGCATTGTCTTCGTAGATTGTTTCGTGAAGGAAATATAGGTAAGAGAGAATACATGATTAGAACTATGTTGGGCATATTATGTAAACAATAAAAAAGAGAGGTCCTGGGTTCAAGTCCCAGATCGAGCAGTGTTATTGAGTTTTCTATGAAATTCTTATTAAGTAGCAACTCGGAGTCTGCATTTGTGCCCGGTTAATGGCAATAGGCTCGCCCCTTATTACTTATACTTCAATATAGCAGCGAAATATGGGTGTACATTAATATATCTCTGCCTTACGCTTAAGGAAATACAGGTGGGAATCGAACCCTCTAGCGTAGCAGTTGCGCTTGAGACCACTACACTGACGAGGCAGTAAATATCACTTGTGTTAAATGTCTAAAATAATTTTATATTTACTTGTTGTTTATAAACAGACATTGATACCACTATTTTTATCATAACAGAATACATTCTTGAGATTCCTAGTCCTTAAAGTTTTAATTAGTCTCTTACCATTGTTTTGTTAATCTTTTCTATAAGGTTAAATTAACATACGCATCAAGCTACAAAGCAAAGTATATGTGTATACCATAATACTTTGTTTTGTAGCCAGTCTTTGTTCCTGCTTTCATTACAAGAGTAATATTACTTTTAAATAAAACTTTATTCATGGAAAAGCTCATAAAATGATGTCAGGGGCTCATAAAAGCTTTACATGCAAACACAAACATACATAAAACTTTCATGTTTAATGTTTATTCCATGCGATGAAAGTAGTTCTGTAGCAGGAAATTATCGGAAGCTTCTGCTAGCACTTCAATTACTAACCGTCGCGTAGCAGCCGTTTACAAAAGAAAAAAGCCCGGTCCGAAAGCTGTACATCGGCAACTCGATTTTGTCTGGAATCGATTCAAATTATTGAAAAAATTGCCGAGAACTTTAAAATACCTATTGTGGTTGTTGATTGAAATTTGACAGAAACTTCGTAAAGATTGATAGAAAAAAAAATGCTACAAACGAAAGATACGTTATTTCAGACAATTCGCAATGTCTAAGTGATTTAGTATATTGCAATTCTTGCCATTCTTTAAATGCCGTATTTCGGTTAAGGGCAAGTTCAGGTGACACGTTCTTGATAACTATTTTATACATCATGAAAAAGAAAACATTCTTTTTCTTCAAGAAAATGAAATGTAGGGACTAGCTGAGGGCCTAGACAATGTTACATTTCCATTGTGATCCAGATGTGACATTGTCTAGGGGTCCTGGTCTTTTTTCGCTATTCTAGGGTTTGTCACACATTATAAATATTCAAAATAATCAATATTTAAATACGTTTTTGGCTGTCAGACGGCTATAATGTCACGGTGTATCTAAACCAATAGTTTTAAAAGAAAGAAAGAAAAGAAAATTCACCTGAATTACATGAACCAGTAAATAGAGCTTGCAGTAGTAATATATCAAATCTAAACTATTATCAATACTTTATTTTGTCTGACTAGTCATACTAATGAAAAATAAATTCAGACGCGTGATTAGAAATTAATAGTCTCTTCCATCACGAAAAAAATAAGGCACCTTTTTATGTGGGGACGATTTTTATGAAGGGTCGAAGAAGATACAACTAGCGCTTTTTGTGGGCGCATGAAAGCCATCACAGCGCTTCCTTATCATGCTGTTCCAGATACATTATTTATATTAATTATTAGTAATATTTCAGTGAGTTATTAATCTTCCAGATTCGGGTTGGGGCTATAAACCACCGCGATATTAAGGAATTGGAATAACTGTCTCATTGTGATAGAGAATAAGTGTATTATCTAGCGATCCATAGTGTGACAGGGAATAAGTGTATCATCTCGTGATCCTAAGCGCGACTGCTACGCTAGAGGATTTGATTCTCAGGTCGAAATAGTGTTATTGGGTTTTTCTTTGAAATTTGCAGTAGCAGCTTGGAGTTTGAATATGTGCCCGGTGGTCATTCACATTCATTCAATACGCTCGCCTCCAATTACATGGGACCGAAACATACTGGCAAATTGTGGGAGTACATTAGTACACCTTTGCCTAACCCTTCGGGTAATATAGGCGTGATGGTAAGTATTTTGTTGAGATAAATAAAATAAAATAAGGCCTTATGTGGAGGTTTATTCACAATATTTTTCTTTACCGTTATAAATACGCCTCTGCTAAAAAATGCTTGTACGGTAGCCAGCCAGCCAGTACCACAATATGTCAAATATTCTCAGTTCATTTTGAACTTAATTAGTAATATTTTAAGGTTTCAAATCATTTGGCAGTTTTGTATAACCTCATGTTCTGGTTACTGCAAATAAAATCTACAGTGTGTAGACTGTGTGTATGTGTGCTTAGTAACAAACGATTGCCTCTGGCAGTCATTTCGATGCACTTAACTCACTTGATTGGAGGAGCTGAGAAAGAAATAGGTTTTAAAAAATGTAATGAAGCTTTCAATTTTGTTCTGCGGATATTAGGATTTTCAGAAGCGCTTTCAATAAAATGCAGCAATCTGGCTCAGCGATATTAAATTTGAGATAGATTGAAACTCAGATAATAATAATTGCGCGGAAATTTAAATTTTCAGAGTTTGAAGGCACGTATTAAACATTTTTAATTCTGCAGATAAACAATTTATTAAAAGCCAGTACTATCAGTGGTGGTCCAGTGATAACGACCGTGATTTACGGGTTGGAGGCCGTAGGTTCAAACCCAGACAAGCGCTTTAATTTGTGTAAATTATTTCATCACTACTCCTAAAACAGTGAAGGAAGATATTGGGAGGAAGCCGCCATGACATCTACCAACCCGCATTTGGCCCGCATGGTGGATTACGGTCCACTCCCTCTCACTAAGGGGTGGGAGGGGGGAGGCCTGTGTCCCAGCACTGGGAACATTATAGGCCGATTAGGATGATGATAACTGTCACTACAAATAATCATTGTTTAGGGAAAGTTTTTTAGCGTTGTGTCATGGAAAATTTATATTATTTGTTATACTAAAGCTTGACTACCTCATTGGTCTAGTGGTCTTAAGCGCGACTGCTACGCTGAGTTCCTGGGTTCGATTCACATGTGAGCAAAGTGTTATTGGGTTTTTGTATGAAATTCTGAGTAGCGGCTCGGAGTCTGGATTTGTGCCCGATTAATGGCAATAGGCTCGCCCCCTATTACATGGGACCTAAACATACCGGCGAAGTATGGGTGTACGGTGGCCAGCACATCAAGTTACCACAAAATGTCAAATTTTCTCAGTTGATTTGGAAATTTATCTTCAACAATTTTTTTTTTTATGGGATAACTCGGCAAACGAGCAGGCGAACTACCTGATGGTAAGTAGTCATCGCCGCCCATGGACATCTGCAAAACCAAAGGAGTTGCAGATGCGTTGCCGAGCCTATTTAGGGAAAGGGACGGGAAGGAGAAAAGGAGAACGAAGGTGATTGGGGGAGGAATTGGGCCTCCGGCCCTCTCGCTCACCGAACGAAGCGCAGTAACGAAACGCTACTACAATTTATGGTTTAAAATCATTTGGATAAATTTGACAGTTTTGTATACCTTGACCTGCTGGCGACTGTACATTGGTACACCTCTGCCTACCCCTTCGGGGAACACAGGTGTGATGGTCTATATGTTATGTTATACTAAAGCTAGCTGATAGCTGAAAGCTACATGCGTATTCGATGAACTATTGCTATTTTGAGCACGTACTACCAATCAGGGGTAAATATTTGCATGTGTATAGGTATCGAAGGTTCCAATCACTCCCGCTTTGTGTGGTAGAGCTAAGACAAAGAGATAGCTACAGCAGACACTATTTGTATTCCAGTGCCTACAGTATCTGTCAGTGATTGGAATTAGAGAACTAGCGAACGGAATAGATTAACGGCCAGTTCCTAGAACAAATCCGCCAGTTGAGTTACTTACTAGTGATGGGATTTTCTCATCATTACTCGTCATCTCTAAGATGCCAATTCAGGACAAGTATGGAGGCATTCGACTAGGTAAGGTGGCATCATACGACATCGAACCAACTGTAAAGTAAGCCATGACGCTTGAGGAACAAAGTAATTTTCTTGACAAATTTTGACCTGGCGGATGGGACACGTGGTGCTTAGTTGTACAGTGGGTTATAGCTGTTACCTGACCCACCCTAGGTGGGCCGGCGGGGTCTAAGTAGGCCAGGTAACAGCTATAACCGACTGTACATAGCGTCTCTTGTATTGAACCTGAAGACGCAGGTTCGAATCCTGCCCGCAATCGATTTTTCCTTCACTAAAATAAATTCATATTTTTGCATGGAAAATCCAAAAATTATAATCTATCTCTAGTTTAGTAAATAAATCAAGTGACAAGTTTGTTATTGAATTGCTGAAATTTCTGTCATCATGACTTTGATCAAAGCCGACGGCACATCAAGTTTACATTGCAAATTGAAAATATACGTTTAGCAATGTAAACTTGACATTCCTGTCAAAATATTTGATGAAGCGCTGGCCAGTGGCCAATCAGTGGATATAATGATGCTTGTTTGTCTTTAGATTGACGATTCAATATTATTATTTAATCCGGCTTGATTTGAATCTTTAGCTTATTGATTTTTTTAAATAAAGTGATATGGTTAAAGTGACTGCCTCATTAGCCTAGTGGTCCTAAGCGCGACTGCTACGCTAGAGGTCCTGGGTTCGATCCCCAGGTCGAGCAAAGTGTTATTGCGTTTTTCTATGAAATTCCCAGTAGCAGCTCAGAGTCCGGATTTGTGCCCGGTTAATGGCTCGCCACCTAGTACGTGGGACCTAAACATACCGGCGAAAAGTGGGTGTACATTAGTACACCTCTGCCTAACCCTTCGGGGAATACAGGCATGATGGTATGTATGTAAGTGTTATGGTAGGAGTAGATTATACGGCAAAGGAAGGCAAGAGTGGTTTTAAGTCGGGACGAGTCCGACATACTATGCCGCCCCCCCAGGCAGTGGACGATCCATAAGGATTTTCCGTACTATAAAAACAGGTGTGTAATATCAGCATTCTTTTCATTTTATTGTAGGTATCTTACATTTTTAATTTATCATAAACTAGCCTTCCAAACACGGCTTCGCCCGCGTGTATTTCGACTTTTCTATACTATATGTATAATTATACATATAAACTTTCCTTCCTTCGTAATATGTATGTTTTATACATTATTATAAACCCTCCTCATTAATAACTCTATCTATAAAAAAAAACCGCATCAAAATCCGTTGCGTATTTTTTAAGATTTAAGCATACCTACATAGGGACAGACAGAGGGAAGCGACATTGTTTTATACTATATAGTGAAAGTGATATAGGTTAGGTATTTAATTTATATTAATGTATTCAGTATTTTCCCTAGCTGCATAATCCTGCAAATTGAAATAAAACACCAATAGTAAGTTCAAAGTAGGGCAGGTCCTTTAATACATTTCTCTAAATCCATTTTAAATTCAATTCCCAGAAGTCAAGACGTTAAGACACTTTAAACAACACGTACCGTTGTATTTTCTCGTAAACTTTTACTCGTAGAAGTGCGGCAAGTGACAAGTTAGACGTAAAACTAACACCCCGCAACTTGCATACGAGCACAAAGTTTGTGCGCGCCATCAAAGTTCCAACGACGGTAAGCAGTACAATTTGATTCTTCATCTTTGACGTGAAAATGTAACTTTTTATACCTTTGGGAATTGTTCTACTATTTATCGTAGCTTCTTCTCGAAATATTTTATGAGAAAGAAGAAAGGTCGAGGTCAAGAAATCCGTGTTGACAGTAGATTATGTGAAGAAAACCAATCATTTAACGATATTCAAAAGTGATAGTCGCTGGAATGTTTATTTTGTTCCTCAAATGTCACTCGCATTGCGGTGAAGGAAAACATCGTGAGGAAACCTACATGCCTGAGAGGTTTTATCTATAGACGACGTCTGAAGTCTGTCAACCCGCAGTAGGCTACAGCTGTAGTCCATTACTTATTTTGAGAGGAGACCCGTGTTCAGTGGGACTGTAAATAAGTCAGTAATGTTTATCGTATTCGGGGTCCTCCGGGACGGGGCCCTCGGAGATCGTACTCAGGGAATAACCCTGTACGCGCAATGTGCTTAAGAAGGGGTACAAAACTTTTTCTTCACGTATTAATATATAGATAATAAATAATCTCTATGTCTAGATAAGACTCTCAATGTTATGCCTGCCTATCGCAAATAAACATAAAAGTCTAAGTTACGAACCACATAAAACTGACAACATACCTACAGCTACATCCGACAACTTGAGAAAATTTCCATTCGCTATGAAAGTTAGTTCAGTTTAACTGAGCATGAGCCAACCGCTCAACTTATACCGTCACTCCACGTTGAGACAGACAGAAGTAGGCTTACATTGAAACTTTGATGAATCTACTGGTTTTTCACGATTCGAATACAATAAAATATTTTTTTTTTTTTAATAAAAGCTTACTAGCAATGTGGGTCTCACATTACTAGTAATCTTGTTAACCCCTCGTACTAAGCTAAATGCTTGTATTACGAGTGGGTTCACGTCGGTAGTGCAATGGGTGAGTTTCGAACCGGCAACCACATGATCGCAAGTCCGACGCCCTAGCCATTAGGCTACCGCCGCTTAAAACCATATCACCATATATCATCATACCTGTCTTTCCCTAAAGGGTGAAGCAGAGATGTGCCAATGTTACTTTTGAAAGTTTTTTGTTCAACTTAGAGATGTAGGATTGTACGTCTTATTTTATTGAGATACAGAGAGAGATAATGAATTCCGATACATAAAAAAGAAATTTTTAGCACATTGTGTAGTAGAGGTAAGATTTGGGATGTATTAACTCATTTATATAGACGACACAGGCTTGCCTCAGTGTAGGTACCATATAAAATGCTATTGATAGGTATATATTATATATTTTGTTAAATATATAATTATAATACTATACTGTAGTACTGTGTACATTAGTATAGTGGTCCTAAGGGCGACTGTTACACTAGAGGTACTGGGATCAACCCAGTACCTCGGGCCCAGTACTTGAGCTCGGAGTTTGGATTATTCCCGGTGAATGGCAAATTAGCAATAGACTCGCCCCCTATTACAAGGGACCTAAACATACCGGCGAACTGTGGGTGTACATGAAGTAGTACTCTGCCAAAGCCTTTGGGAATTACAGGCGTGATGGTATGTCATGTTATAATCATTTCTCTTCGTTCTAAACAAATAATACTTATTTTTCCACAAGAGCGAGGCCGCAAAAGCAAGTCATTTCAATAAACTCAAGCTTCTTTGTCACAGTAAATTACTTGCAGCCGAGCCAACTTGAATATTCACTATGTTAATAGACCAAGAAAAAATATTACGACTTGTATTGAAATACTGAAGCCTGTACTGAAGCCAAGCATGGTTATTAAAAATGGTTATTATAAAAACTTTTAAGGAACGTTATTATTACACAATTTTGCCCGTTTTCTTTGAAAATATATGCAACGGCTTGCTATACTTCTCAGTATAGGCTAACCTCGCGTTATATACACAATTATACAATATAAAAATATATAATATAAATAAATATATAATTAATATAGAAGATTATGCGCGTATAGTGAGATGTTATGCGTATACTAGAAATGTATGTGTTGCCTTGCGAATAAACACATTTTTATAGTCACATAGTAACTACTTCTACTACTACTTGCCAGCTACAAAATAGCCCAGCACCGCACCGTCGTCGAAGGACGATTTCCTTTACTTTTGCTAAGTAAGTAGACTATAGCAGGTAAGTATCCCTTAATAATACATCCATGCGTTCCTAAAAATAACTGTTTTGGCAGATAGACAGGCGAATAACGAAAAGGTTACTTTTTCCTTTTAGAGTAAGGAACAATTAAAAAATATTTGAAAATTTTTCATTTCACTTTTAATTTTCAAAGGATTTTTAGAGCAGTGTTTTATACAGAATGCCACATTCAGTGTTAAACTTTGTGAGATTTCCCTTAATACCTCCCGCCGTGTGCACGGATTTTGGCTTCCATTTAAGTCTCTTATACTAGGCGAGCTGCTCCCGGAATTTCAGGCCATTTTTGTTCCCGAAAATGTATTTTCAACCCGTTTCTTTTAAATATTCAAAGTAAGTCAAATTAAGTACCAAACTTTAGAATCGAAGTCAAGGGTATCAATTATCTTTATAAACAGTATTTTTGACTGTAAATTAAAACGAATCTTTGTAAACACGAAAACAAATTACGAGTCGTTTTCTTTGTAAATAAATAATCAAAGCGCTGGATTCTAACTAGGTAAGGATCCTATTTCCAATCCAGTAATCGCGATTCTGACTTTACAAAATCATGTGTCGAACACAAATTTATGAATAACTTAATCTTAATTAATCTTAACTTAGGTATTAGCATAAGAGTTAAGAAAGTGATTTCTTGTCAATATAATTATCTTATTGAAACATACACAAACAGACTACAGAAAGTTCGTCAAGTACACAGGGCTACACGTCAAATTATACGATTCCAGTTTAAGTTGATCTCGCATTGTATGTAGGCTTTCATAGAATAAGAGGCTAGCGTCAACCTTTTGTATAGCTCGACGTGTAGCCGTATGTACCAATGGCATTTTGCCCAACGCGAATGAAACTTAAGTTTCACGCTCAGCCAGCCGTTCTTGCTGACACAAAACATAAAAAAAGTATTTTAAAAAGTAGCAACACCAAACTTAAATACACTGCGTCAAGCCCTGATATACCAAAGATAATACAAAGCAAGATTTCCATGAGGAGTCGTCAACAGTCGTTTCTCTCCATTCATTCAGCTGCTATTGATAATGGCAAGTCTTTGTTTAAATATCGAAGACGAACCAGCCGTAGTTGATACCTAGGGTTACCATTATATGTAGCTAAATTTAAAAAGTCAGAATACCTACCGATATTCATAAAAACGTCTTAATTTTTTATAGAACTTTTAAATTATATTTTTGTATCTTACCTAGTCAAATTATGTTTTTGCGTTTATTGTAATTTTAAAGCGCTTTTATTGGGTGTTGCTTACAGACAACCTAATTTGCTCTGGAAAACCTTTATTAAAAAGTAAATAAGGCGCAAATCATCGTTATTTTATTTGAGAAATTCTGTTAAAATATAAGCAAAACAAAAGTGTAATTCGTGTCATTTTGTTTATTAAAAAATGATCAACAAAATTTACAATGTCTCAGTTTCGTTTTTGAATCAGCTGAGTCACAAATCTCATGGCCATATTAGAGCATGGAAAAACAAGTGTGGTGTTTAGTCGTTACGAGTTCGACATACCCTGTAACCTCTCCAGGCCACAAACGATACACAAGGATTGTCCGTACCATAAAAAACCCACCATGCGCGTCATAAACTAATCAAACCTCAGCTGTGTGGAGTGACGATTGGCGAAGGAAGGAAGGCAGCTGGCAGTGACTGGATGCCGTCAGCTGAAGATAAATATTGGGCTTTGTGGCATTCACTAAAAGAGTCTTATTTGCTTGCTTGCTTTTCTGCCACAGTTAATTGTCAAAATCGCCAGCAGTGGAAGAAATAGGCTGATGATGATAATATTTCATTTAAAGGACTAGTAACTAGTGTACTCAATCACAAGAAAGTGACAGATGTCAAAAAAAATATGATTCTCTATTTTTAGTTTAATACCAAAGTCAATTAAACTTCGTTTGATGGCAGTTTCAAAAAGTACTGAAATTAGACCTTAGAACGGGGAGAGATAGTTTAAATCTGCTTATTGAGTTTGTGGGGAATGTTTTATGTCTACACAGTAAGCTACTTACTATTTATTCAAAGGGCTTAGTTCCGTACTGCGTCCTACAGTGTTCTTTGAAACCGATTTTCCTTTAACGTATTTAATGCTATTATTCTCCATTCGTTTCATAAAAGTTATAGTTTTGTTGATGACAGTGCAAGCGTTCGTTTATACATTTACCGTCTTATTCATAAAAATATAAAATGGCCAATAATGTTCTTATAGGTATAATAACATGTGTTTTGTCTTCTTTTCTTTGACAGAAGATATGACGTGTCAGAACAAGACAAACCATATTAAGATTCTACGACACGTATTAGAATCTTTCATATTTTTATGAATAGGTATGCATGAACCATATAAATATTATATTTTTTCCGATATTATATTATTATGTTAGTACTTATATATAAGTAGATACATCTGTTAATATCTGATTATTTTTACGTAATTATACAACTCCTTCAAACTTTTTTTTTGTCATAAGGCTATCGATCGTCACTTTAAACACGCTTTCCCTTGCCCTATAGTTAAATCCATGAGATTCTGAGACTACATTTGACTGCTGTACACCGATATGTTTCAGGTCCCACTTAATAGGGGGCGAGCCATTACTCATTTTTATTATTTTTCATCACAAAATTTGCTTGACTGACCTGTAAGATGAACCCAGGACCTTCAAGCTCTGCAATCACTCTGATATCAACTAAACTAATTAGGCAGTTAACAACCATATTTTATTGTAAAAAGTTCACTATCTCATTAAATGATTTTTATGTTAACAACAAACGAAGTAATCAAATTATTTAGATATCAACAAAGGCACTACTTTATTCCAGTATTTATTCAATTCAGTGATGGTACTTACGTAATGAAACTACGAAGAACACCTTCAGAATTACAATGAAATCAAATAACTTTTGTTCAGTAACATACAATGAAGCAGTAAATTAATAGACTTGGCACGTGTTTATTTGCGAGTAGCGACGTATTACAATCCTATTCTCATTACCGAAAATCTTTGTTGATTTGTACTTATAAAACAGTTTAGTGAGACAAAATTCGCCAAAGTTCTTGGATTATCATCGTTTTGTATAAAATCATTATCATCATTTGACATTTACTATCCTAATGCTTGGCACAGGTCTCCTCCTAGAGTAAAAGGGGTTAAACTGTCCACCACGCGATCTGACTGCGGGTTTATTTTATTTTATTTTTATTTTTTTTATTTTATTCAAAAGGTACAGTAACAGACTACAGACCAATACATACATAATTATATTCAACAGGCATCATATTTAAATCTGAAGTCCAATTATAACTATACACAACATTCCTATAGCGTTTTTGTGTGTACAATAAACAAATATTTAATTAATGAACGGGTACAAAGTTTACTTATTACTTATTGATATTAATTATTTATATTAGATTTATTTGATATTAATCTAGGGTACATTCTTTGAGCAAGAGGCTTTTGAACACATTAAAACTACAATGAAGAATATCGAGCTGAGAACATACAGAATTATACTGACAGCACATTCGCGAAATTGGATTGTTTTGAGACACATTGTTGTTGCTAGTAGGTATAGTAAACAATTGTGGAGTGCGCACGGATCGCGTTGGTATCTTAAAGCTTAACTGACCCACAAGTTGACTATCAAGTGAGCCATTTACAATTTTGTGCAAAGTGCACATGTCACTAATCCACCTTCTTCTCTCTAGACTTATAATTTTATACCGTCGAAGTCGACTGTCGTAATCTGGTAATTTTCGCCTTAAGCCAAACTTGGAGCTGAGGGCTCTAACAAACCTCCTCTGAACTGCCTCTATTCGATCAATGTGGGTCCTGTAAATGGGAGCCCAAACCGAAGAACAGTAATCAGTTATGCTTCTCACTAAGCAGTAGTATAATGTTATTAGGGAACCTGGTCGCTTGAATGGTCTAGCGGTTCGAAGCACAAAAGACAGCATTCGGTTAGCCTTACTGCAAATCTGGTCATAATGAGGTCTGAATGACATAGTTGAGTCAAACATTACACCTAAATCGCGCACCACCATTACTCTCTCTATAGTAATACCTTTAATGTGATAAGGATAGTTCAGTGGCTTTTTTTTTTTTGTGAAGGTTATAACTTGGCATTTTTTTATGTTCAGTGACATCGAGTTGTCCTCACACCAATAAATAATTGTATTTAAGTCAGACTGTAGACTTTCACAATCGCGATTATCACTTATACGTCTAAAAAATTTTATGTCATCCGCGTAGGCTAGACATTCACTGACAATTCCTCCCAACAAATCATTAATAAATATCAAGAACAGTAGGGGACCTAAATTAGATCCTTGCGGCACTCCAGATGTCGCATAAAATGGACCAGATTCATACCCACCAAGTGCAACTAATTGGGTTCGATTAAGTAGGTAAGATGTAAGCCATCTGTAAAGATTTCCATGTATTCCGACGTGCTGGGCCTTTGTTAGCAACTTAAAATGGTCAACGCGATCAAAGGCTTTGGAAAAATCGGTGTATATTGAATCGACTTGCATTTTTTGGTTAAATGATTCACATAAATACGTTGTATAAACTAAGAGATTAGAGTTAGTTGACCTACCCGAAATATAACCATGTTGAAGTGAACTCAATAGGTGTTTAAGGTGGTTGTACATGTGATCGTAAATGTAGCCCTCGAAGATTTTGGCAAAACAGTTCAATATGCTAATTGGGCGATAATTTGTAACATCGGTCTTATCACCAGATTTGTATATAGGAGTGATTTTAGTGATTTTCCAAAGTGCGGGAAAAGTGCCTTCACGTATCGATTTTTCAAAAATAATAGAAAGAGGTATTACCAGCGCAGTTGCACAAAGCCGAATGAATATAGGTGGAATGCCATCAAAGCCACTACCCTTAGATAAATCGATATTTTCTAGTTTCTTTAGTAGATCACTTTTCAGTATACATGGGTCACTAATAGTATAATTTGATGATGGAAAATCAGGAGCGTAGTTATTAGTCGAACTGTTAGTATAAACTGATGAGAAATAATTAGCAAAAAGATTTACAATATCTTCACCAGAGCTGGCCCTATCCTGTTTATAGAACATACTACTAGGATAATTATTAGTAATTCTTTTACCCTTCGTATATCGCCAAAAAGCCTTAATATTAAGCTTGATATCATCCTCTATTTTCTCAATATAGGTTCTAAAACATTGGTCAGAAACCACTTTTACTCTGGCCCTAAGCATAGAAAACACGTCGTAGTCTCTAGGATTTCCATACCGCTTAAATCTTGAGTGAGCTTTATGTTTACTTGTGATTAGCTTAACTAAATTTTTGGAGTACCAAGTAGGATAGTTATTATTTGATGTTTTGGTCTTAGGTGTATGTTTTTCTATAATAGAACAGATACTATCATAAAAGAAGTGTACAAAATCATCGCATCCCAATAGCAACGCCTGTTGAGACCAGTCTATTTTAGTAATATCTCTTTTGCAACCTACATAATCAGTTTTTCGATAACACAGTTTTTCAATTGAAGTATTATGGGCAAGACAATAAACCGTCTTAAGTAAGAGTTCAAAAGGCGGGTGATGGGCATCAGGACGACTTATAGGTAGAGTTGGTGTTATTTTAAGTAAATCAGGATAGTCAGTGATCGCAAGATCAAGTATTCTACCTTTGTGGTTTACTGTATGGTTAAGTTGATGTATGGCCGTTTTTTTTCTGACCATTTAATATCACCTAAATTAAAGTCACCTAGTATACAGGTCAAATAGTTCGATTCCTGATTAAATATATTATTACATTTGATGAAAAAATCTGTTACAATATTTGCAGGTAAATAATAAGGTAGGTAAGCTACACCCAAATTAACTACAAAAGTCCCATTTACTTTGATCTGTACCCATAGATCCTCCAAATCAGCAGACTGCCAAACATTTTTCTGTGAAACCTGAAGTTTTTTGGAATAAGCGACAAGCACGCCTCCACCATGATTCTTATGAAATCGAGAGCAAAATTTTGTGTCACGATCCCTGCGCAATACACAATATCTGTCATCGAACAGCTCTGAAGACAGTATAGTATCGTCAAGCCAAGTCTCACTTAAGCATATTAAATCAAAATTATTACACAGTATTGTATTGTAGATGTCTAGGACTTTGCTTTTCATACCTCTAATATTTTGATAATAAAATGACAGATACATTTATGCTGTTATACAAGTACCAAAAAAACAAACTATTTAAAGTATATTATGGATAATTATTAAGATATAAGATTAAGGCTTTCATTGTTTCTAATAATTATGTGCTTTGAGTCAGCAATTTTTCTTACAAATATACGTCCATTTTTTACCCATACAAACTGATAACCGAGTTCTTTTGCCTTCTTACGCGCTGCAGCATGCAATTGTCTATTGGCTGGTGACAAATGCTCTGATACGTAGACTGGTTTCTTTTCGCCTGCAATCCCTAATAGTCCTGTATGCAGTTTATCTTTAGAGTTTGATTTATTATATCTATACACTGCAGAGTAGAACTCGTCACGATTTTTTAGATTTCGGAACTTAACGACTATACTGCGAGGAAGTTTGCTGTCCTTGTTCAACTTTGCAACTCGAGTGCATTTTACTATATCGTCCTCCTTCAAGTCATAACCCACGACATGGGAACATTGTTGCAATAGATTAGGCAAGTTCTCATTGTGATATTCAGGTACTCCTTGTATTTCCACGTTATTTTCGCGCAGATGTTGTTCTAAGTTATTCAGACGATCTGATAGGTCAGAAACCGTCGCTTTGAGTGCGTTGTTTTGTTAAGATAAACAAGCGTTGTCTTTAATTAATGTTTCGATGGTTTTTTTCATATCATCGTGTTTTTCACTTAAAAAACTTAGAGATTCACGAAACTCGTGCAAATCACTCTTAATAGGAGCCAGTTCTGTCTGCAGTAAGCTTGATATCATCTTAGGAAGTTCAGATTTAATCGCATCTAGAACTCTTTCGGTTATTGCCGATATTAAAACTTCTTGTTTACTCTCCACGTCAGAGAGAGGGCTAGCACTATCATCATTTTTTTTCTGATAATCTGAATGTTTCTTTCTTGTGGTAACATTTCCTGAGCCTTCCTCAATCGAAGTACATGTAGTTGTCTCAAATTCCTTAATATTACGCACTGGGGTATTGGTATTGCCGACTTTAGGCTGTTTATTCTTACATTCCTGGCACATCCATTTCATTTTCTGCTCCCTACTCATTGAATTATATTGCTTTATTTCAATAATATTAGCACAAGGCAAATCATAATTTTTCATACATTTGTTACATTTTAAAAACTCGCGGTTCTCAATAATGCCCCGACAACCAGCACAATTCATTTTTGTTGCCATTTCTTCAAGTCTAGAACGTATCACAACTCAACCACCCAAAAAATATAATTTCTTAATGTTTTATTAAAAGCCGCACACTACTAAAGGCCCAATGCAGTTCAAATGGCGAAAGCGCACTCTAATAAAGGCCCTCGTTTAACATAATGCACTGATTCACTGCTGATGGCGGTAGTTCGAATATTTTTTCGTATTCAATTTGGTATATATTAGATAAATTATGCACTAATACACTGATTTATTTTCATGGGCTTGTTATAGCAAAAATACACTAAACAATCAATAACTTTAACACCACTTAAATTCACTTTTTGCATGGATTTGTAATACTTTTAGAGAACAATTGAAAATAGATGTCAGTCGTACAACGTTCGAACACAGTGTGGTTGGCAGACATCAATCGCTGTCGAGCCGTCGAGAGAATCTCATAAGCAGGTTTTCTCATTATGTTTTCCGATATACAAGATCTAATCGATGAGTGATAGAACTCTGCAATTGGGTCCTTCTAAATACCACGTGACTTTTTAAAAATTTGAATAAAAAATACTTGTAGGTGAAACTTTCTTCAATCACACTCGCTCATGTTGGACACCTGAGTTGTATTATATTGAGGGCCAATAAGAAGATAGTATTTATATATACCCAGTAGTGGGACGACATAACAGGTTGATGACAATGATTTATATATAAACGCAATTTTAACACAAATTTGCTTGTTTCAGGATAAAATGATCGCCACCGCCACCGCAACATTTCGATATGAATGTATGAAATAATATTAATTAGGTCACGTAGAAAATGGGTATCATACAATTTATTTTGTTTAACAATCAAAGTTAATATTTAATTTACCGAGGATTTTCAATCTATTGTAGATTTACAGTATTGTGATAAAATATTGGGAAACGTATAGGTAAGTACTATACGTTTGTGGTCTGGGTGAGCCACAAGCACAGCAATAATTATTTGGAATATTTGATTGAAATATGACATTAAATAGAGAGATATACTTTATTTAAAACCGACATATATTTTATACAAGAACCATCGTAGTACATTTATAGTTTTTGATATAGGTAGGTATAATGTAAAGTATTTGAGTTGAAACAGTTTCACGAGAGGGTAATTATTAAATTTTATCTATCTAATATTTTTTATTCTGACTGCCTCATTAGTCTAGTGGTCTTAAGCGCGACTGCTACGCTAGAGGTCCTGGGTTCGATCACCAGGTCGAGCAAAGTATTATTGGGTTTTCTATGAAATTCCAGTAGCAGCACGGAGTCTGTGTCTGTGCCCGGTTAATGGCAATAGACTCGCCCCCTATTACATGGGACCTAAACATACCGGCGAAATGTGAGTGTGCTTTAGTACACTTCTGCCTAACCCTTCAGGGAATACAGGCGTGATGGTATGTTATGTTAATATTTTTTATTGTATTTTGCATTACCACAATATGCTAAAAACTTTCAAAGACAGCTGTACAAACGCTTGAAAATGTTTGCTATTGTTTAGCCGGCCCGGCACACTACTACATAATATCAGGCGTACATTTCCAGCTTAAGCTGACCTTCCATTTTTTATCCTTTCCCTACAATAAGAGGTCAGCCAACACTGGATATTATGCTTGAAATAAATCGTGCGTACCAAACTAGAGAAGTAAGTTCAAATCCTGCCCGAATTTCTCTTTTACTAAAATTTAAATCTATCACATACTTACCGGTATAAAATTCCAGGTTAGGAGGGCCGCAGATGACCCATATTTCTGGAATCACAATGATCAGCTAGGTTTGATGGTCACACAATACACTGTAGTATACACAAACACTAATAGACAAACACAATCGGATAAAGACTACACCCGGTAGTCTTTTGACTACCAGAGCAACGCGGTCATCTATCTTAACGCGGATATTGTCACTAGTCGTCACAAATACAGACAGCAAGATCGTTAACGAAAGTACCCTTAATTGAAATTAAAAAATCAAACATAATAGGTACAATTTTAATTTATAATACATAGAAACATAATATAATTTTCGTATTGTATTTTTGTATATGTTTTTGGGTATCTTGTATTAAATTCTATACTAGCAAAATTTTTGATATTGCCATTTTTGAGATTCTCGTTCTAAATTCTGTAATTAATTTTATACATTAAAGAACCAGCTAGTGTTTCATTATTTTGAACCGCAAGGTATACGGAGGCGAGGCAAGCCTATTACCGGATTTGTGTAGCCACGTGTATCTTTGAAGTCAACTTTTGGTGGAGTCAACAAAAGTCAACTTTTTGTGGAGTGTTTTTTAAACCATAGCTGGGCTGGTATGTTGAGCTTTTAAAAATATTTAAATAAACACAGAGTAGATGCAGCCGTGACATGTTCTGAGAACTACCGACAACTGTTTTTGCACTACCTACAAAATGTTGCACAAAATAAATATTTCCACCCCAAAACACATAATTTTATAAGCGTTTAAAGTGCAACCACTAACGAATGTGCACATAACCCTGTCAACGCTCAAAGGGAAATTTTAAAAGTCGCCTCGATCGTCGAATCGGCGCAAATTACATTTGTGCCCGCTCCGCTCGCCCCGCCAGCGCCGCCGCTCGCTCGCCCGGAATCACATTTGTTTGTCACCTAACCGATAGATTCGATTTGACAACGCTTTTATATCTACAAAATTTTGGCGCATTGTAGATAAACCGGTTGGATCGCTTTCCTTCCAATGTCGCGATAAAGGGTTGAGTTGAAGTCATGAATATCAGAGAATCTAGCAAAGGGTTGGTTGAATATTATCATAATTTTGTTAATACAGGCTTGCATGGCTTATAAGATACATAGATTTAGCATAATAATTATGTTCAAGCTGACCTGATAGACGACCTGCTGAAGATCGCTGGGAGTTGTTGGATACAGGCGGCATATAACCGGTCGTTGTGGAAGTCTATGTGGGAGGCCTTCGTTCAGCAGTGGACTTCATTTGGATAATATGATGATGATGACCCGACAGATGTTATCCTGTCCAATTTTTAATTATTTATTACTTAAAAGGCCCATAGAAAAACTACCAGTAATTATATTAATTGCAAATTTTCATTTCCCAAAAGGCATTCAGGCTATTACTAACAATTTAGCCGAAAGGTTTAATCGTGATGTGGTTACTAGCTTTTCAGTTTTATTTATATATGTAGATTTTTTTATTTATATACTGCCTCATTAGGCTAGTGGTCCTATGCGCGACTGCTACTTCCTTGAGATTGATTCCCAGGTCGAGCAAAGTATTTTTCTATGAAATTATCATTAGCAGCTCGGAGTTTGGATACGTTTCCGGTGAATAGCAATCGGTTCAACCCCTATTACATTGGACCTAAACATACCAGCAAACTGTTCCTGTACATCACATTTCTGCTTAACCTTTCGGGCAATACTGGCGTGATGGTATGTTATGTTGTATATGTAGATTATAATGACCCTTTCGGTGTTAAGTATTTTTATTTATAGAATTTCCCGTTGCGCGATAAAAACATCGCATTTCATAAAAGTAAAGCTTTTTCCATTTGATTTATTACATCATTCTACATTATTATTCATCCGTTGATCCGGTGAATTAAAAGGTGACGTACATTTTAACGGACGTAAAGGCGAATAATCCCTCAATATGAAAATTCACCCGCCTACCTGTGCTACGCTATGAATATTCATCAGATTAATAATATCCCCGACGCATCTATGCTAATTGTGTGGCGACAAATTAAGTGGGCGTGTCGGCGTAAAAATGATCTGAGTAATTTATTAAATTAATTGAGTTGACTTTTTGTGTTACCTAAGTACATACGAGTACTATCACGCCTGTATTCTTTGAAGGGTTAGACAGAGGTGTACTTAATGTAAACCCACAGTTCGCCGGTATGTTTCGGTCTCATTCATCGGGCACGTATCCAAAGTCCGAGCTGACAGCTGTTGCTTAGAATTTCATAAAAAACCCAATAACACTGCTCGACCTGGGAATCGAACGCAAGACGCCCGCTGGATGCCCGTCCCGCTGTCCCGATGGACCACTAGACTAACGAGGCAGCAATAACATATTTACTTATCAATCTTTTCGTTGGACCAACTCATCATTGGACCAAACTTTTTCAACTCAACTCTTTCTCTCATATATGATTGTGTTAATCTCCAATTTGAGAGATGGTTTTTGATACGCTATAAAATAATAATATAATATTGTGTGAACAAAGATTACTTATTATTCAAAAATACTGTGGACCCCAAGTCAACTTTCAATTATCATTTGAATCACAAGCACAAAATTTACTTATATACTGTTTAAATGGTAACGGTAAACCTACAAGTACCTATCAACATCATTGTGCTAATATTAAATACTTACTTATACTTTGAAAATAAACTGTTGATAGACTATAAATATCCACCCCTTCCGCTATGGCGCATTATAAAAAGTCTAATAATAGCACCTCCTACATTTACCTATAAAAGGTCAACAATAGGACCCTTCTAACTCTTAAAAAATGTAAGGGAAATAATAGGTACCAGCTTATACCGAGACGAAAATAAATTTTCCCTATCTGAAAAGTAAAAATTTCATATTCAAGTTATTTTCTTTGAAAGATATCTAATGATCAAAGTAATATCCGCCGAGTATAATTAATGGATTATGATAAGAATTTAATCCAACATTAATTTATTTTTTCAGTTATATTCGATCGACAAGCAGGTTGATTTTAAATTGAGTTTAAAAATTCTTAAGTCTGTCCTTATTCTTAAAAATACGATTTTAAGGTAATTTGGATGTCACCAAACTGGCAGAGCACGATAAAAGGTGCTTTAAATGATTATCTTGAAATTGAATTTGGAGATGGCCAGATGGAGTCTTGCGGAAGACTCCAAGGTAGTGACTTGATGAGGAAAGCCGAAGATCGGGCTTGGTGGCATTCATTTTAAACTACAAACATACTCACCTACTTCGCTTCAGACAAATAATAAGTTGTTTAGTTAGTAGATACTACAGAAAATTAAACATAGTTGTCCTCAGAACTATTTAAGTAATTATACGTTACTATTCTACTGTTTAGGTTCTACATAACACAGTTTATATTGATCCATTCTAATTACCAAATTAAACACTTACATAATTAGCTGATAGTAAAATTCCAAGAACCGTCTTTTGAATTTAAGAACAAAATGTCTTTTCCTTAAACAAAAATTCTTTTATAATTTGCTAAAATGATCTGGAGGACTAAAATAGCTAAATGTCGTGCTTTATTTTGCTAGTATAGGCTATCCTTTCATAGGCTTACAAGTTGCCATTTTGGCAGCCCTAAAAGGAGAATGAAGATAAGTTTCGAGTTAGAAGAATGAGTATTTCCGGAACTATAAAAAGGTTTTCATTCTCGTTCTTGCCTTTGCATTTTTCATTATCAATTGTAATTCGATCGATTTGTAGAGCGATTACCAATCTTGTGATTAAGCTATACAGCTTAATCGATTAAACCCGCAACGGTTAACCACATCGAAACAATTTGCGTGATTGGACGGATCAAGTCGAGTCAGGAATAAAATGTTCTCGTGAAAATATTCTATATTTTTTCGCTTAGAACTTCTTCTCAAAACAGTAACGTAACGTTGTCTGCAAATGTGTATAAGCTATTTCATGTCAAGATGATAATTGATGTATATAATTCTTTAAGGTTATTTTTCCTTTATTTCGTATCATTTAACATATGGTACAAAACAAAAGTTATTTACAATTCAAATAAAACCGGCTCTGCCACCGCTTCAAAAGAACAGGTAAAAGAAAGTATAAGTGCTTTGACAATAAGCAAATTCCGAGGCTCACCAATTTTGTCAATAAACTGTCTTTATTGTCAAATCATGCGTAAAAACATTCCATTCTGAATATTACGCACGTAAAAATAAGTTTCTAGTGTCCCGTAAGCGTTTCTTGGTAAATAGCTGTAGTACTGAAAGTAGGGTAGAAGTGACAATTGCTGTACACATCTTATCTAATTTTATTTACGATTTGACGTGACAACGCTCTAAAATGATTCTAAATTGTTGCAGTTTATTAAGCTTTAAGCTGCGGAGTAACAATAAGCAGACACAATAGAAAAACAATAGCTCTGTCATACGAGCGGGTCTCGGTTTCATTAGTGAATTAAGAAAGGGGAATTTCTGGAAACATAACAAAAAAAGATAATAACGTGTTCCCTTGTAGACTACGTGCAGGAATGAGAAAGAAATACAACGTAATTCCTAATCTAAGAAAAAAAGTGATAAATAACATGGACATTAATTGTCCACTATACCCTATCATCATTATAGTAAGCGGCTTTCACGAATGGTTGTTATAAGAAGCTCAAACCGTTTATATGCTTCGCATCGTCTCATGTTCTTATGTAGCACAAATTACTGTATTCCTAAAATTGCTTACTTACTGGTTACTGTACCGACAAAATAAGTCTATTTATAATATTTACCGTCAAAATCGAGTTCTGTAGAAAGTCTAAATAAAACACGTTGGTAATAAGTTTGTGATAACTCTCTTTTTGGTAACCCCCGATGCAAAAACGACGGTTTGTTATAAGATTGACGTGTCTGTGTGTATACGTGTGTGTATGTCTTTTCACACGTAGCTCCCGAACGGATGGACCGATTTCGATTTAGTTATTTTTGTTTGCATTTGGAAGGTGAATTAGTCGGGAGTGTTCTTAGCTATGTTTGATGAAAATGGGTCGAATACAAACTAAGACCTAATTTAATATTACATTTATTTAAATTGACTGCTTCATTACTTTAGTGGTCCTAAGCGCGACTGCTACGCTAGAGACCTGGATTCGGTTCCCAGGTTGAGGAAAGTGTTATTGAATTATTTGATGAAATTCTCAGCAGCTCGGAAGCTGTATTTGTGCCAGATTAATGGCAATAGGCTCGACCCTTATTACATGGGATCTAAACATACCGGCTAAGGATATAAACATTAGCACACCTCTGCATAACGAAAACAGGCGTGATGGTAATTATTCACTAGATTTCGTGTACTAGAAAGTATGAAAGAGAGACCCCATAAACTACCAAACGACTGCCTCGTAATAACACGTGTGTCGTGAGATAATTTTGTCATTGTCTCGGCATGAGATATACCTACATACAGAAAATTATTTCGTGGTGCTCATACTGAGAGGACTTATAGAAGTGACTTGTCTTATCTTTACTGCCGTCACGGGTCGACAAACACCTTCCAAAGAAAATTCCATTTATTGTATTAATGAATTCAAATTAATTCAACCACTGTTCACAATATTGATCCTGGACGATAAAATGTAAAACATTATGGAAATGAGGGTAGCCATTAAAAGTGTGTTCGCACTTTATCACCTCATTATGTTCTACGGCCGACCTTCCTCATTCAATAATGTTTTAAAATAATGGATACTTCAATTTTGTTCACAATGTTTTGGGTCGAAACAACCCACACAATATACACTGATCACCTATTTGGATGGTTTATTATTTAACCCGGAAAATCTAAGTAGGTATAAACATTAAGCTAAGCTCCCTAGATATTCCCTAAATACTTTCTTAGCGAATAACTATGATACAATAAGAGAAGCCAAAAATCTCCATGTTTTGTGGCGGAATTTTCCTCAGACGTTGAAAGAAACGTAGGCGCCATCTAGTACTAAAATTCGAAATCCTTGATTTGATTGATTTATAATGCACTGATTAGTCAGTGATTAGGACTTCACTGTATTTGACTACGTATAGATAGGTGTGTTTTGAACAAGCTTTTCATTTTGATTCTTAGAACATACCAACTATCAATAAACATATTTTTATCCCCGCATCACCAACCTGGGGAGCAGCGCCTATCGTCATATTGTGGAGACCTGGGTCTCCGGCGCACGGCTTAGATTAGGCATAGTCTACCTGCTGATGAGAATTTTCTGTTACTCTATGACATGAGGTTCGTCAAACGACGCATATACAAGGCTCTGAAGGGCCTGGCAACGCATCAACAACTCCTCCGGTGTTGCATGACTACTTCTTGTGGCTCCTCAGGTAGTTTGCCGACCTCTAAATAATAAAAATATATATTACGATTTAATTATCACAGATCCGTACTAATCTGTTGAGACTGTGAGTTGAAGGTTTTATTTTGTTTGATTTCAGAATTTTATCAAAATCCCCGTTGGATCGTAACACTCTAAAACGAATTTCTTCATCCATGATAAATGATCCCATCTAATTTATGTTTGCCAAAGTAACATACTAGCGGCATGCGTAGACTAGGACGCTAAAAATAAAACAAAAATTATATGTAAATGTTGGGTCGATTTCCATATCGTTCCAATGCAAACACGCGATGAAAAGCTTCACATATATGTTATATTTGTGCCCGGATTTCATTTCATGTTTAATCGTATGTGTAAACAAAAGAGGTCCGTGACTGGCATTGCGTGTATCCAGATAAAAAGTTAGGTACTATCCTATTAAATACAGAACATCTGATTGGTGAATGTGGTTCGATGATATGATATGATATCTTACAAATGTTGCTATAAGGATCATATTTGGCTTGGTGACAGATGGTGAAGGATGAGGGATAAAAATGAACGGAACAAATCCGCTTATAGTTTGGGACTGATTGCACATATGCACAAAAATTTGGATATTTTTTATTTGAATGTTAATTGTTGTGCTTGTGATGTTATTAATTTGGCAAAGATGACTTTATTGAAATGAGTGTTTTCATTTGATCATTCATAATATTATATGAATTGTTGTTAAAACTATTTCTTTCTCAGGAAATTAGAAGAATTGTTAAGATTCTATACAAAAAGAATTACATTTCACTTTTTATTTTAAAAGTACGCCCAACATAATTCTACTATGACACAATTTATATGTAGCCAGTTGAAGTTTGGACTACATTTATAGTAAACATACCTATCTGCCCAAAACGGCAAAATAATATTGTTTGTTTTGAAAATAAAAAGTTTGTATTTGAAGTGGGTTAGCAACGTTAAAAATATTATTGTAGAAAATATTATCGTAAAATTAAAGTACGACGGTATAATGTTCTTCAATAAATCAGCAGCTCCCGGTATCACTTGCCGACTCGAAACTTCAATATGAGAATAAAGTCTTCTTACTGCGAAATCCTGATTTCCCTCGGCTCTTGATTTTATTTACTTTTAAATCGTAAAACTCTTTTATATTTTTTTCTCAAACAATTCCTTTTTCCCATTCCATTTGTCCATTCCATTGAAACAAATCAAAAGTTTTTAAATTAAAAGCAAAAAGCGTTCCCAATCGAAAGTTTTGGGAAGGACTGTTTAGATTTCCATCCCTCTAATGGACTCAGATATGTATATGAATAATATTGCCTCTGCCTGCCTGCCTGCCTGCCTGCCTGCCTGACTGCCTGCCTGACCGCCTCATTAGTCTATTGGTCCTAAGCGCGACTGCTATGCTAGAGGTTTGGGTTCGATCCCCTGGTCGAGTAAAGTATTATTAGGTTTTTCTATGAAATTCCGAGTAGCAGCCCAATAGGCTCGCCCTCTATTACATGGGACCTAAACATACCGGCGAAATGTGGGTGAACGTTTAGTTCGCCTCTGCCTAGCCCTTCGGGGAATTTAGGCTTGATGATTAACAATTCAAACTACTTAACAACTGTACCTAGTTTTGTCATTATTGTGTTATGAAGTTATATATTTTTATAAAAGGCAATCAATATAAATCGATTGGGCAATCTTCAGATTAGCCCAATTAATAATCTCATGAAGATAAAAAAAACAGAACACATGGGACTAACCGCAGGGCACAGCTAGTTATGTATTTAATTAATTGTAGCCCCAATAATTATAATTAGCCAGTAGTCTTGGGCCTCCTAATAAACTGATGATATTTAAAATTTGAACAAAGTGTTTGCATATACGATTCTATTCTAAAAAGACGTATGTTAATAACTATATAATTTTGAATTTCAAAAACTCCGACACCCCTAATGAAATTCCACGTAAAAGTAATTTGATCCTGTGATCTTGGTATCAGTTTTTCAATACTTTTGACTAAATTTATTGTGTTCGTCCATGCGTAGAAGAGAACGGGTATCAGATTCGAATTAGCTAGATATATATCCCAAAAAGGGATTCCTAAAGGTCAAATCTTTCAGTTGTAAGCATTTCGGGTGGCTACTTCAATCTGAAGATGAGTTTTAAGTGTTTTATTTTTCGTTTATGAAAATGCATGCGATCAGGGATTTAGATATTATCGTTTATTCTATGTAAATATATAACCTAAATAGTATATAGCGCTGTTTTCGTTTGCCTGATTTTCCATTAACTTCTTCTTAGTTTAGAAGAAAACAGCTTTCATTATCATGAGATATTTTTTCGGAAGGTTTATATGTATACCTATATACATGCATTATTATAGTAGAGAATTACTCTCATAGAGAGAAGGCCTGTGTCCTAGCACTAGGAACATTATAGGCAGATTATACTATAGTAGAGATAAGCCGAGTATTCTATAGTTATATGTCCTACCGTGCTATCTTACACACAGTAGGTATACAACCGTGCGAAGTCGGGACAGGTCGTTAGTTTTGGTATAAACTGTTATTCTTCTTCTTGATTAATAGGCCTCGAGTTCAAATCCATTCCAGCATGCTCACCTCTGACCTTTCAAAATGATTTAAATTGGAATATCACTTATTACATGGGACCTAAAACATACTGGCAAAGTGGGTGTACACATTTTATTTCACATAACCAAACTGACAATTTAAAAGTAAAATTCAATAAACTGAACCTAGGATCTTACGTTCAGCAATCGCGTTTGTCATCACAGTAAACATCAGAGAGAACATCAGAGGTATACTTAATGTACACCCACAGTTCGCTGGTATGTTTCGGTCCCATGTAATAGGGAGCGAGCTTATTGCCATTCATCGGGAACAAATCCAGACTCCAAACTGCTATTGAGAATTACATAGAAAAACCCAAATAACTCTTTGTTTGACCTGGGATTCGGACCCAAGTCCCCTAGCATAGCAGTCGCGATTGGGACAACCAGACTAATGAGGCAGTCAACGGTTACATAATTACAACCAATTCTCTGAAATTTAGAATTTTAAATTTAAATGTTGTCAAGTTATAATTGCTCCTAATTTTCAATAACCTATTATTATTTTCAATGTTACACAAAATCATGTTAACGTAAATATGGTAACAAACGCTGAATACGTTAAGTGATTTAAATTAAATTCATCTAATTATAAAAGTTTTAATCACGAAAGGGAGCAAACATGTTTTTGACATACCATCACACCACTCAACTCAGTCAGAGTTATTCAGGCGCCCATAGATTAAATAACTTTAGGGGTAGGATCGGACGAATCATATGGAAATAGGATTAAAGTACTTATTCGCCATTCGCTTATTATCAACCGCCTTCAAAAAGGAGGAGGTTCTCAATTTAACTGTTTTTTTTTTATCAAGTAAACAACAGTTCGCTGCGTAATGTTAGGAATTACTTTTAACAAAAAAGTTAAACCGCCTTCAAAAAATAATAAAATAATTCTGTCTAAAACAGTTTGGGAAGTCGGTGACTTCTATTTGAGTGGGTCTTTTGCTTTCGCCACCGACTTCCTAAACTGTTTTAGACAAAATTATTTTATTATTTTTTGAAGGCGGTTTAACTTTTTTGTTAATAGTAATTTTATTTTGTAATTTTTGGTGGAAAGTTTTGTTTAGAAGTACTTGTTAGCCAACTAAACGCACTGCTCCAATAAGACAGCGATGTTTCGGAGTAAAAGATAATATCATCGATGTAAACAATTTTTAGATTATTGTTGATATTTTCAAAACTGCTCAACCGATTTCGATAAAATTTGAACGGGACCACCTCTGAAGTATGACCTACCAAACAAAAACTGTCAATCATTAAAATCGGTCCACAATTGGCGGAGATATCGCGTAACAAACATACAAAAAAAAACATACAGATGAATTGAGAACCTCCTCTTTTTTGAAGTCGGTTGAAAAGGGAGGGAAAGGAGAAAATAAGAATGAAGGCGAACGAGGGAAGAATTGGGCCTCCGGCGCTCCGCAGCTAGCGAACGAAACGCAACAGTATGTTGTTATTTAACGTCGATATACTGAACTTGCCATGCCCCGCTCCTAAGGATCGTAGTGTGATGATGCTATGATAGATATAGCCTTCCTCAGGAATGTAGCTATCATATCCAAAAAATTCCATATCGACTATCAGTTCCAGAGATACGTGCGTTCAAATAAATAAACTCTTAAGCATTATTATATTAGTACCTAACCTATATAGATTTCATGTACGCCCTGTCTGTTTTATATTTTTTTTTATCCCTGATAACAAATAACTTAATAATCTGTGTACTCTTTTTCACATAAAGTAAAATTCACAATTACCCAAACACCTTATGTATCTGTTGATTGTACCAAAATAAATCAAAATCCTTGAAATATTCACAGCGTATCAATTTCGCCCATATGTTCGTCGTATTTATAAGGGTAAAACGTTTCCAATGAGCGCATGTACGGAATAAGCAATGTCGTCATGCTCCACTGCCCACCCCTAAATTAGCGTGCCGTGAACAAGCCTCGGTAATTTACGTACAAACCTTCAAACGCTTCGGAAATGTCCATTTTACGACGATTTTGCCAATAATTGTAATATTGTGCTGAGTTTTTTTTTATATTCCATTATTGCTTTGAATGTCCTTTTACAAGTGAAATTTTATTCTGATATCGCTTTAGGCATTTCAGTATTTATAAAGGATTGTATTGGTATATTTTTATTTGCAAAGGCTGTATTTAATAAAAATAAAATTTTGTTATTAATAACGTAATTCAAACTGGAGTTCTGCTACGCTGGAGGTTCAGGACTGGATTCCCAGGTCGAGCGAAGTGTTATTGGGTTTATCATGAAATTTTTAATAGCAGTTCGGTCGCCCCTATTTATAATAATAATAATATAAGTAGCCTTTTTTCCCATTACATAAAACATTCATACAACATGATATTTTTATTAATTACAATTTTCATTTGTATTTTATTTAATTTACATAATAAGATTTTTTTATTATAATTATGCTTATTTATGTTTATGTATTTTAAATGTATTTTTGGGTTACCCATTTTAGGGCGTAGGTCACCTCCAACCTTTTCCATCGCCCTAATACATGGAACCTATAAAAATATAAAAACCCGAAAAAAGCTAGAGTATTGTTACTGCGTTTAATAATTCCAGTGTAAATATTCTCGAATACAATACTTTGTATTGCGCATTCCCTTTGAAATGTGCCTGCAGGAGGAATTCCGGTTATTATCTCTTACTAACAATGCATTGGGACCCTTTGACGTTGCAGGTTGGATGGCTCTTTAACACCTATACCTACTACCAATTAGAGACCGTTACGGGTATTCTAAGCGCAGGTATAGCTATATGAAGCTGTTCCTGTGTATAGTCTGTCTATAAGTAGATATTTATAAAATGGGAGAATAGGGTAAAACCTGCGGCGTTTAGATACTCAACCTAAACGCCTCAGGTAATATTATGATAATGATTTTGTGAGTTTGTTTAGAGTAAGAGATTCGACACAATGTGAAAATTCAATAAATAAATAAAGTATATAGAAAGCATAGTTATGTAAAAAAATCGTTCGTGTTTGCGATTGTTTCAATTAATAATCTTATTAAAATCTGCGAGGTTATGATTGCTTGATTGGTTTTGTAGACCATAATCGTAACATAACTATTTCTTTTACAATAATTTGTTGTCAATGCACCGTTTGACCAGTGACCTCATATTGACCAGTTACTTTGCCGCTGGCCAGGAGGAGTGACGATTTGCGAAAGAGGGCTGGCAGGAACTGCATGAAAAATAGTTGAAGATCGGGCTGTGGCGTTCACTTTAAGAGGTCCACGACCAGCAGTGGACGAATACAGGCTGATTGTGATGATGAGGCTCTTGCGAACTCTTAATCATGACGTGATCCATGCGTCTTACGCGATATACATAATTGTAGTTTTTGCTGACGAGTGTAGGCTATCAAAATATTTGGCACGAGAGACTATTGTGACATGGGTATCCTGGGTCTCACTGTTAATCAGCAAATCATAACGTAGACAAGTAACAGAAAAATAAATGATTCGCTAGGCATATCCACATTATAATATTGTTCTTAAAATATTCAAAGTTGGTATTGTAGAAAGGCAAACTGAAGTGGACTCCAGAGAATGCAAATGACTTATCCAAACTAATTAAAGTCATTCTGAAGAACAACTCAAACTCGGAGAGATTAGTATATTATTGTAAGCGGCCAAAAATCACAGTCGAATTATGATAATCCCTGAAATCCAGTTAAGCCTAATGTTTATTTTCACTTAAGAATAAGTGGATAAAGTAGCAAGGATAAAATACTTGAGCATTTGAGTATCGCAAATGTTAATTTGTACCAATTTTCCTCCTACTACATCAAAACAAAAAAAAGCTATACGAGGGGTGGTTGGTCCATCTATTATCTTCGTGTCGCTTATCTGCTCCTCAGGAAAGGGTCTTAGGACTAAGTTGTACGTTCCCGCTTCGCTGGAAAAGCATTAATAATTCCCGCAGGCGACGCCGTTTGCAACCGTCGTTGTGCATGCCGCCTCACTTATAGCGGTCCAGGAAAACGTGTAAGAAGACCGACTTCAAACAAATTGTATTGTATTTTTTTATATAGAATCGATCACGTCAGCTATCTACCAAATCATATGACCTACTTAAGATTTATCATCATCCTCCTAGCATTTTCCAAATATACTTGCATTTTGGTCCTCAAAACTTGATTTTCTCTTTTATTATTAAGTAAGTGTTGCAGGTAATTTTACTAATGTAGTTGGTTTTTGTATCTTCATCATACGAGTCCGACATACCTTGTCGCCTCCCCGGCCACTGAGGATTTCCCGTAATATAAAATAGGTTTAGCAGTGTGTGGTGTTGAAATTAAATTACACAGTATTCTCAATATAACTAAATTCGAACCACAACGGGGCGTATTAGTTTTTCCTGTCCTTTTTCAACTTGCGTTAAAACTAAGAGAAGAATGCAATAAATTGTTGCTTCTTCTAAATTGCTGTCTTCAAAGTTTAAGTAGGTAAATTCCTATCATTGACGAACTTCTTTACAAATAAAAAAAAACCAGTGGCAATGGGTTATTGTCAGCGTTTTTAACTTAATAAATGTCACAAGACTTTTATTTAGATACAAAAGTATCGAATACTAGACACTAGCTCGTGGCTTAGTCCGCATAGAATTGAGAATAATGTAGCTTTCTAATGATGAAATTGTCAAAGTGATTTAAGTAGTTTCACAGTTTATCGATTACAAACAAACAAATTATTTCCTCTTAATAGTACAGTAAAGATAATGTGGAATAAATAAATTAAAACTGAATTCAAATAAATATTGTAAGTATTTGAAAGTCTAGTCAATTTTTATGGGTTCATTATAATCAACTGTCCCGTCCATTTTAATAATTGTCATAAAACTTATGTATTTTTTTAATAATTTAAAGAAAGTGAAGTAGCTCAGCTTGGAAAATCCTGGACTAAGTTGGAGGAGGCCTTCGCCCAACAATGAGACGTAGAAAATAACGATTTGTTAGTGAATAAACTTTGTAGTGGTTTAACTTCTTAACTTACATAATTAATTTAATTCTTACACAGATCAAAAATCAACCTTAATAACAGCTTAAAATAGGATCTGGTTTTCCGTAAACGATCTATACTATAAATCCTGTAGTTATTTCATATACCTTCCCACTGTAAATTCAAGCTCAAGCTTAGATGAACAATTGTCGAACGGTCGGATCCACCCAGTTTGAAAATTACATTCAAATCAGATCCCTCGGGTTAAATTGTGTTAGATAGGTCGTTATTAGGGTTATCAAAACAATTTGTAGCTCATTCGTTATGTTGTGCAAGAGTATTGGATATGTGCTGATCCGTGCCCACTTCGTTAAGCGATATAGCTTATGACACTGACAAATAGGTAATTGTTTTTTTTTTTTTCAAAATCGGTTCAGTAGCTCCAAAGATGATGACTGCCTCATTAGTCTAGTGGTTCCAAGTGCAACTAGAGGTCCTGGGTTCGATCCCCAGGTCGAGCAAAGTGTTATTGAGTTTTTCTATGAAATTCTAAGTAGCAGCTCAGAGTCTGGATTTGTGCCCAGTTAATGGCAATAGGCTCGCTCCCTATTACATGGGACCTAAACATACCAGCGAAGCGTGGGTGTACATATAGTACACCTCTGCCTAACCCTTCGGGGAATACAGGCGTGATGGTATGATATGTTATGTAGCTCCAGAGATTACCGCCTACGACCTCACCTCAATATTAGTATGAACTATAGATTGTTAGAAATGATGAAGGGCGTGGTTTTTACGAATAGACGGGTATTCTTAAAAACTTTATCAATCTCCTAACAATATTATATTAAGGCTAAAACGTGAACCTTGGGCACGAAATTAATTTTTTTCTTGGTTTTTCGCAAAATATTCAGCATTCTAGGTAAATGGCAATAAGCAGGGCAGGGCAGGATTTGAACTTGCATCCTTTGATTAGATACACCAGATACCTATAACTTGCCTATGACCAACTAAGCCACCGCGTCACTTAAATGATGTAAAATGATTCAAAATTGTCTAGGCAAGTTAAGTGTAAGAGTCGCAGTGGCTGCCGAGGTGCCCGCAGTCAAATTCTTCCTTCACTAAAATAACTTTATAATCTTAGCATGGAAAATGTATAACGTATTCTTTCTTTCTTTCAGTATACATATTCGTAAATAAACAAAACAAACATTCCCAGAACCAAATAGTCAAGCAATATCAATAAGTGCCGATTTATGATCAATAAACAACAATAATACAACTTTATTCTTAGCTTAGTACAGCGCCATTTTTACGACACAAAGGATTTAGTCGGTACTAATGGATTGACTACTCATAAAGATTAATATTTTCTTAGAGGAATCAATACACTTGTGCCGAGTTCGTAGATGTTCATACAAGTATTTCCAAAAGCAACCAAGAAACTCATGTCTTATGTTACGTAATTTACAAAAAGGAAAAGGTAAGTACAGTGGGGTTATAGCTGTTACCTGACCCACCAAGACCCCGCCGTCCCACCCCGGGGTGTGTCAGGTAACAGCTTTAACCCACTGTACATTAGGTACTCTATAAATATAAAGATACTATCACATATCATAGTGTTACGCAAAGCTGTACCTACTGGTAGATATTTTTATTATCCTTGTAATAAGAGTTTGAACCTATTGCCATTAACTTGGCACAAATCCGTACACAAAGCTATTGAGAATAACCCAGAACCCTACGCTCGGCAGCAGTACATGCAACTACAAGACTAATGAAGCAATACTAATATGAACACTATCATATAGATTGTCAAATTCTTTCCGAGATTAACTCATTGGCATTAATAAAAACTTCCGCCATTTTTAATGGATTGCTTTTAATTTTAAATAGTCCCAAAACTCATGCGCATTCTTTGTCTATGTCCTTTTATTTATTTTACCACGAACTAGCTGGTGCTTGCGAAGTTTGGAGTGCACTCAAATTAATTAACTTTTAAATTCCGCTGCCACCGTCAACTTTGTGGGATATAAAAAACGAAAGTGCCACGAAAACTTTGTAAATCCCTGTGGGTTTTCAACCGACTGCGGCGAGCGAAAGAAGACATTTAAATCTGTTTGTTTGTTTTGTTCTATTTTGTTTGGTTACATGTATGTATAAGCCACATTTTTGTTTATTTAAAAATACCTACGTACGTAAAGTAAAAGCCCTGTAAGCCATACAAATATTTGTGCCTAGCGAGAATCCAACCCACATATTGCACCAGTTGTACCGTGTTTATACCGAGTGCCAAAGCAAGCACATAACTCAGCGTTATGCTGCGACATTAAAAAAAAGCATAATGCCGAGGCGCAGCTTTGCAGTTAGATTTTAAACACTAAACCGATTTTCAGATATTGATTTTGAGGGTGCAAAACTAAATAAGGCGAGCTATATTAACTTTCTTCAAGATATATAAAAAGTGCATCCCAAAGGACTGTTTGAGATAACAGAAACAGCTTATGGATGCATTTTTTTTCCTTGCCAAATTTATTCGGAAATTGGTCATCAGTTCAGTGGTGAAAGTGTAACAAAACAGATAGACAGACAGGCCGAGTTGATTGCGCAATTATATATAATTTCTATAATTGTACTGGTCATCTAAAAATTATGCATCTGTGTTAATCTACCCGAGGAATGAAGAGGCTGACGGAGATAATTAGGTCGTAGGCAAGCATCCGCCTACGTAAGCGGTGCAGCTTATAATTATTTTAAGCCCCGCGATCTACTTAGGTTTGATGCCTGTATGCCTTCACGTTTGATAAAATCATTATTCCCATTCAATTGCCCGCCTTCTGGCTATTTTAACAGACGCCTATTTTAACGCCCTGTTTTAGTTTCTGTCCTTCTACAAAGATATCAATTTTCTAGTTAAGGAAAAATACGATAACAGGCAAGAGTCGAAACCTGCATCCCTTTTTTATGGGTTAACTCGACAAACGAGCAGGCCAGCCATGAAATGGTAAGAAGTCATCGCCACCCATGATATCTACGATACCTACAAAAGAAATATATAAGCCTAAAATATTGGCCGTGACACCTGTCAATACCCGCATATCACTAATCACATCCCACGAATCGATAAGCGGATAGGTAATCTAACTCAGTATACTTGATATATCCTTTCAGCTTTCACGGGATTGCAGTTATGAGGTCATGAGGATAATAGGTTATTGTGTGGTATTTAGTTTATTACCGAGTCATACAAAAGCCATTAACATCTCTATTATAGTCACTGGATTGCCTGGCAATTCACTTTGAGGCTTAAGTTGATTCCATTCGATAGTCCGCATTAGAGTCACAGTCCTATCCAATTCTACTGATTGATTGGCGAGTTTAATTTATAATTTAAAGTGGATCTATTGATTTATTTAGTTTTTATTAGTGTTACGATTTTAAACCGATTTTAAATAAACGGGGAATTTAAAGATACGGCCCTTTTTTGACGGTTAATTCAAATTTTTTGGAGACAGCTCCTCTACTGGGGAGTAATCTGTGTCTTATGGGGACTTTACAAATATACTAGTACAATTAATGAACACAAATATAATACTGACAACCGAAATCAACTGTCGGTCACTACCTATCTCTCCTTTCCAGTGAGAAAATTCACACCTCGTCCTTCCATAATATATTCTGTCTAACAAAATGCTAGTAGAAGCACCAATAGCTAACAAGATCAAGCTGAATCAACAGATGCTAGCTAGACCAACATGAGCTGCTTAGCAAATATTGATTTTCCATACAAACCAGCCAATAGAGTAGCTAAACTTTAACTTATAGCTACAGAACTGAACCTTAACTCGCAATTCAATAGCGAACTGTTTGAATAGGGGCAAATGGCAGGAATAAAGCAGAAATTGTAGTATTATTTTTGTATATAGGTAGCATTTTAAACGATACTTTTTCATTTTTCAATCTGTTTGAACCAAGAATTTGTATTCGTCTTGCTAATAACCAAACAAGGCTGACTGGTGAATGTTTTCTCAAAAAAAAAACTGTAGATGGAGAATATTAATAAGAAATAAGAAATAATGGAGGTCGATATAACATCGATAGCATTTAAAATGTAGTATTAAAACATTTTACTCGAAAGCACGAATCATTTTATTTTACATGCAAGAATATAAATATTTTTTTAACCAATTTTGTGCGAACCTATACCTTTTTTGCTAACTATCATGATTAACTGCCTGGTGTCTTTCGTTTGTCGCCTGTCACAAATACTGTTGTAATTAATCCCTTTATTATAAAGATCTCCACTATGCAAGAAGTGTTCCATCATGTCGTAGCTTCAAAAAGTATTTCTCCCTTATTTATGAATCTGCTCCGACATCCCCCGAATAACAATTGATAGTTGAACAAAGTTGTTCCAAGGGTTGTTATAATTCAAGAGGTGCATAGCTCCTCAAGTTTGGCGTCTGGCTGTGTCTGTCGATCTTGAGCGATTTCCCCCAGGATGCTTGCAGACGCTGTGCTGAAGAGTAGTGATAGAAAAATAATTATATGAATTAAATTTAATTGATGTCACATAATACGTATTGTAAGTAATTTAAATTGACCATCCGTTTAAATTAAACTCGCTATTGTGGTATCACTCACATCTTAAAGTATTTATTGTGACAAAAGTTAGCCTATGTTCTAAATATTTTCAGTCTTCTAGGTGTGAAACGTACCAAAAAAATTTACGCACAGAAAATCAGAGTCACTTTCGCATTAATAATATTAGTTCTAGCTAATCATCGTATTGATTACAGGGAAATTTGATTATAGAAATGATCTAATCGTTTTAATAATCGCTATTCGAATAGCCCTAAAAATGTTTGTTCACAAACAAAAAAAGAAAGAAACATTTATTCGACTCTAATAACAAGTAATAATTATAAACATTACAAAAGATAAAAAAAAACAAAAAACATGCATAATTAATATGAGTCGAAGAGGCTACCAGCTCAGCATAATGTTGCAGAACTGAACCGCATCGCTGATTTTCAGCTGAGCCTAGGATATTGTACCTTACAGCTCCCATTAATTAATTAACTCTAATTATAATGATATTAAAATAATAATAATAATCGTGTTATAAGTAAAATAATATATAATATAATGTCAAATAGGTGTATGTTCATTAAGAGGTGTAGGTATGTGAAGAGGGTGCACGCACAAAAGCAGACCAAGTATGTTGTTGTTGTAAGTAGTCAACAAACAAGCGTTATAATGACATGAATCCCATAGTTGTGATTTGGGACAAGGGGAGGCATGTTATGGTTTTAGTCCATACGACGTTAATTAAAGTTTTACAAAAATAACAAAATGTAAAAGAGCGTAGCTATTTAAGTTGCTAAATCTAAATTTATTTAAAAAGCGTAGATACGAAGAATAAACGTTCTCTTTAAGTATAGCTGCTTCATTCTTCGTATAAATTAGCGCTATCGAATGGAAAATTGAGATAATTAAAATAAGGGCCAATTTATAAATAGATAGGTTTTAAAAGTTTAAATGTTAAAATATTAATTATTGATATTACCTATAAAATTTGCATATTCAACGTTAACGCTTTATTTATTGATATTTTTGTATATGATACATACAATGGGCGGAGTTATCACGAAGTTTTTGATTTTTTGCGGCATAATGCCGTTTAATATGTAATTATTTTTGTTTACGCTGTGCTTACTGCGGTCGGTATTTGGATCAGTGACACATCGAAGCCCCTCCGTGGTTTGCCATCGTCAGTCCTCGTTGTCATACGAATGTCTGTAACCATGGTTAACCGTAGTAAGTAGTTCAATCAAGGTGCCTAAAAAGTTTGACAACCAGGCTATCCACAGGGTATTGGTACGTAAATAATTGCCCAAAAATAGGGTTGCGGAAGTCTGATGACGCTTCTTGTAAAATACCTACTGATATTTAGCCACCTGTAGACTAGGAGAAAAATACAAACAAGAAGGACAAGGTATAATTCTCTTGTAAAATATTATGTTGACTTAGGTGTTTTTTTTATTACTTTGGACAAGAATCTAGCTAGAAATTCAAAGTAATTAAATCTATTATACTATACTTTATACTTACATAATTATATTATACTTTATCAACATAAAGATGCGTCTATATCGAGGGGCATTCAAGTGAAATGAGCATTGGTTACAAGCGCTTGAACTGTAGCAAACCTTGCACGCATGCGTAGAGTTTCTTTGATTTCGACATTTCAATGAACACCGCCTTTCAAACAACCTGCTTGTAATTTAACTTTTCCCAAACCTGCAATAGAATTTTCCTGATAACTTTTGTTTGATTTTGCTTCGCACTTCTATTTTTTTTTCCTTATAGAAACACAAAATTCACATACCATACATAAACACTTAAGACTGGAACAACTTATAGGCCAATGTCTGTTCCATGCGAGAATCGAATCAACAATCTATGTTGCCGAAGCCTTTCGCTCAGCCACACCACCAAATGCGTCGTCGCAACATGTTTTCAAATAATCATACCTTTCAACAAGTTAAAATAATTAATCACAATTTTGCTGACGGTACTCTTCTAACAGTGTCAAACGCAGAGTGATTGCCACCACTCAAGTTTAAATTTTACAGAATAACAAGCACTTAGGAATGGTCGCTGTGGCAGACAACCAAAGACTTTTATGTAAATGGGCTTTGTTTTACCATAGTTTAAAAATTGTATTAATTTCGACTGACATTTTGTTCTACAGATCAAATTAATCAAATGATATTCAACTTGAACAATGAACAATTAATTAGTAAGTACTGTTATTAACAATACACTTAAATAATGAAGGATCTTCTCTTTCAAACCAAAATCATGAGAAAGGGATAAAATGTATCGCGTTTATCTTTTTTTAAATACCTACTGACTGACTGAAACTACCTAATCAATGTGATTTAATATCAAAACAATATTTTTTTAAATTAAAATATTAAAAGTATTTTAGGTACTTTTTAATAAAAAAAACTTACTGTTTTTCAAATAACCCACATCAGAGAGTATTTTGCAAGTGAATGAGCTGGTAATTGTAGTGCAATGAAGTAGATATAAATTTGAAAGTAAAATTTGCTTTCAGTGAGAATATTATTCCATAGATTGAAAAGAACTTAAAAAGCTGGTATGAAATGGCGGCCTTTATATCTCAATCGCTCTTTGAAAAAATATTTCAATTCTGCTGGAATTAATGAAACCATGAAATTATAACAATAAAATTATTTGACACTTGACTATTATTACTTACCTACATTTAGTGCGGAAAATCTCCATTTTACAACTTAGGGAATAATGAAATAACCTATGCACGAGTTACTAATGTTATCTTTAAGATTGTTATATTGTTCTCTTCCGACTGCTAATTACTTAATATAGTTAAATCTCCGAGCCAAAAACTGACTCCAGACAGGCTCGACCTAGTGTGGAAGCTACAGGAAACTATCTCCGTAAAACACAATTGTAAAACCAATAATAATGTTACCTAAATTTCTGGAAATGTAATCATTTTTCTTATTCTATTCTTCTTAAGAAAAATGGGTAAAAACTTAAAGTCTTAATTATCCGTTATTCCTATATATATTTTTAAAATTTAATTTATTTAATGCATATTAATATTATTTTTTGCATGCCGATTGGTAAAATATGGCTGAACTTTATTTATGTATAACTTCATTTTTTACCCATATTTGTAAAATAAACTATCTATCTTTCTTACTCACTTTTCTTATGGCAACAGATATAATCCCACCTAACAACATCGAATCAGCATCAAACATAAAACTTTTCATAGTTTGCAGATAAACGCCTTTGAAATAGAACTGATTCTAGAAATCTATCTATCTCTTTTCTAAAATCTACACCCTGAATTAACTTTAAACAGCTAAATTGTATAATGACTTAAAGAAACACGAAAATGTATTATGTGTTGTTTCAAATCTAGTTACGTCACTACCCAATCACAATTGCCTGTAGAGTCTATTATTGCTAGTCTCCGTTCCAATCAAGACAGTGAATTTGCGTAGAATTAGAACTTCGGAAGAGACTGCACTTTAGTCTAGAGACGCATAGACGCATTTCTTGGCAATATTTAATCCGTAATTCTCATTTTATATCCTTTTAATCCATTCATTTTTTTAATGTTAATATCCTTTAATATTTTATGAACCTTAATTGTAACATTTTTTCTAATATTATTATTTTAATTGTAATATTTTAATTTAGTTGTGTAATATCCTTGTGCAAGCTGTGGTGTCCTGTAAGTAAGTGAGGGAGTACACTTATTACACACCATTGATTTTTCTTAGCCTTAAGTCATCCCGTTTATATCTTTCGTTGAAGATCCTAAATAAATAAATATCGACGGGAACAATCAAATATTTTTTAAGGTTTTTGTTGATATTTATCCTTTCCCTAAGAATATTTTATTTGGAATTTTCCGCGGAGTAAATGCAAGGAACCCAATTTACAGGGACCAGTATTCCGGCTTCAGACTTCCATTAACAAAAGTCATTGTTATTCAAATGATAACCCGACAACTTAATGTGCTCTCTGGGGCACAGACGGGTCCCGATGTGTTAAGAATGATGACCTAATCATATACTTACTGACTCTGCAAGCAGAGCTTACTCTACAGTTCAGTCGATTTGCAGCTTTTTACTTAGCAACTTATACATGCCCCCAATAATGTAGTTAATGTTTTTAATTTAACGAGCACGGTTTTTCACTGGTTAGGTACTCTCTTAATAGAAAATCGATGTCCAAATAAATAAAGTTTGATATGATTAGTCAAGTATTGGATGAACCTGTTTTGGGAAAAAAAATCGGATAATACAACTCGCTATGAAATTTCGCCTACCATTTATTCTACCTCATGAAATTATATTGTATCACTTAAATTTTATAAAAGTAAGTATGATTTCCATTACAAGTCTATCAAAAAATTTATCAACCAATCCTTAAATTTGCTTTGATATTGTTATAAATATAAACATATTGTCGAGCTTAAAAAAGCACTCTTGTTTAACAATTTTTGGAGTTAAATTAAAACCAACCCAGCTCTGAAGCTTTTGTATGGAAATATTGGTTTTCAACCAGCAATTTCTAATACGCTTATGTTCGCAATTTTATCTGAAATTGAAATCCTAACAGGTCACCTCGTTTTGTAGTTTCTATTTCACGAGGAATACACACATTCTTTTGAACATTTCAATTTGACATTTTCAAACCTGTTGAGCTTCCAGCTAGATATTTATCGCTATTTTCCTAATCTAATAGACAGGCTAACACTTTCATACACTGAACTATATCTGCCTTTGATAATAGAGTTATTGTTTTGTTTAATTCTATTGTCTGCTGACTGCCTCATTAGTCTATGGTCTGCGACTGCCACGCTAGACGACCTGGGTTCGATTCCCAGGTCGAGCAAAATGTTATAAAGTTATTTTGGTGAAGGAAAAATACGACCGCGGGCAGGATTCAAACCGACGCAGGTTTGAATCCTGCCCGCGGTCGTATTTTTCTGGTTAAGTACACCAGATGCTATGACCGCTAAGCCACCGCGACTCCCACCCGCCATGTCTAAATTTGCCTTCACATTTTTTATTTACGTCTTTGAGGCGACGGCTGAAAATGTTATTGTTTTTTTTACATTAATTCGTCTCTAGCCCAACCCTTCTGGGAATACAGGCGTTATATTTAGATGTCATGTGCCATAAAATTATTGGGTATAAATTAACATCAACTTACAATATTTTACTGATGATCTGAGGTCTTAGGCAGCTTCAGAAATTGAATGTTTTTAAGTAAAGTAAACCATAATTATCAGCTGTCAATACCAGTCGCCCGGACGAGAGCAACAAATATCCCGCCATTTAAGAGCTATCGTGATTAATTACAAACTGTTTATAAGAACGTTTTCATCGTAATATTTTCCTTGATTAATCGACAGGATAGTGATGTTAATCGACACAGCGAAACAAGGACGATTAATATTAAAAACAAAATCAAGGAAATCTAATATCAAAGTTATTATAATGAAGGAAAAATTCGACTACGGGCAGTCGAACCTGCGACTTCTGGTTCAATGCACCAGAAGCTTTGACCACTAAGCCACCGCGAGTCTCACCTGAAAAAGTTCAGGTCGAAATTTTCCTTCATTGCGTCTTTAAGGTGACGTCAGAGAGTCTGAGGTATTAAACCCGAAGACGCAGAATCGAATACTGCCCGCAGTTGATTTTTTCATTCACTAAAATAACTTTATAATCTTCTAATGAAAACGCAAAAAATACTAAACCATATCTTGTATCAAGTTACACAACAGTTTTAATGAAGCAACATTTTCTTACATACATACATTTACGCCTTTTTCCCATAAGGGTAGGCGTAACTATATAATAGGTAACAATAGGTTCGCCCCCTATTACATGGGACCTAAACATACCGGCGAATTGTGGGTGTACATTAAGTACACCTCTGCCTAACCCTTCGGGGAATACAGGCGTGATGATGGTATGGTATAACTATAGCAAGAGTCGTAGCAAATGTCGGTCTATTATATTATAATAGACCGACATTTGCTACGACTCTTGCATATCTCTTTCGCTTCTTCCACATTCATACATGTTTTCATACACACGCGCTGCGAGTCCTACGCACCTAACTTTTTTAGAGGACCTCGTCGATAAGATCGGTGTCCGTCCTTCTAAGGCGACCTCTCCTGACGCTGCCGCTGACATTCGACGTTATTAAATTCACATTAATTGGCAAACATAATATAATATTTTAAATAAAATAATTAGAATGTATCAAGGTTAGTAGGTACCTACTCTAAACAAAAAATACAGAGTGAATCAAATCGATTAATAACTTCGATGATATTTTCTGTAGAAAAATATTGTTACTTGAATCGTTTAGAATTAATTAAGTTCTGATGTCGCGCGGCAACGTTTTGCAAATGATTTGCAAATTAGCTCTGTCACTATGAAGATTAAATATATTTTCAAGTGGAGAAGCGTTTTGTTATCAATTCAAATAGGCGGTTCAATGAGTAGGCTTTCAAGTAACTTCGTAACAAACCGTGCGGTTTGTAACACAAAAGGTACATTTAAATGTATACTCGTGGGATGTCATCTATAACTTGAGTTTGTGAGTTTGTAGGGGGTAATCTCTGGATCTACTGAACCGATTTTGAAAATTCTTGCACCAATAGAAAGCTACATTATTCCTGAACGTCATAGGCTATATTATCCCGTAAAATGAAAAGAAACATATAGTCCACGCGGCCGAAGCCGCCGGCGGAAAGCTAGTTGTTAACAACATGATTGCTAGATTTTTTTGCTGCTGCCTCTTGGATGCATTATACTACTAGCAGAACAGCAGTATAATAATCCAACCCGTCAGGCTCGCTTTCAGTCATGTTTTTTTCGATAGTATGTGAAAGTAGGTGGACCTTTGGACTCTTTCCCTATTTTTTCAGGAGCCATCGCGGCCCGAAGATTGCCCCACGGATGAATGAGAAATTATGCGATTTTTGTCCGTAATAATCCCTCAGAACTCTATTAATGTTAGGTCTTATCCTTGTTCGCCAAACATGGAAGATGTAAAAGTAGAAGTAGAGTTTTTTTTTCCTAGGCTCTGAGTTGAATTTTAAAGAGAAAGAACAAGAAATAACTACCATCATTAGGTACAAAGAAAGGGATATATTCTGACATAGCATCATCACCAGACCAAAGTAAGAAGACCTCCAGCATATCTTTAATATTCTATTACAGAAAGGGAATACGGTAAGTGGATAGTTCTACGTAAATTGGATGTCGTATGTAAAGAGCGACTTCCCTGTGAGTTTCGCATAATGCGATTCATTTAACTTATAAACTACCATCGTACTCTCCAATTTATAAATTGCAGGTTGTGATACGTGGAAGATAAAGTTTGAATAGTACATTAAATACGAGTGTGTATGCGCAAATTTCCGATAATTGCAAAATTTTATTTTCTCATATACTATCATGTTACCTCTCACTCTGAGACGAGACTCGTGCCCAGCAGTGGGTCAAAACTTGGGTAAAGTTGATGATGCTGATGATGCACTCATCAAGTCTTTAAGGCACACGTAGTGTCATAGCAGACCAATCTAGTTAAATGTTTCTTTATATTACTTTTCTTTTACTCTTTTCCATTTGTTTTTGAAAGAAAGATTGGAGAAAAGAAAGAAAATATAAGTAATATTCTTTTTGCTAATAACATAATAAAAAAAGAAGTGCACAGCACGGAGTACTGCAGCAATGCAGACTGTTAAGTGTATTCTAAAACGCTCGAGTAGCCGATTTCGATAGGTAAGTGCAAAGTTAACTCGACCAAATACTCGTCGCAAAGTACCCTACACTACAATTGCGAAATAAAATATATACCAATTTTATTCTTAAGTGAATGTCATTTCTGGCGAGTGTGTGAGGGTCGTTGAATATTGGAAGGATAGGAAAATCGTTACCTGCGCCGATGCTAGTGATGTTACACGCTCCGATGCAACGATAAGATAAAATTATTAAATTTTACTATTTTTCAACTATTTACATTAATTATATCTACAGGTAGCTATAGGTTACCTTACAATGACAACTTTAAGCCAAATAATACAGTGCCCAATTAAAATTTTTGTGAATGATTATTTTGATGAATATTTTTTTCTAAAACAAACAATCAAATATGACTATAAAAGATCTTACAATGATTCAATGTGATTATCATTATTTAAGCAAAGCAGATTTAAGTTGAATATTATCTAAGGGTATATCAGAAACTGCTGATACAGCAGTCTGCCTCATTGGTCTAGTGGACCTACGTGCGACTGCTGCGCTTGAGGTACTGGGTTCCATTCTCAAGTAGACCAAAGCGTTATTGGGTTTGTCTATGAAATTATTATTTATGTAAAATATACGATAAAACGCATTCCCTTCCTTTGCCTTATCTTACCTTTCTCTCGAGTCCATCCAAAGGTTATCTGGAGAGATCACATTGCCCTCTCATTGGGCAATAAGATCGCCTATTTTAGAATTTATCTTGTACTTGAGATACATTTTTGGTTTACAATAAAGAATATTCTAATAATACTAAAACGTAACAAGAAACATACAGGTATGTTACGTGAATACACATCCCTACGCAAGAAGCAGCCACTAACCTAGTTACGGGGCGATCTCGTCCGGTCAGCTCTTCAATATCGTGTATAAATCTAGATTCCGCTTGTTTGCACTAAGACTCTAGTCTCCGAGACATAACCACCAGTACACCCTAGTGTATACGGCCTTTGTTACTGAGATTACTTGTATGTGGTCAACAAACGGACGCTCAAAAGGCTATCAAGAGTAAGCTTGATGGAAATTGAATAGCTAGATTGAAATTCAATAGATGGATGGATCGATTTGATACATATTGTTGGTTGACGTTTTGAAGAGATATAATAGGAAGGGGGGAAGTTGTTGCATAGAAATGATTTCAAATATATTAGGTCTGTTTTTTTTACATATCGTGAAATTCAATGACTTATTCTAGACTGCCTCATTAGACTAGACGTCCTAAGCGCGACTGCTACCGCCGAGATCCTGTATTCAAATATTTGATCGCGAAGTGTTATTGGGTTTTTCTGAGAATTTTGTCAGTAGCGGCTCGGTGTTCGGATTTGTACTCGGGTAATTGCAATGTGTTCGCCTCCTATTACATGGGACCTAAACATACCGGCAAACTGTGGGTGTCCATTGACATCTCTCCCTAACCCTTCGGGAAATATAGGCATGATGGTATGATAAGTTCTTCTTCACTGTCCTTCTCACCACACGGATTTTATGCACTCCACTTTCTTCTTTCCAATCTATTCTGTTATGGAACGCTCTTCCTCTTGAAATCAGGATGCTCAATAGCCGGCAATCATTTAAAACTAATGTGCGCAAATACTTGCTGGATAAAACACAGCTGGATTCGTTTCGGAACTGATTTATTGTTGCCTTTTATATGTATTGTATTTATGTAAGTTTATAGTTATATTTATGGTATATTCTATATATAAGTATATAATAGTAAAATGTATGTATTGCATATTATGTAATTTTTTAAGTTTTTATTAATACCTACTCTTCGCCACATATTTCTCACTCCTATCCCTTTTAGTGCATCTACCGTGATCGTCTCTGCACCACCCAAAGGTCGTCTAGTAGAAAATGCCTAAGGCATTAAGACCGCCTTGTACAGTTTTGTACTTAAGTATAAATAAATAAATAAGTTACAATATATTATAATTATGTTTACGTACGTGTCTTATGATGACAATATAGTGAAACAGCGCTCGAGGAAATCCGTTTGTGCATGTTTGTAATGTGATACTGAAATTTCCACTATGGACCCCGAACAATTGTATTACTATCTGAAATATTATTATTTATTATTGATAAGATTGCGACGAGAAAAAAGGGAAAATATATAAATAGCATTTTCGACGAGCTGGTATTTTTTCATATTATCAATCTTTATTGTAGTTTCCTGTCGTGTGTACAAAAGCCGTAGCATGTATAAAGGTTCGCACTCACCCTCGTCACAACATCGACACTTGCCGATTTTATTGTTTGCGTTCTCATCAATCATGTGTGGGAAAAACATGATTTACGCGCACGCGGTTGAGGACTTACATAATTTTCATCATCCTAGCAATTTTGAAGTTGGTCGATATATCCGTGTACCTATTGGGTTTTCGCACTTTACATACACATTTTAGGAGGAGTAGTAAGAATTGCGACATCAATTTTAACTTGGTCACAACTCTAATAAAACTTTTGCTTACGAATCGTTATCGTAGCATATATAGTAGGTATCTAGTGTCATTTGTCAATTTTGGCCGAAACCTCCATTTGACACTACGCCCTAAGGTCGAGCCCTAATTTATTTTTTAGTTTCTATGCTAAATACATGAGATAAAATACTGTTGTAGCAGTCACGCCATAATAAAAATTCGACTGCGAACAATTTGAGCATTGGTAAAGTACTGAGCAACACACTAACACACTTGTTCAAACTTTATTTGATATAGATATTCCAACAAACCCCGCGTTGCGCCACGAACCTCGCAATTGAAATGGTTGGCTCGCAATTTAAGTTTAACAACAACGTGAATACCTACTCAATTTTCAAAACCTCACTTACTAATAACGTAGACGCACCTTAACATCACTCTCCCATTTTCTGTAAAATTGCGTATTTTAACGTAATCAACAAGAAATGGAGTTTAGATTCTGAAAATGAGTTTATAAAAGGCAATTGCAGCATACGAATTATAGGTACCTTTTTTTTACGGAGGGTATCTTTTAAAAGGGGCGGCTTTTTTTCTTAGAAGCGGCGGTAGCACGGAAGAGATAAATAAGGTTGGAAAGGCCCTAGCTGCTATTTTGTTCTAGGACCAGTGTCGCCGCTTTACTCCCACTACTTCAATTCTCAAACATACACAACATTATCTTTACAAGATTTTCGCACACAATCAAATCACACACACATAAAGCGGTGGGCAGCAATTTGTTCACACACTAGCACCAAGCTCCCGTAGGCATAAGACACACACTCGCAACAAGCATACGCTAGTGCTTGAAAAGCTGATATTTTTTATCGATAAATACTGTCCGTTATTTTTTTATAAAACAAGAACTATTTTTATTTGATATTAATTAATTTAAAAGAAACTATGTCCTTGGAACAAAACGTAATCATTAAGCAATTTGGGGAAATGTAACATAACATAATAGAGTTATAACATAACATTATTATAATTAATTGCATGAATAATATGTCGAATAGAATCAAATATTAAAACTTAAATAAAATAGTAGGTATAGTATTTGACTAAGATTTGACTAGACTATATTGTATCTATTCAGTATTAAAATCGAAGTAAAATAAACAAACAAAACAACTAAAAATATACTCTCATCAATTAAATATTTAATATTTCAAAAATAATCTTTGTCAAACGTAAATATAGTTGAGAATTCTATCGAAGCTTTTATTTAACTACACGGTCACCTCGATATCGATAGATGTACGCCGTGCATCACTCACGGCCAACCCCGGCAAACGACGAACAACGGCTATGGTTGAAGAGTAGAGAACGCAATGCATGTAGTACATTGCAAGCGGACTACGACATCGTGTTGATTAAGCGAGAACACATCGGGCAATGTATTTTATTTGTAACTTGTTGCAATAATATGATTGATGTTTGGAATTTCATAGTGATCAGTATATTTTTATGTTTTTACCAATTATTTTGCAATTAAATACTACAGATGGAAAGATATACCTCCTCGCTATATACTGGTGGTCTGACATTTTGTCTATTACGTAAGAATAACACAACACGGCAGTTTAAAGCGGAGCTCTGTTCTCTGAAGTAGTCATAAGCACACTAAACGCGGCGAATGTATGATTCGGGCGAGTTATGATTTTCTAATCAAGACTGTGGCGCGCCTGCCCCGCCCACATGGCCATTCCAATCTTCTTTATCTATTCCGTGGGCGGTAGCCTAATGGATAGGGCGTCGGATTTGCGATCATATGGTTGCCCGTTCGAACCCCACCCATTGCACTACCGACGTGAACCCACTCGTAAACACAAGCATATTATTATATAGCTTAGCACGAGGGGTTAACACGAATACGAGAAATGTGTTACCCACAGTGCTTTAAAAAAAAGTCCGGACTTTGGTTCTAGACCACACAGTTTGGGATTTTTACGCACTAAAACCACTTAACCACCTCGGTGGCTACCATCAGCATATGAAGGGCACTGTGTCCTCTTAATAGACCACCCCAGAACCCTCCTGTGCAACGCCAGTTATACCTACAATACCATCACGCCCGTATTCCGGGAAGGGATAGCAGAGGTGTACTTAATGTACACCCACAGTTCGCTGGTATGTTCAGGTCCCATATAATAGGGGGCGAGCATTGTGCCATTCACCGGGCACATATCCAAACTCCGAGCTGCTACTGAGAATTTTATAAAAAACATTAATGCATTACTCGGCTAAGGAATCGAACCCAAGACCTCTGCATAGCAGTTTCACTTAGGACCACTACATTAATGAGGCAGTTCATACCTACTAAGATTTATATAGTTAAACCATCATACATAACTTTTAATAAAAATATTCAAAAACATTTCTGGTATTGGCAATATGATGTAAATGGAAAAAAGTTGCGGGGAATATAGCCCACATCTCGATATTAGCAAGTGAAAAAATATTTTTCATATCTTAATGTACCCTACACATGCCTCCATTTCGCATATAAGTCGGCAGAAACACGTAAATTGTATTGTATTGTGTTTATCTGCCATTTTCGCCACAAGAATTACCAAGCAGTGACGCAATTAAAAAACTAAACAACCCTAATAAATGACGTCACAATGTTTTGTCATATGGGTGTTTTTATAAGATCACGTTGAAATATAAAGATTGGTAAATATACTCCTATACCACTTAAATGTTGAGCAGAGGTGCACTGATGTAAACATATTCACTTTTGTAGTATTCTTGAGAGAATTTCATAGACATACCTAATATTTAACACTTTGCTCGAGCTTGGAAGAACCCGGGACCTCAACCTCAGCAGACACGTTCGCGCCCGCGCGCCCGCTAGACTAGTGGCGTATTAGAATAATAGTAATGAGGTCATAATTCCAATAAGAGTCATTAATATCGCTCAAATAATATATTTTGGTCTAATTTAGTCTTAAGTTTGTTTGACCCAATATTATTAGGAAAGGTTTAGATTTTGGTTAAAACCAAATAACTTTTACCCGTTTAACTTAGATGTATAATGCATAAAAAAACAATTTTTCTGACACAATTTGTATACACAATAATAAATCGTATAATATTCTAATACATGGATTAAGTGACTGAACTAAAGGGAATGTATAAAAATCTGTCACGGGAAAAATCTACAAAAAGTCCTACATAACACCTGTCACGTAATCCCAGCCGAATTTGACGAGGGTTCAAGCCTAATAGAAAACATATTTTTCTTTTTCATTCGGCATGTCGCTTTTGTCGACCGTGCCGTACGCTCTCGAAACATTGTGAGATATATCATATAATTAGTATACGTTAAAATAAGATACACATGGCTGCATACACCAAAATTTAAAATAATTTTATTATATCAGAGAAAAAATAAGTAGAAGTATTCGTTTAGAAGAGAAAAACAAAAATTACACTTTTTTAAATTCAGAATGAGATCGATAAAGAGATCAAACTCTATCTTAGAAGCTACTCAAACTATGGAGGGTAGAAGAAAGGAGGACCGTCTTGTATGGGGGATTAGTCGAAAAAGTGTCCACTTGTATACAGCAAATTATTGTTCGAACACTCACCGAACTAGCGCTAGTGTAGCAAGTGGAAATGATATGAATGTAGCAGTTATAAGCAGAGTGAAGTGTGCTGAGTTGAAAAATTTAACTTATCTCTTGACTTCTGTAGTTAAGAAATATGCAGTATTTAAAATCTCAACTATTTACGTAGTCAACTGTAATTTAGTAAATAATAACCTATGAAACTCCTGAAATAATATTTTTTTTTAAATTCTTCCACTTGCTACTATAGCGCCACCTTAATTTGCTCCCTTTCAATGGACACTTTTTAATACACTGAGATGGTCCTCCTTTCTTCTACCCTCCATAACTCAAACGAATAAAATGATATTTGAATCGAATAAAATTTCTTAGATAACAAACTTCCAAATAGTGTGTAGTACCTACAGCTATAGTGGGCTATTTTCCGCAACTCCACGACAAACCGCGTATTTCTTTCTAAGCTTTCAAATATAAAGAATTTATTCAGAGACCAAGAGACCAGATGACCTCTTCCGTTTATCATATGGGTTTGCACACAATAGCCCCTCTGTCATATACAAACCCAAAGAAACAACCACCTACCCATAGAGAAAAGTTTCTGATTAAATTCTTTCAACCTATTTATATCTCAAAAGCTATTCAAATTATTGAAATAATATTCATCCCAGTGCTTAAGACATTTAAAGCATTATGTTTTCCAACAGTGGATACAAAATTAAAATTAAACAGTTTTTGCGCGAACCCTTAACAAGAATTCAATCATCCAACCCATTTTATTTATACATTTTATTATAAGTAACAGACACAAAATCGTAGGTTGTAGATTCTGAATTTAACTTATCTCTTTCTGAATATCGATGATACAAGTTGACTCTCAAATTTAAAGGAGGTCAGTGAGCGACAATAATGCCCGAAAATCGCATTAAAAAACATTCATGTAGTGTTCATTCAGTATCCAAAATAATGTCTTCAGAATATTAGAATGTAACGTTACTTAAACCTTGGGCCAAACTTAGATAAACAAATAAAATTAATGATTTTATCTGGAATAAAATAAGTGTCATTACTAAACTATTCTTATTGGTTATTAAAAGTTTAACTTCAAATATTTTGAGGATTTACCTGTAAGCCCGAAAGGACTTAAATAACGTGCTTCATCTTAGACCCAGAGATCGCACCGCAATCCGCAATAACACTATTGCGATTGAGAGAGAGAGAGAGAGAGAGAGATGCTGCTATTGAATAGCGCCATCCCTTTCTCTTAACCTAACACGTTATGATACGACCTCTATTTGTACTTTTTATCAGAAGAAAAACTAATGTCATATGTAATTTTAATGCTGTACATTCGCACATGCCCGGCGGCACGCGCGGCTTTTGGATGCCGGAGGCAGTTAGCTTGCGGTTTTGAAATGGAGTCCGTCACAAAATTTGTGGTATAACAGTATTCTGAAAGCCGGCGGCAAAGGCGGTAGCATGTGTGGATACACCATTATGACAAACAAAAATACTCAGGTATCAAGAATTTTGATCCCAATTTGATTTAATTTCTTTCTTTATCAACATGATGTATGACAATTTGTTACTGACGTCACCTTAGTTTTTTACTCGCACAATATTAAAATATATTTGTGAAAATTCAATGATCCGACATAATTGATTAGTTGAATTAAACTAAATAGTAAACTGTTCCCTTAAAATCTTTTTTTTCCACTGCAGCGCAAAGGCCTCCTTAAAATCTTTATATCGTACACAAACTGGGATTTCAAATTATATCTTCAAGTAAAAAGGCTCTCATATTTCAAGTGTCGTGTCAGCATGACTAAGCAATTTGCATTCATTCATAAATCTGCTCCTTTAGCTCCAATTAGAGAGAAATCCTTTTTAATAGTTCCTTGCACACCTGGTTCGTTTAATTTGCCTTTTTTGTATTTTAAGGTCATTCTGTGAATGAAAAACACATGATTTTTGTATGCTTGTTTGTTTATGTTTTAATTTCTATGTAAGAATCTAAAAAAAATATTTCCGACCCTATTGGTCGAAAAATTTTAAAGCAAACTGATGTTAGATACTAATTTCTTAAAAAATTGCGGCTATTATTTTTTATTTTAACATTAAAGTCATTGTCAATTTGACAGATGGACATTGGATAAGAAAATTCAAATCTCACTGCCCAACTTGGGAATCGGACTCAGGACCTCACCCTCACAAGCCGCGATTACAAAGTGCTTATAATAATATACAAATATCAAGTCGGTCTGAATAATATAAAGTCAGTTATCATAATAAAAAAGAATAAAATATTATCAAAATACCTGTCCAACATAAATCATATATTGCCTGCGAAGTCCAACGTAAAAAGGTTTTACTCTAAATAAAATAAAAATGATGAAAACCATGGAGACGGAAAGGTTAAATAACAAATAATAATGGCAAGCTTATTCTATTTTTGAATTGGCTATTTAGCGTAAAAAGTAAAATTTCAAATATCGAGTGTCAGTTGTTTTTTATGGGCGCGGGAAATAATTTTCTAAAATTAATTTAAGTTTTAGTGGTTGATTTAATTACTAACTAACATTTTATTAACTAAGTACCTACTTGAAATATTATAAAGTACTCTTGTGCTTATTTTTTATTATTTTTTAGCATTAAATATTGCGAAATTTTCACAAAGAAATGAATTTTCTAATTAAAGAAAATTTCTAGTGAAAGAAAAATTCGATCTCAGGCAGGGTTTGAACCTGCGTCCCTCTGGTTAAGTACACCAGACGCTTTACCAACTAAGCTACCGAGACCACTGCCTGTGATGTGTATAATAAAAAATAAGCATAATACGGTAAGGCAACATCGTTCGACATTGAACTACCTGTAAAGGCAGTCGTGTTGGTTGAAAGACATAGTAATGTCTTCAATAGATGGTGCCGACGTCGCCTCAAGACGTAGAAGGTGGAAGAGAAATTCGACATCACAGGCAGTGGTCTCGGTAGCTTAGTTGGTAAAGCGTCTGGTGTACTTAACCAGAGGGACGCAGGTTCAAACCCTGCCTGAGATCGAATTTTTCTTTCACTAGAAATTTTCTTTAATTAGAAAATTCATTTCTTTGTGAAAAGTACTCTTGTGTCTGTGTTGTACAAATTTTTATGAAAATGAAAACTATGAATAACTAATATTATGTAGATAGTTATTATTGTGTAGTGCATATAATAACTAAATTGGTGTGTGTATTATGTTCATGACGATACGAAGGAAGAAAAAGAAGGTAAGAACATTATTCTCAGGCAAAGATTTATCTACTGAGTCTGTACCTCAACGTTTTAGTGCTATTGATCCCTAAACATTATAAACGATCTGAAGTTGTATACACGTGCACTATTCCAAACAAATACCTAAGGTATATTTTGCCATGGCAAGTCGTAGTCAGAGCGTCCATTTAGTTTGGTGACACTTATACAGCTGTATTGTTGTATACAACTTTACTATTAACTATATACAATTACGTGCCAAAAACCTTATTCAAACGTAATTTGCGTAAACTGTGCGTTGTGTGTTAATAAAACATGCCAATATTATTAGATAGATATTAGCTTTTTATTTGTATAAACAGAACGAAGAAAGAAATTGAACTGAACATTTTGCATTATATGTATGTAATATTGCATGCAAAATGTTCAGTTATAGAAAATGTTCTGACATGTTTAGCCGCCTCATTTATGTATAAAATGATATATATCAATGTACTAGGTTTACATCGGTGGCAACATTCTGTTGTCGGTTGAGGATTCCTTTGATAAATCGGCGACATGAGGCTCCCGATATTTGTCAAAGAGCGCCGCCATTTCCGCAAACTAACTTTGATTTTCTAAATTTGATTTCCTTTAATAGGACCCCCTATATCTATAAGTATATGTATGCACCTTCTAGTAAAAACAGGGTTTTTAGGACATATTGTATTATATTTTTATTTTGCGTCTTCAAAAAACTTACTGCTAATAACCAGAAGATAAAACAAGGCCCCTAGGCTGAAAGAAGGCCCCTATTTAAGGCCCCTTTCATTCTCTTGTTGATGATGGTGTCGTTTGGCGTTGTGCGTGCGTGCGCTGCTTGTCATGGGTTCGATTCACTCTCATGGTAAATAGGTAAATTTGTTCCAAGGAGATTTGACACGAGTCTCAGTGTATCACTTTGTGTCCCATAAGCTACTGAGTGTCGTCACTTGAACGTAATAAGTAGGCTCTGCAACATAATAAGTTCATTGTACTAGATCTCAACTAATAGAAATTTGTCATATTGAGAGTTAATAAATTTTGCCGCCGGACTGAAATAGATATAGGTTTCTGCTTGCCTCGATCAATCAATTTGGTCTACAACAGTGCCCCTGCTGGTTTGGTGCCTCAGAATGATATTTATATTATTTTAATTTAAGAAACGAACTAAATTAAGGCAAGTACTAAATTGTGATGGATCACACTCGAATAGGATTTTGGTTGACGTTTTAGAAGGCCTCGAAGGCTCTTGCGTAGGAAAACAAGATTTTATTAAATGTAAAATTTCTACCAAAATAGTTCAGAATGTAGGTATTCGTGTTTTATTATTTTTTAAGTAATTATAACTACTTCGTTTATAGCCGTTTATTTTTGAAGCCATATTATGTAGATCCTTATCAGTATACTATTATTGCTATTGATACAACTTACATACATATCTGTACATAGCAGAAAAAAAATTTTTTAGACGTGAGGCTAGTATACAAGAATGATTTTATACTATTAAGATATTTTGAATCAAAACAAACTCGCGCAGCTCAAATAGGTTCCTAAATCTAAATCTCAATAAAGCGTCTATATAAAAACAAACGGTGCGAGTCTGAAAATAAAACGCAATCGAAAACGTTAGCGCAACGGTCATTCGCAAAAGGAAATAGAAGCGTAACCGGATTGACTGTCGTGCGCTCACCCGGTTGTGTGTTTGTCCGACGCAACCTACTTGCGGCCTAGTTTGACCTGGTACACACAGCTACACATCAAGCTATACCAAACCAGTATAGGCTGGCCTTGAATTGTACGGAAAATCTTTACAATGGGAGGTCCGTCTAAACTGGATTTGTATAGCTTGATGTGTAGCCGTGTGTACATGCAATACTGTATAGACTCATTTGCTTCTTTCTTCTCTATTTTTATTAATAGGCATTTTTAGACTCAATACAATACAGTAGGCTCGCCACCTATTACAAGGGACCTTAACATACCGGAAAAATGTGGGTGTACATTAGTACAGGCCTGATGGTATGTACAATAGTGGTAGTACAATAGATACTAAGGGTATTTGCCAAAACAAAGATTGATTCGCCCTCAAGAGAGTCGTAACAAAGACTTATTGGTTTCCGTGACATAAGCATTATCCTCGAATTCCTAGATATTGATCCTTTACTGAATACCATAGATACTCCAAATCGTCAGGTTTTAAATTTTATAATATCAATAGAACGCGATAAAACGTGTAAAGTTGATTTCTTAATTAATTACTTGTTGGCATTGTAAGTCGCCTGTTAATACCAACGCACAGCGTACTCAAACTTCAAAACGAAAGATTATAATTAATGCAATACCTACTTACTTTTAAAACCGTTCTCGCGTGACAGAGACACAATGAATTATCACACGGTAAAGGAAAACATATTAAGAAAAACTGTATGCCTCAGATATTTTTTGTGGAGTCTTGCAATCCACATGAAGCCAGTGTGAAGGAGGCCCATGCCCAGCAGTGGGGCATTAAGTAAATATGGTTTATGACACACAAACATATCTAAGTTCTATAAAATGTGTGGCTTTATCTTGCTTTTGTCGCAATTTGTATTCCGTTTTCTACTTAACGCTTTTTGTATGCATTGCATCCAGTGTTCAGTTGCATCGAACTTTACCACGGAAGAACTGCTTCTACTAATGGACTTATTATGTTGCAGAGCAGACTTATTGTGTTCTAGTGACGACACTCAGTAGCTTAGTGGCTTAAGCGTCCGGTGTACTTAACCGAAGGTTTAGGTTTAGGTGGAATTGCTGTTTGAGATCGTCTTTTTCTTTAACTAGAAAATTCATATCTTTATCATAATTATTATTGTCATTATTATTATTTTTTATTTTTTTTATTTGCATTTATTTCAGGCAACAAGGTCCATATAAAAAATATATAATACAATAATAAGGTATAAAAATTTACAAAATATAAAACATAAAATACTATAACATACATATAACAATAAAACTTATCACTATTTCACACTTAACCTCGGTGTGTGTTGAACTACGGTGCTAGGTATCCGGCCTCGGAAGCGCCGGAACACTACACCCTTCGGCCAAAACTCCTCCTTCATAAAGGTCGACAGATGTTCAGTCGGTACTCTAACCACAAAGGACTTGAAGTTCACGTTGTGCGTAGAGTCTATCCGCTCGACCCTCAGAGTAAAATTGCTCTTAACTGCAATATACTCTATGACCTCTTCGGCCTTCGTGGAGTAATGCAGCTTGGACACGTAGAGCGGCGTCACTGGTACTGCAGAATGCAGCAAGTGTCTCGGTCCGGTCGGTGCGGTCCCACACTTGTTCAGACAGGTTGGCTTTCTCTTCTTCTTCTCCACCTTTATGAAGCCATCCTTGTAGCCCAGGTCTCCGGTCCGGGTCCGGGTCTCTGGACCCACCTGTGGCAGAACATTCCGCGTAGAATCGCTGCGGCCCTGCTTAACCCCGATTTGCTTAGTTGGATTTATCGTCGACACAGCAGGTTTGCTGGTTGCGACAATAGCTGCGTAAGCTCGTTTGGGTGTCGACGTACCTACGTGTGACGTTGCCTCTGTCGAGGCGGGATCGGCAGCGGTGCAAGTTGCTTCGCCAGCTAATTCAGCGGATGGTGACGCATGAGCCGAACTCGCCGACTCAAAATTGCTGATGTTAGCATTATGCGCCCCGCGACGTGTGTTCCCGTTAGAGACGTCAGGCGACCTACTTGTCGGAACAGTGTTGCGTAATAACACTACTTCAGCTCGCAGTTCTCCTATGGTGTTGTTTGACACCTCCAACTTGGACTGTACTTCAGCCAGGCTCGTTTTCAGGGTCGTGATATCCTTCAACAACCTGGTGACGTTGACGTGGTCGAAAGTGATGGGGGGCAGCTTATGCAAATCCTTCGCCACGAAAGCGGGCACATCATCTGGGTCGACCTCATTTAACAGGGTGATGATGTCCTGGACGCTCTTTTCCGTTCCATCCCTTCTGCGAGACGGCACCTGGTCGATTCTTCCGAGGGTTTGGAATAGTAGCAGCTTGGCACTGCTGACCTCCTCCTCTTTGTACGCAGTCTTGCAGATCTGCATAATGCTGACCTCATCCATATAGTCGATGGCATGACAGACGCTGACAGACGGCAGCGGCTACGGCCGCGCAAAACGCGAATTAAATATTCGTACTGTGCAGCACAAAACACGTCCGTAGTCGAGCGCGCATTGCACACGATTGATTTTGCAAACAAAGTGAAGATAAATCATAAATACTAAATATGTAATATGAATAAAATTACATAGGTAGTATCACCAATTTGTATTTACTAGGTGCCTATAAAACATAATTTACAAATGCTTTTTAATTTATAAATGAAATTTTGGACCTTGAAGGATCAAAGAGTACTTCATCGTTCAAGTTTCTGATTGTTTTCTGTCAACAATTAATGGCGCTGTCAAAAACTTATAATAATTCTGCCGTCGTCAGTACCAAGTTAATATAAATTGATAAGCTATTTTAGACTACTTGCCGAAGTACTTACTGGCATTTTGATTTTCATATCGTTACTCTGTTAAATTATCAATAATTATTAGAAAATTAGGTCAGACTGTTAAGTAGGCGTGATTAATTTTGCATGCATTCGTGAAACACAGAGGATATGAAAATATATTTGCGCGATAATATCGCGTATTGTGCATTAACATACATAATATACAGTTTAATTTATTTTTGTTACATTTAAATAGGTGTGCAAACAAGTTATCCTTTCGTCAACCCTTATTCGCCCACTACTAAGTGTAATCCTAACTACTTGAGCTGCTTAGTTTCCGCTCGCGATTTTGTCTGCGTGGTGGAACGCATATTTTCTATGTAATTCGTTATCTATACTAATATTGTAAAGTTTGTGAATTTCTGAGGTTCTAAGGGTTAATCTCTGGATCTACTGAACTGATTTTGAAAATTATTTTACCAATAGAAAGCCACGTTATCTGTGAGTGTCACAAAAAACGCGTCTATTCTATATCGCCAAACGAAGTGGACACGGCATTTGAAATAAATTATGTACCTATATATTTTTGTACATTACTAATTTCAATAACAACTTTTGTTATTACATAACATAACATACCATCACGCCTGTATTCCCCGAAGGTTTAGGCAGAGGTGCACTAATGTACACCCACATTTCGCCGGTATGTTTAGGTCCCATGTAATAGGGGGCGAGCCTATTGCCATTAACCGGGCACAAATCCAGACTCCGAGCGAGTTACTGGGAATTTCATAGGAAAACGAAATAACACTTTGCTCGACCTGGGGATCGAACCCAGGACCTCTAGAGTAGCAGTCGCGCTTAGGACCACTAGACTAATGAGTCAGTCGTCATTCACAGTCATTTGTTATTACATTACATCAAAAAATATATATTTACAGGAGTTTCGGTTATGGGTAACGATGTGTCGATCAAAATATACATACTTTGATAACGTTGAGGTGAAACATAAATCCAATAACGTTCACTGTTCCCCGGATGCGTAAATCCTGAATACACTGCACAAGTATACACAGAAGTTTCACTGTTATATCCGAAAAAAATATATATTTTTATCTACGCTCGAGGTCCTGGGAATAACGCTTAGGACCACTAGACCCAGTTTAATAGACACTACGTTTTACAATTATATGTTAGCAGACAACGAGCGAACTTAGTATTAGTTTGGGACGTAATCCAAGTGTTTTACTTGGTATTTAACTACTTGGCACAGAATGTTTTCGGTCCCTTTGTAATCTCAAACTTGGTTCTTCCTCAGATCAAATAAAAAGTTAAGATGGAACTTTGCGAACAAAGAAGTAAGGCCAGCTAAAACTACGCCTTGCCGTGTACTACACTCAATTACACGCACACATTTATTAGTTAACTACGCCTGTTTTTGTCATTCGAGCTTTCGATAGCTCGATAGCTCGACTGACAAGATAAGGCGTAGTTTCGGTATACATGTGTGCGTGTAATTGTGTGTCGTACACGGCAAGGCGTAGTTTTAGCCGGCCTCACCTCTTTGTTCGCAAAGTTCCATCTTAACTTTTTATTTGATCTGAAAGTTCTTCTAAGTTAACTCTTAGAAGTCCCATAGTCTATGACACGAACCAAAATTTAATACAACTTAAGATAATTTCTAGCTTTATCAAACCAATTTAAAATGATTAATATACCACCACGCCTGTATTCCCCGAAGGTATAGACAGAGATATATATTGGCAGCGGCGATATGTTTAGACCCCGTGTAATAGGGGGTGAGCTCATTGCAACTGATCGGGCATAAATCTAAACTCCGAGCTGCTACGGAAAATTTCATAGAAAAACTCAATATCACTTCGGTCAACCTGGTAATGCAGCTCAAAACCTCTAGTAGCATAGCAGTTGTGATAGCGCTAGACTAGAAAGTAACCGTAGCATGAGTAATAAACAACCTATGACAATTGTTATTGGTAGTCATAAGCCCAAAAAGCCTGACAGACAGATTATCCCACGAATATCGGTATTACTCAAAATTGGGTTGTGGAGGTCTGATAGTAGTCGACAATCATCATCATTATCATCAACCCATTACATTGTCCCACTGCTGGGCACGGGTTTCTTCTCAGTACGAGAGGGATTAGGCTATAGTCCGCCACGCTAGCCTACTGCGGGTTGGCAGACTTCACACGCCGTCAAGAAAATCTCTCAGGCATGCAGGTTTCTTCACGATGTTTTCCTTCACCGTTTAAGCGCGTGATAAATTATTATTAATACGCACATGACTTCGAAAGGTCAGAGGTGCGTGCCTTGGATTCGAACTCGAGACGTCAGACTTGGCAGTCCAATGGTCATATTACTAGGCTAATCGGCAATTGCTTCGTATAAAATACTGATATTCAGGCGAATCTGGTTAGATTGGCAGCAAATCCCACCAAAGTTGGAAAAGGCTTAGATGATGATGAGGATAAATGGATTTGGGCTCCGAAAATAGAAAATTTAATCTTAATACGTAAAAGCTTATCATAAATACCGAAATAGTATGCAAATATACAAGAATAATGCGTATTATTAGCTCTTAGGATATCATGCCACGCTCCCTAAGACCTTATATATTGTAATATTGTAAGACTACCTGGATTTATACCTGTTGTAAAATTTATTTGGTATGAAACAACCTATTGGCAAAGGAATTGATCAAGTATACGGTACGATAAATTCTCATAAGGATTAATTTGAATAATGGAATGTGATTCAAATTCACGGAGTGACGGTTTAAAGCATTCTAATCGGGTTTGGCAGGATTAGGACGTTCTTTTTTTATAGTCAAGCTTAGAGATTTATTGTATCAGTATTTCGTACAAGTAATAGAGGAGATCTCACATATAAAGTTATCATTCTATTACCATTAAATAGGTCCTTTTAAAAAGTTTAAGATACAATAGCTAACAAAATCCGGAGAGGTACTTTATTTTTGAAGAAATAATAATGAAAAAGAATATTCTGAAAATTCCCAAAAGAGAACAGATATTCTTGTTTTTAATAATGCTGCTCCTAGTACAACTAGACTGCCCCATTGGTCTATTGGCCCTTAGAGCGACTGCTACCCTAGAGGTCCTTGGTTAATTCCCAGATCGAGCACAATGGTTTTTGGTTTGTTGTTTACCTTTTTTATTTTTTTCTATGGTAAAACTCTGGACTCTCATTTTCTTTTATTCCTTAAGCACTACTTCTGGGATATATATAAAAAACAGAGTGTAGTTTAGTTTTTTATTTAATTTTGCGATACTCAGAAATCACCCTTGCAACTTAGTCATACAATAGGCAGCCTCTGTAGAATATTTTATGGTGTAATAAAATCACAATGTCTATACTTATTCTACAATCTCTTTTATGGGTTTTCTTAGAAAACAATGTCTCTATTGTGCTAAGGTTCTTGTTCAAGGTAATATAAAATTGTAATAATTTACTAAGACTGATACCTGTCTACGCAGCCACTGTCATCTTTATTGTTGCGGCAATAGATGACAAACTAATTAATGAATTGATACTCATGAAAATAAATATAAGTAATTTCACAAGTCGTTAAGAATGCATTTCTTGGGCCCGCCAAGGCCCAAGTGGCCCAAAAGGCCACTTTTGCTGAATCAAAACGATTGATTTAACCCTCCAAAGCTATTGAATATACTTAACTATTAGATTATCTCTGATATTATTTCTGGAATCAATTTTCATATTCTTGCATTTGATAAATTAAGCACCTTTTGCAACCTTGCGGTTTGCTACCTTGCTTGGCATGTAACATTGCGAGCGCGTCTGGAGTTTATTTTTAATTTCCATTAACGATTATCAAAGATGTTCGTATGACTTCGGGAGAGGGATCTCGAATTGTTAAGAATGGTCACCCACCCATAGACTGACTACGGCAAGTGTAGTGTAACCTTGCCGATCAATCGATCAGCGTAGTGATTATTGAGCCGCGAAATAATCGTATTTCTAAGGATACTATTTTGGCCTTTTTTAGGGTTCCGTAGCCAAATGGCAAAAAACGGAACCCTTATAGATTCGTCATGTCTGTCTGTCTGTCCGTCCGTCCGTATGTCACAGAATTTTTTCTCTGAAACTATAAGACCTATGCTGTTGAAACTTGTTAAGTAGATGTATTCTGTGAACCGCAATAAGATTTTTACACAAAAATAGAAAAAAACAAAACATGTTGGGGGTTCCCCATACTTAAAACTGAAACTCAAAAATTGTTTTTTCATCAAACCCACTTGGGTGAGAAGGTATCTATGGATGGGTCTTCAAAAATGATATTGAGGTTTCTAATATCATTTTTTTCTAAACTATTCAGTTTAGAAAAAAATGATGTCCAAAGTAAGTACAGTAAAGTGTGTGTGTGTGTCCCTGTAACTTTTAAAATAAGAGCATGAAAAAACTAAATGATGTACATTACCATGTAAATTTTCAACGAAAATTGGTTTGAAAGAGATCTAGTAAGTAGTTTTTTTTAATACGTCATAAATCGTAATGGCACGGAACCCTCCGTTAGCGAGTCCGACTCGCACTTGCTGGATAAGTTTCGGTTTCCATCGGTGACATGAGCTATTTTTTTCGATAACTCAGTTATTTTGAGAGGGAACACATATTATGTAATGGAATCAATGAAACTTCAAACTCAAAAAGTTAAATTCATCAGATTCAATGTGTTTTTCGGGTATTTTTTTTGTACTTGTGAAGATATTCGATGTTCCTATCGACCCTCAATGTTTCTATATCTGTTCTTAGGTTTTTTTTTTCAATAAAATCAATTAGGTGCTTATTTCGAAACAATTCTTCATGCACTCTTCCATTTTCCTAATAATGTAGAATTTAAATGAATACGATCATTCCAATTTGGAATTGATTTGCATATAGAAAGATTTATAGAAGAGACTGAATTTGAAATTACTTCATTCCTTTTTCGTTTATCACAAATTCCTATTCATTCATCATTTTTTATCTGTTAGTAACCTGCCTACGTAAAAATCTTTTTGCGTCCAAACGATAGTTTCGTTTCAGCTTTATAAAATAACATTCAAGTATTTTTAACGAATAAAATTATCTATCTTAGTGACAAGAATCAAAACCCGAAAAAACTTTTTGCCAACATCACATCAATCTGAAAATACACGTTTCGTTCTCGGAAATAAAAATAACTTTTTTACTTTATAATATACTTTATTGATATTCTAAAAATATATTCTGGTTTCTAACACTTACGCGAATATTAGACATTGAAATAAAACTACTATTTACGGATTTTATCGCGTTATATTGATATTTTTTTAAATTCCCGACGTTTCGGATCCTTTACAGCATCCATGGTTACGGGTCTCATACATAGGCCAAACTAAAAGAAGCATAGGGACCCGCGTAAAAGAACACATCGCCGATGTCAAACACCGCCGTTCCGGGAAGTCAGCAGTTTGTAAACATAGACTTGACAAGGCCCAGCACTACATCAGATTTGATAAACCACTAGTCCTTGCAAAAAAAAACGATTCTTACCTAGGATGATTCGCGAGGCTATTGAAATTAAAAAAACATCCAAATTTCAATAGAGAAGATGGCTGGGTCTTACCATCTGCTTGGAACCCCATCATAGATTCCATTAAATCCAAGCACAAGACTGCGAGACCTAAGGATACGGTGAGCTCATTCTGCGTGACCGGCATAAATAATAATCAACAAAATGTAGGGTAGCTGTTGATAATTTTGACATTAGGACGACCAACACCTCAGTCCACCCGTGACCATGGATGCTGTAAAGGATCCGAAACGTCGGGAATTTAAAAAAATATCAATATAACGCGATAAAATCCGTAAAAAGTAGTTTTATTTCAATAAAAATATATTGGTTTTTTTTTCAGTAATATTATCATCAGTGCAGTGATAGCCTAGTGATATGACCATTGGACTGCCAAGTCAAAGGTCTCGAGTTCGAATCCAAGGCACGCACCTCTGACTTTTCGAAGCCATGTGCGTATTAATAATTAATTATCACGCGCTTAAACGGTGAAGGAAAACATCGTGAGGAAACCTGCATGCCTGAGAGATTTTCTTGACGGCGTGCGAAGTCTGCCAACCCGCAGTAGGCTAGCGTGGCGGACTATACCCTAATCCCTCTCGTATTGAGTGGAGACCCGTGCCCAGCAGTGGGACAATGTAATGGGTTGATGATGATGATGATTATTATCATCAGATGACACGCATACGGGTCGCGTTATGGTAGGCGGCGACCGCTGCCTATAGGCGCTCGCAATACCAGTCAGCGCGTTGTCATCTGGCTCATTTGCCCAGTCATTTCATGAGCTATATCCCTTCAAACCGCATAATATTTGCCAATGCAGTGGCACATATCCTACACAAGCAGCAGGCCTACCATCTTTAAAACCACTTCTATATGTTATTGTACTATAGCTATAATAGTCCTATAGTTAAGTATTGTATCTACCATTAACTTGTCACAAGATTCGGAGTAGTGTTATTTGTGGAGCTGATTAGATCTGTGGTATTAGTTGTTGAATTCGTTAGACGCATAGATGTATTTTTAATTAAATTTACCGTTCTTGCAGTTGTTGTTGTAGTTGAAACTGTGGTTTTTGTTTCATGCCCAGTTGTTGTTATTTTCGTTTGATTTTTGGTGTTTATTTGATCAGCACTGGTGGTGCTAATATTGTCGTTTAGAATTAGAGTATTAACTAATTTTGTTGTGACATTAAAGTGTTCTTCATCCTTAGTTTTATCTTTTGGAGTATTAGTTTTGATATTAGTTGTTGAATACGGCCGATTCGTAGATGATGTGGTTGTTAAAAGTGAACCTGTGGTTTTTGTTTCATGCCCAGCTGTGGTTGTAACTTTGGTTAGATTTTTGCTGTTTACTTGATCAGCACTGGTGGTATTTATATTGGCGTTTATAATTAGTGTATTTCCTAATTTTGTTGTGATGTTTAACTGTTCTTCGACCCTAGTTTTATCTTCTTGGGTATTTGTTTGATTCGCAGTTGTATTATTAACCGAAGTTGTATTTCTTTCATTGTCCGCCGGCCTGCAAAATTAAATGATCATTGATATTTCAGGTGCATCGGATCTGAAATTGGCAACATTTTTTTTGCGTATTTTTACTAAGTAAGTTTCTGTGACACCTGATACTTGAACAAAATTGTCATTAAATGCGGGTTTAATTAAATAAATAATTATATTTTAATTTTATAACAATATGGGCTTCATAAACTCGGATCACACATTATGGAATCTAGAAAAAAAGGTCGCTAGGACCTTAACGACAAAACCCTATAAACTCTAACACTTTTTAAATGAACTTACCCATCAGGATGATCTTTCCATGATATATGTCTTTCTATTAATTCAAAACCTTTTATGCTTGCTGGACTGTCGCAGATTGCACGCCTGTATAAATTTAAAAAAATATCCTTAATGTTTAGTTTGTATAGATGCTTTTCGAATATTATTTATTTTATTGAAGGAGAAATATTGTTCTCCTTCAATAAAAAAAAATACTTGCCTTATTCTATCAGTTTTAGCTGGATCAGATCTTAAAATACAGTCTAGAAACGCTCCGCTACATTGGGTGCTTGCAAATAAATATGGGCCAATGCAATCCGATTCTTCTGTGATTTTAAACACAGAAGCAACTCCAATAAGAACTTCATGAGATCCAATCCAAGTGACAAGTGGCCCACCATGGTCGTTCTAAAATATTTTTAAGAAATCTAATCAGATAAGCATTACACTTTTTTTAGATAAATACGTATTTAAATATCATTAAAAAAACATAAATTTTGTATTCAGGAATAGGTATTTAATCAATTTTCTAGTAGCTCCTCTCAGAATGAGAGAATGGCTATAGGATATCCGCCAAGACGTCCTGTGTGCGTTGGCAGTCTTCGTACCTTTATCAACCTATACCTACAGATCACTGCTGGGCTAATGTGACTGTAACTTTCCACTCCTTCGTAGGTATTCGTTGCTGCCACAAGTCAGTCCTCCAGTAAGTATCTAGATTATCTAGCCAGCCTTCGCTCAGAACGTCTACTCTAGATTTTGTCAATTTCTGGATAAACGTATTCTATGATTATGTCACTCTCAGTTTTACTCAGCAGACTTTATTAATACGTCACTGATACTGATTTTTAAGTATTTCAAGCTGTTTTGCATAGATTGGTAATATTGATTTCATCATGCTGCTTTCTGCCCTCAGGAAAGTCTTTGGTTTCAACTTCAGAGACTCAGTCAAGTATGAAGTCACTATACCTTATTTTTTTTTATTCTTAAAAAATAGGTCATTTAATCATTGTTACCTGGCAAATTCCATGTCTTCTAGTTCCTGTTCTTCTGTTCGAATTATTAAAATTTTGTTGTAATTTATCGAGTGAGGAATTATTTTGAGTCATGTTGTTCACTAAATTTCTGTACATTTTATTACTAAGAGTGTAGTTAAGTTTTTTATTTGCTATTTTTAACGTTTCGTTGGAAGGTTTCATATTTTTTCTTGCGTTTTCAATTAGAACTATTTCTTCACCCGGTTTGTTAGCAGTTTCACACTTAAAGAAAGATTTTTTTATAAATTATAAAGTCATTAGTTCGTCACATTTTATGTTAGTGTGTACCTACAGCTCACAAATACATATAAAATATTTTATTATTAGTAAAGAAGTTGCATATAAACAACTGCTTTGAATGGCCAATGAGAGATAATTATGATAAATAGATGCTACCTTTTAGTTTCTTAATTACTTAATAAGGTGGTGTCTAAAGTCTTGAAACTCTCAGTCAGGCTAAAGAGGACACAATTGCGAAAATAATATTTTGGAGTAATGAATGACATTGCAGAGCGAAGAGAAACTTTATTTTTATCTTAATCAATAATCATCTCTTCTTCTTCTCATCAACTTCTATCTTGAATTTGTCCTTTAAAATAAGTGAAATGATTTACTTACAGATACACCTTCATATCCCTTAAGCTTTTTTGGTTGATTAACACATCCTTGTGCCGTTGGCGGAGTCTTAATAATAGTCTCTCCCAAGGCATTTATATTACCCGTTTCAAAAGTACAGAGCATATATCTGTCTATTACTTCGGCCATACCGTTATAAACTTCATATTGTTTCTTGCATTCTTCTTTGTCTTGTATCAATGTTGGTGCATAGTTTAGATTTTCTTGATTGTAATTAGCCACATCCCCTGCCTGAAAAGGAACAGCATATAATGACAATAAAATATGACGACTTGTACCTGGTACCTGATTACCGGCCAAGGTTCACAGAAAGTTAGAGGTACATCATTAAATCATAACAATCTAGGTGCGATTAATTATAAATTACAGAGGATAAAAAATCAAAATAATGTTCGTATATATTCAATAATTGGTTAGGATTAAATTTTGAATGAATGCTTATAATTAGCAATAGCGCCCTTACATATAGCTATGCGGTATAATAAAAGAAAACATACTAGAAGAGCTTCTGCCAGTGATGATAATTATATAATAATAATATTATGATCTATCACCGCAACCGTGCTATTAACCTGCTAACTAGCAATTTGGTAAATATAAAGTTATTATCACACTACTTAGTAAAGAAAATCAACTATAACTATACATTTTATTTAAATGATAAATCCTCCTCCTTTCGATCCTTTCTTTCTTTATTCTGTCAATTTATATATATAAGGTAGAAAATATAGTTTATAAAAAGTTGAAATAACATTAATTATCAAGAATCACATCTTTAACTTCATATTTTTAATCCTACCTATATACTTAAAATCGCACCTACGCAACACACTGAGCTGCTCACACACCGCTATACCCAATACTAATACTTTCTACTATTTTATAATACACGATATATAAGTTTACTGGCCACACAAAATGTAAATATAAAGTGTGAAGATACATGTGGAAGAAGTCTTTCACAATATATCCTGATGTAATGTGTTACCTATTTATGTAGTCTGTGTTAAAATTTAACGAGAAAATAAAGTTTTATCTTATCTAATTCATACCTCTCGCCATTTATCATGATGACCCCATCCAAATACAATAGCATCGATATCAGCCTCTTGAAATTTCGCTTCGTAGTTTATTGGTATTGGAACTGGTGTGTAGGAGCATATGCTAGCATACGTTTCGTCTTCTAAATCATACGGTGATTCTACTTCAACTACAGCGATGTCTATATATGACCATTTCTCTAATTCTTCATACTTTAGCTCGTAAGCTAGAAAAATAATGACGTTAAAAAAACTTATATTATATATGACCACGTGATCACAGAATCAAAAAGTAGGTATATACCTACCTACTTTTATCCTCAGGATAAAGCGTCTCTCAGCCAAAATTGCAACCAACGGTTATTCGTCATACCATATCAACATTAAAAGTTACATTAATGAGTTCCTTATGCTTACATGAAATAAAAAAAAATAGCAATTAGGTGTAATTTACCTTTAGGTGTGCAGATAAGTATGATTTTCTTTTTCTTTTTGCTTGTACACGGGTCATTATGAATTTCTTCATCCGTGACGTATTTGCTGTATCCCGCTATAGCATATAGATGCTGGACATCTGTTACGCATGCTGCTGACGTCACAATGAACTTGGGAGAGACTAACGCCCCACCACACACCCAAGAATCATAATATTGTGGAGATATAGACGCTTTTAGCAAATATACCTAGAATTTTATTTCTGTATTTTATTAAAGTTTAAAAGAACAATTCAGGTAATTCGAAGTTAACTCTTTACAAGAAGGGTGCTAGAAGCGCCATCTATTGACTATTTATCTAATTGTTATGCATGAGACGCAATGTGCAAAGGTTTTAGTTAACTTTTGGAGATCCACGTGTTGAAATTACACTCAAAGATAAAAGATGGCTCTGAATACTGCTTAGTAGCAATAAATGGTTTCAGTCCTAGTTTCATGGGAATTTTCGACCTTTAAAATATTATATAAGTATTATTCGTGGCATAGATTAAAAATGTTACATATGGATTATTTTAAAAATAAATAATAATACGCCTGCATTTAGTAAAGAAGACTGGTATAACTTCGGTATAACTACAGTTTTCTGCTATGTTGTAGCTATCCCAACAGAGGGCAAACCGTTACAGCTAACTGGGCATAAATCCAAACTACTACTGAAAATTTTCTCGACTTTCTCGAATCAAACCTAGGATACCTACTTACATCCCACTATATATAAAATAAATCTTTACAATATGACAATATTTAAAACGTAGAACCTGTAGGTATGTTATAAATAATAATAACATTTCAAAGTTTACTTCAAAAATGTCTTACCACGTAACTTCTTCCTTCTTCTACAACTTCGCCATCTTTTATTCTTCTTTGTGAATTAGACACTAAAATATTTGAGTAGATAATAATATACAATAAACCATAAAAACAACTCATTCGAACAACGATGCCTTATTAGACGCTTACATCGAAATAACGATGGCGTTATACTGTTATTTGTTTAATACTTTAATGTGAGAACAATTCATGAAGTATAAGTAGGGTATCATTTAAATATGGGTTTTTCCGTCAAGAAATTATTTTTATAGTTTAAAGGATATCATTGCAATCTAATTCTATTTTGCAAATCAAATAAAATTTAATCCACCTTGATAGCGCACTAAAATCGCGGCACCCAACACATATTTAATTAACATAACATAATATACCATCACGCCTGTATTCCCCGAAGGGTTAGGCAGAGGTGTAATAATGTAAACCCACACTTCGCCGGTATGTTAAGTCCCATGTAATAGTGGGCGAGCCTATTGCCATTAACCGGGCACAAATCCCGACTTCAAGCTGCTACTGGGAATTTCATAGAAAACCCAATAACACTTAGCTCGACCTGGGGATCGAACCCAGGACCTCTAGCGTAACAGTCGCGCTTAGTACCACTAGACTTATGAGGCAGTAACAACTTTAATTGCCGCATTTATTCAGCGCCCTTCCTGCTGTCGCTTTGGCTGTATCACATCACACCATGAAGGTTTGGCATTATAATTTAAACAAAAGTGCACTATTTAATCTAGTTTGATTTTCATTCGGGATTCAAATTTAGCACTCCTTTGCCATATCAAAATCCTATATTTTATATGACATCATACAGTACTACATGTCCCGGTGAGTAGTACCTAAGGGGTCACTTTTCGGGTAGGTAAAGTAAGAAATATAGTTATTTCATCAAACACATAAATGTTTCTTGAAATATAAAGCCAATATATTTGAGAGAATATTGATATTTGGGATTGACTAAACTTTTTTAAATGATGCCACAAATATATTTTTATATTCATTAGTATAAACGAGGTAATTTATCCTCGTTTATATAAAATATTGGATTTTAGGATTTCAAAAAACATTTATGTCACATACTATAGGACATCACTATTAGTATAGGACATTTTAAACAACAAATGTTTAATATTACCATACATTTCGTTTCTTACCATGAAAGACTAAAAACAATAACACACAGTTCAATTTCAATTTCAACATTTTGAAGTCTCTACATTTGGCCTTGATTCACAAGAGAGCAGTAATTGATTTTTTTATGAACAACCTCGATTTATTGCATTATTAATTGAATTATAGTTGATTATTTCATTTTCATCACTATTATTTTTTACGATTTCAGATAATATTGAAATTCGGATTTCGCATACCCTGTTACTACAAGAATTAACAAAATATATTCGAAAATAACTGAAAAATATTAGAGATTAAAAAAACTTCAAATGTTTATTTTTCAAAACGTATTTATTTAATTCATTACAAAGATTGAATAATGAAGTATTTTCGAAAGCACTTAAAAATATATAATATCGATAGTGGACAGGTAAAAAAATGGTAAAGCTGAAATGCATTATTTTATTCTAATAGTGTTTTTAATACTTAGTGTTTTTTTTAATTAACACTAATGAGGTTGCGAGTAGGAAGTAGGATTTGGTCAGACATGACGTTTCACCACTTGATACTTAATTATTAATACGCACATGACTGAAAATTCAGAGGTGCGTACTCGAAATATTTGATTTGGCAGCAATGGTTATACCATTACTGATTCAAGTTTTCAGACTGCAGTCATCTGCGTATTATCACGAGAACCGTAACGGGAAACCTTCTACTGCTTAAACAAACACATGTTCAACCTAAAGCTGAGCGATACGTGAGCCTTCAGATATTGTGAAGAGGCTGATAAAACGCCACTTCACTTTCTGGAGAAACGCTGACAAGCGCAAGGCACATTTTGGAAAACATACCTTAACCCCAGATGAAATAAGGGAGCCCATCTCTAAGAAAATCCTGCAGTTTATAGTTACCGTAGGATTTAACGGTTAATTTTAAATAAACCGTCCACTCGCGGTTGCAGTGATATTATAGCCATAATATAACTTTAAAAAAAAACACTATCTGGTCCCCAAAAATCAGATCTATTTGATATAAATTATTCAGGTAATATGGATTGTAATAAAACTCAATATTTATTTAAATTTCATAAAAAATATCTATGCTATTTATTTTTATTATAGGTATTTTAGAATTTAATAATACTAAATATTAAGTTATTTTAGTGAAGGAAAAATACGACCGCGGGCAGGATTCGAACCTGCGTCTTCTGGTTAAGTACACCAGACGCTATGACCGCTAAGCCACCGCGACACCCACCCGCCATGTCGAAATTTGCATTCACATTTTCGACATGCCGGGTGGGAGTCGCGGTAATAATCTTTGCATGGAAAATACCTAAAAAATACAAAAAGATAATACAAAATATTTATACATTTTTACCATTCAATTATAGGGCCAATAAAATCTTCTGAATACAAAAACATCAACTTCATTATCTACTTATTTAATTTGTACAAACAACATCACGTGACAACCTGGTACAACGTAAGCCTATTCAATACAATATAGTAAGTATAAAAGATGTTTACAAAACTTTATCTATACCAGAGGACGTTGCGGTCTCATTGCAAATATGTGATTTTCCGAAAACTTATCAAGTTTCGCAAATTTTTCATTTAATATTGTTGACTTCAGACTGCTTTTATTTGAAACAGTTTTAAAATCAGTATATTTCACTTTAGATGCTGCTCTTTCATTATCTGCAGGTCTGTAAAAGTTAAAACTTAATAAACACCTAATCGATCTTCAAAATATAATAATGTTTCAGTTCAAACAATCAAATGACAACCAAACACGCACCTAAGGGCACAACGGGCCGTATAGATAAAGAAAATTTACCCCTTATAAAGCTTTGTATTCATTCACCAAAAGTAGCCAGTAAAAAAATATTTTCTATGCAAGTTATTGAACGAAATAAATAAAACTTACCCAGACGGGTGATTTATCCACGATATATGCCTTTCTACCGTATCGTAACCTCTTTGGATCGGTGGACTGTCGCATATTGCTCGCCTGTTTTTTTAAGAATAGAGAATATAGCATAACTGACATAATCTTTTCTAGATACCACCTAATTAATGCTCAAGATCAAGTCAAGAGGTGTATTAATTGTACACCCGCACTTCTTGACAAACCATACTCCAAGCTGCTGCTTAGTATAAGAGATATATTTAATGGTAGAGAGAGAATATAGTTCATAGAAAAAACCTATAACTCGATGTTAGCCTCTAGCATAGAAGTCGCACCTGGGACTATTAGACTAATGAGGCAGTTTAAATAAATATTACATACATACACTCACGCCTTTTTCCCATAGGGGTAGGCAGAAACTACAGAACGCCATCTGCTACGATTCTTGCATACTTCAAATAAATATTATTATTCTATAACTTGCTTCTTGATGTTTAACCTTAACATATTCAAATATAAAAACTGTAATTTACCTATTTTTATTCTTGTCAGGTAAATCCGTCGTGCTTAATACACAATCTAGAAAAGCTCCGTTACACTGAGTGCTTGTATATAAATAAGGTCCCATGCATTTTGAGTCATCTGATACTTTAAATACAGAGGCCACACCGATGAGAACCTCTCGAGTTCCCACCCAAGTAACAAGAGGTCCTCCATGATCGTTCTGAAACGTAAAATATTAATTTAGTAAGGGTTTCGTATTAAAAAAATAGTGTTCAATAATAATAATAAAAGCTCTTATTGGGATTCCAAGAAACAGCCAACTAAGAGAACAGAACAGTATAGTCGTAATTAAAACTTTGAATAGCAATTCTTCTTCTTCTTCCACCGTGTCGATTTACTGAACCTTGACTAATCAAACCTGTTTAGTCAGAAATACATTCGGCTGCCTGCGAGCTTTAGCTTAACAATATATTATCTTTATAATATAATGTAAATCCAATTTATTTTTCAGTAATTACAACATTTAAATAATAATTTTCTTTTTTTGGACAGCCCTGGCAGTAAACTATTCATATCTTAACAAATCATATCATAACAAATATGGATTATCAACATTGTATTTAACCAAATAATAAACCAACAGTAAATATGTAGTATCTTCTTAATGTTATCCGTTTTTTTTAAATGACGTAAAATTACTTAAACTGGACGTTACTGCCTTTTTGTTATTATACCAGAAATATATACCCAGAGAGGTATATTTCTATGCCTTTGTAAAAATGGCCGTACTCAATGAAATCTGATTATTTTCTAGTATATCAATCATGGTTGACATAACAGCATAAATACCTACCTGACAAATCCCACTTTTACGTGAATGGTTCCGGGTTCCGTTAGTAAAAAAACTTCTGCTTATGCTATTAATAAAAGAGTTATTATAATGTGTTTGGTTTGACTTCACAACTTCACGGCGTGTGCTATCTATTACGATATCATGATTATCGTTATCTTCTTCATCACACTAAAAAGAGAAGACTTTTATTTACTTAAAAAAGTTATAATTAGTATTTATTTCTTCTTTTATCTTGGTCACCATAAGCTTTCAGCTAAAAGGAAAATAATCGTTGAAGTTCATTTTATCGCAGTGGCGAGGTGATTCAGTTTTGATACCTGGTATCTAAAACGTTTTCACACTCCATTGTTTCTTCGTCACAGGGAGAATTTTCAGAACAAAACAATAAATTAAAGCTATTCACGGCTAATCATACAAGTTTCCCAGAATTTTGGATTTTCAATTTACTGTAATTCTGATCCCTGCTTCCTAGAAATTATAGTTGCATTGTCAGTATTTCTTGTTACGCTTACCCCAGACATGTATCCTATCGTTTCAATATATCGTAAAAATAATTAATTGTGACTAGCTTATTGCTCAATAATAATTAATACTTAAAGTTGCCCAGCAGTGGGACAGTAACGGCTAGAGAAAAAAAAAGTAGACAAAATACGGTGCTACGTAGATTTAGCTGCAGTATGAAAAAGAGAGTCTTGGGAGCCCTTCCATACGTGTTTTTTTTTCTGTAACAAAATCGTCATTCAGCCTCTTCTTATAGCACTTTTTACACCCAACCCTGTGTACTGGAATCTCCCTGTCTACTTAAGAGGGTACTCTATTGAGCCCTTCCCCATACAAACGCATTCTGCTGTTTTCTTCGTAGATAATGCCTCTAGAGCAATAATATTTTTCCAAAAAATCTAAATCTAATTCATACGGGAACGTATTATTTAATTTTTTCAAAAAAAAAATTCACAAGAAAATATGACATTTCAAAAACTCGAAAAAAAGCCCGTTTTTACCGTCATGTTCAGGCGACTATCAGACAATTTTGAAAAGCTTTTAACAAAAAATAAAATAATAGTAGACATAGACATGCTTTTTCTCTAAATTTTGATATATAAATTGTTTAGATCAATCCAATTTTGAAGAAGAAAACAGCAGAATATGAAACGTCATTTGGTCTAGGTGTTTTTGTAGGTAAAATCATCCTAAGCTGCAGTTGTACTTTTCGCACTGTACAGGAAGAGAATGGAGGTGCAGCGCGACGGCAATAGTTTCTTCAAATACCTATTTTTCAAATTCCTTAGGACTAGAGTCCCCTCTTAACTTTACGTAAGCACTTACCATCATACCCTCCGCGCCTAACAGCAGTTTCCCAGATGCGCATCCTTCTGCTGTTGGTGGACTGAGTAATAGTGTCTCCCCTTTATCATCTATGTTGCCTTTTTCTAAACTACAAATCATAAACTGGTCGATCACTAAACTCATATTAGGAAACATTTCATAATGTTTTTTACAAATTGTTTTATCCATTATTAAAGTTGGCGCGTAGCGTAACATTGCTTGGTTATAGTTTTTAGTATCGTCTGGCTAAAAATAAAAAAAGAACACTTAAAATACTTTAATATAATGCAAGTTTATCTTAACCATACACGTTACAGTTTAACCAGCATACTCAGAACATACTTTGTGGTCAAAATTTCTTCATTAAATTAAGCAACTCTAATAAAAATGTGGTATATTTTTTTAGGATCATATTAGAGACATTAAAACTATAGCTTATTTCAGGATAAAGCAGGGTCCATTTAGAAGGCAACGATATTTTTTCATATTCCAATATACCCATGTTGTGATAGAATGTTTAAAATCAATAAAAGCATATTTCTAAACACGATGTTACAAAGACAGTAACTATTACGTGGAATAACACTCAAACAATGCTTAAAAGCGGTGTAAAGTAATAATTATTTTCTGTAGTTTTGTTTATATTCCTTCTTCCATTACATACATACCATCACGCCTGTATGTCCGAAGGGCTAGGCAGAAGTGTACTATTGTACACCCACATTTCGCCGGTATGTTTAGGTCCCATGTAATAGGGGGCGAGCCTATTGCCATTAACCGGGCACAAATCCAGACCCCGAGCTGCTACTGAGAATTTCATGGAAAAACACAAATAACACTTTGCTCTTTGCTCGACCTGGGGATCGAACCCAGGACCTCTAGCATAGCAATCGTGCTGAGGACCACGAGACTAATGAGGCAGTCTATTCTTTCTTATGTCTAGCAAAATTTAGAACATGTTAATAATACTTTTCACGTACTTATCAAACTGCCCTCGTATATTATAACATTATAAATTACCTTTCGCCACACGTCTGTGTGTCCCCATCCCAATACCATAGCATCAGTATTAACTTCTTGATACTTGGTTTCATAGTTTATAGGTATCGTTGTCGGTATATAGGAGCACAATTCAATAAACGTATTGTCATTGAAATCATACGCCGATTCAACTTTTAGTAAAGCTATGTCTATAAAGGACCACTTTTCCAATTGATCATATTTTAATTCATATTCTGCAAACAAAAAACTTTAAATTAAATACTACTTTTAGAGTATAATTTTGGGATCAGATCGTATTTTTCTCGCTAGCTAATAATAAATTGGAAAAAATATTTCATTAGTCATTAATACCATTGTGTGGTGGATTTTGTTATCCTTATATTTATATTGTATAATATCGTTGGTACCTACATTATTATTAATCAATAGGTAGGAAATTTATTACTTACTCATAGGAATACAAGTATATATAACTTTCTTTTTTTTATTTTTCGTACATTGATCCTGTTCTATAGAGCTATCTGGAACATATTTTCTGTAACCTGCTATTGCATAAAGGTATTCAACGTCATCAACGCATGCTGCTGAAGATATAATAAACAAACTTGATACTAAGGCACCTCCGCACAGCCAGGCGTCATATAATTTGTTTGACATTGGTGCTTTAACCAAATACACCTGCAATTATGTGTTTCTAAGATTAAATTTATTGAGAAAATGTTGCAAAACAAATTACAACTCAAAATTTTTAACAGCTTGAACCACCATGCAAAAGTATTACCTATTTTGAATTATTTGATAAGCGAAAAAAACGCAGAATTATTACCAACATGAAAAATGATTTTGTTTAATTCTTCATCAAACAAAACTTCAAGATCTTATAAATTTATAAAAGAGTATAGATATGATCGATTTGTGAAACTATACTAGTAATATGGTCGAGTCAACAATGCCGACACCTATTTTCCTACCTATATAAAATTATTCGTTACTTCAACTTCTCGGAAAGTGACCCATTACTACTCTCATCAAAAAATCTAAGCGTAGGTACGTAAGTAAAAAGTATGTAAAAAAAATACAAAAATTTGAAAAGTTAGAAGAAAGAATCAGAATTTCGTCTACAAGTTCAACACAGTTCTAGTTTTACAGATATAAAAAAAAACAACATGAGTCACCGAACGTTGGTCATAGATCTATATTTATTTTTGTATTAAGTCTTACTTTCAAAAATTAGACTAAACAAAGTATCAGCGATAACGACAAGAACATTTCACATTATATGAAATTAACTCGCTGAAATAATAAAGAAAAATACTGCACAACCCAAATAGAATGAAGTGTTAGAAGTTGGACAAGAAAATGATGAATTCACAGATTGTGACTATAGTGAAAAGAATGGACAGGGTGGATTTCCAAAATATTAATTTTGAGTGTTAATCGTTTTTTTAATTAGAGTAGCGCAAATTTTATTTATTTTTATTTATTTCAGCCAACAAGGCCCATATCAAAAATAATATATAATACAATACGATAAATCTTAAACTAATATCAAATAAAATATTATACATATACAATAAAATATACACTAATTCACACGATCAGTCGGCGTTGTGTGTCGCGCGGTGTCCGGTAGCCGGCCTCGGAATCGCCGGAACACTACCCCTCTCGGCCAAAATTCCTCCTTCATGAAGGTTGTCAGATGTTCAGTCGGCACTCTCACCACAAAAGAATTAAAATCCACATTGTGACGAGACTCCAACCGTGTGACCTCATTTACCTCAGGGTAAATTTGGTCTTGATGCGGATGTACTCTACAATCTCCTCAGCCCTTGTCATGCAATCTTGACACGTACAGCGGCGTCACTGGTGCAGCAGATCACAGCATGTAAGTAGTTCGGTCCGGTCGGTGCGGTGCCGCACTTATTTCGACATTTTCGACAAGTGGGCTTTTTCTTCTTCTTCTCTACTTTGATAAAGCCCTCCTTGTCACACTGTGGCAGTGCTTTAGATTGTTCTAGGTATATACATTTAGTTAAAACTTGTAAGTTATAAAATAATAAAATTATTAAGCTGAAATGATAAAATGTTAAAAATAGTGACGCGAAAGTCATTTACTTCTTTGTTATTTTTATACTATGTTCATTCATCTCTCAATAATTTTGAATTTTATTTTGTTTGATTTTATTCCGAATGTAATAATTAAAGTCTAAACTTAATAATGATATTTTTTCTTTGACCAAAATTCACCTCTAACATGACTAATTAACTATTTCAAGTTTTGTCACAAGAATTTCATCATTCACTTTAACGCGATTTTCTATTTTATTGATTTTCCCAAAAATATAATAATTAATTCACAGTTTAAATATGCAACAGCCTTACTAAATGCAAAAAAATTCGTAATTTAGTAGCTATTATTTAATTTTAAAGTAAAACAAGAAGAATCGAAAAATCTGTAATATTTAATCATAAAATTGAAATCCACCCGACAGCGCTCGGATGGTGCCATAATATTTCTTCATAGGGCTTTTTTTTTAGATTTGGTTTACTTAGAGTGAGAAGTTAATACCTCGGAGTAGTAGGCTCGGCGAATTCACTGCTGCGGTCTTCGCTGACCTCCTTTGCGTTCGTGCAGGCCGGTAACTCTTCCTTTGATATTTGCGTTCAACTTGCTTGACGATAGTCCAAGTCGCATTCAAAAGCTCAAAACTGTAGGTACAGCAGCAAATATAAATAATGTTTTATTCCAAGAAAGCGGTGCACGGCGTCGTTTCTTTGTAAAAACAATTACTCCAAGAATTTGTAAACCTTATTATTGTCAAGTAGATATAGGAGAAGCAGGCCGCTTGTCACCTCACCTATACTCTGAGGTATGTAGGAATAGTAGGTAATAGAATGCAGATTCACCGAAACGCGATGCTGCTGAATCTGCATGCAGCCGCTATCGCTAAGAGTAATCCAAAAAGCATCGAATGTACTTAAGCTCTTAGATGACCCCCTACGAAGCAAGTACGTAGTCACCTACAGAATACACTACTGTTATATGTATTATTACATTGTAATAAATTAATAACCCTTGTTCCCTATCAAAAACTAAACGTTTATATGTATATTAATCGATTGCAATCGAATCGAGTACGAATTATGTTAGTTAACTGCAATTTTCAATTCTGTCAACTACCCTATTGTAGAAGAAAAACCCTTATCAATCGATTTACCTTTAACGATTAGTTTTGAAACTGTTATGATGACAAAACAAGGGGAGCAAAATGGCAGCGTTTGATTTATGTTATTTATTAGTCCGTTACATTGTTGGATGAATATATCATGGTAAAATGTAAATATTTCACTCTGCATATGTGTTTTCAATACAATAATAGCCAATTATATTGGTACAATAATAACCAATTCATATTGGTACATAACATGTGAATTTCCTATAATTACGCAAATTCTGGACGAAAACATGACCGTTTTATTAAAATGCCATGTTGAAACTTAATTCACTGTTCCATTACAGATTTAAAAACACCGAGTCAAATGGTTAAAAAGTTAAATATTTGAAAATCAGGATTCTTTTTAACAACATGGATCATAACAGTAATTTTATGTATTTTTAAGAGGTACCATATCACGTTCGACGTTGTGTTCTAGACCACTACGTAAATATAGCAATATTATGTGTATGCTGGCTATCCAACTGACATCCCATTGTTTAATGAGAGGTCAACTTATACAAAAAGCTTGATAATTATGTAGACTTTCGTAGGTAGATAATGTTATAAGCGTAGCTACGCGACTTTCAGACTGACGCACGTATAAATGGTTTAATAATAGAATTTAGAACGAATTATTCGTGTTATCACTTTCATTTACAAATATATTATCAGTTTCAGAAAATAACCATCTTTAAAAGTCCCAGACATTGCCCCACAAATCCATCCCAGTGGGTAGCCACTGGGTGTTTAAGCTTAAGTGTTTTAACTGGGCAAAAAAGTTCAAATTAAGTTTTTTTATATAAAATGCTTGTCAATACATCATCATCATCATCATCATGTGAGCCTATTGCCGTCCACTGCTGAACATAGGCCTCCCCCAAAGAGCGCCAACCATCCCAGTCTTGGGCAGCTCGCATCCATCCGCTGCCAGCCACCTTCTTTAAAGTCGGTCGGTCCATACAATACATGTTTGTATTTAATAATAATAATTAATATAAAAAAGACATCTCTTACCACGTATGGTTTGTCTTTTGTAACCTCTGCGCCATCTTTTATTCTTCTTACACATTGAGACACTAAAATTAAATATATATGACATAAATTATATCCTCGAATTTTACAATGAAGAAGAGGTTTAGTTTGGTGGCCCGTGGGCCGCGCACGTGGTGACCACGATGGCCAGTATCCACACTGACACTTTTTGAGGGTTTTTGGAATGTTCGTTTGTTCGTATCCATTTCTCGATGTAACTTCTATTACTGTTGACTTAAAATTTACGAAGAAATTAAAGACATTTATAGAAATGTTATGCCGAAAGAATATTTTAGGTAGGTAGTATGTACAATTGCACATTTTTAAAGGCGAATTTAATAAACTTATAAACACAGTGTCAACTTATCACGCACAATAACTAAGAATCATACCTAATCTTCCAATTGCGGATGTAAATAAACCTATTTGAGGAAGTGTATCTTTTGTTTTGATATATATATTGAGCAAATGTTAATGCTACTTAATCTCCTAAGTCAGCAAGCAGAAATAAATGAACGAATTTATAATAATTATAATTGGGATATACTTTCATCCCCTTTCAAATTCTTATTATAACTTAAGAAGCAAAAACGGGTAAACGTTTCGTTCTTTCACTCACCATGAAAAATCATTAATAACAACAAGAAATCTAACTTTTTTATAGACATTTCAAAACTTGACGGTTGTTTCACAAAGTAAACACATAAATTTTACTTTGATGGTGCATAACAGAATAATGAAATTACAGTTGGATGATTAATCATATTTTTTATTGTTTTAATTATTACATAGGTTTTTCTCCTGGTTTTCTGACCTAGCCTCAAATGTGCCGTTTTCGTTAGGCAATACTAATATACTAATTAAACATACATTATACATTGAGTTAGAATACCGACAATGCGCGAAGAATAAGCAAGCTGAAGTGGAAGTGGGCCGGCCATGTCTGCAGACGGACAGACGATCGATGGAGCAGACAAGTATTGGAGTGGAGACCGCGTTTGGGCAAGCGTAGTGTGGGACGCCCTGCGACGCAATGGACCGACGATTTGAAGAAGGTGGCTGGCAGCGGATGGATGCGAGCTGCCCAAGACCGGGATGGTTGGCGCTCTTTGGGGGAGGCCTACGTTCAGGAGTGGACGGCGATAGGCTTATATGATATACATAGAGTAACCTTCAATATCTGGGTAAAGCTGACATCATAAGCCACAATAAACCTATTTGGTATGCAAAGAGTTTTAAAAGTCTCTCGTAATATTTAAATACGTCTTTGTTAATATTATCCCATCAAAAACATAAATGTGAAATGAAAGCCAAGTTCAATATAATACATTTGCGACGTTGTCGACTTCCCGAGAAAAGAATTGAGATCTATATGTGTGCCAAGTTCTGTATAAAATATTCTAAACTTTAATTACATGAACATGCAACATTCTTAAAAAAAAATATAGCAATTTCTTGGTTCTACTACAATGTTTGTTCCTTAATAGGTAATATAAATTATAAATTTTAACAGACAATTAACTACTCTATGCATTTATTCCTCTTTGGATGCAGATAAAGCTCAATATTTCACTTACCTCGTTTTCACGTAGCTTATTTTAGCGTAGGCTATGTTATATTTGTCACTGTACAACAAATGTCCGTTAAGTTTGTCTGTCTACGCAATTTATTGTATGTACATCCTATTTGTACCGTACATATACCTACTGTAAGGTTGATAGTAGTTTTTTGATGCATTATTTTCCTAACGCCGGGCACCATAACAAAGTACAATTACCTAACTCAAGAACTTTAGAAAGTTCATGAAGCTTGCCCGCGCACGTCACACTGTTTGTAGAATGTAGATCCGACAATGGGGCCAATTTTTGCAGACATTTTTATGGTCGACTCAAAGTACCTACACGTCCAACATTTTAATATTATTTCTGAATATTTCATTTACGACCGAAAGTCGGTCGGCCGCTATCAACGTTTCAGTATTGCCATCTGTAAATCTATTTGCCTTCTAGATGAGCAAATGATGAGAAAACGATGAGCGATTGTCGGAGGTGGGCAGCCTACGTGACATTTTAGGAAATTTCCCATGAGATAATAAAATGAGATTACCGGAACAAGTTACACCACGAGAAGGGTTTGTTTCCTAATGCTACAATATTAGATTTCTTACTTGGTTTAACTTAAGAAATAAAATTATCTGCAATTTATTATTATGTTTATTCTGTGTGAAAAACTTAAAATGTATATCTATAATAACATATATGTATAATCTAATAATAATATTCTTTTCAAACCTACAACAATCAATTTATTTAAGGGAAATCCTTTTATTTACGAGTATATACAACATCATACTTTATGTTTCAACTGCGAAGAGGTCGCTGAGGTCGCATTATCAACCTGTCATTGTCAATTTTAATAGTTTGTGGCACCTTTTCAGTTGCTATATTAATTCCAATTCCTGGATGATTGCCATTTGCTGCATTCATTTCTTTTGGTGCATGGTTGCCGTATGCTGTATTCATTACATTTGCCGCATGATTACCGTGTGCTACGTTCATTACATTTGCCGCATGATTACCGTGTGCTACGTTCATAACATTTGCCGCATGATTGCCGTATGCTGAATTCATTGTATTTGGCGCATGATTGCCGCGTGCTGCATTCATTTCATTTGGTTTATATTTGCTAGTTACTGTATATTCGTCATATTTCGGTTGCCTTCCAATATTTCTTTCACTTGTAGCATACTTTTTCATTGCTGCAAGACGTTCATTGAATGTAGGTGGTGCTCCTGATTTATATCTTCCTGATACCTTTTGGTTTGCTTGGTTTCTACCATAGCCATTAAGATGATCATCATCTGAAGGCCTATAAGAATAAGAAAACTTAAATAAAATTTAAGTAGTTAGATTTACTTTTGAAATCATTGTTCTTCTTGCAGCATTATGTTTACCTATCAAAGTATAGGTATGTCTGACGTACATATGATGTCGAATTCTGACTTCAAATAATATTTTTTGTTAACAAAGGTATTTTTCATTCAGTGAGAAAGCCGAGCAACAAAACATTGTTAATGGGCCAAATTAATGATAAAATGTTGATGGTTCGTGTACATAATGTTAATGTAATACAGAAATATTCAAAGACAGCCTATTCCTTTCTTATTAGGAATCTTTAAAGTATTTTTTGCTGCGGCTACAGTATTAATATGAACAAGGTCCTGGGCTATGATTTGATAACCTATGCATGCAGTTATTTCTTTGCTTTAAAACAGCTTACCCAGCAGGATGATTCGCCCATGATATGTGTCTTTCAATTGTAGCATGACCTGTAGTATCACTTGGTTTTTTTTTACACAGGGACCGTCTGCTTAAAAAATAAATATTTTCATTATATTCATCAATCATTATTATCAATATAAAAATCATTATGATCGAAGTAAAACTAATTTTCACTCGTTTCGGACCCTTTCCTTAAAGTAGTTTTATTTTAATATCTAATATTCCCGTCAGTATCAAATTATAAGCAAATTTACAATAATAATTATTATTCTGTAGACTGATATTGTATTTATAAATAATAAGTGGTATAATCTACTTTGTATACATCCAAGTGATAATTATCATCTGGGTGATCAAATTGGATTTCACATTGCAATTATTTAACGTAATACATAAACATAATTTGACGTACTTGTTCACCTTGAAGTTATATCACTCATGTGAATAGAAGCGACTTTAGAAAAACCTAGTCAACTTCACCCTCATACAACATCTGTATTATCCACAGCCCTCATTGAGCCACTGCTGGGCATTATAGCACGGTCTCGGACCTGCACCCATCGCATCCAGGTTGGATCCGAGATTTTGGCAATACAGACTGGACCGGACTTAGTCAACGCCCACTCCAGTTATTTTATTTATTTTTTATTTTTAATAAAAGGAACAGCAAACAGTTTCATTATATGGACTTATAACTAGTCTAACAGAGAATTATAGTAGCAATAATGCAACCCACAACGCTGCTCACATGATGGACATATAGTATAGACGAAAAAGTAAACAATCGCTAGGTGTATTGATAAAAAAATAAAATAAAAAATAATACATAAATTAATATTCATGGGAAGATTATGCTTAGTCATTGATTTAACATAAAGCTGTGGTGGATGAGGCGTTTGAATCTACTTATTGGATGGTTGAAGATGTCAATGTTAGCAAAATTTTTATTATAAGAGTCAACCATACGACGAACAGGTGAGCGGAGGCCAGAATTTATTCGGCAAGTATGTAGGTACGGCGAATAGTGTGCCTGCACGCACCTGGCGCCTATGGATGGTTCTAGGTACTGAATAGCAAATCATATTGTTCAGATTTATGCAATTCAGTTTGTTTCTGACTATTTTATATAGAGTAATGGCTTGAAGGTATTCTCTTCTACTGCTAAGGGGCAAAAGCTTATACTTGCTGAGTAACTGGGTAGAAGGTAGGTAGGATCTATAGCTTCTGTAGTGCATGGCACGTAAGAATTTTTATTGAACATTTTCTATCATTTCAATGTACTTTTTGTAGAAGGGGTTCCATACTGAAACTGCATACTCCAACTGAGAACGAACTAAGGCTTTATATAGGCATAAGTAAGATGATGTTCTTTTAAAGTCGAGGGTGGATCGCATTATAAACCCATATAATTGATAAGCTTTATTTACAATTTTGTCTATGTGTAAGTCAAGACAGAGTTTTGTGTCAAGTGTAACTCCGAGATCACGTGCTGAGTTAAGTTTGGTGAGGGGTGTGCGACAGAGGGCGTACGTAAAATTAATAATGTGCTTGTTTTTTGTGAAAGTGAGATAATTACATTTAGATAGGTTAAACTTTAACTTGTTACGGTAACAATAGTCGGTTAATCGGTCAAAGTCTTGTTGGAAGAGAATGCAATCATCAGCAGTTTTAACGGATTTGTAAACCTTAAGGTCGTCTGCATACAAAAGAAACTTGGTATTATGGAAACAATTTCCTATGTCATTTACAAAGATATTAAATAAAAGAGGCCCAAGAATTGAGCCTTGTGCAACGCCAGATGTGACTTCAATGATGTCAGACCTATGTCCATTGATTACAACCCTTTGACTGCGGTTTGAAATATACGAGGCAAACCAGCGCAATAGGTTCCCTCGAATTCCGTTAAAGGCGATTTTGTCAAGCAACAATTTAGTTACTGCGCTAATCATCAGTGCAGTTTGCTTGCAGTTATCATCAGTGCCTGCTCACTTTAATTGAAATATGATTTTTTTCACATGTTGAACATTTACGTTTGTTGGTAGATCAAAATATTAAGTCTTGCTTTCTTACTCGGTCTTGCAAATTGATCCCGAGTAAGGCCCATATGCATTTTAAATAATTACTAATTAATTATTTACTTATTTCATATAACTAAATCGATTCCAATATCTTTGATTTGATTTTTAAATGTTTTAGTAATACTGTAAGGTAATTTGATCTAATTCCAAGGTGAACGAAATAACATCGAATATGAATCGAATTGAAATCACTTCGTTGTAATGATTCCAAGGTGAAACAAAAAAAGTCGAATTTGTTCACCAAGGTGATATCTGAACTAGCCCGATAAACAGATACTAGCCAGATACACAATGTACCTGTTTATTAACCTGATGAGAAATATATTTAAAAAAAGAAACTTCAACCAATCAAAAAAAAGCAATTACGAGCGCTCAGTGCAGTCACACACGACCGCGAGCGACCGATACAACGATACGACGGAACTAAAGTAAAAACAATAAAAAAAACTCACCTTGTTCTATTTTTTTCATTTGGCCAATCATTATACGTCAATACACAATTCAGAAAGGCTCCATTACATTGTGTGCTGGTATATAAAAACGGTCCGAAACATGAAGAGTCTTCCGCCACTTTGAATACAGAAGCAACACCAATAAGTACCTCGTGGGTACCCACATAAGTGACGAGAGGTCCACCGTGGTCGTTCTGAAGGTTTAAGTTTATACATTAGAAGCCATTGTTCTTAACACATGTCATCATCATCATATCAGCCAAATAAAGTTCATTGCTGAACGAAGGCCTCCCCCATAGACTTCCACAACGACCGGTTATATGCCTGCATCCAACGACTCCCAGGGACCTTTACCAGGGTCGTCGGTCCATCTTGTTGGAGGTCGTCCCAAACTGCGTTTTCCGGCACGTGGTCTCCACTCGAGAACCTTTTTGCCCCAACGGCCATCAGTTCTACGAACTATGTACCCCGCCCACTGCCACTTAAGCTTAGTAATCCTTTGAGATATATCGACAACTTTAGTTCTTCTACGGATCTTTTCATTTCTGATTTGGTCGCGTAGAAAAATGTCAAGCATAGACACATTAACAAATGTATTTCTATTAATAATTATGAAGATTATACATTCTAAAAAACTTAAAATTAAAAATTTAAAAAACCCCCGACAATTGCTTTGTATCTCGACCGATTTTCATCAAACATAGCTAAGAACACTCCCGACTAATTCACCTTTCAAACAAAAAAAACTAAATCCAAATCGGTCTATCCGTTCGGGAGCTACGATGCCACAGACAGACACACACACACACAGACACGACAAACTTATAACACCCCGTCGTTTTTGCGTCGGGGGTTAATTAAAGTTTATAACGACTCGCAATCCCAAATCATAATAGTAATCATAACTAAAAAACGCGTGCGCGTCTAAAGGGGTATCCTGCAAGTAGTTTTGTAGAGGTTAATATTTGAACACATCAGGGCGAATTAGCTTTTTTCCAGGCGAGGTAAGAAAAATAAGATTGCAGACGCACTGAGAACGCCTGGAAGAGCTATTGGTCCATGAAAAACCGAATGAAGGGTTACCTTCCCCTCACTCCCAAGAGGAACGCATTAACGTGTGTGTTATATGTATCCTCACCTACGTTGCTTAGACATGGTCTTCGACAAAATATCAGAATTCCGCACTACCGATTACAGCGTCATATGAGTCTGGCTATGAAACCGCATCGGGCACAGTATAGGTACTATGTTCCAAAACTAAGATCGCTAACGTCGGTCGCATGTCGAGCTATGGACAAAACTCACCTATAAGTGAACTACCTACACAGCGTCAAACAATGTAGCCGTAGCCGTGGCCAAACACGAGGTGGCTAGACGACGGAATTACAGAACCACATCATTATATATATGAGTAATTATCATCACCACTTAATAAATAGGTTTAATAATTAATTCGCTTTAATCTCTTTCGGCACCTGGGGATAGAATATATTGCAGTACATTTACAAAACATGATCATCATCATCAGCCGAATGAGATTCACTAAACTGAACAAAGGCCCCTTCCATGGACTTCCCCAAACGGTCGGTTATATATTTACAAAACAAACCTGACAAATTCCATTTCTTCGTGAACTTTGAAAAGTTTCCGTGTCTACCTTTTTAATATTAGGTTTATCAGTAGTCGACGTTTTATCAGTAGTCGACGTTTTGTGAGTCATAGATTCGTTGTGTGTATTATTTGATTCTCTTAGATTTTTCCGCGAATTATACATTATATCTTGATAACTGTCGTCTTCTTCGTCACACTGAAGATAATTGTTTATTAAACATATATTATTTCAACAGCTCAATCAAATCAAAATACCCTGTAGCAGTAGTTTACATTCGTCCCCGGTAAATCGCACTAGATTCCCTCATGGAATATGTTCGGGCCTTAAACATACCTACTGCCGAATTTTAAAGAAAATAAGCTTCCTGGCCCTATAAATATCACTGTAGAAATACGTTATAATAAGACGATACCCATGTCAATTTAAGGGATCCCATCATTAGCTGTTTTTGCTTAGTATATAAATTTCTCCTGGCTGGAAACATGCGGTGCCTCATCAACAAGAAAACTGCTCTCTGTATAAAGCCCTTGATCCAGCCTCTCAACGAAAGCCTCCTCACATGTTGATCGAAGATCTTGGCCATTGGCTGACGCATATTATTATTACTATTAAGTAATTAGTTTTTGTCAATCGGCTCTATCATAGTCAACTTTTTCATGAGGAATAAATAAATCAAATACAATCAGTCAACTACCCTTCTAAAATGTCCCGAGCCCCCTTGTACCAAAGACAACAAAATACTTACAGAGTCATCTCCCTGGCAGTTCAGCAATAAAGGTGTTGGTCGGGTTGTTCGTACAATTTGAATTCCCTGATCATTTATATTGCCATTTTCTAAAGAACAAATCATATATCTTTCTATAACTGAAGTCATATTATTATAAACTTGGTAATGCTTTTTGCATTTGTTTTTATCTAATATCAACACGGGGGCATAATTTAAAAATTTTTGATTGTAATTTGTCTTATCACTCTCCTGAAATCAAATTAATGTAAGTTAACTGAATTTTATTAATTTATTTTTTATCTAAATCGTTATTTGAGGGTCACTGGTATTATTTAGTTGTTTATACTGAAAACATAATATGTCTAAATATGTGTAATCTCTAAAATATATTTATTTATTGTTGATAAAACGATTGTTATATGGAACTGTCAACTTTTATCATACTTAGTAATTTAATATTACAGATACTGTAAATTGTAAGTTAGCTATTTCGTCAAGTTAATCGCAAGTTATTTAAGTAGTGTATCTGTAAAACGTATCTTTAAAGATGTGTTGCCTACACATCTTTAAAGATACATTTTAGCAAAAGAAGAATTCGGCCTCAGGCATGGTTTGAACTTGCGTCCCTCCGATTAAGTATACCGGACGCTTTATAAGTTAGATACCTTTCGCCACTCTAATAAATGTCCCCATCCAAATACTAAAGCATCAGTACCGGGTTCTTGATATTTAGCTTCGTAATTAATAGGTATTGTAGTTGGTATATAGGAACATAATGTTTTAAATGAGACGTCGTTAAAATCATAGGGCGATTCCACCTTGACTACACCTATATCTATTAATGACCACTTTTCCAACTGATCATAATTAACTTCGTACCCTGAAAAGAAGTATAATGTTAGTGTAATGTAAGTTCTTATGCGAAAATATATTTTTCAAATCAATGTAAGATATTAATATAACTCTTGTTTTATGCAATAAATGCAATAAAGAATTGAACTGAATTGAATTATAATAAATGTTCATGTTATTACAAACATGTTCAATTGTCCGTCACACTTACCAGCGGGACAGCAAGTAAAAATAACTTTCTTTTTTTTCTGTCTCGTACATGGATCTTTGTCGATAAAACTATCATTAACATATATATTATATCCTGCTATAACATACAGATAATTTACATCATCTATGCATGCCGCTGATGTTACGACAAAAACACTTGTGACTAAGGCGCCGCCACACATCCAGTGGTCATATTTAAAATGTGCTATTGGTGCTCTAACTAAATACACCTAAAATATATAAAAGTTTAAAACATTGTTTTCTGTTAAAATTGTGGATTGTTAATACATGGAATCTTTATTATCATCAACCCATTTACTATCTTACAGTTCCACATTACACTTTGTAATAAATAAATAACTAAAAATTTAATTCAGACTAAGATTGTACGTTCTGTTAGTTAAAAACAACAAAAACTGTGTTAGTATTTCTCATAAACAATCAAATGACCTAAACAAAAATCATCAAACGCTAATGTCAACACGATGACCAACTAAGATAAGGCATCTATAAATAAGTAGTCATCTTTTCACATGAAGCCGTAAGAATCTGCCTAACATGCAAACACATTTTCAATACAATCTATTATTATTCAATTGTTTCCAATTACCTACATTATGGAATTAAATGACGAGGTCTTACCACATATGGTTTTTCTACCCCAGGACTCAAAATTTGGCCACCATGAATTCTTCTCGAACAGTTAGACACTGAAACAGGACCTCAATTCAGATATCATCACCATTATCTGCTGCAAGTACCTACCTAGGCACTTTTTTAATACGAAATTGTAATCCACGAATAGTATCTACATACATAAGAATTGTTTTTAGTGACAATTGAATTCATATGATATTATGATCGTTCTGGAGATTATATCGGTAATATTTTATTTGATAAGGTTCTGAGGAACAGTGTAACCACATCACTAGAAACTACTTTCATGTAGATGAAATAAAATGTAATATAAATCTGTTTAGAGCAACCGTAAAAAATATTAAAAGTTGCTATTTGTGGAGAGCTTGGGTGCTACTCGACTGGGTGACTTCTACTTAAAAACATCTAGGAAACATTTGTTTTTTTAATAATTTAATAAATGAAGGTAGATATAGTTCCTATATCGTTTTTACTTCTATTCGTCTATGCTTCTACTTTGCCTACGATTTGGTCTGCGTTTTTTATAATTTTCAACCGACTTCAAAAAGGAGGAGGTTCTCAATTCGTCTGTATGTTGTTTTTTTTTTGTATGTTTGTTACGTGATATCTCCGTAAATTATGGATCGATTTCGATGATTATTTTTTTATTTGGTAGGTCATACATACTTCAGAGGTGGTCCCATTTAAAAACCGCCTTCAAAAACGAATAAAATATTTTGTCAAACAGTTTGGGAAGTCGGTGGCGAAAACAAAAGAACCACTCAAATTGAAGTCACCGACTTCCCAAACTGTTTGTTTTACTTTTTTGTTATTTGAAGGCGGTTTTACTTTTAAGTTCAAATTTGATTTCCATTTTTTTGTGGTGACTCGTTCCACATAATACTAGGCTTTACCGATGTTATTGATGACATATGTTTTCAAACGGAACATGTTATTGCTGTTTTTTTAATTTCAATGAGTTTACCTGGAAAGTATGCTCTTTCGAACAAATAAAGATTATTCGGAATAGGTTCTCAACAGACGCAGAATTCGGTGAAAATACATAAAAAAATAAATACAGGTTGAACATAAGATAAAACCCCTTCATTTTTTAAAGTTGGTTATAAATCAAATACTTAGTATCTAAAACAATGGTTGTACCAAAATAATAAAACACATAGGTTTTGTTAAGTAAAATTAAATAGCTGAAATGAACTAAAAATGCCTCCACAGTATAGTGATCCTACGCGCGACTGCTACGCTAGAGGTCCTGAGTTTGATTCCCAGGTCAAGCAAATTTACTTGACTTGACCTGACTTAATACAGGCATGGCGTAGTTTTAGCCGGCCTCACTTCTTTGTTCGCAAAGTTCCATCTTTACTTTTTATTTGACCTGAGCCGGGGCGACTATCCGGGTTTTACCTTACTTCAAACATCATCAGAGCCCAGCTTATAAGACTAAGAACGTTAGAATTCCACTGTCTACAAAAATGCTGCTTACCATGAAATAATATAAAAAGTATTACTAGTTCTGACTTCATGGCAAACATTTCAAACACTGGCCTTGAGTAATTATTCTAAAGAATGTAATTTTAATTTAACGGCCTGCAGCTCAATAATTTTTGTGCTGCAACAATTATAAATTTGACATAAAATTTAATTGCGATTTTATACTTTTTTTATTCTCTGTTCAATCAATTTTGAATATGCTTTCTGGTTGGTAGGTAGTCAAATTATAGAAAGCTAAAAATATCATTTTAAATAGGATTAACCAAATGGAATACCTATGGGCAGAAGCAAACAATTTAATACATTACTTAACTACTACTATTAAATCTCTTTAGCCAGAAACTAGATAAGATCTCCTAAATAAGATCTCTCTTATATAAATTTCAGTTATCAAACCAATCCATAAAAAGGGACCACGAACCGACTGCACCAATTACCGTCCAATAGCACTCCTACCCACCTTCTCAAAGATTCTCGAAACCGCTACCACCACACACCTAAACTCATATTGTGAAAAATTCAATATATTTGCTCAGATCAAATAAAAAGTTAAGATGTAGTTTTAGCCGGCCTCACTTCCGTTCGCAAAGTTCCATCTTAACTTTTTATTTGATCTGAGTATATTTGATGAAAGTCAAAATGTTTTTAGGAGGAATAGATCGACCACAAAAGCAGTTTCAAGATACATTCAGCAAGCAATTTCTTGTTTATAATTTTATATGTATATTTATGATAGTAACAATTACGTAATATTAAGTATATCTGCTGTGGTTTCATGTTGCTACCCATCATATTTGAAGACCTATGTATAATTTACACATAAAGCAATAAAGAACTTTGACTTTACGTTGTAATGTAGATATGTGACCGGAAATGTATGAAATCTAGGAATTGTACACATTTCCTAATACCTAGTTCTATATTACATTCAACGTTCATCCTCCTTTTCTTTCGTGCGAAAGAACATGACACTTAGATTCACACACCTGCCTACAGCAGTGACTTTCTTATATTTTTTTAATTTCTATTAAGTTGGTACGTTGATCGAAATCATGAAAGTAATGTGACCACACTAATCTATTCCATGGGGCGATAATAGCCCTATCTATTATAACATATCATTATGATAGGTACTTAACGCAAAAATAGCTGTAGTATTTTTTATATCTTTAAACTTAGAAGTTTTTTTTTTATTATTGATGTCGGTAAAGCAGCGGACTAGCCATTTCGTTTCAATACTACATGCAACCGAACGGTACACGTGATGATTACTAAGAACAGTTGGAAAAACATGTTAAAAATGCTGCGGTCTTGTGTGTTTATAAACGGCCAGTGTGAATTTAAAAAAAACGCGTGCGGCTGAGGCAGTGACGCGGTGTGTTCCATAATTAAAAATTTAAATAGACTATGATATATAATTTGGTGGGTTACAAACTTAACTTTCGCTATATCGAAATCTTTATTTAAAATGAGTTTTTTTACTTTCCTTATATTCGAAATGAAAAGTAGAGTGCTTAACTCGGGTGAAAGACATCAATTCCTACTCGGACTATAGCCGCCCTCGCTGCGCTCGGGCGTCTAAATACCTCGTATGGGAATTGATTCCTTTCCACCCTTGTATAACAATCTACTATTTCATGCCTACCGTTTTGTAACTACGCAAAATAATTCTTAGGAAAAAATCAGTAATAAGTATTTATGTTTTGAACTTTATTATTACATTCAAATAATAATTATGAATGAATTGCTGAATTATTATTTATTATAAACGTTGGTTCAGATTTCATGAAGAGGACGTAGAAGCCGCATCGCAGGCTGTGCCATGATATTGGGGTTGTAATCCTTTCCTCTTGCAAAAATTACTTCTGCTGGTTGATCTTGATTTGAAATAGTACGTAACGTAGTCGTTGTTGTTGTATATTGTTGCTGTGTTGGTTTTGGTCTATGCCTGTGACGTCCATGTTTTTTGTGTTTTCGATGCCTTAGATTTGATTGTAAGGTGTCTCTAAACAATGCTCCTGATGGTACCCCTCGATAGTTATATTTCGAAAACCTGTCGTTCGATTCTTTTTGATTTTGTTTCCCTTTTTTCCCTCGTCTTTGACGCCTTTTAAAGATAAAATTAATTAATTAAAATTTTAAATAATTTTATTATGTTGGAGTACGAGCCTGACTCGCACATCGAGGTTTCCGTACAATGTTGTATAGAGATAGTTTCTACAGAATATGTTTAAGGTTTCCCTCCAAATTACTCCTTTAAACTTATATAAAACGTTGGTATTGTACATTAAATACGCATACATAATAGTTTTAGGAGATTTCTACACTAAGCTAAGAGAGTACTTACGCAATCGGAGGTTTTTTCCAAGATATATAAGTTTCATATGCTTCAAAGCCCCTAACGTTCGGTGGACTTTCGCATAGCTTTGCTCTGGAAAAAGTTTTTATTAGGTACCACTATTTTACTATTATAATTAGTTAAAATCTCAGCGACAAAAAAATCCTTTCAGAAGGATGAAGTGTATTTTCACTAGGTACCTATATGTTATTATTTAAATAGAGAATCATCCAAGCAACTCTTGCATGATAACGTCAACATATGGTTACCAATCGCTATAGAATCAGAGACTTAATACAGTTAAGTCCACCATATTGTGAGAAATACCTAATATCACAACAATGCCACAATCTAATTTTGTTGACAGTGAGATCTATGCTGTGGTGAGAAATTTACATACACATAACCGGTAAACCGTGTAATTCAGTACCTAAATTGTATCTATCGAAGCATATTGTAGTTTGACTTTTTTCTCAGCAGTGATCGATAGTGGCACAATTTATAATTAAAACGATAACCACATATTACATCGATAACTGAATATGAAGCAGTAACTAAGTAGGCCAGTAAAAAAAATATAAAATACAACTCACCTAGCGATGGACTCATTGGTCCTTTTTCCTCCTTTCTTTTGAAATTTGTGATTAAGTACACAGTCTATAAAGGCTCCGTTACACTGCGTGCTGGTATATAAATAAGGTCCAATGCATTTTCTATCCTCTGTCACTTTAAAAACAGACGCAACACCGATGAGAACTTCACGGGTTCCCACCCATGTAACAAGTGGTCCTCCATGGTCGTTCTGAACATGAATAAGAAGAAGATTAGAATAATACAGACACAATAGACTAGTTGACTGAATACTTTTTAGGGCTTTATGAAATATAAAAAGAATCAGGGTCTTTTTTACAGTCCATACAGTAGTATCGTCAGACAGGATATCTCGGCGCCACAATAAAGAGATATAGAGAATATGTACACTGATTAAGATAAAGCAATGAGTAAATGACAGTAGTGACATGAACAATAAAAAATGCAGATACTATGACCTAGCCTTAGAAAGCCTAGCCTACTATAGGCCCCGATTGTGAAGATCACATAGGTACAAGCAAAATTCGAAAATTTGTGGTTCGAGCGTGTGGGTTCTTTAATGAACTGTCCTGTTGTATGGATTCAGATTTGTTTAATACTAGTGTTTCTCGGCTTAAACGTGCGTCATTAATACGAGTAGTTATTTGTTTACATATAACTTTTAATGGAATGTTTGTCTTTTCGTCTACCGTGGTGATGGTATTTTATCGGTGAAATCTTTTAATTGGCCATCAAATATCTATTTTTCTGTATTGTATATTTATGCAAGCTGTAAGTTTCCAAATAAAATTAAATTAAATACAAACTAGAACGAAATAGACTTTATAGTATCTATAAAACATACAAACCTTAAAGTGATAAGCAAACTTCACCAACGAGTGATCGTAGATTAGTAAGAGTATACATCAGAAAATATAAGAAAATAAGAAATAGTAAGCAACTATAAAGCTCTCCTTTCTATCTTACCCTAATTGCAAAAATATATGAGAACTTAGCAAAAAATAGAGATAACACTACCACAACAAAAAATAAAAATCAATACATTTAAAACCAAGTTATGTACCTATATACAAAATTGTGAATAACATCAAGAACCACAAACCAAAGAGAACGACTTATTTATTATTACTGTGAACATTATTATATATATTATACAAATGTATGATATAATAGCTATAGTTATGATTATTCAATTTTTAATTTAGCTAATCATTACTTAAAGTACCGACATAATTATTCATACTCACTTGACAATTACCGCTTCTTCGAGTTAACGAAATTCCATCTCTACGTCTGTACTCTTCTGTTTCTTCGGGCTCGTTAGAATTTTGAACAGCTTTTGCTCCATTTTCTTTTTCACACTAAAAACGACGAAGAAATGTAAATTGTTTCTCTAATCAATTAGTTGTATAAGAGCGATAATAAAGCGTCTAATATTTCGATATAAACATATATGTATTTATGCAACACCGTCAACTAGTTCTTGTGTATTTGTTTAGATTGCCTTTTGGTGGATGAAAAGGAAACATTACTCTACCACTTACATAAATACCTGCAGCGCCCTTAAGCTGTTGCCTCGTACCACAGCTTGATATATTCGGTTGACTTTTGGATATTATCTGTCCTTTATCATCTAAGTTACCGTCTCCTAAAGAACATATCATATATTTGTCTATATTATCAACCATTTTTGGATAAATTTTGTATTCTTCCTTACATTGTTCTTTATCCATTATCAGGGTAGGACCGTAATGCAAATCTTCATTATTTTGACTTTTTTTATCTCCATGCTGAAAATTCTCTACATTAAGAAAAAATTACACATAGAAAAAGGTTTCGACTATACCTAATTGTATGTCTATGAAAGAAGCGTTTATTAATGTTGGAAGTCTTTTGATAAAAAAAATAATAATGTTAGCAAAAAGGAAGATGCTAGAATAGGTACTTTTGTATTTTGAATCAGACACATTTTATACAGTGAAGATGAAAAAAAGAAGTTTTAATATAATTCGATACAGATCGTAAATAAAAGGTGAATGTTTTAAAATATTGTTACCGCGCGCCAAAATTCTGCATGACCCCATCCCAATACCATTGCATCAAGACCAGTCCCTTGATGTTTAGGATCGTAGTTTATAGGTATTGTTGTAGGTATATACGAGCAAATTATTTGATACCTAGCATCGTTCAAATCATACGGTGACTCAACCCTCGCTAAAGCGATGTCTATATATGACCACATTTCTAACTTCCTATAGTCAAATTGATAATCTGAAAAAAATTCATCAGCTAATATATCCATTATCAAATCGGGTGATTAGATCATCATCCCTGAAGAGTAAATTTTCCTGTTCTGGATGAGGAAACACATTAATGAAGATACGGTACTATTGGAAATGACTCTTTGGAATTCTCATTAATGTACCATTATCATCAATCCAATTTATGGTTTGGAATAGTCTCCTCTTGGTATATGAGGGGTTATAGTCTAAAGGAACTATAGTCTACGATGCAGACGTGGTGCGAGCTGGGAAACTTCCCACACTGTCCAAAAAATCTCAAATATGCAGTTTCCCTTATCTTAGGAAGGGAAAATTTACTCCTCGAGATACAAACGTGACGATAGTTGTTTCTGAGACTACTCATACGTTCAACATTAATACTTACATACCTATAGGAATGCATGTGAATGTAATTCGTTTTTTCATTTGTTTAGTGCAATCATCTTGGTTGATTTGTTTTTCATTAATGAGTTTTTTGTATCCTGCTATTGCGTACATGTAGTGAACGTCCTTTATGCAAGCTGCTGCTGTGATGATGAATTCAGTTGTCACCAAAGCCCCACCACATAGCCAATCTTCAAACCTTTCAACTGAAATATTTGCTTTAAGTAGATATACCTGCAAAGCACTTTGATGTTATTATATGAGAAATGAATAGTACACATTGCTACACGTAAAGTCATTTTACGTTTCCATTTTTACACAGTAATAACAGATCTCGCTTTTATGTACACATGGCTACATATCAAGCTATACAAATCCAGTACGGGTTGTCCTCGCATTGTGCGGAAAGCATTTTTATTGAAAGATAGGTTCCATTATCTTTAAATAAAAAGTAACATGAAATAAAAAACGCTTTTTGTTTTCACTAAAGCATGAAGTAGATACTATAACAAAAATTCTGTGAGTGACTCTTACCACGTATGATTTATCCGTAGTTACTATTCTGCCATCTGTTACTCTTCTTTCACTATATGAAACTAAGAAAAATACTAATCATTTACTATATATATAGAAAATTACTATTATTGACTAATTGTAATAAGCCTTGTCAAAAAAGGACAAAATTAAGTTTGGCGCACCTAGGTGCGCACTTTGGTCAGGTCTCGGTGTCAGTACTTTGACTTGTACGCCAGGGCGTACGGCCTTTACATCAGGTAAAATATTTTCTGAATTCAGTCAAAGTTCACCATATCAAATCGGTCGAATCGACGCTACCGGTAGAATAACCTATTAAGATTATAATATTACTAGCTTTCCGCACACGGCTTCGCCCGCGTGGTTTCTCGGCTTTTCTGCATTTAAAAGGAATATTTTTTCCCGTTTTTGCAACATTTTTCATTTATGCTCCGCTCCTAGTGGTCTTAGCGTAATAAGACCATTATCATTACGCTTATGATAATGGTGTAAAAATTTAGCCTCGATAAATGGGCTATCTAACAGTGAAAGAATTTTTCAAATCGGACGCGTAGTTTCTGAGGTTAGCGCGTTCAAGTAACAAACAAACAAACTCTTCAGCTTTATCATATTATAATATAATATAATATAATAATAAGTTAGATAAGTATTTTTTCATTCTTGATAAGATTTCATGTCATGTCAAAGTTCAGGGCGGCTTCCCTAACGTTTCTGGAAGGATGTGATGACAAGTATGACCGTATTATGGACAAGCCATCCAAACGTTCACAGTAGGTATCAGTCAAACACGGTACACCACAAACAATTATTAGTAATGCTGCTGACATTTTCCAGCTAATATTTTCTATTAATATAAAATGAGTCAGAAAAATTAAATAAATGTATAATAGTCATATAATGCCCATTCATATAATATACCTACACTTGTGCCGCGATACGACATTTCCTGATTTAGAAATAATATTATTATATTCAAACTTAAAACGCAATTATTCAACTTACCATGAAAACACATGAAAACAAATACGAGTTCCGTCTGTCTTAAAAACATTATGAAAATGCTTTGATCAAAAAGTAAATGCTTGATAAACTTCAATTTGATGGTCGGTAAATATTTAATGAAAATATCGATGACTGTTACGTCTTTAAAAACATATAGGCACACTTTACTTTACACTTACGTCATAGGCAGAATCGTTGACATAGGCACAACTGGCCAATTACAAAAATCGAATTGAACATGTTGAACATAATAGCTTTTATCAATCGATCGGCAAAATGTAGACTTCTTTTCTTTTTCTCATAAAACACTGACTGAATTTGTACCATAATTTTTAGATGTTAGACTCTTTTATTCATATTTCTCTTTCCGTTTTGAGTGCTAATGTTAGTTGTTACCTGTATTTTATTAAGGATTGCACATCGTACTTACTTGTTATTTAACTTCCTTGTAGTATGTGGAGAATATTGTGGGTTATAGGTACATTCATATTTCCGTTTTTTTTCCCTAGCCGTTGCTGTCCCACTGCTGGGCAAAGGCCTCCCCAATTCATCCTTCTCCTCCTTTTCTTGCGCCACCTCGAACCAGCCCTCGCCCTCGATTTTTTTTATTTTACTTTAATGTGTAACTGTTCATTTTCTCAAATAAAGATAAAATAAAATAATAAGGCAAGTAGGCTTAGGTGGATTTAGAGATATTCGAGAAAAAAAAACCAATTCCTAGGGGGTGATTTTTCAAAAGAGGAGAGGCTGGTTTCAGGCAAAAATTTAATAATGGGGACACTTACACAAAATAAAGAACTAATAATACATACATACATACACTCACGCCTTTTTCCCAGAGACGCAGACAGAAACTATAGACTGCAACTTGCTACGACTCTTGCATATCTCTTTTGCTTCTTCCACATACATACATCTTTCCATACACACGCGCCAGTTGCGATTACTATGCATTTGACCTTTTTGGAGAACCTCGCTGATAAGATCAGTATACGTCCTTCTAGGGCAACCTCTCCCGACATTCGCCTTATAAATTCCATTCGTTAATCGTCTTTTATTCATTCTCTCAACATGCCCAAACCATCTTAGCATATTCCTTTCAATTCGTGTCATCATATCATCTCTCATTCCGCAACATTGTCTAATCACACTATTTCTCAGTCTATCATTCTTATTTACACCGCACATAATACGCAAGGGAGTATTTCCACAACATTTATTCTACTTTCATGTCTTTTCTACCACAACATTCATTTCCATACATAAGTGTAGGTACCAGCACACCATTGTGGATACCCAACCGTGCCTTTTTTGACACGGACAGGTTAGCCACAAGTGCATGCATAGCACCATTCACTTTATTTCCCGCATTCATTCTCCTTTCCACATCTGTATCAATCTTATCATCCCTAGTGAGCTCAGTAAACTCACTCACTTGCCTCCTTCACTCACTGTTACCCTCTGTCTGTAGATCGCACACAGATACATCTTCTTCTCTTTCAAAACCCATAACTTTCGTTTTATTAACATTTATTTTCATGCCCTTCAACTTGTATGCTTCATTAATAACCGTAACCTTATCTCAACAACAACAATCAACAATCAACTCTTTCGCTGACGATGCAAGAAGAATCAACATAGGGAAGACATTTGAAAGCCAACTCATTAATTTTCAATCCAGCATCATTCTCTCTCAAATCTGTCAAAGAACTGTCCATGTATAGATTGAACAGCCACGGCGAGGCGACACAGCTCTGTGTAACACATTAATCCAGCTCGTGTACCTACGTCTGCCTTTCATAGATAAGAATTCTAATAGACATTCTTGGGTATGAAATTCGGTCTTTTGAAAATCGTTACATCCAAATTCAGAATAAAATATAACATAACATACCATCACGCCTGTATTCCCCGAAGGATTAGACAGAGGTGTACTAATGTACACTCACAGTTCGCTGGTTTCTTTTAGGTCCCGTAGAATAGAAGCTCGCGCGTATTGTCATTAACCGGCACAAATGCAAAATCCGAGCTGCTACTGATAATTTCATAGAAAAACCCAATAACACCTTGCTCGACCTGGGGATCAAACTCAAGACCTTCGCGACTCAAGACTTCAAGGTCTTAGCGTAGCAGTCGCGCTTTAGGACCACTAGACTAATGAGGCAGTCATAAATATTAAAGGAATAAAATATTTCGGAGCATTGTGTTGTCTTCCGAAGAGTGAGGCAGAGGTGTAGGGACTAATGTACACCCACACTTTGTTGGTATGTTTAGGTCCCATGTAATAGGGGGCAGGCCAATTGCCATTAACCGGGCACAAATGAAAACTCTATACCGTGACAGGCTCGGGTCCGGCGTACGCTAGACCTCTACCAAGAGCAATGCTAACTTGGAATATCATTTTTCTTCTTCTCCTTCTCCAGTGTTATGTAAAGACTGTCAAGCCAACGTTTTACAACGATTCTCGCCCAACGAACATGTGTGAATACGGTTCAATGATTTTGCAATAGGACGACTTCTAAATCGGTCCGATAGACGGATGTGAATAGGAAACTGTTTCAACGATTAAGTCGCTGCGACATCGCTATGGTTTTAATTACGTGAATCGGGCTACAAAAAATAACCCCAGTTGCCGCCTCAAGTGTTTACCACAAACGCGGCTTCGAGCGGTTATGAGGCGAGACATAAGCTTTGAAGGGGGCTAGCGAACGTTTGACCAAAGCTTGTCATAATTGCAGCGAATGTCAGTATTATAAAAAAAGGATAACTTCTGTCGAGTTCACGAGTAGGTAATATTATAAACGTTGTTAACTTTTCGTGATGTAGAGATTACATCCTGAGGAAGTATAATATGTAGCCTTTTTCGTACACGATTAAAATCGCGTGCAACAGCAAATTTTTTAATAACAACATTTTAAAAGTAGTAAGATAATCAGTAACACTATATTGAACCCCGAAAACCGCTTAAGTATAGAACTACAAAAGAAAATTGATGAGAGTCTTCTTAAATTCATAAATAAATAATTTAATTAAAAAATAATACACTACATGTAATCATAATTTAACTATTTAATACAATTTTGTTACCAACACACAGCTTCAATCTCGGAGAGGTCGTTGGGGTCGAATAAAAAGCTGGTCCTTATTAGCATTACCAAGTCTTGAAATGTTATCAGTTGCGTTTCCAGGATAGTTAGCATTTTCTGCATATCTCTCATTTTCTTTGTACTTTTCATTTCCTGGTTTTTGTTCCATGTTTCCACGAATTTCCGTCAATTCATTTTCTGCAGGTCTATAAAAGTTAAGATTTAAATTGTATTGATTGGATTGTATTTCGGCTACCGATTCTCAATATTGATATACCTCGAACGTGAATTGAAAATATTAAACATATTAAACATTGATCTAACCCACTTTAATAATCTTCGTAAAAATATACTATTAAAAATGTATGATTATTATTAAAAGTTACGTGAGAAATTTGTACCTATAACTAACAGGATGAGTTTTGCGAATTTAATTCTTAGGATAGGGACGAATTCTGACTTTATCTATATCTCTAACTATACTAAGATTTATAATAAAAGTTTTCTGACAGTTTTGAGTATTTCACATGACCTACGCAAATGTCTTGCTGATCTGGTATCGTCGTGCGACGGATCTTCGAGCTCCCTAAAAAATGGTTGAGCTACACGAGGACTGATGAATGCGTACCGTCAGTTAGGACAGGTCAACTCAAAACTGTTTGGCTCTTTCTTCAAAAGGCCTGTTCAGATTTTTGCCCTACATTGTAAAACTCGCATATCTATGATATAACTAATGTCTGGACTTTAAAAGAGACCATGATTCTCTGAGTTTGTATCGACATTTCTTCTCAGAGGTCGTCAGAAAGGAAATGTCGGCGCCATCTAGTTTAAAAAAAAAACATGTAAAAAAAACGACTTGTAAAAGTGTCTTTAAAAGATCTATTTACAGAAATAAATATCATTATCATTTATTTTCACTGCTCCATTGTATGTTAACTATCGTCAAAAATTATAACTCACGGCCAGAAAATGATAGTAACAGAATTAAAAAAAGTAAAATCAGTATCAATGTTTTCAAGTTATAAAGCTAACTAAGGTACTAACGGACAGACAGGAATGAGACGTTGTGATTTAGTAGGTTGTATAAAACTTACCCGGCGGGGTGATCCTTCCACGATATTTTACGTTCAATTGTATCATAACCCTTTACACTGGGTGGGCTATCGCATAGTTCTGCTCTGTGTATCAGTAAATAAATAGTAAGTTATGTTTTAAGACGTTTATTTCTCTTTAAGAATAACATTTCATTATTTTAAAAAAAAAGCTTACTAGCAATGTGGGTCACACATTACTAGTATTCTTGTTAACCCCTCGTGCTAAGCTAAAATGCTTGTGTTACGAGTGGGTTCACGTCGGTAGTGTAATGGGTGGGGTTCGAACCGGCAACCATATGATCGCAAGTCCGACGCCCTAACCATTAGGCTACCGTCGCTCATTTATCAGAGAAATACAAGGATATCTTATTCTATGGTTCGGTCATATGTAACAGGAACACGTACGTAGGTATCTATATTACACTAAGTAAGTTTATCTTAAGGATTAAGCTATTCGTATTATTGTGTAAATGCGGATATATTATTATCAGCCTATTTACTATTTAAACATAACATATAACATACCATCACGCCTGTATTCCCCTAAGGGTAAGACAGGTTTCGTCATGATTTTTTTTTCTCTTATTAATTGATAATTTGAATGAATTTTTAATTCTCTTGAGGAAACTCTTTAACCATAATCTCCAAATAAATACATAAGCATAAGCTATCTAGATACGTACATGTTGCCAAGGTAATGGAATGATGACTTAGCACACATTTCTACTGTTGATATATACTGTGCCACAAATTGATAGCAATACTAAATATGAAGAAAAAAAACTCACCCTCTCCTGTGGACTTTTTTCTTTATAAATTCTTCACTAGATAGAACACAATCCAGAAAAGCTCCGTTACACTGCGTGCTGGTATACAAATAGGGTCCAATGCACTTATTATTCTCTGTCACTTTAAATACAGAAGCAATCCCAATGAGGATCTTACTAGTTCCCACCCAAGTGACAAGTGGTCCCCCATGGTCATTCTGCAGAAATTAAGCTTTAATTAAGAATTTATATTAATACATTTTCTCGGTGCAGCTGCAGCAATCTTATTTAATTATAGAAGGAAAGTAAATTATTTGAGCAGTTTGCATTATACATCCAATCAAAATCCAATAAAACCTTCATTTATTTACAGTGACTGTCCTTGCGAGACCCGTCCACACAGGTACTGGCATAAAAAAAGCTATTACTCGTTGTCTATTCCCACATACATGTCATCTCCAGAACTACCTGACAAATTCCGTTTCTTCGGGTTGCGCTTTGCTTAATGAAGTCATGCATAGTATGATTATAAGAAGTTTTATTCGTAGGTAGCACTCTCCTTGTGTTGTCCATATGAGGGTCACCCTCGCCTTGTTCTTCTTCTTCTTCTTCTTCACACTGTAATAAAATCAGTTAAACGAGTTAGACTTACACATCGATGATTTCTTACAATATGTAAGTTACAGGATGCATTACATCTTGATTTTAATGATTAAATTATAATTATTGAAACACAGAAGTTATAATATTATTATATAGGATAATTGGTAAAATAGTAACACCCTCTCAGGACTAATATTATAAACATCACAAACAATAACTTTTGTTCTATGACTTTTAATAATTCATCAGATTTAAATGTATCAGATTTTTATATTACGAGTAGGATAAAATATTTAAATTACTTAACTACCGAAATAGACTATTCGAAATAGACGCGACAACAACAAGCTCTCAATTCATAGTTCTAGAACTGCCTTATTGCGAAAAAGCATCTTCTGTATGGCGCCAATATTGTATAATAAATTACCGAAATGTTGGAAAGAATATACCACTGCAAAATTAAGAAATAGCTTAAAAAGAATTCTATTGGAGAAAGTCTATTACAATATTGAGGAATTCTTGAATGATAAAAATATATAACTTAAATGAACCTACAAAATTTGTTGACATCTGATATTAATTTTTAGTTATATTATGCATAATTTTCTCTTTAAATACCAAATATTTTAAAATAAATTAGTGAAACTTAATTAATATAATTAATTAATTAAATGTATATCTGTTTGTACGCCGTTAAGGTAAAACATGACGTGTTAAAATTATGTAATGAACATCTTGCATGCCCTACTGTGTGTGTATACTCATGTTTGACAAATAAATGATCTTGTATCTTGTATCTTGTATCTTAACGCTAGAATACTTAGAATTTTACGAACTCTACTCGTAGAAATAGAAGTGGTTTTGGTAAATGTCTAATTATGCTTTGTAAAAAGTATTAGTACAAAAGCTTCTTTACATTTACATAACACAACTTTGTAAAACTGTATAACCTACTACCATTATGTTAGTAATACGGTTTTACAAAGTTGTGTTGTGTTGTACCAATAACCCTATATAAAATTTCTGTCTATATGATAAATCAAATTAATTTATTATCTGTTGGGAAAATTACTTTTTCTGCAATTCGAAAATAGTCTAGTGTATTTTTGTGTAACAGTTAACGAGAAATATTTATATAAGGAAATCCGATTAAACAATACACTTACAGATGTACCTTTAACTCCCAATAATTTAGTTTTGCTGGAGCAGCCCTTAGCTGTAGGGTTACTCAGCACTATAGGTTGTCCCTGTTCATCAATGTTGCCATTTTCCAAAGTACATATCATATAATTGCCTATTAATTGGGACATATTAGGATAAATTGAATATTCTTGCATGCATTCCCGTTTATCCATTATCATTGTAGGAGCATAGTGTAAATATTCTTTATTGAAATTTCTTGCATCACCATGCTGAAACATAATAAAAGCTGCGATTCCCCACGGTATTACTTTAATGATATTATCATGACAAATAAGTCGGTTTGTCGTTGTAGGGTCTTGTAAACAGACACAATCTATGTGTTTCCCTTTTCTCAAGTATTGAGTTGAAATTAAGGACAATACTATGAGATCTATGGTCCCCATGGTCTTTTTACACTTCTGTACATTAATGATTAATTTTTTGACGATTTTGATAGATTTCATTTTATGTTACTGTACACAACATAATTAGGTACATAAATAGGATCTATACTTCAATGATTTTCAATTATTAAAATTAGAGTTAGAGTTCTAGTAGAGTGCACCGATTTTAATAAAATATAGCCTAAACGTATATAAAGATTCCAACTATGGTTTCCTTTCCAGTTTCTTTAGATCAATAAAATTCAGTAGTTATTATTTGATGTATGTTCAAACATAAAGACAAAATGGTATATAGACCAAACCAAAATTCTAAAATTGAAAAATATAGATTGTGTTACTTATTCGCAGTTACCCAGAGTAGTTTTTTTTTTTATTTAAGCAATGTACAGAAACGCGAAACTTATGATTGAACTTGCGATAATGATGATTGAATAATAGGTTTGAATCATACCGATCGCCAGCGTCTCATGTGACCCCACCCCAACACCATGGCATCCATGCCTGTATTCTGATACTTAGCATCATAGTTAATAGGAATAATAGTTGGTATGTAAGAGCAAATTTCCAGATATGAAGTATCTTCTAAATCATATGGCGATTCCACTCTTACCAAAGCTATGTCTATATAGGCCCATTTCTCTAATAAGTCGTAGTCAAGCTGATAGGCTGAAAGTAAATAATTGCTATACGTGACATCAACAATAAAGTAAAAAGTATATAACTAGTGACAACATTATTATGTCACAGCGATACAGTCGCAAACTATGGGTCTTTACCCGACCGAATCTTAAATGATCCGTAGACGAAACAAAGTTGCCGACTTTGGTCATAAGGTTAGCAAGCTAAAGTGGTAGTGAAGAGCGCATATCTCGTTGAACGAACTCATAGATGGATGTTTGGAAAAGAAGGTTATTGAATTGAGTACACGCACAGGAAAATGGAGCCAAGACGTCTCCAACGTGTTGAATAGACAACCTAGTGCAGTTCCCACACGCTACAAGTTACTACATATTTTCAACTAAAAGTTAATGATTTATCTTTTCAATTAATGGATTTGGTGTAAAATCATAGCCACGTAGGTAATACCGTGGAAAGCCACCTGATGACAAATGTCTATTAGAATTATATACCTATTACTACTTACAAACAGGAACACAAGTGAATATTACTTTCTTTCTCTTTTTACTTATACATGGATCTTTCCAGTGATCACGAGGGTCTTCCACCAGTTTACTGTATCCTGCTACTGCATATAGATAGCTTACATCTTCAACGCAAGCTGCTGATGTTATTATAAAATCAACTGTGACCAAGGCACCGCCACACAGCCAAAAGTCATAATTTTTTCCCGATAAATCTGCCTTAACTAAATACACCTACAAATTAATATTTTATATTTGTAACGTTTAGTTTTAGAATGCTTATACATACTTAAATCATTAAAATCATACACACTGTTTTATCTTTACACAAGAAGCAAAGCAGTGCTAGTTAGCACCACTAAATATACACAATGCCCTTAAGGATGTCGCTTTTTACATACATTCCACATTGGTCATAGAATAATTAACTTCCGGTCGTACGTACCTATATCAACAGATTCACAGCCAAATGCAGCCTCGCACTTTTCTGGTATACTGCTGCTATTTTAATTTGCAAAAACGTTATGTAGGTATTTTTGACAAATCAAAATCCTTAAAAAAAATCCAAGGGATCTCAAAAATCAAAACTGTTATTTAATCGATACTACGCGAGACATCCAATATTATCGGACTTATTATAGGTATACTAAATAAAACTTCCTCTTACCACATAAGATTGTTCTGATGTCACCGGTATTCCACCTTCTATTCTCCTGTCGCAATAAGATACTAAAACAATATTTATGATTAATAGATACTATTGTCACTTTTCGTTTCAATTGCCACCTTGTTTTGGCCAATTAAAATTAAGCAATGACTACTGCTACTCAATCTATCAGAAATCGAGTCGGAAGTCTAAAGTCCAAGTCGAAAGTCGAAAATCGAAAGTCGAAAGACGAAAGTCGAAAATCGAAAGTCGAAAGTCGAAAGTCGAAAGTCGAAAGTCGAAAGTCGAAAGTCGAAAGTCGAAAGTCGAAAGTCGAAAGACGAAAGTCGAAAATCGAAAGTCGAAAGTCGAAAGTCGAAAGTCGAAAGTCGAAAGTCGAAAGTCGAAAGTCGAAAGTCGAAAGTCGAAAGTCGAAAGTCGAAAGTCGAAAGTCGAAAGTCGAAAGTCGAAAGTCGAAAGTCGAAAGTCGAAAGTCGAAAGTCGAAAGTCGAAAGTCGAAAGTCGAAAGTCGAAAGTCGAAAGTCGAAAGTCGAAAGTCGAAAGTCGAAAGTCGAAAGTCGAAAGTCGAAAGTCGAAAGCCGAAAGTCGAAAGTCGAAAGTCGAAAGTCGAAAGTCGAAAGTCGAAAGTCGTAAGTCGAAAGTCGAAAGTCGAGTTGACAGCCGAGTCGAGAGTCGAGTCGACAGTCGAGTCGAGAGTTGAGTCAAAAATCGAGTCGAGAGTCGATAGTCGAAGGTCGAGTCTAGACTCGAGAGTCGAGTCGAGGGTCGAGTCAAGAGTTGAGACGGGAGTCAAGACGAGAGTCGAGTCGACAGTCGAGTCGAGAGTTGAGTCGAAGGTCGAGTCGAGAGTTGAGTCGCGAGTCGAGTCGAAAGTCGAGTCAAAAGTCGAATCAAAAATCGAGTGGAATTAAAAAAGAAACTGTTATTTTTTAAGAAAGAATATTCTTTCTATCTTTCTTTTTTTTTATATTACGGTAAAATAATTAAGTTAAGCACATTTTGTGGTCAAAGAAGCGGACGGAAAGTAATGTTAGATAATTTTCAATATCCCGCCTGAACTGAAAAAATATAAACGGTTAAAATCATGTTGTACACGCGGGGGAAGCTGCGGATGGAGAGCTAGTGCTTTATAAAGGTTGTAACATAGTATCTTGGATCATTATGGACCCGGTCGGGTACAGAAAAATTAGGAGAGAGGTCTTCCTCTCTCCTAATTTTAGCAGTATCTGGCAAAATGATAATTTCTTTGTCTCACTTACTGCTTATAAAATAATAATTATATTAAGAACGAAAATAGACCCTACAACCTCTGTCATGAATTCTGAAGTTATAAGTAATGGTGTCTATAGTTAGGTAACCGTATAAGCGACATAGGACTTTTGTCTAAGTAATTAATTATAGTTATTTGCAATTCCATATGTTATGTTATTTTTTTTATATTATAGCAATAAGTAAATATTCCTAATATTCTTAACTGGCGCAAATGCATGATTCTTGTATCAAACAGAAATTGACCGTACAAAACTATTGAAAAACTACTTTCGACCCTTACCTTACTTACGCAGTATTTTGTATATTTGTAATATAGTTGCCTGTGTATTTTAATTAAATTAATTATCGTATTACCGATATTATTTTTAATGTATTATACAGTTTGATCGAAATAAGTAAGCCGATCGGAAGTTGTCTGCACTTGGTTTAGACGTGGTAAATTTTAATAGAAAGAGTCGGTGTAAAGATAATTAGAGTCGTATATGTTTCACATTTCTAATTATTTTGTTAACTTATTTCAATATTGATGTATTAAAACACTTAATTAAACGATTTTATCACAGCGGTAGTTCGGAACGGCTAACTTCCGATCGGCTTACTTATTTCGAACAAACTGTACAAAACTTAACACACTCGGTGCTAAGAGTATTAGTACTTACCGTAAAATGACATTAAAAATAATACCAGATTCAATTTAAGCGCAAACATGGTAAAGTCTGGCCCTGTCTTATCAGAGTTAGATCATATAAATTACAGATTGATGGTCTGTAACAGGATAATGGAATTAAAGTTGGACGGTTGACTTTTATTGCATTTTTATTGTTTTACTTTTTAATTCATTTATTCTGCGTTTATTTACATAAAGAATAAGAAAAATACATCGAGAAACGTAGTATTACATTTTTATACAAAGTTACTGTTTATTTATAATATCTATTAGCACCTGCAAGAGAGAGAGAAGAAATAAAAGACGCCTTGCGCTGAGGAGTAAATTAAATAAGTGATTAAAAATCTGATGAGGCATAGAATATGGAGTTTGTAGTTTGTAACTCATGTTATAAAAGACATCCTAGTGCAAAAGCCAGATTGTCAAATTGTTTTAACAAAACAGCATTTTGGTCAGCTATTCTGTTATAATATTCTGTTCTAATTTTCTTTAGCTATTCTATTTTAAATTATCACACGCTTAAACGGTGAAGGAAAACATCGTGAGTAAACCTGCATGCCTGAGAGATTTTCTTGACGGCGTGTGTCTGCCAACCCGCAGTAGGCTAGCGTGGCGGACTATAGCCTAATCCCTCACGTACTGAGAGAAGACCCGTGCCCAGCAGTGGGACAATGTAATGGTTTGATGATGATGATGATCTACATCATCGTACCATCTCGTGGATCTCGTGGACTGGATCCTCCCTCATTCTATATAATAAGTTTCCCGCACACTTCTACTTCTTTCTCCTGATAAAAAGTTTGTCCGGCGGAGGAGTGAAATGGGTCGATAATTAGAAAGTTTTGTAATAGATTAACAGACAACTTAACATTGTATAAATGTATCATGACTGCTCTCTTTGAAGGAGTTTGAATTGTAAAGCAACTGCCAATGCTTAAGTATAACTTTACCACCATTACATTCCTTTGTTTTATAAATACCTAATATTGTGTCTGTTATTAGTTTAAGCCAAGCTTGTTACTTTGTAAACATTGTGCAATAAATAAGAAATAACATGCAGGAATTGTATAAATATCTTTATCAATTGTCTAAATACCATAATGCTCTACCTAGTTTATTTGATCAGACAGCCGTTTGAGAGAAGTCCCCAATTACACATAAAAATAATCTCAATAGGTAACAAAAATAAAACCAATAAAATAATCATTTCTTTTTTATTATATCACCAGCAGAATCACAGAACACTACTAAGTAATTAACAAATAATTCACACACACACACCTCCACGAACACGTCACCTCCACGACACTGTACCATTTTTAATATTTCGCCTTTTAGTGTGTATCCATTCAACAGAAGAATAGGCTCGCCTCGAAGAAAAAAAATCGCCAACAAAATTGTACAAAAATGCACTTTGTTGATATTCAGCCTAATCTAGCTTAACGTGTAGCCTTGTGTACAAAGTACGAAGTATAAAAAATAATAAGCTAGAAATTTTTAAACATAAAATCTTGTTTGCAGTGCTGATATAGTAGATGGCTTCGTAATTTATAAAGAACCAACAGACAGCTTTCAAGTAAAAAAAGACACGGATCTGATGACGTCATAATTAACAAATAATTTATTACTTATAATCCTACAATCTACTAAGTATTGGAAGAACGTACATATTTATATGATAATGGAATTTATGAGGTGCTAATAATATTCTATGTAGCAATATCACACGGACTTCAACTACTGTATTTCACTCAGAGCTCTTCTACTACAACTCCACTACTCTATATACGAACACGAAAAATTACAGTTTAATTCAAATAATAACGTCAAACATAATTATAAACACATTGTTTAATTGCGCAGAGGAAGTAGGGGCCGCATTGCAATCCCGTTGCTTAGTGGCAGTTCAAGTTTTGGATACGCTTTGTACGGAGACCTTCCAATCGGTGTGTTACTTGCATGATTTCTTTCATTTGCAATATTCAATTCTTTTGCAGTCTGTCTATTATCTGGCCTTTTTCTTTCATTTAAAGGAAATTTCTCATTTTCGGTATAAACATGATCTACAAATTCTTTATTGGCTACGTGATGTTTTTGTTTGTGTCTTTTCCCGTGCCTTTCATTTAGTGCTGGCCTGTAAAAGTTTAAGCTTTAATCATTTATATCAGTACATTTCGTTCTGTGACATTCAATTTAAGTTATAAAATTGAGAGCATTATGCAGGCGAGACATACATATTATGTATAAATAACAATTTGGAACAGTCTACGCAAATGTAACGCTGATCTGATATCGTTGTGCGACGAGTTGTCGAACTCCCTAGATTATGATTGAGCTACACAATTACTAATGCATTCGTGCCGTCAGCACAAAACAGCACGCCGCTAGAAGAGCGGCTTTTTCTTTAAAAGGTTATTTCAAGCATTGTCTCTCATTTGGAGTTTTGGAGCTCAGCAATAATATAGTTTAGTAAATAGCGTCAATTTTGTTTAAACCAACGTACCCGGCAGGATGATTCTTCCAAGATATGTATCTTTCGATTGTTTCGAAACCTTTTTCTTCAGCCGGTCTGTCGCAAAGATGCCGCCGGGTAGGAGGACCTCTTTTCATGAGAAGTGGAAAAATTAATGTATCGATTGAGATATTTATGGTTCAAACATGTAAAATGTTCTTACAATGATCGTATTTAAAGCAGATTACGAGCTTAGAATTGACCCTTAAATGGACATAACCTGCAGACGTACACTAAGTATTTTTATTAAAGGTAAACCACCTTTAATAAAAATACAGTTGCTTACCTACTCTACTTAGATAGTGGGGCACCAGTTGGGCGTTAGATATAGGTACTAAATGACATTTTGATGAGTTCATTATTCATCAACATTGCGGACTGAAGGCATTGGCTTACCTAGGGGGAACAGCTATCCAGCTAAACTAAACAGTCATCATAAGTAATTCTTCGACACTGGCACCGAAACTTCTAGAATAGGCATTGCCCACCTTTGCCTCCCCTCGCTAAACTTATGACAAGAGGAACAAATAAAGTTAATCAATTATGACTGACCTGGGTTTTCCTGATTCAGGCAATTCTCCAGTATTCAATACACATTCTAAAAATAATGAACACTGAACCGTGCTGGTGTATAAAAAGGGTCCCATACATTCAGATTTTTCTGACACTTTGAATACTGAAGCCACTCCAATGAGAACATCTCGAGATCCCACCCAAGTGATAAGTGGTCCTCCGTGGTCATTCTAAAAAATAAAAGTAATATGATTTTATAGGTAATGTAATAACCCGGGCGACGATAAAGAAATATAAAACAACATTTGACGTTTGTGGTGATGTTTGCACCTATGAATTACCTATATATAAGGCGTACTAAAATTTTTCTTTGAGGTAATTCACGTAAAATCTGTCATGGCCTATATAAATAATTAACAAAGAATTTTCGTTTCAATGGATTGTACAAATATCCAGACTAAGTCAATCGACACCATTACCTGGGCTCTTCAATATAAAATATTTCTTTATGGTCACAATTAGCGGTCACTTTCGCTAATTAATAAGCTTCAATATACCACAATAGCTATTGCTTTTTTAAATTACCTAACCATTCCATTAAAATCCAGTGTCAACGCTTATCAATTTCAACGATTCCATTGTTAACATTATTAATAAATTTTTGATCACGTTAATTTTAGGACTTTTTAATGGGTTCCAAATCAGGCATGATTTAGATATCATACAAAGACATCATTTTTGAAGAAAAAAAAGGGAGAAGGTTACTTTCTAATCATAGTGAACAGCCCGACATGGCTTCGCTATTTGACGGTCTTAAGCCCGTGAAAGTACCTTTGAAGGGACAGGCGCGCGAGTCGGGCGGCCAGTATTCAACGCGAGCATTATGTTTACAAAGATTGGCTCTTATTGGACCACTTTGTGATGCTTTTATCTCAATTTTTAAATACTGAAATACTAAAAGAAACAACACGTATTTTAATACGTTCAATGAAGATCATAATATTCAAATTTGGAACGGGATAAAAAAAATATTCTTATTATTACATGACAGTTCGTACAGCGACTTCTAAAGATAACGTTTTTTATTTTCTAAAAACTTTCAGTATGACCCACGTACATAAATCAATGTACCTACTGCATTTTACTACAAACATGTTTCATCATGATTTTATCGTAACTAATATCTAGACTAGGATAGACCTCTATCCGGTACACGTTATTAGTTGTCTCTATTTACTAACGTTCAGAAACTGTAGTTGCATATAATTGCATATCGGTTATAATTAACCGAAGTGGAGATTATGTGTGTGTTTTGTAAGAAGAATGAATGTGTTTGCAGTGGACATAGACAACTTTATAGTCGGCTCTCTTTATAATTTTATAGTTGTCTGTGATGTACTGCTGGCTTTATTAAATAAACGCCCAAGTGCTTTTTCTGAAATATTTTTCTGCACTCCATCTCTATATGAACTTTATTTATACCATATTTTACACTTCTCCGTGCACATCATATTCATCAACCCATTACATTGTCACACTGGTGGGCACGGGTCTCCTCTCAGAACGAGAGGGATAAGACTATAGTCCACCACGCTAGCCTACTGCGGGTTGGCAGACTTCACATGCCGTCAAGAATATCTCTCAGGCATGCAGGTTTCTTCACGATGTTTTCCTTCACCGTTTAAGCGCGTGATAATTAATTATTAATACGCACATGCCTTTGAAAAGACAGAGGTGCATGCCTTGGATTCGAACTCGAGACCTTTGACTTGGCAGTCCAATGGTCATATCACAAGGTTATCACTGCACCGTGCACGCAATGTGCTTAAAAAGGGGACAAAGTGTTTTTTTCACGTATTAATATTTAGACATCTAAAAAGGAATCTGGGGAATCGTTATGCAAAAAAGAAGTTTATTGCATTTGCGTGTTTGGTCAACTTCAAGTAGCTTTTTTGCACCACTTTATTAGCTCACGAATAAATTGCCTTGACTTATTGTAAGGACTTCACAATCTTTATAAAGTGATCTTGTAGAATGACTACGATACACTTTTAGATTATTATTTTTTTGCCTTCTAAGGCACTTACTTCTTCAGTAACCTGTGAGGATTATAGAGAACATATTATGAGAAATAATTGTGACCTACCTGACAAATTCCTTGTCTTCTGGCGTTTTTCTCATATATGTCTGTATTTACATTTGCGGTTATATTAACATTCATCTTGGATTTTTTTGTAGTTTGGTTTAAATTTCTACGCGCTCTATCATAATATGCGTAATCGTTATCTTCACCTGAACCCGCTTCTTCATCATCTTCACACTAAAAAATACTTTTATAAATCCTTAAAGACAAGTTGGTCTCTTTTAAAAAAATAAGATAATTTTAGTGAGTAACTACTGCTACACAAACCTGTGTATAAGGTCATAATCAGATACCCAACCCAACCTATATTCTTCCTACAACACCCAGTTATTACTTTCGTTAAAGCACAGTCGCGCAGTCGCCTTTATTTAATTAGTACTTGTAGGGGTTCGGTTCAGTCCGAGATGAAAAAAACAGACACTTGTTAGTACATAAACAATAATCGTTTATTGATTTGAATAAACAGTATATCTACTACACATAACACAGGTGGCAAGTTGGAAACGGAAAATGAACATAAGAGGTAAAGCGCGGACGGCGCACGTCACGCGTGCGTACGCGGAGAAAGCACCCAGGAGAAGAGAGAGAATAGTACCGATAGTACGGCGGCCCGTCGAAGCTTCGAGAAGCGTTGGCGGGATGCGCTGTGATTGGTTGGCGCGGAAGTGCGTTTCGAAATTTATAGCACGCAGAGGGATGTTCATATATGAGCATAGTACTGTACATACCATTCTAAGTATCTACGAGTATAATTACCACAACGGGGAGTCGACTGTTGAGGTGATAATATTCATGTAGTCTTATGAGAAAGCTATGACCACAAATACTAGCAGCCTCAACAACTAGTATTCCTAGTTATAGCTATCTATTATGACCGTTATCAATTTATCGCAAACAATGCAGGTTTATAATATTCGCTTATTAAATAAGAAGTTGAATTAATGAGAGTTTAAAAATTACGAGAATTTCAATTTTGACGGATAATGCTTATCAAGAAAACTACGGAACGTCCTGTTAATTCGAGGATACTAAGCCGCTAAGAAGTTTGTTAGTTGCTTAGTCTACACGTGGGAAATAGCAGATAAAAGCTAATATGCCATAATTTGCTCTACATGCCAGATGTAGTATGAAAAGCTAACAGTACAGAAACCGTGCCCTGAGCACAATCGTAATGAAAGGAGACAGATTTTTTTTGGGCCCAGTATATGGTGACATAAATCGTGTTATGACAATAAAAAAATCACCAATTTATTATTGTAGGTCTGATTTTTAGGTTATTTTGATTTCACTTTTTGTCGTATTTCTCAGTATTCCGGTTAGACCATGTCTAAATAACTATACCATTATAATCTAAATATTATAAGGAATAAATCAATACATGTTTCATTACTAGGTATACAAAACAATTTATGGGGGGCAAATTCCTCAAGCAAAAAAAAATTGTCTCCTTTATTTCTTAATATGTTGAATTCCATGAATATGTTACAACAAACTTTTGTCTGTTCAATTTAACGTGAACACTCACCGATTCTCCTTCAAAACCCATTACTTTCATTTGCGGTTTAGTACATCCATTTACCAATGCATCAATTTGCTGGATCGTATTTCCTTTGTCATTTATATTACCACTACCTAGTGTGCATATCATGTACTTATCAATGACATAGCTCATATTTGTATAATCATCATAATGGGTAATGCAAACGGTTGTATTCAGTATTATCGTAGGCGCATACATTAACAGGGGGGAATTTAAATTTTTAGTATTACCTGGCTGTAAAAGAAATGGCTATACAAATATCAAAACGTATTCACTTCATTAATTCAGCTAAGAAGTAGGACAGGGCTCGTACAGTTAGGCCTATAGAGTTAGAAGCTTGGCTCTATATGAGACAACCATCTAACTCTATAGGCCTAACTGTACAAGCCCTAACTTCACAAACTCATACCTTTTTGATAGTGCGAGCCACAATAATTATGGTCTCGTTTTGGTAACATATTTACATGAAATTATTTTTGGTGGAATTCATCTTACATTTTGTCGCCCGGCCTTATTGATAAGAATATGCCTTTGGCTTTAAAAACAGGGTTGCAATTCGATCTTATTGTCTTTGAACAAAATAAAACTGTGTCGAAAAATTATTGAAATATTTTTTGTTTTTAGAAAATTTTAAGACTGTCTGCACTAATTTACTTACAAAAAATATTCGGGTCGAATAAGGAACGAAAAATGGAATAAATATTACATTTAGGGCAAAAACGGAATAAAATGTAGGGCGAATACAGATTTTTATACTTGGAGCAAAACTTCATGAGGCAAATGCGGAAAAAAAACAATGTTTTGATAAAACGTAGTTCATTCGAGTCTGTTCTTTTTTTGAAATAGGTATATCACTAAAGGGAATTCTAAAATGGAACAATACACAATAAAAAAACTAACAAATTTTAACACGATTGGCACGATTGGTGTGGGCTGTGACAATGGCTTGCTGTGCTAAGGCGATCAGGGGTAATGAACGTAAAAAATAAATCCTTCTATGGCTACGAATAGTTGTTCTCAGTCTTGGTATGAGGGTTGTCTCGTTAGGAGTGCAGGATATATAAAAACGGACTCTCACCTTTCGCCACTCAGATTGATGTCCCCATCCAAATACCATAGTATCGGTGCCAGGCTCTGTATATTTAGGATCGTAGTTAAGAGGTATTATAGTTGGCTTGTAGGAGCACTTTTCAGTATAAAAATTGTCGCTAAAATTAAACGGTGTCTCCACTTTGACCAAAGCTATATCTATATACGACCAATAATCTAGTTCGTCGTATCTCAGTTCGTAGCCTTAAATATAATTAGTTATTTAATTATTTATTATCTATCGATAGAAATAAAAAAATATGACAAATGGACGTACTATGGGCGACCTTACTATTTAAAGCGATTTTTGTCTAGACAACAAAAGCGAAACGAACACTGGACATTGCTCGACAATAATATAATGGTTCATGAATAAACAAGAGTACCTACAAAATATTGGTCACTATTGAAAACTCTAAAAACTGTATGAATTTAAATATATAATTATATCACACATCCCAAATACAACAAATATTATTATAATTTATACCAAAATACAGCTGGGTTGATTACACTACAAACGAGATATCATGCAATTTTCATATAATAATAATATAAACCGTAGAGCCCTTTGTTAAAACTATTAAAAGTCCATACAACCAAATAGCGCTCCACGGTTTTTGTATTTATTTAATCTCCCCAGCTATCATAACAGTTTGTCACCCAATGCGACAGCGAGGCCTTTTTTATAAAGGGGTTTTGGGTAACTTTGTATGGACTAATGGCGTCAATTTTTCTTTTAGCGGCCACCAATCATTTTAATATTAATTTGTTGTGCTGTGGTAAATACACATATACATATATACAGGGTGGAAGGGACATCGACGCACATCCGCTTACCACGAATTCAGTACATGATTCTGGACCCCCTTGCGTAGATATTTTTTGTCGGTTATGAAAAAAAAAATCTTCTTCGTACAAAAGTACAATACCTACACGAAAAAAATGTATGGAACAGCTGATTTTTATTGTACTGGCAGCTTTTTGGGGGGCCCAGCTAGTGAGTTGGCTAGTCAGCGTCTGTCATCCCTAAAGATGTAAGTTCGAGGTTGTAGGCAGACGCCTTTCTTCCGGCAATAGAAGTTATCGGTCCACTAAACATCCACATCCATAATCCAAATAACTTTCTCTTCCACATTTTACAATAGTACTCCTCCCGCCCGGGATACTCCATGACTGTACTCATATAGTGCAGTTGTGGAGTGTTCCGGGTTGGTGCCCCATCCCATAAGTTCTCCAAAGGGCCTCTGCGCGTTGGACTTGTGTTTCCCTGCACGCCTGCCAAAGGACCGAATGTCTTCCTCATGGGAGGCATGCCGTGATATCCAAGGGGGAAATACAAATAATAATAATCTTTATTTATGAGAGTGCCAAAAGAGTGCAGTAGAATACATTACCTTTTTCAATTTTAAAAACTAAATATCCTTGTTCCGATATGGTTTAGAGAAATTATTCATAATAGCTTTTGACCGTTTTTTTCAGCTCTTTAATAATATCCAAGTTTCATTACTAGCCGCTTAACTTAAAACGACGCCAACATTACCCAAACCCCTTTGTAACATACTATTAATATTCTATAATATTATTTACAGTAACAGAAACTTTATTTCTTATTATAACATAAATTATATAAGAGGGCCTTTGCGAATTCACTTTGATGGCACGTAAAAACATCAACTACTTGGTGAATTGCGTTAATATTATGGATATAAAAAGCGGTATTTATAAAGAAAACATCAGACATCTTTTTAATAATATAAGACTCGGATCTGATGAGCTTATATCATCATTGACCTATTTCCACTGCTGGGCACAGGTGTCCTCTCAGACCGAGAGGGGTTAGGCTATATTCCATGACGACCTTATACTAACATGTAATAGTTTACTTATAATCCTACGATCTACTTGGACCTCGAGAAACATACATAATTATATAATAATGGAATTCATGAGGTACTAACAATATGTACAAATCAGCACACGAACCTTGAAATATCTGATAGGGATGCGGGTATGAATAATAACTTCATTCAAATAATAACGACAAGCATAATTAATTATTAAAGGTATGCATGCTGAATACTTACCCTTAGGAGAACAAGTGTATATTACTTTTTTCGCCTTAACCTGCGTACATGGGTCCGTTGCAATTTCATTGTCAGGAACATATTTTCTATATCCCGGTATAACATACAGGTAATCCACATCTTTAACACATGCTGCTGACGTGATGACGAACTGCATACTGACTATGGCTCCTCCACACATCCAATCGGCATAATCTCTACTTGCTATCGGTGCTTTAACTAAATAAACCTGTTTATATAATATTATATGAGGTAATATCATTAATATAAATACCAAGCTACACGAAACATGTTGCTAAAGTAAATAGACAAGACTTGTTCTGCAATATTCTAAAATTGTAATAGATAAAAATGGGAAATACTTAAATATATGGGAGAATTACGCAAGTGTTCGTGTTCATATTTGAAGGCACAATCGAAATCCTCTTAAATTAATTCACTCACAATTGATGAACAATAGAAAACTTCACGTAATTTTGAAACTAACCACTGTGTTATCAAGTGGTTTACGTACCTATTACATTTTCAAGTGGTGACATGACCACTATACCTACTTACGGTACGTATCGGAATTTTCTAAGGACTGGGTATTCTATTCCCTCGAGTTGCTAGTCTCATCACAGAATCTGAGCTAGCGGCTCCTCATAGAGGAAATTATGCGAGACTTGTTTATAAGCATATTTATTACGGTTTCGGTTATTTTTTTATATAGTAAAATAAATTGTAGTCTCTTACCACGTATCTTTTATCGGTAGTCACAGGCACACCTTTTTCAATTCTTCTTTGACAGACAGCCACTGAAACAAAATATTTACATTCATAATAATTAGGTTATGGGCTGTGCGTTTTAAGCATGAGTATGCGAGAGCCGTAGGTAATGCGTAAAAATGATGATTGCCTTTTTAAGGCTTAATGCATAGGCCTACCTAAAGTTATCCATTATGATTATGCAAGCCATATTTATATCTATACCTTAACTAGCTGTCCCGGCAGACCTTGTTCTGCCCTATTTCTCTACATCAAAATTACAACCAAGAAAATGCTACGCACCGAGGAAGTAATGATGACACGTACATTAGAAATAGAAATGACATGCAATGCAACCTCTAATTAACTTAAAGGCATGCCAAAGATAATCCTAATGCGCCTTTGTTTTGTTTTGATTGACGTCAAATGATTGACACCTAGGGACAGAGTGGTTTGTATGGGTAAAGAAAATAGTTGATTTTTCGTTTTCCCTCGTATTTTTACGTTTTTTATCTCCATAAGAACTTTCCTCAGACTTCATCAAACACAATAAAAAAGAAATCAGCCAAATCGGTTCAGCCCTTTTCGAGTTTTGCGCTTAGCAACACATTTAGTGATTCATGTTTATAATAATAGAAGATATACATTTGTTTATAATCGTGTTCTTTTAAACTGCTCCAATTATTTAGATGTTTTTTTTTTATTTATAACACGGGTTTGCGAGGTTGTCAAATCGATCTATACTCCATTTGGTTAGGTACTTAACTAAAGGTAAACAATAAAAATGGCGGCGTTCAGGGCTCTTCAACCTTTATTACAATGGTATCTCATGAATTGGGAGTGAAATTAATAACAACACATCTAACAATCAATAAAAACAACGAACAAACAAAACTATAACTAAATAATACAAAAAGGCAAAAGAAACACAAAAACGAACGAAAGTACAAACTGTTACGAATGGCGTCTGGTTACCCGACTAAGTATAATATCGGCTAATTATTTTGCCGCGCTTCCTCGCTACTACTTCTTAATTTTTTCGAGTTATCAAAAGTCTATTATGTAGAAAAAGGTTTTGATTTCCTGTCTTTTTAGATTCTTTCTAGTAGGCACATTGCAATACTTTATGACATAATAATCAGATTTGATTTATTTATTGGTCGCAAGCTTAAGAATTTATAATTACCATTTAATATTAAACAAAGTAGTAAAATATGCTAGTATAGTAAAGGAAAATTATTTTGAATGATTAAATAATTTATTTTGGTTACGTTTTGTTTCAAGATGAAAAATGGCCCTATAAAAGAACCTTTTTTATGATTTGTTTACCTTTAGTTAAGTACCTAACCAAATGGAGTATAGCTAGATTTTATAAAAATGTGTTTTATCTCTCTTGACTTTAAGATTATTTTAAAAAAGCTTACTAGTAATTTTGGAGGTGAAACTGCATCAAAGTTATCAGATCAAACTCCTGAATGCCAACGTTCTTTTGATAGCTTATTTTTTATTATACTTTAGCATTAAATAATGCGAAATGTTCACAAAGATATGAATATTCTAATGAAAGTAAATTTCAAGTGAATGAAAAATTCGATCTCAGGCAGGGTATGAACCTGCGTCTCTCTGGTTAAGTACACCAGACGCTTTACCAACTAAGCTACCGAGACCACTGCCTGTGATGTCAAATTTCTCTTCCACATTTTTACGTCTTCAGGAGACGTGAGCAACATCTATTGAAGTCATTACTATGTCTTTCAACCAACACGACTGCCTCTACAGGTAGTTCAATGTCGAACGATGTTGCCTTACCGTATTTAACTGCTTATTTTGAAATTTTCTTTCATTAGAAAATTCACATAGTATTTGTAATTTTTTGATAGTTTGTATTTACGTGAATCGGGCTACAGTGCGTGCTTCGGCAAATATCGTATTTATATAATGATAATTTTTGTGTAGGTATATCAAATGTTTTTATGACGAAAAGTCCTTTATTCCGTAAGTAGTAGAAACGCCTGTAATGACTGTAGTTCCAAAATCTATCACACCGCTTTAACTGAAACTAGACTATTTTGGAAAACTGTTAACTTCGCTGTGGAACCCTCAATCCATTGAGGTTACAAAACAAAAGTACAAGGCTAATATAATTATATCTTATCTATATGTGAAAATTCTATTCTTTTACAAATTATAACTGATGGCCATATTATACGGACTACGAGTATGGGTGTCTATAACGAACGAAACTATATTTCAATGGCAAAACTTAACTCTCAAGTGAGTTAAGTTGTGCCAACTATCCGTTGAATTAAAATGTAAAATAAGGAAAAATCTTTCCTTTTAAGTGTTTTTTCATCATCATCATCATCATCAGCCCATACTCGTCCACTGCTGGACGTAGGCCTCCACTAATGAACGCCACAGAGCCCGGTCTTCGGCTTTCCTCATCCAGTCACTGCCAGCTGCCTTCCGTAAGTCGTCACTCCATCTGGCCGGCGGGCGCCCTACACTACGTTTTCCTAGCCGCGGTCTCCACTCGAGAACTCGCTTGCTCCAGCGTTTGTCAGTTCTCCGACAGATGTGACCGGCCCATTGCCACTTCAGCTTGCTAATCCTTTGAGCTATGTCGGTAACTTTAGTTCTCTGACGGATAACTTCATTGCGGATTTTATCCCTCAGAGAGACTCCAAGCATAGCTCTCTCCATAGCTCGCTGTGCGACTTTAAGTTTGTGGACCAGTCTTACTGTGAGTGTCCACGTTTCGGCTCCGTAGGTGCAGGTACAGGTGCAGGTAGGACGCACGCATTGAAGACTTTCGTCTTAAGGCTCTGCGGTATGGGTGACGAGAAGACTTGACGAAGTTTGCCAAATGCTGCCCATCCCAACTGAATTCTCCTATTGACTTCCCTCTCGAAGTTGTTTCTACCTAATTGCAGAATTTGCCAGAGGTAAGCATATTCCTGAACAACTTCGAGAGACAACCCATTGACGATAACCGGTCTCGGGGTAATAAGTGTTTTTTAAGATGCTCGAACCCAAAAGCTGTAGTAGTAGAAAATTTCATTAATAAAATGAAGTTATAAATGGACATTAACAAGCATCTTAAAATCTGATTCCAAGGTCAACCATTGGCTTGCGTATTTTTTTAACATTTATATTATGCTTAGTCATTAAGTCAATCTTTAGAGTTCAAGGGAATTCAATATTGGTTCAATTTCTCAACTTACCATGAAAAAACATCAAGAGTAACACGAAATCAACCTTTATCGCAAACATTTTAAAATCATGCCTTCATGTAATAATAATTACGATTTGATGGTGTGTAACAGAATAATCGAATTTTGATTGTTTAATCTTGAATGAGTTTGTATATTTATTAAACTTTTGATGCAAAAACAGGTTTTTTATAGTAAAAATGCGGTGCCAGTCACAGCTCTAAGAATGGTACGGTACCATTCTTAGAGCTGCGACTGGTACCGCAGTGTTTACGAACGCCATTACATAAACCTAACTAGGTATATAGTTTAAATGCGTGAAAATAAGCAATGCCAATTAAGACTCAGTGCATGAGTCTACCATAATTTATCGTATAGTATTATAATAATAATATAAATATAATTACCTTATATGAGCAGTATCGATAAATAAAACATTGTTTATTGTTTAAAATCGTGTCCTCGATGATGGCTTGATGAACTTATGAAAAATAACATTAGTGTTTACTGGTGCAACAAACGGATCTAGCTAGGTATTGGAAAATTTGTTTTCTCTACAACCCGCTATTAGTAGCCAATAGCCAGCTCTCAACGAACGCGCCCCTCAACGAGTAGCCTATCAACAGCGCGCAATGAGCACGCCACCGCGTTGCCATCGCCGCATCACGGCCTGCTCCGTTTCCTGCCTTTGGCTGCGCCATGCCATTAGACACAACCACACTTCTAGTTTTGTAATAATAAATAAATGTTAACAGGAAATTAAAGTTGAAGTTAATTCTGCAAATAGCTAGTTATCAATTATATTCTGTACACTTACCATGAAAAAACACCAAGAGTAACACGAAATCAGTCTTTATCGCAAGCATTTTAAAATCGTGCCGTTATTTTATAAGAGGAATGTACTTAATCATTACGATTTGACGGTATGTAACAGAATAATTTAATTTTACTTATTTATTCTGGAATGACTTTTGATGCAAAAACGGGTTTTTCATAGTAAACTACTGCAGCTCTCAGCTCTTTACTATCAACGCTGTCGAACTCTCAAACACAGTCATTAACGGCAGCAAACTACATATCGGTTTCTTTTTATCCGACTACGAAGAAGGAAAGCTAATGTAATAAGTTTAACTGTAACTACGAGTAAATATCTGTTATTTATAGGTACTCTTTGGATTAAGAAGACTCTAATGGGATTTGAAGAGTTAGTATGGAGCCTGGCTCTTCTCCCGGGCGCTAATTTGAAAACAACTTAGGTTGCAGTCACTCATAAAAATTAAAAAAATAGTAATTATAGTCAAAAACATGTAAAGCGTCACGTTTGCAAGATATAACCAATCAAAGTTTTAAAGTCGCGTACCTTTTCTTTTACCATAAAGGAAATTTTGTAAAATAATTGTTGTATAATTATATTATCATTGGAATTGGATTTTTTTCGATTGGTATAGGTACTTGATATTATTCTATCATATATATCTTTCCTTTTTCTTCTTACTACCACTACAAGTAGAAGTTTAAACAAGGTGTAATTTAAATGCACATTGTATTATCCTAATTATCATTAATTTATCTAATCTTATCCATAGGAAAGTAATAAGTAAGTACAGTGATCAATCAATCTACAAGGTGAAGCTGCGTTGATCACGCCGCGGTTAGTCTATACTACAGTTTCTGGGGCCATTGTCTGCCATTGACAATGGCCCCAGAAACTGTAAGCGTTAGATCTTCAAATAATAGGATACGAGCCAAAGCCTCGTCATATGAATAGGTCCAGCGAAGAGAAAATCTCTAATAAATATTATTGATATATGTGTTGGTGAATCAGATATTAGTTTTCTTGTGTTTGTATTTATTATATCTCCTGTTTTATATATCCCTAGATAGATAGAGAAGAATACACGTACACCTACGCGTATCTCTTTTGATAATAGGTAAACCATACACTCTGTAAAAGATTCAATTGTTATTTCAATTTTACGGTATGTAAATGTAATCTAATGTTTCAGAAACATAAAATTGTCAGAATTTTATGATTCACGAACATTATTACAAAAGTTGTTGTTCTGTTTATTAACATGATTATATATGTTTTCTTTGTATAATATGTCTGTTATATTTATTTCTTAAACGATGAAATAAGTGAGTTACTAAAGTGTAGTGTTAAATAAACATTTAGTAAACAGGTGTTTACCCTAATAGTGGTATGAAATTATTTAGGTTTTTATGAGATGTAATTATTTTCATTAGATCTGATAGTTTTTTTACAGTTAGCAACTGCCACTTAACACAAATCAAGTAGGTACTCTTTCAATATGAATGCTTGCCCAAAGTAATAAGTCATTTATTCATTTGTTTAAAATAGGTACAGAAATAATATATGAAGTTCTTAAGTAGTGCACAATTTTATGCCCTAAAGCGTACAACTGTGTTATTAAACATTTTTTTATAATCATTGTCAATAGAAATATTTTTTTAAGAGGCTTGGCTTTTTATAATTTTTCGAATTTTAAGGTGTCCATACTATTCCAGTAAAAAAAATGGTTATATGATGTTACTTAATTTGTATCCTTTATACGAAGGTATGGATGGACTGTTAAATAAAAAAATACCTCCTCTTTTAAAAAGGCAGGGTGTAATAACATCTTTGAACGGGTCCTGTGATAGCTGGACTACAGTCTGTCATGGGCATGCCGAATGTCGCAAATGCTGTGACTACAGGGCAAGCAAGGCAAATCCGGTTTTTTCCAACATACCCTGCAAACTCCCTAGGTGGTAGGTCTATTAGGATTTTCCGCAAACCAACAAAGGCGTAGTAGAAATCTCATATGTCTATCGACTCTATTATTATATTACCTTGTGGAACTTTTCTAAGATGTGGGTTGTATGCGCTCTACACCGCCAACCCCGATGGAGTACAATCATAGTCTTTATGGTTATCGCATCCTGGTGTATTGCAGTAACCTATTGCCAACGGAGAATCGTAAATGGTACTTTGTCTATAGGGCAACCAAGATATTTGGTGAGTTATAGTTATATTCTCAGTGTATAGATGCCATTCAAGCAATATTTCACTAATAAACTATATTTTTTAGGCTTATTTTGTTAAATCTCCAAAATCAGTGAAGGAGTATACGGGTTGGGTTTGTGGTGGTGCTGTGATTCACCCATTTTACATTCTGACATCGGCTGCCTGCCTCGAGGATGTAAAATATGTTTATGCCATTGTCGGCTATAACAAATACATTAAATCTGAAGACATAGACAAAAATGAATGCACAAAACGTATAAAAAATAAAGTTGTTTCCAGATCTTACCAAAAAGGTTTGTTACCATAAAGGTTTGATTTATAATTGATACTTTAATAGATAATATCGTTAATTTAAGTTCAGATTTTATCATATGTGTAGAAATGTAACTATCAATACATTTACTTATTTTATATTCCAAAAGAAAAGATCCAAACAAAAAAAAACGCCTAGTCGCGCCCACTGTTTTTGTTTTTTTTTTCTTTGTTTCTTTTCTTTTGGAATGTAAAATAATATTAAAAAAGGTTATTTATACTTGATTTACTCACAAACAGTCATGAAACTAATGTTTCGGAGATAACTTTGGCTTTTACTGTTAACATTGAATTACTGTTAAACTGATTGCACAGCTTCGTCACAACATCATATCATCACTACAAGTTATTGTCCTCAGATTAGCATAAGCATGTCAATTAAAAAAAAAATAAGAATAAATTATGATTAAATAGTTATTCGTGCAACAAGAGTGCATTTTTTTTTAAATAAATAAATGGAAAATACTCACTAAAAGTCTATGAAACACTGTATTAACAGCATGAAGCTCACTTTTTTTTCTAAAGGCAACTGATAAAAGTATGGATATTTTTTATAATCCACAGACGTCAATGAAAAGAAAAAACACTGGGATTATAGAGATATTAGTCTAGCCAAAGTTGAAACGCCCTACGATTTCCGTGATCCTGTGTATATTACATACTGTTCGTATACTCCTGCAATGATACGTGTGAATTTTAATAATAATTTCGAGGAACCCGGGACTCCAGCTGTAACATATGGATGGGGTCACAAAAAATATTATCGATCGGTAAATGTATTTTCATATTTATACTATTTAATTGTGGAGAATTAATAACCTTTTTTTGGACAAATAATTAAATACCTATTTAAAAAAGCCCAAGTTTATAATTTCCATTAGTCTGTATGGTCCCTAAATATATTTATTAGCGAACTGTCAGTTTAATAAAAAGTAAATTATATTTATTGTCCCACTGCTGCTGTGGACAGGTCTTGCTATGATGATCATTAATGATTTCGCCATCGAATGGTTATATCATCGCTATTTTATATTGTCTCATACCATAAAATTATCCATATTTTTTAAAGGTTGGCGACACAACCGACTACAATGAAGATTACGTGAACTATGCTTCAACAGTGGTTATTGATAAAGAATCTTGTAGAAACCAGTTGTTTGGCCATGAAGAAATAAAACGATATGTCAATTCATATCTCCTCTGTACCTCAGGACCAGGTAATCTTGATGAAACTGGAAGTATTATCGATACTAATAACATTTATTTTAATGATACGAAGGACTGCGTAATGAAAAGAGCGAATACTGAAACTGAGCCAAATCAAAAGAGGACAACCCTACCCATGGTTGGTGACATGTTTCATTCTTATTAATTTATCGTTTCACATGATCTCATTCCTTATTTGTTTTATTTGTTATAGGCAGAGAATAACATGAACGATAGCATACATTTCTATATGACAAATAAAATGCGGAAATCATTAAATAATCAACTGGATTACAGAAGACACGGCCCATGTCAAGTGTGTATATATTATGATGATCATCAACCCATATAATGTTCCACTGCTGGGTCTCCTCTCATTTGGCTATAGTCCACCAGACTACTGCGGGTTGGCAATCTCTCACCGTTGAAAAAGTCTCACAGACGTGCAGGATGTTTTCCTTCACCTTTGTTAGTTAGGATGCGTGACTTGAATTCGAAGTCCAACTGCAATATCACTAGGCTATCACAGCTTGCGTTCGATTAGTCTCCGAAACTCACTTCTATACCTATACTTAAAACCTATGATACCTCTATTTCTTTCTTTGTAATAGTAATCTCGGATTACCCGGGTAGGTCTGGCACCTGGTACAGTCTAATCTAATTTAAATAATTCTTTAGTTCTTCAGATAACCACTTTTTATATCAGAGACGCATTCGTTTGTCATTCACTAAACTGAACGATAAACCTTGTTATACAGGCATTTTCTCCGACCAGAAAAAAGTTATCCCAAATATCAGGCGATGATAATTCTGCTTTTATTCATTTTTGCTTTACGCAATAATTATTTTGAGAATTGCTGAGCTGGGTCCGATTCCAGTCTAGCAAAATGTTAGTATAATTTTTTTAGATATAAATTTCTTAGTAGCAGCTCGGATTTTAGATTTTAGATCAAGTCTTAGGTCCCGGTTAGAATTTACCAGCCATCATTGGGTGTCATCTTGAAACTTTCGTGTAATGCAGGCGTGATAGAAAATGTTATCTTATTCAAGAACGACCATGGTGGTCCCCTCGTCACGTGGATTGGTGGGCGGGAGTATGTGATCGGCGTAGCGTGCGGTTTTCAAGTTAACCAAAAGATGGAGTGCGTTGGACCTTACCTGTACACTAGCACTTTCAGCAACGGGGAATTCATCTACTGCATGTTACGCTTGTTAGTATTATTTAATTTTTGAGATAATTTTATTACATTTGGCATTAATGAATGCTAGATATCCTAAAACAATCAATGTATTTTGTAATGATTGTGAATTTCACGAGTTATATTTAATTACTTTTCACTTAGCTTGTTATTCTTGGTAAATTCCACACATTCATCGACCGAAATTTTTATGTACGTATAATTATGGATTTATACATATTTATACTTACATTATTACAACGTATTTTTTGCATTTTGTACCTTACGCAAACTTTTGATCCTTAGTATAGATAGTATAAAAATTCATATTTTTTTTGCCCCATCATCTATGCCCTCATGAAATTAGGAAGTCATGCATAATATGTGTATTCTGTGTTATGTTAAATGTATTTGTTACAGTACTAGACGTTCAAGACTTTGTAGTATGTCACCTAATCAAAAGGGCTATCACATAATCGAAGAAGACCTCATATGGTAAAGAAAAATGTGTGCTAAAAACGCTTAGTTGGAGATGGCAAAGCTCATACTTTTAAAGATCTCATAAATATGTATTGCATAGTTATATCAAGAATAAAATGAGTATTGTCATAGTAATATCACCCGAAGAAATTATAATCGCAGAAATTGCGTTTTTCAACATAAGTATCTACCTAATATTAATTTTTTTAATCTAATTTTGTATGTTAATTTTTCTAAATGTAAAAAAATATATATATTGAAAAGCTTGTTCCATAATACGTTTTAATCGCATAGTTATGTAAAAACAATAAAAGCCTGACTTTCATCTATTTATTTAGATACTGCTACAGTTTCTTCATACAGCATTCTACTCGACAAATAGTGAAAGTGCCTAATAGTATAATAGTCAGGTCTAATTCATTGCGAGTCCAGGCTAAGAAAAAAAGACCCTTATAATAAATAATACATATCAATTTAATAGCAGATGTCATTTTCTTCTAATAAAAGCTATAATTTCCACGAAAAACATCTATAAACTAACTTATTTCAGAAACAATATATATTCTATAAACTAAGTCATTACCTGCAAATGCTTAAACTTTTACTGCACTGAACTAAAAATACTTTACTGAGTTTTATCTCATATTTGCATTGCATCGATCCTCACCAATTTTGTTATGTAAATCATTCGTCATCGAACCATTCTAGCACTGCAGATATGTTATTGTTTTATTTTATTTATTATTCTACAAATAATTTATTACGCCACCAAGTTAACTTAAACGTTGTTGCATACCCACTATGGAAATGAAAATAACTAAACCACCGTATTTTCAATCGAGTGATTATTTATCGAGGCTCAATCAATTCAACGGTTGATCGCTTTCTTAAATTGTGCTTCAAAATATATCAAGTGGAAAAATGTTTCAATATCGCTACGATGGTGAAGTGTTTTTACATACTGATATGCATAGCTATCTGTAAGTGTTAGTAAACATTACACAATTTATTTATTATGATTAAACGATGTGACGTCATTTAAAAAAAATCTCACTTAAAAGTCACAATATTTTGTATATAGTTAAACCAATAATTTTTCGGGAAAAGTTTTTCCTTAGTCAGTCATTTCTTTTATTATTTTAATTCTGATATTGATTGTAATATTATTTAGGTAAGATTAATTGTGAATATAATATTAAATATAGATTGTTTTACTTCAGTATGTTTATGCGATCGAGGAATGGCGCAAGGGAATGAAAGTGTATTGGAAAAGAATTACCTAGTAAGTATTATGATGTGTATTCCTACTTTTTTTTAAGTTCAACTGACGTAAGAACAACTAGAAATAAAATATAAAAGAAATAATATAATATGAATAACAACTAGACATAAAATTTCAGGTATATTTTGTGAAATCCCCTTACTCAAAGGCCGATGACGACTCGTGGATATGTGCAGGTGCTCTAGTATCGCCCAAACAGATATTAACAGCAGCGGCATGTCTAGTTGAAATGGACAGGATTTATGCAATAGCAGGATACAAAAAATATAAACACGGTCGAGATATAGAAAAAGACGCGTGTACTGAGATGAGCAAACGAAAAGTTGTCAAAATCATCGTTCCTAAAGGTACATTAATATTTTTATGAATTATTTCTATTGTTTTACTTTAAATACACAAAGTTGCACTATTCAGTTGACTGAATAGAAAGATACACACACTTCAAAAGAGATATTCACGGATACGACCCGACCCATTCCGCGCAATTCTGCGCAAGACGAGGGATCGTTTATCACTCTTGGAGGCTGTTTAATTGATGTCCCAAAAAGCGTAAGTACTAAAATAATAAATATCATTACAGAATATAAATTATCCTCCGACAAGCCGGCCAGGTGGCTCAATATAGACCTTGGTGTAGCGATCGTTGAAAAACCGTACAATTTTCCCGATCAGAGGTATCGCGTTCATTGCTCATATGAACCGCAGATTATACTTATAAACTTTGAAAAAATAAATGAAATGGAAAAATCCCAAGCTGTTGCAGTCGGCTGGAAAGGACAGAGAACTGGAAGCGTAAGCAAATGTTATTATTTTGGTTTATAACACATTTATATTTTCAATTGTGTGTGATTAAGTTTGTCTTAAAAACTTACGAAGTTAACTTCAATCCTTTCTACCGGCGCCGCCGTGACTATTTAAGCTTGCTTCGATTGCAAAAGTAGGTTTTAATGTAGGTATTATCATTAGATCTGTATTCCCCGTACTACTGAGTGTTGGTATACCAGCAGATCGGTATGCTTTTAAATCCTAAAGAATAAATATTGAGACAAACATGTTATTTTTCTCGTAAGTAGGTTTATTGCTCTGAAATATCTAGTAGCTCATAATTTAACTTACCATCCAACAAGTTTATTAATGAGCCAGATGACATAGAAACTAGTAATGATGTCAACAACAAGCATATCACGCCAACCATGGATCGACTCTTCAAAAGGCAAATGATAAGAGAAAAAAACCGTTGTCAAGCTGCTCCTTCTTATTGATATGACATTCAATCAGGGGTACATGTTTATTCATTTAATTTCTGTCCTTGATAAAAATACCTCTTTAATTCATAATTTAATTAAACTACACAGCCAAGCATATCATCAACGCAGAATATCAAAGTGCAACCACTCCAGGAAGCCACTATGATGATTATCGACAAAAAAGACTGTTTAAGTCTTGCACCCAACGAGGAATTACAAAAACTTATAGATAAATATTTTGTATGTGTGTCTGGCAATAGTCTTTTAGATGACAGAGACTATAAGCCGCGTGATGACATGGAAAGATGCACTAACGAAAGACATGACGATTTAACCAGACCCATAGACAATACTGTAAGTTTTATAATTTCTTGATTTATAAAAAATATGAAAAATTGAAAGGTGTAGTGTTTTAGTTATAATACGCGTGCAATAATAATTATATGTACTTATAACGGCCTAATAGCCAATAATCACGACTCACACCTGCGGAGGCTCTCGTTAGGCACGCCCTTAACCCGCCTGGGTGAAGGGCGTGATACAGAGAGCGGTACTCCTAGATACGGCGCGTATTGTTAGGTGGTTCCTCTCTTTGGAGCCCTGACCACCGGTAGCTTGAACTCTGTTCCCGATACCGGTGGATCACCATTTTTTATATTATTTGTAAAAATATTTAAAGAAGTAAACTAATATGTTCAAAAAGAAATGGAAGTAAAATTCTTATAAATAAGTAAGAAATATTAAAATAAATCGAATGACGCAGTTTCAAGTCCAGCTTGCGCCTTTATGTTACTTTAACAAAATGTTAAACTATTGAAAGATTTATTTACAATAATAGGTTAATATAATGATGTACATACATACATACACTAACGCCTTTTTCCCACAGGGGTAGGCAGAAACTATGGACTGCCACTTGCTACGACTCTTGCATATCTTTTTCGCTTCTTCCACATTCATACATCTTTTCATACATACGCGCCGGTTGCGAGTACTACCTGACCTTTTTAGAGAACCTCGCCGATAAAATCGGTGTACGTCCTTCTAGGGCGACCTCTCCCGACGCTGCCACTAACATTCGCCTTATAAATTCCATTCGTTAATCGTCTTTCATTCATTCTCTCGACATACCCAAACCATATAATGATGTATTATTTCAATTCTTACATTTTATTATGATGCTACTTAAAATAATTGTTAAAACAGTTTACTCTGGCCTCTAGCTGTATGGAAAGCCTTTACAATTCGAGATCAGCCTGGATTTGTAAAGGTTGACCTGTAGCCGTGTGTACCTACTAACTATTTGAAGTTCAATAAATTTGGTCTGATTTCAGTGCCCCGAAGACGACTTTGATTTTAGACGGAAAAACACAAACAAAACGGACTTACATCACGATAGCTATGCCAACGTTACTAAAATAAATAATACTCGTTCAAGGAGGTCATCATCAGAATCTTGCCAGGTTTTATTATTCTGATAGCTGGAGTAGTGGTAGCCTAGTAATATGACCATTTAATGAATTTATAAAAGGCTTTAATTGCTTTTCATACCCTCAAAATCGGATTTATTTGACGGTATAACAGTCTGTGTCACCTAAAACTGTACCTTCGTTCACTCATAGGACGAGGCAACAGTACTGGCCACTTAAATGCTGTATTGGAAGCTTTTTTATACAAAATACAACGCATCTAACCGTTAATGCATTTAGAGCTCTCAACGTAACATAGTGTATAATATTATTCTTTTTTTAAGATTGATCATGGAAGCCCTCTCGTCAGACGAGTTGGTGAACAAGAAATGGTTATAGGAATTGCTTTAAGCGGTATTTCGAACGAAAATTATAGGTGCAATGGCCCACGGCTTTATGTTAGTACAGCACAAACTGTAGAAATAATTAAATGCTTATTAAAGATGGACGTCAACATGTAAGTTTTATCTATAACCTGTTATCCATGGTTTCCCTCGCATCTCACAGGCCTTTTTGAAACAAAAAGTAACCTATGTGTCTTCAAGGTCCAATCTATATCTACAACAAAATTCGTCATAATTGATTGAACGGCTTAGGCGTGAATATTTACCAAACGGACTCCTCAGTCCGTTTGTTAAATTATTGCTATATCTTTACTAATATAATAAAGCTGAAGAGGTTGTTTGTTTGAACCGTAAACCTCTGGAAAAACCAGTTGGATTTGAAACAACATTTTTGTATATGATAGCCAAATTAATTAGGAAGGTTATATATAGGCTACAATAAACCTTTTGATTTAGTTCGCATAACGCGGCGATAAAATGTTATTGATACTAATATCAGTTATTGTACTAAAGTTTTTAAGAATAATGATGTTTGTACTTTTTATAGACGTAAACAATGTAATGACCAAATAACTGATAAACGATACGAAGCAAATGAAATAGAAATAAAATGGCCCGAGAAACCATATAATAAATCTCCACTCGAAGAAAATGTAAAAAAAATACCTGCGTATCTACGGCAAGGAAACGAAGAAGAACCTCTCCAAGTACGACCAACAAAGGATCTAGGGGATTTTCAAGATGACCCAGGAAAACCGGCACAATATGGAAAACGAGATGAACTAGCATACGATTCACAAGTTGATCCAAAGCGTTCACAGTATTATTCACCCCAGGATCAATCACAAGACCAAATGCAAGGGCAATTAAATGGGCAGTATAGAGACCAATCTCAGAGGCAACAACAGCAGCAACCATATGACCCATACGAGCAACCGCGTGAGGAATCAAATGTGAATTCATATAAACCACCTCAAGAAGAATCATATAGTCAACCACAAATAGATTCATATAATCAACCACAAATAGATTCATATGGTCAACCACAAATAGATTCATATAGGCAACCACAAATAGATTCATATGGTCAACCACAAATAGATTCATATAGGCAACCACAAGTAGATTCATTTGGTCAACCACAAGTAGATTCATACAGTCCACCTCAAGTAGATTCATACAGTCCACCACAAGTAGATTCATACAGTCCACCACAAGTAGATTCATACAGTCCGCCACAAGTAGATTCATACAGTCCACCACAAGTAGATTCATACAGTCCACCACAAGTAGATTCATACAGTCCACCACAAGTAGATTCATACAGTCCACCAAAAGTAGATTCATATAGTCAACCAAAAGTAGATTCATATAGTCAACCACAAGTAGATTCATATGGTCAACCACAAGTAGATTCATACAGTCCACCACTAGTAGATTCTTATAACAAACCACCGCAAATCGATTCTTATAGTCAACCAAAAGTAGATACATACAATCAGCCACAATCAGAATTATATAATCAACCGCAAGAACAATTGCACAATGAACCCCAAATACGACAGTATGATCAACCACAAGTACAATTGTACAATGAACCGCAAGCAAATTCAAATAATCGACCCCAACTAGATTCATATAACCCGTCACAAATAGGAACATATAATCCACAACAAATGGAGTCATACAATCCACCACAAGTTGAATCTTATAATCCACCAAAACTTGAATCTTACAATCCAACAAAAATTGAATCTTATAATCCAACAAAAATTGAATCTTATAAACCATCAAAAATTGGATCTTATAATCCATCACAAATTGAATCTTTTAATCCACCAAAAATTGAATATTATAATCCACCAAAAATAGAATTACCACAAGTAGAACCATATAACCAACCACCTATGGAGACATATAATCAACCAGCTGTAGAATCATATAAAAAACCGCCCATGGATACAACAAATAATAATCAACCACAAGGCCAAGTGTATAAACAACCACAAATAGACGCACATAAGCCGCCGCAACAGATCGAGTCATACAAGCAACCACAAGGAGAATCAAATAATCAACAAATAGATCCATTTAAGGATTCATATAAACCGCCACAATTTAAATTATTTAATCAACCACATGCAGACCTGAATAATAAACCAGAAACAGGATCATTCAAGCAGTCGCAAATACAACCCTATCTACCACAATTAGACTTAGAATTCAATAAGCAGCCCCAAATACCATCATATAACAACCCAGATATGATATCATCGAAGACGCCATCAGTAGAATCGTATAATCCACTAGAAATACTATCAGGTAAAAAAACACAGATGGACTCATTTAATATTCCGATAATAGAACCATATAAACCATCACCCATTGAACCATATAAGCAATCAGCACAGGAACCCTTCATGTCACAACCATTTAAGCCAGCGCCAGTTGAACCCTATGGGCAACCACATTTGCGTCAAATAGATCAAACGCATTCACCTCAAAATGTTGTACAGCCATTTGAGCCAGCGCTAAGTCCGCCACTAACACAATCAGCAGACCAAAGTCAGAATATTTTACGTGAACGGCTGCTAGGCTTAACGCCTGATGCACCATCATCTGACACACAAACATTTGAGCAAATCTATTCACTACTTAATTCCTCAGTAATTTCACCACCGGCGATACAAGCATCGGAGCAAACATTTGAAGAACTATATAAAAATTTACATGACCCAGCACTTGAGATACCCCATGATCCAGAATTTGAGACGCTAAGAGGTGCAACAGACCAAACAGATCATGGATTCGAGCAACAATTTGATCAACAATTGGAACAAACTTTCGGTCAAATGCCTAAGCTTTCGGACGAACCCGAAAAAATGGGGACCCAGCCTAGCCAAAAGAAGTAAGTAGTATTCTTTTTCATGACAGTAATAGCTTAGCAGTATGACATATGACCATTGAGTTGCCAACTAACAGGTTTCTACTAAGAATCAGAGGCATAACCGTGTTCCAAATTATGATGCGCAAAGTGCGTAATAATTAATTAACACATATGCTTCAGTTCGGAAAAACAACAAAAAAGTCTCTCAGGCATGCAGCTTTCTCGAGAGACTTCCACGGCGGCGTGTGAAGTCTGCCAAGTCAACCCGAATATGACCAGGATGGAACTGGAATAGTTAGTCAACCGTTTTGAACGATTCTTATTTCATTTAGAGTTTAGAAACCAAGATAAGAATCATCACAAATTAAGTCGGTTATTCTCTTTCTAAGGAGCTAGTTAGTACACAAAGTATTTTCTTTTCTTTGACGCATACTTTACCTATTTAGTGTTTCCTTTTTTCGTATTTGAAATACAAAACGTGCACCAACAAATTGCTGTAACAAGGTTATGGCGCTGATCTGGCCAAGATAGGTTCAACCAGCTCCGTGACTTTGTTGAGTTGGATTGGGTTGCATTTCCGGTCATGATTTGATCCATAATCCACGCGACAGGCACATATTACTAGCAATAACTGTGAACTAAAAGTCAAAACCGAATAAAGGGGCAGCCGCCTCTCAGGCTCACTTAATCGGTGAAAAAAGCAGTAGATGGCGAAGGGGGCTGAATAACCTCTCTTTTATGAGCCATGAGTAGTTGGTTGCGGGCAGTTAACGAGGACGTTTACGTGACCGGAACTGAACCGAATGAGTCAAAACCAGCCCCTGCCGCGCAAAACGTAAAGAGCATCGACTGCTGGTCCAAAAATTATCTAAGCCAATTGCGATTAGTATCACTACCTCAAGCTGGTGTTCTCGACACTAGCATCATATAAGCTGACGCTGTGCTGAAGATACCCAAAATATTCCAAATCTTTTTTATATTTGCAGGGACGAAGTAAAAGTGCGACCTCAAGTACCATTAGACTACCAAGATTACTTATCATATAGCAGAAGAAGTGGAACTAATCAATAAAATAATGGACTTAATTCCTTGTCTGTAGTACCTTAGTCTCTTATTCCTAATCGCTGTTTTTGTGACGTTGATTACAATAAAGTAAGAGAACACTAGAGATTATACCCATATTTTTTATAATAAACCTAATGAGCGTTTTGGAATAAGGGAGCTAGTGATTAATATATCTACTAACAAAATAATTATTGCACTTCATAATAAAAAAAAATCGTTTTGTTTTAAGCATAGAGTTTAAAGATAGGACGGGACTCTGGAAAATATGTTTTTAAATGCATCACTAACATTTCATTTATGCATAAACAGTGATATTTTTGTAGAATAAGTAAATAACTTACGTTGATATTTGAACTCCGAATTAATCGCGATGATCCAAATAATTATTCCAGGTATAGGGAAAATTCAAAAAATTAAATGATTGACTTTCTGTGGACTGATAACGTATCCACCGTTTTTGAATTATAATTGTATCACTGTGCGTGCATAATAACATTAAATGCTGATTTCACATCATTCATAATGTAACTCAATTCATCTTTTATTTATAATAATATTAGCTTGCTCCAACTAGAAAAATATATTCGGTTATTACGCATCATGATAAATATATTTTTATAATAAAGTGGACATTTATATATTTTTTTTAATTTAACTTTCATAACCCCATGTGGGAACGGCTCGACGGGTAATAATAAAGTTCCTTACTGCCATTCTTAAGAAAATCTCTTAAGAAGCGAGAAAATAAATAAGTATCTGACTTCATCTTGAGGTCTGCTTGGCTCTTAGGTAGAAGTCCGTGAGAAAGCATCTTGGTGTGTGTTTCGACTTTTGCGTGCGAGAGCCGTTAGCCCTCAATTGCTGCGGTTTTAGCAGTCTGCGGTCCGTAGGAGCTAACTCGGCAACGCGTCAGCAACTCCTTTGGTGCTACAGGTGTCGATGAGCGGCGATGACTACTTACCACCAGGTGGCTCATCGGCTCTTTTGCCGACGACATAACCACTAAATACGAATAGTATCAATATTTTTTTCTTAGTATTCAAATGCAATTAAATATGACTGCACAAAGTTTTATAAAGCACAGTTTGTAATTATTAACATCATAATTTGCATCAACACTTTTACAGGCTTTTAAAAAATATATTGATATAATGTCACATTGTCGATGCAATATACATTTAAACATATACCTAATATTTTTTTATGTGATTAGTGCCTACTAAGTATGCAGGCACATAAATATAGTATTCCAGTTATAATAACAAATACCATTTCAGATAATAAATAATGTATTTAATTCAATTCATATATTTAAATTCTAGACTTCGTTAATTTTTTAAGTATCTCTCAACCGTAATTGAGGCCGTAACCTCACCAGAGTACGAGGATGCCTGAAATAAAATTTATAATGTTTATTACTGATATAAAATACAAAGAAAAATATTTATACAGCGTGTTGGAGTGGAGACCGCGTAGGCACAAGTATCGTGGGTTGTGTGGGACGCTCTGCGACGCGATGAACCGATGATTTAAAGAATATGGCAGTGGATGGATGCGAGCTGCCCAAGACCGGGATACTACGTTCTTACTACGTTCAGCAGTGGACGGTAATTGGCTGATCTAATATGATATGATGATCTTCATGACATTCAAGAAAAGAGCGTACTCTCCCTTTTGATAGGCCGATAATGCACTTGTAACTGCTCTGGTGTTGCAAGTGTCCATAGGCGATGCTTAGACGACCCGACTGCACGTTTGCCCCCTATCCCACAAAGAAAATACACAAAATCACAAAAAAAAAACCTTCAAAATCCAAATTTCACGAATAACTCTAATACACTTATCAGAGATTAAAGTCTTTATTAACATTTCGCCATCAGCTTTTCACATACTACATTCGTAGATACCGAAGAATAAAATAATTCTAGATACATTCTCTCTTGTTAAACAAGTATTGGAAGAGTGTATAATGATTATCATTATAATGAGACATTGTGTAGAACCCTGTACAAGCACGCGTCATCTACTTCGATCCATAATATACTAACTTGATGTGAGAAATTCGACTGTCCACATACAGCTTCAAATTAAATTAGGAACATGAGCTTTTTAGAATTGTATTTTCATGAATCACGAAACATAATTGAATAGAAGAAACTTTAATTTGACACTACAAAAAGTTCAAACAATAAAATACAAGAGTGATAACACAAAAGCCCTTAAAGTCTAAACCTCGATCGACATCAGCAACTTGGCACAACATTAAAAGTAGTAGTGTCACGCTGGGATGTCTACTGGCTGGGAAGTAGCAGTTTGCATACTTTTGCGATTCTTACGGTGAGTGTAGAACGCCAGAGGTCAAATTTCTGCCTCAGTACCGTTCCTTCTCCTTTTCTACTTCCCCTCCCTTTTCTTATTAATTCAATAGGATCGGTAACGCATCTACAACTCCTTTGGTTTTGCAGATGTCTATAGGCGGTGATGAATACTTACTATATTAGCTCGCCTGCTTGTTGGCCGAGTTATTCCAAAAAAAGAACTACTACAAGCGCCTTTCCAATACCCACTTACAAGTTCGTCATTAGCTACAATACAAAAACCATTAATAAGAAATATATCTCACTCTTGTACATAAACTTGTTGTAATCCAAGTAAGTCATCTGCTATAAACATTGATTCTTCTCGCCTGTTCTCTGTCGGCCATGTGACACTGTATTCCTTTATCTCGTTATTTATAGTTTTACATAGTGAACGCCTGCAAAATCATTGTTTGTTTTTTAAGTGTGGCGCTTAAGATTTCTACTTTACACTCACTATATATAGAATGTCTTTCGTTATAGTACGTTACGTATGTTACCTGACCCACCCTAGGTAGGACGGTGGGGTCTCGGTGGGTCAGGTAACAGCTATAACCAACTGTACTTACTTACATAGTCAGCTTCCCGTACCTTACTAGTTTCTAATTCGCCACGTAAACCTAAGAGAGGACTCAAGGTTGTGAAAGCGACCGATATAAATCATTTAAAAATATGTTACTCATATTAGAAATATATCTAAATATACAAATATTATACAGAGGTAAAATTTGGGGTAATCTCTGGATCTACTAAACCGATTTTCAAAATTCTTTCACCAATAGAACGCTACATTATTCCTGAGCGACATAGACTGTTATTATCCACACAGGCGAAGCCGCGGGCGGAAAGCTAATAATTAAAAAAACTGAATTTAGGTATAACTTACGATTCGCTCGTAGTAGAAAGTAAGCATTTAATAATAACGCTGGACCGTGCAGTACTGAGATATAAGGAAGGACCTTCACATTTGTAATTATAATCATAAACGCTGTTAAGCGCCACACCAATAACCTTTTCTGTTTTACCTGCCAAAACAACTAAAGGTCCACCATGGTCATTCTGTAATAATATTGATTAAACATGAGATTTTCAAATCACCAATCTTGAAAATATAAATTCTAAGCTGCTTAATTAGATACAGAATCGACTACAGTTTGGTTGAAATAGCTGTGACCGTCTGAGTTTGTTCGCAAGTGGTTTTACAGTTACACATCTTAATATAAAAACTCAAAGTAAAGATAATTGGGATCATAAATGTTTCACGTTAGTATTTTTTATCGGAACAGCTTTTTTTATCATAGAATAGGCTTGCGCTTGACTACAACTGCAACGATTGCCTAAGAGAAACCGATTCACTTTCGTCTTGAAGACACCCAAATTGTAGGTCTCGGGGAACAAAGACTCCGGCAGCGAGTTCCACAAAGAGCAGTACGCACTACTGATGTATGCTGAGGCAAAACGCTTAGTGCGACAACTAGCTAACTTCTAATAACTAACTAGCTAACTTCAGACGCGCACAGTTAATTCGGATGAACTGTAGATACCATATTAATTATGCGATCACGTTGGAACCGGTTCAGATAAGTTTGTGACGCTATACTGTGTATTGCGTATTTATTTACCTGACAAATGCCTGCAATATTGGTTTCGATATCTGTATTTTGTCTTCTGTTTAATGTATGGTTTTTGTCGTGTGTCTTATTTCGATTATGTACATCTTTATGTGATGAATCAGAACGATTGAATGTCCGTCTCGAAGGCAGTTCACCGTCTGCAAAACACTGAAATCGATTTCTGTTGGCTGTTATTGCCGCGGCTTGATTAGTTTAATAATTAAAACAGGACATACTATTTTATACTGAACCTCCAGATTAGTCGAGTCGTTCAAACTATATCTTCTGGTGTCACAATCGTCAAAATTTTGTATTTCATCTTGGGGATGTGATGTCATGTTTCTAGTTCCGTAAGCACACAAAAAATAATACTCCACTGTATTTGGAAATTGCGCTTGGCACAGGGATATATTAGTTATTATTGTCTTCTCTTCCATTAGATATTCTGAATTGATGTCTTTTTCTACACCAGGCTGTAAAAATTAACGATTTACACATTTAGCTTAGGTAAACCAATCCGTCAGGCAACAATAACATATACATTGAATAGTATAGGTATTGCTGTAAACCGTCGCTGTTTATTGAAAAGTTCTATAAAACTAAGAAGTAGCTTAGAATTTTGATACCCTGATAATGGATTGCCATTATCAGGGTATCAAAACTCTTCGGAGTACGTATATTTCTGCCATGGGTTTCTATCGTAAAATAATGTACACTGAAATTATCTACAATCAGATGCCTTGCCCTTTTTATATGTCCATAAGAGTCCCACTGCACGTCGGTAGTGCAATGGGTGGGTTTCGAACCGGCAACCACATGATCGCAAGTCCGACGCCCTAGCCATTAGGCTACCGCCGCTTAGGCTTTTTTTTAATTAGGGTTTCCCACATAGTATCAAAATTTGTCATCAACCCATTACATTGTCCCACTGCTGGGCACGGGTCTCCTCTCAGTAGTAGAGGGATTAGGCTGTAGTAGGCCACGCTAACCTACTGCGGGTTGGCAGACTTCACATGCCGTCAAGAAAATCTCTTAGGCATGCAGGTTTCTTCACGATGTTTTCCTTCACCATTAAGCGCGTGATAATTAATTAATTATAAATACGCACATGACTTCGAAAAGTCAGAGGTGCGTGCCTTGGATTCGAACTCGAGACCTTTGACTTGGCAGTCCAATGGTCGTATCACTAGGCTATCACTGCATATCAAAATTTAACTAATATCAATTATGTGGCGGTCCCACTTACTTGTCGAGCTATCGCACCTCCCCATCCAAGTGCAACAGCAGTAGTGTTCACTGCTTCCATGTTTATGTCATAATTTATTGATATGGACCCCGGTACATATGAACATACTGTACGATATGACACATCTGAAAAATCATACGGTTTCTCTACGATCCCCAATCCGATGTCAAATTTGATCCAAATTGTTGTACTATACGCTGTTGAAGAAATAAGATTTTATTGAAACCACATTGAGCTCCCTATAAAATGGTTGAGCTACACGATGACTGATGTATGCGTGCCGTCAGTTAGGACAGGTCAACTCAAAGCTGCTATGGCTGTTTCTTCAAAAGGCCTGTTCAGATTTTACCCTACATTGTTAAACTCGCATATCTAACAACAACTATTGTCTGGGCTTTAAAAGAGACCATGATTCTCTGAGTTTGTTTCGACGTTTCTTCTCAGAGGTCGTCAGATAGGAAACGTCGGCGCCATCTAGTTAAAAAAAAATTAAAAAATCGACTTGTAAAAGTGTCTTTAAAAGATCTATTTACAGAAATAAATATCATTTCATCATTTCACAGTGAGAGGACGAGAGATTCGATGTGTTCTTATTACTCTTCTTTTGTATTTACCTAATTCCCCTAATTATAATATTATATGTATATATATATATATATATATATATATATAATTACACAAATCTGCTAATTAAATACTCAATCGTGAATAAGTTATTGTTCATGTCGCAATTCTGCAGTCATGTACAGTGAGTTATTGCTGTTACCTGACCCACCCTAGATGGGACGGCGGGGTCTCGGTGGGTCAGGTAACACCTATAACCCACTGTACCTAAAATGTGTTATAGCCGAATAATTTGCGAAAAACCAAGAAAAATTTAATTTCGCGCCCAACACTGATGCTTTAGGCTTAAAGGAAAACACAAACTTCGCTCAATTACATCAATACTCAATACTTTGCATTCCTGTTTTATAAAGGTGGACTATAGATGACTCTGATCATTATGGCAAGATAAATTACAAGAGAGGAAGAGGGTTCAGCAGCTTTTGGCAATTTGATTGCCCATAAACTATACAAATATGATGTTTATATCCTTACCTCGTGGAATAATGATCCTGATGATCTTTTGCTTCCTTGTACGGGTGCACTCGTCCTTCATGATGTTGGCTCCATTAACATACTTCTTGTATCCGGCTATAACATAGATGTGGGTGACATCAGTGAGGCACGCTGCAGCTGTCAGGACCTGGGTTGTGGATATGAGCACGCCGCCACACAGCCAAGAGTCAGGCTGATTGTCTGAATATGGCGAGTTGAGAAGATACACCTGAAGTAACATACAGAAGTTGTTAAATTGAGCAGCCCAACCAATTGGCGCTGAGCTCAGATCAAATAAAAGGTTAAGATGGAACTTTGCGAACCTGATGTTAGGCCCGCTAAAACTAAGCCTTGCACAATTAGACGCACACACGTATACCGAAACTACGCCTTATCTTGTCAGTCGAGCTATCGAAAGATCGACATACAGGATAAGGCGTAGTTTCGGTAGATAAGGTATACGTGTGCACGTGTAATTGTGTTTGTATAGGCAAGGCGTAGTTTTAGCCGGCCTCACTTCTTTGTTCGCAAAGTTCTATCTTAACTTTTTATTTGATCTGAGGCGCTGAGACGTAATAACCGTGAAAAAATCAACATTAACATACCATCACGCCTGTATTCCCCGAAGAGATGTACTTATGTACACCCACATTTCGCCGGCATGTTTAGGTCCCACGTAATAAGGGGCGAGCCTATTGCCATTAACCGGGCACAAATCCAGACTCCGAGCTGCTTCCGAGAATTTCATAGAAAAACCCAATAACACTGTTCGACCTGGGGATAAAACCCAAGACCTTCTGGTGGTCCCAGTGCTGCAGTGGTCCTAAGCGCGACTGCTACGCTAGCAGTCGTGCTTCGGACCATTAGACTAATGAGGCAGGCAGTGAAATGAAAGAATAAAGATTTTCTCTAAACCTTCTCCGCTTCTCCAAAAGATATGTCCTGCAGTGGAATAATAACCGCATACAATGGCGGCCGCATATAAGAGAGAAGCAACATGAAAAACGCTGAAATTATCATTCCATTCCCAAATTCTGGTGCACTTGTAAAATTGAATCACTATTTGGAATTAGATATTTAAAAGGCTTGCTATAAAAAATATTTTTTGAAATTAAACCTCACCACATAGTTCTTTTCCCCTGTAGCAATCTTTCGGTGTGTTATTCGTCGCTGACACAAACACACTGTATTATAAAAGCAAATGTATTATTTTTAATCTTACACAATAGAAAGGGACGACGCAGAATGAATAATTGCACGCTTAGAAGTCTTTTATTCGTTACATGAACATAAGAGAAAACCTATCGTTTTAGAGACACTGAAAGGATTGCGAAGGGTGCGAGCTTATTTAACCCTTCAAGTTCCAATTTCCATATTATAGACACAATGCAAAATCGATTTTTTCGGTCTCATTAAATCGATCTGTCACTGAGTGAAGTTTCGATAGCACCCCAGACTTATACTTTATTCAATAATTTAGTCCACCATCATTCATTACATGTATATTTACATGTGATTTTAAAGGTCAACCTTCATACTCCCTTAATTCCTGCGTCTGATTAATTGCTCAGCAACATTAAGAATTGATTGGCCTTTCTCTGGGAGTAAGGGTGGTTCAAACAAGCTGTTTCTCGCCCCTACGACGCAACAGATTAATTCAACTAAGTATATAATACAAAACTAATATGTAAACTGTATGCGAGGTGTTTTATTACAATATGTATTGCGTCAACGTCAAGTGCGACACCTCGCCTGTACAGTTCCATACATTTTATACTTAACATCGCTAGTTATGTAAATAAATAAGTAAATATAACTCTTGAACACCATGTCTGTCTCATTGAACACAGTTTATTTTTAAGTCCGCACAGTCAAGTCAATGTGTATTGAATTACTAACTATTCTAAAACATAATTTAGCACGTTCATTCAACCAAGGATTATACTGATTACATATTGGATTCGTACCTAAATCAAATTTTATAATTTTGCTCACGGTGGACAATGGCGTATGTGATGGATAATGGAGGTTATTAGTTCATCGAGCAATCAATTAACTGTTAGGGTACTTGCGATCTAAATATATATTCCAAGGGGCTTCGTTGAATAATTATAAGGATTATTGAAATGGTTAGTATCTACCTATATATATCAGGGAAATTGAGAGTGTAATCTTTCCTCGATGTGTGAACCTGCTGTGTGTTTTTCAAACACAAAGGTGACCAAATCGAGTGTTAATTAAACACGTGAAGGCACAAACGTAAATGATGTATTACAATCTTTTTCGTGTTGTTGTTCTGTTTTAATAATTTGTGTTTTGTTTTGACTGTCAAAACAAACTTATTTTTTCTTAGGTACACATATTCACGAACATGCTAAGCAGAAGTAGGTATTTTAAAAAAGGTTCGTCGTAGAATGTGGTTGGCGTGGGTCTCGTGGGCGTAAGACATTTTATACCAAAGTAACCTTTGGGTACTGCCCGAATGCATATGCATGCTTAATTTATGGTTAATAAAAGTACATCTACTTTTCCACAAAAAAAAATTGCATTCCTTTGTTATATTAAAGTACTAGCTTTTGCCCGCGACTTCGTCCGCGTGGAATAGATTTTTACCAATCCAACGGGAATTTCCCAAAATATCGTTATAAATTAAAGCCCATATGTTATTCTGATGTATAAACAATAATACTGTAAAGTTTCATCCAAATCCGTTCAACAGTTTTTGCGTGAAAGAGTAACAAACATCCATCCTCACAAACTTTCACATTTATAATATTAGTAGGATTTTGCCATAGCTTTATGTGTATTAAGTGTGTAGTTAATTAAGTATTATGTGTATAAGTCCGAACCAGATTCATAATAACGTAACATACCATCACGCCTGTATTTTCGTAGTTAGGCAGAAGTGTACTTATGTACACCCACGTTTCGCCGGTATGTTTAGGTCCCATGTAATAGGAGGCGAACCTATTGCCATTAACCGGGCACAAATCGAGACTCCGAGCTGCTACAAGGGAATTCCATAGAAAAACCCAATAACACTTTGCTCGACCTGGGAATCAAACCCAGGATCTCTAGCGTAGCAGTCACGCTTGGTACCACTAGACTAATGAGGCAGTCAGATTCATAATAGTTTTACGTTTTTACGGTTTTTGGGCGGTACCTAAAAACCAACTTTCTTGCCCGGTATTAGAATACCTAGTAATGGTTCACTTTACATAAGTGAAGTAAACAGTTTTTTGTTTCCTTAAGGTCATTTGTTTCATATTTACATAAAGAGATAATCTCTTTTGACTCTATTACATAACAACATCATTATAGGCCATGACGTGATTTAGGGGAAGGTGATAAAATAAAAACAAATTATAAGCAAATTACTTCTATAGACGACACATTTTCTTCACTAACTGTAGCTCTTTCTTTAGGAATTTCCTTTGGGGCAACATCAACAAGGGTTTCAACAATGTCGTAGTTTTTATGTTCTTCTCCCAAACAACTTTTTCGCCTGTAAAAAATTCTTTTCTAAAATACTTGATTTCAGTTTCTCCTCTCGGTTTCAGTTTTATCCTATCGCTTTCAAACTTCACAAGATCACACGCTGGGTTAATATGAAGATTGCCGGAGAATTTCATCGAAACCGATCCAGTCGTTTTGAGTCCATAGGTTACATACATACATACACCATATATGGGATTGTTTATTTGTTGTTGCTTAGTGGAAAAAAAATGGATTCTCATAACTAAATTCATATTATAAACAAACCTCAATGCTCAAAAATAATCAATTAGTTCAAAATATCTAATTTTGTCAATTATTTTATAAACTAAAATGGCTACTTCAGACAGAGGCGCTGACACCCCCCATTACTTGGGACCTTAACATACCGGCGAAATGTGCGAGCACAGAAGGTACACCTCTGCCTAACCCTTCGGGGAATACAGGTGTGATGGTATGTTACATACGTGGACTGTTCGTTGGCTAACAAACACCTGACGATCTGGCCAGCAGCGGCTGTGCTTGTGAAAAGGTACGGGCCAATACAGTTGTACTGTTCATCGTAGAGACTGTTCACTGCCACACCGATCAGTAGCTCTGTTTTACCCAGCCACGTGATCAGTGGTCCACCATGGTCATTCTAAAACCAAAACCCAGTTATATAGTGCGACAAACTTATCTGATACGGTCAGCGTAGAAACTAACGTCGCTTTGAAACTCGCAATACGGCTTTTTTTTTATTTATACCACTAAAGTGGTAAAAAAGTATAAGGTATGCCCGCCTTATGGTAAGCGTTTACCATACCTATGGACACTTGCAACATCAGGGGTATCACTCGCGCTTTGCCGAGTGCCGACCCTGTAAATATCTTTTAACATCCTTTTTGCAGAACCCTATGATGTAGTCCCTTGGGAGAACCTCGGCGGGAAACTGATTCCACATTTTGATATTCTATTTTTTTTATTAGGAAGCTTTGCCCCTCCGCCGTAGACTACAAGCTTTTAACAGTAATCATAAATTATTTCAGACACGACATGCTTTCGTTTTCAACTCATACCTATATAAAAATACTAGATTCCTAACGGATATCCATATAAGGAACCTAATTTTCTCATTTTTCAACGAGTAGTAAGGAGGTAGGTATTTCGCTTTTAGATATATCGTATGAATGTGGACGAAGCAAAAGAGGTATGCAAGAATCGTAGCAGATGGCGTTCTGTAGTATCTGCCTACCCCTATGGGAAAAAGGCGTGAGTGTATGTATGTATGTATGTATATATCGATAAATAGAAGATTGGTCTCTACCTGACAAATTCCCTGTCGCCGAGTCCCCTTAACTATTGGTAAGTTAAACCTGGTATAATTTTCAAGTTTTTTTGTATCACGTTCACCTGAATTATGTAACATGCGGGTGTTGTTTCGATGTATAGTTCTTACTGTTTTACGTGTTATTGCAAGTTTGAATTCTTGCTCATTCTCGATACACTGAAAAATTTAAAAGATCGCACAATTTAGAGATTATCATACTTATTTGATTTATCATAACATTTTAAATATTACTAGATTTTATCGTTTCCTGTATACAATTTTAATATCAACATTCGATCGTGGTAAATTTAAACTCACTCTGGAAGCGTTTAAATTATGCTGGGTAGATACCGCTCTGTCTACTCGTTTTTACAACAGTGAGTTCCTACTACGAAAAAAAAATTCTAAGGAAGTTCTAAAAAAATAACAGAGGTGGCAGGACTATTTGGATGCGTACTGCGATTGCTGGTTTGAAGGGGTGCAGGAAAAGATTATGGAAGGAATAGGCGGAGGTCTTGACAGCAGTGGGACAGTAACGTCTAAATTAAAAATAATACTAACATATAGCATGATATTCAAGAGGTACGTACGTCACTAGCCTCAAATATATCAAAATTTTGTTTTTGGAAATCGCTGCATTTGTTAAAATGGGTCTTGTCAGTTTCTTGAATGAACAATCCTTCAGCGTCCAGCAGGCCCCTCCCGTGCGTGCATATCATATGCTTCTCTATCACGTTTGCTAAGCCGTTGCCTCGAAACTTTTTAACGCAGTCTTCCTTTGGCTTTATTTTTGTGGATACTTCACGTAGAGTTTCGGAGTTGCGATCGACGAGATCGCGTGTCTGGTAATTCATAAATGAACTACATAAATGATTACAGATAATGATAAAAAAAAATAGTCTTGCCTAAGTACTTAGGTTATTGTTACTTGCCGGGCACAAATCCAAAATCCGATCTACTACGAATTTCATAAAAAACCACAATAACATTTTGTTCCACCTGGAAATAAAACTCGATCCCAGTCACGTTTACAACCACTAGTCTAATCAGGCAGTTGTGAGAATAATTTACGTCATCAGAATTATATAGGTTACACATACTTACAAAAACAGAATCAATTCACTACGGGCCATAACGCACGTATAACTTATTACTAACCTTACTACCCCTAGCACGTCCCCATCCCAACGCAACAACATTTGTGTCTATTGTCTGATCCAGTTTAGTATTGAAATTAATTTCAATAGCAGTGGGTATGTAAGAGCAGTATATACGGAACGTGACATCTTGGAAGTCGTAGGGTTTCTCCACTGTGGCCACGCCGATGTCGATGGTCATCCATTGCGTAGTATTCGTGTAGTTACTAACATGAATCACGTGTTCTGAAACGAAAGCGAGTTCATCATAAATGTATTTCTATCATTGCTCTCGAATCACGAAGCCTTCATAGTTTCCAATGCATAATGCTTATGTACACTGACTTAAATTTTGTGTTTGTCCTTCTAGAGTCTAGCCTGTCATTGAAAACAATTTTACTTCACGCATTATTTAAATTACAAATATTTATTTTTGTGTTAAATGTTTTACAATATAGGCAGTAGGTACAGTGGGTTATAGCTGTTACCTGACCCGCTCTAGGTGGGACGGCGGGGTCTCGGTGGGTCAGGTAACTGCCCACTGTACCTACATGACTTAGTATCCTTTTCAGGCATAGCAAAGATTCTATGGGCTCTTAGGTTAGTTATGTATAGGTAATAATAATTAAGTTAAATAGGTATAATTTATGTATTTATTTTCGCAATTGATATCGTTTTATATTGTACGTTTTACCTTTTATACATTATTTTTTTAAGAATTAGGTATTGCTCAAAGAAACTGTTTAATGAAACTATCGAACAATTTCATCCCTGGTTCATTCTTATTCCGGTACCAACTCTGTGTCTTGAGTCGAGCCCACCATTCATGCAGCTTTACATACTTGTCGCCGATTGGAACAATGGAGTGCAACGCAGACAGCGTCGCAACACAAGATAAATCGGCTAAAGTCAAACCATCTCCGGCTATATACTGGTTCACTTTTAGATACTTCTCAGCAACTTCATATGATTCTATAATATCAGCCACTTGCTCGTCCGTGGGTCCAGGAGCTCTAAACTTCACAACACTGTAAATAACCGATCTTAGCCGGGGAAATAAGATAGTAGCGTCGAAAAATAGACGTTGGTCGACTATAGCCCTTGCTGCCACGTCTTTAGGGTACAAACTCTGATGCTGTCCTCCATATTTCGATACAAGGTACATCATGATCGCATGGCTATCAGATAGTACAAGCCCGTCATCTTCTAGAAGTGGCACCGTATGTAGCGGGTTTTTCTCCAAGTACTCAGGTTTGAACTGCTCTCTCATGGGTAAGTTTACTTCCCTGGTTTCGACCTTCAGGCCCAGAATATCCACGAGCATCAAGGCCGCTCGGGCCGGTGGACTTACTTCCGACTTATGGATGATTATCGGCATGACGCTAACACAACTTTAGTTTACCACAGATTATTATTCACTGGAGTAGGTAATCTTATCTTCTTGATATCCGACACTAGACGATATACAAACGTCCGTAAGTAATCAATATATTATCAAAACAGAAACATTCTCAGCGTGTATTGGTCGCCGTCAATATGACGTCACATTAGTATCACTGGATATGGATAATAACACGTTTAGGAGATTATAAATCAATTGTTTTGAAGAAGTACCTAATGTTTTATTTTTAGCATCCTATGTCTGATTCATTATCTTACGAGCAAGCAAATGACAGGCACTTGATTATGTAGTTCATCACATCAAGAGTTACAATCCTGTGACTGTCGCAAACTTATTAAGGAGTCTGGGGACTATGTCTGTGTTAGTTTCATTTTGAAAAGCTAGTAAATCAGCCTTTCTTGGCGAGGTTGAAGTTTCCACTGATCTTTTGCGCGATCTTACTTTTATTATCTCTATAGATGCGTGCGATGTGATACCAAATTGAGAAATCAACAATGTTAATTTTGTAAACAGTACCTATTAACTCAATGATTACCTTGCTAAAGGTTTCTGGCAGAAGCTGGATGCGAAGAGTGGAGGACAGGGTGAAATGGCACTACGGACTAATAGCTACGACACTACGTCCAGCAGAGGACTCACAAAGGGTGACGATAATGATGATGATTAACTGTTATTATTTATTCATTTCTCGATTAAATTAGGTACAGTTTGTTGGAAATAACTGTGCGCATCTGAAATTGTCTGCTAGTGGGTTTGCAGTGGTGGGTACGTTTGAATATACTAAAGGCAATTGGAGTCGTATAAATGTTTCGCGTTCGTGTTTATTTTCCTTACTTACTTCGTTATTTATGTAAGTAGGTATAAATATAAAACACTTAATAAAGTGATTTTGAAGGCTAACTTGAAACGAGAAGAGTTATTTCGGACAAACTGTATTGTGGCTCTAATCAGCTACATACTAGACTAACAACGAACTTCCTTTATCAAACCTAGAAAGTATCTACCTATGGATACCTGGATCTATCATGTTTACCTTGTCGTTGCTTAATAGTTTCCAGCTACAGTTACTAAACTCACCCCGTGGCACACGAATCTTAACAACTCTCTGTTTCTTTAGCCTTGTACAATTATCTCTGTTTATGTCTCTGCCATTGACATATTTCCTGTAGCCAGCGATAGCGAATATGTTGTCGATCTCCATGATACAGGCGGCGGACGTGAGGATCTGTGAAGTGGATACCAGGGCACCGCCGCACAACCAAGAGTCATATGCATCCGTTGCTTCAGACGACCTTACCAGATACACCTACAAAAAAAATATCACTGCCAATATTTCCTATGCTCGCATCTTTCTCGTCTCTGGAATCTGATTTTCAATTACCTAAAACGTGACTTGTTACAGTAAACACAGTTCCTACCTATTGGAAAGAGTGTTGTATGAGTAGTCAGCTATAATAATGAACTTAGTTCATGTTTTACAACTTTTGGAAAACAAAAAAAAATGATCACAAAAGGCTGTATTTTAACGCCAGTTATAAGTAGTTAGGTAGTTAATTAATTAATAAGTACGTACGATATGTAGGTACACCCCTTTAGGAACCTACCTATTGCTTTTATCCTATAATACCCCTTCATTAATGTAGCGACGATATTAATACGTTTCTAAATAACACCAGTGAGAACATTCTGCGAGTTATTTACCTAGACTTCACCCCATAACATCTGGTGGAGAAACATACTTATTTACTTACCATATACCTCTTCTGTCCATGTGTGCGTGTACCTTTAACAATTCTACGCTGACACACACTCACTGTAATGTGGAAGTGTAAGTTTAATTAAATGTCATTAGTGTTGATATATAATAATTATAACCGGTTATAAATACTTAACATTTAATTAAAAATATAATAATAAGCACGCAGACATGCTTGCCCGCCATTGCTCATTAAATATTTTTTACAAGTGCTAATTTGAATAATATTAGGTGTTTTAATTGGAAATTGGGAATTCCCTTGTTACCATTGTTATTTACGTCACTATAGTAGGTATTTGTCAAGTACTTGGTATAAAAAAACCACTGCAATCGACTATAACTGCATGAGTACCTGCAAAAGTTAGTTATATTCATTCAATTGAGTACCATTCGAGCGTGATATTAACTGATTGAATTTTAAATTCTTTCTGAGACTGGGCTTCTGAGTGCAATGCAAATTTAACACGACTAACCAAGCCATAAAAACTAACATTTGTGATTATCTACTATTATCATAGGTATAATTATATGCTTTTTGTAGGTAGGTATACCCATAAACTGTACAGTTTGTTCGGAATAATTAAGCCGATCGGAAGTTAGCCGTTCCGTACTACCGCGGTGATAAAATCGTGTATAAATATCGGAATTAGTAAAGAAAATAATTAGAAATGTGAAACATATACGACTCTAATTATCTTTACACCGACTCTTTCTATTAAAATTTACCACTTCTAAACCACTTGCAGACAACTTCCGATCGGCTTACTTATTTCGAACAAACTGTATTTACTTATTAGTTCATACGCTATTATAATATTAATAATAATTGTGTTGAAGATATCTATCTAAATCCATGTATTTCGGAAATTAATAAAATAAAACTATTGATAGCTAATAACGAAATTTATTTACAGATTAAAATATCATATACCTCCTATACTATCACTTATAACATTTTTTTGAAAATAGCTATATAATTCACCTTTTGCAATATACAAAAACTATGGGTTATGTGGGTACACTCATTACCTTTACAAAATTTACAAACATTCAACATTATACCTTAATATTAAAGAATACTTAAAATCTAATGTTGGATATAAAAATTATGGAATCTTTTTAAAGTTTTAATTTTTCATTAAGTCGTATATTAATATTAAAATTTTTAGCTATAGGGTGGGGACAAAGACGTGGTAAAGGTATGACATAACGATGCTGTATAGTTGTCACAATTCACAAGTGCGCGGCATCTTACTTCTAACGACTTAGTATAAGGTTCAAATTCAAATGATTCGCGCACTCAATGTAACAATTATAACCTCACACCTACTACGCCTGTCACAACCCTACGCCATCAGTACATAATAATAAAAAGCCCCGAGAGCGTCAGTCAGTCTGTCAGTATGAACGCACTAACCTAAATCATCATAATATGGTTTGTGATGGGACTATCAAAATTACATAATAGTTCTCAAGGAAGGTTTATTTAGTCGATACGAGAGCTAATTATGAACTTAATCGCAGAATGTCAGAGCTTTCCTGGCAAATTTCTAAAACTTTTCATAAAAACGAAAAACATATTAGGCGAAAATTTACATTAATAAAAAAATCCATGATGACACGTACGATTTCTATTGAAAGCCACAGCTTAAAAAAATACGTGATGTGTTCGTCTGTGAATGCCACATTATTATAGTATTACCAAACGCTTTTGCTGGGCGTGAAGTCCTGTATTCAATTCCCAGGTTAGCCAAAGTGCTATTGGGTTTTCTGTTAGGATATTCTCATTTGTATACATTTTATATCCGTATAAAGCCGACCCAGTTTGTTAGTACTTTAATTGCCTAAAACTTTATTCAAGACAAGAGTATTCTTAAATACATACCTGTTTAATTTCCCTAATTATTAATGTATAAAGAAAACGATTTCCATTATTTATTTGGGGCCACATAGTGTTGCTTGCAGATGCCAATTATTAGAAAATATAAGAAGTAGAAGGAAGAACAGTTCGTGAATTGTGATGAACAAGTTTAAAGAGTGATTAGATTAGGAAGACGAATAATTAGAACTATTAATCATAATCACACCGTGACTGCTGTCCCCTTGTCTCATTCTAGGAAAATCTATAATTATTTTTTATTGGCGTATGCAAGCATCATTACATTTTATATTAAAACACGCAGTAACAACATTAACATTTTAGAGAGCTACCTAACAAAATATGGAAATTCTTTACACGAAAATTTTATATCAGTCAATAATTAAGAAACAATCTATACATTATTTTATAACATTGCTATCAACAAGTTTGGGGTCAATACAGAGTGTTTATTTGAAGAGAGACACCAATTAAAAGAAGTTCCTACAACAGTCAATACCATCATTATGTATTTGTCGATTCAAATAGACACACCTTGTATATATCATAATAGTGTATTTTTTAAATAACATTTCAATGTAACGAAGGCGATTATTAAATTGGACTTTAAACACAATGACGAATTCGATAATGGATTTATTATGCTATTTCTGATAAACAACGAATAAAGTTTGAAACAAAATCAGACAAAGAATTCTTCTTTACGAATTAATATTGTAGTTTATGCGTGTTCACCCCGTCATTACTTTACTAGACAATGATGAGAAAATGATGAATAGCTTATAAACGACCAAAAAATTAACCCTCTAGTCCAATAAAGTGGGTGCTATATTGGCGAAGACAGCAACATGTATAGGTAACTAACTTCCCTAAGAACATTTCAGCCGTTTAGGAGTGAAAACGTAACAAACAAACAAAAACAAAAAGTTACTTTCGCATTTATATGATTTTGCAGTCAATTCATTCAGTGCCGATACCAGCTCAAACATATACTTAATATGTCCGAGATGATCTGGATGCGTTTATTGTTGATTGACCGGAAAAAACCACAAACAGGCAGATGTCCAAAGTTATGGGGAGACCTTTGATCCAATGGGACAATAAAGGTTTTAAAAAATTAGTCTAAGCTTATAATGACGAGGTGAACACCAAATTACGAGCGAGTTAACGATAACAACTTGTTGGAACTAGTTGATAAATAACTGTATACCGCACACTAACGACACAAAAAAATATTTATAGTCACTTTTTAATTAACACGTGGCATGCCGTTACGTCTTTCCAATGTTTCCATTACTTTTTAACGATTTCAAAAAAGAGGATCCCTATTGCCGAATTGTTAACCGATTTAGTTTCGATTTATCCAATAGGATATTCTCCCGAGATGGTCCCATATAATTTTTGTAGGTGTCTGAGCATCGCTTCTGAAGGTAAACCACAAAATGCTTGAAGTCGGTTTTGTGTTTTGTTTTAAAAAGTTAATTATTTTACAGCGAGTCAGTAGCTATAATAAAAATATTCCCACCAACATCCCTAAACAGTAAACGACGATCGTTTAACCTTGTGATTCAATACAGTGCGCCTTGTATTACGGCATGGCATAAGTTGTAGAAGTTCCAGCCATTAGGCCCAGCATACCTACCGTCAAAATATACCTTGTCCACCACTTTTTGACAGATGGAACTAGTGATTGGAGGAACGTAATAATGTGATTATCGATCCGATTATTGACACTTTGATTACTGTCTAGTATTGATTATCGATTGTTTGGTTGTCGAATCGAAAATGGTGCAACAACGACCAATAATAAATAAATATGGATAATATTCATCCGATTGTACTAATTTTTGTATAATATTCATTTTCCATCCATTTATATTTTATTGATTTTAGAGTGGATAAATACTCAAATACTGATTTAATGTCATTGTTCAAAACGATTGCAGCGAATACATTCGATTGCATCACTAGACACGGTAGAATGTAACCAAATTTAATACGCTTGACAATAACATATTTTTTTGTAAAATCTGTTACATTTATGGTATTATAATGTCTGCAAGAAATCATAAATAAGATACATAATTGAATAACATAAGATAGATAGATACATTTGTAACGCATTTCAAAGTTAACTTTTACGTAATCTGGAACAGCTACGCTCTAAGGCATCTGTCAAAAAGCGGTTCACATAATGGACAAAGTATAAATTAATGTATTTTCCATTGGTTAACGATAACGGTAAGCCTGCGTAGGGTGGGTCTATTGTGATATTTCACCGAAACTGCGCTGCCTGCGGCCGTCGGCAGTGGCTGGCGATGGATCGGAAGCACTCGTCACACACACGCACCGGCTTCAGCTGCCCGTAGCGCGGCAGTGGAATAGAATTTGAGCTGCACGATGCGCAGAACACTTTACCTGCAAATTAATTACATTAAATTAGTTTATTCTGTATGTTACAGAAGGAAGGTTGCGAAAGGAGTGTGCCAGGATCGTGGCAAGACTGGCAAGTGGAAATCCATAGTCCCTGCCTACCCCCATGGGAGACAGGCGTGACAATATGTATGTATATGTATGTATAAGTTTATTGTAGCAGTCTTACTAGTGATATGACCATTGCACTACAAAGTCAGTTAATTATCACGTGGTGAAGGGAAACGTTGTGAGAAAACTTGCATGCCTCAGAGTTTTTTTTGGCGGCTTGTGAAGTCTGCCAACCCGCACTAGTCCAGCATGATGGCCTATAGCTTAATCCCTCTCATCCTGAGAGGAGACCCGTGCCAAGCAGTGGGACAATGTAATGGGTTGATGAAGATTGTAGCAGTCTTTGGAACAAACTACGACCTTGTCTGATTGACATAGTGACTAAAGAAGTATTTTTTTATAGTACCATTAGGTACCAAATTCGGATCCAAATTATTAAATTTGGATCCGAAAGTCATAAAATGTCAATATTTTGACTTATGTCATTATGAATTCAGATGACTCTCTGAAAGAGGGACCGTTCTTTTTTTAAGAATATAATATGTCATAGTTTAACAAAGTAACTGCGATATCTGGCAGCCTCCGGTAGCGCTCGTAGCATATATAGCATAGTGTATACATTTATAGTGTTAGTGTAGTGTATTAGTGTATACTGACCACAGTTGCGACAGTGGTGGCGGCGGCGGAAGGCGGTGAAGTGAGCGGCGCAGCGCATGCAGGCCGGCGCCGCGATGTCCGGCACCCACTCCGGGAGCCGCTCCGGCTGCGACCGCTCCACCCTACAATATGACCATGTTCATTAAATTATTGTAACTAGGGCCGTTTTAAGGAGAGGTAATTCATTTTGCACGAAAAGCCAAGGCATAAACCCACCTTTTATAGGGAAAATGCACTCGAAACAGATGAGGGTAATTTTTTTTTTTGTGTGATGTGAAAATAATTATTGAAAAGTGCAAAAAAATGTGGGAACAGAGCGTTATTGGTCAGACGATTTGACCAATGGCGTCGTCGAGTGTGACGTCAAAGTCTTTGTGTATGTCCCTGTCAAAAGCACTTGTTCTGTTCGTAACGAACATTTGTTGTTAAGTTGTCATAGACTTTGACGTCACGCGCCAAGTCCGCTATTATGGCGCGTTTAAAACTTTTTTTTTTTTTAAAATAAATAAATATATATACTACATCATTATTGTTACGTTTAAGAATTTATCAATTTAATTATAACATAAGCAATCTTCAAAAATAATCTGATTAAAACAAAGAAATCAAATGTCCAATGAGTCCTGTGTGTGAAATCGGCTGTAGAACGTATGGTAGTTACCTGTCGACGCAAGAGAGGTCGGCGGCGGAGGCTGCAGGCTGCAGGCGGGGGGCGGGGGTTGGTGCCAGGGTGGGGGCTGGGGCCGGGGCCAGGGCCGGGGCGGTAGCCAGGACGGGAGCCAGGGCAGGGGCGGGGTCCAGGGCAGGGACGGGGGCGAGCGCGGGGGTGGGGCCAAGGGTGCGCCGTGCGCGTGCGCTGCCCTCGGAGGCGGAGTCCGACGCGCTGTCGGCGTACACTTCCTCTGCCGAATACACGCTGTCGAATGAACTGCCTGCAATGTGCAAAGCGGTGTGTGGTCACACTTTAATCATTACCTATATCCCTACTGAGATAGTTTACACGCTCATACGAGCACGTCTGCGTTGTGTGGTAACACTTTAATTAATAATTACCTACATTGCTACTGAGACAGTTTACACGCTCATACGAGCACGTCTCACAATTGTGTCCTAAAATATTATTGTGTTACTAAAGCCGCATTTCAATATGTCTCCATTAAATTACTCGGCAGTATATTTTCGTACAAATTGTTTTATATTCGAATTAATTCGGAAGGAGGCTAGTCTGACTTGGTGAAAGTGAGTTGCAGGGAACTTAAAATATGACTTTCCCACCCACCCACACATAGCCATAAGCTCACTGTACTCAGCATTAAGGTGGGTAATAAATACATGAAAACATTGCAAACATGCCATCCTCCACATCTTGAAATAATAAACACTATGAGGAACAACGATATGTAAACCAAAGATACGTTACCCGCTTTCTAAAATGGCAACAAGAAATCAAGGCAATTGCCCGGATCGCGTTTAGTTACGCACCTAGACCAATTAGAATGCAGCACTTAATCGTAACGGAGCTAAAGACGTATATTCGTCTCTTTCTAACAACATATACTCCGTGAGGTGGCATTTAATCACTTTCTCTTTCTGCGCACGTATTAGTCGCTATCTAATAGTTGTGCTATTTTTTATAGCCGTAATGTTCGTGAATAACGTGTCTATACAGGGTGGAAGGGACATCGACGCACATCCGCTTACCACGAATTCAGTACATGATTCTGGACCCCCTTGCGTTAGTATTTTTCGTCAAATATGAAAAAAAAACTGCCTTTTCATACAAAAGTGCAATGCCTACACGGTCAAAATGTATGGAAAAGCTGTTTTTTTTTTCATTAATCAATATCAACGCAAGCGGGTCCAGAATCATGTATTGAATTCGTGATAAGCGAATGTGCGTCGATGTCCCTTCCACCCTGTATATTACGTCTTTGATGAGGAGCCAACAACTAACCATTTTGTATGACCTGATCTTCGGTAGCTTCGTACTCGATAGCGGGAGGCTTGTCGTCTTCAGGCTGGTGAAGTTCCTCGGGCTGGTCCGGCGACTGGTTCATGAGGAACACAGACTTCAATATGTTCCGCAAGTCCGCCGCAAAGTTCGTCTGCAACTGATCCGCTACACCCGCGATGCATACGAACAGACGATGTATTAGGTCTTCGCTCGATCTAAAACAAGTTTTACATTGAAATAACAATATTTTTTTTTTAGTTTCGCGTTACTTTGATATTACGAAAAATAGTTTTTTTTTTATCACCGATAGGCTTACGCTTGACCACAACTTGCCTTATGTTAAGCATCGAAGTGGTCTACGATGGAGCGCGCTTGCCTATATTTGTTTTTGATGTCTTATTATCGGATAGTTGTTCCTCACAACTACATCGACATGTTTTACATATTCTTTTTTTTTAAACTGGAATGATTTGAGTGCCTCCGTAATGTGATGCTGTCTGAATGGCTGCTCTAGTACATTCGCATACTAAAGTGTTATTGTGTGTAAATATATCAAAACTTGTTTGTTTTTCAATGACAAAGGGTTTTTGTACAAAATTAGTATATGTAGTGTAATGCGATAGTTACTTGAACTTAGCGCGCGCATGGTTCCTCGCCGCCAGCTCGTGCGCCTGCAGCGCCAGCGCCAGCTGCTCGTCCGCCGCACACGAGCCCACGCCCACGCCCACGCCCACACCCACGCCCACACCCACACCCTCACCCACGCTGCAATAACAACACTACATCAGTGAGGAACAACCCAATACACAAAAGTAAATACGACTGCTACATCAAAATGTTGTTTCATGATAATCAATTATACCATGATTTACTTTATAAAAATGCCGAAATGCTTGAAATTAATTTACATGATTATCATCAGCCCATACTTGTTCACTGCTGGACGTAGACCTCTACTAGTGAACGCCACAGGTGCCTTATTCGAACCTATTGTCTATTTTTTTCACTAAGATTTCTTTGTATAAAATAGTTACCCGACACCAAAATTGTGCAATCAGTCTAAGTTTAGGATTGCGATCAAGAAATTTAAATATCTCAAAAACTCACCTCTCATCAACAAAATGATCCAAATTCAATCTCAACGGGCTATTCTGGTTCTGCGTCGACCGGTTGTCCAATATCACCATACCGGGCGACCATATCTTATTCTTCTTTCTTTTACTCTTTGTACCGGACTTCCTAATCTTTTTCGAACGTCCACTACACTGCGAGGGACCGACGTCGGCATTACTATTGTCTTCATCAACTAGCGAACTAATTTTCTTATCTGCTTCCCTGTGCCTTTTCAACTCAGTAATAACTTCGTCGATCGTCCTGTACTCATCTTCGACGGCATTCGCCCCCCACTCGTGCAGCACTCGCCTTTCCTCACTATTTACATTTGTCGCCTCGTTCAACCCCTCCTCGTCGGAACTTAACCTATTTAAAACCCTATCCATAATGGTGGAGGACGAGCCCGCTTCGTTCTTATTACTATCATCTTCTACGTAATTAATATTTACAGTAACGTCATTATTTACATCGGAAAAGGAACTTTCTAACGTATTTTTGGTTTGTTTCTCTCCGTCTTCCGTCTCCTCTGGACTTTTTAGTACCCTGTTCTGTTGCATGAAGTGATTATCTTTAATGTCTTTACTGTGGTCGGTGTCGGGCGATCTATCTAAGCTAGTGTTTTCAGTACTGACGCCCGAGTCGACCGGGGACTCGTGGTCACTCTCGTAACCTAACATAAACTTAACTCTCTCGTCCTCCCTGTCTAACGTCATCTTTGCCGAAGTGAAGCTCGTGTTATCACCGTCTCCAGTTTCTTTATCTACTAAATGATTATACTCCTCATTTGTTAGAAGCAGCGAACTTAAATTAGCGTTAGCTATAGATATATTAGTGTTTACGATATCCGCGTCAATATTGTCAGGGATAATGAGCGGGAGATCAGAGTTTAACATTGGACCGTTGAGGTCGCTGCTTGTGTCGTCGTCTTGGTTGAAGACGGCCGAGTTGTTGTGCGACAGCGACGACAGCACCGCGGGCTCGTGGCTGATGGCGTTGGGGATCAGGTACCCGTGGCTCGTGGACGGCATACAGCTCAGCTGCTCGTTCCTAGGACCGGGGAAACCGTAACCTTCGGGATCGTCCGCAGCTATGAGAGTGGGGACATCATTTGTGGAGTACGAGTGCATTTGGTTGTGGTCTAAGATGTCTACGTCACTAGCGGCGATGGAGGAGAGTCGATCTGCAATCTCCATGACTTGCTCGTTGAGTGACGTCACTAGATCATGATCGGGAAGCTGTCGGTTGGTGTCGCTAGTGGACGCTGAGACGGCGTTGATGACTAGAGGGTCGAACATCATGAGGCCGTTCGTTGATAGGTTCCTTAGAGACGAGAGGTCACTGCTCTCTGTTTTGCTGGTTTTTCTGGTCCTGTCTATGTAGTCTCTGCTGTCGGTCGTCTGGAATGTGTCAGTGCTAGCGGTGTCCGTGGAGTAATGTCGTGAGGTAGTCCTGATAGTATCGTGTTCGGAGTCGTGTCCGTCTGTTTCCTCTGTCCCCTCGCTGAGCCGTCGGAGGCCATCGATGATGGGCGTCATCACCTCTATATTGTCCGGGAGGTAGTCGCCGTCCGTTATTGTCGGGTCACTTGAACTGTGGAGAAAAATAAGTTTTTTAACTCAGCCATCTTGAGGTAAGCCACAGATGAAAATCTTAATAAAAACCTATTTGATTCCAGTTTAACCGTAATGACCTACTACACATATAAGTACTTGTAAAACATGTTTCAGTTTCAGTCTGCTGCCTTTCAGTTTTCTAACTAATAAGGTTTTTATTTCATGATTAAAAGGAAAGGTTATCAGATCCTCGATATAAATCACGTAACTTTATAACTTTGAAAACATTTACACGCGGCTACAGGTTAAGCTATACATAACCAGTTTAAGTTGATCTCGAATTGTATAGGCTTTCCAAACAATATGAACCTCGATATGTACCCGTGCGTACTAATGTTATAGTTATAATAGCTTTGCGCCTGCGACTTCCCTCACGTGGTTTCTCGGTCCAGCCGTTTCAGAGATTAGCCAGAACAAACAGACAGACAGACAAAAATAATTGTATATGTACCTTGTACACACGGCTACAGGTCAACCTATACAAATCCAGTTTAAGCTGATCGCGCATTGTATAGACTTCCCATACAATAAAAAGGCCAGCGTAAACTGGTTTTGTATAGCTTGATGTGTAGCCGTGTGTACATCCATATGCATTTAGTAAAAATCGTTTGTATAGGTGTATAGATAATTATACCTTTGGTGTGAGTATAACTCGCGAACATTTGCATGGTCTGCGTAGAACTTGGAGACAAACTCCCCCAGATCTGGGTACGGACACGACCAGTCGTTTGAAGGGTCGGGGTCTGAAAAAAAGAAAATAAACACTCAACTGAAGTATTATAAAAGGTGTTGTAATAATAAGAATAGATGCATTCGTTGACTTTATAGTTACTTCTCAAATATCTTCGTAAAGATACCGCTGACTGTTTGTTAATATCTAAATAAACTAAACAAAAATATTGTCCAAGGCATCCACAGTTCGCCGAAATGTTTGTGTAACTAATGTCAATAACGTTTCATAAACGCTTGTAAAAAAAATTTAAAAAATGTAAAACATTTGATTTGATTAGGTGTGTACCTGCAGGCAGGTCGAGCGCGGCGAGGTTGGAGATGTCCTCGTTGGTGCAGAGCAGGCGCTCCAGGGCCACCAGCTCGCGCCGGTCCAGGGTCCACAGCAGCGACCGGATCTTGTGCAGCAGGGTGCGGAACGGACGGAACATGTCCGACATCTCCTCTGCAATTTACAACAAAATATTAGGCTCTTTACAATCATACATTTAATTTAAGGTTTGGTCTCTCCAGTAGGTCAAATCCAATTAATTATCATTTCTATGATAGATACGTGCAATAAGCTCGAAAAGGTCAACTTTACAACCATAACAGATAATGAAATGATCTTTATTTGCTTGAAGCTATTGTTATTTAGTTATTGAATAAAGCTGAAGTACAAAATTTATGTATTCCCCGAAGGTTTAGGCAGAGGTGTACTTAAAGTACACACACAGTTCGCCGGTATGTTTAGGTCCCATGTAATAGGGGGCGAGCCTATTGCCATTCACCGGGCACAAACCCAGACTCCAAGCTGCTACTGAGAATTTTATAGAAAAAGCCAATAACACTTTTCTCGACCTGGGGATCGAACCCAAGACCTCTAGCGTAGCAGCCGCGATTGGGACCACTAGACTAACGAGGCAGACAAAATTCTTTACCGACGCTATTTTGTGGAAAAGGGACAGAATATCATTACTCTATCAACACGAAAAAATGTGAGACAACAAATCACCTGGTGGTTTATCAATGCTGAGTGGTCCGCTGGAGTATATCAGCAGTCCGCTGACTATAGCCAGCCGGGGCACGGCGAACATCAGCGCGGGATCGTACGAGTCCACCTGTCATTTATACAAACATAAATCACATACCATCACGCCTGTATTTCCCTATGTGTAGGTAGTTACGTAAACAGTTCGCCAGGATGATGTGATAAGAGGCGAGCCTATTGCCATTAACCGGGCACAAATCCAAACTCCGAACTGCTGCTGAGAATTTCATAGAAAAAGCCAATAACGCTGATCGACTTGAGAATCAAAAACAGGACCTCTAGCGTAGCAGTCGCGCTTAGAAAATAATATTTAAATTTGACAGTTTAAGTCCCGATCAAGATGCAGAGAGAGAAAACAAAGAAAGTCAACTATGTAATGTGACGTAAAAAGTTCTTAACTGACTCTAATTCAAAATCGACGCCTGCTGTGCATAGAATACTGTAGAGTTGTCCAATTTTCAACTTTATATCTTCAATTTAAGGGTGATAAATGGTTAAGGCTCATGCGTCAGGGTTGGGCGCGAAATTAATTTTTTTCTTGGTTTCTCGCATTTTTTTCGGCTATAACACATTCCAGGTAAATGGCAATAGAGATCGCGACCTCAACAATAATTTACTCACAATTGAGCATTAAAACTTTGCTTAAAAATCGGTATCGTAGATTTAGGCGTAAATCACATTTTTCACCGAATCCACTATTTTACATCAAAATCTTTAACAATAACGATTTTTAAGCAAAAGTTTTAAACAATTGTATGGCATAATTTTCTACCTGTTCCTGAGTGAGTAAGTTTTGTTTGAGCGCGCGCCGCAAGCTCTCGGAGAATAGAACGCAGATCAGTTGCTGCGATTCGAACTCATGCGGCGTTTTCACGTTCACCATCGCACTCACGTAACATAGCTCGAACTCCGCGAATAATCTGTAATATAATACAACATATTACGAGGTATACTTAATGTTTATTTTTAGGTCCCATGTAATAGGGGGCGAGCCTATTGCCATTCACCGGGCACATATCCAAACCCCGAGCTGCTACTATGTATTAAAAAAAAAAGACCCAATAACGCTTTCCTCGACCTGGGAATCGAACCTAACCACGTCCAGCGTAGCAGTCGCGCTTAGGATCACTAGACCAATGAAGCAGTAAGAGGCAATTTATCTGTTATTTAATTACATTTCAGTTATAATTATTCCATATCTATAAACAATGAATAGGTAAGCTGGTAGATACTAGGTTAACCTGTGGTCAAACTTCAACAGATCCTCAGCTTTCAAGTTATCCTCCCAATTGACTCCAAAAATATTTTTGTAGGTTACCTTTTTTCGAGCTGCGAAGTAAGATATAAGATATAGACCTGTCGAATATCCTGAGGCTCTCGTGCAGCATGTCGTCGTGTTGAGACAGCGCCAGGCCCCGCGGGCGCAGGCACTGCTCCCGCAGCAGGGAGCGCACCGTCTCCAGGCTGCGCGTGAGTGCCTTCGCCAACGGGCGCATGGCCGCCGATTCCTCCTCGCGATTCATTATCGAGGAGCCCGCGGCTAGGCACTGAAAATTTAGCACAGATATTTTAGCAAACGGTTAGTTTACAGTTATTGTTGATCTAAATAGGTGTAGACCCTGTCTGTCGCCCTCAAGTTGATATTTACGTGAAAAAAAAATGCATTAAAATGTCCATAATTTATTATGTTAAAAAAATATACTCTTTTTGGCAACCCTACACGCTACGACAGTTGCGAGTGCCTACCTACTTTGGATACTTGAAGGTTATATCATAGTGTAACGAAATCTAATAGTGGGGCAACTCGCCGTCTAGACAGGTCAACGATGAGGTGGGTTGCGGGGCAGAGCGGCGTCCCCCCGACCCTTAGTCGCAGGCGTCCCGTCCGCCCGACATAGTGCGCGTCGGTACTGCGCTGCAAGTGTAGCTCGCGCTAGCGCTAATTATAATTTATTTTACAATGCTTTCTAAATGTGCAGTTTACGGTTGTTTGTCGGCATCGTACAGAAGTAATAATGAAAACTTGAGATTTCATAAATTTTTAAAGGATGATAATCGGTAAGTGCCTACTAACCTATTATACCTACCTAAACAAATATTATCTCTAATTAGTAAACAAAGTCGCTATCCGCGACGCTGTGCGTCTACTTCTAAATTATTTTAACCTTCTATTGTATTTTGATACGGTTTTAACTACCATTTAGAAAATTTCTAATAATAATATAGGTACTTACACAGTTTACAGGATAATAAATAAGTACCTACCTGAGTAAGATTTGGCGAATCTAAACTTATTTATTATTTTATTATCTATAATATTGTATATCAAAACTAATATATTATGATAAAATTATTTATTATTATTTACCTATTTTTTATAATAATATTATAAGGCTGAAGATTTTGTTTGTTTGTTTGATTGCACTAAAGTACTGGTTGGAATTTATTTTATTTTTGTGTTGTATTTTATTCAGTTTATAAATTTTTTATTCCATTTATCGAGGAAGGCTTAAGGCTATATAACATCACGCCATGACCAATAAAAGTGGAAGTGTCTTCCGTTGTGTGCGCTGCGTAAACGGTTAAAGTTATGCAAAAATATTGTATGACGGAAATGTTCCCCTTTAAAAGTTCTGAAAAAAGTCCGCGACAGCATAGGTCTATCTTTTAAGGTTGATTTAATAATAACCCTTTTCTGGTCGAATTAGTTCCAAAATAATGCATTATTTCCGAAGGTGTTTAGAAAATGAAATTAAATGAGAATTAAAATAAACTTAACGATCCATTTCCCACGTTCGTAGAGGACAACATTGGAGAAAGCTACATATAATCGCCTAACTCAAATTAAATTTTCACCACCGTGTGATTGCTTCCCATTGCAATTTTTACTTCGTTTGTATGTGAGGATAAGAATAAATAAATTATATTGTGAAATATAACAACCGAAAATTAAAATCATCAAACAATAAATGTCGCAAATATTATTCAGTTCAACATCGCTAAAGAGATAAATAAACTGGAGATTTTAACCCCCGTTTTATTTAATCACTTGGGCCTGTCGCGAAGAATGAACAATAAATCGTGAAGGTACTTGCTAGAAATTAATACTACTTCTAGCACATAGATTAATTTGAACTTACAATAATAATCACCTGTAAATCACCTTTCAAACAAAAAATACTAAATCAAAATCGGTTCATCCGTTCGGGAGCTACGATGGCACAGACAGACACACACACGCACAGACACGTCAAACTCATAACACCGCGTCGTTTTTGCGTCGGGGCTTAAAAAGTAAAAGTAAGTCCTTGAAAAAAATTTTTTGTGACAACCCTGAGCTATTTTCAATGTCTAGACGATTGTCGGCATTTCGACCCCGACAAAGGAGTGCGCCCACTATAGATTTTATTACACTATGGTTATATATTAAATAGACATAATGATGTGCTATAATAGTACCTATAACAAAGTATATAATCTATGCTATTATAAAATTGTAAAAAAAACAACAATTGGACCTATGTACAGAACATAGGTTCTGTACATTGAACCTATGTTCAATGTACAGAACCTATGTTCAATGTACAGAACATAGGTTCTGTACATTGAACCTATGTTCAATGTACAGAACCTATGTTCTGTACATAGGTCCAATTGTTGTTTTTTATTAAAAAAACAACAATTGGGTTAGTCTATAAACGTTTGTTTGTTTGAGGTTGGCGCCAAATCTACTGAACGGATTTTAACCATGTTTTCACTGTTACTATATAAATATATACCAACCTAAAAACGGTTGTGCATCTTATGTAATTAGTTCAACAGAACCTTAGATAGAGCTAGGCCTATTTGTTGTATGCAGATCCATAAAAAGAAAAGATAATCACTTGTTTGGTTTTTCATAATATTCTTTTTATTAATCCATGTGGGCAAAGCCGCGGGATAAACCTGGTTTAATCATAATGTTGTAAGCCCACAAAACATTGTCACTAACATTAATATTACGATCACAAAAATAAAATATCCTTTTTATCCTTATCGGGACATACCTGCGAGTATTGACATCATCAGTCAGAGACTATGTAATAATAAAACCTTACAAGGAAAATAACATGGACTCGACCACAAACTAGACCCGTACATAAAATTGGTAGGTACGAATTAAAATAAAATAAGTGTAGTTAAAAAAGAGGTAGGTAGGTACCCAAAACTAATGCAACATTCATGACCAGGTAAATGAACGTAGATGAAGCGAGATTATTGTGCCAGGATTGTCGCAAGTGGAAGTCTATAATAGCCCCTGCCCACTCAAATGGGAGAGGCCTTAAAAATATTGTTATCAAAAACGTATACAGTTAGGTACAATGTCTCTTCAATTAAGGAAAATGCACAACTATAGCTTTCAAAAGGCTAAATATAAATTTAATAGGTACGGACGGAAACACATCGACATATTTAAATCAGGTATAGCCTGACCTCGCATTGTTAAGGCTCTCCGCATGATGCTAGACCAGCCTATACTGGATTGTAATATCCCTGTGTAGCCATGCGTAAAGTAATGAACAAAATGTAGGCGCCTGGTGCCTACTGAATGGTTGAACATTGTACAGCTGTTTCATGAAGGTACCTACCTAATTAAATATAACATTCTTCGAGTGACATGAATCATAATCATAGAAATTCATAAAAACATGCTAGTAAAACATACTTACTAGTAGGTATTTTTTTTAAACCTAAGCCTAAAAACAGTCTGATAAGTGACTTAGCTCATAGTTGTTCTGCCGTACAAAAATCGCGATTACAAAATGGGGGGTGAACATTTCTCATACCTCCCAAATATACAATAAAAAACATTAAAATCGGTCGGGCCGGAGGAGTTATCCTCCCCTGATAATTTCAAGAATAGCTATTGTGCGATAAGCACAATAGACTGATGAGCAAATGTTGCGAGCACCTTGAGAATTTTGCATAACCTTTCAACACGGAAAATTTTGTCATTTGTTGGAAATAACAGCACACATTTACAGCTTTATTTGCCTAAAACACTGGTCATAAATACGAATTACAGATAACATCCGTAAATTACCTACCTTTCAAAGATATAATAAAGAACTCCTATCTGTTTGAAAATCCTCATTTTTTAAACATTCAAGGGTATGCTATAAGTATCTTCTAGCTCTTTCCCAAAGTCTCACTCGCAACCCAAAGGTCTTTTTGAGACGAAGCCTAACTTACGGGTATATCCTTTTACTCAGGATGCAATGTATCTCCTTTGTCAAATTTTATCGAAATCTGTTCAGGGGATAAGACTTGAAAAGGTCACAAGACAATGTTACTTATCCGTTTATAAATTATTGACAATTATGCACAAGTATTCAGAGATTCAGGACTGACTAAGACAGTTTAAATATACATAACACACCAACACGCCTATATTCCCCGGAGGTTGGTATGTTTTAGGTCCAAGTAATAATCCTATTCCCATTATGCGACCACAAACCCAAGCTCCAAGCTGCTACAGGAAATATCCAAATGGAAAACCCCATAACACTTTACACAACATAAGAACCAAGCTCACGATTAGACGGTGTTGACAGTAAGTTTGTGAAGTTTGCAAACATAAAATATACGACATTTCTTCTTAGGAAGATAATTTTATAACTTGATATACCTACCTACCACAACGTATTTTCTATGACTCATCTACATAATAATTCCTAACGCTACTCCTACATGGTAATGGCTGGTGAATCATATGCCCTTAAGGTTGTACAATGTTCCAGTTGATGGGACATCTATGTTATGATTATAATGTTGCGCATAACCTTCGAAAAACATCCGATCAATTAGCAACGGATTGTACATTTTCCTTTATATTTATTTTAAGGCACGGTACGGTACTTATTTAGTCATCTATATTACCTACTTAAGTATCTATAGTACCTATCGACACAGCTTGTTATTTACCGAACATGATCATCGATTTTTGACGTTTTTATTCCCATCACCCTATTTTGTGGCCAGCCTACAACGTAGCCAGATGCGAAGAATTTCTTGACATAACTTAGATGTATTCGAAGGAAAGACTGATGGGTAGGATTTTCTGAAGTCTTTTGACTTCAAATTACGATTGTCATCGGTGTTTTATTAACGCTAAAGCGTCGATGATGGGCGCGAAATTAAATTTTTTCTTGGTTTTTCGCATTTTTTTCGGCTATAACACATTCTAGTTACATAGCAGTAGTAATTGCGACATCAACAATAACTTATTCACAATTGAGTTTTAAAACATTTGCTTAAAAATCGTTATCGCCGAAGATTTTGGTGTAAATTAGTGCATTCGGCGAAATATAACAATTTACACCTAAATCTCCAGCTCAGCTCGATTTTTGCACTCAATCGTGAAGAAATTATTATTGATGTTGCAATTTCAACTGCCATGCACTTAGAATGTTATAGGCGAATAATTTGCGAAAACGAAGAAAAAATTGAATTTCGCGCCCAACCTTGACGCATGATCCTTAAAGGTATTTATTACCCACCTCGGCTCCAAACCAGAGCTGGCCAGCGAGATTGTCCTGCAGTACGTCTTCAGGGAACTTAACGCGAAAGCCGCGCGCCACTCGCTCGTCACCCAGCAGCTGGTCCATTATCTGACTTGTGATGTTCAGCACGCGGTCCTGGAAACAAAGAAACATTGGAATTTAATAGGAGAACCAAATGATCATGAACTGATGACGGTCAGTAGGTATACCTACATATTTATACTTATTGTGCATTGAGTGATGCTAAGAAAAAATATGAGGAAGTACCTAATGAGTCTTTCATTGATTTTTTAAAAACCTCTAAGAAAATTTACTTAACCCGTCAATGCATACAGTTTCCTCATGAGGACATAACAATAGATTTTGCATTGTGTCTACATTATGCCGCTTGACGGGTTAATATGTACACACGGCTACACACCAAGCTATACAAAACCAGTTTAGACTGATCTCCCATTGTACCTAAAGGCTTACCCGCATAATTCAAGGCCAGCTTATACTGGTTTTGTATAGCTTGATGTGTAGCCGTGTGTACATCAGGAAAATTTCCTTTCTGAACGTGTTACATGGCTAGGTTAGATACAAGTACAGTTACCGCACAGTTTTTTAAGGCCATGGGATTTGTGACATTAGCCTCGACCATGACATTCTTTACCCTTCTCTATTCGTCTCCTAACACATCATTCACTAATCATTCTTCAAAATGTAAAATTAAAGCAAAAAGTACACCAAGTTCGAAAGGGCATTGTTCTATTTAAAAAACGGGCTATTTTAAACCTTGTTTAACGCTTTCCATCATACAAGATGTCTGACCCCAACGCATTACATTGGTTTCAATAAGCCAACATAAAAACAAATATATGCCTTAAACCTTAAGTTATTGGTGCGTATTTTATGCAGCAAAAAAGTCTAGTATACCAAAGGTTAAATTGAAGGAGAGGGCAGTATTAGGACGTAGGTCAACAACCTATCACCATTTCAACGGCACGCGACATTAGCACGTAAGTAGGTATAGGGTGTTGCCAAAGGTCAAGTGTCAAATCCGGTCATATGTGTAGTTACTTATACATGCAACTAGCTTCTACTGCGACTTCGCCTGCAATTGACTTCCGAATTGGGTTCAACTTGGACAAAGTCCTATGTGTTAGCTCAGGTTATAAACAATCTGTGTGCTTGATTTCATCCAAATCCGTTTAAACGTTTTGATGCGAGTAACAACTTTCACATTTATTATTCTACTTATTACACCTGTAATTTAACTTTGGCAATTATGATTTGAGTATTGAATTTATGTAAATTGAGTCACAACGATTTCACTTGGATACTGTAGTATGTCCTTATAAGAGTATTGATTGGGATGGAAGCGTTAAAAGCGAACTATTGGCATATAAAGGTAATTGAATTAATAATTCGTCTACGTTCATCATTTAAATTAACGTAGTCATTAAAATACGTGTTATCTGTTTCTTCCGCGTTAAGAGCTACAACATCATCATCAGAGCAACCATCACTTATTCACACTGCTTCGAATTGGATTTATCAAATTTGACAAAATTGCACATCTAATAATTCCTAATAATTATATTTACTAGATGGCACTGGCATATCCTATCTGACGACGTCTGAGAAGAAACGCCGAAAAAAACCTCAAAGAATCATGTTCTCTTTTCAAATCAGACGGTATTGTATTATCAGATATGCGAGTTTTACAATAGAGGGCAATATCTGAACAAGCTTTATGAAGAAAGGGCCATCAACTTGGAGTTGACCTGTCTAAACAGACGGCAGGCGTGCATCAGTCATCGTACCTATAGCACACCCATATATAAGGAGCTCAACGCACTAAACGTTCCTAAACCAGGAAAACGTTCTAGTCGTTCAAGACAGACTTGTACAGCACTTTGTTATAATTATAAACAGATAACAACATTGTAATTATGGCATGTACACACATACAGAGTGATTAGAACACACGTGGTCGTAGATACTGTTGTATATCTATACTAAACTTACATTGTATTTGTTATTGTCCCAAAATGGCGCGGTATTTTCCACGATTGCCTGTTCGGTGATAAAATAATTGAATGATCTATTTATTGTACTCTCTGTAAAATAGTTTGCACGATATCTAGCTAGCTAGCGAGGTAAGTGAGCATTCCAGTTCGTAAGTGTTGTTAATCACGCAAATAACTTAATTAGGTTGTTAAATTCTTACTTCGTGATCCAACAGGTAAAGTTTCTAATAGATTTAATGTTTGTAATGTAATAGGTGTAATGATTTAGTTTTACGGCGTTGGTATTTTCAGTCCCCTTGTCACTACTCCTTTAGGAGCTATGGAACTTTCTTTAAAGGGTCATTTCGGACATGTCATTGTTTGGTATATGGCATACTCCTATATTCATTCATTCATTGATCAGTTACTAGACACCTGCTTGAATAAGAATAAGAATAAGAACATTTATTTGTGAAACATAGGTATTTACATAAAGGTATTAGGTAGACATCTGGACGTATAATGAAGTATAATAAGTTAGCTAGAATAGCGGCAATTAATCTCTACCTACCTACAAATTGATAATATTTAAATTTCAGCATCACACTGACCGTAAGACGCCGAAGAAAAAGAAAAAAAACAGATCCAATGCGGATCTAATTTATTTCCTTAATTAAATTTTAAATTATATAATATTTTGGTACTGATTTATATATCCACCGTGTATACACAACTTCATTCTGACCATAATTTAACCAAGTTATTAAAAGACAGAATTGTAAAGACATTATTTATTTTGTATTCTATGAAACTCAAGGCAAGAAAATCTATGGTTCAAACAGATGAAAACAAGTTAATTAGTGAGCAGGGCGACATAACAACAGTAAAATTATTGTACGCACGGCTACACATCAAGCTATACAAAACCAGTTTACGCTGGCCTCTTATTGTAGGGGAAGCCTATACAATGCTAGATCTGCTTATAATGGACTAGCTTTTGCCCGCGACTTAGTCCGCGTGGAATAGTTTTTCCCCAATCCCGTGGGAATTTCCCAAAATATCGTTATAATTTAAAGCCTATATGTTATTCTGATGTATAAACAATAATACTGTAAAGTTTCATCACAATCCGTTTAGTAGTTTTTGCGTGAAAGAGTAACAAACATCCATCCATCCATCCTCACAAACTTTCACATTTATAATATTATATAGTAGGATTTGTATAGGTTGACCTATAGCCGTGTGTGCCCGTATGTTTTGAAGCTTGTAACACATACCTACATACCATCACGCCTATATTCTCCAAAGGATTAGGCAGAGACGTACTATGAGTACACCCACGCTTCGCCGGTATGTTTGGTTCATGGTCAAGGTTCCATGCAATAGGGGGCGAGCCTATTGTCATTAACCGGGCACAAGTCCAGACTCCGAGCTGCTACTAAGACTTTCATAGAAAAAGTCAACCACAAATCTAAACTAGGATCTCCAGCGTAGTAGTAGCACTTGGGACCACTAGACTAATAAAGCTTGTATATTTTATAATATACATAGATAAGCTTGAGGCGCTCGTGGCTAATTTATAGCTGCACTGATCAACAGATCTGTAAGGTTAAGCTACACTTGCTGCGGTCAGTCTATAGATGGGTGATTCTTTACACAACTGAGACCCCTTCGTGCGCAGAGAGCAGTTAATCCCGGTCATAAGAACCTGCCTGACAACCTGTCTATGCTTCGAATATCAGAGTTGCCCAGAAATTGGGTTGCCGAGTTCTGATGGCAGTCGCTTCGTTAAGGGTATTACATCGCTCAAATCCCAAAAACACCCTAGGTTTAAAGAAGTTTCTAGATGAATCCTTATGTGCCTTTGCCATATAAAAAATATATGTTATACTTAAGGTCATCACAAATAAATTGTATTGTTTAATTTTTTCATAAAATTGCCCCATTTTTTTTAAATAAATCCAAGAAAATAGTCCTTTTCCAAACTAAATTGCATTTTGTCTCTTTAACCGCTTAATAGTTTGTCATAAATGTTATACCAAAAAATTTGTAATGACACACTTAACAACTTGTATTGTTTAATTTTTCCTATTTCTTTGAATATTTTTAAATAATAAAGAAAAACCCGAAACTTCACTAGCGCCCCCCGTGAAGCACCCCCGCGATGCCCGTGATGAATACTCAGGACGCGAATATCAGTGTCTCGACGACTCTTGCGACGGGTGGGCTGTACGTGCGTTATTGTTTGCAAATAAATTACAAAAGTGATGATTTTTTAATGATTTTTGAATTAAGCAATATGGTAAATAGTACAAATATAAATACTACGTAGAAATTAAGTTTGTAAATATCACAGATTAAGACAGATATAGTATGCGCAACAAACGATGTGAAGTCACATAATATTTATGTGTGCGTGACAGCTCGGAGCGGCATTGTAGGGACACGTGCATCTATGTGTGAGTAAAGTTGCCAGATATTGGGAAAAACTCCCACATTTTTTTCTATTGTTCTCAATTATTGTATCTATTAATGTTTAGAATTGGAAATGTGCTTTTACTTTATAGGTACTTAAATATAATTTTAAACGGAATAATTATTATTAAATAAATTACGGTGGAATAAAGTTAAATACTCGTAAGAAAATATAAAATAATAATACAAAATATAAATATTAGTCTATTATACAATGTTAAACTACTTCATTTTACTGCTCAATGCTATGTACGTAAGTGTCTTACATGTACGTATGTCATACATGATGTAGGTAGTAGTACTCTGTGATATATACTTAAATATTGTATAAATATGTATGCTGTACACACGGCTACACATTAAGCTATACAAATACAGTATAGGCGGGCCTCGCACTGTGGATTTATATAGCTTGATGTGTAGCCGTGCGTACTATTTAATAAATAAATAAATATGCATAATTACTTACACTTACCATATTTAGGTATATTATCATGGAAAAACATTAAAAAATCCAACATATTTATTACAATAATTTTACACACATAAAATCTTAGCAGCCTTTGTTCTGCACCAATTTCTTATAGTATTGCCGTTTAGCGTCTGAACATCGAGCATTCGTTTCTAATTTCGCTATATAGTGCAATCGAACCATCAAATACTTTTCTATTAAAATGTACCTACGCCGCCTTGGATTACGAAATTAATTTCATATTCTACATTAGCACCCTGAGAAACCTTGCAATGGACACCCATACTATTTAGAAAAATAATATCCACCATCTTGGATTTCAAAATTAATGCTATTTTCATAATCAGCTCCCTAAGATACCTTGAAATTGATACCCATATGACCCTTATGAATTTATTTAGAGAAATATATATCCGCCATCTTGGATTTCCAAACTAATGTCATTTGTGTAATCAGCACTCAGGAAAACCTCCGAAATGACACCCACATTAATTTATTTACATATAAATAATGTCCACCATCATGGATTTCAAATAAAAAAATTATAATACATGCAATCAATCATGCATCCAATATCAATCGGAAAAAGTTATCATTATTATGTAATAGGTATTATGTAATAATACTTAAACTAATAATCATAAATCATTTATTATGATTACTTTTGTTAATCTGTAAGCATAATTGAAGATAAAAAAATATCGTAATCGTAAATCATTAAACTGATTACATTGTGCCCAACTCTGAACGGTTACATATACTCGTAGGTACATATAGAAATGAATCGATCTTTTTACACACAACGTACATTACCCAAATTCAAGTAGACCTATTTCGATGTAAACTGGCAACCCAGACCAATTACTGTCGAGGTTTTGTGTTCCAAGTGAGCCGAGAAATATTAGAGGGAAAATAAATACCAAAACAATAATCTAAACAATATTTACCTGTGGATAGATATTCCATCTTCTTTTCTTTGTTTTTGGGAACAACTTTTACAAAGTTTAAAAACACAAGACGGCATGTTTTGAAATAAAATGGTAACTCATTTGAGACGTACAAGCAGTACGACGCGCAGCTAAGTACTGACGTGAGTTTGTATTCGCTTTTGATTTTGTATTTGCTTTGGTGGCTTCACTCTCGTGTTCTACGGGCTACGTCTGCCTATTTTACTAGTCTGAGGTAAATATATTTAAAGTAGTTTATAATTTTGTTTTTGTTCTTGATCATTATCATAGACTAACCATAGTGTAATGAAATCTACGGGCGCACTCCTTTGTCTGGCTCTAAATGCCGACAATCTTTTTTAATCATTTTAATTCAATTATACATAACTAGCTTTCCGCCCGCAGCTTCGCCCGCGTGGACAACACGATTTTGCCGGTTTAGGTTATTCCAAAGTAACATATACTATATTTGTTATTAAATGAGCAGCAGTCGTGTTCTTACGGACTCTGTAACAGGCAACGTAGAATTGCTCATCAAGGAAGCAATGTTCTCTGAAATCTATGCCTGCCACCCTTAAGGACTCACCCTGAATTATTTTTATGGGCATTGCAAAGTAGAAATCGTACTCAAAAACATAGTCGGATGGTATCAGTGGTATTTGAGGTAGGAAAAGTGATTCCCCCGAATACATCCAGTTATCACAGTGGCTCTTTAATATTTTTGTGCAATGCGGTTACTCGCAGTCTAGTCCCGTTACATAGTTTAAATCGTTTAATGAGACGCAGCAGCATTACAGGTGTCCCAAGGAAGGTTAACACTGTTAAGGAACTCATGATACATATATAAGGAAACATGATAGTAAATTGCTTCATCCGCTTGTAGCACTGAATCGATAGACCTGTATTCAATTTCTGAGCCCTCCAACGACTTAAGAAGTATGTAATTAATAGCAGCTGCAATGTTTTTTTTATGGAGTTAGTATTGCACGTTTGCACAGCCAATCTACAAAACTTGTTTGTTTATTAGAAAAATCAGGGTACACTCTAACTGTTCAAACTATCATAGCCACCTGTCACTACTGTTTCCAGCAGAGATGGTATACATATTTGCCTTTCGGATTCGGGATAATCCGCATTTCCTATTTTAAGTAATAGCTCTGAAAACTTTCCAAGAACCGTATCTCTCATATTTCTTTTTACGGATAATCATTAATTTTGGTTAGGGCTATAGGTATGACGATGGCAAGGATGCTCTGATTTCGTCTGCTCGGGTTCCTCTAGATATAACAGAATCTGACGGCATTCCCCCGTCTGCAACTCAGGAACTCCACCGATCGCTCTTTTGCTGCCTCTGACATCTTTAAAAATCTAGTGTGTGCTTCAATTCCACCTTTGTGCGCCTAAGTTGTCTCATCCCACACGATAAATCTGCGATTTCGGAGAATTTGAGAAATGTCACTCTGCTAAGATATTATTGCACAACGGAGTTTCGACACGAATAAGACTAAGCGGAAGTTTAAAAGGCAGAGCCGCTTTCCCACCTTCCCACCAAAAGAGGTGTTATTCCAGATGCAGCTACAGCTAATGTCCCGATTACTTTGTATTCTAGCCAAAAGTGAGTGCGTGACACAAACTGGTTGGCTAAATAATAATATGTACAACTTTGATATGATTTTCGAATATTGTGATTCTCGTATTTATTTATTTTGAACGCAATGCATAACGTATTCCGTTTTAAAGGTAATAATAAAAATTAGGTGTTAATACAAATGCCAGATTTCTTTACTTGAACTATATAGGGGAAGTAACTCTTTTTACGCGACTAAGGGGTGAAATTGAAATTTTGTTGCTTTAATTATTGTATTGTACAGCTTAAATGCATAAGTTCAAGCACGATATTAAACAATTTATTTCAAAATACGTGTTTCTTTTATTATAATGAAGAGTTTAAATACTTAATCTCAAGTAATTTTGATAATAAATAATTTATTTTTGTACAGACTTTAACACCCCTTTTTAACCCTTTTAGGGATGAAATTCAAAAAGTCCTAAAATATGTGATTCTTTAATTATATTGAAGAGCATAAATATTAAGGTTCAAGTAATTTTGATTGTATATAAAACATTTTTTACACAAATTTTAAAACCCCTTTTTACCCATTTAAGGGATGAAATTAAAAAAAAAACAAAAAATACGTATTTCTTTAATTGTATTGAAGAGCATAAATATTAAATTTCAAGTAATTTTGATAATAAAAAAATATTTTCCATACAAACTTTAACACCCATTTTTACCCATTTAAGGGATGAAATTAAAAAAACCCGAAAATACGTAAATCATTAATTATATTGAAATGCATAAATTTTCAATTTCAAGTAATTTTGATAATAAACAAAAAAATATCCATACAAACTTTAACACCCCTTTTTACCCATTTAAGGGATGAAATTTAAAAAATCTTTAACGACGTATTTTATTATTTTGTATTTAGAGGCTTAATACCAAATTTCATTAAATTCAAATTAGAAATGACAGAGTTTCATACAAACTGTAAACCCCCATTTCACCCCTTTAGGGGATGAATTTCGAAAAATCCTTTCTTAAATGACGCCTAGAATATAAAAGCAATATCCTCACAAAATTTCAAACTTCTATCATTAGTGGTTTCGGCTGGGCGATGATATGTCAGTCGGGACATTGCCTTTTATATATATAGATAGATAGATAGATAGATAGATAATCATGTTATCCAAAGTTTGAATGAACCTCGGAGTACCTAAGTAGGTACCGACTGAGATACTAGTTTATCTGACCTCGTAAGTAAGCTGACCTTTTATTGTATGAAAGTCTATATAATGCGAGCTCAGCTTATATGTATAACAAGCTATACCTACATCACCAGTACAAACTGACCGCTTATTGTACGGACAGTCTATACAATGCGAGGTCAGCTTATACTGGATACTTAGGTTTAACAAGCTATACATAATCACCAGTACAACCTGACCCTTTATTGTACGGAAAGTCTTTACAATGCGAGATCAGGTCAATAGGAGTTGCGTATTTTCATGTCACCAAAAGTCGTTATTCGTCGTGTTTCGTCTTTATCGAGACGTATTTCAAAAACCAAGATGGCGCACATCATTTAAATAAATTGATATGGGTGTCAATTTCGAGGTATCTTGTGATGAAAATGGCATTGATTTTGTAATCCAAGATGGCGGACATTATTTTTCTTTATAAATTGATATGGGTGTCAATTTCAAGGTTTATCGGGATGCTTATTACGAAAATGACATTAATTTTGAAATCCAAGATGGCGGACATTATTTTTCTTTATAAATTGATATGGGTGTCAATTCCAAGGTTTATCGGGATTCTCATTACGAAAATGACATTAATTTTGAAATCCAAGATGGCGGACATTATTTTTCTTTATAAATTGATATGGGTGTCAATTTCAAGGTTTATCGGGATGCTAATTACGAAAATGACATTAATTTTGTAAATCCAAGATGGCGGACATTATTTTCTTTATAAATTGATATGGGTGTCAATTTCAAGGTTTAACGGGATGCTAATTACGAAAATGACATCAATTTTAAAATCCAAGATAGCGAACATTATTTTACTAAATATTGATATGGGTGTCAATTTCAAGGATTATCGGGATGCTAATTACGAAAATGATATTAATTTTGGAATCCAAGATGGTAGACATTATTTTTCTTTCTATTAGTTGGTAACGAAAGTCACTGAAAAGTTGATCAGAATGCAGTTTTGAAAACGGTTTTACATTTTTATTATCCCGAAGATCCTGAGATCGTAGCTTAGCGTAGCGTAGAGAGCTATCTGCATATATAGGACATATAATTAAATCTAATATAAGGGAGATCCTTTGTTATAATTTTTTTTTAATCTGCATCAAAATACAGTTTAAAAGAGTGTCCATAGTGTTTCTTGCCGGATCCTTCTCCAAAGGATCTACTTTTCGGAACCGTGCAACTAGAGTCAATAACGTTTCATAGACGCTTGTAAAAGCTTATTTGAAATAAAAACATTTGATTTGAGTGAGGTTACCCCTTCGACATTGTATGAAGTGCGTGTTTGTGTGTGGCTATCCTACTCTGCGATAATCCGTCGCGGTCACGTTGCTAGTCAGCCGTCGAGTAGTTTTCGTAACAACTAATTAGGTCTGACCCGCCCGTTACGCATGCACATTGAATTGACCAAGTGTTTGTGAAATTGCGATTTGAACCAAACGACGCTGTTGTATTTTTTGTTTTCGTTACATTACTACCTATTCCTATATCCCAAGGAAAGGTACCACACTTTCCCTTCCATATTTTTATTTCTGTCAGTTTGAATTTAGAAAACCTGCCCGACATGAGGATCAAGCTTTAGAAACGCCAAGACTAGAATGAAATAATGAACTTTCTAAAATAGGAAACACCTGGTATCTGTAGGGTAATAGTCACAAAATGCATATAGCACAGAAGGTCGATTTTATCAAAGAAAAAATTTTTTACAATGCCTCGAGTGCTTTTGACCTTGATTTAAGTACCTTCTTTGATGGGCTAGAATAACCTTATGGATCATGTGCCGTAATCTGTCGGATTCGTACCGATAAAAAACAGCACTTGTATCCTCTTGCCCTATAGTCGAACCCTTGAGACTCGTAAGCACATTCACCACAATTTTAACAGGGAATTTGGTGGCTTCTGTGCATCCAATTATGAACCATCCTGTTCTGAAACGTCCTAAGAGACCCAAAGTGACTTTGACTTACAACGCCATCTGATTTTATCGACATAAAATGACAATGACAATAGTGAATTTGCTAGTGTGTTTACAAGGTGAGGTATACATTTTGAAATGTCTTCAGTTAAAAGAGATTTAGGTACCCGCAAATTAATAGAATGAGGCTCTGTGTTCTGCGTAACACTATGGCGAGTTGTTGCGTGCGTTTTTCCTGCTATACTTACCTCTTCATGAAGTGAGAGTAATAAACATTTGTTATTTTAATTAGACCATTATTATCGTTAGTTTTGAACTGTTAAAAACTAAGGAGGATCGTAAGAGAGAGAGAAGTACTTAGAGAAATAGTAAGAAACTCCAGAAAATTATATTGTTTCCCTTCTGTATTCTACTAACTCTGTGCTCATTTATAGACCAGAAAGCCGATACAAGTGACAGTGAACATTTTTCGCCGATGAAAGTGGCGCAGCAAGACTTGTCTGTAGATTACAAACCTTAGTCAAGTCAGTCAACAATATTCCCACAAATGCTTTAAATTAGATACATTTTCTGAGCTATGAATATTTTAGCAATAATGTTAATTGAAACGTAGTACAAGCGTCGCATATTTATGAAGTTATTTACATCCTTATAATATGTAGATGTAAATGTTGTTATACAACTTATAATAAAATTCCGTTACAAAATTGTATTTAAGTAGTTTAGGATCAGTGTTTTGTGTTACTTTTGTAAAGTTTATTTATTCAACATCATGAATAACAAAAATCGAAGTTTATCTTTGAGATTATCGTTAAGCAATATACACCCGCCAAATCCAGTTAACCCTTACTTTGAATTAAGCGGAAAGGAAAAAACTACTTATGAGTAAAATATCTGTTTTCTTTTTAAAGCTTACTAGCAATGTGGGTCACACTCACACATTCCTAGTAATCTTGTTAACCCCTCGTGCTAAGCTAAATGCTTGTATAACGAGTGGGTTCACGTCGGTAGTGCAATGGGTGGGTTTCGAACCGGCGACCACATGATCGCAAGTCCGACGCCCTAGCCATTGAGCTACCGCCACTTATAAAGATGAGACAGTGGTCAAACTCCATTAAAAAACAAACGTTTCGTATTTCCCTACATTGCTTCAATCAGTTTACCTACAGCCAGTATTGCGTTAATGGAATCTTGACGTCCCAGTAACAGTGCTATGCGACGTAAAAAGTGCACAGTGAATATGCAAAAAGTCTTTCCTGTTACTGCAGGACTATGATCCTTAAATGGTACCTACTTACGTGTAACACTTGCTTGTATTCTTGTTTGAATGGTTATTTCTTTAATATTTTGCATACAAAACAAATGTTAAATAAGCATAAAAATCTATCAATGATTTTGAGATGCCCATTTATAGATTATAGAATAGTTTTCTGATCTATCCAGAACAGGAACCATATAAATATAATTAAGAGATCGTAGTACAGGCCTGGCGCTACCAAAGTCAAATTCACATTAGTAAGAGGTTACCCGGTTAATATACATATTACTTATAGAAATTGACATTGTATATGTACAACTTTTGCTATGTGGTTCTATAGTCAATCTTAAACCACAAAGGTGACTTTAAAAAACTTAATTACAGTGCCAAATACACCCAGTACACAAAGGATTTTCATACCTTAATTGAACTGAAATACCTGTAACCTTACCAGACTTTTCCAAAAGTGTTATTTGGGTCACCAGACGTGCATCATAATTGAGTTGTTTTTTGTCCTTGAATGAATCAGACTTGAGATGGGGAATGATAATCCAAATACTGAAGTGCATATCAGATTTGTACTTTGTTTAAGTATCAGAATATCCATATAGCATATTACATACGTTCGCACGGAAGTCAGTGGAGTGGCCATATTATTTAACTCAAAAGAATCATAGCGTCACGATTTAGAACATTATCAATCAAAATTAGTGCCTGAGTCATATAAATATAATAGAGCTATTCATGTATATTTTGAGATCATAAAACCAGTTGCTAAATTTTCCTTCACGATCACGACAAAGAAGATCTTCGAAGTTGTTTTGAAAAATGTTGGTACAAGATATGGTTGTCAATAAAAAAAAAAAGACTTAGTATCTATGTATTTTTAAGATATATTTTTAAAAGTACCTAACCAGTTTATTGTTTATCGTAGTCCTAGTATTTCCACAAATGATAAAGTTTAGCGTAAGTAGTCTATAAAGGAAATTAATCATAAGAAGTGAACAAAAACTTATTAACCAGTGGATAAACCATGGCTTTGAGTACAATGACGTTATCAGACGGCCTCCATGCGTCGTGCGCGTGAGTCATATGATTCATAAATGAACAACAAAAACTACGCAAAACCCCACTCGAAACGTTCAAGGTAGAAACGGATTGCGTATCACACCGTAACAATATTATAATTGCAACCATTAGTCGTAATAGAGTATGGTAGTTAGCTACTCTCGGTAGGTACCTATTTAATATTGTATCTAATAATTCATAACAACTCGAAAAAATAATTGGTGTAACTCGATTCACAGACGCTCCGTTAGAGTCATAACGTTTTTTAAACGTTTTTTAAAGCTTATTTTAAATTTAAAAAAATGAATATAGAACTCTGAAGTTGAACTTGCCCAAAGTTATAAATTTATGATTTTTTCTTTCGTTTCGAAAATAGGACTTACTGTACTTAAGTCCTAAATCAGGATTTGAATATCAAACAAAGATAGGTAAAATAATTTTAACATGAGTGAATCGACGGTTTTTAAAAGTTCTGTTATGTTATCTATAAAATAATCAACTTGCTTGATAAGTCATGGCATGAAATAATTAAGTGTCATCATCAGAGAAAGTATTAATATCAGAAATTATCTGTAAATAATATAATTTACCTTGTATGGACTTAAGCATAATTAATAAGGTATTTAGATATAAAAGAACGACTACCTAGAAAAATTTGGTACCTACATAAATGTTTATTTTTTTTCTAGTTATTCATATATTCCGTTTTGATACCTACTATTACTATGTATCATGTATGTTGTATTTAATATCATAATATATTAAGTCCATACGATTGCGGCGGACTGTTTAAGAACACAAATGGAATTTGATAGGTACCCATATTAAAACTATTTACCTAAATCATTAGGTTTGAAGAGGGTATAAAAATAAACATTACTATTTGTTATTTTATTTCCAGTGTCCTTTTCTTATTGCGGTGTGATAAGCGGCCTCCAGAGACATGGCGAGACATCGAGTTTATATGTTCGTTTGGAAACAGATTTATTTGACGGGTTGGTATTGACTGTTTGCCTGTTTTATTAAAAATATGAGCACATGCTTATCAGTCAAAGTAAAAATATAATTCTCCGGATGGCAGCGAAATGAAGTTGAAAGATAAATTAATGATAACATTTATGCTATGCGATTTGAAACTTAACATAATTATGTGTACTTATAATTTGTATATGAAATTTTCAGAATCAGCTTGGAGTTTGGGTGGGTACTCATGGTTCACCCCCACATGGGACCTAAACACGTTTATACCACTCTCGGCCCCTCGACCCCCAATAAATAATGTGTCCACTGGACCCCTAACTAAAGTTTATTCTAGACCCCCAAAGGGTCGAGAGTGGATTTTATTTTTGAGCCAAGTTTTAGTTTCCCCTCGACCCCCAAAGTACAGTTACGATGATAAATCATAAACACTATATTTGAATACTATTTAATTAAAAATCCCTCAACATAATTTGTATAATACTTACTTAAATCATTTGGGTTTAGCGTAGTAGTTATCAAGTGATTGAAGAATGCACAAGTTCTATTTCCAAACATGACTGACACAGCAAGTGATAGTAGGGAATATTTAAAATGTATAACTTCAAACAGCCTATATCATCTATATACTATGATGGTTGTGCTAAAGGGCTCCGAGAAAAATGTTATAGACGAATTACCGCCATATAAAAATACATAATCAGGACTTTGCAAACAAAGGAATAAAGTTGCAGGTGAAATAAAATGGCTACTCGGCCTCCAACAGACAACAGTAGAAGTGGCTAAATTATTCTGTACTCTACTGTACCAAAATATTAATTTTAGGTACTTAACGAACTAGGGGTCGAGAGTGCACGAGGTATGCCTGTCTTTTGTATGGAAATTCAGTCTCAACCCCTGGTGTGTGTGTGAAGTGTGAACTATGTTTAGGGGTTGAGAGGACACAAATAAACAAATCTTTTTTCATATGAAAACCCAAAAATACTTTGGTAGACCTGGGAATCGAACCCATTACATCTAGGCAACAGCGCGCTTAGAACCACTAGACTAATGAGGCAGATACGTACCTACTTTATATGTGTGTCATTGCGTGACAACCTTTAAAGTAGGTAATGCTAATAGGTATTATAACTGAATCCAATGACACGTTATTAAAATTCACAAAACCACAATACCTGTGTTTATTTTGTTAAATATTTATTGTAATAGTATTAAACGGTCATTCATTATGCTTTTTTTTATTCTGTTGAACCCACACTTTAATAATGACCTAAATATAATTTGAACTATTATTCACATTATTAAAATATTTTACGATAGTATTACGTCTCAATATTATTGTTATGGTTATTTCCATGAAAATAACATCACTGTTGATGCTTCAATAATGGCGATAGCGAAAGCCTAAGTGTTATTCCTTATACCATCAGTTATCTGTCTGCCAAAAAAGTCCCGGTCCTCCAGAAAAAGTCCCGGTCCTACCGGTTTTACATTAAGTATTTCATTATATTGATTATCCTGGCTAACCTCTGGTATACTAGTTGTAGTTGTGCTGCATGTAACTGCATGATCTAAATATAAATATTTGTTAGATGAATATTTAAGCTAGATTATTTAAAAAGTTATTTAAGTGAAGGAAAATTTCGGCGGCAGGGCAGTATTCGAACCCGCGTTTTCTGATAAATACACTATGACCAAATAACCCGCCGCGCCCACCAGCCAGGGTCGAAATTTGCCTTCACATTCTGAATTTACGTCTTCGAGATGACGTCAAAGTCTTAGCATACAAAATGCATAAAAGATACAAAAAGATTATAGATTATATTTAAAAGATATAGTTTTAATATTTGGAGGTTTTTCACTGTTTACGACACGGGTTGTCGTAAAAAAAAATATTCAATATTATTATGCATTATCAATTTGAAATTCCTCCAAAGTATATTTTTATAAACAAATAATTTCGTTGTACGCACGGCTACACATCAAGCTATACAAAACCAGTTTACGCTAGCCTCTTATTGTAGAGGAAGCCTATACAATGCGAGATCAGCTTAAACTGGATTTGCATAGGTTGACCTGTAGCCGTGTGTACATTCCATCCAATCATTCCCTTGCTTGGGACAGGTCGAGTTTTGGAAGGGAATTATTTTGACCAGATTGCCACAATAAAAAATGCACTATCCAGTACTGTCCAACAGCAACAAACTAACCTGTGCATGTCTAAGCTGGTTGACGAGCGTGGAGCACCTTTCCGGGTCTTTCCGGCCGTCAAACGAGTCCAACTCCGCCGCGACCATGTTGAGTGCGTCGTCGGCGAAGAAGAACTGCGCTAAGAGCGACCGGTCGTCCCTCTGCAACAATTGAAAACAATAATTTATTAGCATATCTCCATGAAGATGGTTTTCCAGACACGGTGACTGAAAATCAGTAGCCCGATTCACGTAATAAAAACCGTAGCGATGTCGCAGCGACTTAATCGTTGAAACAGTTTTCCTATTCACATGCGTCGATCGCACTGATTTAGAAGTCATCCTATTGAAAAATCATTGAACCGTATTCACACATGTTCGTTGGCCGAGAATAATTCTAAAATGTTGCCTTGAAACAACCTTCGTTGTAACAACAATGTGTTGTAGTAAAGTTACTTCAGAGCGATACTATGTAGTAGCTGCTATATAAATATGTATTAAACAATGCCATCCCTCTTTCACAGCCTAAAAAATGATGTCATTAACAGATTCTGACCCGTCAACAACTGAAGCGAAGTGAATCGCGGAGACACCACTTGCAAGTCTTACAAGCTGTGTCGAAGATATCGACACAAGTGAAAGTGATAACGTCATAATCAGCGGAATTTACATAAAGCTTTATCCATCGATGTTATGTTGGTACCTATGAACCGTAATTTTCAAAACAGGTCAATATGTATGACTTGTGCCTATTGATAGTAATTGTTCCTTATGACGGTCCATTAATTATGCCGCTATTCGAATGACGTGGATATTAATATTTGTGCGTTATTTTAAAAATAAAAATGTTGATACGTTATACCACATTACGATGTACCTAGACCTAAATTAGGTCAAAGCCTATTGACTTAGATAATCCATCAAATTACTAGAACACCGCAGTACCTACGAAATTTAACAAAACAATTCTACATATAGATTTTACACTTCTTGCGTCCTGCGGTTATGTGTAAATCAATTATGAGAACAAAGACGAAACATAAATACCTTATAATGATGACACTATCAATTAAAGTTTTTATTCAACGCGTTGAACGCGTCAGTTATGTAAGTAATTAAAAAAATTGTTATCTAATCACATTACTTAGTGATTAACCGTCTAGCCTGCTTTAACCGAAAAGATTTCTTTATAAACTTATATAAATAAACAAAAAAACTAGGTATAAGGATTAAGTGAATGGTTTGAGATCAAGGTGACAAACGTCACACTGGCCGGCTCTGTCGCCTCCTTCACTTTTCTCGACTCGCTTTATGTAAACTGACCTACTCCAATACCAACTTTAATACCTTACGATAAAGTTCTTTATCCAAACCTAGGTTTTGCTGCTATGTACCATAAAATAAGTATGCAAATTAACTTGATAAAGAAGAGAACAAAAATATGAGCAAATAAATAAAGTCGACTAATTTGAAGATCGTCGTGTTGACGCACACGTTTCTTAAAAAATGTAAAGTCAACCTAAATAATTATAATAATACTATTATTATAATAAGTACTACTTTAAATCTAGTAAAAAAAAACTCAACCGAAGGCAATTGCACTTATATGCACAAAATCAAAATGACGCAGTCTCCATCTAAGTAAAAAATAATGATAAAAACGTTTGAGCAATTAAGTAAGACGAATTAGTGATATCTACCTTTTTGAAGTCAGTTCAAAATAAAACCTAGTAAGGTACGCACGGCTACACATCAAGCTATACATAACCAGTTTACACTGGCCTCCTATTGTTTGGGAAGCCCGTACAATGTGAGATCAACTTAAACTGGATTTGTATAGGTTGACCTGTAGCCGTGTGTACTACTGTTCTCCGATAGTTTCGCCTCAAGACGTCACGTCAAAACATAACCAGTTCTACGCTGTTGCGCAGTGTGATAATATCATACACACAAACCGTCATCGTAAGCGCAAATTCTTGATAATATTGTGTTCTTATCTAATCTGTTTTACTTTTCTGAACACATCACAATAGAACTCCAACCCTCCAACGTCTTATATCACAGTAATTACATAAATGTCAATGTTTTAATGAACATAGCATGAGACTAAAAGTTCAAAAAATGCATATTAGAAAACTATAATTTGTGAATTACAAATAAACGATTATCATGTTCAAAACCAGTTTTATTATAAGTCTGAACTGCTGAAAACGTATCTATACTATCAGTTATCGTTATCGATAACTGTTTAACAAGGGTTTCGTACTAGGTCAAGAAGATTGGACGGAAGCCAAGCGAGCCAGCATCGAAAAAAATATAAAAGGGAATATAGACTGCAACAGCCATCCATATATTTTATATCTAATTGACCGAGAAACAGATTTAACCTGTCAAGCGGCAGATTGTAGACACAATGCAAAATCTATTGTTATGTGCTCAAAAGAGGAACTGTACCGCTTGCCAGGTTAATGAGTGTCACTTACGAGTATACACGAATTAGAGCGAGTCCCAATCGTCATCAGAATCCGTGACAATTGAGTGCAATGACTCATTTCAAATGTAAACACATTAGTGTCGCAATACGCAGTCTGTTCCTTGAAACCGACATCTGCGAGACTGGTTTTTGTTGTGTGAAATCATCACAAATATGGCAACTTGTCCATAATTGACTTCGGCATTGTAAATTCGGTTTACAGTTGAGCAGAAGAATGTTTCAACGCCGGCATGGCCATAAGAGTGAAAGAATAACATCCGATGGTAGTGACTTATCATCCTGCGCAGACGCAACTATTTGACGGGCTCTTACTCAACCGCTGAAAATGGGTCATGGCGGTATTGCGCGCTGTATACACAACAGAATTCGCTGTAACTGGCTTCACCTACAAGTACATTCGAATCATTTCCGTATCAGATTTTTTTCGGTTCATATACCTTGTATATGTATTAGTGGACTTAAAAATGTTTCTGCGCTTTCAGCTGCAGTAGATAGATACTGCGTTAATGAAATTGAACTTTAGACAGCCCGTGAAATTATTACACCGCTACACATGTTTTTTTTATGGGATAACTCGGCAAACGAGCAGGCGAGATACCTGATGGTAAGTAGTCGTCGCCGCCCATGGACATCTGCAATACCAAAGGTGTTGCAGCTGCGTTACCGAGCCTATTTAAGGAAAAGGAAGGGGAAAGGAGGAAAGGAGAAGGAAAGGTACTAAGGGAGGAATTGGGCCTGCTTCATGTTACAACATTACAAGAACCCTGTTAGAACATCTTTTAGCTTGCTTCTGACAACGAGTCTCACAGATGTTATGGCAGATAGCTTTATTGTGATTTGTGTTTTTAACTTCATTGCAATTTACCAATTTATGACGTAGTTTAGTTGTTAGGGTTCGCAAGTGGATGATGCGAGGGTTACGATGCAACGTATATGCATTATGCAATCAAATGTGAATTGCTAAGAAATGAATACAAATGGCACACTCATCGTATAAGTAGGTTTCGGAAAGGTCAGGATTGACAAAGAAAAATAAAAAAAGAACATCTAACATGGTTGAAAAATGATATCTCTTACTGAAATATTATAAGTAAAAGATATCATTCTTCAATCATGCTAGATTTTTCCGTATTTTTGTTTTTCTCTCAATATTTCTTCAGTGAACATATTTTTTGTTAGGTGCCAGTTCTACCGAATCAACTAGTATCACATGTAAGTAAGAAATTCCTAACGAAATCTGAGTGAGCTTCCAGCAAATTTTGCTAGAAAGTTATAATATACCTAATCGTTTTATAGTCATAATACGTGATTGACGATTCGAAAAGGTGGCAATGAGGAAAATAGTCGGGTATCCCCCATTTGAGCGTTACGAGGTAAACACATTAAAATGCAATAAAATAAACTAAGAGTAAAATAGTAACGGCACGTCAGCTCAGTTAAATTCACTGCAATGTTTTTAAAATACGAGAAATAGGTAGTTTGTTTAGAGAACGAAAAAGAAATCTGTGGCAAACAGAGTGATGTTTGAGTATATCTGGCTCAGGTGTCATCTATCTCTTTATGCTATGGATAATAGGAAGTGATGAAGTAAGATATGAATCTAATAAAGTTGATCATCTAAATGACTGGTATTATTAAAGAAAAGTTTTAATGCCTAGGCTGCTAACGGGAATCTAGAAAATGTTTGTTAATAAAGATGTCCAGTTGAACGGGTGTAAGTCCCATTTTTTATTAATCACCCAGAAATTTAGCGGTTTCCTTCGAGGGATTTTTTTTGTAGGTACACTCGGCGACACATCAAGCTATCATCATCATTAACCCATATATTGTCCCATTGCTGGGCACGGGTCTCTATCAGAATGAGAGGGATTAGGCTGTAGTCCACCACGCTAGCCTACTGCGAGTTGGCAGACGGTGTGAGGCCAGCCTATACTGGATTTATATAGCTTGATGTGTAGCCGTGTGTATGTAAATTTTTCGAATTATTAAAAAGTAACCCAATAGTAACGAAGATAATTGAATACCGCACCTACCACTAGAACTAATTGTCCTCGACATTGACATTCACTGGGCCTATGAGACAATTTCAAAATGAGTTTTTATAGTCATGCGCCACCGTACATTACGTTAGTCATAATCGTAATTGAATTGATGCAGACAAGTAGCCATTCCCTTTACTATTATTGCTATACAAGCTGTGTCCAGCCAGTTTACCCGCTTTGCCCCGCTCCTAAGAATCAAAGCGTGTGCTAGATAGTTTATAGCCTTCCTCATTCTTATTCCTTCCGCATTCAAACAAACAAACTATTCATTATACTATAATATATAGATTTGTCTTCGACAGACCAGTAATAGATCATGAAAATTAAATTTGAAAAACCCCTGACACAAGATATGTAGTACTAAGAATATAAGTAGAATATTATAATCCAAGTGTCGTTGCATCGGGATCTTATAACCTCCTCCCCTCCTTTTTCGCTGTCTTTACTTAGCGGTCCCCCGATTCAATAGTGGTTGGATTCAAATAGAACTACTACTTATATAAAACGTAATAAGGGACCCCTGAACGTCAGGAACTAAGTACGTGAACAAATGCATCGTAATTGAAGCCAAGCACGTGGTATTTGTTTTTGTTTAAAACGCTTGTGACAGTTCGCATCGCAGCCTACTGTAGCCTCAGCCTAACTTACTATACCTACCTCGTTGTTTTTACGTATGCATTAACTAATCACGATGGTTGCTGGCCACGGTTTACTGAACACTGTTGTGTTGGTAATGATTTTGGCAGACTGTTTTTATACGTCTCCGTTTTCGATTGTGAAGAAATTCCATGTCATCAATATCTTGAACCAACTGACTGACACAGTAACCTAGGTATTACTTTCGAAACCTACATTACGACCATTCTACTTTGAACAGAAAATAAGTTGGTAATCTTTTTATTCATTTACACAATACATTACAGTAATTTGGAATAGTCCTGAGTTGGAAGGTACTCCACTTTCCTACTTAAAATACGTCCTACTTAATAAAACCTTTCAGAAAACTTTCTGGTGAATATTGATTCGAAGATAGGCCTAATATTTGACTACCTACCGAAAAAATCTATCATGCAGTTTCAGCAATTCCCGGAACAGAAACTGATATCACATAAAAAAATGGCAACCAAAGAAACAAACTTCAAAATAAGATCACATGTGTACATTCGAGTAGGAACGTAGGAACCTTGACGAAACGCAAATACTGGGCAACGGCCGAGAATCTGTACTGAAGATTAATTCTTCCGGCAATTAGATCCCAAGAAGTCATCAATTAGATCCACTTTGAGATTACAAACATCGGAAACGGAATATTACATGAACATGATCCATGATAATACCTACTTAACGAAACATTAATTAATTATCACGCGCTTAAACGGTGAAGGAAAACATCGTGAGGAAACCTGCATGCCTGAGAGATTTTTTTGACGGCTTGTAAAGTCTGCCAACCCGCAGTAGGCTAGCGTGGTGGACTAGTACGTGGTGGCCTAATCCCTCTCGTACTGAGTGGAGACCCGTGCCCAGCAGTGGGACAATGTAATGGGTTGATGATGAACGAAACATTATATGACCTACGGAAATGTGCCGTAGATCTGGTATCGTCGTGTGACGGGTTGTAGAGCCACGTAGAGCTCCTAGAGAGAACAATATGGTCGAGCTATACAATGTTTGATGCATGCTTGCCGTCAGTTGGGACTGATCTTATCAAAGCCCGTATTTTTTTCTTCAAAAGGTGATTTCAGACATTGCATTGCGACATTCACTTTTTTGATACTATTGTATCAGGACTTTAAAAAAAACCTTGATTCTCTGTTTGTTTTGGCGTTTCTTCTCAGAGGTCGTCAGTTACAAAATACCGGTACCATCTAGTACTTATTTGTTTTGTGTCTCTAAAAGGTCTATTTACAGAAACAAATACCATTTATACAAATAATATCATGTTACCCCAAACAGAATGCTCAATGTGGTAATTAAAAAATAATGTAAAGCAAAGTTCCAATCAAGTCTCTGAGAGAAAAAAGCAAAACGTTGAATGTCGGTGAGCAAGTTTCATTATTGTAGTGCAAAGAAAACTGAGCGATATTATTATAAACAACGTGCACAAATGGCATCTAATAAAATGTTAAGATTGATTGATCATATGTATGATCATAAAAAAATCTAATTTACTTTACGACCACATCCAAAACAAAGAATAGTACTAACTAGTACGTCTAAGTGTTGTGAATTGTGACGATACCTGACAAAAATGCTGATCGATAGTTTTAGCATTTTTCGTAAGCCTAAGCTTTGACGGGAAGGTACATTGGTAGTAAAAGTCAAACTAACTGTAATTAATTGCAGGGAATGTAATTACACAGACTTAAATGTACAATAACGTTGCAATAGGCTCAAACCGACTGTTACTTAACAGTCGATGACATAATACGCTGCGTCCGCGCATTGGATGCGCGTGTCAGCTGTGACATTCCATTATTACTCACAACATTACAACTAGGCATTGAAGCAAATAACAGTCTCGTAAGGCATTAATTAAACGCCGTACAACAAGCACTATGCAAATGCTTGTAGTTCACACAATACGAAATTTGATACGGGAAGTAAAAACAAGTGACTCACTCAAAGCGACTGGGTCATTTCATAAAAAAGCAATCATCATTATCAGCCCGTAATAATGTAATTGTAAGACCTCGATTCGATACACTAGTCAAGTTCAAGTTCTTTATTGCAAATTAAGTATGAATATTTAGCGGTTCTTCTCGTTGATTAGTACTCGCATATATCCACCACATGTCATGATGTAAGAAGTTTTCCTTCTTCTTAAGGGCCAGTCCTTTTAGGACTCAATCTCGTCTCTCCATCTTCGCCTTGGCCTGCCACGATGTCGCCTAGCGTTAAATGATACATTGGTACTCCGTGTTTCTTTTAGCCAACAGGTCATTTGACATGCGGCAGACATGTTTGGGCTAATCCCACTTGAGTTTAGGTTTTGGTTATAGTATGTGTTCAGTTCCGTAGTCGGTGCTAAATTCGAATCCCTAGCGAATAGCGACTGCGCTCCGTTGCCGGCTGGTAAAACATGAGCCTGGACCTCTGCTGAAGTGTCAAAACTCGATTTGAGCACCATATGTGAGTATAGGGAGGATGCACTTCGTATGTTAATAACTTTGTTTATAAATAGTTTATTAAAAATCTATTACTACGTACTCCAACCATAATCATAAGCAAATACAACAATTAGGGACAGTAGGTAGTTGATTTCTATTCAAGGAAAACAATATTATCTTATCGCTATTACTAACGGATGTCTGGTCAACATTCCATTAGGCAAGTCAGGCATTTTTTGTCAATGCTTATTGTTCTATTGTAAGTAATTAGAAGGACTAAGATTTCATGTTGTGGTATTTGTATACAAATAGCTTCCGATCTCCACGTAGTACGTAGATACGATGAGTTTGACAAATCCATCAACAAATTGGGATCATGTTCATGATTTTTTTATCACCTACCTACTGGCTTGGACTTCAACTGACTTGGCTGGCTACGCTGCCGGCGTGTCTAGATACTAACTGAGTATACAGTCTATCTACAGGTACAACATAACACATCAGATAAAACAAGAATTTTTAATTAATTAATTTTTAATTTACCGAATTTTCTGCCAATACGGATCATTTAAGAAGTCGCCTATATTGCGATGGAATATCTTAATAAATACTTTCTACAGTGGTAGTGGACATCGCCGCCCGTTGAACCCTGCAATCAGTGGCTACCTGAGGGCTAGACAGGGAAGTGCCAGTTGGCCCTCAAGCTCAGGGGGCCCCTCGAACTCTGACTTACGAAACATAAATTGAACTAGTGAAAATTTCTCCCACATTCGGAATATAAATAAACCAAATTCCAGGAACGCGACTTTAATAATGGCAACTTATTTGAAAAAATACAGGAGAATTCCCAACAAGTCTCGAACATCTTTGATTGAAACTTGCGGGGCCCTGTATTCTTTGGCTGGTTTCACAGTCGCGCCGTCGAACAGCGCGTTTCAACAACAGGCGCTTGACGCAAGGCGGATAAACGCTGCGCGCATCAACATCGTGCCTCCGCTGTCCGTGTGTCTGTCACAAGACTGTATTTTTTGAATGTTTAGAAATAGTTTTAATTTGTTCATTAAAATTAGTTACATACACTTTGTGTTTGGTTTTTAATTTAATTATGGAGTGCATGCATTACGACGAATCTGGAATGCGACGAATCTGAATTATGACAAATCTGGAGTACGTCGAATTCGTACAATAAAACGACGACTACGGAACAAATGATTTTAAATAATTTTGTTGGGGCCCTGGTTATTTTTTTCCCCAGGGCCTTTGGTTATCTAGCTACGCCACTGCCAGCAATACTAGAGGAATCGCTGATGCATTAGAGGTTGGATGCCAATTTGAGGCCTAAAATACCTTATGACCAGTGTTTACCAATCAATAGTGCATGCAGTAATGCTAGTGTAATGTGATGATCCACAGGCAGCGGGCGTGGTGTTTACGTCAATTTTATCTACTGATAACCGCAATGACCATGTTAGAACAGGCCACACAGTCATTTACAAGGATTTTATTCTAGATTGACGATTGACTTAACTAATTGTAGTGAGATAAAGGCTATTAGAACGATTTGTATCGGAAAGAACGTCACTCTGTGTAACATTTAATGTTCCGCTGTCCGGCACACCGTGGAAATATTATTTTAGTTGTAGACAGTACATAGGTATGTATTATAAATTTAGTTCTCCAGCACAGATCGAAATCTCAGTCTCTGAACTCAAAGTAGGAAAAATCTGCTTAAAGAAATAGCTAGGTACAGTCAACAAAAGAGTTAGGTATACGGGCAGTTATCTACAAAGTTTGTATAATACCTATATCACGCAATAAACGTGTCAAAATGCTGGTTTTGTTAGCAGCCTTCATATGACGTGTACGCGTATAATGTTTTTTATTACAAAATCTATATCAAGACAGATGTTCGGTAGCTACCTGTATACCTAACTCTTTTGTTGACTGTACCTATAGGTATCTACGGTAAAAACTTTTGTTCCAAAAACTGTTTACCAACAATACTTTGCTAACGGTTGCCATGATTAAGAACAATGGCGTAAAAAACAAGACAATGCCAAAGAAATCTGTTTATTAAGCTCGAGACACCCACAACTTTAATCGTTGAATGACCGGTTGCCTTCGCGAAACATTTGGCAAAGACGACCGAGTTTCGCCATTGGGAAAGCGATGAAAAAAAAAAGTGAAAGTGTACGAGGGAGACAAGGCGAATAAATCGGCCTTGTTAAAACGCGACGCGAGATCTGACGTCACAATCCGATAACGTGGATAAAGGATGTCAATATAATAAATCGATCGAAGTAAATAAAATTGTGTATGGTTGCTAAATTGTTGTTATTGATATCATATCCGTCGTTCCGGGGTCTGAGATAATAAAAAATACAAGAGAACCGTGAACCGTGGGATTGTTTGTCTTAAACAGTTCTATGACAGCATATATCTACCTTTTATGTGGAAGCCAATACATCCCAAACTATACATAGCTATTAGGTATAGAATTATCAGAAATTGACTGAAAACAGAGTAAGGTGTTTTTAATTTTCTTTGCCAGTTTGTATGGATTGCACTGCTTGTTTTGGTGTAGGTGATGAAGAATAATGCTAGGTCACTTGTGTTTACTAATTGTAATTAGTTTACTTTTTATAGATTGTCTAACTCAGCCATACTCAACCTGTGGCCCGCCAGGCTTATGTGGTTGGCCCATATCTGGTGGTAAAATTTTAAACCATTCAATTATTTTTAGCGGCCGCGAACCATGACACACATGTTTGTGGACCCTATGAAAAAAGGAAGTATCATCAAATTGGTTTAACTAAACCATTCTCTAAGATATTTCACTCTTACTTTGCACTCCAATACTTGCCTAACAATAATCATTTTGCTGGAAGGTCAGCTGACCATTGAGTGATAACAGCACCACTAGAAATACAAGACAATCATACCTATTTCCTACTTATCTGTCAAATAATGATTACGTACACAAAAACAGAAATAAACTCACAAAGAGCTTCTAATCAGTCGGTTTATGAGTGCAGTTTTCAAAACACCACTATTATCTTTAAATTAAGGTCATAAGACAAAGAAAAATTCTTAAATCATGACATTAATTTGGACATTAAGTTTTAAATTATTGTCAAGGAATAACCAATCAGCATGGATTTAGATTTCACAAACACACAGCATTATCAATATTTATTTCTTTGAAATAAGGTTCAAAATCAAATAATACACATTTATACCCGTTATATGTGAATTATTATAGCAACACCTATTGTGAACTAGGTACCTTATAAGAGAACAGTAAATAACCCATTGGGTACAGGATAAATAGCAGTCATTTTGATTAAAAAATTAATTCTGTTTTCAATGATGTTTTATTTAAAAAATGCTCATGCTGTAGGCAACATCTTTGAAAACAGAACAAATATACAATTACTAACCTTTACATGGTGCAGACAAAACTATATGTAGGTAGGTACCTACCTGATAACAGTTTAAGACCCATAATGTACAATAACAACACATTGCATGATTTATGATAATTTAGCAAGTAATATCATTAATTTATATTATATTGTGTATTACTCATCACTTAATAGGTATTAATATTGACAGGTACCTAGGTAGGTTTAATTGTTCACTGGATAACATTTGTATGGTGAACATTGAAGCATTATTTTATGAAAATAATATGAAGTATTGTTTATGTGAATGTGAGTATAAATTGTAAAATTAATTAGATAGGTACCTAAAACATATTCTTTACTGATTTACTTCACACTACATCTAAGGTCACAAGGTCGACAACCCACTAGGCACGGGTCTCCTATCAGAATATTCCTGAGATTTCTTTCACAATGAGAAGTTAGAGTTAAAGGCTTGTTCCTTCATGCCTCAATGTGGGGCATGGCATTATGGACACATAATAAATACCTACCTCACTAAAAAAAGGAGAAAAAAAACAAATAATTAAACCAACTTAGGACTTCTGAAGGATTTCAGAGGTGTACTTAATGTACACCCAAAGTTTTCTGGTATGCTTAGATCCATGTAATAGAAGCTAGCTTTTTGATACTAAGAGGGCATCTATCCAAACTCACTGCTACTGAGAATTTGATAAAAAAAACTCAATAACACTGCTGGATATGGGAATTGAGCCCAAGACCTCTAGCGTACCAGTCATGCTTAGTACTACCAGACTAGTAGGCAGTTACTGTTAATAACACAAATTGATACTAAATTAAACGAACGAAACTATTTTACAGAAAAAAAAAAGTATTATATTGTTGCTGACACTCCAAGTACTGTTATAAGGTCTTACTTTGATATAAATAACATTGAAAATTCACCTTACAGCAATGCAGTACATATTGGAGTATAAATTTTAATAGGTCATTAGATATTTAGAAGTAGTAATTATTATCACCTCATTACTTAAAACAACATAATAATACAATGTAGGCATATTGGTAAGTTTGACACCAATATTGAAGAAAGAAATAAAATGAAAACATCATTAATATGGTTTGAAAATTCCATGTTACAGTTATATACAGATGGGCGTTTTCATAATCTGTAAATATTATATAGATATTCATGACAGATAACAGTATCGAGTGGAAGATATTAGTTTTTATCGCAATTTACAACATAATAATATGCTCATGACTGATTGTTTGCTCTTTAAAAAAACTTATCACCATTATAATGACCTTCATTATATTACCTACAGTCAAATAGCATAACATAAGTATGTACCTAGTATGTATTAAGAATAACTTACACACATAGAAAATATTCTGTGAAGTGCACCTGAGGGATAAATAATTCAAATTGAAATTGAAAACACCAAGGGGCAAACACATTTGACAGATGTAGAAGGACCTTCTTGATGTAGTCAAATCACACGTCGCAAAACAAAACCTGTCTAGCAACCATGAAGCAACTCAGTGTTTGTTAACCAGCTTCACATTATCCGCGGATACCGAAGCGCTTACTAAACAACATTTTCATACCAACATATTTATTATTGTATACTAATTTGCATAAGTCGCTACGACCACACAACACAATGCAAATCTTGGGAGTAATGTGACGTAAGGTCCAATAATCGTACCCCAATGATTTAATATGTCCACTATAGTAATAGGAAATTGTACTGACCGCGTTAACAATAAGAACAATGGTAGGTAGTAGGAAAATCAAACAGAAAAATCGACTGAATCATCCCAATATACCAACAAAGAATGACAAGTTCTACGATGCGATTCATAAATACCATGCCTACGAAATAGTTATTCGTAATCGTAGTCATTTTATCAACATAATATCTAAAATAACTAGCCAAATGTAACGCATACGTAAATTAGTGCAATAATAGGCAAATTATAAAAATATTGTGTTGACGTACCTTCGGTTTATAGAACCACTTTCTTAGTGACTCCATTGGACCTGTTTTGTATAGCAGCCTCATATGAACGGTTCACTGCACATCCACACACATTATAAAAGTGAAATAGCACCAATATCACTACGCAAATGAAAACAGAAACTTGATTTTCGTCAATATTTACGTCAAATAACACAAACGGCAGACATGTTGCCACTAACCGCGTTCCGTTCACGTTACTTACGGATTGAATGACATGACGACTGACTGACCGAATGACCGAATGACGAATCCCAATAATGTTGGGCAAGACAACTTGAAATAATAGTGATAGTGTTGTTAAGATGCACTATTCTTTTTAGTAATTTTAAAATTTGGGCTAATTTTAAACTTTTAAAAAAAATCCGTGTCCAGCAGCTCTCAGCTGGTAATCGATAAATACGATTATTATTTTTTGATAATTTCATTATTTTTCTTTTCTGATATAATTCATTCGTTTTTGTGTATAAAATAATTACTTGTTAATTCCAAGAATTCGTTTTATTCGGAGAAGATAAGGACCTAAATGAATTAAGATCAGTCAATGCTAATCATCATATTATTGCCATGACTCTAGAATTGGTTATGGCCGATCAATAAATAAATAAATTTGAGAAAAATAAAATTGAATAAAATTGATTTTGCCCACATATAGACGTAACGAAAAATCTCTGAAACAACAGTATCATCTGTTGTACACACGGTTCCAGGTCAAACTATACCAATCCGGTTTATGCTGATCGTGTATTCTATAGGCTCTCCATACATTATGAGGCCAGCATAAACTGGACTTTTTTATATACCTAAAGTTCGTGTTAAAATGTACAACTGTAATTAAACTAAATATCATTTATTTATTTATGTATTTATTTATTTACTATATTTAGGTTTGTACTGTATTTTTATTTTGAGAATATTACTGTTAGTGTAAGTTTTTAGTTTCTTTGATGCATGCCAGACTACCTGGTTATTGACTTCTTTTCTCTTCAGTCCATCCAAAGGTTGTCTGTAAGAGATCGCTTTTAGCGATAAGACCGCCGATTGTAATTATCTATAATTTACAACATGTACTTGTCATTGATTTGGTACAATAAAGAATATTCTATCTATCCAAACTACAAACTTGTTTTGGTAAGATGTACTTATATATTTAATTATATACAAGTATAGTAATCAAAGACTTATATTTACCTCGGAACAATAATGAGAGCAGTCTATATTATAAATGAAAATAGTCGAATCGATTAATACTAAATTAAATTTTGCCTTTGCCTTTACTTGGCCGCGTTCCACTTGGCGATCACAACGATCAAAACGCTCCTTTAGCCTTTCCATAAAATATGGCGACCGCGGTCGTTGTGGTTGCGGCGAAAACGTCACTCATGACGTCATGACTCCTGCCCACGACGACCCATCTAAAAAGGTGGGTTGAAAATGATCGTTGCGAAAATCCTAAACTCCGTTCCACTTGGGTTTACGACAGTAACGCTCACAAGCAAGTGGAACGTGGAACGCGGCCTGTGAATGACATTGAAACAAAATGGCGACGTCCAATGCGACTTTAGTTCCGGTCAAAGATTAACTAAATATTTATTCGTAGGATCCAAGTGTACTATTATTAAACAATTTAATTTCTAATCTAAAATTATTGAGTCAGGTGTAACCATTAGCCGTCATAATAATTATAGATATATCTATAGATATACTCTCAGTGGATGAAACCGATGTAAAATGTATATTTTCTCTTCTTTGACAACGCGGGATCTTTTGAAACGCAAATGATATGCAACTCGATTTATCAAATAGAACGTACCTAAATAACTTTATTTTCAGAAAAGTTATTTGTAATGAAGAATGACATACTCCTATTAAATTATTCTTAGTGATGAGGTTCTTCAGAAATGTTTAGGTTCGCAGAAGTTGCAAGTGGTGCATATGTATGAATGTGGAGGAAGAAAATATGAAGAATTGTACAATAGGTAACAGATGGCGTTTTGAAGTTTCTGCCTAGCCTGCCTGAGAATATGTATAATGTATGTACAGTTTGTTCGAAATAAGTAAGCCGATCGGAAGTTGTCTGCAAGTGGTTTAGAAGTGGTAAATTTTAATAAAGAGAGTCGGTGTAAAGATAATTAGAGTCGTACCTATATGTTTAACATTTCCAATTATTTTGTTTACGATATTTAATGTATTAAAACACATATTTAAACGATTTTATCACCGCGGTAGTTCGGAATGGCTAACTTCCGATCGGCTTACTTATTTCGAACAAACTGTATGTGCATAATATTCGATGTACCAATTTACTCGGCGAGTACACAACCAGCCTAGGGCTGCCGTCGTCGAAAAAATATATTTGAATTTACATGACAAATCCTATCCGAACAAATCTATCGCACTGTGAATTTGACTTGCTCACCGTTATCTCATAGCTATTTTTCAAGTCCTGCACTTATTACCACCTTGTCCGGACTCTCTAAAGTGGTGGTCACCCGGAAAAATAGCTGTGAGCAACCCTAACAGAGTTCTACGCCAGATAATTACAGTAAAGAGTAAAGTTTCGAATGACAAAGGCACGACACCTTTTTACACTGTTATTTAGAGCTCAGGTGCAGGTAAACGTGAGTCTAGATTTTAAATTAATTATAGAAACGTGTTAATTAGATGTTATTGTTTTTTGATGCAATGTGCTGTGTTGTTATGGTGTATTTAATAAATAAAATAATGTAATGTAACTGGATAAGTTCGAGCTGGTTTATAAAGAAAATGTATAAAGTTGCTGTCTATTTATTTATGGGATAAGGTGAGTATACTACAGTAATACCTTCGTATCTAGAAGTCAAAAAGGAGGCAAGAGCGATAGAAAGATAGCGGTGGCGATTGCTCTCCGGACATAAATATTATAAAAATAGACTCAAACTACTTGCACATTTGACTCATGAATGGCCCATTATGACCCATTTGAATAAGGCCAAGATGAAACGTTTTACGAACTTGCCAGCTATGTGTATTCTGCAACTAGATATTTACTATATCGAATCGTAGGTGGATAAAGCCGAAATAATGACAACGGATTCAACCAATACCAAGTCTAGCGATCCGATGCTCCCTTTGAAGCACAGCTGTATCTATTTCAAATAGAAAATTATTTGGCGCGTTTATCTTTGCCTATTCTGTTTTTCTTTTTTTATTGAGTTGTTTCTTACCTTTCACTACGAACGATGCTATTCTTGGATCGTTAGTAGAGAAAGACATCGCAAAGCTAGCACATACTTATCAGTATCCTTATAGATTGCATATCTAGACTCTAGGACTCCTAAAAAAGCTCTAGGTCCTAGAGCTTTTGTGCGGGGAGTTTTTTTATCGCTTAGGATTAAACCGTAATTGGTCAGTCTATTACTAAGCGTGCGACATGACATTATTTAAGTTTTTATTATTATCAATAGTGTGTTGGTTAGATTGTTTGGCTATAAAAGGGATGGAATGCAACTTAGAGCTATGAGGATTGTTATAAGAAATGGATTATGAATTTGTTGAAAAGAGGCAGTTTGAAAGTGGCACTAGTAACCGCTTATAATTGTAGGTGTAGACATTGTAATAACACGGTAAAGTTGCGTGAATCTTGTAAAATATTATGATAATGACCTAAAAAGTTTGAGGAACTAAAACATACCGGCGAAATGTGGGTGTACATTAGTACACCACTGCCTAACCCTTGGGGCAATACAGGCGTGATGGTATGTGTGTATTATGATAATGACCAATAGATAAGTATGGAAGAAAAAGACAAACCTATTGCACCAAATATTTGGAGCAGCTTGCAGTCACTCGACATTTATTTCTGTAAATACTTAGTATATATATTATCATCTCGCTTGTATTCCTCGAATGGTTAGACAGAGGTGTACTAATGAACTCCCTCACTTCGTCGATACGTTTAGGTCCCTTAAGTTTGAATTCTACATATTTCTAGAATTTTATTTGTACATATTTAGAAGTTTATTTATAGAATTTTCTATATAAGTACCTACTTCTTAATGTTTTTCTAAATTTATCTGTTTAAACATAAACATACATACCATTCCGCCTATATTCCCGTTCGCCGGTATATTTAGATATTATTTAATAGGGGGCGTGCCTATTGCCATTAGCAGGGCATAAATCCAAACTTTTAAACTGCTATTGAAAAAAATAGAGAAAAACTCAATAACGCTTCTCGATCTGGGAAACAAAACAGGACCTTTAGCGTAGCAGTCCCGCTTAAGACTAAACTAGACTAATGAGGCAACTAATCTGTTTCATACTTACCCTTTGTGTAGCTTTTTTCAATAACGTGCAAAGTTTACAAACTGAGAATATACGGTTTCACACTTATTTGTAATATTAAACTTTGTAGAGTCTTGTCTAGATAGATTAATAAGTTAATAATATTTTGCAAATAAACTTACTTTAGTAATAGAGATATACGTTTTCCAACATTTCTCGTGCTCTAGGTATATCTGCCAAAAAGATGTCAAATAAATTGATCAAGGAATAATTATGAATAATAAGAGACCTTTTACGACCCTCAAAGTGACGAAGCAGCCCTTAAGGATTAAAACAACAATAACACAGAATGAACCGAATTTCAATGTAAATTGATCGACGAATTAGAGAGCTAATTCACCAGAGAATTAAGATTATTTTTTTACTTTTATCTTTTCGAAATGCAAATGTCACGTGGGCGAGCACCTCGAATGAAATGAAATTACGTGAATGCTTGCAAACTTTGGCTTTGGCTTCCCCTGGGTTAACCGTGTAATTAAATGGTAAAGTTTTATTAGTGTTTTATGTTTTAAGGTGATCACTATAGAAGTTGGAACTACTATTCGTATGCGTTTGGGATTTTGTTGTGGCTCATGAGTGAGTCTATGTTGACAGAATACATTAGGTATCAACCTTCATATAAACAAAGAAATTTTGTTTATACATCAATATTTTGTCAAAAACTTTGTAGCCTTCACGTTACATATAGGTATGATGCTTGAAGTTTTTGGGAATTTAACAACCGTTTTCTGTAGTTTCAGGTAAACCGTATGATATTTAAGTAAATTGTTTGTGGGCGTGGTTCACAAATTCAAGGTTGCTCAGCGTGCAATGGAGAGAGCAATGCTTGGAGTTTCTTTGGTAGAAAGAATTCGCAACGAAGTCATCCGCCAAAGAACTAAAGTCACCGACATTGCGCGAAGAATCAGCACGCTGAAGTGGAAGTGGGCTGGCCATGTCTGCAGACGGACAGACGATAGATGGAGTAGACAAGTGTTGGAGTGGAGACCGCGTTTGGGCAAGCGTGTGCGGGACGCCCTGCGATGCGATGGACCGACGATTTGAAGAAGGTGGCTGGCAGCGGATGGATGCGAGCTGCCCAAGACCGGGATGGTTGGCGCTCTTTTTGCGGGAGGCCTACGTTCAGCAGTGGACGGCAATAGGCTGATATGTTGATGATGATGATGATGATGATGACGTATGATATAAATACCTATTTATTACATAATTTTAATTGTCTGATGTCTGTCTGTTCTTTTGAAACAACTGTGTGTCTTAAGTTGTCTGCAAGTGGTTTTAAAGTGATCAATGATATAATAAAAAAAACTGAATATAAAGACAATTGTTTTTTTTTTACAGTAAATACACAAAAGCCTCATCGGTCGTCTGTCGGAGTGGTTCTTCGGACTCGTACCCCTATGGTCACGGTCATGGGGTTCGTGACATTCACCACTAACACGAGGGAAAGTATATTATCTAATACCTACATAATTCTGTCGATTTAAGAACTTGGCGTCTGCGATTACGTTTTTTGATCCTAACAGAATACCAGTGCTGCAGTAACTCTGCAGCTGATATAGGCACCATATTTTTACACATTTTGGATTATTTTCATCTTGAGGTTACAAATGTGCAAGGTTAACCTGCGACTGCCGCGGTTAGTCCGTGGATGAGCGACGATTCTTAACACAGTGAGACCTCTCCGTGCCTCGGAGACCATGTAAATACGACGGTCCAGGGTGTGATAAGTATAGGTCATAGGGACCTACGACAATCGTAAGTGGCAGTCAAAAGTCCAAAAAACCTAACAACTAGTCTATCCTTTTAATATCGGTGTCGCCCAAAAGTTGTGGAGGTCTGATAGTCGCTTCGTGTAAAATACTGATAATTAGCCGCATCTGGTTAGACAAGAAAGAACCCGACCCCAATTTAATTGGGAAATGGCTTGGAGGATGATTATGAGGTTACAAACTTGCACATTTTCTTTCTGTTGAGAGTATCAGGCGTTTATCGATCAGATAATAAATAACAATATATTACACTGCGACTGCCTCATTAGTCTAGTGGTCCTAAGCGCGACTGCTACGCTAGAGGTCCTGGGTTCCGTCCCCAGGTCGAGCAAAGCATTATTGGGTTTTTCTATGAAATTCCCAGTAGCAGCTCGGAGTCTGGATTTGTGCCCAGTTAATGGCAATAGGCTCGCCCCCTATTACATGGGACCTAAACATACCGGCGAACTGTGGCTGTACATTAAGTACACATCTGCCTAACCCTTCGGGGAATACAGGCGTGATGGTATGTATGTATGTAATTTATTACAAATACAATTAATAAGTAGATGAAAAGTTCTGAAAGCAACTATTTACGAATAAATTTTTCGCTAAAGTAAGTAAATGATAGGTTACTTAAATGTTGATGCCTCGATGCCTTCTTAATTCTTTTGAGGGGATCGTCGTCTGAATTTCTTTTCATGCGGACAAAATTACTTTTTTGTTGCTTTATAACTTGGACATTCGATTATCTGTGAAACGATAGAATAATAACTTTTTTACATTGAATGCTTTGTGACATAGAAAACAGAATTATCATAAAAAATGTAATATTGTCCTCATCAACCCATTAGGTACATTGTCACGAACGATAGGCATTAGGCTACATTGCACCACACTAGCTTACTGCGGGTTGGCAGACTTCACACGCCGCCGCCGTCAAGAAAATTTCTCAGGTGTGCTGGGTTCCTCACGATGTTTTCCTTCACCGTTTAAGCGCGTGATAATTATTTATTGATACGCACTTGACTTCACTCAAAATAAATATATCTACTCATGCAAAAGTAATAATTAATCATCCCATGAGGTACCACTCGCATGGGCCTCCTCTCAGCCATGGGATAAAGTTAAACTTCACGCTAGTCTAATGTTTTTTTAAAGTCAGCTCGTACCATATCTCAACACATGATTTTGTACCATCACATACCATCACGCCTGTATTCCCCGAAGGATTAGGCAAAGGTGAACTAATGTACACCCAAATTTCGCCGGTATGTTTAGATCCCATGTAATAGGGGGCGAGCCTATTGCCATTAACCGGGCACAAATCCAGACTCCGAGCTGCTTCTGGGAATTTCATAGAAAATCCCATTAACACTTTGCTCGACCTGGGAATCGAACCCAGGACCTCTAGCGTAGCAGTCGCGCTTAGGACCACTAGACTAATGAGGCAGTCATGATTTTGTTTACTAAATAAATAGGCGATACCTTGCCACACGGTTACACATCATTGCCTAACTTGGCAATTTAAGTAGGTACAAACGGCTACACATCAAGCTACTTTTTCCAGTATAAGCAGACCCCGCGCGTTCTATGCTCTGATACATAGAAACTATGCTACTTAAGAGGTCAGCTTATACTGGTTATATCTATAGGTCTATGTGTTGCCGTGTGTAGTATGAAGAGGCCGTCCCGACTATTATTGCGTAGATAGTAATGCACCCAACAACGGCCTATCTCAAAACTTTTAGCTTAAGCGCAATGTAAGATTGTGTTAACTATAAAGTAGGTACTTTCTCAGCTTCTTGTGTATTCTCACTAGAGATATCAACCCCGCCACGCACAGTTATTAATTAATATAACGCGTACAATGTCACAAATTATACACTACGGAATGATTAGAAGATTAGAAGCTGTCCCTATGGATCATTAACAAACTCTGACATTGATATATAACATTTTCTAGATGCGACAAAAGCGCACTCGTAAGGAATTTCTATAATGGTCGTCGAGATGCTAAGACTGACGTTCCCGTTATCTGATATCGTAAGTTGAAAGAGGATTGAAAATGTCGGGTTAACTTTCTCCCACTTGGGGGTCTCGTAGCAGTTCTACATAATATGCTCTTCCGCATATGCCACATACGCTATGCATAATAAGTCAGAATGCTGCAATGGCAAGGAATATAGAAGAATGATTTTGGAAATGTTTTAAAGGAAATTATGTTCATATAATTATTTACTATTATTGGTGATTAATCTTACTTAGATAATGAGCAAACTTAAAAAAAATCTAATTATCTTGTAATCTCAAAACCTTCGACTTTCAGAATGCGAAGTACGCTTGACCTTGACATCTTAGAGGTTGAAAAACTTGTATTGTAGTCCCCTGTCATTAAATAATCCGAAGATTGAGTAACCTCATCTGTGACGGTATGGTATGTGTGTCAGAGAATAACGACTGCGATTGAAATAAAGTGCCTGTGTAAAGTTGGGGTTTAGGCGTTGTTCAATAATCCATACCGTTTAGGAACTATCCAATAAAACAGGATACAGCATTTCAAGTTCACCTTAATAAAATGGGGGTATAAAAAGCTTGTTTAACTGATTAGTTTCGCCTACGCTCAACTTCACAGTTAGCTCATTTAGTTGAATACAGTTATGATATATCTGTGGCGCCCCTATACATATCTTAGAAATACGTTATCATTAAAACATCTATATAATTATCAATTCCATGGGAATAAATAATTATAAGGGAGTTTTGCTGTGAATAATATTATGTTATTAATTTAGATCACTTTGATGACTAAAACTAATTATAAATTTAATGTGTGCGGTTGACGTCAGTTGATCAAATTATACTTTTAGACTCAAAGTTGAATATCATTATCAGCTTTGAATTTTCCCAATTATGTTGGAAAGCTTAGTCCGTGTATGAAAGATCCTTCCAAGCAAACGAATTGACTGCAATCAGATCAACTCCATTTCTGGGCCCTATTGATGTCCTGGTTGCCAGGCTTTTTGGGCTTTCGACTACCATCAGAACTACCTAATACCTATGGCTTAGTGATATAGGTTCTTGGCATAATTAAAGCGGCGTTAGCCTAATGGCCTAGCCGTCGGACTTGCGATCATGTTGTTGCCAGTTTGAAACCTGCCCATTGCACTACCAACGTGGACCCACTTGTAAGACAAGCATTTAGCTTTGTACGATGGGTTAACAAGAATACTTTTTTAAAAGAAAGAGAAAGAAGTAAAAGAAACGTACGAGGGGTTAACAAGATTACTAGTAATGTGAGACCAACATTGCTAGTAAGCTTTTTTAAAAAAAAATAAAAAAAAATAAGAAAACATTTGCGCAGAAAGCAGAACTCGGCATAAGTTACCTTAATAATTGACCCCAGTCGATAATTGGTGCACGACATTGTGGGGCTTCAACTGTGGAACTGGAAGCAGGTGATATAATTAACTACACACTCACTCACTTCGTAGTCACGTTCGACGTGCATTGCAATAATTAATTAGTCAACTACTCACAGTGATTTGGTACACTGATTGTACACATTAAGGCACACGTAATTAAGGACTTATGCTGTTTATATGGTCTAAAGTGATTTAAAGAACTTCTAATACGCATAGAATGTTTGTTAATAAAGCAGTAGTTAACAATAGCTTTAACGATTAAAACAGCTTGATTTCCTCATTAGTCTTGTACCACCTACCTATTACTTATTCTGTGGCCTGTGCTTGTAGTTATAAACGGTTCTAGAGGTCTTTCGATTCCCGGGTCGATCAAAGTGTTGTTGGATTGATACAGCAGTAAACTCAGATTAAATAAAAAGTTAAGATGGAACTTTGCGAACAAAGAAGTGAGGCTGGCTAAAACTATGCCTAACGGTTTACAACACACAATTACACGCACATATATTATGTATTAGTTAACTACGCCTTATCTTGTCAGTCGAGCTTTCGATACCTCGATAGCTCAACTGACAAGATAAGGCGTAGTTTCGGTATACGTGTGTGCGTGTAATTGTGTGTTGTACACCGTTAGGCGTTTAACTTTTTGTTTGATCTGAGGCAGTAAAAGAAGTTATCTATTTGATCAACACTACTGAGAGAGATACAAAGGTGCAAGCGCAATTGGAAACTTGGGACGTAATGGATAAAAAATAATTAAAAAGAAGTATTTTTCGTAATTAATTTAACAGGCCACCACTCTCAGGTAACACTGAGGTTTTTGAACAATGTAGTTTTGTTTACTTTGCAATATTGCGCGTAGAACAAGACAAGGAAATAATCTTGATGCTAATCTCAAAATTAAAGAAAAATATTGAGTGTACGTGCCAATAATTCTAAAACGATAAGTAGTCCGTATATATCTTCTCATGTTCGGATACCGTATAATTTTTTTAGGTACCTATATAAAATTAATAGACACCTTCAGAATGAATGCAAAATTGGCTGATGACACATTCTAAATATTTTCAAATAAAAAAATATTAATGAATTCTGTAAGGTTGGTAAGTCTCTAAATAAAGCCTTCGTTCAGTTGACCTTTTTTGTGTCTATGGATACCATATTTTTGCTCAATGTAACTTCAGAAAAATCTTTCTTCTTATATCTTTGCAATTCATCATTATTTTCTCATTTGCGCAATGAAATGGTACAATTAAATAAAAACAAAACTTAGGGTTTGCCTACCGAACGTGATTTACTCTGTACAAAACCTGTTGCACGTAAAGTAAACCCTTTAAATGAAGACAACAGACAAAAGGACCCAACAATGCTGTAGGGCACAAAATTGTTCTAGGGTTGTTGAATAAATTTATTTTTTATAGTCATAATAAGATATTGTAACGAATTGTACCTACTACTAGCCGTGATAACGAAATAAAATCTATTCAGTAGAATTTGTGCCAACCCCTAACGAACAGACAAGAATTTCGTCACCTTTCTGGGTTCGGAGATGGTAATATTTTTATACTCTAACCTACTTGTATTTTTTCACTGTGAGGAACTGTTAGCGCTACTTTAGTTTAGTTGAGGAAGCGGAGTTTCGCTATTACAGGCGCAACACCGCTATCTCTTTCACTGCGGAATAAAGGCTTAAGTCTTTAACATTATTAATGCTCAGATTCCCTAACAAATACGTAGAATTTTCTTAATGTTCTTCTACTAATATATTTCTGATCCATATTTCCTCTTTCGTGAAGTATAATTAAAGTAGACACATATTTTCTTTTATGAAAGATGCGTTTAAATTTTACTAAAACCCCCGCAAACCGGTTAATGTGCAGAAAATTAACGAGTGTTTACTTTAATCATTCGTTTATCGCATGTTTTAATCATTCGGTTCATTCAACTGTCAGTTTAAAGATTTTAAATTAAGTCTCCATTTGCTAAAGAGATTCGGATCGGGAAGTAGTCTCGTATGTAGCATTTATTTAAAAAAAAAATAACAAAAATAAAAAAACTATTCTATTAAAAAATAAAGCGATTTTCCTTTACACGGGAAGGGTTGAATCAGTCTCTAATACCGAGTTATTATTTCACGTTTGGGTGCGTGGTGCGAAGTTAACCGCGTATTCCCGACGCGTTCCCTAATGGCGCCATAAAAACCTACGAGCATTATTTTAAATTGATGTTTTGCTCATAAATTCTTGAATGTTTATTGTTTAAGTTTTTAACCTTTTATAAATATTATGGACGTAACATACCGATCTACGAAAAAAATAATTTTGATAGTATTTAAGATTTTCTTATATTGAGATATGACTCCCTTGAGGTGACTAAGGGCGCAAGTGTATGTGCCTTCGTTAATATTATTATTGGTATACCTAGTATAAGTTTTTTTTTTGCTTCAATCAAAATCAAAAGCTTTAATTCTGTCTTTTCCCAGTTTTGTATCGGTATCGGCGAACTCGGAAAGTTTGGTAACTTGGCATGTTCAACAGTCTTACAATAAACGATAAAATTACAATACAATCGTTTAATTAAAAATAGTTAAAAGGTTATCTTATTTTTTATATTCTGTCATTAAAACTACTAGGTATTTTAAACAGATTGAAATACTGCCAATAAACTTATAGGTACTAAGTACAGTTTACTGACGAGCTAAAAAATTTGAGTACATACATAATCTGGATCTACAAAAAAACTGGAATTAAAATCTAAACCAAACCTTAGAAATTGTTGAGTAATAAGTAAATTTTCAATATACAAGAAGTCTATCATAAATGTGAGAAACATCCACCTAAAATTATAAGGCAACGCTAACGTAAGTTCATTGTATAACAAACCCGGCCCTATATAAGGGGACGTCGGGACATCGAGGAGCGTAGTCAAACCATACCCTCCAAGGATTCAAACGGTCCTAGCCTAAGACCGAATCGCAGAACTTATTTGATTCTGTCCTACAATTTGTTTTTTAAATAACATTCCATTTTGTGGAGTTTGTGATTTCGCCAGTTTTGATTGGTCAAACGTAATTGAAAGGTGAGTTTTTATATTTCGAAGGAATTATTACATTGATTGAATTCATCATTGGCGGGTTTATTTTTATTTTGGTTTCCTTATTGTTTTTTTTTTTCAATTTAAAGATTTAGGGATTTCGATCAATTTGCAAAAAAAAAAAATAGTTTGACAGATTACGTTTCAAGAATCAATGTTAAATTAAACCTTTAAATTACACAAGCAACTAAAATGTGCAACTGAACAAACAATGTAATATTTTCGTGGCGTAGATATATATATTTATGTACCATAATATTAATATAATATTCAGTTTATACATTTATAGTGTCTAAGTAATAGTTTACATGTCATACTTATCACTTTTCTTACCATTTCTGTTGGTGCATTTACTTTGATTGATCTTGTCTGCATCACCCAAAGGTTGTCAGGTAGAAAAAGCTCAAGATATTAAGACAGCTTTTGTACACTTATGTACATCATATCATCGCCATTATGTTCCTCCAGCCCTTAATATATTAACATTATATAACATTAAGAATTAATAAATGAACCACAGATATTCAGTATACTACTCATACTCAATATCTATAGCTACAAATATAGGTACTATTTATGGACTATCCTGTTCTCGAAAAGTCTAAGTTCCTCTTAGTGCGTTATCAACCTTTAAAAGTAACTAACGATAACGTAAATTAAGAATATCCCTAAAGTAGTGGCAGGCAACGATGGACGGGGAAAATTGTTAATCGTCTTTTTTGTACTAAGTCAATTTTCGAGAAATAAGGCCGGCTTTATAAGTTGAAAAGTTAAAACTATTTTTTAGTACCCAGTAGTTAGTAATAACAAAATTATAGA